>ML133401.1:0-1312636 GCA_003864495.1 Nemopilema nomurai | reverse complement strand
AGTTGCCGGTACGGAAATTCTCTCAAATAATCCACTTCCCCTTCATGTCAGTGATGTTTCAAGAATGTATTTACAATCTATAAACAGTTAACAGTCCGATTACTAATAAAAAATTTCCACCAAAAATTGCCTTTTTCTAAGGCTATAGCCTTGCTTTTGGGCCTAAAATTGAAGAGTTGCCGGTACGGAAATTCTCTCAAATAATCCACTTCCCCTTCATGTCAGTGATGTTTCTAGAATGTATTTACGATGTATATACTGTTAACAGTCCGATTCTAATAAAAATTTCCACCAAAAAATTGCCTTTTTCTAAGGCTATAGCCTTGCTTTTGGGCCTAAAATTGAAGAGTTGCCGGTACGGAAATTCTCTCAAATAATCCACTTCCCCTTCATGTCAGTGATGTTTCTAGAATGTATTTACGATGTATATACTGTTAACAGTCCGATTGCTAATAAAAAATTTCCACCAAAAATTGCCTTTTTCTAAGGCTATAGCCTTGCTTTTGGGCCTAAAATTGAAGAGTTGCCGGTACGGAAATTCTCTCAAATAATCCACTTCCCCTTCATGTCAGTGATGTTTCTAGAATGTATTTACGATGTATAACTGTTAACAGTCAGATTGCTAATAAAAAATTTCCACCAAAAATTGCCTTTTTCTAAGGCTATAGCCTTGCTTTTGGGCCTAAAATTGAAGAGTTGCCGGTACGGAAATTCTCTCAAATAATCCACTTCCCTTCATGTCAGTGATGTTTCTAGAATGTATTTACGATGTATATACTGTTAACAGTCAGATTCTAATAAAAAATTTCCACCAAAAAATTGCCTTTTTCTAAGGCTATAGCCTTGCTTTTGGGCCTAAAATTGAAGAGTTGCCGGTACGGAATTCTCTCAAATAATCCACTTCCCCTTCATGTCAGTGATGTTTCTAGAATGTATTTACGATGTATATACTGTTAACAGTCAGATTGCTAATAAAAAATTTCCACCAAAAATTGCCTTTTTCTAAGGCTATAGCCTTGCTTTTGGGCCTAAAATTGAAGAGTTGCCGGTACGGAATTTCTCAAATAATTCACTTCCCCTTCATGTCAGTGATGTTTCTAGAATGTATTTACGATGTATAGACTGTTAACAGTCCGATTGCTAATAAAAAATTTCCACCAAAAATTGCCTTTTTCTAAGGCTATAGCCTTGCTTTTGGGCCTAAAATTGAAGAGTTGCCGGTACGGAATTTCTCTCAAATAATCAACTTCCCCTTCATGTCAGTGATGTTTCTAGAATGTATTTACGATGTATATACTGTTAACAGTCAGATTGCTAATAAAAAATTTCCACCAAAAATTGCCTTTTTCTAAGGCTATAGCCTTGCTTTTGGGCCTAAAATTGAAGAGTTGCGGTACGGAATTTCTCTCAAATAATCCACTTCCCCTTCATGTCAGTGATGTTTCTAGAATGTATTTACGATGTATATACTGTTAACAGTCAGATTGCTAATAAAAAATTTCCACCAAAAAATTGCCTTTTTCTAAGGCTATAGCCTTGCTTTTGGGCCTAAAATTGAAGAGTTGCCGGTACGGAATTCTCTCAAATAATCCACTTCCCTTCATGTCAGTGATGTTTTAGAATGTATTTACGATGTATATACTGTTAACAGTGATTGCTAATAAAAAATTTCCACCAAAAATTGCCTTTTTCTAAGGCTATAGCCTTGCTTTTGGGCCTAAAATTGAAGAGTTGCCGGTACGGAATATTCTCTCAAATAATCACTTCCCTTCATGTCAGTGATGTTTCTAGAATGTATTTACGATGTATATACTGTTAACAGTCAGATTGCTAATAAAAAATTTCCACAAAAAATTGCCTTTTTCTAAGGCTATAGCCTTGCTTTTGGGCCTAAAATTGAAGAGTTGCCGGTACGGAAATTCTCTCAAATAATCACTTCCCCTTCATGTCAGTGATGTTTCTAGAATGTATTTACGATGTATATACTGTTAACAGTCAGATTGCTAATAAAAAATTTCCACAAAAATTGCCTTTTTCTAAGGCTATAGCCTTGCTTTTGGGCCTAAAATTGAAGAGTTGCCGGTACGGAAATTCTCTCAAATAATCCACTTCCCCTTCATGTCAGTGATGTTTCTAGAATGTATTTACGATGTATATACTGTTAACAGTCAGATTGCTAATAAAAAATTTCCACAAAAAATTGCCTTTTTCTAAGGCTATAGACTTGCCTTCGGGCCTAAATTTGAAGAGTTGCCGGTACGGAAATTCTCTCAAATAATCCACTTCCCCTTCATGTCAGTGATGTTTCTAGAATGTATTTACGATGTATAGACTGTTAACAGTCCGATTGCTTTTAAAATTTTTCAATCAGTAAATATCCTGTTTGTAAAGGCAATAGCCTTGCTTTTGGACATGAAGTTGAGTAGGCGGGTACGGAAATTTCGTCAATTGATCAACGTCCCCATTACCCTGTGCATGTTTTTTAGGATGTGAAGACTGTTTAGAGGCTGATTGTTGAGAAATGGCTCGACACAATAGCTGTAAATAGCGTAACCAGTTATTTCATAGTTAAAGCACTTTTTTGCCAGACTTTCTTCAAGGCATGGAAATGTCGAAAATTGACAAAAGCTGACAAAATAAATAGGCAGTTGTGGATCGAAAACACTAGAGTTTGATAAGAAAAGCGCGTGACTGGCTGTAAATGACCAATTATTGTCCCATTTCATCTAATGTCAAAAGTCTCTAAGGGAAAGACGAAGTTATTCTGCCTAGTGAAGATTCGATATTTCATAGAAATGGGATAGTCTTCGTGCATTGGGCACTTCTTTGCGGAAGAAGGGCAAAAATTTCATTCGAAATAAGCTGCATTAGTTGGTTTGAAAAATATAAATAGCAACAACATAGTATATATCATATGACAATGTGTGAGGCTATATAGAATTCATGATCAAAATGTTATGGCTCAAGCTGGTGCTTTTTCAATTTTTATTAGGCGCAGAGCCCCTCTGGGTAACCAAAAGCATGAGGCCTGGGGTCTTAGTCCCCTGACCTCCCCTTAAACCTCCACTGCCTAAGGACTTTTAAGCAGGTGATAAGGGAACTGTTTTAACAAAGTGGTATTAAAAGAAGTCTTTATAGCTTATGAAATTTAAGTGCAAATATATATCTTTTGTACTTTTGCATATGGAAACACATTTTTTGACAACCCATTCAATGGATCATTTGATAGTTTATTAGGATAAACAACATAATGGAATTCATGTGCACAGCACAAAAATGTTTTTACAAATTCTGCCAAAAATATTTTTACGAATACTGCCAAAAATATTTTGAAGAATACTGCCAAAAATATTTTTGCAAATACTGCACTGATGTCTCAATTACAGAAAACTCAAGCATTGCCTGCCCAATTCAGTTGCACATCTAATCAAACAAGCAGGATATCTACAAAAGAAATATGAAGATAGAAGCCATATATGAAGCATGGGACACCTTAACTGATTTAGATTTGAATAAGAAACTCTCTACAAAAAGATAAATTGCACAATAGCCAAAGGGCGCGAAAGGAAAGAGAGCAAGCATCATTTGAATGGATGATTGGGCGGCGGTTGACCAAGCAACACGAATATGACCCAGGGCAAAGGGACATCAATCCACTATTAAATGACGGAAAGTAATGACCGATTACTTCCATGGTGCATACGTTCACTTGTTCAAACGTCAATTTATCCGCTTCTTGTCAAAATTAGGCACGGACAAGCTTCAATAGCTGTCCTCACGAATACATACCGCCTGGATGTTGCTGTTTCCAAGATGGCGAAGTCTCTTTCCAAAGAACTTAAATGATACACAAAATAAAGATAACTTCAGATACAGCTAGAGCTATCGTGTGCTTCTTACTGAGATACTCCAGCTTACCAGATAATTTAGGCTAGTTCTAGAAACAAGCTAGTCAGCACCAGAGCGTTACCACAAACGACAATGCTATGAGTCTGGCGCCAATATTTTGAAAAAATGGATACGAGGCTTCATGCTCCTCCGTCTTTACACCATATTATCAGGGGCCACGAAGAAAATACTATTGCATGCTTTCTGAGTGACACATTTCTGGCAAAATCGACCCAATTTTTTCATGGTTCGCAAAATCAACTGCTCATGTTTGGGAATTATGAAATAATTTTTGACTTGAATGCGCAATTTAGTAGAAACCTTGGAAGATCAAGGATAACTTTGCCTTTGAAATTGCCTGATAACTGAGAAAGGCCCTTGAACAAAAGCCAGGTCAATAATTGTCACTGTAGCTAGGGACTTGCGTGTCCAGAACAGTCACGATGGCCCGTTGTTGTGATGTGAGTGGTCTGCGTTGGCTTCGCTCCAGGTTTTTGCGTGTTGATTATGGCGCAATAAAATCATTTCGTGACGTCTGCGAATTGATCCCAAAAGGATATCACGAAACACTCAAATGGTCATGAAGTATATGGCCCCATTGTGCTAGCATTAGCAGCGTAGACATCTTCCGACCTGACATCTGTTCTGGACATCTGTTCTGGACATCTGTTCAGGTGCTGCTACGCAGGCGAAAAGTGTACAGGTTCCACAGCCCTCATATGGAACGCGTAGCAATATTGCAAACGGCAGCATTGCAAATAACAGTATATAGGTGCAATTGTACGCGTATCACTTATGATTGATTACCTAAAGAACTATTTTCATCATTATGTCAGACATTATGCCTTATAACTACTTTCATTAAAGACGTATGAAGCACCTTGGGGTGGGATGGGGGCACATGTAAACAAAGGAGTACTTAGTTTAGAATGCTGAAAAATGGGGGCGGGTGGGGGAGAGAGCAGGTGCCCCGGCTCTTACGTCCTTTCGTGTGTTTTCTCCCATACTGTGATTTATGATGATGCAAGCTGGAGACAAGGAAAGAAAAGGTTCGGTGTGCAAACGCAATTTTATGAAACATTATCTAACGAGCTATGATACAGAAGTAAAATCACGTTTTTCCCGTACCAGTCATACGAAAACATATGTCAGTCGACGATCCCAGCCACCTGAGCATTCTCATTATAATTATCATCACCTTAAAAGATCAGAAATATTGTCTTTCTTCGCCTGTTCATTCGAACTTTATTCCTGCCAAATATCGAAGAAGCTGTTTAACGGGAAATGGGGGATCTTAGTGCATCTCGACTCTTTTAGTCCTGCTTGAGAGAGATGTTTGGCTTAGGCAAAACTCTTGCATAGTTACTCAGCAATCATACTAGCTTAGTTCTTGCCAGTTGTCCCTTGCTCTTTAGCAAAATACTCAGCTTGCTGAAACGTCAACATGTCTCAAAAACATGAATTACGCAACAAAGCATGTCAAAGAAAATCGCGATAAAAGAACAAATACAGTTAATTGTCGTAACGCATTAGATTAGATGTCGAGATTAAAAGTATTTACAGTAAATTACAATGCTATTTACAATGTTTCCAAGCATCTACCTAATTGTGTATGCATGTTGTATAGTGTTTCTTGATCCATTTATTGTATCACACGTCAGTGTCAGCAAAAGAGACATGTCTCCTTCAGGATTCAGAAGCAGTGGCTATTTTTCAAAATAATTGAAGTAACTATAACAAGCATGCATTTTAATGCTATTAATTCATCGTGGGCGCAAAAAGTTAATTTCATTATTGATCGATTCTGGGTGTGAATAATTTTGGGCCTGGTTCTTGGCTTTTAAAAAGTGGACACTGCAATTGTAAACGTTTAAAGTAAATTTGCCATGTTATTGACTTTTGGTTGATTTTGCCTAATGGAAGACGCTCCACGCATTGTCAGCCAAAACAGAAGCGAATCACAGATTACTAATAGAGATTTAAAGTTAAATCAAAATTACTGCATAATTAATTTGATAAATGGGTGTCCTTTATTTTCGGAAAGCTTTAACTAGTTCTTGCGAGGCGCCTTCGTTGCGTCTGTTCTTTGACAAAGTCCTAGGCACTGCCAAGCGAGTGCCATTTTTGTCGAAAGCCTCTCTGAAGACTGCCAAAGACGATGGTCAGCGGACCGGTCAATCTGGAACCCAGATCCCTATGCATGCCGCAAAGCACGTGGTTAGGCCTTGTTATGGGTTACCTTCGGTCAGTAAAGAATGCCGTTTATATTCAAAACAGCTTATGGTTGTGGATGCAGAACGGGTTTAGGCCTGGATAGAGCTTCGAGATGACTTTTGCCTTGTAGTCTCTCATTCGTTCCGTAGCTTGTCGAGAGCAGTGCGCATCCATTTCCGTGTCAATACACTTCTTCATTGCGTAGTATTCACTGCAAAGGAATCGTCAAAAGAACGATCAACGACTTGATGTAAACAAACGAATATTACAGTTAGGCTCAATTATTGAGATACTACACTAAGAAAGGAAGCTCCACAGAGCACGAATCAACTGCATGTTTAACTTTCCAAAGCCATGCAAATGCAGCCATCTTACACAAATACTATGCTTTTGACCTACCTAACATGCAAAAATGGTTATTGAATGTTTGCTACTTCAACAGACGCCATACTCACTTGCAAAGTAAACGGTTGCTTCGGTTGTGTCTCCATTTTCTCTGGAAATCCCTGATACAGGTTGCTTTGCCGACGTAGAAGTCCATGGTGCAACCGAGGGTCCTTCTGGCTCGTCCTCCCAGAAATGGTGCCATCAGACCAGCATTGTGACAATAACTCTACAAGTGGAAAGACTCAAGTTAGTTAAGTGTTGTGCAAAATACGACGACAGTAGAGGAGATCGATAAAAGAAACGATTTAAGAAGCATAACTTAGCAGGTATTTATTTGACGTTGTAGATGTTGTTGATGTTGTAGATGTGAAAACCTATAGCTACGAATCGAGACCGGTGTTAAATGAACATTGCCTTGGTGTAACTTATTGATTACTTTAATCATTCGCAGCAATTTCATCAGTTTTCCTACTTACTTCAAGAGGTCACTGAGACGGCATTCTTAACTTTCATCTGAAACTAAAAGATATCTGGCTCCAATCTTAGAAATCATAATCCATCCCCACCTGTCTTGTTGAGCTTTGGGTCTTGGCTTTGTTCAGTTTGGTGTACACCTTGTAGAGGGTGCTGGTTTTATCAGCTTGCATCAAGCATTCGTCGTCAACTGTTTTGAAGCATTCTGATAACACTCTTGCTCTGTTACTGTAAATAAAAGCTTTTTTATTAAACCTGCAACGCTCAAGGTTCAAACATGGACAATTTCAGCATATCTGAAGCTTTTTCAATGGGAGAGCCTATGGCCTTTGCATTGTGGCAGAATATTAACAGAGCAATTTTACAATTCAAGCAAATTGATAACCTAGGATCATTTGTCTCCTACAAGTTTCATAGAGGCTTTTTCTTTACAAGGATATTGATACTGAATAATGAATACTTACGAGCAACTCTGGAAAGGCGTCGCACGAAACGAAATGAAGAACTCGTTTTCGCAGTAGAATCTTTTGAGCTGATACTTTCTTGAGTAGCACGGGAACTTCTTCATTTTTTCGATATACCCGCATACTGATGCTCTGATGAGAAACACCAAGGCTAAAAATGAGATACGAATGTTCAGTTTCTGACGCAAAACAACTGAAAATGGGGAACATGCGAAGCTTCATATACGTTTGCCACTATAATGGTTTTGTTACTTGTTGCTCGCGTAGCTCAAAAGAGAAATCTGACAATTTAAAGGTAGGGTTTCCGTATCAAACTTGAGCAAGTTCCAAATTACGTTTTATGTTTCTGGTTTGTGAAATGTTTCAAAATGAACCCGAATACACTGAAGGAGGTTGAAGGAGTTCTTGAGAAACACGGACGGGCACCAGCTTTTCCTTAAGTCACGAGATGAGACACTTCAGCCAATAAGATGCCGGATTAGCTCAACTTGACCACGATTTGAAAACTGACCAAAAAACAGCCACACTGAACAACAAGTGCACAGTATGGCCTAAGAAAAACGGGAGAGCTGTCTCAACAACCAATATGTGGATGGTATTCTAGATGATCCTTCAAGGGCCCGCGAGAACACAAGAGAATAATTTATTTGGAAATACGAGACAGTTTAATAGCCTAGTGCCCGCTTCGAAGTAATGGTCATAGGAAGCAAAAAAGACTTCATCAGTACTTGTTTCAAAACAATTTATTCGTCATAAAGCGCAAAGGTGGTAGTTGAATTGTCTGCTGTCTGCCTATATATAGCCTTTCCCATGCAAAGAAATAAAGATCTTTGGCATAACAACTAACTTTTAAAACATCTCGTGATGTAAAAACATCAGCTTATATTGGCAAGAAATATGCTGGTTGTTATGATGTGTAACAAATCCGCGATAGAAAAACAGGATTACAGGCTGTTTTGCAAAATCAAAGCCCACACACCATTTGCAGCAGAGTTTTCAATTCATTCGAGATTCATGTAGCAAATTAGGCCGTGCTTCTATTTACAAATAGACAACGTATCGAAATCCCTAAATGCGATTGATGGCTTAAGCAAATATTGATAATCACGACGAAATGAAAGCAAAACAGTGTGAGTGCTCAGGAACAACGCATGAAATGAAATTGTCGCACAAAGAGACCTATGAAAGACCTACGGCCCACGTTGTCTTTGGCTGTAAATTGGACGTTTAGTAAACAAACATTTAGCTGATTAACGAACAAAGAATTTTATCAATGAGCACAATAATTGTCGACTTCCTACGTGGGCTTGAGATAACATCTGAAGTAGATACATCTCCTTAAGCTGGTGTGTGTGGCCGACAGACTATGCATGCCTCACCTTTTGTCTGCGCTTGACTAAAGAAAGAGTAGACGGGAATCGTCACAGAGACAGCTTCAATGGACTCTGCAATTATGCGTCAAATACTCAAGAACGGTCCTTCCTTTTTAGATAAGAGTCTCGATATGACAGTCCTCAATATCTGCGACGAGTATTGCTGAAATTGTTCTGAAGGGGACATCCTGCAGGCTTACAAAGCGTTATAATATTTCAGTGTCAACAAGGAAGGGAATAGGCAATCTTTTTCAAAAACAGATTCCTGGCGACAATTCTTGCTCAATTTTCTATTCGTGGCCAGTCCCATTAATACATTGCATATTGGACCATGAAAATCAATGAACTTCATTCTGTCTTCAAATCATCAAGCAATATTGTTTAGTTTCTTTTTGCTTTCAAAGATTGATACACGATAATGACGTCATTGGAGGGTGGCTCTTATAAGAGGGCGAAAGGTCTTCCTTCCTTGCAAGAGCTTCACTATCACTATTAAATTAGAGTCTCAAGCTTGCTTCCAAGTCTGCAAATTTTAGAGGTTTCTTCTCCTTTCCTAATGAACTCCGAATGGGCGCTTATCATTATTTGCATGTCATCGAAGCCCACATATCCACATACTTGGTGGGTACAATTTGGTGGCAAGCATGGGAAATTATTAACGGTTTTGTTAAATTACGTATCAAAACACACTGTTTTGTCCCTCCTTAATTATTGGCTGAATTCTATCCTCAACTGAACGAAGAAGGATTTCTTAGCAGAATACGAGACATTCTTTTCCCTAAAGTTGATCTCCTACAACCGAAAGAAACTACTTTCGAATTCCTATTATTAGTATCATATTTAAAGTCGTGACTCTTCGAAGGTTAATAAAACTAGGGAAAGCGTTCATTCTTCTCTCCTTCTCACTAGCAATCAGACAAATATTCCTTGATGTGATAAACTCAGAAAGCGTCTAACTTAGGGCGTTCTGCAGTATGGCAATTTCGTGCTTTTGTCAAACAGGGTTAGAGAATCTCCGGGCATGATTAAACTGTCATTGGGAAAACTACCCACTAAATCGGCTTAATTCTTGAGAACTAAATAATTCTTCGTCTAAAGATAATGCTTCATGAAAAGATATCGTGCTTTGTTCATGGTACTGTTCCATTTCCGTTTCGCTTCTCGCAAATAAAACGGTTTCGAACATGGTTTGTGGATCTTTTAAACTGCCCCGTTCTCTTCTTCTAAACAGACCTTGTCATTGCAAGCTGCAATTTGTCCGCACATATGGTACAAAGTACACCCATTTTCTACCTCAATATACCCAGCACGTATAAGCACTACAGATCGCCCTTAGAGGAGATTCCTGTATTGCGAAATAGTACTATCAACAGCACATGAAACCACCCTTAGCTAAAAAAACTTTCACTTAGAGTAAACATTTCTATTTCAATGCACTTGGACATGTTGCTGCTGATAGGGCCCCACAAGACAAAATTCATGCCACTAGGGAGAGGGGTTAGCCGGGGTAAGGTGTCTCCAGGACTAAGGCCCCGTTCTCGGCAGACAAAAAGTTCGATGTTCTGTGCTTTATACCCCCGGGGTCCAAGCTGACTGTCAACAAAACTGACTGTTCAGGGCATGCATTGAAAATGTCATATTGTGGAGGAACTCTGACTACAAGTGAGCGCATATATTATTTGGAAACACGGGAAGACCATGACTTTGCGAAAGCCAAAGCCTCACTTGCCACTCACGGTATCAAATCAAGTCGCATGGCCTATGAAAACCTAACGGTTAGGACCACTTTAATCGATTCCCAATGAAACATGTACTGGACACTGGCTTGGTCAGCCATGTAATGATATCGAAGATTCGATTTTCGCCATCTCAAAACAGTTAGCAGTCATATTTGCTCTTTGGGTGACCAAAATCTAATTCCCAACCGCAACATTTCAACTGATTTGCTTGAATAAACGGTCTCTCGCAAGTCTTAATGGACAAGGGTTTCAAGAAAGGCGACAATGTCTCCGGCTCCCAATATGAATGTATCTCACTTTGTATATTGAAATTGGCCCATCTCCCGTTTGCACGGAAGGAGAGGGCAGTATAAACTTAATAATTCAGTTGCTCGAAATCGTATTATTTGTTAACTTATCTAGATTGATATTGGACGGGTTGTAAGGGATTTTTGCACTGGATTCGGGGAAAAAGCACCTTTGACGTAAACCTGCTCAAATACGTGCTATTTAGTTTACTTGCGTGAACACATCGCAATGAATGATGTAATACGTGGTGTAGCCACAAAATTTTTTGCCACGTCAAATCCTTTCGTCATGTTGAAAAGGATCCAACAAAAGATCTATGCACGTGGAAGAGAAGACGGAACGATTGCACCAAACCACGTGCAGAGAAATGAGGGTAGTTGGAGGGGAATTTGCCAATAACCATAATGGAAAGAATCATAGTTGAAGCCGTTTCGAAAAGAGTGATATTACTTTTGAAAGGCAGCGCGATAACTGACAGTTGAAATTGCAAATGAAAAATAGACTGCATCTAATTGGCTTTCGTTGGGATTCGAGTTGGCAATAACGAACTGAACCAGCAGGCCTTCAAATTAGAGGACGCAGCTACCGTGTAACTTTTGATTTTTCCGAATGATTAAAACAAGGGGAGATTAATGTCTAGACATGATCCGACGCCTTTGACTTGCAACGGCCTGAATTTCTGGAGATACAGTCAAACTGCCTTGGTGATAATATCCAAGAAAGCAGAGCAAGGAATAACGAGGGAGGTTGCACTAAAGCTACTTGCTAATACGTATACATTGCAGACATGAAAAGTTGCAATCGCAATACCAATATGAAAGGTATAATTTGAATAAAATGCCCCCATTGCGTTCTGCATGGACAAAGATTGATCCCTTCTCCGTCGCGCCTGCACGATTACTAGCAATCGCTATGATTTGAAAAAACGCCAAAGCAGCACAAATCTACTTTGGGAATAGAAAATAAAAAGGTGCTGAAATATTTAGAATTGTGATTGATGTGGCAAAAGCAGAGACTCACCTAGGATTGGAATTAGAACAGATCTCTGAATCGACCTCATCTTCGGGTGCAAATATCAGCGTTCCTCTTCTCAGCTGATCGTTCGGCGGTCGTGTGCTTACTACTGGAGTATCGCCCTTGATTGCGCTTTTATCACAGCTCAAGAATGTTTGATCACTGGATTGACGTCACAGCCTCTGTAGAAGCAATAGTGAGATTTCAAAAGGAAGAATTTGCCGGTGCCAAAGAGGATCTGAGGCGAGCTCGGGTCTCACGGACCTGAACGAGTAGAGCGTATAGTGACAACAGGCCAACCAGTTGCCAGGTTTTTATACAACCCTTGGTGATTGAATCATTTATCAACTGGCCCTAAACACTGAACTCGTGTGCCTGGATTAGGAAGACGGATTAACCTCTCTGGACCTGCGCTCTTCATAACTCAATCGTTGCTTCAAATGTCTCCAAGTAAACAATATGCCCATTTCCAAGGGAGTTATTGCATGATCTTTGAGGTGACACCCTGCAAAATCCTCTTGATACATCACGATGCTGTAACGGACATTTCTCAGATCGTCAATTTGTTGCGTTTAGGCCGTACTTTTACTCTCCTGCTTACGAAATAACTTCGTCTCCGTCAGCTGCCAACTCAGTTAACGATTTTAGGCTACCCCTGGAGAAAGTTCAGTAGGAAAGTCAGCCGATTAGCCTGCAATACACTATGAAAAATATGCTCTCACAAGCAATACACCACCCTCCTTTACATCCCCGTAGACTTCCCTAGAGGTTTTCCTTTGTTTATAAAATTCTTATTTCGATTTCATAGCCCATTTCTATTTTTAGCAATATTGCCCGAAATAAACATAACATAAACATCGAATAAAGCAGTAAAAATACACAGTTGTGTTTATGTAAGATAATTAAGATGCTGGAAGAAGCAAGTACCAATGGATGAATTTTCTTGCGGTTTGCAGAAAGAAAAGACAGCTTTTTGTCCCATCTGAATGGATGTGCAATATTATGGATACTTGATGATAGCTGCCTTTATGAACGGAATAACAAGTCTCCGTGATATAAATAAAGGAAAACCATTGGATTTACACAACAAAACTAGCTGCTTCGATAATTCGGACAAGGTCAATCCATTTTAGGATGTTGCTATCCTCCCAATAGAAATTAAATGCACTTAACTTTGCAAGACGTTCTTTGCAAAAAGCCTTTATTAGTTGTTAGCTCTCAACTGTACCAATCTGATACACTGCTGCATGCAAAGCCGTGGTCTCCTCTCGAAGCTTTTCTGCTATGTGCAATCTTCCATTTCTTTACTTAGCCTATGATTAAGCTATTTTTCCACTGTTTTTGCACATTAATTTCTCTATCGCAGCAATTTTGCAGGGCAGTAAAACTGACAAAGCTCTCCCTTTTGTACCTTCCTCGTAACCTTCTTTATTAACAGTCCTATAATTTTACTAGAAAATCAAACCCACGACAAACTATAAGAAATCTCTTTTGCAGTGTTATAATGATAAAAAATCTTAGAAAAATTTCTACAACATGGTATCGTTAAATTCTGATTTGATGAAAGTTGCGAGGTATTGAGTCATGAAAATGAAGTAAACTTTTCAGAAGCTTAAAGTTGCCTTGAGATCCATCTCAAATTCTCTGCAAAAAGCATGTTGAAGAATAGAAGCATGATGAATTTCATGTCATCTATCAACCTATTGAGGAGCTGCTTATGAGCAGTTTGATCTAGAACGAATGGAACTTGATGTCAAGTGATCCAGCGTGTTCGAAAAACATACACTGGGATCTTTCTATGGGCGATTTGCCAGGTACTGTGGTTCTGCTTCGAAATAGCGGAGGCACGGACTTCGAATTAGCACGACTTCCAGAGAATGTGGGAATAATCTGGTGGGATATTGTACATGACACCAAGAGATGTATGATTTGGTATGACTTCGTGTAAATCTAGGTACGAGTGAAATGCGTTGGACATCAGTGCACCCATAAAGACCTGCGTTCAGCCACACAATACATTTGGGTAGATAGCTGTACATCAGATGCATTAGTAATGGATAATGGACAAATCAGGATATAAAGAGCCCAGCCAATTCAACCAGAGGTCATTCTGGTGTGTTCTGACGCGGTCGACTAATGGTGGACTGGGCCAAATCCACTTTGGAGGAGGAAGGAGTTTGGAACCTCACATTTTATAGCTCACCGAGTTTTGCGTAGGAAATATGCTGTCTTCCATCTTATCCCTAGCCTCATCCATCTCGTCTATTAAGTTTCAAGGCCAAGGATTTCAGCTTTAACGCCTTGCATGCCTCGTGTATATGATTTGTAGAATCGAGAGAATTATCCAATGGCAATACTAATGTTGCAGAAGTTGTCTCACAGATATCATGCGCAATATCGAATTTTGTCAAAATACTTGTTCCTTTTATGTTCAAATGCATATGACTGTATTGAGAAATTCTTACTTTGTCTTTCAAAGCTTCACCCAGGAGCCCGAATAAAGTTGTCTCAATAGATCGCAAACTTTGAAGCTTTTCAATGTGCACGAATCTTTGCACGCCTCCACGCATAACTCCACGTACTAGGCCAGGCGTTTGGAAAGGATGCGAGATTTACGGCCTAGATATCGTGGTTTGAAGTTTGAGGAAATGAGTCTTGGGAAACCCCAATATTCGATAGACTGCGAAGTGTGGGGGTTCGTCAAAGAAGGTTTTCGATTACAAATGAGCAGCACTTGCGGAGTATCTGTGGTTGAAGCCAAGAAGGGAAGACATGCAAAGCCACTTGGATCAACGGGCCTAAAAATTGTGTCTCTCAGAAACATATGACTCAGTAGCTGCAGACACCCTCCAAAGTTTAGGTTTGGAAAGAAGTCAAAAAATCCGATTATCTTGATAGGCTTGTATCGAGACGAATCCTGACTGACTTGTCCAACCAACGAAAGAAAGGACATTCTAACACACTCACCGGTCAATCTTATTGCGGTCATGGAAATATTTATACTCAATCAAATAGGTTTGTCACAATTGAATCGTGATACAGGGGTTGACGTCAATACTTCTATATTAGTCAGGCAGAGAGCCCCAGGCCTAGTCTTTTAAACCCAAAATTAAAGCTTATACCAATCTTGAAAATCAGGACGTGTGGTATTTGCCAATTAGATAAATCTTGTGCTGATTTTAGGCTCAGCACCGTATAATTTGCTGAGAGCGTTACTTACACAAATTAGAATAACAGAAAGCCTCAGGTTTGTTTTGAAAGCAACCCTACCTGATGTCCTATAGACTGGAAGTCTGCTAATGTAGAGGCTGGATTTATGTTGCACCGTTTAAACAAATAGCCTCCCTCCGTTTTCAGATGCGTGGGAGTACGCTTCGAAGCCAGTGAGGAGGAGCCAACAAGCTCTTGTGCTCTCAAATATCTTTCCAGGAAATGCTCATTCCAGGGCGACTTTTTCTGGTCCCCTACTGCTTGTTTCTATATTCATTTTCTAACATGATGTTGCCTTTGGCACTACTGCCATCTCCATGTTTGAAAAAACAAGTCCGGATTCTTGACTTGTTTTGGCGCCAAATTTTGTGGCAAAATGCGCGCAGCTCAGAGTAAGCGGAAATTTCGGATTGGTGCGTAATGTGGAAGCCTAGGTCTGATAAAGACACCACTCTGAATACTATTAACTGAGATATTATACAAAAGATACCGAACCAGACCTGAATTTAACAAAACGTAAAACCGGGCGTAATACTCTAGTGTAAAACGGAATGGGCTCACTGTTTGCAAACATTGTTTTCTGTTTGAGTAGAGTGCAAACTGATTCCCTCGAATCTCGCTAGGTTTTCCTACTCAAATGTCCCTCTTCGTCGTCAGAAACGCCCGGGATAAACGAAGTAAGGCAAAAATAATGTCCAACTCTACCGCATTCAGTTTTTAGCATACGAAATATTCAAATGGCTTATGCAAAGCAAACATAGTAATCATGTTTTAATATGTTTGTTTTACCTAATTATTATGAGCAAGTGCCTTCATTTAACAGATGGATGTCAAGAGGAGGACGCTTCGTTCGCAAAGTAGAATTGGCAGCTGAACTGGGTTCTCAGATGACGCTTCTGTTGTGAGTAACTGTACAGGAGCGAGTCAGGCTTCAACCTTATCATTACATCGTTAAAGTCATTAGCCTATAAGCTCTGTGACTTTCACACACAAAAGCTAGTCTGACCTCTTCTTACACATAACCTCGAGGGAGATCAGCCACGATAAATAGCCTTGCTTGACACAAAAAGCCGTTAAGCGACAGCAGGGGTGAACGGAAAGGCCGAGAATCCAGTTACCATCATCTTCCAAAGATTGACACAGTTTAGGGCAGCCAGGGTCACGGTGACTCGATGTTTAATCGATTATTATAGGGAATAAATTTCTCACTTGGACATGGTATTTATCGACGGCAGCGTCTTGCATAAAGAAAGCCATAATCAATCTGTAGAAGGAAATGATTGTTTGGAGGGACGAGGAAGATGGGGCTCCTTTCCCCCTAAGAAAGCTTAAGATGGCTACTCAAGAAAGCAAGTGCAGTGAAGCCCATCACAAAGACCTGCTCAGGAGTGTTTGTAAGTGGGGAAGTAAGTGGGGGTTACTTACAACCCTAAACCTCCCACTCCCGAAAATCGACTTTCCCTCTCCAAAGTTACGCTGAATTCAGACAAAAAGGAAACTGGCTTTGCAAAGCTACAGCTAGCAATTCCAATTTGAGAAGTGAGGTCCCATAATTGCAGTCGGTGAGTTGTCACTTAAGGGGTTGTGTGGGATGATCTCGGTTTGACGTCATAATTTCCCAGGCCATTGCTGGCATCGTAGTGGGCCACGCATGGGTAAAGTTTCCTTTATGTGATACCATCTTAAAGAAACCTAGGCATTTTTGATCGCATGACTAGATTCTTAGAAATATTCATGTCCGATCTGGAATGAAAGATCCTGTTGGCAAGGAAGCCATTGCAGATAAGATGCTGAGGAAAGAAGCACCAGTAAAGAAGGCTAGGCCAGGAAACAGGGCGCTTCATTTTGTTGTTGTTGACAAAGTAACGGAACAGTGCCAATGCCGTTGGCCATCGTTAGGTGGAACCGGCTGGCTTCTTTTCATTTGGCGATGATTTCATTTATCTGGTTAAAGACTGATCTTTCCACAATAGAAGCATGGGCAAATGACGTCACTATAAACAGTTTTACCAGTCCACTGTTTGCTGGTCGTAATGGCCAGCCGTTGAGAAAACGAGGAGCCGGATGCGGCGATGACACGATGCTTGGCTTCTGTGTGAATCGTAATAAGAGCAGTTCACCTAATGAGTCGGCCACAGTGGTTTGGCAAGGGACACAGCATCATAGCCTCTGGTTGCAGTGCCTAGAATCCACCACCCAAGCATCAGTTCGAGACTTATAGCGAACAAGGACATGTTTCTGTCATTGTTTTAAGAACATCTGCTAGTGCATTAAATGAATAATGTTTAAGAAATCTCTTGCTTTCAAGAGATGTATTCAAAATTCCTGATGGAAAAGCGGTTAAAGCGGTCAAAACTGAAACACGAAAATATTTCGCTTCAGGGGACATCTATGTTTATGCACGCGTTTCATCAATGTATATGCCTGTTTGCACCCTCGCATTGATTGAATAAACGACAGCTAGCTCCCAGATTTCAAATTTTGTTCAGGGACCCCCCAGCTGTACCCCAGATTCTAAAGAAGCTGGGTAAAGGGGCACCCTCCAGCTTTAAACTCCGCAGATCATAGACTGATGTGACCAGTTCTTCAACATGTCATCGTATTGCTTTCTTCATTCCTGGTCAAACTATGACTTCTTGAAAGGCAGAGCTTTCTCTTAGAACCGCGCGAATAGAAATGTCATCGCGGTGCATGATAAAGATTGCGGCTTATTGTCGGTTAAGGTAAGGAAGTCAGAATTGAGTTCTTGGGTGTTCTGAAGCTCTCACGAGTTAGCACTCGAGGTGGAGGTTTACTGACATATTTCTCTTTGATTCTACGAATAGGGCTAATCAGCTTACTGCGAGTCAACCCAAGGCATTGTTGCAAGGAACAGCTGCGAAGAGCGTATTAATTACGAAGAAAAACAACGGCCTGCATGCGCAATTCAAACTGAATCCAGAACGGGAAAATCTCTGAATAGCTGCTTCGAATGGCCATTTCCTTGTTTATGTTGGTGATCGATGCATCCTGCTTGTGATCGTTAATCCTTGCTTGACTAGGAATGTTAATTCAGCGAAACTTGCAAGAAATGCACCGTTAGCGGCGCGCAAACAAGATGCACCGATCCAAAAATAGAACGTCCATGCACGATCCTTAGGATAATTAGACGGCCTCGTGGCAGCCATCTTTGTTTCAACAGAGCAGAGGAAGACACAGTTCACGGCTGGGCGGAATACCGTAACGATACCTGGGGCACTCCTTTCTTAGGCATACGACGTTGTTTCATAGTAATCGATCGAACAACTGTTCCGTGAAGCGAATTTCCAACCCACAAAATTCTGCTTTGCAAGACTCTGTATTTGTTTCTACCTTGCATCAGTTTTTAGGACATTGAGAAGCTTGAGATTATCGAGCAGTGTCCTGGTCCTTCCTCTCGATGTGACCATACCTCGTGATTCCTTATGCATGGAATTACAGAGAGCTGGCAACTCTCCTGTCTCAGAAAGTTTGGTCATGCCAGAGACTCGAACCACGGACCCTTGGGTCTGTAGTCAGCGCCTATAACCACTGAGCCATCCTCGCACTACAAGACTTGTTTCTTGTTACTTGCTAGGGGTAGACGATTGGTAGAAGATGTAGAATTTCTCCGGCTATAGCCAGCGAGAAAAGTGCATTCATTAAGTTTTATTTGAACGTCAGACAATTGAATAAGCAACGAGGCTTCGCCTTTTTTGAATCACCACTGTTCTAACAACTTTCAGAATTCATTTTTATTTGAATGAAAATATCTTTCAACTTTCGCTTCATCCCAAAGAGAGGATGCCATGTTTGTGTACGTCAAAGCGCAACGCACAGGCCACTTCACCGCTAGTATCAATGTCAAATGCCACAGTCACATACATAGTATTGACGAAACATTGCTACTGAACCCGTGCGACTTTGAAACACAAAACAAGAAGGTCTTTCACCCATGACGTAGGCGGTCAGCGATTCTAATCTCTTATTGAAAGACGACAGAGAAGCTTAGAACGAGGATGTTTGAAGACGAATTCCCGCCATATTTCTCTACAACGTGTAAGTGACTTTCTTACCTCCAAAGGAAGGCTTATTGTGTCCCCTTTCTTGCTGTCTTGCAGCTCTTTAGCCATCTAACGTCACTAGGGTAGTTTTTACGTAAATCGCGCTTTTGTCGTTCCACTGGTTCTTCTAATTACGTAGACAGGCCCTTCAAACTTCGTATAGAAATTATGTGATTCCTGGTCGCATAGAAATTATTAAGCAGATTTGTAATAATACTTATTGATGATGACGAATTGTGAAGCAGACAGCTTACTGCGAATAAATCTCCATAAGGAAAATCGCTAAAGAAAAGCATCTTTACCATTTTGAAGGGTGACAATATTACGTTATTGGATTTTGAGCCAATTTTAGTGTCCCAGACAAGGTAAAGACATTTTGCCAGGCGACCAGTTCTAGTCTATGTGACAATAATAAATTGGAGTAAATGCCTCGAGGGTAACAGGGAGGGTGGGTACATGCGCGATGGTTCTTCTAAGTTGAGCCAGCAAGACCCCGGGAGATCTAGAGACTGACTTGTTGTACTTTATAAAGCACAATTTGACTCTCTACACCGGCGTATTTCACTAACACTACACCCATGGCTGATGATCAGATCTAGAAAAAATATTGAAAAAACCTATTTTCACACTATCAGACGAACCTGATACCATTTGCAAAAGCTTGCTGTAAATTTAACCACACGGAAAAGTAAACCACGGCAAGCGCTTTTGATTTCTTTATCAGAAAAAACGTGATCAGAAACCATTTCGCCAAAATAATTTTGCCTTTACTCCAAATTCATAAAAATTTGCATTCGTCATCCAACCCAACGGCTTTCAGGCCAAAATCCCTGTACCCTGCCAATTTGTAACGCAGCCTCCACCCGGCGTATATTCCCGAAAGAGGCTTTACTCAGTATCATAATAAGATTGTCCTTAGAACAACAACAACATGGTGCTGTTGGCTACTGTTATCAGGCGATAATGATATTGTTTTTACGTGAGACTCTCACAGCAGTTGTAAAATCCAATGCCTTTTCAATGAATGGATCGAGCCATTGACGGGTAATTCTTAAGCCAAGTTCGGAATGCCATTGATTAGGAGGGCGCAGTTGGGTCGTTGCTTTAGTTTAGGGTCTCCAAAGGACAGTAATTAAGAAGCGTTGTCTCTTTTAGTACAACTCCAGCAAGTCGAAAGTCCCTCAAAAACTGGGTTGACATCCTAAACGATCAGCTAATTTGTGCAATAACGCAGTAGCTTTACACTAAATCTGGTACTTAGATTGTTTTTTGCTCCGTAAAGAATGTTACAAGCTGATGCTCTGATGTCCTCCTTAAACCATTGATTATAAGTGATATTAAAACTTTCAAACAGTTGCATAACGTTTCGCCACCACAATCACCCTCTTCAATGAACGGTGAAACGGAATTGAAGTCGATTCACTTTGTAATGCACTTTGGGTTTTAAACAAGAGATTTCAGAACCGCACTATCGCTAATCTTTTCAAAGGAGTTGTTCTGGAAATTGGGAAACGAGTCGCTACACCGTAACAAAGCGTCGGTGTTGCAAGAGGGGGAACAGCCGGGGTTCGTCTTGCAGGCAAAGCTACGCGAAAACAAGTTGGTCTTGACCACTGCACGCACACAAGCGCCTTTGCTGCGATGCACGGCCTTGGTTTGCTGACGCAGCTCCCATAGTGAACCGATAGATATCTGCATCAGCTCGGGAACAGTACCCAGATTGCGAGCGCGAGTTTAGTCCGGAAAGAAAGCCCGGAGAAGTTTGCATAGAACAGCAGGTTATTAAGATGTTGCATTGCTTCGGCGACGTGGAGGCTTGCACTTTTGCGGTGACCCATTGCGTCTTGGTTCAGACAAACTGTGAACATTCTTTTGCAAAAACGCTTTTACGAAACATGCAAAACTAGAGGAACTTCAGCCTATTTACACTGGCCTAACCTGTGCGAATGGAAGGTTAATTAGAAAAAGAGCTCAAACGAAAACAACTTACAGGCTCGAATGCAGGAATCGCAGCAGGATGTTGCAAATGATGTAAAGAAGGATGCTGTAGATATGCCTGCTTAGCTGTTACTGGCCTTCTCTGCTGTATCTGCTGTGGCAATGGAGTGGCGTATTTTTGAGATCAGGAAAGGAGCTCCTAATCTACAACAAACGCCGGGGTGACTTAGATGGCGATTGCGACGTCCTTCTTCTTCTCACTGCGGCTGACGTCTGACTAACACCTTCTAGTTACAATCATTAAAATGACTAGGATCCCCCCTGGTTGGGCAATGGTCACATGGGTAATCGGGAAAGGGCTTTGAAAATGCAAGCCAGATAAGCTGGGTTAAGAAAAGGCCCAGAGACCAGACGGAGATTTAATCGGCAACGACCCTGCCATATTAGTGTGCCACTAGTTAGGGACAATTTGATGTGGTGGAGAGATTTCGCTTGGATTTTAGAACATTTAATAACGTCCTAGTTTCTGGGATAATTAATGATTGAATGCCGGTCAATTGCACAGACCAGGCACTGCATGACTCGTGTCCTTGGTAAGTGGACACCAGTACTTTCAAATCGCTCCATGACGATTAATTTCCAGCTCTTTATGTACGACTGTGCAGAAATAATAGCAACCTGCTGCAAGCACGAATCTAGGGAAATAATGAGTCATCAGCGATGAGAGGGTTGCGCAACTGGGGCTGAACGCTTTTAGGCAAGACGAGAGATGCTTTTTTCTTGGTGCCGTTGCGATGCAGTTAGCATTGCTGCTCACGATATCAAATGAAAGCCATGACTGTTTATTGCTGCAAACGCAGAAGAGGATTCACAGTCGTTGTACAGTTTCTGCCAACCGAGTCACGTAGTTGTCAGCAAAATCCCAGGCAAAACTTTCACCGAATTAGGAAAAAAAGGGAAATTGCTAAATTTAGGCCCTGTCGACTGTCGAAAAATCTCGTGGGTCGAAGAAATTGCTTTATTCTGCAACGTTTGAAAGAAGGAATATCACTTATCCCCTTGTGCTGTAAAACTGTGCGAAAGTATCTTGGGTATCGTTTACCCACACGTGGCAAATAATTCCAAGCCAAGCAATTATCGCAAGGAACTTGAATGGAGTATCCATCGTCTTGGTCCGAAAATATCTTTAAGGAATATAGCTTTTTCCAACTAGGATAGATCATTTTTCCTTTCTGTCCTTCTTAGGTCATGCCAGGATGATTGACATTTGTAGGCAAAAGCAGGCTATAAAAGCTGACTGGTGTTTTCTAAAATTCTACTTCAGACGCGAGATGGAAATTTCTTATCAGCCATCTTGTAATGGTAAGCAATCGAATTTTAACTCCAGGCTTTTGATTCAGCATTCACGCAAAAATATTTACAAATGATTTATTTTGTTTGTCAAAAGACTTGAAAAGGTGAAAATGAAAGGAATCTAGAAAGTGATTGAAAATTTATTGCACAGTCTTTTTCAAATATTCAGAATAGCAGAGCAGCCTATTCACTTCCCCAGAATTTGTGTGGATATCCTGCAAAAATCAACGGAGACTATTTTGAAGACGCTTTTCATTAGAAGTATGTCAATGCATGTACCAAATTGCCTCCGATAATTGCTGCATAACTGCAAGTAACGGGAAATTCCTCAGGTTCCTTCATCAAGATCCAGTCAAAAGGTTTCACAATCTCCGTGCACTCCCGGCTTTCAAAAGGGTATAGGAAAGATGCTTTTGACATTAAGATCTTTCGATAAGGAATGGTATTTAAATGTTTTTCCTGAAGGCTTTGAAATGTTGTTTTTACAAGTATGACTTCTGCCTGTTTGTGAATGTCAACGACAATACCTAGAAGAGCCAGGACTGCTAAATGGGTGGTCAAGATATTTGTCGATTTGCAAATGACCATAATTCGAAATGATCACTATTAATCACGTATAAGCTGTAAAGCCTCTGTTTGAAACATTACCCACCTGCTTTCAAAGGGGAAAGTATGTCTCTCTTTCAGTAAAAACATAATAGTAAAAATACCTAGCATATGCATAGGGGCGACAGGGCAATCCACTCGAAATCGTATTTTGCACCATCCGGAACAAACGAAATCATTTTATTTTCAATCTGGTTGGCTGATCCTTCTACGCAGACAAATATGTCATTTAATTGTGATCATCTTTGAGAAAATCCCCTCGGTATGACACTGATATCGACAGCTAGCCATTTAGAATTAGTTATCAACGCTTAAGAAAGCTATGACTTCATTTCTCAAAAGAAGTAAACATAAAAGTGTCTACTGACAGAGCCTCGTTGGAGACACATGACAGAATGACTTACTTTTACATAGGATGTCTAAAACGTAGCGGCTAGGAACAAAACTATAAGCAAGCTTCGAGGGGTATAGGGGTGAGAGGTAATCGGGGTAAGAGGCCCCTTGCATCAATGTCGTCTAGATGCAGCATTTGCAAAACAGTTTATTCTTAAAAAGCTCTGCTCTAAGCCATCAAACTTGAGCCAACCCTCTGAAAGGGAGTCAGGCTTTTCTGCCATAATAATTTGTGAAGTCTTCAAAGACTTCATACGTGCCCGTTTTTATACTTACCCACGGAATGCGGAGAGACAGAAGGGCCACTGGTCCTTTTAGTTATACAGAAAACATTTGCACGCTGGCGAACCTGAAGACGAGGCTAAGGGGCATTCGTATAAACTCCAATTGTGTGATCAGCACGAAAACGAGGCTAGCCATGTCAGACCACAATATTAAAACTTCATTGGGTGCCGGCGCCAGTGTCTCTTCTGCTCTATTCTGTGACTGGCCGTATTTGAAACAAGTGGCGTAGACTGGGGACAACACTTGGGTTATCAATAAATTCTTGGCACTGTGGAAAGCAAGTCGAGTCATTGTGGAACATTGCAACAATGACAACACTGAGCCCAGGATATGGTATTCTTAGAAGCTGAGCAGATCTTGAGACATGACCATGCTTGGTTGGCAACTGGTGGCAACTGGTGACATGCCTTGGAAAATGCTCTAGGACCTCTGCCTGAACAGTACCACAGTTCCATTTGGAGGCTGCTCGAACCATCGAAACGGGCTGATGATTGCAGCCAAACACTGGCTGAGTGGTAAAAGTATGCGGAGCTAAACAGCTTCGTGAGGTGATTCTGAGCTGATAACTAGCGAAATCTGATCTTAGGCCTTCGCTTGAGTGCAACATAAATCAGGACATGCACAGCAAATGGCACATAAGTCATTGATCCACTCTTTCTAAGGATTTCGTTCTAAGGGGCTTGAAAAATGCCTGATTCCTTCTGATACCGCTAGAAACGTTGCTTCCTTGACATTCAACTGTATTAAGCGTAGAAGCGCCCTCCCCTATCATCCAGGATTTATCCAGATAAATATGGTTTTAGGTCTACAGTTAAGTCGTGGAATAAACTTTTAAAGTCGCATGAACACAAAGGCTCAAGATATGCAAAGGTGCTGTTTCAACGGAAGACGACGCCCCCGGCCATCTATTTATGTTAACAGATAAACGGACGAGAAAGGGTTGCGACATCAAGGCGCAGTACAACATGGAAAACGATTTAATGCCAAGCAGCCGAGCATAAATGGTCATTGCTTTGGGCGTGGTCGCTTTCTTTGCAAATATGGGAGAGGAGAGAGGGGGTGGTGAAGAGGAGAGAGGGGGACGGGGGAGATGAGATGGGTGGTATGGTGTGATGGTTTCGCTACAAAGATTTAAAGGGAGCTTGAGGTGTTATGAAAGCATCTATCGGGGACAATTTTTTCAACATTTTGTCAACAGGTTTGAAGAAAGATTAATTTAGATTCCTATTTGTAGTCCTTGTCGTTTGTCGTTAATTGTAAATCTCTGATTTCTGTTAGACATCAGAGAAATCATGTGCATTATTTGCAAAGTGTGTCTTAATTCAACCGTTTTCAAAGAATTTTCCACATTCAGGAGCTCTACAACGACCCTGAACTCATAAAAACCATATTTCCTTTAACTTCTATTCAATGTTTAAATATAAAATGCTATCTCCACACTACATGCGTCTTCATAGTATAAAGTAACAAAAATCGGAATTATAGGAAAAGGGAAGCTACTAGAACAGAATTGTCCACTACATATTATCAAACCTTTGTCCAAAAATTCGTGAAAGCGAAACTCATATTGATTATGTAAAATTGGTGCCAACACTGGATCGATGGTGTAATTATATGACGGATATACGGAGCTAGATATGGCACAGAAAAAGTCTCAAGAATTGGCATGATACTTTGTTTGAACAGGGCGCTGGGAAATGCAGTTCTAGAAAGGTCTACAAGGTGGCATTTCCATTTAAATTTCCCATTTCCACTTTCAAGTTGAGCACAAATGAGTGGGAAAGAAATCTCAAACGAGACGATCCCAGCAGGGTTTCTTCTTATGGGAGAGCCTAAACACAAAATAGAGATCTAAAACTCGCCTTACACTTCACAGTATTGCCAATCTTTCTGTGACAAATAAAATGTCGAACGAGCAACTGGCAAGCTTACCTTGTTATATAAAATCTTTCACGATTGACGCTCTTTAGATGGCAGCAAATGTAAATATCAAGAGAACTCGATTTTCGCTCTTTCCACGGTTTGTAAACACTTTACTTAAAGCAAATTTTTCTCCAGAGGCTTCTTTTGATGTAATTTGAATTGGAGAAATTCATAACTCGTGGGTGATTTCCAGTATGTATAGTGGCGCGTCGATGAGGCACTGTTTTCTCATTTGTGCTTTGAGCAATCTGCTTTGCTTTTGTTTTTTCGCTATTCACTTCAAATAGTAGCAAGGTGGTTAGCAATCCGTTGGAGACGAAATCAAAACATCGGTGCGCGATTGAAGGGAGATGAAAAAGAAGCCGTTTTGTAACAATTGGGTGCAAAATGAGGAAAGGATATTGCAGCACGACTTTAAACTTGAATTGAGTAAAAGGGCTAAAATGGCAAAAACAACAGCGAGAATGAATGGGAAGCAGGCGAAAGCTTAAATGCAATGTTTAAAATGGGAATGTGAAAAGTAAAAACAAGGAGGATCATCTTAAGAGTCTTAATCTGCGAGTGGTTAGGCCACACCTGAAGGTGTGCCAAGATTCTACCAGTTATAAAATAGAAAGTCCAAACCTGACTTATGCACCACTTTGAACTTTTCAGCGAATCTTTGAACGATGAAAAGTCGACATGCTTTTCTAAAACTTGGTGGAACCCGAAACTCCCGTTCATTCAACAACGGTCAAGTGCAATAACCTTCAAGCCATCTTGTCAATATCAAGCGAATTCGATACTTTTTCGAATGAGGCTGTAAGAACAGGGCTGCAAAATATCCTCTTGTGTTTCCTCCTGGATGTTATTCGAGATTCCCCACATTTTGTGGTAGCCTGTCTTTTTCAAATCCAATACCTTAGTAGTGACATTATAAACTGGCCTAGCTAAGAAGTGTTGCACCAAGAGAGCGACATCTTCTGTAGTCAGGGTGGCTGATAGGAGCCCAGTAAAAATTATAAATGGATAAATAAGTTGTGTTCTGGGTGAGAAGGAGCATTTTAATGAAGCAGTGAGGATGAAGCTGCTTGTTACTTGTGCTTGTTTGGGTGCTGCGTTGTCAAGCTCACTGAAGATCGCAAGGGGAATGAGGATTATGGTTCTTTCATATTTTCTCCATAGTGCAATCGCATGTTCAATCACCAAACATAAGCACTAAGCTCATAACACACCCTTCATAGAGCAATCCTTTTGCCCCCTATCTCCTATCAGTTGGTCCTCATGATGTGAATGCACTCTATCGGAAATCGAACCCTCGCCATTAAAAGTTTTTGCGCTACTGCTTAATGGTTTATAATGTCTGGTTAATATTGTAATGATAAACGGTCCATACCCTTCATAGCTGACAATGGTTTGATATACAAACAACATTCGAATTCCTTTTAAGGAAACTTTAAATGGATGGAGTTTGGTGACAGACAAAGGCATAGAAACTAACATTATAGGTGGTAGAAATCTAGATTGTTATTAAAGACGCCAGTTAATTGAAAGCTGTGCATATTGAAAAAAGGTTGCATTAGTTACAACTCAGGTCTAGTTTAGAAAACAAAAGGAGTCTAAGATGAAAATAGACGCTAATCCACACTATTATGACATCGCACTGGGGAAGAAAAAATCCTTTCATAACAAATTCAGAAGATTTTTGTTACATATTTAGAGAAGGATAATGAAATTTTCACAACAATTTCAACTATATCTTGCTTGTTAATCATATCTTGGCCACACAATATGCTTGTTATTAGACGATTTAATTACTTGCACCACCTCCGTAAACAGTCTCTGAGCATTCTCAAATGACGACTCTCCTTTTTTGTTTTTCTATCTCGAATCTTAACGAAAATGTTATAGTCCCTAAGCTCCAAAACGAGACGATCTGGATTCCACAGAAATTTTTTCTACCTTTAGCTTAGACTCTCTCGGTCCACTGCAGCTAATTTAAGCTACAAATTAACACGCTACTGAGTTCAAGTATAAAATTTGGTGTCTATCTGTGCCTTGTTTCAGGTCATAAAGCTAAAATCGCTTTAAGCTCTCTATTTTGCACAACATACACAATCCTTGCAGGTCACCTTACACCATCTACTACAAATAAAAACACAGTCATGTCCTATCATGACAAGCATAAATGTACTTACAACATCTTTTGAAAACTGCATCTATACTTAAATGACGTTTTGGGAAAGGTGCAAAACAGCAAGATGACATGGTGCCTTGTATGGTGCCTTGTAAGCTATAAAGCGAGCTACAACCAAACACAGTCAAATGCAGCATTATGCCATGAAACAACATGGGCTCAGAGGTTGCTCGTGTAAAGAAACAAATCATAGGCGCCGACTACGTGGGGGCTTGGGGGCTCGAGCCCCCCCTGGGGATTGCTATGGGGGGGCTCAGCCCCCCCTGGGAATTTCGTTTGAATTCAATCAAAGAATTGAACTGATGATACTGTAGACCATGATGTTATATCTGCTTTATTAAAATGTTTTGTTTTGTTATTATACATACTACCTATGTTGTATTACGTTATTAAAGCGACAGGTAATTTCTCTACCTTTCGACTTTTTTTTAATTGATTTTAAATTCAAATTTTGAGCCCCCCCTGGGAAAAATAAAAGTCGGCGCCTATGAAACAAATGTTCAGAACACACGGTGTCCAGGTTCGTGTAAATGCACGAATGTTCAGAACGAACCATGTCTAGGTTTGTGCAGAGACATGAATGTTCACAACGAACAATGTTCAGGTTTGTTCAGTTTCACGAATGTTAAGAACAAACCGTGTCCTGGTTCGTGTAAAGAAACAATTGTTCAGAACGAACCGTGTTCAGGTTGTGTAAAGGAAATAATTTTCAAAATGAACCGTGTTCAGGCTTGTTCAGAGTGACGAATGCTTATAGCGAACCATGCTCAGGTTTACGCAGATGTTTAAAGGACGGAGACAGGACACTATAAAAATAAATGCTCAAGCATTTCTTTGCATCAGAATTCAAAAGGTATGAATATAGCAATGTTCAAACCACAAATGTTTTAAACGGCATTCCTTTGTCAACAACTCTTGCAATAGAGATTTACCGTATGAATTGGTTACTAATAAGTGCCCCATTTAGAGTTGCCATCATGCTATGCCAATTCAGCATCGCAAACTCCGTGGCAAACCCAATGTAAATAAAGATAATAGGCCAGCCGAACAAGGCACTCTTCTCCATAAGGATTCGATTTGTTTGCGAATCCGAATATTTCTGTACAAACGAACATAGAAGGCAGTTTCCTTTTGGTAAACCCCGCAAATAGTCTTCCCCCAGCTTCTGTAACAATGCAGGACATAGATATCATTTTCCAAAGGTAACTGACTGAATATATTTCAATGGAGGAAACACGGAGCTGCAGATAGCTTAAAATGTTTTTTAAGCAGTTTCTCGACAGGATGTTTTGTAGCTAAGAACTCCCCTGCAATTTAGTAGCTCAACATGTGTGTCATCATGGAGTGATCTTGGTAATTGGCTCTTTATGGATGCGTTAACCGAAGACAAGATTACTTCTCCGCGCAGCCTCTAATGTTAAATTGAAAATATTAATCTCAATAAAGATCCAAAAGGAATTCGCTGGCTTACAGCAAATCTAGATTCGTCTCAACATGACGGAAAATTTGCGGCAATTTGCAAATCTAATTTGAGGTCGAAAACATGAGCACTGTTTCTATGTTTAAATTGGTAATTAGTTCTTCTCATTGAAGATTGGTAAATAAAGCCACTGAATCACTTACAGTAATAAAACGTGAATATCCCATATGTTTATCCGTCGCGGTACTGTCGCTTGTATTGTCAATACGTTAAATACACCTCTTTTGCATAGCGCTGCTTTCAAGCATAAACCGATGGTTCACCAAATGAGACAGAAAATGTTTTGTCTAGTTGTTTCTAAATGGGTCGCCACTAGTGGGAGAGGGAGTAGGGGTTGGGACCTTTTGGTACAGAGTTCAAATTTGATTAAATTTTGGATGATTGAAAAGTTATTTTTCGTGACTTGAGAAATGATGTCACAGACGAAAGGGGCAGGAGACATTTCCATTGCAAAAACTGCGCAGGAGTTTAAACTTGATGATTTTATATCGTGTAAGAAAAGAGCTCTTTGGAGCTGAGGTATAGTTCATAAGAAGTGGTTCGGCTCTGCACGTCAAGTCAAGCCTTATGATAGGTTTCAAGGAAGTCGAATGGCAAGAATGATCGGTAGTGTGACGTATGCAATCCGGGGGTCTCACCAATCCGCGCTCTTGCAGTCAGACTAAGCATGCGCGGTGACTCGATATCACTACGGGCATGCGTGGACCAAGAAAAGTTAGATTTGTCTAACGATTATCAGCATGAAAGCTGGCCCGCCCACCATTTTAGCAAGGCTATAAGGCGTAAGCAGCTGTCTTGATTCGTTATATTTGGATCGCTACTCGTTCTGAGCAAACAAAAGAGACCCCTTGCATACTCGTGAAACAAGAGCTCGATTCTGGATGTGAGGTCGCCATGACATGTCCTACAATGTCATTCTTGTATTGAGAAATAGCGCCAGCGGGGCGTAATACTTTGGATTCAAGCGAAGTACATATGAATTTGGTGTCCAGGACACAGCATTGCATGGTTGCATGGGTAACACTCCTAGGCAGCAATACGCTATTTGCCTTCACGCTGGTTAGTCATTCTAACGAAGAAGTGAATACGGCTGGTATATCTTATTTCCAAAAACAAAACAAAACACACATTAACCATTGCTCCCCGTACTCTTCACGGTAAATCCCCGTGTGAATGTCCATGAGTTTCAGCCTGGTAATAACGTCACAACGGCTGTTGAACGCAAACGGCAGGGACAGTGGGCTAGTGGCTGGGAGGCAGCCGTGAACTGGAGTTGGTGGCTGATAGAGCAGCAGCCGCATAAAGGCGCAAAAATTATGACGCAATTAAGTGGAGAAATACCAGAGTCTGGCGAACGATTCTGGAGCAAAATTCATCAAGTTAGTTATGGCAATGGAAAACGTGCAAGTAGAAAAGCAACAAAACAAGCATGGATATTCTTCTCAAAAAGGAAATTCAAAGATCTAGAATCGACTAATGTCACCAAGGTCCTTTGTAGAAGAGCAGCTTCTTCAACAGGGCTGGACAAGTGTAGGAATATATGGAGTGGCATTCCAACATAGAAATTGGATTCAAAGCAGGGAGCAGTAGATGGCGACCAAAAAGAAATAGTTGCTATGCTAGCCAAAAGTGCGTGGACGTATACTTCTCAATATCAAATTTAAATTTCTAACTTTTCACCATTAACACCCTCAAGCAGCAATCGTCTGATTGTCCGACTTTTTCAGGGTACAGGAAAAGTTAGATCTTGGTACCAACAATCTACAACGCCTTAAAAACTAAAGAATTATGAAGAGAAACTTTTGAGGAGCAAATTTATGACCCAAGTAGGACACAAAAGCAGAGAACGAGAAAGAGGGACAATAATAATGGCAAATGAATGCTGTTTATCACTTTTTTCTACGAGTTCCCTGCAAACCCTATTGATACTTGGCCAAAAATGGCGAATTAAAATCATTTGCTACTACTCGACTTAATCTTAAAACCTTCAAACATATACAAATAGGGATAAAAATTGGATTTAAATACAGCTTGGGTATAATTATATTCTCGTTACAACGTGGTTAATGCATATTCTTTCAAACAAAGGGAAGCCACCTCAGTTTGATGCACAAGGATAATAAATAAACGCTCGACCAAAATAAATTGCTTCATCTCAACAAGAAATACCATCATCAAAGGTGATCCAAATATTGATGATAGAGTATAATGTTGGTGATGCCAATTTTAAATTTTATTTCTGTTAATTCGAATTCTCGAAAGAGTTTGGTTTGGTCTCGTTGGACATTTCTCTTTCACAATGTCCTCCTCCCTACATACTGCCTGGCAAAGTTTTTTTTAAATGTCACCCATACCGTGGATTAAGTTGACAAACATTTTTCATACCAGGTAGCTCTTTCTTTTCCTTACCATTTTAAAGTGAATGGTATTTCAGGACATAGCTCCACTTTATACAACACACATTGAGCACAAAAGAGCCCTAATGAAGTGTTTGAGCAGAGGAGGAAACTAAATGGTAAAAAACTGTGACTGAAACAAAAATCCGTCATTCAAGCGCTGTCCTTGTAAAAGTCAGGCCATCTTTACCTGTAGTACCATGTGGAAAAAGGAATCATCCTATATGGGTTCCCAAGTAGAGCATGATATGTTTCGTTAGAAGCCAATATGACTTTCTAAATCCCAATTGCTTCCCAATGACTTATCTACAATTCACTATAAACCTAGAAATCTAAAGGACTATATCACAGGCTGCTAAAACTAAAAACATATCCGGTACTCCGATCTATAATACAGTTTCTTGCTTTTTAAAAGTCTCACTTGAGCTGGACTCGTCTTTAAAAAGAGACCGTAGCCTCACTTGCTTTAACGACCTCGCTCTCGTCAAATCGGGGTCACTTGCTGCTACTGGCGACATCTGGCGCACGTCACTGGCTACCATCATGTCCATCACACTCAGGTCAGAGTAGGACTCCCCCGTCTCTTCTCCGTACTCTATCTGCCTAACAACCGTTTTTAGAATTGGCGACAGCACTGGAGTTGCCATGGCAGCAGCGTTAGAGTATTTCCTCCTTAACTTAACCTTTTCTTCATCAGTTGCTTTGATTAAACTTGGCATTGGTGTTGAATGGTCTTTGCTACCACCATCCGTGGAATCTTCTGTACAGTTCCATCTTACGGGAGTGGAAAACACTTCGTTATCTTTTGCTAGGCCGGTCGACTCAAAAAGCTGGGTTCCAACCAGACTGTTCAAGGTGATTCGGTAAACTGTTGTCGGGTTAAGGTGGTACTCTGCTTTTGTTCCGCGCCTCCTTTTCGTCCACGATGTCTCTATTACAGGTTGGTCGGTGCTGCGTTCTTTTGTAGAACTGAAGAATATATCCGACTGAAACGAACCGCGCATTTTTATTACCAATCGCGCGCTAAAACGGGACCTAACAGTTGGCAAATAAGTGGCTGATGCCACTCTTTTGGATAAAAAGCTCCCCCCCCCCCTGAATCACTACATGTTTGATACTGGTTGGGGGAAATTTGCTGATCTGACGGGGGATGGGGGCATGGACTCATGACTGCATTACAGAGAATTTATACGAATGACAATTCTGTTTCAATGGCCTATTTTCTCTCTGTACCTATGTAGCATGTACATGAGTTGTTTTGATGAAAATGGATCCTTTTGGGACATTTTGAATCGAGACATACTGCTACACTGGAGTATTGCAGATCAAAGCAGAAAGTGGGCTTGTAAAAATTGCTGTTGGAGAAACGAAATCTATGAAATTCAAAACATCATGAAACATTTCCACGACAAGGAAGGCATCTGCTCTACAATCCTGTGGTTTTAATCTTCAAAAATCGGCGAATATCCAAAGAAAGTAGTTGCAAACTTGGTCACGAACAAACCTTTCCTGTGATGAAGTGTATTGACGGTATTGCGATGGTATGCACCAAATTGCCATTGACCACAAGTCGAATCTCAATGTGGTTAGACGTGAAACCAATGACATACGGGAAGGCGCAGACTGTCAACATAGAAGCAAAAAAAAGAGTAAACAAATCAAATAGGCCATCGATTGACCTTACATAATCTGGGATATGCGAAATATTGGGCTTATAGTGACCTTTGCCTTCAAATTCTTCTGTTTTCGCCTTTCCTTGAGTTTTTTACTTATGTTTCTACTTATTTACTTAAGTCTCTTTATGGCCTTTGGTTCTAACTTCATTTAGGGCTCATTTCATTTCATCTTGCAAGTCATTTTGACACTTTATGCTCTAATGAGTACACAACGAGTACCAATCCACGTGTCTTAAAGTGCTTTTAGAAACCATCGTTAAGCTCGATGATCGCCGAGACTCGATAATGCTCAGGAGTTTTGCGTGCAACAGTGGGTATTAGACGCACGTTCAGTTCCAGCCTCGACTATGTATCGTCAGCCTATGGATCGTCATACATCAACCGTCTTCCAAAAGAGCAAGTACCTGACAATGCTAGATTAGGGACAATATTACAGAAACTTGCGTGTTAACTATAAAAATTACTGGTTTAAAACGATAAAAATTAGCAAACGTTGAAAAGAGTATATACCCACCAACGGCATGAGGAGTCGAGTTCCAGTAAAAGCTGACGTTCTTTTCAACATTTGGGTCCAAGTGTTGAAAAACAGAAAAGTCTATCAAAGAATGAAAAAAACTGTTTATCAACTGTTTGTTTCAAATGTTGTCATGAACCGTAATATCTTTGAGAATCTGTGTAAATTGCTGGCAACTGTTAAGAACAGAAAACTAAAAACATTTGCAGGAAACCAGCTTTATTTTTAAACACAAGTTGTGCAATGTTATATGTTCTTTAAAGTTTTCTTTAATAGGGGGGGGGGGGTTAGTTTACCTATTTAAAGAGCTCCTCCTTAAGCAGTCTATTTTATATACAGTCTCATATTTATTTACATTTTGTTTGATGTAATAAATTTGTTATTATTGTAATTGTGTTTAGTTTTAATGTAATATGTATTAAATTGTATATAAAATAGATTGATGAAAATGGAAAAATGTAAAGAGAATACTGAAAAGAGACAACGCGAAGCTAGAAAAAACGCAAACAATTAACATGCTAAATACCCAATCGCGATTTACGAGCCCCCGTTGCATTCGATACAAAATAAGTAATTTCTGGATTCTACTTATTCAAGATGCTTGTGATTATTGAGACAAATTATTCATAATTATTGAACAAAGTTAAGTTGAATATTGACAGCATCGGATGATAAGGTTTGTCTACGTCAGAAGATCACACGTACGATTGTAGGTCAGCAACAGTTCCGGGTTGTCATCCTCGTACACATCCAGAGCAGAGACTAGTTTTGTATTCTGGAAAAAAGGAAAATAATTAAAGTGGAATCAATGTCCATGTTAATGCTAAAAAGCTTGAGAAAATTATTAAAATTATTGCCAGACATTTTATTTCTTCCCTCTGTAATTCTGAAAATTTAATTGATGATGTGACTTGCGAAAAGAGAGAGAGATAGAGAGAAAGAGAGAGAGAGAAAGAAAGAGGAGAGACATTATTAAGGACATTATTTTAAATAAGAAGCCACTAATATTCAACAATAGCAAACTGCTTAAATGTCGGTTTCGAGCTGCTAAGGCTAGCAAGAGCAATCATTGATGGGTAGTTGAATGAAAAATAAAGGGTCTATTGTGTCAAAACGGAAAATAAAGCTCTCAGGTCCAAACAATATACATGGACTCGGGTAAGTGTGACAAAAAAAGACTAATTGTACAAGGTTTCGCTTTCGTGTTGTAAAAAGTCTTAACACGAGAGTTATATTAAAAATATATACTCGGGTATTCAAATTATCATTAATAAAATGAATACCTTTGAACAATCGATTTTTCTTAATTGCCTTGTCGACTTTGTCTCAATGTTAAAAAGATCAAATCTGTTTTTGAACCCAATACAAATCAAAATGTCGTTGTTCGTGTCGATGGCAATACTCAGCAGCATTGGAATATCAGTCAACTTGAAATCCTGCAAAAAATGAGCAAGAAAATATTGATAATGAAAAGCCTTCTCAGCTACATGACCCTCTCTGCAATTTCTAGCCAGTCTAAACACAGAGCTCCTATTGTAGGTATAATCCTTTGGCTAAAACCCAAAATCATATTAACTGCATGTCAAAAATATGAAGAGAAATTGGATTTTAGATTTTGTATTATCCAGAATAACGTGACAGAAATTCAAGCCCTTTTGACTGAAATTGTAAAATTGAGTCTGCGTTGAAGCTAGAAATGCGAAGATACTGGCAATGCGTTCCACTAATTTTCACTGCTAAATGACGAGATTTTGTAAATTATCTTCTGTATAGTCGCTCTTCGCACTTGAGGTTGGCACAGGGTCATCGAAGTTTAAAACTCAATCTCAAGCCCCTTTTAGCAAAAGATTAATTTTAGAGCAAATAAATTCCCTTCTGACGTCAAATAAGGAATTCTTTACGTAAAACACCTTAGGATCAGGATTCGACATAATTCGGCATTTCAGAAGAACATATAAGTTACATATTGTGACTGCAACATATTCCGAAATTAAGTGGATTCAATGTCCTTGGGTTCAGAAACTTCGGGCAAGTGCGTCATCTGCCGCTACCATTAGCCAAACCTACGCAAATAGAATTAACGAGCACAGAGCAGAGCCAAGCCATCTGTCCCTGAAGACTGTCGGACCACGCCGAGTGTAGGTGAAGATGGTTGGAGAGCAAGGGAGTCAATGTCACGACTCGCGCAAGAGCTCATTCACGATTCACGTTTGCCTGAAAATAACACCAAACACCGGAAACATGATGTTAGCAAACCGAAGTGGCCGGTCCAGTGGCATTCTTAAGAGTATGCAAAGGTCGGGAGATGATCAAAGCTGACAAAATAGATAGCCAGTTGCTGAGCAAAAATCCATGTGAGGGTTGTGATATAAGGCTGTGCCAATCAGGGTCCACTTCACACCTTCATTTTTAGAAGAGCTCTGCAGAAAAGACGCGCTTTTGCCTACATATTATTTTTCAAGAATTGCTTCGGACGCAGCTGGTAAAGAGTATTAATAATAAGCGGGCATTGCGTCTTACATTTTCAATCTCAAACCCAACCGGCATATCTCCACCCCCTTGAAACGAGCCCATGTTGTTGACTCTCCACGAATACAGAAGGATTCGTCTTCGCACTGCAACTGCCAGCAGGACCTCCAGGGAACCCGGTCGATTCAGAGAGTACAGGTGGCATCCTGAAAAACAACGGTAGGCTTAGTTAGGTATTGACCACCAACGGGACAAAAAGGCCTAAGTCTTTTGCAATAGATCCAAAACAACTATTGATAAAAGATTTCAATGAAGTAGGGAAAGATAAATAACGAGACAACCGCTACATAAGGCTTGTTGGATATAAGGAATATCACGTGTTGATGCTTATGTTCACGCTAGGGGTTGATGCTACAAAAACAGGAAAGCCTAAAAGTTCCTGCTTCCGCCTGTCTTTATTAGCTCACATCACATACCTCACATCTTACTGTATCTTTAATACCATACTTCATTAGAGCATTAAGCCTCACCTTTGGACCTTGCAAGCTTGTACTTGCTAAACTCTTCCTTGTTTCGAAGAAGCTTGTTCTTTCTTTCCAGCTCTCCAACTGGGATAACATAAATTTTGCTTTCTACGGCGAAATCGAAACAAATTTTGAACTAGTCAAAGAAGATTGAAACTGTGAAACAAATGTTTAATAAACTGCCATTTAAAAATTCACAGAGCCGAAAAATAATCAATCACTTTTAGAAAATCAATCTGCTTATCATTAGTTCTTCTTACATACATCTATACTTAGCAGAAGTTCCGTTTCCGGGAAGCAACATTTCCAGGAAGCAGCATTTCCGGGAAGCAGCATTTCCAAGAAGTAGCATCGCTCAACATGTGGCCACATTCACATTAAATTAACTTTCATTAAAGGGACTTCGTTCCATACCAGTACCTACCTGTTTTTGCCTTCTTAGTGCGTAGTATCACGATGCCCTTTCCTTCTAGAACATTGAGTTGAACAACTTGGAAACTTGCATCGAAGATATGATGGAAGGCGTCTCCTGCAACCAGCAGAAAATTCAATCAATCTCAAAATTACAAAATGTGATAGGAAATTCTAAATTGCAAAGCAGTATGATTGGCACGCTATTTTAACAGGGACCCATTAGTGGCTTTCCGTATATAGCTTTGTACCACATCAATTGATACAAAACCCATAACTTTTGTGATGACGCTATAATTTCATGGTTTATCATAAGCATACAGACATGAAGAATCGTACTATGTTTGTTATCCAATTCTCCGTATATTTAATAGTTAAAGTCAATTTGCAAAAAGGGTTAATTTACTAGCAATAAATGCTACCTTGTGCAGTATATAAACCACGGTCAGTTGCAAGAAGCAGGTCATCTCCTGTTTAAAAGAAAAAATTAGCTCATTCACATAAAAATCTGCAAATCATTAGTTTCGGAGTGGATTTAATTTCACTCGTAAAATGCGGTGCTTAAGGCCACAGATGCAAATACTAATTTCACTTGTCTTAAATAGCAAAACAAAGACATCTAGGCCTTAAACGGCCGAAGAAAGATTGCTCACCGAAAGAATCCCCAGCCACGATTTTCAAAGGGAAGACTGACGTCATACAGTCTGGCTCCCAAGGCTAGGGGTCAAAACGAGAAACTGTGAGTTGGTGGAAGAAGCAATGTGTTAAAATAGATAGAAGCTTTTGTTAGACACGAAAAAATAACAAACTACTGTTCACATAAAAATTTGTAGAATTTCTTTGATAGAGTCCTCATTCAACTAGAGGACAAGCAAATGCAGTACGAAAAACTGATTAGACATGATCTCGTAAAAATAAATTAGATCAATTAAATTTAAATGGAAATAAATCAAAGAAACGAAAATTTCATGAGCCAATTATTGAAGCAACAACAGTTATTCCAACTTGATGCTACAAGGTATGAGATTGAGAGTATTTGATATAAGTTATCAAAGGGCATACATCGTCAATATTGTGAAGGAATGTTGAAACCGTCAGGTCATTAAGAACACCTAAAGCAGAAGACACCCACCGAGCTGCGAGACGTGGTAACCCCCCCTGAGTTCGCCAAGCTAGTTGGAGCATCACCTTGTAGAATCTTGTTCACTTTCAGCAGCTATGAAAGAAGGACACAAGTCATCATCAGCACTCAATCGCGATGTTTTTCTCCTGACAACCGAGGTGCTTAAGCCCAATCTCCACTAGGCGGAAAATGTCGAGGCGGAAAAATTTCCTGCGATCTAATTGGCTATTTGAAATTGTCGCGGCGGAAAATGTTGACTAGCGAAAAGTAGAAAGTGATCCTACTTTTCGCGACTCGACAATTTTCCGCCTAGTAGAGATTGGGCTTTAATCAGGCTCTTTGCCTTTTTGCAAATCAACGATGAGACAACCGTTGTATCTTTGAAACTGTCTCTTAAAAAGCATTCTATCGGGATAAGATGCAAGACAGTGTTCACAGTTCTAAAAAAAACTTGTTCTCCACGTAACATAGTATTTTGACACAGACCCCGAATTCATGTCTCAAGCAAACAAGACGCCTGATACTTTCTAGATCATAACATACGAATAACAAATACCTGCTCCAATATTAACAATAATACTAATAGAAACTTTTCATTTTTAATTCCAGTTAAAATTACAATTACAAATCTCATTAATATATAGGTAATTTGTAACGGGCTAGCCTGTTTTTACAAAAGAAAACTATTACAACAGTAGTAATGAGAATAGAAAAAAATACGTCAAAAGGAGAGTAGCTCTGGGTTAGTGCAAGTTTTGTTTCTACAGCAGAATATATAATTTGTGGTGAGAGTGGAAATGCTTGAAAGTTTGGAGATGAGATAGAGTTTTTGTTGTTATTAATATTAATATTGAAATAACTATTAATAATAAACAGCCCCAATACCTGTCCGGTCTCTACAAAGGCTCTTCTTTGCACTTCGCTCCTTCGGCGGGGTCGTCTGGGTGACCTAGGTGCACTTTTAAATGATCGCCTCAATGAAAACCGCTCTCGCAATCCAAGATGATCCGTATGAAGTCCTTTAAGGAGGGCTTCTAGCGTGCGTTGTCTCTTTTGACTAAAAACCGGACTGAAATATGCCGCCTTCTCTGCATTCATTACTAAAAGAATAATAATCAGTTATCAATAAAAAGGTAACTTACTGAAATGATTCAGTTTGAGGCATTGTAACAGGGGCTCGAGGGATCGATTATTCATCAACTCTCAAAGCAGGAGCGATTATGCAGGGGGCACAACTTTGCTTGAGAAACTTAACACAAGAAGGAGGACCAAAAATATAGCTGTCATAAGTTTTAACAATAAGGTCTGTCGTGTTGGGTTGAAATTACTGCTAAAATTCATGTCTGTTATAAGTACTGATTCAAAAATACACAATCTGGGCTGCCATGTTCATTACAGAGGGACGCTTCCTCTTACCCTTTACATCGACCACTTCTAATAATGATGAAAGTAATAACGATAGTAACAACAACAACTAGATACAAAAATGGCAACAATAATAATGATAGTAATAATAACTTAGATATTTGTTATAAATACTGAGTACGTATCTCAGAGATTGATGAGTCATAAACATAACTGAGCAACAAACAATAATGGAAATACAAAATCAATGTTTCTGTTAAACTACTTTCACATGCTAGCTGCAACAGAACATGTCTTCTTGAGAAAATGACATGTTAACTTTTAATTAAGATAAACAGGAAAAGGAATAACGTTAAGTTAAAATGAATTTAAATTAGGAAGGAGTGACCTACATTTAGTGACAAGAAATGAACGAAATTCTTTCGGGTCATTGAACACCGGTGGATTCGGAAGGGCTGGACCAAAAGCTGGAACATTCTCCTCGGAATACATATACAGCCTAGGAAGTAGAGAAAGAGCCATTCAAAATAATGTGATGATATTTATAAGTCGAAACAAACGAAGCGAAACCCAGAGGAGACGATAAGGCCCGCTCCTCAATTAAAACGCACGATTAGCTCTTATGGTACGACGATAGTAGTTAAAAAAGTGTTATGTCTTTAATAGCAAGCATTTTGGATCAAGTACCAAAGATGTCTTCATTTGATAATTGCGAGCTTAATAAAAGAATACAATGTATCTATTCAATGCACCTATCATGAGAAGATTTAAAAATAGTCACGATAACATTCATGAAATGACCCTCACACGTAATACATTTGAATTGAATGAATTTAGGGCCATACGAGTAACTTCTGTGACAAACGGAAAGGCATACCAGTAATTTGAGTCCTTCTTGTTGTAGTAAACAACTGCAAAGACACCTTTGTAGAGTCAAGGAAATTTTTAGCAACGCGTATTTATGAATTAAAGTGTATTTATGAAGTACAGGAAAAGAAGTACAGATGAATGGGAAACGCAAAAAGGAAATTTCATCGACGGGTTTTTATGGATCGCGAAAACGAATAAGGCATGAAGAACAAGGAGTATGAAGGAAACGGCGAATTTGAGAAATAAACAGTTTAATGTGATGGCCTTGTTGTACTTTAAGGAACCAGCATTTAGGATGAGTTTTTATAGGATTCTACAATCTACAATCGTGAAGCAAACAGAGTGTGTCAGCAACATAACATCTAGCTTTCAAAAAACCTTAACATGCATTTAAACCAAACGTAGCAAGAACGGGGATTTACCAAAACAATCCCTTTGAAAGGATACGATTAAATTTCGACCGGATGAAAGATGGACTGAAGACGGGTTTCCTTTTGCCGTAGCCCTCGAAGTAAATGACCACCACAATGTCATTGCCAATGTGTCTTTTTCTCTCCACCTGCATAAAGATCCAATAAGTTTAAGACCAATAAGTGTTCAATTTGCTGGTAATACCCAATCAAGATATAACCCACAATGAATGTTAACCAAAAAGCTATGTTGTTAGGGAGATGCGAAGAGGGGTATTCGTGTATTGGTGTTTGCACCACTTTTTATAAAGAATATAAAGAGATAAATAACTTCTAGATAAACATAAAAAACTTGTCCCTGACCCAACTAAAATACATGAATTCTATGCAATTACACTTAATGATTCTTATTAAACGGCTATAAACAGCCATTAGTAAAATTCAGTATTGATTTTAAAAATTCTTTCTCTTTCTAATAGAAAGTCATCTAGGCCTATTGAGAGTACTTGAAATGGTTAATGTACAGTTTACTAAACGCAATGGGTACCACTACCCTTTCATCGTGCAGTCAATGACAGTTTGTTGAATCGTGTCGACTTAGGTGCCCATCTCCCTCCCTAGGCAAAATCTCATGTCCCCCCTAGGCAAAATCTCATGTCTCCCTAGGCAAAATCTCATTTCTCTCCCTAGGCAAAATCTCGTGTCCTTCCCTAGGCAAAATCTCATGTCTCTCCCTAGGCAAAATCTCATGTCTCTCCCTAGGCAAAATATCATGTCTCTCCCTAGGCAAAATCTCATGTCTCTCCCTTCGCAAAATCTCATGTCTCTCCCTAGGCAAAATCTCATGTCTCTCCCTACGCAAAATCTCATGTCTCTCCCTACGCAAAATCTCATGTCTCTCCCTAGGCAAAATCTCATGTCTCTCCCTAGGCAAAATCTCGTGTCCTTCCCTAGGCAAAATCTCATATCCCTCCCTAGACAAAATCTCTATTCTTTTCAAAGACACCATAACATTGGTAACCTTCATCAGACGGCTTTTCTTACAATTAAATAGACTTGTGCCAAGACCTTGCTCCACGACATTGTTGTTGCCGCGTGGACCCGCAGGCAAAGAAGATAATCGACACGAACTTAGCACTTCCGGCGTTCTATGGTCACACGAACAAGTGGACACAGAGCATGAGTGATCGGCCCTAGTTGCAAAGTTGTGTTGCAGCGAAACAAGGCCATCAGGAAAAGTGCATCACCTGTTGCGAATGCTTCGAATGGGGCAGCAGCGTTGACACGTGGAACATGATCTCGTGTCCTTCCACGACAGTATAGATTGAATGGATTCCAGTTGTATTGTCTGTCGAGAAATGCACTTGAATAAAACACGGGAAGATTGAAAACAACAGCAACATAGAATTTGGGTTACTGATAGGGCAGCCAGAGCTTTTGCGAAATAGGAATGTCTCAATTTATAAGAAACAAATGGAGCATGACTTTTTTTGTTTGGGAGGAAACTATTACAGATTTATCAAATTTTCAAAAATTAGATAACAAAAATTCATTCAGCTCTAAAAATTCTTAATAGATAAGAAATTTACTTATCGAATAAATTCATTCATTGAATTTACTGCACAAATACGAACATTTCGAATGATGAATACCATCGTAGAAGCATCAAACTCTGGCAATAAATGATTCTGGAAGCATTTATGTCAACAATCTGAGCCTAATAAATAATAGCTAGCATTCGGTTGAAAAACAACCAATGGAAATGTTCTGTAACCATGATTGGTTTAACGCAACCAATCAGAAAGAATCTCTATCCCATCAACTTGTGGTAAATAATGATGTCTGGAAGAAACTTCTTTCCTGGTAGTTTTCAAAACCTTCTAAAGCAGTTTTCCTTCTTGAAAAATTAATGAAACTGTTTATGTTGACAAGAACAGCAGTTCGTTCAAATTGTCCTCCATGATTTGATAGAAGAGGTAAGGCTTACTTTTGACATCTAGGCCGCCTTTGTAACTCTTGAACCCCTTGAGCGCCACTCGGTCGCCAAGAAGATCCAGAAAGGAATCAAAGTCTTTGCTACCCGTTGCTACGATGAAAATCAATGAAAATCAATGAAAAGAATAGACTGACGAAGCAACATGGCGCAACAGCACACAGGCTATGCAACCAGCATTTACATAATTAGCACTGCTTGTATTGAAGAGCAAGGTTATAATAATAGTTACAATGTTTAAACAGGGAGCTCTCATCACCGAAGTGTTTTCTGGAGAGGTCCTGTTAAGATTAAACGGGCAATACCACAAATTTAAGAGAAAGTTAACAATATCAAATTAAAAGAAGGTTACAATATTTACGATGTTTTGAGGGGTTGTCTCAATTACATTATCAGGTTAAAAGAAGTTATAAAAATTTACAATAATATGTGAAATAGGGATAAAAGAGTAAAGAATTCCTAATAAACGTATTTTAAATGCATAAATGATCGCTGATTGGTGCTTGCTTTGCTGGGTGAACCAATCCTTCCTCCTTCTTCCTTCAAACATGTTTTTATGCATTTTTGAAATATTAAGTGACAGTTGTAGCTCAACCTGACAAAAACCTATAATTTTGGAGCATAACTGTGAATTAGAAACTTTGCTTTGCTTCCTAAATGCTATCCTAGCCTGTTGTTGATAATATGCAACACTGAAGCAGAAATGAAATGAGTTTTGGCAATAGGTCACACACCTCCAGGCTGGTCAGATTTCAGATTGGGATTATAAGACTTATTCAAACCACACAACGTATTTCATCCTAGGTCACCATAAATCTTTTTGGGAAAAACAGAGTTCTCGATTTTCTAACATGATGTCTTATAAACAGCATGGTACTTCGATTGACATGACCATCCATCCTAATCTACTACTCTTGATCCCAATCCATCATTGGTTGCAAAAGATAACGATTATTACGATGTAAGGCAATGATTTCGAAATTCTAGTTTATAAACTTTCAGATATGAAAATCATATTTATGCAAGCAATTATAAAACATGTTCTGGACTGACGAAATCATTTCGAACGAACTGATTCATTAATGTTTAATGCCAAAGGTTTGAAAATCAATGAAAAAAATATTTTTGAACGATCTAAAAATGTTTTTGATAAACAAGATTATCAAAGTGTAACCATAAAAAACAACAAAAGCAAGAAATCGCAGGTAGATTAATAGCGTTTTAAAAATTAACGGCATAGAATATCATCAATATTCTATTGTCAAAATATAATTAGAAAAACTTGGTTGTGTCTTGGCAACAATCCAAACTGAGTAGGCGAAAAAGCTGCTTAATATTACAAACAGAGATAAAAAGATTATCGGGCTTAAAAATAACCAATACTCATAACATGAATGCATTTCGATATCAAGAAACAGCGGAACTTAACTTTTTGCATACTAAGAAATATTTCGATTTCAAGAGCATTTGATCCATCACAAGTTGATAAAACAATTATTGACTGCACTTACAGTTGCTGAACATCTCATCATCCGTTATTTGCCCAGTCTTTGCGAAAATAGCCCCAAACTTGAAGTTGACAGAGCCCTACATTGAAACAATCGATCAACAAATCATACAGAATAAATGCCCCTTTCAAGCAACATGGCAGATTACATAATATATTCTCTTGAATAGACTGATGACAAATGACCCTTAATTCAATTCTGAGTTCCCTACATTAATTCTGATGTTCCGATGTTTCCAAATTTTTTCTGTATAAGTTTAGTAACAGTGGTAGTCACTTTATATAATAAGTTGTTCACAAATGATCCTAAATGAGGAGTGAGGATCCTAAATGACGTTCTATTATAACTTCAGAGCCTGCTCTGACCCCAGAATGAAGGGGCAATTAAGAGATACGTAGGGTATGTAGGAAATTAAGAGAATGCTAAAAGGAAAAGGATGGGAGATGGGTTGAAAATGAAATCTTTGTGATGAAACAAGAATGTAATAGGATATTTCAGAACTGAGAGAATCGCCGTTCCATAAATACTTCAAGTATCATAGATCACGATTTGGCTTTCAGCAGTGATTCTTAACGTTCGATAAATTAGAAGCCTATTTGCATTGCTTTACTGAGTGTTTCGAGGACTACGTCTTCCTCTCAAAATCTTCCATGATCCCCTTGCAGCCCTCCATACTTACCCTTTTAGTCTCCAACTGTTTAGCTTTAGATCATTCTCCTATTCTATATACATTGATATACATCAAATGTCACTTTTTGTACCCTATTTCAGCTTATTGTTCTTACCAAACAAGTAAGGTACGTAGCTTTAGCGATGTATTGGTTGGACCTTCAATGAAGAGAATTAACTGAACCGCACCGAATGGGCAGATCCAAAACTAATAAGAATCAAAATCCGTCTGGGAAATACCTCTTGCTCTTCAAGAACTATCAGCTCCTAAACCATAAAAAGATAGAAGTCAGGAGAGGTCTTTTCCTGGTGCGCATCAAAAAACTGTCTATAGATTTTCAAAATAACTGTAAAAAATTTGAAATCACTAATTTCTCATACAGCTGAAAAAGGACACAATTAATAATAACATGCATTGGAAAAAGAAAAGCAAGCTGAATTGAAACTTTTTGCTTTTAATCACAAAATATTTTATTCTGTCTGTGTCACAAACTATTCGTGCTAGAAGGGTGAACACCCCCTTGCTATACTGGAAAGTTAACCCTCGTTCTTGCTTTCATTTTAGAATATAACAAAAATTTACCAATTAATCTTTTGAAAACACGAAGATTCACGATAATAAGTAAATAAAGTCTCACTTTCTGGATTTCAGGCTCAGAGACTTCAAACGGAGCTTTCTCAACGTCCGCTGAGAACAACCTAGAGTGATAAAACAGGAACAGTTCTATTACTTGTCTCGCGTGCAGCAGAACGGCGTGGAACTTCCGGTTCAAAAAGTAGCGTACCGTTCAAATTAAATAAAACCACCAACCGACAACTTCTTCTTTCATTTGCAGGGTTTTGAACAAGTATGAAGCCAAGTAGGGGGTACAAGAAATTTTGTTGAATTAAAAACAGAAAACAGCGAAATTTGAAGAGAGGAAAGTGCTCTACATTCAAATGCATTTACCACGGGGGTTGAAGGATCAAAAAGCAATTTTTAAGAGAGGTCAAAATGGTTGGACTCAGAAGAGTAGGAGGAAAGCGTAAAAAGAAAAATCAGATCCGTTAAAAAAAGCAGATGAGCGATGTTGTGGAAAGAGTTAGGCACATGTGACGCCTTTATCGGGAGAAAGTTCCCTTTTTACCCGTTGAAAACAACCTGTCGTTAATTAAACATAAGCAGTGTTGGTGGTGAAAAGAATGTGCTCCAACCAACATAATTTTGCTCATATGAACAACAACTTCTGTTTGAAGCAAATCATCTAATGCCTTAATGTCTAAATGCAAATATTTGTGAAACAAGGAGTTAAAAGTGCCGATGCTCAAAAGATCTTAGACTGGGAAAAGAGCTTCGTTTTGAAGATGAAGTCAGCCAAGAACAGTCTGAAACATATTGATCTATACTTTTCAGCAGAGAGAAGTTTGGACGATGCAATATCTGAAAGCTCGACTCGTGACATTTCGCTCTTTAGTATAACGTTTGCATGGATGACTACGTTATCGTGCCTGATGCTGGCAAAGTTCATGAACCCAGTTCGTGGTCACAGTTGGCTTAACGTTGATTTGAACTAATGAAAGCTAGGTATTCGACTTCATTACAACACAAACGTTGCCAGATATCGGCTGAATTGAAGAGAGTAGAACTCAGCTGGTCTAAAACGCTTTATAAATGTCTTCAAATGTATGGGCTTTCGTCACACGTTATTCAACGCATATTTCACCAAATAATCAGTGAAATATCGATACGGTCACCAAAAGTTTCTGGAAGCCTGAATTTTTGACATAAATATTACGTTGCAACTATGAAAGAAAGCAAATTAAAAAGATAAAAGTTTAAATAAAAAATGTATGTACACATGTATGATAAATGAAATAAACACATCGCATAAACACAGAAGAATGTTAATGCAAACCTTAGGACTTCTCTCGGTGACATGATCTTCGTTGGTTTGTATGCAAAACATAGACGCTGACACCCCTGGTTGGAATAAAAACATTCAAAAGGTAAAATAAAACATTACAAAATATCCTTAAAAATATTTCAGCAAAACCCAGACGTATTCAGAAAAATTGTTTATCAATATTTTTAATCGGCAAAAATAAGGATTAGTTCATTCTCATCCGAAGATCTCTTGATAAAAAGATGTCTTATTTCTGTCATAGACCCTGTATCTGATGTTTATCAATCTGTCATGTCAAAGCAAAGACGCGCAAACAAAATTAAATATTCTCAAACCTTTCAGATATTGTCACGCATAAAATATTGAGCATGAGTTAATCTTTCAATACATAGAACCTTTCAAGTGGAAAATATTATCACCTGGTCTTATGGATGGAAGTGTAACCAGAGTTTTATTTAAAGCTTGCACAAACACAAAAGTGATCCACACGACTATAAATTAGTAGAAAAGTATGCAAACTTCGCTTGAGATGTGTTAAAAACTCACAGATGCCTTCCAAAGAATGCTTCGGTACTGGGGAATGCCATGATTATCAGCCGATGTGAGGCAAACTGACAGAGCATATGGCTCCTTCTTAGAATCAAGTCCAATATAATTATTGTGCACTGCAAAAAAGAATTCTTCTAGATTATTTGGATTTTTAACAATTTATTTCATTACTCTGCCTTTCAACTGTGAATCCTCGTATGGTCTGCAGTACCTAGCTAATGTTTCCTTCCATTCAAAAGTATTGCATTCCTGCCTAGCAAAAAATGAATGGACTTTCTTGGTAATGCAATGCTCGGTATGATATAGATACGCATGATATAGAGATAAGCTAAAGAGTGTAACAGCATGTTCTCACGATCATTCGGACGAAAACTCTCGCAGAAAAGGAACAACTTCCTAGCAATTATAAAAACACAATACTCTAATTAAGTGGAATTAGGCAATATGGAAACATCTTTGATCAATGCAAAGCCCTGCTCTATGAAGAAAAAAAGCTAATATTTTCATTAGGGCTCTCCTAAAAGAAGGTTTCCGCCCCATCGAAGGCCAATCAGCCCCTCGAATTACTTTCGATGCTGGCATACTCGGAGAATTGTCAAACAGAAAATTCTTTATTTATGCAATAGATATAATTCCAATGCACCGTGCGGAACATACTGTTTAAAGTTTGCGCTATGGCAAAATTATTTACACATACAGATCAATTTGCACATACAGAGCATACTTCAGAAGTGAGTTGAATCAAATAAACTCAATTAAATTAGCAAGGATTTTTAATAAATTGGGGATAGAGCTTTATTTATTTTCATAGAGCAGAAGAAATGAAAAATTAGCTTCTTCATCACAGGTAAAAGCGATAATTGAAAACTATATACTCCCCTATGCCAGTGGAAGGCATTTTCTGAAAAGCAGAACTTACAATAAACATCTTGAGTAATCAAAAGTCTTATTACCTTGGCCTAAAAAGTACTTAAAATACCATCTTGTCTGGAATTCTGGGTTTTCTAGATGGGATATTGCAGAAGATCTGAAAGGTATTCCTAACTCCTAGAACAAAAATAATGGAGAAATATTATTTTTGATGGACCATTAAAGCCCTTGAGGCAGCCTACCTGATTCTGAAGAGAAGTCATGCTAAACAACAAGATTCAAACAGCTAGAGCTTGAAATAACTACAAGAAAATATAGCTGAACAACAGAATACATAGATTGGATTTGAATATCACACTAAACATCAACATAATTGGTAGCAATAATAAATGGGCATAATTTGCAGTTGTAAACTATAGACGAGACAATATTTTGATACCTAATGTAATTTAATACTGTGATTTACATGTATCAAAAGAAAAAAAATGTGACAATGTATATAAATTATCAGAAAACAGTGCACACTTGGACCTGTACTGCTCACACCACAGAAAAAAACTGCTGCACCAAAATCAAAGGAACTTTAGAAACAATTTTGCTAATGGTTTATCTTTCTTTCTTCTTATAATCTAACATGGTAACTGATTCAATTGATACATCATACTGTTTATTGGTACTTTTTGTTATGTATCATAAAGTCCTATATTCCTATGTGGACAGAACTGTACACACACACATCCTTTAGGTGACACACCAAGCAGTTGTCATAGCTAGTCTTATTAAACATAAAACTCAGAACGGCTATCCCGTTCTGTATACAGGTGGTTTCTGGGTACAAAACATTGAAACATGGTTCATATATTTACTTACATCAGTTTCTCCAGGCTCAACTCTAAACCTGAGGACCTTTCTTCCCGGAGTGAGCTGGATCTCATCAGGTCTGGACTCATCAAAAAGCTATGAAATATGATATAGAGAATAAAACAATATGATATAGATACTGAATGTGAAATCCCTGTAGTACAGTAAGAACCTGCAATATAGAAACTACTTTATAAGAAACCTTAGGCTGATACTTTTGAGAAATGGTGTTGTTGTATAAGAAACTTATCTCTGTAAAGGTGTCAGGCTTCTTATGTTTGTGTATATGAGTATGAATTTAAAGATATTTAACTTGAAATCATTGAATGAGTCTTAAAAATATCATAAATATTTCTCGATAAAGGATTTTTAATGGGAAACTAAACATACTGTTTTGAAAAAACTGGTTTCTATTTCTTGGGTTCTTTATGTACATTAGAAACAAAAAGTAGAAAAAGTATTTGTTCTTAAAACTGAAAAAATTGATATACCTTTTCCTTTTTAGGACATTTATAATATCAAAATAAAATAACATGTGATAAATAAATGAATATATGGTATATATGTGAATATATAAAACATATGACACTATGACAAAACGCCATACCTTATCTAGGGAGCCATAATAATGCTTCCTAAGAAGATTGTTGCATTGATAGTGCCCCTGCGCCCTAAAGCTAGATTGGTAAGGAAAAACAGATGTTAGGTCCACAAGAATAGCACATCAAATTGAGACCCAAAAAGTATAAGAGTGAAACTTTGAAACAAATAGAAAATATTGACTCGAAGTTGAAATCCACATCCAACATCATGCTGTTTGTTGGAAGATTGAACAAGGGTTAGAAAATAGGCTTAGCAAATAACAGGTCATCAATTATACCTTCAATATGGAGTCAAATAAGTGAAGAATTGATACTCTACTCTAGTATCTTTCTGATCAAATAATGTTTTGAATTTACTTGCATACAAATATTATGAAAACCAGCCTTAAAAACATAAAACTTTCATGAGGTGAAGGGATTGCATAACAAATTGCCAGTTTTGCCAACTTTACCCAGGCATGTCTTATGTAACAAGGCCAAATAACACATCAATCAATTTCTTTAGCTTAAGCCATGTTAAAAACAAAAGTAACAATTTCCTTTAATCTAGAAAAAAATTAAATTTTAATCAATCAAAATAATTGATTTATACATTCTTTTTATTTATAATTAATTGACTCAAAATAATCAAAATGCAAAGAGAATGAGATATGTAGAAACATATGTGTAGTTTTGCATTTGCTTGAAATATTTATCAAAAGAATCTACATTACTGCTACTTCAATTCATCTCCTTTTATCAACAAACTCTTGTAATGAAAATTATGAGTAAATTAATCAATAGGTAACCAGAACACAAAGATGTTCGACTAATTTTCTTATTTTTGAAGTCTATTCCTAATTGAAAAAGGAAAAGTTTATTATGACATTCACTATTGGGCATGAACTCCCATAAGAGCTATAGGGCTGATTCTAAAGTTAAAATTTGAGCTCTAAGATGTTGTGAGCTGAGTTTGTGTTACCAATTTCCTCTGTTAGTAACCAGCTAGGTTGCATTATAGGTTAAGTCATTTTTAAAACATTGTGTCCTCTAAAAGCCAGTGCTCTTTGATTTCCTTGTTAGTTAGTTAGCTAGGCCTTCTGTTTCTCTATAAACCTTGAAATTTCAAACACTTACATGGCGGACTGAAAACCTAAACTCCTGGTGTTCTGCAATAACTTACCAGTTATTTTGCAGACAACAAGCTCCTTTCGAAAATTGCAAATGGTAGTAGCATGCACAGAAAAGGGAGCAGTGGGATTGCACTGGAACGCAAATCAAATCAATTCTAAAGAGAAACACATACGTTGACCCAGATGGGACTGCTTCCGCGCTCTTAAAAAACTTATAATTATGCCACGTATTCAATCTGTTCTCGGCATCCTCAAGATCCTTCCCGCAGCTAGATGAAGTGCACTCGCTTTTAATTCGCCGGGTTTTCTTGAATTTCCTCCAAGCATCCATGATGTATGCAGGCAAACATTAGGATGCCTTGCCCAAAGCAAACAAGAGGTTTCTATCTAATGACAATAACACGGTAAAATCTGGCCTTTGCTTCCTTCAACGCCCACTACCAACTAATTTTCCAAATTTCTGAACTTAATAAATGCTCATAGCACTAGAAACTGTATTTTGAACTAAATAAGCACCATTTTAAGCAACTTTAAACCTTAGGGACATCTGTATTTTCTCGTTAAAGCGATTACGACAAACTGTTGATAATGGCAACTGGTTTGCTGTCGAATTAGGCCGTAAGAATCATTTACGCAGAGATAAAAAAACGCAGGTGAAAGAAGCCGAAAACAAGTTGTATGATTTGAAAGAAATATCAACAAAGCCTTTGAAATGCTACCTGCTGCTGAAAGTACTTCTACGCCTGAAGGGCTGCTCTTTTTCCATAAATTTTCTTTCCATTGTTGATGCTTCTCATGGCCATCATGACATTTTCGAATGTTCAGTTTGCGCGGTTCCCTGTGATTTCTCCAAGGCGGCAAACAGATGTGACGTCAGAAGCTTATGCGAAAAACCCACACATCGAAACCACAAAATCTGTGGGGCTCGTTTAAAATTATGCTTGAATTAGAAACTGTGGCCAATTATTTAGAAAATGCTGAGAAATAAGCCGTATTTATAAGTACCGTGATTTCATTATTCTTTTTCATTAATTTTTTATTTCAAGATTTTAATTTGGCAAGTGTTGTGCAATCGTTTTTCTCCTCGTTTTTCTCCTCGTTAACGAGACAGACTTTAAATGCCTTTATGTTAGATTCTTTCAGTCTCTTGGCACTTCTATTTTTCGACTTTTCCTTTATTTAAGATAATGCAAACTCGTGTTCTAACGAAATTATACGCTCGAACACGCTGTTACAGGTGTTAATGAGTGCCCTTTTGTAAAATTTGGATCAATTACTAATGTTACGGGAAACTTGTCTCTTTTGCTTCATTTAGCCCCCCATCTGTCTAAAAATGCACCCAGCAGCCCTGCGTTACATGAACGCATTCTCGATCAGATTTGCCGTCCAAAATCAGAGGGTCAGCACTTTACGTTAGAAAAATAAAGCAGAGACACTTTGCTCGAATCTGCACGAAACCATCACTTATCTTATAACTCTCTAGCGCCAATTATGATACTTACTGACTAAACAAATATTTAAATATCTTAACAGCTTACAAAATCTACATAATACTTAAACACTGCAATTATGAGCAATTGGCATTCGTTATGCATAAACTAAATTATGATAGGTATATTAACAAAGAACTATCCACAACAGGTTGAACAACATGAAAACGAGGCCACGCAGACAGGAACTGTTTCCAAAAGTGGCACTTCGTTTCCTTTTTGGGTGATATCGAAATTAGAATAAAGCGCATGATAAACATTATATGTTCATCATTGTATGAAATCACATGTAATTTTGATATGGATGTTTTGTAAAAAATCAAGTCATGACAATACCGTTGTCCATGAATACTTTTGAAGTGTTCGGACATCAAAATTTAAGCTACAGAAACGACCTCAAAATCACTTGTAACAAGAAGCAAAATATACCTTGACTTTTATGTATTTAAATAAAAGTGTAATGGGTTTAGCGCGTTTTGAAATGGTTGAGCTTTCTTTCTGTGATTCTTAATTTGCGGGGTTTCAAAGTTAACCAATTATTTTTCTCAAAATCTTCTTTTGGTCAGGAACCCTCCATCATTCAACCCTACAAAACACCGCAGCAAACCAAAGTTTTCTGAAACTTGGAGCTCGGCTATACAATTTAAGGTAATTTGGGCAAGCTTTCTTAGTGCACTGCTATTCTCACAAGCCTACCAATTCCTCAATCTAGTAAAAACCCTAACCCACAAGTATTGTATTTGCGTGCCGATACATTAATGGAAAAGGTTAACGGGGAAGAAAGCGTTTTCCAAATCTTCGTAGTTTGATATTTTTAATCTCCCTTATTTTCTTTCACTGTGACAATGTCGAAGGATAGAAGTTGATGGAAACTGTTGATGTTTAAAAGCGCTAAAACCGTGGCAGCTATTGTGACATACCCTTTTTACCATCGTATACTCTGAGTTGTACGCGGCACAACTTTGAGAAGTATACAACCCACGCCTACGTTCATAACAAAAATCAATACACGTAATAATTTACAACGGCGGAAAACCTATAATAGAAAACTTGTTTACTATTTAGCGAAGACTAACATTGACAAACGAAAAATTGGTTAGGGTTCGTAGAATATAAAATGTATCGTTCATTGCTTATTAAAGTCACTGTACTGCATTCATTCAAATTGGTACCATTCTCAACTGAATAGTAACATCCCAGTATATGACGTCATTATGGCAAAGACATGCATGTGGTTCTAATGCATACCAAAATTAGGTATAGGAATCGACAAATAAAAATGTTTTTGGATAAGGTTTGGCTCGCCTCGCTTTCGAATTAATATGGCTTGATTCACCAATAACAATTTCCGGGAAAATTCAAATCTTGATCCTAGCCAAATTCGAAAGTTATATGGCGTAAAAGTTTTTTGAAAACTCGCAATAGTAGGATTCAAGAAAAGGAGTGAGAATAGCCCATGTAAATTTCGGTATTCTTTTGAAAGGCGTGAAGATTGGTCTATTAATTATAAGTACCATTTGGCGTACGGTGTCTGACAAATACACGTCATGATAGCTAGCTGATCGTTCTGGTAATGACAAAACCACGTGTTTAAGGAACGACGAGGACGTGCTGACGTCACATTCAGGCCTAGCCATGAACAGTAAAGAATGGTTCAGGCCTACTGTTGATAACCAGTTGTTGCAAGTGTAATCATCACTGCAGCTGTGCCAACACATTTTCTTCGCGTATACATGTGAGTCTCGCGAAACAAATAGCAAATAATTCCGAAAGGTTTTCTATTCTAAAAAACCTTACCAAACTGGCTGGGAGAGGCAGCTTGCCTGTAGCCAAAAGCTCAGAGGCCCTTGAGAGCTTATGCAGCGCCCATATTTTGCTGCAAGTCAGCCAGATTTGGTTAGACAGCCCCACTGGGCAAAACCTGAAAGGCATTGTGTCCTTTAATGCCCCTCTTATAAACCGAGCTTCCACTGGCACATTTTCAAATATTTACATGTTTATTTCATCATCCTTCCCAATATCATGCCCCGTTCACCTGTTCTTAACGTTCCATTGACTGGTGTTGTCTTATAGGTGTACCGCAAGTGCATTCTTTGTGTCGTACAATAGCTGTCATGAAAGACTGACTGCAGGCAACTGATTAGACGGATTGAAGTGCTTCCTGGATAGTACTACAGCTAGTCACCATGAAATTGACGTTTTCACTCAAGAACAGAGATGCCTGCTAAAAGAATGTTAAAACTGGAATTAGTGCATTTCTAGTAGCTCCCATGAATGAAAATATGTGTTAGCAAAATTTGAATTGTACAACAGGGATTCAGGGTAGTGTATTGATAAAAATAAGGAGAGATATCTTTAATAGAGGAGCAATGGAGGAATGGACATGTAGTTGACTTTCTAGAGAAAATAAGTGTACAAACCCATTCCCTGACAAAATTGTTCGTAGGGTAGAATAATTTCCGAGTTGACAACGCGCTATCGCTGGCTGGGCTCATGTTTTATATTTACAATAGCGGTCTCATTAGCCCTTGACTTAAAAATATCGCCGATTCACCAAACATGAAAAATGTTTTTGCGACGAAACAAATTCAGGCCTAGTTTCCAGTAATCAGGCCTTCCACACTGTAAATAGCTAGTCTGTTTTAATCAACCAAAATTAGGGTGCGAGGGGGCCTTAGAAACATGCCACGCAAATATACCTGCATATAAAAAATAAAAAACAGAGCTCCTGCAATCATTTTGGCTGCCCTTCATCCATCAACGCAAGGTAATCTTAGGCTTTTTTCATGAACATGCAAAAGCATTCAGAATGCTCATCAATTTAGCTTACGTTTTGATGGGCCAAGTGTCACCTGGTCTCTGCCCAAGCACGGCATGCTCTCTCATCTTCGGAGATGTAATCGGGCCCTAAAAGGCAATGCAGAACTATATTGTCAAACTAGTAGGCTGAGCAAGACTCACATTACCACGGGGACCAAGCTCATATCCTGCCTAAGCCATCTTGTTTTATCAAGCCTAGACTTCCTTGTCTACGCAAAAATCAGTGCTCTTGCGTCTCGCCCACCCAATGCTAGCTTACATTGATAGAACCCATGCAATTTTACCAATAGTTGATTACTTTGCCAATGTGGGAGTCTGTTTCATTTGGGAAATCAGAGCAAGAGCCTTACAAACAGGTACAAAAGCTATAAGAATAGGCCAAGAAGATGTTTCAAGATACGTATAATACATGACAGAGAAAGTTGAAGGGCGCAGAGGCGAGCAAAGGGACATGGAACGGTGAGACAGGACTTGAGGTGGCAACGGAGTAAGATCAGACGCGAAACAAGCATGAAAAAGCCATCTCCTGCTTTAACTGCCATCTATTCTCAATGGATCAGCTCAAAGCTTGTTAGAAAGTTGGCCTTGAAGGATTTCAGGAAAAGACCACAGAGAAATGGCACCTCTGTTAAACAGACTAACATGGCAAGAAAGAAAGAGCAAGAAGGTTGAAATTAAAAGGAAAACTGAAACTCCCAATACAATACTGCAAGACTTCTGTGGGCTTTTCTCTTACTTTCGAGCAGGAACAGGCCTAAGCCCGGCCTAAACCCGGCCTAAACCCGGCCTAAACAATCCTGGTATAATTCTCATTCACAGCCATGGTCACATACCAGCCACATCTGATTAATTCAAAATAGAAGCTTCGATTGGCAAGATTCAAGGAGCAAACAAAAGTCATGGGTTACCGTAATTAAATCGCTTCTGTCAATATTTATCCATGAAAATTAAAAATAAAGCGAGGTCACCTCGCAAGGAGATCAACGAAACGGCACACAAGTGATAGCCTAGCTGCTTTGTTTAGCCTAGTTGCACCGTCAACTAGGTCCCAGACCCCTCAGCTGCACTGCGCTGCAAAGCAGAAGTCTTGCGGTTTGCCGTAAATCAATGGAAGATTGCGTAACAGTGAGTGGCATAGCATCTGAAATCCAGATGCTCAGAATGGTAATAAACCGTAAGTCATGCTAAGAAACGAGATAAACGCTGTTAGCTCAAAGAGTATCAAAGGAGCGAAACCGGCTCGAGATTCAATAATTGTTTCTTTGTCAGCTAGCAGCGTTCATTAAGCCACGCGACACATGCATGCAGCTTAGAAAATGCAAAATGGCGCTCGAATTTCACGATTGTTCCCACTGACTGAAATATTCGAGAGGCAGCTGGCACACATCAAAACAATCCAGGCCAAACAATACTCGAGAAGAAGCCGTTTGTATTCAAACTCACCGCCTCGATCTTCCTGTCCAACATTTCAAAGAAATCAAGCTGAGACTGCGTGCATTTCCTGAAAACAAAATATATGAATCCTATAAAGAAGATAAAGGAATGAAGAGCACAAAAAGGCAAGGTCAAAGAAAGACACATCGTTTGCATAAGGCAAGCTAATACAAGTCTATTTGTGATGGGGAAACACCCGGCTTGGTTAAGAAAATGATTCAGAATTGCCACGCAGCTCCAGGAACAGAAGCCTGGGAAATGAAATGCTCTTGAATCTAGATATCCAAAAAACTGAATGAGACGGGGGAGGGAGAGATGCTCCTTAGAGACGGGGGCAGGCGATGCTACCAGCATCCTTCTAGCAGTAGTACAGTGTCCGTTAGTGACGAACTTCTAATTCTCCAAAAAGGAATTTAAAATGTTCTTAAAGTTTTTTTGACCGGCCCATTAGGCAGTGGAAATTAGACCAATCAATGTTTCTGCTGTATTTAGCAGTGTATATACTAATAAACTGTTGTTGTCATCCACTGCTGAGATAAGAATGATAAGAACAGTATTTTGCCTCTGTCAATGCAACGAAAAGCTTTTTGCATCATATACTATTAGTTTTGCGTGTAATGCAAATCCACCTTGTATGATAAACGAGAAACGTTTCAGCTACATCTGTTCAGTTAAAAATTTCTGCGACTTACTTTTCTGACTTTGAAGTCGTCAAAACAGGTCTGAAATACGATAAAATAGGTGGAATAGAAAAATGTCTTGATGAAAAGTTAGAGATCTGAGGAATATCAATGGATTCAAACTCTTAGAAACAATTACATTGCAACGGTGAATTTGCAAATGAATATTTTCTTGGTTTATTTCTCAAAAATTAAAAATTTGTCAATGTGCTTTCACTCCTTTTCTTGGCTCTTGTACGATTTCAGACTCCAAATATATTCTCCCAAAAAATTCTAGGCCCCTCTTTACTTTCTCCCTGGACCATACAATAATACCCCCTAAATAAATTCACGCGCAGTTACTTCCCGTTCGTAGACACAAGTCTACATTCCGCGGTTGCCTCTAGAAAACTGACAAAACTGATGGTAGAACATCTTAGCGATCCAAGCTTATCAATTCTATTCAAGAGTTTTTATATAAAGCGCCTACATTCAAATATCTACGTCTGAGCACCACATTTGGAAGTGCCGTGTTGGGAAAAAGATTCTTAAACTTAGACCGGCTTATTCACACAACAGGTAACCAGATCAATATTCACTTCTGATTGAATAGATTTGATCTAAGAATAAACTAAATTTGAAGCACTGCTGAATACGCTTTTGCATTGCAAAGACTTTCTGCTTGAAACAATCGTTCTACACGAAAAAGATGCATTCTTTTGTTTTATCGTAACAGTTCCAAATGTACATACTCAAACTACAATCGGAGTTTCAAGGAATTTCCTTATGTGAAACGTCAAAGGTTGTGTCGAAGACATGGCTTAGAAGGCAATATCAAAAAAGCCGTTCCTAGGTCAAGATATACAACTGGAAAGAATATTACCTCGACTTGGCTGCTTTTGAGTCTGCGTTCTATGAAGAAAACATGGGATGTTTAAACAACAATTGAAATGCTAGAAATAAGCAGTTTGGAAGGAGCGTTAATTAATTTGGGGAAAACAGTTGTGAGGTTGATTATTTACATAGCCACTTGTAATAAATGCGTTTCGATGGGCACACTGGAGGACAGTCATCTGTTTATGGTTTGATCAAAGCTTGCCCTGCTGAATAAATAAGTACAATTGCTCAATCAATCAACAAACGCGAGCTGGGAATGCTTCTAGTCTATTATGAATCTGTAGCTGGATTTATTCATTTCTGAATCCTCATTCAAGGTACCTTATAAACAGTTTCATAAAAGAAAATTATGTACGTGCTGGTATATGAAAGAAAACTCTGGTATATCAGGGGGCTTCAGATCTTGTTAGTTATCTGAATCCATGGCAAATGCGCTTGGCTTTGCGATGCCATTTCTTTTATCCTACTTTAAAATGTTGAAAAGACATTCTGGTGTCGATGACGTATGTAGGCTACATTAAAACGAGTGGCTCGGACAATATTGAGCTCTGCTTTTTGTGACTAAAAATCTTTGCGGCTTAGGATTGGCAGCAAACATAGGGTACCATATTCGATGAAATTCTTTCCAGAAGAACTTAGATAAATCCGGCAGAAATTCTGAAGGAAATGCTTGCTACACACCTCTCATTAAACGAGATAAACTTAGGGGCGTATGAAAAAAGTATTATCTTAAAAAACACAAAAAATTACATCATGACATGCCCAAGCTTTTCATTAGGTCTTGCAGAATTAAAATGCTGATTTCTTACCACTATTATCATTACTAATAAATCATTATCATTTCTATATTATCATTACCATTGTTAGTTTAATTTAAATAAATGTCAATATTATTTTTCGTTTAACTGTTACTATCATTTCTATTAATCGAATCACTATTTATTACTACTATTATTAGAAAATAGTCGAGAAAAGTGAAAAGTGTAAGGTTCTCAAAGGTTATATATGTACTTTTTGTAAACAGAGCATGAACTAACCGAACTTGACTTGTTCGCTTTAGTCTTCTCCGGGAATGAGCCATTTGACGTACTCTTTGAATTCCCATTCAGCCCAACACATTGGCTGTGAACTTTCAAAACTTGCTCAGCACTGGAAGCGTCTGCAAAAAAATAACTTCAGAAAATCAGCAAGGTCGGAAAAAAATCATTTTAGTTTTTACAGTTTCTCAAAGGTTTGTTAGGAGTATGCAAGAAAGAGTTTTAACTAACTAGGGGTTTAGTTTTGAGCCCGAACTCATTAATACCCATCATATAGCATCATATACCCATCATATACCCATCATAGGTGCAGATGGGTATGGGGTAAAAGACAACTGTGAAATATAGGGCCTTTGAAACGTATTCTAGTGTTTGCTTTTCCAAAGTCATTTTGGAAACATTTTCTTTAAAACACCTGCATAATGGAAATGTCGATATCAAAAATTGCCCTTTTAATTAGACTAGTAGAAATAACAGGTTCTTTAAAAATGTTTAACAGTGAAACATACTTAAAAGTCCAAGAAATTTGTTTCTCTAATAACCGTGAAAACAAAATATCGTGCTTTAAAATGAGATGATAATGACCTCGCAAATGAAACTGCAGATACAAGAGAAACATGCAGAGGAAGACGCAAACAGATTTTAGCAGATTGGTAAACAACGAAAAGGCAGGTGCACATGGGTTCCTCCTGTTCACAGCAATTGCTATTACCAAGATCGCGTTATGATCACAATAGATGCAAAAGTTGGCCGATAAGACGAACGCTGCTCAAAAGCGCATTGCGTAGAATGCAAATGGGATTTGCCTAGAAGCGCAAGCAACGCTTCAAATGGGCGAAAGATCATGCTAATGAGCTAGCATAATCATGTGAAAGATCGCAGGTTAGCAAGCTGCAATACAACAATTATGCCTAGTTGTGTTCGAAGCAGCGTTTTTAGCCTAAATCACGTTTGCGAAGAAGCTTTTGTTTCGGGTCAGGGTGAACGCGGCCGCTTGATTTCTACTGTCATGATCATGGTCAACAACTTCAGTACGAAAGATTGGGTTGGCATACACAAATAAAAGGGGGTTGGTATACACAATAAGAAAACACGAAAATGAAGCAAAGGGGGGAAGCTGCTGATTAATTAAGTCCTCCCCCGTTTCACACTGATCAAAACTCTGCCTCCTTTTAAACATCCCGCACCCTACAGAAAACTACCAGAGTGGGAAAGTCGAAATAAAGAGCAATATCTATTGGCAGTTAGAGTTTGAGAAAGGCTCAGTTTGGCATATAGACGTGTGCTGTTAGTGGATGACTTATTATCCATTATCACCCACAGTCTTCCTTGATAAGTGCAAAAGCACATCAACATAGCAAACAAAAACATGTTCATGAGAAAGCAAAATTTGACAGCTATGGCTGCTTATTGGCGAGAATCGTTGCCGGTAGCAACGAGATAGACACGCCCTTTGCTCGACCATTAATGCTGGGAACCCAATGGGAAAAAGAATCCACTAAGGTTTTAGCAGCAAAATGACACCATTACTAGGAAAACTTCAGTGATACGTCTGGTTACAATGAAACATGTTGAAACCTGTTATTTATGCAGAAGCAAGTCACGGGTATTCCGATTATTTCATGCAAGGGCAAAGACAAGATGAAGCGTTGCTTACAAACTCTTACGAAAAAAGCACTGACTGAGAACGCTAAAGTGTATGCACTATCATTTGAATTGACAGTGCTAGCCACGACTGCAAAAGCAAATAGAAACTGCCCTTTCAAGTATTCCTAATTCCTTTTTGCAGGCTGCAGAATAAAAGCGAGGCAAGCAAACACACTGTAACAAAAGGATAAACTTCGTATTTGCTGAAGAGAAAAAGCTCTAGAAAACAGAAGAAAGTAATTTGTATCATTTCTGTTCAGTCCTTTAAAACCTTGATCTAAGCGACCTCCGTCCAAATAATTGAAGAGCACATTCTGCTGTCGAAATTGTCCATAAGAGCAAAACTTACTGAGCCGGACCTTTTAAGTCTTAATTTTAGATAAATAAATTATTAATAGACTGGTTACAGAAAGTCTGTTAACGTCAGAAAAAGCTCTTGATCAAAGTACTTGCGGCGAAATCTGACGATAGGTGTAGTCTGAATGAGGCTGTAACAATTTCCTTGAGCCTGCAAATTACATTAAATCAGACTGGAAGCAGCTAAATGTCAACATGGCATCCGTCAACCTGCCAAGGTATTACACAGTCGGGTTCTGGAGGCAGCACATCTGCGGATCATGCTGTGGTGAGTGGAAGAACGCTGTTGATGCAAAGAGATGGCCAACAACAATCATACAACAGGCATGCAGCAATTTTCAAACATGTTAAAAAAGTACTGTTGGCACAACAAGAAGGCCAGAAAGCCACTGAAGACTAGGAGATTGAGATCAGAGAGAGCACTCGTATCTCATAAAACCACAGGCTTCTTTGGCGAGGCACGAAATGCAGGTTTGATGAAAATATCGAGACAAAACGGAAAGGTTTTAGGTCTTGGAAAATCCTAGGCATCGGCACTGGGGGGATGAATGAGAGGGGGCGTGGCAACCAGAGGAGAAAAATTAGCAAATCAGAAAGCAGCTCTTAGGGGAATTGCACCCACGTGACACCGAAGGTTTATCTAGAAGGGCCCACAAGTCTTCTCGGGTCCATCTCGAGTATATACTCAGGCAAAAGATGGGAAAATTGCAGTCGGGACACAAATGAGATTCAAATAACTTGAAGGCCGCTTTGATATTGACGCACGCTTTAGTGCTACTGAGAATTAAAAATGCATACATATCTGGACGAACCACCAGATGTCGAGTCTAGAGTAGGAGCGAGTATCGTAGGGGCGAGCTTAGGCTGATAATGTTAATTGCTTTATTGGTAGAAATCTGTTCAGTTCTCACAATAATTATCCAGCGCTTACTTTCTAGCTTAAAACCTGGACGAGCATTTATAACTAACAGAACAGTATTCACACGTACCGTGATCGCCTCCGTTACTGTCTTCCTTCGAAGCCTCCACCTGCTTACTAGGAGTGCATCCCATGCTAGGCCCCCATTAATAGAAACTGTACTGCCGTGCAGTTGCGAGAGGCACGCGTATCGGCGGAGCAGCAGCGACCGAATCCGCAGGTTAAAGCTTGGTAGGGCACAGTAGCATCTTCAAATTAATGGCGTAAATTGACCAAATCGTTAATAATACATAAGGAGCAAATCGCGGCAAAAATTAGCATTACCATGAGCAGCTGCGAAAGGCTTGACGAGAAAAGTGAGCGAATTTCTTTGTAATAAAAATTGATATGACAACCGAATCCCAGCGACTTTAACTCGGCTATTTGAGGGCGGCTTTCCAATTGATTAAAAATCAATGTCTCAAGTTGGGACCGTGTACCGCTCCTTCCAGTAAACCAGATTAACCACTGGTCTTCTTCAAATAAGCGAGCGACGTTGGTGGTGGCTGATCAATCAACCTACAGGTACGTCGTGTTTAGCAAACGATGTGTTAGGAAACAGACGCGCGATGCCAGGACAACTGTGCGGGAAAGGCGGTTGCTGGCGTTGTCAAAACAGACACCAATGTCCACGCAGGTTGGCACTGTTCGCGTCAAGGTCACACCGTAAACCGTCGTGATTCTCGAGCGCGCCCCACTGAAGACAACACGGGTTGGTCGCAAACGAAGCACGTCCTACGCCTCACTGCTTCAGGGCCGTATCTGCAAAAGAAAGAGAAACAAAACTCTAGTAGTCCCGCAATTACACCTGCATGCAGCAGCACCCGTTGGGGCGAAACGAGTACATCCTTGTGTCGTGATTGCAATGATTCCAGAATCGCATTGCGAACAGAATACGCAGTTTAAATGGGAGAGTCAGTCATTTTCTTTAAAGCTGCCCTGAAGAAACAAGCGAAGCTAATATGATTAACTGTACAGGAGAACAATAATGATACTGCGTTAAATAATTCAGAAGGGCAGATGTGCTGTACTTTAAAATACATAATCAAATTCAATCGCAATAACGGAGGGATAAATTTATATCGCTTGAAGCAGACACGGCTTGAGAAAAGATGGGCGCTTCCTTGAAACAGCTTAATCAGCAAATCACCACACTATTTAGAATGAGACACGAATTCCATCTTGGAACTATTTGCATCATGGAGGCTACCTAGTACTCCGTTATCACTACACCTGTCAAGGCTATCCATTGACTCACAGCCAGTGCAAACGCGATACGAGAGATATTAATCGTCTCTATCAAAATTGCTGCCCAACAGTCCATTGACATGAGTTTTGTATGAACGACGACACACAGTAGCCTAAACATGCAATGATATTGTCGCTGGGAAAGGCACAAATCATGACCTCGTCAACCTACCTCTTAAAACAATATCCCAGAAAGCTCCAACTGAAACGCTGTGATAATGGAAGATGGTAAAGAATAAGTTTGTGAACAACACCCTCTTAAAGACAACTGACAGGTCACTATCATTTTCGACTGACAAGACTTCTTTTACGCATTCAAAGACAATCTCAACACCATCCTTGCTCATTGTCCTTGTATCAAAAGTCGGAGAAGCTCGACTGGCATATATTTTCCTCCGATTGACATTTCTATGAAATTTCCTAATCAACTTGAAAAATTAATTACTCCCTAAAGTACCAGATTCACCATTCTAGCTAGTTGATAGTCGTATGCGACGTCGAAGTGAAACGAGCCCGTCGAACGGAGATCAACTATAAAGACTTACGTGCAGCACTCTCGTGTTTTCTACGTGGATGAAGTGGTGCAAATAAGCGATAAAATACGGCCGCTGGTTTGCTAACCGTCCAGAATAAACAGCCTGTATCTAATGACGTCATCATTATTTAAACAGTACTAGAGTGTCCGGGTGGCGTACACACACGACTATAGCCTACAGGCAGGTTTATCAGGGGGATAGCATTATAAACGTTGCTTCATAAGTCAGAATTCACTGTGCAAATCGCCGTACGTTTTTATATGGGTACGATTAGCACCAGCCACCTACAATGCCTGCCAAAATTATTGGAACACTGTCGGCAATTTTTTGTCTTGCTTTCCTTCATCCCCTCTTGCGTGTCAAGAAAATGAAAAAAGCAAAAGCCAGAGAAAAACCGGGATGTGTTCCAAAGACTTTTGGTAGGCATTGTCGAACAATCATTCAGAATCCTTCTGCAAGTAGCTTCTAACGACTCCCCCGTGTTTCACTATGACCCTTTCAATCGCAGAATGACATCATTGTCACCTTGAAAGGTGTATTTCGTATGTTTACGTTTGAAAGGCGTGAAAAGTCACGAATTGATTGCGGAAACAGACTGTTTATTGCCAACGGCGAGTAGCTAGAAAAAAGGAGCAGGTATAATTTCCCAACTGTTCCGCATTTAGGCCCGATGTGTCTGCCGGGTGCCACTGAACCAAAACTCTAACAAGGTGCCACCCGGAACAGCTCCGAACATTGTCATGCGACATAAAGTGTATCTTGGAACTGACTAGATGCCAGTATGCTTAGCGCAGTCACCTTAAGTTTCCAGGTACCACTTGGCACAGCTTCATGCCAAGACAAGCGTCATTAAGGCCATCCCGGGTCCTAAGAAGGTGCCAACCGGCTTAGTTCCAAGCCTAGCGATGCGCCAATTAGTGTATTAGGAGCCCTAACAAGGTGCCACTTGAAACAATTCCAAGCTCAGCTAAGCACCGTCTCTGACCAGGCACCACTTGGCGCAACTACACAGGCACTACTTGGCGTGCCTAACAAGGTGCTACCGGGAACCAGTTACCAGTTATAATCGCAGCTAAGCACAACGTGACTCTGCTCCATAGTAGCTACAAGACAGGCCACTTACCACTCAGCGCATTTGAGAAACTAGCAAGGTGCGCAACTTTATCCATATATAGCAATGAGCACTAAAATCTAGAGGACAAACTGCAATCGTTATAAAGTTTTATGGCCGCTTTGTTGCAGAGTGGCTTCGCGTTAGCCTTCGGTTGTCACTGATCCGCGTAAAATTGAACAGCCGGCACTATTGTGAAGATAATTAAAAACGCCATAGGTGATGAACGTTATCAGATTTTAATTAATCTATTGATACCGTTAAATTTTCATGCGAAATAAAAGAAATCCGCAAAAGAATTAAGTTACTCCTGCTTCAACTCGTTGTTATCTCTGCAACAAACTTGTCTGGTAATCAAAGCGAGCCCAAATTTAATTTATAAACAGCCAAAAACAATTGATGTAAGCTTTACATGAGAGATTTTCAAGCATTGAAGGAATACTTAGAAAAGATGTCTTCAATGAAGTTGCTCTCTGCAGATTAGAGCTAACATTCTACTCAGCCAAATGAGTGATGCTATGTTTTTCGAAATAACGAAACAAAGTTCCTCAAAATCTCAACTGCTATTCGCTACTGTTTGTTCACCGAATCAAGCAAGAGTTAAGACACGTTTTCCCTTAAAAGAACCAGAAGGATATTTTGCTGCAAATTTGTTGGAATTTAGGTACGTCATTGATGGCATAATTGATGATGGCATAAGTCGTAATTGATGGCATAATTTTGGTATTAAGTATACTTAAATTCTTTCCATAGCATGCTCTTTTTTATTTAACCCTTCAAAAATAATTGTCTGTTAGCTGTTGGTTAAATGTTAGCCTTTACTCAGCTTAGTTAAATATCATTAAAACCTCTACATAATATAGCTTACAATGTTTCTAGAAATGCTTGCAGCTCATCTGAGCATGATATAAAAATACTTCTTAAAAACTGCAAAACAATATATAACAACATAAGGAGCTTTCATTCTGAATCAACAAGTTTAGAAACAGTTTTTTACTAAATAATATTTAGTTTACCTTAAGATGCCTATGGCACAACTATTTCAGATGATAACTTGCAGGGCAAATAAATGAGGCTTTGAACATAAAAATGTTAAAAATAATCCAAACAGCCTTTACAAGTAACTTGAAGAAAAATAAATGATTATTCACAGTGCCCAAAATTAAAGCAGAAAAAAATAGATATAATGGCAACTTCTTTGAAAATGGTTTGAATCCCTGTAATACACAAAATAGTGGCCCCTTTTGTTGCTAAAAACCTAAAGGAAATCTTAAAGAATATTTATCAAAATCAAAATGTTTGCCTGCAATCACCTTGCCATGTCACTGCATTAGCCATGCTACTACATAAGTACAGCAAAACATCTAAAAAGTGCTTTTTTAATGGATATTTGTTGGTCCTTTGCAATGACTTAGAGTAGGTTGTTCAACAATTAGTTAACTCCTAAATCAAACAGTAGTTTCACAACATTATTTGCCCATGCATTACTTTTTGCTAGCACTTAAACCAAATATCTTGAGACTTAGTGAAAAAATCAAACACCTTAAGAATCTTAGTGAAAAATACTCAAAGAATAATCTGAAAATGTTTTCAACAGGGCAGCTATTTAACAGATAGAGTTTATTGAATCAGTAGCATTCAGAAAACCAACACAACATGTGCTCCTTTATAAGCAGTTGAAGTCTACAAAGCACACCTATCTCTACAAAACCAATGCACTTGAGTTGCTTCAAACCAGTGCACTTTGATTTAGAGAATTCCTCAACAGGATAGACTGTGATTTCAAAGTGTAGGAATGGGCTCCCTGCAAAATTTAAGCTTTACAGCACCATGTCTTTCAAAGTGCATTGTGGCATAATTGAGATGACCCACCATAGAATAAAACAGCATATTGGTCTAACTGTTTGGTCTTAGAATGCTCTGAATGCATCTTTGTAGACCTCTTTTGAATTTTCAGGCTTCTACATGCTGCCAGAAAAAAATGTCATTTAACTACATTGCATAGTTAATTCTACTGTGAAGCGTCAGGCAAGTGAGTTGTCTTTCACTTAAAAAAGCAGTCTTACTGCTAATAACATAGCATCACCTTCCATCCTGAAAGTCAAGAAACAATTTGCCAAACCTTAAAATCTTTTCACCCCATGATTTTGAAGTTTCAAAGCTCTTAAATAGGAGGATTCTGATAACAAAAGGGCAGATTAACTTTAAATGTAGGCTTCCGATGATATTGCCAGGAAATGATTGATTTCACAAAATAATTAAGAAGTATTATATTCCTGAGGCTACATAGCTTCACAAAATGTCCCTAAAGGGCACAATTAATCAAAGGATGTTGCCAACAAAAGCTAAAAGGCATTCCAGCCATACCTGCTCCCTTGACAAACTTACAAATCTCTAAATTCACCATCCTGTCTTTTAATCATTGGAAAATTTGTAAACAATTTCAGAATTAGTTAACCTGCGCTAGGATACATATCTAAATTTGGCTCTCCACCTATGATAGCAAAATATGTTGCATAACTAGCTTACAAGGCAGTCACATTAAAAATCACAAACAACACAATTTAAAAACAGTAGGGGCTTTGTCTTTCCTTCATAATTTAAAATGAGGGTCAGCTTTTATTAATTCTCAGCTGGGTCAAAACTCAGTAGGCTGACAACAGTCTGCTATTGATGATAAAAAGAAAGAAATTAAGGTCTCATAACGGTGCAGATAAGAAGTTCTAGACGATAAGTTTGTCTCTAAATCAGATATTTGAAATCTGATCTCAAGATGGTGTGCAAAGCTTCCATTGGTGAGAGGTTGAAAAAAAATCAGAAAATGTTATGAAGGTTATATATGCACCTTGTATATATATATTGCTGATAGTTCCAAGTATCAAGAAATCCTCAATCTCAAAAATCTCTAAAATTAGTAAGAACTTTCCATAATTTTGAATATTTAGCTGAAAATACTTTGGAAAATTTATTTGACTATTGGAGAAGCCTGGTTTGTTTAATTGAAGAAGGCTTCTTATACTTTAAACTAGTATACTAGTTATCCTGTTGTAATTTATGAGTACATATCTGGAGAGATAAGCCTAAAGGGTATACTTCAAACATTTTATGCAAAATTATTGAATACAATCAGAACAGATAGGAAATCATATATAAATCAAATATTTGGTTAAATGCTGAGAATCGACTGATAAACTTTTTAGGACGATAAACCCGAAGTGTGAACACAAGTTTGAATTTTCTAGTAGTTAACAGCCGTCGCTTGAATTTTCTGCAAACAACTTTGGTCGCCGAACTTTATGGCAAGAAATTAAGTTCTATTTAAAAATATTGTAGAACACAGAACGAGCGACAAATTAATTCTAGAGGTCTCTTAAAACTATGGCATATTTGTGTCATAACCGACAGGGTCGTTTAACATTCTAGACGTGTGATAGGAAAGCCAAAATAAGAGAAAGGAATTCTGTTAGATTCCTTCAAATATCAGAAAAACAAAACAGGTCGATTTACAAAGCGCTTAGATAATTCACAATCATTGTCCCGCTAATGATCAATTAGTTCTCGGGAGAATGAATCGGTCTTGCCTTAAAATTCGCGATCGCAGCTAGAATAGGCCGTCCAGATGAACAAAGTCCAATAGAGAAACTGGAAAATTAAACATCTTTCGATTATTTTTGGGATAATTCCATGACCGGCGCGTAAATTTAACGAGTTCCCCTCCTTATGCTTATATCGGGCCTACGAAGCTATAAACACGGTCACATTGAACACCAGCTCATGTGCCAGCCTGTTTTATCGATCGCAAAAAGTACTCGACTAAATGATCAGAATGTCGTTCGTCTAGTTTTTCTTCAAAAATGTATTTGCAAATCTGCATAAAATCTGCTAGAAAATTCTTCGAACGGGCCTGACACAGGCCAGACACAAAATGTCCTTTTAACTATTTGGATGCTTACACCCTAGCGCATTCAAACAACAGAAGCCTGTTTATCATCGCACTGCCTATATATACTAACAAAGTTAAACATTTATTATTTCCTGACTGTTTAAAAGAAATTGTTTTACAAACCTTTCAACGGCAAATTGTAACAATTATTTTGCAAACATGCATCTCCAGCAATTTGGCCGTTCGCTCAAATTTCTTGGCTTGTTGCGCATGTGCGCCAATGGGTTGTTGCTAGGTAGGACATGTTTATGAGCAACAGGATCGGGGCTCGACAACAGGGCTCATTGACAAAGCTGATCATATTAATTAATAAACCAAATACATTTTCTTTAAATAGTCATAGAACATAAATTTTAGAATTATTTCTTTATTTTTGGGCTTAAAATGCGTTGTAAGAATCAAATAATGAAATTTTGCCCGACAGTAATTTTTAGAGAGAATAAAAGCTGAATTGCTCTTATATTGTTCCTAAGATATTGACTTGTAATCTGGAAGCAAATGACATGCAGTAACTTCTGAGCCAACTAATTTTGTCAGCGTTGTGTGCCGGCAAACTGATTTCGTGTTACAAATCGTTTGTAAACAATATTTCCGAAATCGCATTTAACATTACCAAATTTCGACTAGATCTTCAATTTAATTAGTTCTTAGATGGTTCTCTTGAGAGATTATTCTTATAAATCAAATTTCATGCCCTGCGAGGTTTAAACATTTGATTCATTTTGTTTTCAATGTTTCTCGGAGTTCTTTCTAGCGGTATCTTAATAAAATGCGAAACTGTTGCCTTTTGTTTGCCTCAAATAACCCTTTTACCGAAATTACAGGCTCTAGTAATTTTCTAATTGCCTTTCGAGCTAGATGGGTTGCTTTGCAAAAATTTTTCCTGGTTGGGATACAGATAATGATGTTAGAATTCATCCCATCCTCCTCATCGCACGGTTACAGACTCGATGAGCCCAGTAAGCAATTTTAGTTTTTATAAGAAAAGCAGGGAAAAACTACAGTTAAAGAAGCTTAAAATGTTTCACCTGCAAGCACTGGAGGATTCAATGGGATTTCATCTTTTCGTTCAGCAAAACTTTACTCCTTAGCAAAACCCTGGCTTTATCCATTTTTACGTTCTGTATAGCAGACCTTCCTTAATCCAAATGCAAAACACGCCTGAAGATACCCTCGCCATATCAATATGTACATAAGCCGTTAACATCCATTAGGCTCGCTGACATAACTGTGTAAATCTAGGCGCAAAAAGATCGATAATACGAAATTCAGAACAGGCTATTCACGTAAAACGCTGATGATGATGTGGTGACAAAAGATAGAAACAGCCGTGTTTGGTCTTTCTTCCTTTCTCCATTCATCAAGGGTAGCCATGCAGCTAGATCTATAAGTAAAATCTCTTCAAATTGTGGGTGATTTGCAAAAAACAAATGACCAAGTCGAGTTAAGATTGCATTTAAGCAGTGTGGTGCTTCTATTTTCGTCAAGCGTACCACGTGACTTCGAATGAAATTTCCTGGAACCCTCTTTAGTGGGATTGCGCTAACCCCCACCCCACTAACACAACGCTGGGTTCAAGCGAATTGAGTTGAAGATAGGAGTAAACGGTAAACATCGATAAAGTAGAATTTAGAAATATTTAAGCTGTAACGACACACCCGTAAAAACCAATTTGGAATTAAATGAATTGAAGGAAATGCAAAAAAAAAAGATTCGCCTCAATCCGTTAAGGTTTGTTTACATGTTTCAAGATGTACAAATTAATTTAACAAAAGGTAACGGTTTTGGTGAATTTTCAATTCCGTAACAAAACATAGGTGTTTACACTTCTATGACTGCCGACAACTTCCAAGCAACGAAAACGGCAAAACCAATTAATAGATATGCGTAATCTCAAATCAAAAGTCCATTCCAACTTGCGTGATCAAAGCGCACGAAATACCTTCTTTTTCAATTTTATTAATTAGATGTTTACAACATGCATGGATAAGCTTGATATAAATTGGAAAAGCAAGATTAATGGCCACGTTTTTCATTCGCAAATGCGACCGATGCCTTTTATTATACTCGAGGAAATGTGTCTGTAATAAACACGCATTAAACGCCACGCACATTAAACCGCGGGCAGCCTCACCTCTTGGCAAATAAATGATGCAATTAGAGGTGCACAGATACCAGTTAGGGAGCAACGACATATCCGGTACTGTGTATAGACGATAGCAAAATGGCCATCAGAAAGACAGGCCTGTTTAAGTTAAATTCTGGTAGGAGAATCAGGATCCTGACAATTATCATAGCTAGGGCAATTGCTAATGAATGTGAATAATTGATGAATGCTGTTTGCAATTTCATTACGAAACAATATCACCAGTTCCAAAAAGAGTATTAGCAAGTAAACTGTTCATTGGCACAATACATAACCATGTTCCTCCATTGACTCGTCGAGTACAAAGAAAAGCCGCGAGTCTAATATAAGTGTCGGGAAACTGCTGCACTTGACTGTTTGAGGCTTCTAATTACATACAGACCTGTTGATGTATAGACAACATCCTTTCACGGAAGATTAAATACCCGTCACAAGACCATTCAGTTACATGACAGTCATCTCACTGAGGACTGTAAGCTGCCTAAATAAAACGTTGCGTTGTGCAGGTACTCTCGTATTGAAACAAATTAATGAACTGAATATGCCAAACTGAAATCGGGATGGGGTGGGGGTACCGCTGCGAGCAAGAATCATTCCGGTTCTACATACGAAGGGATCAGAAAGCAGCATCGTCTGGCGTAACCTGCCAACACTACTGCTGCTTTCTCACATATAATATTCTAACAAGACACTTTTTATTAAACAATTTAAATACAAATAACGCTCCTGTAATGTTTTTATATAAGCTCCAATTCTATTAGAAAGTACAAATTCTGTCAATACAGCCTACTTCATTGCATCGTAGCTTTCTGACAGTGCCTTCACCTTGATTTTCGTTTTTCCATGTCGCCTTGACCAACAACTTCGATAATATTCCATTATGTTCCAACATTGCTGACCAGGTTTCTATCCGCATAAACATAAGAATTACCAGCGTTAACCCTGAGAAACCGCAGTAAACCTTCATACACCATGGTTTCACTGTAGAATCGAAAGTGGACTCAGCCAGCACCTCGATCAAAAGCAGTTGTGTCTTCAATGCGAAGAGTGGCATGTGTCACAGGATTCCATTAGTAAAGTACTGGAAACTGTCGTAAAGTCGGGTAGTTAGAGACTGCACGCTGTCCTCGATTAGTTTTTCAACGAGCTTGGATAACTGCTCCTCCGTAAGGTTCAGATGAAACCTTTCGCGCATGGCCTGAACTGTCGACATCCCTTGGTTGAAGCACGGCAAATGAGAACCTGAAATGGTCACAGTGTCAGACTGGCTTCTTAAACACAAATAATTCATCAAAAGTGAATAACTGAGTCAATGAATGTGCTGGTAATGAATAAATTCTAAATGGCACATCAACACTGTTGCCCTGACCACCGTTACCAAATGACTACTAATTTCAACCAGTCATACACCAACATATCAATACTGGTGCCCTGACCACCGTTACCAAATGACTACAAATTTCAACCAGTCATACACCAACAAATCAACACTGGTGCCCTGACCACCGTTACCAAATGACTCCCAATTTCAACCAGTCATACACCAACAAATCAACACTGGTGCCCTGACCACCGCTACCAAATGACTACCAATTTCAACCACTCAGTTGGTATACACCAACATATCAACACTGGTGCCCTGACCACCGTTACCAAATGACTACCAATTTCAACCAGTCTATACACCAAAAATCAACACTGGTGCTCTGACCACCTACAAAATGACTACCAATTTCAAACCAGTATACACCAACAATCAACACTGATGCCCTGACCACCTACCAAATGACTACCAATTTCAACCAGTCATACACCAAAAATCAACACTGGTGCCCTGACCACCGTTACCAAATGACTCCCAATTTCAACCAGTCATACATCAACAAATCAACACTGGTGCCCTGACCACCGTTACCAAATGACTACCAATTTCAACCAGTCATACACCAACATATCAACACTGGTGCCCTGACCACCGTTACCAAATGACTACCAATTTCAACCAGTCAGTTGGTATACACCAACATATCAACACTGGTGCCCTGACCACCGCTACCAAATGACTGCCAATTTCAACCAGTCATACATCAACATATCAACACTGGTGCCCTGACCACCGCTACCAAATGACTACCAATTTCAACCAGTCATACACCAACAAATCAACACTGGTGCCCTGACCACCGTTACCAAATGACTGCCAATTACAACCAGTCATACACCAAACTATCAACACTGGTGCCCTGATCACCGTTACCAAATGACTACTACACTCAACCAATTAATTGTTACACTTCAGACTTGTCAAAACGTTAATTTCAGCTGTTTAGTAGCATTTAATTTAAAGTTCATTCAGTTCCCTTCCTTTCTCATAATGTTCCACTGTATCCGTTCAAATAGACATCTGCAATTGCCTTTGTTTGGTTACAAATTACTAACTTGAAAGGATTCGCTAAAATCTATTTGACAAGTGATAATCCAAGGCTAGCAATCGAAACCTAAACATTTACTCACTGTTTTAAAGAATGAACACTGGAGAGATACATTTCGCGTACTTATAAAAACATGAGACATACCTGTCCGCATGATCTCTACAATTTGCAAAATCTTGTCCATGTTTTTACGTGAGGCCAGAAATCCGCGCAGCATCAAAATTTTAAAGTAATTGTACATGTCGCTGTTCTCTCCGCCCATCACCTACGAGAAACACGTCATAAAACTGTACATTGAGACTGGCTGGTTTAAATCTATCAGGATTATATGATCAGAATATAAATTGAAAAGATAGACTTGAGTAGCTGTACTGGTCTATATCTTGAAACTTTTCTAGAGACTGGGACATCTCGGCGTTAATTTAAAAAACCGTATGGCCAGTAGCTTGCAAAGCTTTCAAAGTATTCAACATGAGATTTTGTACTTCAAAATGCAAAAGAAATGTCTCCGTGTATTTCGGCAAAAATAGTCCCAGAAAAACAATTTGGCAAACAACAAGGCGTTCATTCCCTTCACCAAGTCTTAGTGTCAGCCAAGAGCCTTTTTGCAATTATTTTTTGAATGTTACTCTAAACGCTTCTGGTAAAGCGATTACATTATACAGCCACTGAAATGAGAAACAATCGTTGACTGCCCAGAAGGATTCAGTCTCATTGAAGTGAAATTCTATGAAAAATACAAAACAATGCTTGAAGAAGAAGATAAGGCCACCAGTGAACTGAACCGAGCTATCCACTGCTTAAAGCAAAACTAAGTGTCTTGTGCGAAAGCTCTTGCTAGATATAGGAATCGTCAATTATCTCACATGACATAAGGTCGCAATTGCTTTAAGCACGGACAAATCTTTGCAAATATTTTGCACAGACTGGAAGCTCGGAAGATTATCCTAATTATCGTCGGCATCAATATCGATTGATGACAAGAAATATTGATGGGTTGCAAAATTCGTTCATCGACAAAACGGCACCGAGTCAGAATTTAGTGACCGCTCTGTCAAAAGAAAATTGGGAATAACTAAGCACATCTAAGAGCCGTGCATGGAAATGCTTAGCAGACAAGCAATCCAGTGCAATCATTGGAGCTTAATTGCGGACGGAATATGTTCAACGTCAAATTCTAGATTTCTGGGAAAAACAACAAGTGACGGTAATCGCAAAACCCGTCATAAACTAATTTAGCTGAACGAGACGGGAATCCGATGTACAGCTTTACAAAACACTAGTTGTTTGCTTGAATCGAAGGTAGAGACCCATGCTTTGACTCATTAATAATACAAGAAGCCAGACCACTAGTGCAAGGAAAACATGTTCATCAGCCTTGCCATGTTGACACAACAGCAATAGTATTAAATGGGCTGTTTTTACTAAAAGCATGTTCTAAAAGCTGCTTTTTCGACAGTCTGGAGGCATGGCGTCTCAGAGCTCTCTCTCATTCTCTCTCAGGGCTAATCCGAAGTGCGCAAGAACCAGAAATTAAGAAGGTGATTATTCAAGACAAGGTTAAACTCCATCAAGTATCATTGCTGCGGCCAAACGCAAATAAATGTTTGTTGTGATGAAAAGCAAAGGAACACGAGAAATAGGATATATTATTATGAATACAGTAAAAATAGTTTCTTTAAAAATACAAAAGAGGTTTACTTAGATACAATTTTGGTTTTTCTTTAAAAGTGCATCACTGCACAATGGATTATAAAGATTCAACATGTCTAATAGCCCATTGATAACATAAGATTTATTGTGAAGATCCATTTGACTAAAAGTTATATAGATAAATAAGTTCCATTTCCATGGGGCAGTTGTGGGAATGGGCTTGAGTTTCAATACAAACACGAGCTGGGCACGGAAATCATCAATAAATCAAAAAGCAAAGAATTTTAATGCAGTGTTAAGGTTACGATGTGGGTAGAAAACTGAACAGCGTACCTCGATGAATTCCTCAGTCAATTTGAAGGGTGAACTTTCAAAGCCGAGATTCTTGGGAGAATTGGACAAGAAAAAGCCGAAGTCAATGTGTATTATTCGGCCATCAGATGTCAGGAGAATGTTGTTGTTGTGTCTGCAATAAGAATAAAAACAAATTAATATTCAGTGGTCTGGAACAGTTTTTGTCGAAGCAGCACTTCTATGACAAACTTCCTGGCTGTCTTTGCAAAGCAACAACAACAATGCTCAGAATACGGGCAGCTGATTGGATAGTGTTGAGGAAGGAACAGTGCAATTTCCTCCTGAGCACAATACACATTCTGAGCACAATAGGTTAGAAATCCATTTCTGGGGCATCAAAGTTTTCAAGGTGACCAAAGAGCCAAATTCAGGGAGAATGCAGGACTGATTGTAGAACGAAAAGCAGATTCCATGTCACAGGAAATAACTGCCAAACGGAGCAAGTTTCAAAAGAGCCGAGAGAAATAATTGCAGAGCGAATTATTTTTAACTATCAGTTGTTAAGAGTCAGTTAGCGAATGCAGATTATCTGAAGGTAGCTGTGATGCAACGGAAATGGCGACGCGCATTAAGAGTGGCAAGAATTAATTGGCTAATAAAAACGTGAAAACTGTTTAGTTAATGAGCCAAAAAAAAGAAAGAGGGCATTTCGCCTTTTTTATCTAATTGGAGATTGACCTTTGACCTTAATATTGTTAAAACGTCCTTCGTTCGAGCTCTCTAATTGCCTGGAAATCCCTAACACCTGAACGCTTAGATGTCAGGCACCATTAAACCCAAACATCAAAGCATTTACGAACTATGAAAGGATTTGTGCTCGTCTGGGTCATCATGCAAACCCTTCTCTCTTGACCCAGCGAAAAAAGGATAATCTAGACGGTCTTGTTCAAATCTGCAAATTTGACTGAGCTAAGGGGAATTGAAAGTTCTGAAGAACATCAATATTCTAAACGTAGAAACTTGTGAGCCAGTCTTATGCAGTTGAGAATTTTGTCATTTAAATGCGGTGGTGTTCATAAAACGATGTTGCTGAGACTGCACATAATCTAGATTCGAGTAAGAAATCATTTCACCTGCACTAAATCCACTAATTCGACATAAATTTCTAGCAATTAGATGAGATTTGTTTTAAACAAATTCCGAATCCCTTGATCCCTTTCTGTTTAGGCTGGTCGAAAGAGCCCCATTGTGTTTCAATAATCTTGCTGGTGCGAAGCTGCAGAAATAGACCAATGTTTACAGTTTTCGTTTTTCTAAATCAACATATTGACCTAAAAATATTATGGTATATGAACAATTAGTTGCTTTTAAAAAATAGTAGGTCATCCGAACAAAGACAGGAATTAAAAACAAATCTCAACACATCTGAATATCTTGGCTTCAGTCAAAGCTGGTTAGCCGATTTAGTCTCTAAAACATTCTCGACTTTAGATCTGCTATTAAATTTGATTTGAGATTCGTCGCGATTTGAGATTCGTCACGATTAGTCGTTAGCTTCCGTCCATCGTCACAGCGCAAATTGCCAATGGATTTCATCAAGTGTGAATCTGCAGGGTGACGATCAATTTCAGGGCATTTACCCATATCAATAGTTTAGTCAACAATGTATATGACCTAGGTAGTCGACGGATACTGCTTGCAACAGGAACTCAGAAACTTGCAGGAAAATAAAAGTTTTCTAGGAAATATGTAACACTGCAACAGCCTCAGTATCGTCATACCTGTCTTTGATTTGCATAATGTAGCAAACGAGACAATAGCCTGCGCAGCTTTCAACAAAATTTCGTTGAGCCGTTAGAAATTCTTCCGTTGTCTTCTCACCAAATTCCTTAAATTTAAAAAAAATGCATAGAAAAACTCATTAAAAACTTCTTGTCAAAATTATGGAGCAAATCTATTATATAACTCTAAAAACATCATAATGGGACGTCAAGATTACCAGTTGAGGCATTTAAAAAGTATACGGAATATGGAAAAATGAAAATTGTGCTTTAAGAATTTGAAGTTTATAACGAAAACATCCAGTGATCAAGTTGAGGCAGAGTAAGCCTGATGTCATAATACAAACACAGCCAATCAGTAATGGACCAATAATTACCTATCCACGTTTAATCAACTCCTCGGCATCCGTTAAAGTTAGCTGAGTACTTAGGTTATCTAGATTAAATAGTTCTACTCTTAGAAATAGGCCTTATTGACGAACCCATTTAAACAGAGAGAGCTTTCACTTGACGCACCTTGAGGAAGTACCCCAGCAAGGACAGTTTACTTCGCTTCTTGATCTGGTGCAACGACACGGCGTTTACGATTGGTTCGATGAGGCCTCCTTCGTTTGACGTTACCAGTACCGAGTACCTGCAGGTTGACGCAAAAAAATTAGAGCCTCGACGATGCAGGCCCAAATAGCATTGCAACTATATGGCCTGGGCTAACGAGAAAAACAAATAAAATCTATAGACTTGAATGCCAAAGCGCTTGGATTTCAAAACTTTGAAGGCGTTGGCTAGAGGACATTTTTGCAACCTACTAGCGAGGTTCAATAAATACTGCTTGGGTGCTACTAAAGTTCTAGGCTGTAAATAGTCAACAGGCTGTAAAAAGACAGCACTTTGTCATTTACGGACAAAGACAAGAGCCAGGTTGGGCTACAAAATGATTTGAATAAAATTGTTTGTGTAATAATAACTGAAAAGGAATTAACATTGATGAAGAGGTTAGCATAAATACAGTGAAAGTACAAGGAGAAAATGAAAATATAACTTTGACAAGAACATTATAGTTGGCGTATATATAAAAACATTGAAATATGTCGATCAATAAACTTTTAACTCCATTAAAAGCTTTCTTGGAATATTTGAGGATATGTCTTATTCACAATCAAAACAAAATTCCCACTCACGGTCTTATCCACAGTGGAACTCTCTCTTGTTGCCATATTGCCTAAAAAACAAATCATTGTTGAAACTTTGCTTGTTTAAATTAAAGTCTATAAAAAAATAGTTTAAGTTGAAATAGGTGCAATCAGACAAAAAGGTTGTTAATTAAAACTGAGCCTGGAAACAGGAAGCTTTTCAAAGAGCAGTATTCTTGAATTAAAACTATTGAAATATCTGACATGACACTCAGAGAGAGTCTTGCAGTATTCTTGAATTAAAACTATTGAAATATCTGACATGACACTCTTCAAGAATAAAATTTGTCAAGGGGATAGAAACTTGACGTCTAACTTGCTGTCCATTAGCTTTGAGCTGAAACGCAGATAGGCTTCCCGCAAAGTAGTAGCCTGGTAGCCTGCAACACGTGGCATTTGCTAGGCCCCGCCATCAATCTGCCCCGTAAATTAGACTTACCGGGACTTAATTGTCCCTTAATCAAGCAAACAGGAAATCATAATTAAATTCAAGACAGTAAAGACGAGCTCAAATATTTAATGAAAAGATAGGTTTTAGGGCTCAAAGATAGTTTAAAGATATACTAGACAATGCGTTAAATCTATTAGAACGGGGGCTATTACAAATGACGCGATCTACTTCAAAATCATTTCACTTACGAGATAAGTGAGTCCAACGTCCTAATGAAAATTTTTTTGCTTAAATCGTCTGGCATTGAATATTGGAAAATGAGACTTTTCCTAGGCCTTTTTGAAGCTAACAGATTACCAAAACACAACTCAGAATTACTCCGTAATGCAAAATTCGGCATAATCCCATTTTTAATTCAGGTCTAGAGATTAGAGTGGCTTTATTTTTAGCAAATGAATTCATTTGACCAATATCTTGATGAAGGCTAATGGCGTGAATCCTGCCGGTTTTGCAACGTTTAGCTCCGTAATCCCCTTCATCAATAAATCTGATAAAGAAACGATTAGGAAAGCATACAATAGGTTTGCTTGAAATGAGATTAATAGCAACGCCCTTCCAGTAAAAAAGTGACTTTCCAGACAAAATTCTTTGCACCCACACTTGAAAATACGTAGGCAACGTGCAGGCTTTAATTGGAGACTAATTTGTGCTCGTGGGGAAAACAAAAGCGCGCTGCCCGTTATGAGAGGCTTTCATTCGAATGTTCTGCAGTTGAATTTTCTATTGCTAACAAGCGACGCTCCTCAATTGTGAGGCAGAGGCGAAAAGTGTTTTGCGGGCCTATATCTTGCAACAATTTTAAAGGCTGCTTCTACAATCGACAGAAAATAATGAAAATAACTACTGGAAAGGCCATCAAGGCATTCAAATATTGTTCAGTATATCTGGAGACAGGCAAAATGAACGATTTAGCGATGAATACCATGTTTTAGCCTAAAACTTGACAAAGCTAAGCTAAATCAGCACATTCTATTAAGGAAATACCACCACACTTGGGTAGATTTCATCCCTAGGCAGGGCTTACTCGCTGGGGGTGCCTGAAGACAATGCTTACAGTGGTCCTGATTGATTGATCAAAGGAGAAGCAGGTGCAACTCCATGCTCACATCCATCACTGACAATACAAATTGACGATGGACCTACCAGAAATTGCCGTAACAGCTGGTATGCCAAACATTCCTGTCGCAAATCGTCACCTGTCTTCACGATGGCCGGCTGCAGCCATGAAAACTAGTCAAGGAGAACTACTAACTTGGCGCTAATGACAAAGTGGTACATATGTGGAAAAGCGTAGTTATGAAGGAGGCGAAACTGTCTCCTTGGAGCAAAGCTTCAGACGTGATCAGAGGAATATGTGCTGTTTTTCTGGTTCCTCAGAAATCCCTGTCAAAATTATTATTTGTTTTTGTGCTTTGCACATTAGGCCGAGGTAACAGGAAGTTAGCTACAGATAAACATAAATTATTGGAAGGAAATCTCAATTCTTGCTTAACATCGCCAATGTAGTGTGTCCTGGGATACGTTAGCGGCTGTCGGGAAGAAGTCAGTCTGGCAACAGATATCGAAAGGCCACTTTTCTGAAAATTCTGTCTGTTTTCATCTGAACAAAAATGATGGTGATTGATAAAAAATTCGTCGAATTTTTTAGTGTAAAGCATTAGGAATTGTTGCCATGCAGGGGTAACTAGAATGAGCCAGTCTACTTAAAGGGTGGTGATTTTAGTTCACCCCAAAGCCTTGAGGTTGCTACTCATCATACACCTAGCGAACACGAATCCCAGAAAAGGATATTCCACGTGGGCAAGTGTCCGTATGGCGATGAGCTTCGTATCCGCTCGACTTTCTCTTCCCAGGGCTCCTTCAGTGCAGACGCTGCAAAATACAAACATTGTTCATCACGCAATACAGAAACCAAACTGTAAAGGGTCAACGAAATGGTTTTCGTAGCGTTTCAAATCTTAGCCTCCTAATTATCATTTAGCGTATAGAAGCAGGCAAATCGATTCACCGATCAACATAATCAAGTCAAAATGTCGAGCACCAAAGTTCATTCTAATTTCTGAGCGTAGTCCACAAGGGGACAAGGAAGAAAAATATTAAGATGACCCGAGATCTTTTAACCTTGGCTAATTCAACTCTGCCAATTTCCTTCGTCTTATCTGAAACGCTATCGTACTTTTAACTCCCAGTTATTGTTAGGTCATCTAGCCTATCGTCGGAACACTGAAAGCGACCAAAGTGAAATCCCATTTGCGTGAGCAGCTCATAAGCTAATTCGGCGTTCGTGGAGCCTATCCGTCGGCCATTATGGATCTTGAAGACAAATCGTTGAGACATGCGCAGAATGATGAGACATAACCGAGCTAAGCAGTCAGTTATACTGCGCCATCTTGTTAAAAATGGCTGCCAAAAACTCATTCTATAAAAGCCTGGAAGTTCTCAACTGATCACACGGTAAATTGACCTAACTCTAAGAGTTCGAAAACTACAAAGCATTCGTTATATGTGGTTCAATTCAAAGTGATATTCGATTTTCCGGGTCGCAATTACGTTCTGTGGTGCAACGAATTTACTATATTTGTTGAACAAAAACACCAAAGCATTAATCGCAGGGTAAAGTTGGTGGTAACATTGGAAGGGGATAAAACAATCTGAAATAATACAGATAATTTGAAACACACAAAAAATTCTAAGGTTGATGATCAAGGTCTTTCAAGCAACAGTTAATTACTACAGAAACATTATTGCAGATTCGTACAGGAACTTTGGCGTTACCGTAATGTAAAGACAAAGACGACACTTGGTGCTCTGGCTTATCACAGGCAATATGGTCATCCTATCTTTCACAGCGGAGAGCTTAAAACAGAAGCTATCAGGACCACAGGCAAATCATATGATTAACAACGATTATTGAGATAAGATAACGACCGAATTTACCGCCTAAAATTACCGAAAAACAGTCGGTTGAAATTTTGCACAAAATGCACAGGACATTGTCGCACGAAGTCTGCACGAAGAGTTAAAGCATCAAGTCTGCATTCACCTCAAAACTGACCCAGGAATACATACATGGCTTATCTGCCTTTTAAACCTAACAAGAGACTTGCTCCAAGGCACCCTTCTTCTAATAAGGAATCGTTTGCTGTACGCCCAATCCTTTTTCACAACTGATTATAAATAAGCTATTTATGAGCTTTTGTCCATAAACTTAGATATGATCAAACCACTCTATATGACAATTCCTTGCAGCTACAATAAATCTACACATTGAAAACTGCATTATTTCCATCAATCAAGATGCTAATATAACTTCTACCAAAAAATCAGGGGGACTTTTTTTTTTTTGCCCCCACCATTCGTTATAGAAAAACATACAAAACAATGCCTCAATCGTTCAAATTTTTCATACAATTTCATCAATATAAATAAAGAAAAATACCAAAGTAGCATTTCAGAGGCTTTTGTAATTAATTCTACTTTTGCTGTCAAAAACGCGGAGAACATAAAAAAATTTGAACAAAAAAGTTCTGCCGTAGCTGAAAACTTTTCATATAAAGCATTTATTTAAACAAACATTGAACTTAGTGTGCAAACGTCTCACTATCTTTAGGTTCTGTAAATTTTGAACAGAGCTCTGCCAGCCTTACTATACGAAAAATGAAAAGGTTTTTAAAATATTCATTATTTCTAAAAAGGCTTTAAAAACATTCGAAAAGGTTATTGGCGGGTGTGTGCGTTGCATGTGGTCAGATCAGACCAAAAAAGGGACGATAAATCTCTAGATTATGCCAACGCCTGTGGCCTCATAGGGAGAACTTCTTCTATATGATGAAATGACGGCGCCAATGGTGGATTTTCGAATTTTTGGAAAAACCGTTCTAAGGCACCGTATCACCATGAAGTGATGAAATGAATAAGACGACGGGACGATCTTTAGGCTTGCAAGGTATAAGTCCAGCCGCATTAGACATACCTGAGGGATCATCTGGGTCTCTGACCATAAACAAGGCCTTAGGAGCAGCCAAGTACTCTGTCAGTCTTTTTCGTATGTCAGATGGGGATATATACTGTTGCTAAGAAGAAATCAAATTGAATTAGAAATATGCACAAAACACGATAAAAGTCATATATTGATCACTGTTTAGGCAAGGCTCTTTGTGATCTAGATCTCTTTGGATAAAGTAAAGTGTACTATAGATAAATAATGTCCTTTCATTAGGCAGATTATGCAAATTAATGCTTCACTTCAACCGTTGGATGTTAAGCCGACTCAGAAATATAGATAAACCAAAAGGACCTTTTGACAACGACATGGATATAGCCTGTTACCCAGTAGAAAATAGCTTCTGTTTTGTCTACAGGGTATAAAAAACAACCGGAAAATGATTTGGCCATGAATAGCTTTTGAACAAATTTCGCCGTTTGAAGAAGAAGAACTGTTATTCTGGGTCATAAAGAAGAGCAAGAAAAAACCTGTTCGAGTTCAGAATCTTCTGAGAAATTGTCGCTGATTGATGTAGTTGTGGACTTCGATTCTTCACTGTTATCATCATCTCCGACCTGTTTATGTAGTAGTAAAATTACTGAATATTATGCAAAATTATAAGCACAGTATCACGGCCTTGTAGGTAACATGCTTTATAGCTACAATGCACAATGTTTTAAAGGGGTTTTGTAAAGAATCAAATTTGATAAGAATTATACCACTACAGAATCGAGAAAATATTCTTGTAAATTTAGATCAGTGGAAAAAATATAGATTTGCAAATATCATAAAAAGCAGTCCTCTTGCAAAGTCAAATAGTAAAACCAGGAGCCTTTGCGTGAGAGCAGGATGGTTTGCCCAGAGTGAGGGCAATGCATCTCAGGGTGGCGGAAGGCTGGATAACTCGTTTAGCTGTATCTTTCTAGAACGACCAGATAATACAAACCTGTCGATTATGATTAAGGCCGTGACCCGGGCTTAAAACTTTTCTACTCGAGCAGAATTAACAATGGCCCAAGAATAGACTCAGGTAGGTAAAACATGCTAATTACTGCCTAAAGCACTTCTGCTTAAAAGGTTAGCCACGTTTAGTGCAGCCAAATCTTATCACACGTGACCAAATACAACGTCAATAAAAGGTTACACAAGACCATGAATCTTATCGAAAATAAACGGCAAAAGAATTGACAGGTTTGCCGCAAACAAGTCAAGATCTGCAACTTCAAGGCATGACTAAATGTCTCGTCGTTAATAATTGAGTGGGAGGCTCGATAAATGAAGCCTCTCAGAAAAAGCTTCACATTCTCGGGCAATCTAAGGAAGAAAGATTGCAGACTGGTATTGGGCGAGGAAAGGTTTCCGACGAAAGCCACACAATGTTTGGTAGAAGGAGTTCTCCCTTGATATCAATTTTGTTGGTTGGATCGCTGGTGGTTATTGCTGCAGGCTATCCAGTAGATGATGAAGCAGCTGCTAATAGCAACACAACACAGGGCAACGATGAAGTAGCTGCTAACAGCAATACAACACAGGGCAATGATGAAGTAGCCGCTAACAGCAATACAACACAGGGCAACGATGGGGAAACTGCTAACAGCAATATAACACAGGGCAACGATGGGGAAGCTGCTAATAGCAACACGACACAAGGCAACGATGGTGAAGCTGCTAATAGCAACACAACACAAGGAGAAGCTACTACCGCAACAGAAAGGAACGACGAAGAAGCTACCACCAAAACACAAGGGAAAGATGACGAAGCTGCTAGCACCAGAACAACACGAGGCAACAATGCAGTAGCTACCACCACAACAGAAAGGAACGACGAAGAAACTACAACTAAAACACAAGCAAACGACGATAAAGATTCCACTAAGACACAAGAAAACGACGGAGAAGCTACCACTAAAACACAAGGGAACGATGCAGTAGCCACTTCCACGACAGAAGGGAACGACGGAGTTACTACAACTAAAACACAAGGGAACGATGGAGAAGCAACTACCACAACACAAGGGAACGATGCAGTAGCCACTTCCACGACAGAAAGGAACGACGGAGAAGCTACCACTAAAACACAAGGGAGCGATGGAGAAGCTACCAGCAAAGCACAAGGGAGCGATGGAGAAGCTACCAGCAAAACACAAGGGAGTAACGGAGAAGCTACCACCAAAGCACAAATGAACGATGGAGAAGCAACTACCACAACACAAGGGAACGATGGAGAAACAAATACCACAGCACAAGGGAACGATGGAGAAGCTACTTATGGCAACACAACACAAGACAATGGTACATCATCGGGAGACACCATGCAAAAAAGGAGCTTTTATCAAATCAAGACTAAAGATGAAGACGGCCTAACTGGAGGTGACAAGAAGCAAAGAGTTGCAAAGGAAGTCAAGGGTCCACAAGAAGAACATGCAGAGAAGAAAAATAAAGATGACCAAGCAAAAAAGAGAGGGTTCGAAAACAAAGGGGGGTCCAAGGTCAAAGAACAGGCTGGAGGGAACAAGTCAGCGAAAAGCAAAAAGACAGGAAACAAAAAGACTGCAAAATCTAAAAGGGCACAAAAAAGAGTTGCAAAAAAGGATACGAAAACAAAGAGCGAAAAAATGAAAGGAAGACAGAAGAGAGATGAACAGGAGGGTAAGAAAGAAGAAGAGCAAGGACAGCAGAAGACGGAGAAAAATTTCAATGAATCAAACGACGAAAATAACAAAGAAGGTAATGACAAGAAAGAAGAAGAGGGTGAGAAAGTGGAGCAGCAAAAGGAAAAACAAGACACAATGGAGCAAAAAGAAGAACAACGACAAGAGGGAAAGGAAGAAGAGGAAGAGGAAAAGAAAGAAAACACAGCTGGAGAAAGAAATAGTGAGGAAGAAGCCAACAAAGAAGAGAACGGTAATTCCAATGTAAGCAAGGATCATGAGCTTCTGACTTCAGAGCAAAAGAAGCAGAGTTCTGGGGAAGCCAAAGCAAAGGAAGAAAACCAAGAAAAAGAACAAAACAACGACAAGAAACAAAAAGCTAGTGAAGAAGGCAAAGCGAAAAAGAAGAAGGAAGATGAGGTTAAAGCTATAAAAAACAAAGACAAAAAAAATCACGCAGACAACACCCAAAATGAGATAAAACGTGGGTTCAAAAAAGTAGAATCCAGATCTAAAAATAAAGGACAAGGGAAGAAGAGCACTCAGTCTGGACAAAAAGGACATGGATCCCAAAATGCAGTTGTAGGGGGGCAAAAGAAGAAGAAGATCAGTAAGAAAGAATCAAACGTTGCAAAAGGAAAGGCTGAAATAGCTAAAACGGGAGCAGTGAATGACACGAACAAAGCAAAAAAGGTGAAAGGGAATCACTCTAAACCAAAGAAGGGGGACAAAAGAAAGGCTTTGTCACAAAAACAGGGGGGAGCTTCACAGGATGAAGTGAAAAGACAGGGAAAATTGTTGGGTCAGTTATAAGTGAAACAAAGAAAAATAAGTCATTGAAAAACAGGAAAAAAGTAGTTTAATGAGAGGAGACAGGAAGAGGTCAACATGAGAAAACGATAAAGGCAAGATATATGACGAACAGGGCTGAGTGAATGGATAAAGCTTAGATTTCATGAAATTTTACAGAGAATGGGGTGGGAACACAACGGCAAAGGGAGAATAAAAAGGTGCGAGCCTTTGAGGCTGTGACACTGACTATACGATTCAGAGTAAAAGACAGTTGTGACAACTAATAAAAAGTCTACTTCAATTCGAATGTCAACTTATATCAAGGCCATGCCGATATGCGAAAATGATTATCATAATCACATAAAAGATTATAAAATACATAGTTTCTGTGTTTGAGTATGACCTTGCTTGAATGATGTCATCAGAGGTTGTTATTTGAAAGTTATCATTAAAACAAACGAATAATTGACATACGTGAAAGTCTGTGCTCGCATTATCTCTTTCTCGCGTGTAAGTGGGCAAGTGTTCTTCGGATCTGAAAAGAGAAGATTATGAAAACGTCTAAGCGTACTTATTTCTGAAAATTTCTGCTTTCGGTGAAAGGGAAAACGTAGAAAGCTTGAGAATGTTTGTCCAAACCTAAAAGATGATGCCCTCAGTTTTCTATAAAATACGGATAGGATCTTGGATAGGATTTCTATAAATTATGGATAGGATCTTGATGCAAAATGTTGAAACTTTGTTGGAGTCTCCAGGATCTAAGTGACTAAAAGTTACTGACAACAGGACGGTTATATGAGTTCGTGGTTATATGAGGCACTGGCTTGGTGCACAACAATGTGGCCTGGCTACTACTCAAAACTGTTTGACAAAACAAAACCACATTCTAAAAGTAAGCTATGAAACTGTTCTTGACAATGGATAAATAATAAACATAATTAACACCTGTCTTTAGAGTCTAGGCACAGGAAGCTCCGAAGAGGCTTTTGATATACGCTTGACAGGTGGGCAAATATATGCCTTGAACGCAAAGATTACCTGACTTGGCGAATAGGGTTTTCAATACAAAGTCGGTTCAAACTTTCTTCCTCTTCCTTTCTTTCATTCTCTATAATCTCCACATATATCATGTACGGCGCCTACGCAAAAAATAATCAAAAATACTCGCGTTCTGTTTCCATTTGACATTAATTAGCAAAATAGTCAAAGATCAAGCTACACCAGCAAAATAGACAAAACATCGGTCTTGCGTTTCACTCTGTCTAGCATTTTAAGTTCATTAGATTGACATCTGAACGAAAAAACATCCAAATTAAGAAACAGCATGAAAATAAGCAAGATTAAACTTTTGTGCTCGCAGATTTTAAAGAAAAAAACCATAAACTGAAAAGACCCAAGGTCCATGTCATTTTGGGTTGACTCAGTGACTTTTGAGCCAAAAGTTTACCTCGGTTTTCTGAATGACACATTCCTTGACTTTCAATATACTCAATTAGGGTCTCGCTCTAGAGCCCGGGCGGATTTGAGCAACACTAACTTATGCTCCACCAATGAAAGCTTGATTGAGAACCAAAAAAGCTGCACAATGTGACAGAAGGTGAGCCCGGTATGAAACTTAAACAAAGAATCTTTATTGCCATTCAAGGTTGGTGAAAGCAACCAACATTGGTCATCAATCACCAATTAATGGACGCAAAACGGTTAATAAGATTTCACAGTCTGGAGCTTGAAAAAGTAGCCAGGTGAGAAACCACTGTACGTGCTCGACGACGTAAAATCCTAATTATTCTAGAAATGCGGCACTGATCAGTTGAATTCACCGTGCTTGACTAGAGATGTGCTTGGCTTGTTGGTGAACAGGCTGAGAATACAGAGTGGACTGAGGCACGTACCCTGTCTTTGGAGTTGAGGACGACGGCTGCGGCCTGCGGGATTCGCAGAATGTAGTGCGGCTTGAGGTCAGGAAACGGCAGAAAAACCCGCGCGGGTAGATTCAGGTTCATCATGGACAACTCGGCGTACAATCTTTGAGCTAAAAAGAAGGCAGACTTGGCAAAACAAAGTGCTATTTGTCTTAGAATTGAATATGATGATGATTAAAAGAAAGCTGACTAAATTATTAACAGGTAAACAAAAGTTTAAAAAAAACCGTTTGCGCTGGATACTTGTGGCAAGGAGAAGGGTCCGCAGAATGAATGGGCATTATCATTGAGAAGTAATAAAGTCGCAGGACATAAAAGCAACTTGCATCTCAAGTCTAAAAACTGTCGCATTTGTAGTGTTTATAGTGAATGACCCTAAAGAAAGCTACTTGTTTCATGATCGCAAGCGTAGAGAACACTCGATTCTCACTACAATGCAGGACATTGTGAATAGAAATGCTGGAGATGGGTCTAAAATCAGATGCCTAATCACCGTGTGACCATGTTCTCTGAATACACACAACATCTCCGTACAGACACTTCGATCTAGTTCGTTTGCGAGGTAGCTAACAAAATCCATATACTAATTAAAAAATATTAACCTGATAGTTTTCTATTACCTTGACTGAGAATGTACGATACAAAAAGAAAATGAAGCCAACAAAAGAAATTTTCATTAAAGCGACGACAGTAGCTTGCACCTTAGAAATGACGTCTAAAAGAGAACCAAGAGAACTCACTTTTCAACTCTTTCGTTGCCAATGCTCGCATCCTTTCTCCTATTGCTTGAAGGGCGTCGACGAAGTCCCTTTCGGCCGTGAAAAGCGGAACCTAGTAACAGAAAACAATATTTTTCGTAACTTTCCTCATTCCCTGTACATACATTTGTATTAAAGCTCATTTAGCTGTAGAAACCTCTACGGTAATATCAGGGAACGAGGAAGAAACATGGCAAAGAAGATGCATCCAGCCATTGAAAGAGATAACTCAGATTTCCGAATGTTTTTAATTCATACAAAAGTATTCTCGTAAAAAGATCTTAAACTCACCTGACAGCTGCATTTCTGGTTGTCAGCCATGTTACTTAGCATCGGCGACGAAGCAGCACAGTTGATGACTGGTGTGTGCAAAGTGCATTTGCCGAAGGCCAGGCCTAGTCGCAAGTTCCCCGAGTCGATGTTGTCAGTGGACTGACTGTGGCTGTAGTGCTAGAGAAAAGTGTACCAGCATTGTCTCTCTTTATTTGAATATGGTGCCTCATTTGAGTTACTCACACGATTAGAGTTGGAACGTTAGGCCAAAAAGCGCATTTTGCTTGGGGTAGGACACGACTAGATTCAATCGAAAATAGTCGATCATGCAAGGCAAGAGATCCAATTGCACATAGTAAAAATGCCAATCTAGCACAATGTTTTAGAAGAACGCAACACTGTTTGTTTCAAGCATTCTCGAGAAACCACAAGTATCTAGACGTTAATAACTGTGAAACTGCAGACTCTCTGAAAAGAATCGCCTTGGAAAGAAAGAGACTTTGAATGGATGATGGGGCTACGAGAATAACATAACAAACTGATCAGCCTTCATTTAACCCAATCAGTGATTCAGTTCAAACTTCCTCCAATACTAGACTAAAGTAGGCACAGAAACCAACTATTTATGAAGCCGCGTTGCGCATATCCAAGTGGACTGATGTGATCTCTCAAAGTATTGAATGAAATTAGACAACATAGTACAATATTTAAATTTTTAGAAAACGATGCCAAAGTGACTAGTTAGCAAAGAAAATAACACTGCTTTCTTCAAGCATTCTTGAAATATTAACTCCAAAAATCTAGGCGTCAATATCTGTAATACTACAGACTTTCTGAAAAGAATTGTTCTGCGAAAAAAGATTAGAATCCTGCAAATAAAACATTGATGAATAGAGACGCACACAGACCAGCCTTCATTTAACTCAATCAATGATTCGACCTAGTTCAACTTTCTCGAATACTAGACTAAAGTGGTATCTATGAAGCTGCCTTGCGAAGTGGATGAACTCCAGCAGGTGTGATCTTCAGCAAGACATTGAATGGAATAAGACAACATACTTCGGTGATATTCTGGTGCTGTATGTTGCCAAAAGTGACTTCGGACTTTGAACGCTGATGGGTCTTCTTCCCAGGAGAGTTAACTGGTGCTGAAGGCTGGTTTGGAAAGCATGGCACCTTGTGCCTGCAAAAAACCACAGCCAAGAAGAATTGCTATTAGTGCATCAGAAGGCATGTTAGTGAGGGGGGGGGGAATGTTTCTAACCTTACACTGTTTCTAAAAACTTCTGTAGAGTAACTTTAACCGTATGAAAGAAGGAAATCGTAGACATAAGAAAACATTTTAAGATAAACTTTTAGATTCCCTTGGTGTTTCTTGCAATTTCAAAGCATTTTGTCCTCATAAAACTGCTAAAACTGATCAGATACCTTCAAACTTTGAGATAAATTATTCTGATAGAAATAGAAAAGACATCATTTTGACTTCAACATTTACAAACATTTAGCACTCATAAGCGGACTCAGACTATGAGAATCCGATGGCATGGACATTTGGAAGAAAAAGACAGGGATTGTAAACACTTCTTTTACTGTTGCAGAAATGATCATAAAAATGGCCAGTCGCCATCTGACCTAACCATAATAGAGTATAAAAGTAATAACATCACAAGTACCCATTTACGATTTTTCAATTTCGTAACGAACAGAAAACATGGCGTCGCTAAATGTTTTGCGAATTGGCTGAGAACTGGCCTTGCTGAGAATGGTTAAATAGAATGACCTGGTAAAGAGACTAAGCTCCGGAACATGTGACACACTGTGACCCATTTGTGATGCACTTAAAAATAATACGGCCTAAATTAAAATATCCAAGAACAGACCTTTGTATTGGAATAGTTCTGTCACGTAATTATAAGTGTCTTTTAAACAGCCATAACAGACGTTATTAATTTTATTATTAAAAATGATTATAAACATTATTAATAGTAGAAATAAAACGATTATAAACTGCTTTGTTTTTTCCATATTGTAGCCTTTTATAAAACAAAAATCCGTTTCATTAAATTCGACTGTTGTAGATGCATCATTGACACAGGCGACCTTCTTATCTTTGTTTCAGGTTGTGGCCAAAAAGTACGAACAGCTTAATATTCCATTCAATAGCTAGCCAGTAGCCTCAATAATAATCACCCTAGGGTCACCATTTTCACAACATAACGGGCTGAACAAGGCCTTTTGTCTCACACTTTTCTCAAAACCCTATGGCAGAGTTTTCCTTCCTAGGAACACGTCTGCGTAACTTTTCCGCAGGCCAACCTCTGACTAGCACCATGAATTTATAGAGAATAAAAAATCCAGTCTCTTTTCTCAAAAATTGGTCTTTCAAATAGCAACTGGGTTTTTTCCCTGCCTATATTTCTACAGCACCAAAAAACATGCAATTTTCTCCCCATTTATAAACTACAATTTCATTCACTCTAGGAATGTATTGGAGGGTATAAAACATAAGATAAGTAAACAAATCATTGTTCTCATTTGATTGGAAGCTTAAAACTGCTGATGGTTTTAGTGCATTCATCTTAAACATACATGCTTATTTTTACCATGTCTTATTTTCAAGCGGATTAATCTCAAAGGTTCATTTTCCACTGTCGGACATTCTCCAGAACACAGTTTTGGCAACTTGTAATCCAGTGGTTTGGAAATTAAAGTCGGACAAAACCGATATCCATCGGCTATTTCCACCTCTGACATGTAAACTTAACACCTTGCTATCAGTACCATCTATAAAAACACGAAAAAACAAAGACACACCTGGAATAGTACCTCTTAGAACATGGATACTATTGGCCTAGATGGCTTAATTTAATGTGCTTACGCTCAGTAAACCTCTACATTGACAATATATGGGTCGAACACACGTTGGCTTGGGCGACAAAAAGTTGCAGAAGTAGTCTATACCTCAGTTTCTTTCCGTCCGTTGAAATCTGATCCAGTAGCTTTTTCCCCCGGTTGTATTCCTTAGTTGGCAGCCAACCATCAGTGAGGTGTGAATCTAGATGCCAGGTAGCCTGTGGCACAAAGTTGAAAGTTGCTTAAAACCCACCGCAGTCGCATCGGATGGGCAATGTCTCTATAGAGATGCGAACCAACTTAAGGTTGGGTAGATGACAGTAAAGGTATTCTGTGTACGTTAGGACAAGACTTCATTATCTAAGCAAAAGCCCGGGTCAAATGAAATAAGCCTACAAAAGTTCTAAAACTCCATCGTGTCCCTTGGTGATGACCAGAGAGTAAATAGCACCGGCTTGGAGGTACCCCACCTCTAAAGCAAGACTTATACCCCACCTGTAAAGCAAAGTTTGTGCTTTTCCGACTTCTAGCCAAGAGGTATGGGCCGACAACATCTGAAACTTCTGACATGTGTATATACATGTTTCTGAAACACAGGAATTAAACAATCTATTATTGGCACCTAGCACTAATCGAGTGGTCACACAATCGGCAATAGATCTAAAAACAAAAAAAATTTACATGAACAGAAGACAACTATGGCTATTTTGCTACAGGTGTTATTTAGATCCTTTCTTGATGGGCCTGCATGCGAGTGATCTGTATAATAACAGCTATGAAGACATAGAAATCTAACCCTCCAGAACTCAATAACTTCATTCAAAACATGTTTAAAAACAAGGAAATGAGTTGTCTTAATGAATTCTAAAAAGAAGATTGAATTGTTGAAAAAGATTAAAAAAGGTCTGCAGAACTATTCACAAAGTAAAGAAATAACTGTGAGTGCCGCCATTTTTGCCAAAAGCAGGAAATGAATTACATTCTGACTTACATCAATTCTGGAAGGTAAACATCGACTTGTTCGTTTGGGAAGCTCTGAAAAGTACATTCAACACTGAATAGCATGATTCTAAACATCTCCACTCTAAAATCAGTGTAAGTCTGAACATTTTACATTCTTACTGAATCTTGGTTCAAGCTGTATCATTTAAATCCCCAACAAAATATCACTACAACAATTTCGAATTTAAGAGGCATGTTTGATGTTTAGAATTTAAGGAGCATGTTAATCCTATGTTTAATCCTTTGTAAGCTTGACATATGAGAAGCACACAAATTTAGAAACCAGAAATAAATAACAGAATAATATCTACTAAGTACTCTCCAAAAGCCAGATATTGGGTTGCAAAAGGAAGCTTAAATTTCTTTGACATGTGTAATCCAATCACAAACTTTCTTAAATGTCATGATATATCGCTGGTCTACCAATGACTCCGGCTTGCTGAAATTATACATTACAGTATTCCATTCTTACCAAAATATCTAGTTATATTTCATATTCCTAAGCAGGGCTTGAAAAGATTACACCAAAAACAGAAACAGTGTGGTTGTTGTTATCAGGTCAAATGTTTGTGGGTTTAAATCCAGGATTCAGTCAGGCTCGTCTACTATTCAGCCAGGAGCAAATAAATGTACAATTACAAGACAGGGGAATCAAAACACCACAGGAAACAACTGACCACAATGCCTTATCATTCTTAAACTTAAACCCATGTTCACCAACAGCCAACGGCTCAGGGAGGGATGCAAACAATACTCAGCATGAAAACTCTTTGCCAAATCTTGCAACTGATGGGCATACATAGGGCTTAGCAGGAAACTTAATTTGATGCCAAATAAAAATCATGAAATAAAAAAAGACAGATGTGGGCTCATACTGTTTGTAATGCATAGTGTTCAAGATACTAGCTGTGCTACTTACAAATAGTTTATTTCCCAAGTATGCCAGAACACCAGGTTCCTTTGACTTGAACATGTATGCTATAGCGATGGCCATGTCACATAGCTTTGATTCAAACAACCTTAACAGCCATGAACTTGTTGGCGATGGTAAAGTTGGGCTTATCTCAACTGGCACTTCGCATTGGTCACCTTTCTCTTTGGTTTTGCACTTTTCTCTTTTCTTTTTGGAGTTCTTTTTCTTCAATTGTGAATAATTCTTTTTGGATGAGGCGTTTGCTGAGGTAGTTTTGTCATCAGATTCATTTGCAGACGTTTTTTCTCCACACTCACAGTGAGAGCTCTCACCATTATGATTTCCATTGGCACCTGATGAAGAATGCCCATCCACTGCCTTTATACCTTCATTGTTTGTCATTTTGTAAACAGTTTGGGCTTTTCACGTTCAATGATTTAGAGCTGGAGTAACATCTTGGGAATTTCAAAGCTCAATTTCAATCAGCTACCTACAAAAACAATTTGATATAAAAACCCAAAGAACATGTTTTTCAACCTAACATATTTTATGTTAAGTTATGCTTTTATTTATTGATGCAATTTAGGCCCATTTTGGTGAGACCACAAAATACATAACATATGCTTGTTATTCATAACATAAACTTTAGAGCCTTTTAGCATGATGCTTTGCAGGGGAGCACTGTAATATATAACTAGAAGTGGCATGCCCAGTTTAATTGTTCAACAGAAGGACTTCAAAATTTCTTGCTCAATAGAAGTGTATGTCAATTTGTTTCAATAGACACAGAAGCAAAACTGTCCCTATAAAAGGTGCACCAAGCCTCTAGCTTGATCTTTCAAGTAGGTAAACATTCTACTGAGGCTAGGCTTGGGCCCAAGTGGGGCCAGCAAAAAGACTTCAATGTAGATGGGCTTTAAAGATTCCTCAAAGACCAATAGTGGACATTGCAGTTCCGTGTTAGAAACAAACAATAATAAACAAATGGGCAATGAATTGTGAGGGAAGCCTTGGTAGAGCTGCAAAATAACAATTTTTTTCCTAACTTTGTGAAAAAAGTGAGATTATTTCAATAGCACTCTAGGAACTTTGAGCTCATTGGTCTTCAAAAGCTGCTTAATTTAACATTGGATTCTTGTTGATTTGTAGTCTAGAGTATGGCTCAAATTCAATTCTGATTATGCTTCATTAGCTTCACTGCTGCACTGCCCAGGAATGATGTACAAATGAACAATCAATTGAAAATTAAAGGCAACTTAGTGTTTCTAATGTGCTTTCTAAACTCACAAGTGTTTTGACTAAATCCAAAGAAAAGTTTTAAAAAGACAACTAAGGTGGCAGGCGTATGCTTTTCACTAGCTTTTACTTTTACAACTTCAGAAATGGCGTAGATGCTATAGATAGATGGATTTGTGTATTATACTGCAATAAATCTTCAAAATTTATTAGCTTAGTTGGCTTTATGCAAACATTATACAGCTCCAATTTTCAATATTTGTCCAACCAACTTTGAGGCTAAACACAGCACGCCTTTCAGTATATTTTGCATTTTCATTTAAGTGTTGACCCAACTCTAAAAAATGAAAACTTAGTGAGAGAATGTAAAAAAGAGGATTAATTTTGCATTGTGATCCACCTTGATTGAAAATGAAGTAGCTTTACTTAAGACTCAATGTATTTCTTGCATCCTTAGCTTCATGATGTATATTTTTATTTTCATGATTTTGTGGGAAAGAACCAAACAAGGTACTTATGGATATTACGGATTTCACTGAGTGGTTTTTTCAATATCTCTCTTGAAATCACATTCATACTACTCTACTAATAAAACCATCCTTGTAGGATAATTTTGTGCTTGTCAGAAGCACTTTAATCAGTGTATTGTTTTCATGGAGACCTTGTCATGGGGCAAGCCATCCTTAGGGAAGATGGTGGACAAAACCAAAAGCCTCTAAAGTTTATAACTTTCTTTATGGCATGCTTCTAACAAAATCTTTACTGAATTTAAATGATTCATGTAAGATACTCTTTCTAGTCCAAGTTTCACAGAGCAACTTAAATCCTTCTTGATTAAATGTAAAATTTGCTCTTCCAAAGTTGCTCTACAAAACTGTACCTACTTATCTACAATGTAAGATCTAACATGGAGGCCAGAAAACTGTATGTTTATAAACATCTTAGTAAAGCAAGACATTTATTTGCCAAAGTCAGTTCTAATGTGATGCATTCTCACCTGTTCTGGACTAAAATAAACTCATTGACTGATACAGCGATTTGTATTTAAAAAGGGGTGGCCAAATTGTGAAGATTATGAAAAAGTTTAGTAAAGCAGCCATCATGATTGACAGTAAGCAACTCTATGAAACCACCTAAAATAGTTTTGACATCAGAAAATCAATTGAAGTATTTTCTAGCTTTCTTTACCACCATGTCCAAAGCTAGAGTTTTAAAATTAGTTTTTTGGGCCAAATTATTTTAGATCAAATGAGCATGTACAAAATATTACAGAGTAAAGAAATGGATAAAATGCTTATTCTCAGTAAATATGAATAAGGAAACATAGGGAGATAAATCTACATCTACTGGAATAAAATATTAAGCAATTATGTAAGGCTTGGTATTGGTGAGCAGACATGTAGGACATTTTCATCTGTTGATAATGAACAATTTAAATATCAGCATCAGAGGGGGGCTTGATAGTTCAAGTGACATACCCATTGCAAAATTTAGGGTTCTAAGCCCTCCAATTTGATACCTCTAAGGGTAGAAAAATTTCTTAATTTACTATCACTCAAGGTTGTGAAAATGATATGATTAGCTTAGCCTGGCTAGCCAGTTTTAAGAAAGTGTGGTGAAATGAATTTTTGTTTGTATGATTCTGTAATGAGATAAATCAACCAGCTATTAACTATCTTCACTATTGAATCAGATTAAACTGTAGTGCAGCAAATTGTCACATAACGTGGACTTACTTAATCTTGGTATTGTCACATAATATTACCACAAAAATTACACTGCTTATTTCTATGTTTTCTCTTTTAATGATATGTAAAGTCAATAGCCATGTGACAGAATTCGTTCATTTTTAAATTCAAGCAATTTTTGTTCTGTATTTTGAGCCATCAGGCATTAAAGTCCAACTTTAAGTCAAGATGTCTTCAAGCCCCGATAACTAATCAACACACCCAAAGAGATTGCGACCAAAAGTCAACAATTTGGATGTGTAAAACAGCATCATCTTACATGTTTGAACTTTCCTTATAACAATTTCGTACCTTAAGAAGCATAACGTTGGGCTAAAATGAGAAAACTTGCCTCTTCTAATCGGAAGTAAACTGGCCTAAAGTAGAGAGGGTTTTCGAGAACTCCATTTAAACACGAAAAATCAGTTTATTATCATGGTTCATTTACTTTGAACTCTACTCTTGATAAACAATATTGACCTGCAACTTCTACAAAGGGCATCGGAAAAACTTCCAGCAGTTTTGCTGTTCTACATCTACCAGTTTCAAATCAGCTGGCCTACTTTGCCTAGCCCGTCCCTCTTCTTGGGTATTACTCAATACTGATTAAAGTCTTAAGAGTTCAGCCTTCGTTGCTTTACAGAAAAAACGATTAAAAAACACATATTCATCAAATTACCTGGAAAATAATTACGACCAAATGGTGTCGTAAACTGAAATCGGCGTCCTAATGGCAATAATCTCACACTCCCATTCTACGACAGCAGCCATTGCAAAATTCTTATACATAAACGCGCTTTGATGCTGTTCAGGAGGCGATCTGCGGGGAGCCTCCTTTTCGTCGCTGCGTCATTAATCAACACAATTTGTTGAAAACATCTCCAAAGACGATAACCAGAACCCATGCCTAAGGGGCCGAATACGGTGTTGGATTTTTCATGATATTGTTGCTTTTATTTTTACTGCTATTACATTTATTCTTGTGTTTTTCCAATCATTTCCACACCGAGTTACATAAAACTTACTTTTCCTGAAAATGAGACTGGGTTTTTTTCAGTCTGGATGCAGCTTACAGTTTCTAAAAAAACTAGTTCTAAATCTCAATTAGAAACAACACAATTTCAGAATGGCTCATGTATTATTACTCCTGGAGAAAAAGATTTTAGATATCTTTACGAAGAAAAGAACTTTCCAAGGATAAATTGTAAACTTTTTTAAAATGAACAATTTTTTTAAATGGCAGGTCCACACCAACCAATCCTAGTGGACACAAGCAGATGTATGTGTTGATGTATGTATGTGTTCGAAAAATGAAGCACAACCATAATTATCAAAGCTTTTCTTACCAAAATTCACAGGCTTAAAACTGGTGCATTTAAAATTTAAAAGTCATTATGACTGAGTATAGAAGAAACTTTCAAGTTAGAAGAAACAAGTAAACAAAAGTAAATGAGAAGGCAAGAATATATCCTCTATAAATTCTTTGACATCTGAAAACAGTTTGATAATGGACTAGTAAAACTGTTTTGTGCTGCAAAATGCAATCAACAGGCATACATAGTTGCAAATATCACATTCACTTGGTAAAGGCAAAAAGTTGAAAAAAATAACAGATGCTTAGTAGATTTAGACAACAACATCTAGAACAGTTTGCTTTGCAACATTACTGAGATTTATCCATGCAATAATACTTTCACAATGCTGAAATCTATAGGTAACACTAAAGCATTGACACTACTTTTTCTTCTTTTCTGTCCTCTCAAATTTGAATGTTTTTAATGGATCATCACTCTTCCGTTTTTTGCCAGCTGTTTGCTTATGACCACCAACATTGTCAGTTCTTTTGAACTTTTTCCTTGGCCTGACAATATTTGGTTTCAGGGTCTCAGGTACAAGGTAGTCTGGTACATTTTTCAAATGGGGTTGACGCTTTTTGGGTTGCAAAGCCTTGTCATGACGCAAGACTTTTAAGTCATTGGGATTGTCTTCGAAAAATGACTTCAGCTTTTGGGATGTCATTATTTCAGTCTTTATCTCCTTCAGTCTTGCTTCCTTTATAGATGACTTAGTCACTGCTCTCAGAGCATCATTCACTCTGTACCTAAAGCCTTCAATTTCTTCCATTTTAAATAAGTATGGCTTTAAAACTGAATCCTTGTCATTTGGTGATGCTGATAACTTTAAATTTACATCCCTTAAATTTGTCTCCTCCTCAATGGACACAAGTGACAAAGCAGTGCCTGTGTTATCTCCCCTTGCAGTTCTTCCAACACGATGTATATATGAATCTGCATTTGTGGGGAAGTCAAAATTTAGAATATTTTCCACCTCTTGAAAATCTATGCCTCTTGAAACACCATATTCTTTATCTTGAATCTGCTTATTGCTTTTATCAGTGCTAGGTACCGACTCACGTTCATCATCATCGGCTTGCTTGATAACTGTTGCTTCATCAGTAGCAATCACAATATCATAAAGTCCTTTGTTAAACTGTTCCACAATATGTAGCCTGGAATTCTGTGGTAGCTCAGAGTTCAAAACACAAGCCTGGATTGAAAATTGTTCTAAAAACAGCTTCACCTTATAGCATTTTGTTATGTTGTTTACAAAGATAAGAGTCTTTCCTCTTACTAAACCAAGCTTTAACAGTGTCACAAGTAATAAAAACTTATCATCTTTCTCACACTTTATAAGATATTGAGCAAGTTGACTTTCTTCTGGGAGATCAGATTCATCCACCTTCAATATCACTGGGTTAGATAAAAATTTCTTCTTTAATGTTGCAACATCATCAGTCAAAGTTGCGGAAAGCATTATTGCTTGATAGCTTCTGGGCAAAAAGTCAAGGAGCTGGTTTAAATCCTTTTCATACCCATATGAAAACATTATGTCCGCTTCATCGATAACCAAGGCTTCTAAGTTTTCTAATGTCAAAGTTTTGTTGTTCAAATTTGCCAGCAGCTTACTTGGCGTGGCAAATACAACGTCAACTCCTTTGGAAAGTAATGGTCTTGAATTTTCAACTGTTTTGTTCCCAATATCAAGAGATCGGACATCTTTTGAACAATATGCAGTTAGGAGAACCATGTGGTCGAAGGCCTGTTTGCAAAGTTCCTTTGATGGTAAGATAACAATACCACATACGCCCTGAATTCTCTTCTTTTTCTGATCAATAACTTTCTGGATGATCGGAATGAGGTAGGAAGCTGTTTTACCCGATCCAGTTTTTGCCTTTGCCGCGATGTTTTTGCCGTCCATTGCTAGAGGAATTACTTTGGCCTGGACAGGCGTAGGGGATGACCATCCTTGCTTCGCAATCCCTTTCAAAAGCCGGTCATCCAAGTTCATTAAGTTGAACGACATTGCTCAAACAATTTAACTGCACTTAACTGCAATTTTAGTCACTTTTACATTCGAATGTCTTGTTTCGGCGTATTTTTCGTCCCATCCGAGGCGATTTTCACATTCTGAACACGAGCGTGGTTCCATGTGAACGACCTCGTTTACGTGAAGCTTCGTTCCGGAAAAGAGACTATGCAGAAACAAGACTTTCTCCCCGCCAAATGGGGTTGGGAGCCATTGCCCCTCTAAATCTATCAAATGGTCAACAGATTTGGCCCATGAAGCAGCAATTATAGTTCTTATTACATTTGACAAGTGGAAGTGGAAGGAATGAATAAGAAATAAGTTAGGGCTGGACCATGTTAGGACAATCTTGTGGATAAAGTAAAATTGATATCCGTTGTTTTCAAAGGTACCTCATTTAAGAAAATATGAATTGTCGTTTGGAAAGACCATATTATTTTACTTTACTGCCCAGATCTATTGGTGTCTGTTCATGTAAAATTGTAGTTTGCTGATCAAGGACAAAGCTGATACCAAAATCACTTGATGGTAACCACCTGAAACCTGATGGCAACTTTGCCAGCAAGAATGATAATAATACGATCTGGAAATGCAAAATTCTTTGTCGACTGTATTGAACTTCATTTAAAAAGACTCCATGAATTCGGTATAATCAAAGTCCGAAGTGAACAGCAAGCTTTAGCCTAACCATTGAAAGCATTCATTGCCCCTGCTTGCTCCCTGATGTTTGTGAATGCTCCCTAAGACATGTTTCCCAGTTCCTTAAAAAAAATTCTTTTTTCTAGTAGAATTTGTCTGTACTTTAATGATTTTTTGCTCAACACGGCAAGCTCAATTGTTTCCCACAACTCTTTGGAACCATCGCTACTTGAAACCCCCATAGAGTTGAATTTAAGTGAAACATTTTTCTTAATCTGGCTTCATATTCTGGCAAAAATATTCTACTTAGCAAATCAATTGCAAAAAATTAATTGCCTTCCCCCCCTAAAAAGTCCCAAGAAAACGGATTGTAATATCGTTTTTCGTCTGATCAACAGTGAATCGACGCACTCTGAATTATTTACATTCTGAAAACAATCTGCAATAGGATCATTATAAGAACATGGAAACTGGCGCTTTTGTGCATTCTGTATTACTTTTCTCCACAACTTTTTAGCATTTGCTTGAAACCAAGGAGAGATAAGAGTGTATAATGCGCATTTCCACATATAATATGTCTGTACCGCAGCGGAGAAAGACACTAAAATGTTTTAGTTCCCACCATTTATAGGAATTACGGCGCATAACCTCGAAACTTACAAAACAAAAGTAGCAATGCACATGAAGAAAAGAAACATACGAGGATGTAAACGTAGCGGGGCTTATGAATTGTCACAGAAACCTCATGAAACATGCTATGAAAGATGTTGCTACCTCAATAATTATTACATTGTAAATTGCATTAAGATTAAGATCGCCGTGCAACGAAGTAATTTCGTTGAAGCCAAGCTGATTATAACCCGCATACGTAACCTTGAAATCAGACTCAAGATACTTTCGTCAACCAATCAACGTCAAAGGAAGAGTGAAGAAGTGATCCTATCTCTGATTCCTTTCTTACGTTTGTCTTTGCTCTGAAGATCCGGCAGTGGTGACTTCTCAGACATTGCCTGGCGGTATCTTTAATCACACTTCCGCAAGTGCAGTCGAGATTTAAACGTCTTCAACCAGCAAGTGTAATCTCAAATGGCTGTTTGTGAAACATCGTACATATAGAGTATGCAAGAAGATGAATCTAGAAGCTCTCGTTTTCTTTCCTGCATAGCCACTTATGATAAGGACATTGCGCTGAGCTCCTTAAGTGGGGCCAGCTCACTAACATATCTCCCTCGGCGTATTACATACAGTATGAGAGAATATTTTGCATATTTCAGTACATCGAGGTTGAACATAGAGATGGTAGATAAAGATATACACGAGCCATTGATCATGCCAAAAACACTATCGGTTTGTATTTGCTGTGATAATGTTAGTGCTAATTTGATATAAGAAAAGAATGGACACCAAAGGTATCATCTAGGATCTTTTAAAAGTTGCCAATCAACTTGCAAGCCAACTGAAATATGGTTTACATGGGAATAGTGGATTGCCAAGAAACACTAAAGGCAACATAGTATACCCAACTGAGTTTACTTTACTGTTCTGCATAAAACAATGTACTCTCAGAGGGCCTAAAAACTTCATTCAGCATTATTGAGTAATAACAAATCCGTTCTTGATAACACGGGTTGATTTTGTATCAAATAAAACTTCCAGTAACTCCAAAAAAAAAGTTTGCTGAACTCCTCTTAAGATGGTATAAGAAATTGTAATCATTTTCTTATCGTTAAACCCTTGATTCGTGTAATTCAACAAGCAGCCACATTTGCTCTTCAGCCTTAAAATCAGCCAAATCCGTGCCTAAAGCCTCTGGTCATGACCCTACATAAACAGATGTACTACAGAAGCACTTCTACTTCAAAGCAAGTAACGTAGAAAAACTAGTTCATTTTGTGCCAGTGCTTAATTGGTCCTTTGCGAGCCCTTGTTGACTGAGGCAAAATAGAAACCTTTTCAACGCGTTTATCCAAGCCTAAAGGTCTATTTTTATCAGCATGTTTTTGAAATGGCAATTAATTTCCATTATGCTAGTTGAAAGTTTGGTCAAAATGATGGGTTGAGTACCTTACTATTTTGGCTGCCAAAAGAAGTTAACATGCTTTAATTTCATAGCATCTATTGAGTTATTGGCCATCATGACATGTAGAATAGTACCACCAGACAAATGTGATCCGGAATCCCTTCTTTATCAAAGCTAAGTGGGTAGTCAATAAAAACTGATGACTTGAGTACTCAAAAGACGGACAAAGCGAATAAGCTCGTCCTCTGGAGCTCTGACTTAATCCTTCTTTAGAGTGTGGATCAATTAGTCACTTGGAAATCTCCTCCAACCTGCCAATTTGCAATGTCTCCATGATTCACATGAAGCCGGCTACTTACCCTATGTTGACCTCTGGTACTTCATCTGGAAAGCTTTTACAACAACGCGACATTAAATATTGATATAGACTATCCACTGGAAAGTTAAATGCTAAACAGCAAGGTTTTTAGAGATTCTGCGAAGACATTAAAGCTTTTGACGTGCCTTTCCGATCATAAATTTCCCATCCACGTCAGTCGTTTTCTTTTTAAGGCATCTCTCGACCGTTATCTGTTTGAAACATCGTTTGCCATGGATTACGCACACATGGTTAATCACCAACCAGGAAAACACCATGGTCTCTATAGGCCCTTGCAGACGGCTGTAGTGGTAATCAAATTTCATCTACTCTTGCCACGCAATAAACAAGGCCAGTTGTTGGCAAACACTTAATAAAGATCGATCGTAATCCAAGAACGATCTTGGCGAGCGAAATTTGTCCTTATACCACAGGTCAAGTCCAAATGAATTGTTTATTATATTCGCAGATGCTTTGGTATAGGCCAACCTCATGGACCAAGCAATAGCAAGGATAAACATATTCATTTTTATCATTCGTTAGAATGTTGTTTCTTCTTTATACAAAAGATTTGTCTATGTCCCTGCTCCTTGGTTTTTCTGGTGCAATAGCTCCTGTAGCGGCAATATGAATAATGTTATTTTCATTTTCTTTTGATGTATCTCTGAGTGACATTTTCTAGATCTTCAATAACTGTGGAATGCATAACACTTTCATAATCGTAACAAATTTTTAATCACGTACCATTTAAAATTTCACCAAAAGACGTTTACTTAGTCTAAATTTAACTTTATGGTAAAACATGATGATTTTGCAACATGATTACAATGACATTATTATCTTTTCGGCCAGCACACTTTATCGCTGTTACAATAAAACGACCAAGTTCATTTTGATCTGGTGATTTATAGCCCAGCTAAATTGAGGTTGTGATTTTCTTGTCTTCAAAACAATGACAAAGACAAAAGGCCAAGGCAGTTTCCTCATAGATTTGGTAAATGATGCTAAACCACACTTCCTCTTCTGGCTGCTGATTGGTACACCAAAACTAGGCCATAGATGCTCACTAACCTGATTATGGCACAGCAGCATATTAGAGAGTTGTGTTAGCAAATTATCACCTGTTAAACACAAACACTTCGAGTAAATGCTGGCCTTAAGTCTATTAAGAAAATCAACTTCATTTTCGAAAGCAGCTCACTGGCAAAACAGTGTTGGCATAGTTTTTTCCAAAAACTCTCCTTGAAATAAAGTTAAAAAATATTCAAATTAAAAGATTATAAAATAAAACCGAAAAGATGCTATCGGCTCAATCACAAGCATTCTTTGTAGAATGAAAGCCTCTTTGAACATTGTCTTTAAAATCATCCATCCACAATTGACTTTGAAATAATGTTATCGTATCATAGGACGAATAATGACAAAGTTTTCTTACCTTGATATTTCCATAGCACTTTGTACTATACAATTTCAAATGAAGCAGACGATCTTTCTATACGGAATAACCATGTCAAGGAAGCTAGAGAGTTCAAAAGCTGGAGGCGTCAAAGAAGCATTCTAAGTGCAGGGGCGGATCCAGACGTTAGCAACCTTTGCGCGAGCATAAGTCTGATTTCCTCAAACAATTTCCTTTTGCATCATTTAACGTCATCCAATGCCACAAAAATTCTTCCTGTTTTCTGGAATTACATCACAACCTATTGCCGCTATTGCTGTTGCTTCGTTCGTCAAGCCAATCACAGGCAAGTTGAATTTGGTGAATGCTATGCTAAATTTGGCGCGAGCATAGGTGAAATTGAACTGTCGAATAAGAAGCCGAGTTGACCTATGCAATTGTTGTAGAAAGTGTCCAATAAAATTCAGTGCAGACTCAAATAGCCAATCAAGATACAAGTTGACCTATGCAATTGTTGACTGACCAATAAACAGATAGACTGACCTATGCAATTGTATTCGCGACCGCTTGTGTCGATAGCCTATTCCAAAATTCTGTCGCGTTCAATCTCCCTTTGAAAATGTCGACAATGGCCCTTGCGATTTTCTTTGTTTCCGTTCTGTGAATGTGACGCATTCCTAACAGAAAACAGTGACAAAAGCCTTTGTTAGATTTTATTGTATGATTTTAGCGCTGGCCACTAACAAAAATTTTGATCATATGACAAAAAAACAGAACAATAGTATTCACATAGAAAGGGCGTGGCTCTAAAAAATTTCCCTTTCTTTGCTGTAGTCAGATTTCTCCCTGAATCCGCCCTGAGTGACCAAATTGCGTCCAACAATAACATGCATTTGTGGTGCCAGGCCTTATTTTAAGGCTCAGTGATAACCAATTTGTGCAGTGATAAATCCAAAATGTGCAGTGATGAATTGAAAATTGTGCAGTGATAAAATAGTTGAAACAGCAAAATAAAGAATTTATACAAAAAAAGTAAAAAAAATAAGCACACAGAACGTAACGGTAATAATATTCAAGGGCTATATATGTATTTCTTGTGCTTTTATGTCATCATACAGAAAGAAAATATCATGAGCTTCCGGGGGCTATCCACTCTGCCCCCTGGACCCGCTCGGATGCTTTCAGTGCCCCAAGATCCCAGTTACTGCATGCCTGCCTCTGCCATGCACCTTGCAGAGCCTACCTCTAGAGGTAATCTTTTTATGAAGCCACCCTGATTGTGCACTGATCAAATTTCCTTAAAGTAAGGCCTGGGTGGTGCTTCATTCTTTATTTACGGTGATTTGAAAATGTGAATTCCCCATGACCCTTTATCAGCCAGGAAACTAAGGCACACATTGTGATGGTTCATTCTCATGGCAAAGTCTGTAGATGCCTTGGATGGTTGATGTCAATAACTCGCTCCTCGATCCAGTGACCATCATCTTTCTAATACTAAACAATGTTACTAAAAGAATAAAATTAATATACTCCTTCTTAATATTTGTGCTCTCTTCTTTCTTACATTTGCATTCTTTAAATTGTGCTCATTAATATTCTCTACACATCATCAATATTTGCGCCTTTGAATCTTTTTTAGATCTGAGATAGATAATGCTAATTTTTTCATTTTCCCCTAGATCTCAGGTGCATGCAATAAGATGCACATTGCAAGTTCTGTTATAAGAGGTTTCTTCAAGATATTCCGTTTTACTAAAATTACATTATTGCAGAATGAATGTCGTATATGACGTCAATAAAAAAATGTTATAATGTGATTCTCTGTCGGGTTAATGTATTTTCCAGTGGTTGTTCGTGGCGTTTCTTACATTTAATCATTTTACCGTTTCACCTTCGGTTTTGGGGCTTTAAAACCATTCTTTTTCAAACGTTTCACTAGACAGTCATTAAAATACTTTGCTACAAGTACTTAATCTTTTTACCAAAATTAATATGTACAGCCGGCTTTCCTTGACGCGAATCCCTACCTATTCTATATAGACAGAAAGAGTTCAACTTTTCACTTGGACTCTTCTAAAAGAAGGTGTGGTTTGGACGCTGGTTGGTCATTAGACAGCCAATCATGGGTCTACTCACATTAGACAGCCAATCATGGGTCTTCTCACATTAGACAGCCAATCATGGGTCTACTCACATTAGACAGCCAATCATGGGTCTTCTCACATCAGACAGCCAATCAAGCTTCTTCTCATAGCTCCCTAGTGTTCCGCATCTTGCACTTTATTTTGTCATGTTTTTGACATATTTTACGAGGTGTGCCTACTCTGAGGAGTGTGGGACGAAAAAGTACTCAAGCATACAGAATTGTACTATCGCTGTTTCCTATCATTATCAATTTCTACCTTCTTCCTGTCATTATTAATATCTGTCTTACCTTCGTAAACAACGGCCATTTAACAACTGCCCTATTAATATTGTCTACCCATTTTTGCTTTTAAAACGTATTATTGATTCAAACGAGCACTTCAACCGGAGAGCAATTAGCTCAAATCTCATCGGACTGCAGCGACCAGCTTTTGACATATGCTTCATGAAGGATCTCAATTTATGCCTGTTAGACGTTCGTTCCTACGTAATGTATGTTAATGAAAAATGGAGTCTCATTGTCTTGGCTCTAATTGGTTGTAATCCTTTGACAGTGTTTTCTTAGTGACACACTGTGGTTCGCATGCACTGTAATCAGGTGAAAGGGACAAAGATGTTATGACAACTCATATATACTCTTTATGAGCATAAATCAAGTTTCATCCTGATGTGTTTGGTTATACTAAAACGTAATTGATTGTCACCTAGCAACACGACGACTCAGCAACCGTGCCCTGTGGAAAGGCCTCAAACTCCGACAACCATCCTCGTTCATCAGTTGTCTTATGTCTGAATTCAGAGGCCGCAAGCAGTGTTTACACAATCATATCCATCACCCAATGACTTTCGTAGGAGTTGTTCAAAGATGTGAGAAATACGCTCTAATCGGGGCTTCTCTCCATTATACGTTGTGGCTGGAAGACCTCGCTGGTGTGGATTTGCAAAGAACAACACGACACTCTTTGATATAATCAGGCTCGCCCTGACCGCAGTGAACCAGTAGAGTTATCGGTGTCCTGTTGGTTTGGTCCTACTAAAGCAGATTGGGGCGCCCCGGAGAGGCCATGGCGCTGTACAAATGCTTGTTTTGTCGCGTTTTCGCGCTTGTTCTCCTCCAAACCACTACGGGTAAGCCACGTATTTTCGTCTCTATCTGCAGCATTTATATCTTATAGACAGGCAAGGAACACTAATACTGAAGTTAATTTTATTTTATTGGTTTTTATTAATAAAATGACTGTCAGCTTTTTGTCGGGTCACTTGAGACGAGGATATGTTTGCACAAAGAGTACATTTTGTAGGTATGCATGTATACAGAATAAGTTTGGGAAGTAAAACATGAAGGGGAAATTGCTTGCGAAATCAACACCTAAAGACCTACACAAGCTTGGGAATGCAAATTCTTTCCAACTTCTACTTCTTGCATAAGTGAGTCTGCACCAGGAAATAAACAATGTTTCTTGCTAGACATTATAAAGTCACGAGTATATTACATATCTGACTTGCCCTTGATGCGGTTAAGAGTTGAGCCCCTATTGTAATACAAATAGCCATCGATAAACATGTATATTTTTGTTGTAACTAGCAATTAGCTTTCCGATAAAAGATTGAATTTGGTAACCTAGAGGTTCATATCGCTTGTGCCATGCAATGCAGGTCTCTCCGTTTTTTAAGTTAAGCTATGCTGGTGCTTTTGACATAAATTATGACACGTAAATTATTTCAAAAAGCACTGCGGTTTGGTTTACTGATATCTTCGTCTGTATCTGTTACAATAAAATTGAATTATTGATAATAAGCTAGCGAGATCTTGTAAGGATGCGCAATGAATTCATAACGCGTAACTTTATCTCTAAATCGTAATTACCTACGATTGGTAGCCTTTCGTTGGAAGAATATAGGGTTTGATTGTCTGTGTTTATGTAACGATAGAGCAGTATTTAGTATTCATTTCTAGCTAGTATCTGAAGGTAGTTTCTAGGACACTGAGAAGCTTTATGCTTATCGAGCAGTGTCCTGGTCCTTCCTCTCGATGTGACCACACCTCGTGATTCCTTATGCCTGGAATTACAGAGAGCTGGCGACTCTCCTCACTCTGTGTGAAAGTTTGGTCATGCCAGGGACTCGAACCACGGATCTTTGGGTGTGTTGTCAGTGCCTCTAACAACTGTGCATTAAGCCCTATCTTACCCTAGTTAATGTGGACAATAGTTGTGTAAAGTGTTGTGTTTCTGTCAAAGACGAAATGAGAGTGGTCTTTTCTATTGATTCCTCCAATTGAACTGTGTATTGATGTGGTTTGTAAAGTGCCTTGTTTCATTGCAATCGGGTTATGTAGATTTGATTTAGTGCATGTGCGTAACTGAAACAAGAAATATTTGAGATTTTTGGTTTTTGTGACATTAAACTAAGGAGCATTGAGGGCTGGGCTGCTACATAAAGATGGAGCTGACAAGGTTTCGAGCCGAGCTGGAATTCAGAGACGGAAAAATCTTAAGTTACCGAAATCGTACACTTGAAAATGTGTCTAAATACTGCTGTCCTGTAGAAAAAAGGAAGTGACTGGACGCCTTACTGTCAGTTGTGAGATTTCAATCATTGTAATGATTCTATCAGAAGCAATCCGTATCTTGAAAAAGAGAAGCCCGCAATGGGGCTCGGGCAGAAGGCTGTAAATGTGTTTGAAAGGAAGCTCCCTGTCACAACAGTAGCCCCGCATTTCAGAGGATGAAGTTTCTGAAATCATCTTATTTAAACATGTCTGCTTTGTTGTGAGCAATGGCACAGAGATTTTGGACGAGCATAGGGTCTCTTTAACGTGGATTATGAACCCTCTAATTAACGAAATTTGTGGCTGTGTGTATTACCGATGAATCGTAAATTGAGTTATCCACTTGAGCTACAGCTAAACTTAGGCTAAACTCAGGAATACATGTTTGTGCTTGATTTGATATGGGGTATGATCGTCAACTTCACTCGTAAAACGCTCACTTGCGCTGTGGTGCATTGGCCCATGTGCCCCGCTAAAAGTACCACATTCCGCCAATCTTTGGTCCCGTGTAAAAGCCTCTGGATCATTCATTGGTCATATCTCTGATCAAGAGTTGGGGGTAATCCGTTGCAGAAGATGCATTGCAGTGGCACTAGTATTCGATAGTACACTCTCCTTTCAATATCCCACTCCCCTTTAACCGACCCTTAAGGTCCGACTTCCATCGTCACCTCGACTCATAAGATCTTTATTGGTGTTTCAAGTACTCGATGTTAACCTCAGAAGAGTCTGTAGTTCCAGTTTAGTTTGGCACAAGTTAGCTACAGCAATTTCTTCTCTATCGGAATTCAAGAGATTCGGAGCCACAGTAACCACATGTGAAACACTCGAGCGTGATTCAGAGGTCGTTGATTCAACCAAACAATTGACATTCAGAAGCAGAAGACAGTGATGTCGTTCTGTTCTCTTCTTTTTCTCTACTTCTAGATCTTGACCTAGATCGATTTCACAATCACAAGAACTGGTAAGACCCGATATTCTATCAGATATTCCGAACAATGATCGAAGTTTGATCGTAATCAATACATTCTATATCGAAACCAAAAGGACTTTTATAGACTTCAAAGCAGGAAAACAACCAGTTGCAATGCTGAAGGCAAAATTATGACCTCATTTTGTGATTTAACTTTAAAGCGAAACAGGTTACAATCAGGAACATTCTAGTACGTTATCGTCTCTACATAGATGTCCAACTTAGATCGATAGACCCAATAACATGGGTAGTCATTTTACTTTGGACCGTCGGGGTGCAAAGTTTCTACTCTCATAACATGATCTTTAGTGCTCTTCTATATTATGATTGTATTTAAATCATTTTGAAGTGGGTGATAGGGATGTGACTTTGCAAGTAGGAAGGGCAGAACAGACTCTGTTGCTTTAAAGTATCTGTGAAAAAGCAGATTAGAATCTGGTTTCATGCTTTCCATTTATTCGCGAATAGAGGCTTTAATCAAAGAATATTTTCCAAATAATTTTCCAATCAAATCGAATTCTCCAGAGGTTTCTACGACCTCTGAGATAAAGGATTTCCAAAGCGTTAAAGCAATTTAAGTCTAGAACCCCGTCTGCATAGGAATCATATGACAAAAGTTGTTTGACATATCTAACATGTCTGGTAGAAGTCATTTGTAATATCTTGATGAGGTTTTTGCAAACTGCATTGTCATCGATGCTTGTAAAGCGATTCATGAGAAAAAAATTCCCACTGAGGGAACATATCTAATTATCTAACAGCGGAGAATGTAACTAAGGGAAACTGTCAAAATTGGCAAATTTTCATTGTATATGAGGACAGGAATCAACCGTGAGACATCTCGAGCCTCGGTTGCATGTGTCGGAATTTGCCATGAAATGGGATTGGGACAAAGTTTCTGTTTGTAGCTGCATGCCCCGCCTCTGGTGGTAAAGGTTTCTTGACTATTTCATAATCTTCTACGAAGCGATAACTTTTTCTCTTCATTCTGTTGCATTTCTAAGCTACGATCTATGATTTCACGTTTTACTAAAATGGGAGTATTTAGTGATTCTGCTGATTTCCAAAGACCCGAGGATTAAATATTCAAAAGTTTGACCAGGTCGACAAACTAACTCTTAGGCGGTCACTTTGTTCATAAAAAAGTAATCCATATTTTGAAATCAAGTCGCCATGAAGATACGAAAGCATGTAAAGATCCAATAAATTGAAGTCTGGAATTAATCTCCCTTGCTAGTATGAGTCAAACAAATAGCTTTTATGGTCTCTTTTACTGTCATGAACTCGGCCTGAGAAAAATAAGAGTTTGTTGGAAAATAAGTGAAAAAGGTAGAGTGGTGATAGACAGAAAATATAAAAAATCCATCTGAAGAACTTGGAGAAGCAAACATCGAGGAACCTAATTTAATGGCAACGTTTTCGTATCTAATTGTGTTCACAGAGTTGCATAAAATTAGTTTTTGAATACTTTATCTACCTATGAGTAAACAGCTCGGAATTTCTTAAGCCAGTGCGCTCCGATACAAACATCAAAGAGAGGCAACTGGCCCCCCGCTGTGTTGCCACTGTCGTTATGCATGTTTCGGAGCCCTACCTGACTGTAGGATGTAATTACGTAGCTTCTCTTGAAGTCCACACAAAACGCTGATGAAGATCTCCGTAAAAATGCATGAGCACAAAACTATTCAAATTCGACATTCAACTTTCGATCAGTTTGTAAGAGTGTGTTTACATTACATCAAACAATGATTGCAAGACTTTCAAGAGATTATTACATTTGACTGTGGCTTTCGGTAAAACACGTCAAAGATGATTTTTAAGTCGTTGGAGAAAGTATAAATCTAATTAAAGTGATACATGACACGCAATGACCGGGTGAATTCGGACATTCCTCTTGGAAGAAAAAGGAGCACGATCTTAAAACAATCATTGAAAAGCCTCGAGGTTTACAAAGGAAAACAAAGTCAGCCTAAGAAACCGATTCGCTTGAAGCGAAATTGATTCTGTTTGATCAGTTAAGAATGTATCTGAAATTTCTTGACGCTAGTTCAACATACCATGCATTTTCAACATAGCCTTGTGTGCTAATTGCAACATATTTGTTCTCCGCTTCTATCTAGCGCCTGCAACACAGTCTACGTAGATAGAGAGCTTTCTACACGGCTGAACTTTGTCTGAATAAATCTCGTTTCTCATGAATTTATACTCGCACTAAGCATGTCAGTTGGAATAAGATCATCTGCAATGCAATTAGAGAGAAATGTCTCTTTATCTCTGTCTCCCTGTTTCTCAAGGCAGATCTCTTTTAAAGTCGAAAAATGGTTGGTCTGTGGCTACATGTAAATAACTCAATTGCTGCAATTCTAATTTCATTAGAAACTTCAACAGTAAGTAAAGGCGATTTCAGATCAAGTAACGGAATCTACCTCAAAATACTTTTTTGATGTCCATCGGCAACTTAAATTAATTTTCCACGTGAAACTCTATTTAGCCGTCCTCTTATCCAATATTTCCCATTCTTGTATAATTCATGGATTTAAGCTGCACACTTCTGTTTTTGTTATTGTTATCTAATGATGTTGTTGGATACGTTGTTGGATTATGTGTATAATGCTTGAGCTCTTGAAAAGCTTTTTCGGTCAATGTCAAATTTTTGTGTGTGCGTATTGGTTTATAGGGGCAAGCTTGGGGTCCACATTTGGCCACACGTAGAAGGGAGTGGCCAGTAAAACTTGTTTAGCAACCTTTTGTGTTCTTTCTTGCTTCATCATTTGAAATGATGGTTGACCTACATTAGCTCAGAATCCAAGTTCAAGGCCTTTTGAAAGATCCCACCATAGCAAAGATTCAACTGGTGCACTTTCATTTATGGCACAACCCACTTTGGCCACACGTAGAAGGGAGTGGCCAGTAAAACTTGTTTAGCAACCTTTTGTGTTCTTTCTTGCTTCATCATTTGAAATTATGGTTGGCCTACATTAGCTAAGAATTCAAGTTCAAGGCCTTTTGAAAGATCCAACCATAGCAAAGATTCAACTGGTGCATTTTCATTTATGGCACAACCCACTTTGGGCACATGTTTTGGGGCAAACACTGTTTACATCTTCTTAGTATATAACGAAGTATAATTATTGAAAAGCTTGGCTCTTGATGACATTGATCTTCGAAACATAAAACACACGTCTTATAATTTTGAGAATCCCTTGCAATCATTGCTAAGCCCTTCTTTGTTTTAACAGCTATCATGTTCTATGTCCCTGTCTCATAGCTGTTATTTCAAACATTGATCACAGTATAATCGAATAACTTTAGAAGTCAGGATACAGCTAGCATTCCATAAAATTCATTCCATAGACTTTATTTTTTCAGCTATATGTTTGTCATTAATCGTTTTCTGTGATTTAAATTATCTTCTTCTACCTTCTTTAATTTCAGCAGCGTTAAAAGATGACGCAAGGACACTTATTGACGTGAAAAACATAACAGCAGTTGCCGGAAAGGATAAAAGACTGTTGCTCTCCTGTCCATACTTCAAATCAATTCCAGTTATTTGGAAGAAGAACGGAATAGCCATTTACAACAGCAGGAACACGCGTGTTTCCCTCGGGACTCTTCTCGTAACAACACTTAGCTTGGCGGTTGAAGGGGAATACGAATGCAATTTTCAAGACCTAGATGGTAACGGATACATGGCAATTTTCAATGTCACAATAAATGGTGAAGATTTTAAACAATCCATAATTTTTCGATCTGAGAAATGAAATGTCTTGTTTGTGACGATATATCAAAAAGTCGAGGATTTAAGAAGAGAAGCCATCTTTAACTTACAACTGAGCAGCCCCAACTTGACATTAATACTACACTAAGAGATAAAATGCATTGCTTTTCTGCGATCAGAACCAGCCATGCTGAGGGCCGTAGGAGAATGAAGATAGGCTTTGAAGTTGCCTTTAATATTACCCTAGAAGTTTGAATCGGAACTTGATAAGTTGGAATGTACTATTGGTTTGTGAAAAGATGAGATATCATGGGAAGTAGGTTGTTAAGCAACAGTCGAGAAGGGAAGGTAATCTACCTCAATTTTGTTGTTGTTGCTGTTACTATTGTTGTTGTTACAGTTGCTTGAAACAATCTAAGAATGTTACATTTTGAGTGGATTTTGGCCTCCATTGTTCTAACTGTAAATTGCATTCGTTTTGAGAAACACCAAGGATCCTACAGAGAAGCAAAAGGCACGTGTTTAGTAACGGCAGCGCAACTGTTTTGAACTGCAAGGCGAACGGGAAGCCAAAGCCAGATGTGTTTTGGATAAACGAAAAGGGGTTTTCGCCAATAAGCCCCCCAACAGTAACACTGGTGGGCGAGACGTCCTTGAAAATTAGCAGTTTGAACAGCAGCAATTCAAAGGTTTTCATATGCATAGCGCAAAACATGCATGGCAGGGCTAAAGTTATGTTCAAGATTCCATCAGGTTAGTGTAACATGCTCCATCATTCAACGGTTATTTTCATATTAGATTATCAGGATCTCACTGACCCATTGCAAATGGCCAAACCCACTGTGTTAATTAGAATAAAACGACCTGAAACATTTTTAATAGTGGCCTTTTAGTGCAAAACGTCTCTTGAAGTAAAGAAGATAGTTGCACTTTTAAGTCCTGAGGTTTATACCCAATTTAGCAAGGAGGTCTGTCTGAAACTGTCTGTAAAGTGGCTTAAAAGTAATTTCTTTTATCATAAAATTGAAAGGTTTACGGAAATGGCCATGACTGTCTTCAAAGTTATGAAAAACAAGTCAATTAGTACTCTGAAGCCATTTATCTCTCCATTCATCTTATTTGCCCTTGACTCCTAATACTTGAGATAAGGACATTAATATTGATGTACAATAGACACCTTTTATGAAATTTCACGTCTCGAAATCTTAAGAAGGTCAATTTCTTCACACCCACTTTAAAGATGACATCTCCTTTTTTATCATCCGCCAATATGGCGATGTTGCCTTGGATAATGCCCACTTGCCCTGTTACAATATGTGTTTCTTTAGTCCAAAGGAGGTGTTTCCTTAGACTCGATAGAGTGACAACTTCGCTTTAGGCAAAGCAGCGACCATTCCGAACAAAAGCTCAAGTGAACCTTCTTATACTCTAGAATTGTTAATACATATAGATACTAAACATTTTTAAATTGAAGCCTTGCAAACAAAATTATCGAAAACGAATAGACACCCATCCCGTTAATTAGTATTGTTAAACGTTCTGTATTTTTACTGCATGTTGTTTTCCTACAAGTCAAAAGCTGCCGTCACAATATATTACTGAGAAATGCAGCTATAAATACCTTTTAATTTCACAGTAGCGAAAGCTTCTGTACGAAGAGCTGAAAAGAAGCCTGAAAAGAAAATAAAGAAAAGATTAACAGGTTAGTATATAGAAGTATTACACTATTTAGGATTATGCATTTTACTTTGATAGTATCATCACAGTCGCTGCTAAGATCAGACATTCAAACCTTTGGATTTGACTGAAGGCAGGAGCACTGCCCTGAGATCAATAAGTTATTCGCAAGGCTTATTTGAAATTCTAGATGTAAAGTACATGCCATGAATCATGGCGAATATTTCGGTAGAGTGCTAAAACAAACAGTAACCTTGCTACTTGGCAACTCTCCATGGTGATCCCATGATTCTGGCTCGATTAATCTATGGTCTAGATCTATAACGGCCAGCACATTTGATTGTATGTCATCGTGTTCTAGTGTATGTTCTTTGAGCACCGATGTGACTCGATTAATCTATGGTTTCGATCTGCCAGCTATTTCTGATTAATCGTATTTATCGTGTTTTTTGCAGCGCCGGTTTTTGTGTCCCGTCCTTCAAGATTCTTTTCAGTGACACTGGGCAGGCGCGTGGAAATCAACTGCGACGCAAAAGGAGAACCCAAACCAAAGATATTGGTTACAAAACTACGACCATGGAAGCAACAACTGCAAAAGAATGTCATCGAGCGAGTTAGAATCACCGACGCAGGCTTCTATGAATGCAAAGCTGTAAATAGTGTTGGCACTATCAGGATCACCTTCTTTCTAAAAGTGAAAGGTGACTTCATTTTACACTCTTCACTCAGCAGCGTTACGACTGATTTATTATCTGGTGGCTGACAAAATATACTTCGCTACCTTTTTAATTCCCAGTCGTTTGAATTACTGGCCACCACTTTCCTATAGAAACAAAAGTCCATCATGAATCATAATTTGCTTTCTTATACCATGTGGCTGATCACTCACTCCCTGTCAAAAGCGAATTTGAAGATGATTGCTTCCTTGTCAGCTGCCACTTCGAGGCCGACCTCGTTTTCACGGGCATGCTTCTTTTCATTTAAGCGCAAGAAATGAAAGCTCAGTACAAGTATAACTTAAGAAGACTCTACAATCCACGTAAGTTTGTAGTTATTCTAGCCTAGCTAAAACGCGTCTCCACGTTTTAAGAATTGAATTCGCTCTTCTCTTCAAGTGACGTCAGTAGCAGTTAACTGGAATATATATTTACAGACTCTGACTTGCTGAAGTGGTCTTTACTCCCTCAATTTACTTGGCCAATCACTGCAGCTTTAGATTGAGCTGAAGCCGATTAAAATTCCAGTATCATATTGAATCATTGTGTGGTTTCTTTGTATGAAACGGCAAGGGCCCTGCGATCTGTGATTAACAGCATTTCTGCAAGAAAATGATGTATAAATAAGACGCTTCGTATCAAATGTCCCATTCCATGTCATAAGCGAATGATAACAATAATTGATAACTTTGGTTTCGTATTCTAGATACACGTGGCTATACCAATTGGTCGAGCTGGTCTAGGTGCTCTAATCCATGCGGCATTGGAGTGAAAGTAAGGACAAGGAAATGTAGAGTGACCCAAGTGCTATATAAAGCAAGATTTTGCACAAAACTAACAACACTTAGGCGCATGTGTTTTGGAAGATACTGTTACGGAAAGTCGTGACCAGCCCCTATTGCTGCTTGTAATTACATTAGTGTCATTGTTTATTTATTTTACAATTCGAACTATGCGTTTTCAGATTATTTAGAGTACAAGTAATGTCAATTTTTCTCAGCATTTTATTAGAAAAAGGCACCCTAAGTTAATGAATATGTATGTAAATTTTTGCAATTCTTGTAGGCCTTTAACTCAGAAACGACTCTTCCCCTCCCCAAGTTCCTACACAGAGTCTCTATTCTGTGGTTCATATCAGGAGCACTACTAATTTGATGTCATTGAACTTTACTGCACGGTCATTTTCGAGTCATTCTGACTAGAAAGATTGCAATTTCTTTCCTGTATACCAAAGCCCTCAATCAAGATTTTCTTTTTCGAATTCCTAATCAGCAAATCTACTACTTTATTTTATGAATTTTTCATAAACGTCTAGAGTATTATAAGCCACGATTCCACTTTCTTAGAAAACCATAAAAAGCAATTTTGCATAAGAAGTCAATGGGACTTTCCCGATGCATCTTAAAAGAAGTTGATTCTTCTTTTATGCATCTTGTAGCTTAATTAAGTTAGATTCTATTTTGTAGATTACTTCTAGCAAATAGAATTTTTTCATCTTGTCAGACCAAGCTTAGCTCGCTAGGCCATAACTGTTTACATTGCATCAATTCCAGTACTTTCTAGCTTCATTTCTTCGTCATTTTCCTTTGTGTAATCATTGTTGGTTCCGTGTTGGTTCTTATTGCCTTTCTTTGTCCAACATTTCCCTTTTAAATATGGTGCTTCTATTTTTTTGGCCATTTTACAAGACCGTGTTTGGGTTAAAAAGATGAAAATATTCCTCTTGCTTAAGTTTTTTAACTGCCTCTGCCGTTCACGTAGCTTTTAGCGAGATTCGCCATGCATTACTGTGTGACAATCATGGCTTTACTTACCGCAATAAGCTCTTACTAAAAAACTCTGTCTAACAAAAGCTTTATTCTGTTTATATAACAGAGGCTTGAGATCTACATAAGTAATTTCAAACAGACATCGAATTTAATAGGGTGCATGTTTTCAACAATATCGTCAGTTCTTGCCGACCAAATGCCTTTAACCGTGTCACCGACGACTGCTTCAACTTAATTGAAAAAATCCAGTATAAAACAATTGAAACAGGCCTTGGTGGCTAACGTTGCATTTTCGAATGCACCTTATTCTGAATTATAACTCTAAGTAAATGCTAAGAAATGATACTCCCAGTTTTAGTACGCCCAGAATACTGTCACTTGGTCTGCATTCTGATGGCCATGATAAAACTCTAAGAAACAAAACGATGCTAAGACGTACCACATGGCATTGCTTTGTATCCAATTGCAGCTGTTAGAAAACCACACCTGTTAGCAAGCTTTCAAAGCACCTTTTCATGTTTGAGCCAAAATACCTCAAACGTAATCTATGTAAGGTGAGCAGATGAAAATGAGATTCTAAATTATAAGCTTTGCAAGTTGTAATACTCCCTGCCTGGTGTCGATGACATACGAATGTTTCACTGCCTTGGTGCGGCCACAAGAAAAGAGGCGACAAAACTCAGGCGCTGTGACACGTCCAAAAACAGGGCAGGGTTAAAACGGCATCTTTGTGCATAGTCACTTCTGTTTTAAGCCACTTTGACTACTTAAAAACGAAGCACTCTATATGTGACAACTCTCTTCATATGCTCATTATAGGTCTTTCGACATCGGTGTCCTTTTTTTGAAGTGGTAACACAAGGCCTCTATACTGGTTGAGTGAAGGTAACAACATGTTAACAGCGTCTTCGATGGCTAAGACAATTAACTAACTAACTAACTAACTAACTAACTAACTTACTAACTAACTAACTAACTAACTAACTAACTAACTAACTAACTAACTAACTAACTAACTAACTAACGTCCTACAGAAATAGTCAACTTCGCGAGCCTTTTAATGAATCGCCATGTACTTTCTTTATAAGAACTAGACAATTTTGTGCCAACCTCACTAACTCTCTTATTGTCATGGACGATTTTACTTTCATCCTGTTCTCCATTATTCTGTTATTGGTGGTGATTGGCTTTATGCCTGAATTGCACTTAATTCTTTTGAATCAATAATGACTTCACCTTGCTTTTGTAACGTTCCTTTAAAGAAAACAAACTCATTGCCCAACAAGTCTCAACAACATAAACACCAAAAAACCACTTAACCGAATCTAAATGTTGATAACGAGTAAAGAATCTTAGAATTTAAAAGTAACATTCATGTTGAAAAATGTTATGACTTCTAAAAATGGAAAGAAAAAGAAAGCTCCAAAACTTCAGTTGGAACGCCAAAATTAATTCAATGCGAGAATTCCGCAAACCAATGCTTAAAATAACTTATTCAGGAATACCCCATTACTCTGAAAAATCCCTTAATGAAATAGCTTTCAATTCACTAATCATATCAGGCGAAATGACATCATGTAAAAACACGCAAGCCTCAGAAGCGATTGGCTACACTTTCGTTTGTCCTTGTAATGAGACACCCTAAGGATACTTTTGATGTGTCGTGCAAAACAAAGACTGAAATGGGCTTAAGATAATTCAATTCTGAGAAGTGCTTTAGAGACAGTACCGATGACGACCGAGGTCCCATATTCAAACTGATCCGTATCTGTAGAAATGAAGAGAAAGATATTTACGAGGTTGTTCGCATTCCTTTGAAGAAAGACACGTCAAAGTGGTCTTCTGATTTGGTATTCACAAGGACCAAGCAAAGGACATGATTATGACTTACAAGCTCTACTCACCTGTTTTTCTGAGCGCACTGTTCCTCTCCAGGTTACGATCTCTGGTTGGTTCGAATGTGGCGAGACTACAATGACCTATAGAAGAATGTCGAATTGGATCAAAAGTATTAATAAGTAGCGCAAAATTTGGGCTTTGGTGGCATTAAAAATGTCATTTTATAAGTGATGTAATAGTGAAAACGGGGACTCTCTTTTCATAAAGCATGCAGAGGTAACTTCTAAATTTCTTTTTTGTTGTGCCTAGTCTGGGTTTGAAAAGACATTACCCAGACTTCAGATTGTTAAGTCATGTAAATGATGGTTATAAAGCACCTTTCTTTTTATGCCAAGATGCGTTTAGAAGTATCATCTACCTTTACATATTTCGATGGTCAGCCACGAAATGGCCGTGTTTTTGGAGGGAAGACCTTAGCGATCACGTCAGCAGATCCATATGTGGCCTAAAGGCTGGTTTTCATGTAAGGAATTTCGACGTATTTCATTCATCGCAATTCAGAGTCTACGCTCAATTAAGATTATTTCCGTCATATGAAAACCGACCAAATTCTAACAGTCTGACGTAAATAATCCTAATAGAAGGTAACTCAACGTAATTCATCGGAAGAAATCAAACAATTTTGTTTCTCCCAACAAAATACGACGAATTACGGTTGATGAATTATATGAAAATCAAAAATACGTCAAATACGTTGAAATACGGGAGCCCAATTTCGTTTTGTAGAAAACCAGCCTTAAATGTCACACGGGTCGTTCCAGAAGACACACCGAAGGCTGGGTCAGCTCGCTTTATCTTTTTTCTATTCAGTGTTTAGGAAGGAGGCTTTGTCTAAAGCCTGCAAAGAAATATCAAAAAGGCTTTGGTTTTGTCTCCATGGTGCTTGTAGTATTTTTAGCTCGCTTGTTGAATGATTTGGTACCAACTTGTATTAAGGCTGATAGAAAAAAGTTTTCGTTAGAAAATGAATATTTCAATATTCTTTAACACTAAAGGGAAAATAAGTGCTATTTTGACTTGAAAAGTAGAAGGTAGAATGACACAGTGCAATTCTGATGGGCAAGTTCAATAGCCACCACGTGGACATCCTCTTGAGTGATTCAGGTTTGTCTAGCCAAGTTTGATCGTCCATTATAGTCGACTACTTTGCCAGATGGGTGGAAAAAATTCCAGTCTTGGTGGATATGATTAGTCTTTATAAGTCCAAATTGCTTTAAAGTGTTTGTCTCCCTTGATAGATTTCCAAATGCGATTGCTTTTGTGCAGGTCACAGAGTGCTTGACATCTGAATAAGTCTGAATATCGTCCTTAAAACATTTTAAGAAAATTGCACGCATACATTGCGACTTTAGGGCTTCCCTACAAAGCTATTAGAGATTATCAAGATTCCTTTAATCTTTGAGAGATAGGATTACAAAAGAGACTTGGGCACCCGTAAAAATGATCGAGAAATAGGCCAAGGGATATATCTGTTTAGGGCTCAAAAGCATTTCAAATTTGCCTGCTTGCTGACTGTTCAAACAAAGAAGGACATCCTTCTCACTGGCCTTTTGTTGATGCATGTACCATCTCCGAGTCTAGAGCTGTCATGCTGTTTAGTTCATTGTACTTGCTCTTACTTTCAGATTGCTTGGACAACCAGGCTCTACACAAAATATGCTGGTTTCCAAGGAACCCTCGTTCTAAATGCAATGATTATTTTTAAAGAAAATGACTTAAAAACTCAACAAAGACATAAATTTCACGTGCTAATTGCAACAATATAGCATACGTAAGAATGTAAGAATAAGACAAAAACTGAGTTGGCGTAAATATCATAGGTTAGCAGATAACAGATTGAATGTTACAATTCAGCTGTCTAGTTTAGCTATACAGTTTTTTGCCTACCTGAAAGAAACTTTTCTGGTCCTTTGCGGTGCTTTACTTTGGCAACCTAAGTTCTGTGGTTGTATTCTGTTAGAAGCACAAGGTTCATTGCATACATTACTTCTTAATCAGATTGCACAGAGTCAAGGAAAAATTATCTCTAAGACCTTAATCACTATTGTTTTGGATTAAAGTAATTTACAGATCTTCACCCTTCTTGATCAGTGGTTTGCTTGAAGTGCCGAAATTTTTACTCAAAATCACTCTTCTATACCAAAGTTCCTTTTGTACAAAAGTCTACTTGACATCGCCCTAGCATAAACCACACACTGCAGAATTATCGAAAATAAGGTCCCACGCAGCTAGCATAGAGGCTATTCCAAGTTGTAATAGTATAATAGCTCAGGGGTTTCTAATAGACTGTGATCAGTTTAATACCCAAATTATAAAATCTTGGGACTTGAGTCAATCTAAATGTTCCTTTTTCACACACAGAAACAACTATAAAAGATAAACGTATAGTAACGCTGAATAATCCTAGCTACTCTTCATGTTCTCTACCAATTTGACTTCTTTAAATGCAGAAAAAAAACTGGGAACTTTTTATCATTACCAGTTGTATCCAGAATGCCTATACTGATTTCTCGAGGACACTCACGTTCCATGTGCAAATAATTTGCTAAGGTTTCAATCTTTCTCTAAATCATGTTCTGCATGTCTTTAATTCAGGTAATTTGATATCACAACGTTTAAGGGTTAAAAGGCATATCCTCCTCTAAACCCGTGTCTAGCGATGTAGAAACTCCATAAATGGCTGCCAATTTTGTTGGGGTGCTATGCAGTAAAACCATATTTCAATGACTCCCTCGAACCTTGAAAGGAAAACTGATTACGCTGCTTCAACAGGCCAATCACGAATACATTAGTAAAAAATTCTGATTACGTGAATAGTTTTTGCAAAGCATGAAGTGAGAAACTATTCGTTCCAAAAACTCCATAGTTTAGCCAAACAGCTTGGTCCGATCAAAGACATTTGCTTCTCTTGGTCCTCCATTTACTTGGCTTGTCTCTACTTGTCTTGGCTCTGTCGTCATACAACGCTAAATCTAATAAAACTCTTTGAGCTTATCATTATTTTAAAATGAAATCCCATTTATTTTAACGGATTTCTCCGCGTTTTACTCGTTCCTTTGGATGGATCAAAATGTTATTCCAAGTGGATCGAAGCACGAGAAGCATTGTACCAGCCATTGCTCTTTGTATCCTAATCGTCTATCTCCAAAAAATGGTCACTGGGCGAATTCCAATGCTTTATGATAATAAATCAAGTAGATATAGTATAATTTGGAGCTTACTGTGGGTGTTCCCACATCTCTACATTTCCCTAAGGCACGCTCCGCTTTAGAAATTTTCAAGTAAGTTACAATACTCTTGTGCCATGCCGCAGGCAGAAACTACCTGGACGATTTATTATGTGAGGCAGATTGCAGAGAAAAAATTTGATATAATTCCTTGTCACAATTCATCTGACATCTGACGCAATGAAAGAGGTACCTTGCAAACTTAATATCTGTCTCCTGTCTCATCTAAGTTCATTTGAGGTCATATTCATGGCTGAAAAGGCTTAAATAAATGGATGTCTCCTTACGTCAAAGTTTAGAATGTCATTAAGCAGAAATTAACTACCACCGTGTTGAAGGCTACAGGTGTTCCTCCGTCGATGAACAGAAGCTCCATTCACAAATTGCAAAGCCAATAATGCTACTGATCTTTTCTTTGCAAGTCGATTCTAAGTCTTTGTGAATTATTAAAGTGCTAATTTATCAGGAAATTTTCACCAAACTTTATGTTTTTGCTAAATTTTCGCCTAATCCAATTGGTATCTTTGGATAGGATTACACAAATAGAGAACTTACACAGAAAGAAACACTGGTGGTCAAAGAAGCCCGCTGATTGTATCTTGTTTGTTGACGTTTAGACTTTCGTTGGATAAGAACGGTTAGGCCTACTTAAAAGTGCTTATCATTAGTATGGCACTTGCACTAGAAACCTGATCTAGGCCCGAGAAAAAACGGTACTTTACTCAACAAACGGTACTTTACTCAACAAACGGTACTTTACTCAACAAACGGTACTTTACTCAACAAACGGTACTTTACTCAACAAACGGTACTTTCCAAGGCAACTTTACTCATTGACAATGTTGCAATTAGAGTGAATAGAGTATATCCACTTGCGAAAAGCTTGTCCCAATGTTGTAATCTCGCTCAACTGAGATGACAATCAGTGTAATGACAATCAGTGTATGAAAGTGTTGAAATTTCACCCACTTTTGGATAGACAGTTTGACAGTGTGGAAACCCCACTCGAGTTTGGTCAAACCTAGCTTGCATGCAGACTTTACCGGTTTCCCTGTGGCTAAACTGGCTTCGGTGAACGGGCAGGTTTATCTTCTGGGAGGCAGTTTAGCCACAGGGAGACCAGTCAAGTCTGGTCCAACCAAATGATGCAACCAAATGACAAAACTCAAGTTGCATTGTAACAACCCACATTCGAATCTATACTTGAAAGTGCTAGAGTCTCATTAAATTCATCCGCAGCGTCATAACTCCTGTGCCTGTAGGCTCAATCACGTGACAATGTGACATTTTTATTTAAATTATGTTAACGCGGAAGCTGCTACATTTAGGCAGCCTTTTGTAGGTGACAAAAATGTTTGGCAAGTTGTCATCTTAGTCTCAGTCTGCTGATGAGTTACCACCTACAGAGCCATTAAGATACCTGGTAGGCAGGAGTAAAAGAGCATAGAGGATTACTTGCAAAATCAATGGTTACACTCAACTTGTACCTCAACCTAAATCCATGTTATTTTTATGACCGTCGGTCTTAAAGCTTTAATCCAACACATCGTTTCGAATACTCCGGTGCATTGAGGCCTTTAACCTGTTCAGGTTTCTTTTATGATAACAGTAAAAGTTATGTAATGTGAAAACCAGTAATGGGGTAAATAGATTTGAAGCTTTGAAGCTTGCAAGCACCCACCAGATTTCCATGGACGCTGCTTCTTTAAATGCAGTGGATTGTAAGATGACCATGGGCATGAGCTTGCATTGCATTCTGACATCGCTTCCTGCCAACCTTGTTATCTGTTTCTCTTTACTATTCGTTCAACAGTGAACAAAACACAGTAAAGTGAGAGGGATCCCGTTTGCTTGTGTCAGAGACGGTCTTCTTTCAAACTGGAAGGGTAGTTTTTACCTGCTTCTCCATGAGAGACAATAAAGACATTAGAGACAAAACAATATAGAGATTGAAAGAAGTATGTACAGATGTAGTAATGAAATTGCAAACCAGAGGTGACACTGAAATAACCAAAAGTGATTTTACAGTATTTTGAACAATAAGATCAAATCAATGCAACGAGAGTATATTTTTGTCATGGTCAATTCAATCGTTTTAGTCCTTTTTACTGAAGCTTCACTACAAGGTATTTAAAGAGGACATAATTGCATCATTTATCCTTGCTGTTTTCTCCGTTTTCAGAGCCGCTTAATCACCGATGAAAGACCGATAATTTAGTCTTTCAGTTTCCCTTGGCTTCAGTACGGTTGGTGGTAACGCGGAAATGTCATTCGGTGCGGCCTACCAACTTGATGTTTGTATCACAAATCATTCAGCGTGGATAAAAGTTGCAATCGGCTGGTGAAAAGCATACGACACAGTGCATAGTAGATGAGCACCAGAAATTGAGCCACGGAATATTGAAGGAAACAGAAAATTAGAAAACTGAACACAAGTGGAGCAGTTGATTGGGCAGAGAAGCTATGCATGCGCACCTAAGAGCTGAACTTCTGGTTTAGTATATTGGCTTTTAAGGTGTTAACTATATTAAAACTTGAAAGCGGAATACTTTCAAAACATGTCAGACAAGAAGCTGAAATGGATAATGTGAAATGAATTCATCAGTATCACCCACCATTTTTTACTTCGGTTTTTACTTGGATGTTGATTACTCTGAGCGGTGTCAAAAGGCAACAATAAATAGTTGAAACAGCTGGCTTTCAATGGCCTTTTTTAACGTCTGCGTTAATGAAGTAAGTAAAAAAATTCAAAAGCCGTCGTTTGATCAAACGAATTGGAAGAACACATTAAACACATTTGATTACATTAAACAAATGTTGAAAATTTGCCAGAGACTGACAGACCGAACAAGGCCCAAATAATCATTTGATTAATTGTCCCAACAACAGGACCATTTCATTTGGTTGTGTGATGATGGCCGTTCCATCCTCTTTTAAACCAAAATGAGCAGATCAGCATTCAGTCTTTGAAAATTTGATCAAATGATATTCTCGAATTCAAATATTTTTCTGATAAATTAATGTCATTGTTTTAATGCTACAAGTTAAAGTCAACCTTTAAGTATAAATATAAATAAGGGAAATTACTAAGCCAAAGGGGATTAGGAAATTCACATATACAATCTATATGTTAGTGAAACATCAACATGATTAATGAAAACCATTGATTCAAAATTCTATTGATTCATAACTTTATTGCTTCACAATTTCATTTAGCATTTAATCAGATTGCATAAAAAGGCAGCCTTTCGTGACATACACAAGTGAAATATTTATGTGGAAGAACAAAAGCTCCATCTTTGTAAAATATGAATGTATTCCTACTATAAATAGCTGGCGTGGCAGCCCTATGATTCTACCTAAATGAATAGAGACAAATTTCGTAAACACTGCCTACACAGCGCCACTGTACTCTATACCGCTGTCATTTACGTGCTCGTCATTGTCAAGGTTGGGGGACTTGGTTCGCGTCTGTCCCAATTTCCTGTCCCTATGAGGACCAGAAGATGCGTGAACATCATCTTTCCTCTGTTCGTTGCCATTATCAAGCAGTAAAGAGGACTGGGTTCCACCGTTCTGGCTCGCGTTGCTATGGTCACCATCCGCTTTCGTCTTGCCTCTAGATTCGCCAATCACCTGTTTGCTCTGCTCTCCGCCAGCGACATTTTCGTTGTCTTTTTTCGACGCCTTGACATCGTCTTCAGTTCGTTTCTCTCCGTGATAGTTTTTATGTGAATGGTATGCACCATGACTACTTCGATCATGTCTCTCGCCTCGTCTGTGCCCTCCCCCCTGGCTTTGCCCCCGCACATCGCGACCGTTTTCTTCTAACTTAGCAAATAGATGGGGAATATAGGACTCCATACTTTGAACGGTTTTTTTCAAGCATTTGTATCTTTCATCTAAAATCTAGAGCGAAATTGGGTCTAAGTAGCAAGCAATAACTAAATTTAATCATCTTCAGCAAAAAAATACGACTTCGGTATTTCAACTTTGACATGTAATTGTTGAGTCAATGTCATTTAAATGACGCCTGGAGGATTCTTATCATGGACAAATCTATGCAATTAGCCCTCGCCAACAGCATTTTGGCCTTATCCTCTGTCACTCCCTGTCCTCAACTGTCAAAATTAAGTAGTTGTCCTGATATGGGTCATAACTATGTGTCATAACTATGCGTCATCAGTATGTGCCATATGTCAAGGTGGTCATATTTTCGTACGGCTAAGGTCAAAGTCATTTTTCATATACAAGTGTTTATTTGATTCAAATAGAAGATTTCTTCAATCACGCAGAATCAAAAAAAATCTGAAACAAACAAAAGTCTACCGACCTTCTTCTCTTCTTCGTGTTTTTGATAAATTTCCTCGGTCTTCGTTCTCTGTTCCCTGATCAATAATTCCTGTGAATAGATATGATACAATTTAGCACCATAATACATTGGCTGACGCGTATAGATAAAGAAACAAGGGGAAGAAAACACGCCAAAGTTGTTTGATGCAATATCAAACTTGATATACCTTCTTTGCAAGGAGTGCTTCGAGGTCAGCAATTCGAACCTTGGCAGCATCAAGGGAAGACGTTAGATTCTCACGCTCGAATCTGTGCTCTAGAAATTAATATTAACTGTATTAAAACCATACAAAAATTTTGACAGAAAGTTAAGGTACAGAAGTAAAATAAACCTCAAATCTTGTTTACCTCTTAAAGCTTGCTTTTACGTTTGAAATGAAATCATTATGGTTCTATTCGAAATTTTCCCATTCTGCTATAGGCTTTTATTGCTCCGCTTCATTGCATCTTATTTGTGAAAACAAATGACATTGCAAACAGCAAACGTATGCTGACGACTAACACTGTTAATAACAATCATATTTCCATTTTTAAACTTTATCGTGATAATAACTAACAGCATCAAACAAAGCACTGCGTTTGTCCAGTTCGTTGTAATGTGCTTCTGTCAGACACATCTGTCAGAACTAAAGGACCAACAGAACAGATCAGAACAGACAGGGCATAAGTACCTTTGACTTCATTCTGAAGGGCCATCAGCTCCATCAGGGACTCTTCGCCACCAGCATGTCCCTTTTCAAACATTTGAACCTGTCGCTTGAGCTTGTCGTATTTATCGTGGAATGTCACCAGCGCCTTCGCAAGATTGTCCGCCTTAAAGAAAGTGCGTGGTTGTCAAAGCAGACAGTGAACGCCAATCTATATGCAATGATAATGCTTAGTCACCGAGAGTGCACCAGAACCCTTTATTCACACATGATGCGAAGTCAATGGTAGGTATGCGATGTACCAACATTTTTATCCGACATCCAAAGCTAGCCAGGAGTAAACGTTTTCTAATTAGGCATTTTGGACTTTTTCTCATCAAAATGAATACCTTAACTCACGTAGCAAAAATAAAACTGGAGCTTTTACAGCAGTGCATGGAGTTCGATTTGCTGATTGGCCAAAAAAGCCAAACGCTACATCCTTTTTCAGTCTTGATTGGCATAAAATTTATAATAAGATTATAAAATATCTGCATCCATCAACATTCATATGTTTTGAGGACAGCAACTCTGAAACCAAACAGTAACGCCGCTAAAGCCGATACAATTCGAATAGCCTTACCTTGGCCTGCACTGCGTTGTTTATTTCCAACTTTGGCTTTATTCGATCAAGTTCGGACACAGTCTCGAATAACTCGTGTTGCACAGACTTGAGCTCCTGATTTTGTTGAAATAAGAAATAAGTTTTAATCTTGCGCAGAAATTGCTTCAAATCAAGAGCGAGCATAACATAGGAACTATTTTGTTTGATAAATCAACTTTTCTTGTTTATACTTAACACGCATTTTATGCTATGAAATAGCTCGTGAAAACTGACCGAATCAGTGTCGTTGAGCTTGCATTCTTTCGAGGCCAGTTCGTCTACAAGCTCATCTAGCTTGCACCGGAGTACTTCATTTTCTGCTTGGAATCCTCTGCAATTCAAGAATGGAGTCTGATTATTATCCAGATCCATAAATAAATTACCCATCCATTCAATTACAGCAATCAAATTGTTGTCCAATTGCTGTTTTAAAAAACGCTAACGCAGAAAGATAATATGACTATTAACAATGAATAATAATTATAACATGATTATTAAGTTTTATAAGAGTATGAAAGGGGAATTGGACTCAATTTCATTTACGTGGTTCTTCCAAAAAATGAAAAAGAACCTTTTCAATTTTATACTCGGAAAAAATAGGTTTGCTAAATTTGTTACAATACCTCTCCTTACAAGTGCAATTATAGCAATCATATAAATGAACACAAAACAGCAAGAAAATATGGTTCCCCAAAATATTAGACCAAAAAATGTGTTCGAAGATAGGTAAGTTTGACAAATGGGACTGAGTATAATATTTCAAGACAGAAATTTTTCTAATCATTACTAAATCTCAGTCACTTACTGAATTGTCTGCGAAATTCTCTCATTCGATGCATGGTATATTTCTTGGTTCCGCCTAAACAGAAATATCACGATAAGTAATATTTGCTATGACAAAGGTACAAAAATGTTATTAATATTCATTCTATATGCACGTTGCAAACTCCAAAGCAAGATGAGAATATACCAAGCAGCATAACCTACCTCGTAAGTTCGTCTCTGTGTTTTAGTGCAACTTTAGCCTCTTTCAGTTCTGAATGCAGTAATGAAATCTGGTTTCTCTGAGTAAAACATGAAACTAAATCACTTGCAAAAGAATTTAAACCTGTAAGCAAATGTTTGTTCGAAAAAATTTGTGCAATTACAGTGCAAATCTTTGTGACGCTAACAAACCCGTGACAGGAAAAGATTCTCAATGACAATCTGATGCAGCCTGGGAATGAAGTGATACGCTATACAGCATCACGCGTTTACAATAAAACAGTTCCATCAACGGTACATTCTATCTGGAGGAGGGCTTTAAACGGCATATTCTTCTTTACAATACAGACTGAGAAGATCAAACAGCCGGCTTTTACAAATATTGACTATAATGAGTATCAAATGATATTGTACCCAAACGTCAAGGTAACATTTATAATGCATGTGGTTGAAATGGCAGCGAGTAAACTGAACAGTTATTCGTGACTAGGGTCAATTTTCTATGATTTTCTATCGTCTATGGTTTGCGTTACTTGAACAAGAGCTTTATGATCAGATAGCATTAGCAAAGAATGTGACAACTTTGACTCAATTTCGTACCCCATCTTGCTAACTAATGTAAACACTTTGCCCTATTTTATCCCCCAAGCAAACTTCTTGGTACCTTCCCCCGTGGCGGGGGTACAATTAGTCTATCTTCCTTTGACGAGTCATTGCACTAATAATAATGGCTGCTACAAACCAGGGTGTCGATCTCGTCTTCGATTGCTTGAGCCTTGTGTACTTTCCCTACCAGGCGCCGGTTTCTCAAAACATGCTGGTCACATTTATATCGTTGATACTGCAACTGCACTTCAAACAAGTTCAACTGGGTCTTCAGTATTGATAACTCGTCCGCGGGAGTCGAACCTTGAGATAAACAAAGTAAATGTTCACTCTTAATCGGGTTGGTCGTCCGTTGAAGAAGTTTCGTTGAAGATGAGGTGCTCTCAGTATAAAACTATTCTACTCTGTTTGACAAGCCAGTAGTAAATGACTTTGACTGGCTTCAGAAAGGAAAAACATGGAAAAATGTCTTGCTCTACCAGATCCTAGTCATATTATGCCATTTCAAGAAGATCGCTGTTCGCTGCATTACTTAAATCACTGAGGTGTTGCAACAACAACAACAACAACGTGAATTTACATACCACCAAAATAGGTCCAATCGGTGTCAATCTGACTTGTTATGGGGATCCTAGGATAAAGATAACCGCAGTTAAGCCAAAGACAAGCAAGAAATGATGTACTTGGGAACAGATAGATCAGTCCTCCTGAATAAAATACCGATATCAACGCACTCATTCGCCCAAGCAGACCTGAAAAGGATTGATCACGTTACCTTAGTTTAACATTACCTGCTTAGCTGATGAGAGTGCATGCTGGTTCCACATTCGATGAACTCATCAAGAAGCTCCAGCGGGCTCTTTGCCTTCGATTTCTCGAAATGCTCGCCCACGTCTTGCTCCTGAGAGGCTGGGCCGTGGGACTTCGACAAGGCCTCCTGATGCAGCTCCTTCACCACTCGTAACAACGAAATGCTGACATTAGACTTACTGACAGGGGATTCTGATCGAGATGCATTGTGGGATCCTATGACTATTCTTTTCTCGCTTTGATAAGGAGTAAAGGCAGTTCCAGATTGAGGCAAGCTTCGGTTATGATATGTGTCTGGGGTGTGTGTGTCGGAGTGTACATTTTCAGGCTCTTGAACGGGTTGGAAACTGAAACTGTCTTTTTGGGCCAAGCCGGGTGTGGATGGGGCCGACCGGGTTTGCTTGGTTGCAAAAATATCCGACCGGGAAAGCTTCGGACTCATTCTGGTCTTCAGAGTCCCTTGCAACTGTTCGATTTTCTTTTTACCTGGTGATGTTTTCGACTTATCGACATTAAGCTTGGACCACTCAGGACTCATCTCGATTTTATTCAATTCTCTGCGGGCCTTGCTACTTCTGTTTTCCATATCTTCTTCACTTTTCGATTTCACGCTAAGCTTTGGGGACTTGTGGCTTTTCTGATGGGCCTTTTTCAAGTCGCCCCCAGACCGTCTTCGAATTACATCTGCAGGCGGCGCACGTGTCTCTTGTTGTTCATTGCCAGCCTCTCTTTCGACATCTGCAGAAGGCGTCACTGCGCGCTGACAAAACTCGTTTAAACAGGTAATGTCCTGTGCGCTGTTTGCCGGTGAAAGGGTGCGCGAAGAGGGTGGCGTACTAAGGCCGCATGAGTAGGACGGACTCCAAAACAAAGAAAGCTCTTGCTTTGAAAGATATGACGTAGGGTCGTTGACAATCCTCCCATTATCGTCAGCGTAAGAACTCTCAGTGATGAATGCCTTTGAGTCACTGCTAAACGTAGGCAGGGTATCATTAGCAATACTCGTAACGGCCGTGCTTACAACTACCTCCTTTGCAGGAGCCAGGCCTTGAGTTCTAAAACTAGTCTCTGACAAAACTGTATAGGTTGCCTCTTTAACAGCATCAAGAGGATCCAAGGAAATCTTCTGGCACTCAGCAAATATGTCATGTGGTTGGCTTGTCTTCCATCTACAGAAAAATCAATATTCAAGAGAGTTTTTGATTGTGAAATTGGCTCAATAAACAAAATAAGAAATTGGATGAGGTTCAAAGGCCAAACTTCAATAATAACATCTTTTAGTGAATCAAGAAAACCAGGCATGTCACTTGATGGAGTCTAAAACTTACTTTGTTTTTTCTGTTTCTGATTTTGATGTATCCAATATCAGTCCAGTATGGAGCTTTACGAATTGGGACATAGGCTGTAAATGAAAAAAAAATTTTCCAAATACTTAGAAATAAAAGCAATTTGCCAAATCAAAGTGAAAATAGCCAAATAGCTCATTCTTGTTGGAATAATATATTAAGCATTTAAAAGCTCAGCATCCAAACCAGAGTGGATTTCTAGGAAAGCTGGATGTCATCTTAACTGAAAAAAACTCTACCTTCACCACCACTCAGTTCCTTGAATCCTATTATCTAATTTTCCATGAGGCACTTACTTATATTTGATTGAATCAAAAGCATGGACTGTCTTTGGCAATTTAAGTCATAAAAGATATTCAACTTTGAAATTAACTTTGTTGGAATTGTAACTTTAACTTGAATGTATCTTTCTAACCATACGCTTTATGAGCAAAATAATATCAAAACAGATGCAAATTGACAAAGTACCTGAATGACTTGGCGAAAGACAGGATCATTTCCTTTGTCACCATAGTAAGACCGCATGTATGATAAGAAATTGTTCGGATACATAGCATACAAGCGATGAAAAAGAATGTAAACACCAATTTGTAGATGTAAAATGAGTATGTCAGGCAAAGCAGCTGAAAGTGATGAAACAGAAAATAATTAGTCCCAAAAGCAGTTTTAAGAAAGAGAAATTCAGGAACAGAAAATTGCCTATTTTGTTCACTGATGAAATGGAAGATACACTTCTACTGCATAATTATCAGCTCTGATTAACTAGTTGCGAACACATAGCTAGCTACACTTTAATTGCTATTTAGAGCAGCTCCTTTTAAAGTCAGACCAACAATTTTCCCTCTAAATAATTTTCTTCATCACAAGTACAATCATTTACTTACTTTGTTAGCACACAAGATAATAAGAAAAAGATAATAACTCAACACATACAATACTCCAGTAACACTGGAGTATGATGCAAATGATTTAAAAGTTATTCGGCTTCTTGTGAGCTAAATATTAAAGTGCTTCTGATTTACAACTGGAATAACTTTAATTATTGGACAGGTAGCCTACACCTAGAGGTTCTCAAATGGTAAAATCTATAAAGTGTCATTTTCTGTAGGAACATATCTTATAGTACAAAAACTCATACTAATGATAAAAAGTTCAAATAGAAAGAAGAAAGAAAGGGGTCTTTTCAGACAAAAGATGCAAGTCTTATATCCAAACATTATTTTCAGTAGCTGTACTTGCAAAATTGGGTAAGCTGCATCATATCATTAATGGACAGATAATCATGGAATCTTCATGATAATTATATGATAACCATGTAGAGTTCTCATATCATTGATTCAACAATTATGCCAGAGACAAGATATGAATATTTTCCTACCTGGCTTGTGAACCAAAAATGATGCCATTTTGATAAATATGTCCAAGATGTCACCTAGATATTGTGCCACCAATGATGGAACACAGGGTAGCAGCATGCTTATGATCACAGCTCCACTCATGAGAAATACAACATCTTGTTCTCCCTGCAAAAGCGAGAACATGTTTGTGTACAACCAGAAACATTTGGAATGGGTATAACACTATTTTCTGAGAAATGTATACCTCAATCATTCAAAAGAAACAATTTAATAATCCCTCTTTATTCTATTCTAACTTCAAGAAATTGCCAGACACATTGGCTCACAGTGAACCTAATCAAGAGCAATATAATTCCCTTCTTAATTGCAAAGACCAGAAAAAACCTGATATTTCAACTTTAAATGGAAAGTGTCTGCTTTATCTCCCACTGCTTGAAGATGATGTGAAAATGAAATAATTTCAACAGAAATCCATGTTTCTGAGTATGGCAAAATCATACTTATTAAGGTTTATGAGAACTTACTCGTAATGTCTTGAGATAGTTGATGAAGAATTGACATCCAACTACTTTATAAAGCCAGGATGGCTGTGAAAAAAGAATTGCATATTGGTGAACCCAGGAACAAATTAAAATGAGTTAACTACTAGGCACAAGAGCTTATACAAACTATATTTATACTATAAATTATACATAACCAATAATACAAATTAACTTGAGACAAACAAAAACTTCATAGTAACTAATTTGGTGCAGAAAAGGTCATATTTTTTGATGACAAATGTGGGCTAGATATTCTTACATATTTGGTTTTCTTGAGCACATTACATTTCCCCTTTACTGTATCTAGTAGCTCTCTCCAGCATTACGAAAGCATGACAAATTTGACAAAAGCCAATAAGATTTAAACACCTGTTTTCGTATTATTGCAGCAAAGAGTAAACTGACTTCTGTTTGCATTCCACGTCTGAGCAAGTCATTCATCTTGTCAAAAAGATACTGAAAAATAACAATGTTGTGTATCAAGAATGTATCAAATACTTTCAAAACAAACAAATTAAGATCAAATGACCCTCTTTACACTTATTTATCAGTTTCCCTCTCCTAACCATGGTTGTTTGATACTTTTTTAACTTTCCATGTTGCATCTTATTAATCTTGTTTACTTCTATCTAAATATTTCAAAATAGTCCATTTCTTGACCATTTGGCAGACCGTCATCTACAATATTGGATCCTAAATCAAATCGTTCAAAACTAACATTATAAAACCAAAATAGTTAAGTAAGAATAAGGCAAAATTGAATGTTGACAGGAATCGAGATGAAAACATTGAGAGCAGATCCGCAGATCATTGAAAACATTGAAACACTCAAAAAGACAACCGCGAAAAAAAGATCAAAAACAGGGTTACCTGACAATGCGAGTCGTTTATCCCAGTAATAATAGACAACAAATTTTCCGACTTTGAAACCACGTAGAAGTCAACAAGCGAGTTCAGCAAAGAAGCATCTTTAGAAGAATATAGATTTTCATGAATAACTTGCGTGAACTTCGCAACAACTTCCAAGTCTCCAGATTCTAAGTATTTCACAAGTTCAGCTGCATCTGTATGTTCTTCCATTTTGCAGCATTAGCTATCAAACAAAGTTTTACTCCTTCATTTCGAGTTTGGAGGTGTTGTGCAAGGAGGGTGCTTCACTCTCCCTGTTGTTGGCCTACCCCAGCTGACGGTGAAATGGATGGTGAAACCACCTTATCAAGGTCCTTCATCAGTCACATACTCAACAAAACCATAGTGTCAAAAAGGCTTCGATGAAAATAACTACCAATCCGCCATTCATTTAAAGTATATATTCAATTTTCTCCCATTCATACAAGATTTGCCAGAGCTGTCAAAATGTGTCACAAGACAAGCCTCGATTCGGTGTACTTACTCGTTTCTGAAGAAATGGTGGCAGCAGTAATAATAATAATAATTTGGTCTCTGCAAATTAACGATTAAAGGAAAAGTGAAACCCGTACAGATAATGCAGAGCAGCAATATTTTATGATAAGAAAAAACAATTCTTGAGTAAGTTGTAATTCAGCTCTTCTTTCATTTATATAGTCAATCTTTTTTCATTGGCTCACTGCTGGCTTCGTCGCTTTTTCAAGCTGCCATCTTGGTGATTCTGTGACTCTGGCAAGTAAAGAATTTCAGTTCTTGGTGAATTGCACAGTCTCAAAAATTCAAGTGAGATGGTTAAAATCTCAGTGCCACATCCACATCATGCCGAAGTTGGTGTTGTGACAAAAAGTGACAAAATCTTTGTTGCATATGTAAATGAAATCGCACGACAATGAACATGTGCTTAACTTTGAAACGGGTAAAAAGCAAAATGGATTCGATTTGCCTGGGGAAAGCAGCAAGGTGAAATGGTGAAATTTAGTTGTCTAAGTGAATGCACTCTGATGACCAACAAGAACTGACATTGCATTCACACAAAAAGGGTATAAGGACAGGATTCTGGTCTTTGAAAACTCTTTTGGGACATCGTGCGAGGGATTTGGAATGTAGGTAGTGAAAGCGTTGGCGTGCGAAGATGGCTCAGTGGCTAGGGTCGCTGACTATGGACTCAAGGGTCCTTGGTTCGAGTCCCTGGCATGACCAAACTTGCACACAGAATGAGGAGAGTCGCCAGCTTTCTGTTAATCCAGGCATGAGGAATCACAAGGTGTGGTCACATCGAGAGGAAGGACCAGGACACTGCTCGATAAGCATAAAGCTTCTCAGTGTCCTAGAAACTACCTTTAGATGCTAGATAGAAATACAGAGGCCTAAGAACAACTTGTCAGTTTCCCACTCCAGCCAAACTGAGATTCTTCCAGCCCAGTTCATGAAAAAATGTATAATGTTAACTTGGCAGACCAGTCCGCTGCCATCGAAACCTCTGTCTTGAAGGCAATATAGTGACATGCACCAATATTTCCTATATAAAACCAGCATTCCAAATACAACTAGTTCTTTAAAGCGACTACCGAATCCTCCATATCTCTACACTAACTTAGCATTCCTCGTGATCCCATTGTATTACACCCTTTAAATATAAATCAACTGTCTTCAACACAAACAAAAACGACTGGGGCAACTTCCCCACATCTCAAATCCTCTTTATTGAAAGACATGTTTTACCATGGTTATCTTTGAGGTCATAAAACGTGCGTTGATTAGTAAAGATGCATATTCGAGGCTATTGCCATGGTCTCGCATTGTGATCAAAATGTTTGTAAAGCAAACAAGCAGCTCCGAATATGGACTAGAAGTTCTTTGCTGTAATGCATGACAAATAAAAGAAATATTTGCCTAATGGAATCAGCTAATGGGTTCCAGAAGCTTTGGGCTATCAAGAGAACAAGCCTAGCAAATTCAGTAAAGCATTTGGTTAGCAAGAGAAAGGTTTCTCAGCTATTACCAAATGGCACATGCAGAGGTTTATGATGAAGTAGATGGCGGGTCTGGTGACATCAATCTTCAATTTGAGAGAATTGGCTTTGGCAGGTTCCAAATCGTAGCTTTATTGATATTGTGTCTTGGGTATTTTTCATACTCATCCACGACCAGTCTTGTTGCCATATTAGAACCGTACCTCCGGTGTCAGTGGAACTTGAGTTACATGACTGCAGCTTTAATCGTTTTGCCTGAAGCTATCTTTAACATCGCCGGATCAATTTTGCTGGGAAGAATGTCAGATAAATATGGGCGCCGGGAAGTGATGATTCTGACATTTTTCTTCCATTCATACTTAAGTTTGCTTTTCTCGCAATCATCAAGCAAGATTCTGTTGGCAGTGTTACGAGGAGTTATCGGTTTAGTGTCTTCCACTAGCAGCGTTATCTCCTTCACATATGCAATGGAGATCTTGCCGACATCCAAACGCAAGTATATGTCACTATTTGCAATAGCGTATTTTGCTGGATGCGGGACCGGTATTGTTGCTGCCATGTTTTCGCTAGAGCATCTAACATGGCCGTGGTTTGTTGTATTTTCTGAGACTATACCGATCGCTTTATCGGGACTTGCAGTGATATACCTGCCAGAGTCACCAAGATATTTGATGACAATTGGAAGGAGCGATGAAGCAAATGAGATCATGAAAAAGATTGCCAAAATGAACGGAGTTGATCTTGCGTATGCAAGGCTTCCAGATGGCGATTTGCTTAATGATGATTGTATGAAGAAACTGGGCAATGATGAATCTCCTTTAAAGTACACGAGGCACGAAATGATAAAAAGGATTGTAGTAGTCTCCTTCTTACAGTTTTCCGGATTTGCCATTGCTTCGACAACACGATATGGATCAATGCAATTTGGGGAGAATTCCCGTACTTCAGGCTGTGGGCAATGCTTGAGCAATCTCACCTACAAGTACCGGTGGGCTGTGGAGTTTGCTGTTCTGTTTTCAGCCATTGCATCCTTCCTGTTTGTGGAGCGGCTCAGCAGACGATTAGCAATGAAGATTCTGTTCACCTGCATTGCCACCTCACTTGTGCCGTTTTACTGGAGTCTGCGTGGGTTGCCCCTAATTCTAGCAATTACGCTCACCAATGGTGCCTCTTCAACGCAGACTACTGTTATCACTGTTTATAGAGCAGAGCTCTTTCCCACTTCACTTAGAACAAGTGGATGTGGCATTGCTGATGCCTTTGGCCAGCTTGGTACACTGGTGGGGCAGTTTATAGCTCTCTATCTTTATCATTTCAATACCAGCCTGTCATTTGGCATTTTGCTTGGTTTAGCTATCTTAAGCATCTTAATTGTCTTTGTTGGACTTGAAGAGACCAAGAATCAACAATTAATCGAATAGCATCGATTTCGAACAAAAATTCAATATAAGAGGTATATATGTTGTTTGTACTCCATGCGATTGAAAATGTTGATCATTGTTAGATAGGTATAAAGATATTGTCGCATCAAGTTACTTTGCATTTTGAAGTAGTAGAAGATATTATTCTCAACGAATCCAGGCGGCATCCTCTTTGCTTTCTCTCAACATTTGTGCTTCTTTTCGTCCTAACATCCCTACCTTCACTTTCACCCAAAGTATGGTCTTCGGATGGACCATTTATCGGCATCTTAAAATTTTAACTGCTACCTAGTCTTACTCAATGACTTGTATTTTCACCAATTTTCAGGTTCAATGCACCCATGTAACAAATTTTAAGACCGTTTGCACGATTCTTGAAAATCTGTTTTTTTATATTCTCATAAAATTTACAATGACAATCAATTACAAAACAAAAGCCTAGGGAGCATGGAAATGCATAACAACCCTAAGACTTACACTTAACATAGAGACACAAATATTACAATAATAAGCTACAAAAGTGATTGGAGTGGTGATTGGAGTAGAAATCTTTGAAACAATACGAAAAAACAATACGCAAGTTTCTCCTCTCTTGTCTCCTTGTCTCCATTGAAGAATGTTTTACAAGTAAAGGATGTGTTTTTTCCAAAGTTGATTGATCGGACGCTTAGAAGTACATTCTCTCTAGCACAGGACCACGCGGGAGAAGATCTACTGTTTCGCCCCTGCCACTTTTTAATCGAAACGATACTTTATTAGAAACCTGTGCAGCCTTCTGCCCCCCAACCATAAACCCTTTATATTTTTACCAATTTGACTTTCGTTTGGGTGAACTCTATGAGCTATCAAATGTTCCTTCCTTCTTTTGAGTTTTGTGTTAAAGTTAAATCCATCTGTTGAGAATTTTTGTGGAGCATATGCTTATACGAATTTCATCACTTCGCAGCATGTCATTATCTCAGCCTTTGAAGCATTTCTGTCTCTTTCATTTTTTCTTCTTGTACACATGACATCTGCCAAGGTTTTGATCCTCCTATTTTTCTACCATCCACACGTTTACTTCATTTTTTTGTCATCGATTATTCCTGTCGTATCACTTTGATCAAAGGGTTTGGTGTCTCATCCCTTCGAAGCGGTTATGCAGCGCGTCGCTTCGCCAATTTTCGCGCAAATAGAGGCAGTTTCGCCGCGAAGAAGTTGGAATCATTCGAACGCGCATTGTGGGTGCGACGAGCAAACTCTGCGAAAACGAGAGCGCATGCTTACTTTTGAATCAATTCACTTGGCGGAAACCATTTTACAAATTGGTGGTGTGGGTATTTGATCAGTTTGTTAGGATTGCTAAACCGGTTATTGTCATAGTCCCGCACTGCCTGGTTAAAACATTTCCAAAACAAGCAAGTAAACAAGTATGGAATATAATTTCTTTATCCTAATGCATGGCAAACAAGAAGAAAATTTGGCTAATAGAATTAGTTAAAAGGCTGGCTTTCAGTGAAATATCTTAACAAGAGCGGTTGTGGGTAAGTGTACAGCCAGGAAATTTGGGGAGAACATTTTCATGACAAAGATTAAAATATGACAGCATTACATAGTCTGCTGCCACTCTCTCTCCCAGCATACCACATGCATGTAAAGTACTTATTGGCATGCTCTGGACTTTGGTATGCTTGCTCCGTGCTTCGAGCTAGATTTGGTAAACGTCTTCTCCAGGTGTAACCACAGAAAATCCTGAGATAGTAGTGTATGGAAAATATATATTTACAAAATAACGCCTTACTCTAAGGTGAAATAAATCTTTTTGTTTTAAGAAAAATTGAAGTTATGAATTAATGCATGCGATAGTTTAGAGAGAATTCTAGAGTAATTCTTACCAAAAGCCAACTTAAACACTAACTAAGCAAAAAAATTATGAGAAAAATAGAGGGGAGGGGGCAAATGAAGGGGCCCTCCGTATAAGCACCACTTTTCTCCTCTGTTTAGTTCTCCATCTGAGAAACTAGCCTTTCGCCAACTAGCAGAAAGAATTGTTACTTAGTTTTGAAAGCCCTTGTCAGAAGCATATCTGTCTCCTTTCTCTGCTCTGATTTTACGCAAAAGTGTTTCGACGTATTAAAGTACCTGGATTGGCCCTGCTAAGGGTACTTTCCCTGCATGCAAGCTCGAGAAAATGACCATAAGCCACGTCAGATTCTGTTCAAATATATATTTTTCTAATGACAAAGGCCCGATCAACCGGAAACTTCATCCCGCCACGACCACATGGCTAATGGCTGCAGCAACAACAAATTGCTGTAAATTGCCTGTCCCAAACAATATGGACATCAGAAAAACCGCCGACAGGTCAGATGGTGCTAGAATAAAAATTAAAATTGCATTCAAAGAAAACCTAAAGAATATGGAAACGAAAATAAACAATAAAAACTTTCGGAAAAGGACAACAACAACACGATTTAGAACTGCCAATGATGCGTATTTTTAGAGATTGCTTTTATTATGCCAATCTTTGCAAATATGCTTTAAGAGTGTCAATTTTACTTTCCTTATGAAATGTAAAAATTAGCTCTCTTTTTAACTATATCTTGTGGTAGATAGCAGGTCCACATCTGCAGTATTGTAGCCACAAATAACCTGCATCAACAGAAAATATATGATGATGATGAAAAAGTTTACCTGGCGCGCTTTGGCCACAGATTGCAGACGCATGTGCCCTTTGCACATCGGCGTCAAGCATTTCACGAGATGGTTGAGTAAGAAAGAAAACTTTCGGGAAACCCGCGTTACAGTGCGTTATTCCGCGAACCGTGATTTGTTGATGTCGTTGTTGCGTGGTTACTGGAGCCACTAATGCTATCCTTGTGATATCACAGGTTTTGGAAGTTATGGGGAATATAAAGGTAGATTAGTGTTACGCTCTAACACATTTATTGTTACTACATTTTAGTTTGGGAATTGTTGATTTGTAATTAGAAGGATTCAGATACGAATGATGGAAGGGAAATGTTACATTTTTGTAATTTCTCTCCTTAATTTATAAAAGAAGGCGGTCCAAGGAAGAAGAGATACAATTTGTGTTACACGAAAAACACGTTTTTGTTAATAAATGCAGCTTGCTGACTCTAAGCTTCCACTTTCGAATAATCACCTTTAATAATTGGGCATGCAAACTAACTTTTCAATTTTTAGTAGCACCGCAACCTGCTGATAGATACTCTGCCTTTCCATCAGCATTTCAAAGAAACTAAGAAAATATTTTAACTAAGCGATATTGAAGAATGGATCAAAATCAACTTGTTTTCTTAAGTAGGCGTGATTTATCTTGTTTGCTTTCTATCTAGATGGGAACGAGTTCTGCGGTTAGATTCAGAGCGTCAAAATACTGAGTAAATGATACTTTAGACTTGGCATTTCCAAAACCTTCATGCGGAGAAGGAAGTAAGCAAACGTTTCCTGAAACTAGACGATTGTCTCTCATTACATTATTCCCCTGACCGGTGGAACGCTTCCCGCCCGAATCGTGTGTCCGAAAACGAATTGACCCGAAAGATTTGTTACGTCACAAAAGTCGGTTGAATTGCACGCGATACCAGATCGATCTTTTGATGTTCACACACTTTTGAGAGGGAGCGTGTCGGAAAGGTACACTTCATTCCAACGTTTCGCGAAACAAATTATCTTTATAAGAGTAAGTATGCGTCTTATTTACCACATGAAGCTAGACAATTTCATTTAGAAATCTTCCAAAAGACGAAAATCTTCGGAGAACAGGTGTATTCAAAGCAGAGGCGTGTTTCCCGCGGGCCTAAGTTAATGGCGCAAGCCTCAACAGGCAGGAAGCTCAAACGAACTAAAGACAAACTTTTTGACTCATTGTTAACTTTATTAAGGAGGAGCCAACTTTATGCTACTATTGATAGTTAAGCATCGCGTCCAGTTTTTAACGTTGTGGAATGTTGCGGTGTATATCGGCCGGCCTAAGATTGACCGGATAAGGCCTAAATTATTTTCAAATTTTCACCGATTGGTAATAATGAAAGCTAAAACACAGACATGTGCTTATTGGGTTATAGAATATTTGAAATATTTTAATTTTGTACCAAAGTTTCTTAAAACTAAAGCCTTGTGTGCCTTCTGGCATGTATGATGCAGTCACCGGCTTGTTATATAACTCTTTCTCTTGTTGAATCGTTAACATTGCCCAGTCCGGCGTGCCGTAATTTTTTTTACTTGAGCTTGTATTTTACATTTGTTTGTGTTGAACTTGATTTTGTTGATATTGATGAAGAGTTAAATTCATAGTCTAAATTTACAAACACGAAACATCAACCACTTGCTCTATTCTAGTGCATCCCCAATCTGTAAAATTTCCTTGCCATAAATTTTTGTAGTCAAAATGCTTCAAGACACATTTTAACAGTTGCCTCTGTGGTCTAAAAAGTATATATCCTTTCTAGAAATGGGTAAGAAGAAGGAATCTGGCGAAATCCCACAAGGTGATGCCACCAAGGGTGCCAAAGTATTTAAGCAAAGATGTGATCAGTGTCACACTGTTCAACAGGTAAAGCAGAAATGACACCAGTTGCAGACCGTTAGCTCCCTTTGTCTCTTCTTTACCATTTTTCCAATATTTGTTGAATTTGGAAACATTTTATTTATATAATTAACTATACACAATACACTTACCTTGGGCTTGGTAATTTGGGATGGACAATCAACAGCCTCTATTACAGTCAGTTGCCAAGGAGGTGTGCAACCAATTGTCTATCAAAGGTTGTTAAGACAGATCCTGCTATTTATGTTTTGCCTTTAACTCCTTTTTCATTCAGGCTTAACTTGCTGATGCTTTAATGCAAGGCAAAATGTTTAGAATGTGAAAATGGAAAGGGATGACTGAAAAGGCATTTAAATGAATTTTTATTTGTTATTTGTATCTTCAAGGGTGGAAAACATAAAACTGGACCGAACCTGAATGGTTTGTTTGGACGCAAGACTGGACAATCTCCAGGTTTCACATATACTGAAGCAAATAAGAAGAAGGGAATAACATGGTCTAGGGAAACGTTATGGGTTTATCTTGAGAACCCAGCTAAATACATTCCAGGAACTAAAATGGTATTTGCTGGTCTCAAGAAGAAAGGCGAGCGTGCTGGTAAGTTTTTCCACTGCCTAATTTTACTGTTTGTGGTTATTTTACCCTGTCTTACAGGAACTTCTATTTTATTCAGAGCCAACATGGTATCTGTCTAGGCAGTATATATTCAATTTGATTTCAGTGATATTTCATTATTAAACAGTAGTCTTTACCATGCTTTCTGAAAAATCTTTTGATGTGAATTTGAATGTTCCCTTTCTAAATGCCCTTCCTGGTTATGCTAATATACATCCCACTCATGACTTTACTAATCCAGCGATTTGAAACTTCTAATTTTTTTTATTGTTCAGTTGTCTCACCAATCTCTCTTTTCTTTTTCATAGATCTTATTGCCTACTTGGAGGAGTCAACAAAGTAAATAGGAAATGACTGGTGTATGAAATAAAATGATATTGTCTTAATTTAAAGTAGAATACTGCCATTCAACAAATTATGCATTCATTCTCTGTAGGTTTGCTCTGTTATAAGCTTTTTTTGTTAGATTGGATGTGTCGTGAAACCATTTAGTAATTGCAGTGATTTCTTTGTTTGTATCTTTTGTCAGTGAACTGGGTTCTTGTTCGTTTTTCAAACAAACAGAATATGAGAAGTCAGAGAGACGGAAGAAAGAGAGAAATTGATTTGATTTCTGCCATATTGGCTACAAATTATTCTAGAAATGACTGTCTAAATTGTAACCAAAGAAAAATTAAGCTTTCTAGAAAAATTAGGCAGAATTAAATGTAAAATGATCCCTTTATAAGCTGTCCATTAAGGTCTTTTACTATTGTGAAACAAGGAAAGAAACAAAACAAGACAGAAAGCAAGACACGGAGGGTAGCCCTGGTCAAAAGTGCAGCACTTTTTGCTTTGCTGTACCATAGGCTTAGGCTTAATAGCTCAACCTACCCATATGTAACCTTAATTTTCAAACACTGGCTATAAGAAAGATTCAAAAAATTTGTTTCATAAACCTGAGGTAGCTAACATTGAGAAGTGGATGGCTTATGGTAAATTAGTTAAGATTGAGAAATTCACATATACTGAGCAGTTTACAATGTTCACAAAAAGAGGATCAAGATATTTAAATAATGAACTGTATTGAGAGAAGCTCATTAACTCTAACCACAAGTTTCAAATCTAACCAAAAAAAACTTTAGTCATTACTGCTTGTTAGAGTTCCTTATAAATTTAGTAAATGTACAAAGAGCATTATCAAGTGCAGGGAATGTAAATGGTTAGGGCAATGTCTACTTACTGTTAGCGGGGAAATGTTTAAGTTCTCAAAAATCATCATGAAAAAAGTCTGCATATTCTTCATCATTACAACTGTCGATTTCTTCAGCAAGTTTACGGAAGTGTCTCCAAATATATTGGTTGTTTGTGCAAAGTGTCCCACCACCTCTCTTGTACTGTGTTTTCTAAAATTGAACTTATTAACATGACTTCATGCCTGTCTTTGATAGAAATGTAATTAATTTTTGCCATAAAGGATAGTGTTTCCAGATTTAATATTCCACTTCTGTATGCTGGTAAGTAATAAGGGTAAATCCTTGTGAGTCTGTGTTCAGGAACACAGAGGATAAAAAATAATGGACCTGAAAATCCAGCATAGTATGCTGCTTGAGTATCTTAGATACCAGGAGCACACTTTCTAAACAAAAATGAAAGTGTTCGGGAGAATGTCTTAAAATGTGGATCTGAAAACTGAGAACTACAATGCAAATACTGGCATCTTTCAGTACACACGAAAATATACTTGATGCAAAATACTATATACTAAAATGTGCCATATACAAACCATCCTGTTGATATCTCCAATGCAAACATAGAAGCTATCTTGTTTGGCAACTGCAAACTTTGAATGGTCATTGTTGTTGCTAAATTCAAACTCTTCAAATTCTGTGTCAATCTTTATGCTTGTTATATCTTCCACTGTGAAACCATCACATGAAGGACCAATCTTACTTGAACCATGCTGCCATGTTTCTGTCAAAAGATTGCACCGTAAGGAAGGAGCAACCAATTCATAATACAAATCTTTGCCATAATTCTTGTTTTTTGAAAAATGAATAAATGCAGCGCCAGCACTGGACAAAAGCTTAGCAGTCCTGTTGTATGGTACACCAGTTATGACATCATCTGAAAGACAAGAATCATGTTCAAAACCAGTAGGAAAGTGTGGTAAACATGGCTAGGAAACATATTTTTAAACTGCTTTAAAATCCGCTTTTTGAACTGTGACAATTGGCACAACATGGTTTACAGCACAAAACCAAGGTTAAATGGTGGGAAAAAGACCACATCTAGTTGATAAAAAATAGAAGCTTTACCTAGTATCAAAAGAGCTGCAAAGACAAACACACAACTACTGGCTCTTAACTTCATACAAATGCAGCCGCTAGGGGAAATTCAAGTGTGTTCCTGCAACAGACTTACCTTCTAGTAAAGCATTTACATTAGGATACTTCTGAGACAATGACCTTGGAAGGTTTGAATCCTGGACATGAGGATCAACATATCTCATCTGCATTCCAATTGAATCCAATTGTGATGAATTGAATGTTACACACAAAAACATTTGTCCATATAAAGTTCCACTATTTGGGTAGCCATATCCATCATGAATATAGTTTGGGTACTTTGGAACACTGTGAATAAGCCAAAATCCACTGTTTTTTCCAAATGCAAAGTTACCCTTAGAATGGCCATGATAAGAATATTCTTTCCCTAAAACATTAAGACATAAAGGATCATCAAGCTATTTTGAAAATGCTACTAGCAAATGTATCCAAGATTATTCAAGTTAACAGGTGAAATATAGGGAAAGGTCATGGTGTAAAGTTTCTTATGTTACACACTGGAGTGCTGGATATTGCAAATAGATATCATACAAGTAAAGAGAAACCTGAAGGTATAAAAAATAATGAAAAAAAACAAGAACAGCTGATAAAAGACCAATAATTATCATCATGACAATACTGCTGGAACGAAGCCTGTTGGGGGGGGGGGGGGGGGGGGTAGGGGTTGGTGTAACAAAGTAATTAGTGAATTGATACCATCTGGATTGTTGTCATTGTAGAAAATATATGTCAGGTCGTCCTCGTGTGCCTGGGCGTTCAGGTAAACTTGCTGCAATGTTGATCCCATTGCACTCTTTGTGTCAGCAACAGAGAACTTCGACAGCTTAAAACCGTTGGATTTCGCATCCAAATAAGCATAGCCATATCCCTTTTCAACCGGTACATCAAATTTTCGTGGGAGTTTATATGCAATGAACCTTCAAAACAATAGTAAAAACACATTTCTTACAAACAGTGTGGAAAAAAACATTGGAGACCTAACAGTAGCTATTTCTTATAATAACGTTAGATGGCTTTTGCATATATGTCTCTAAATGTCTAGTGGCGCAAGCATGCTATTCCAATATCAACACACATTAATCATGCCCCCACTTCAGTTTGGAATTGGTCGGAACATGGTCATATTTCCTTCTTACCAATCTACTTTTGAGCCGTCATCTCCAATACACGAAAGGTTGTCCACCCCTGCAAATGCTAGGCCAAAATCTGCGGACAAATAGACCAGAGAAAGCAGTAGATAAAGAGCCTTCATTTCCGTCATTCTAGCAAACTTAAGTTTTGCTATCTACTTTGCTTTCCCATTGCTGGTACCGAAAGCGGAAATATTTGCTGGGCGAAAATGCAACTATTTCCATGGAAATTGATTCGCCCGCTGCGCAGGAGCGTAGAATTGCCTAGCACTAGGAAGAGTGAAAGAAATTTCGATGCTAAAAATAAAATGATTAAGATGCTGAATATAATCTCCAACCGTTTCGAAAAAACATTCACTAAATTACGGCATTACATCATTTTTGCTTTTTAATCAGCAGGTCTTCTTGTGCTTTCCGCTAGAAGAAACCCACGTTTATTCGGCAGTCATTTTAAAAACAGCACGAGGCGCCTAGCTTGTACAAGGACTTACTACCCGAATGCCTTCTACAACAAAATTGAGCCAATTTCATCATGCACTGCTTTAAATATATTTTGCAAACAAGGTATGACGAATGAGAGGAAGGTTAATGCAAAATAAAAATCCTTTTCGATAATATTTGAAAAAGTAATTCAGTTTTTTTAGGATTATACGTAAAACCTCTCAGCCTATAAAGAAACAGAATATTCGATATTTTCTTTAAATGCTGCCCTTTTTCAATGTCAGGACGTTAACTCTTTTAGCTTGAGTATACCGCTGTTATGTGCTTGATATTTACCATAAGCCAAGAAAAAACGCGAACAAAAAAAGGAATGCAATACAACAATTTTGTATTTGAGTCATCCTGCTTAGAATTTTCGATTCCCACACGTACATTAAGACTTTCAATAATCAATCCATAATCATCTTCATTTCCGGCTCCTACGATATTGGGCAATTCTTTAATTCACTTGAGTAACAAGATCCTTTTCCTTCGATGTAGAACTCTCTTCCTTTGTAGGTCGCAATGCCTTGCCCATTTACAAGCATGTCAGGCTTGACTTGTTCCCAAATCTAGAATAATGAAAGGATTCACGAAGATTGAGGAGAAGCAATTTGAAGAAAATAAAAGCCTGCAACCTGTAAAATAAATTCATCATTTTCTCGTTTCAGCAGAAAATTCAAACAAGATGACTGCAAGAAAACGATAAGGAAAATAAAGAGTAACGTACAAGAAAGTCGAAATTTATTGAAATCTGGCCCTTTGATTTAGAAGAGACATTAATTGTTACATATAATCTGTGTAGTTGCGAAGCGGTATTGACCAGGCAAACGGGTCAGTTGCTAAAAAGCCGGGACAAGAGAACAACTTCAAGTGCATGTTGGACATTTTGCTTTTGATTATTTACATGCTTTAGTATTTGAGTTGGAATCTTAATGTCTTAATCAACACTTGGCGTCATTTTAGCATCTTTTCTTCTTTCTGTTGAAAGTTGGTCATTGAAAGTCAATCTTCATTCAGCTATAAATGATAAAAGGAGAACATTCAAAAATTTAGTACCACTAACACTAACCTTTCTCTTTGGGTTAAGAAGTGCGTCTGGTTCCACTACAGAGGAAAGATGCGACATCGTTAACAGAGCAACCGTTGAAAAGCAGTAAGGAGCGTAAACAGGAGAGATTGAGCAAACATGAAAGAATAGGCTCAGGGTGCCATCGGCACACCTTTCATTTGCCCACGAAAACTCTCTTTGATTGTCTAAAGATAAGTGGTTCAAGACTCTGACTTGACTTTGGGGTAAATACCATTTGTATTAGGAATGACACAGATTAAACTCCTTCAGCTTTTAAACACATTACAAAGCTGAAGGACCACGTAAATCTATCTATTACCTAGGAGCCGTCGTTTGAATGGTCATCTAGGAAATTTTGGATATTAAAGCATTTATAATATCACTAAATTGGTCGAATCACTTATTTATACCTTAAACATGCATATTTATTTTTCTTTTTCGATTGATTCTATTTTGATAGAACTTCTGTGATTACTACTATACGTGCCTAGTGCAAATATGATATGACTTTAGAAAAATCATGTATAAGATAATAATGATAATGATAATAATAATAAAAATAACAATAGCATAACAATAACAGCAATAATAATAATAACGATGATGATGATGATATTAGTAACAATACAAATTCCAACTAAAACATCTACAATAAGGTCTTCTACCATGCAAATTATCTATTGCAGGTTCCAAGTAAGCTTAATAAAGCCATTGTCTTGGAGGCAGCGGTCAAAAATGGCTGGAAATAGCCGACAATAGGCGACATATGGACAACAAGCATCAAGATTCATAATCACGAAAAATGAGCATAAAAAACTAAATTGCATCACAAATATCCGTAATGTTCCATATCACATTACACTATGTCATAAAGAAAGAGCACTGTATTGACTTCAAATACCCGTATATCCCTGTAGCCGCACTCTATCTCCAATAGCCGCACCTTCAGGAAGCAATAAGGGCTGCACTTTCTCTGGCGTTGATGCGCACATTATCATGCCTTGTGACAATATTCCACGCATCCTGAACAACAACAACTGCTGGTCAGGGTAACATCAATACGGAAATAATCGTTAGCTTAATCGAAAAGGGCGTGATGTAACTACGTCAGATGCGCTACTCGAAAAAGCTGCTACCACTTCAAATGCTTCAGCTCTAAGCAAAGCAATTTCAAGCCATCTTAAATGCTTATATGAACCATTTATTTAAAATTCATACCATTTGATGAATGATTTGATATGAAAGTGTGATCATTCAACATGCCTAAAGAAAAATGCTAAAACAATCTTCTTTTTGAAAGACATTACGATGATTTTAACCTTCCTTACATTTGCAAATCAACAAACCCGATTATTGATTGGAATAGTTCCTAATCGTTGGAAAACAACAAAACTGAAATAAAACACATTCACTGTTCTCAATCCAGATAATTTAAAACAATATTCAACGAGTAAATGGGAGGAATAAATGAAATTCAATTACTTGGCAGGCTTCAAATTGCACATGAAAATGGCCAGTCGATCCTGTGCGAAAAAATTAATGCTATCTGTAACAAGCGATAAAAATACAAATGACTTTGATATGAGGAATACGTCAAAGCATGTGGATTCAGCTCATGTAAGCAACTTGCAAGAATTGGCAGAACCAACAATAGGTTGCAGATTGTCTAAAGAAGAATAGTAAAATGCCTTGTAATCATTTACATTGCAGGGTATGGCTGGCATTCAATTGGCATACACAGAGCACAAAATACATCTTTATGGAAGGTAGATTTGTCAGGGTAACCTATTAGCTATTTGTTTCATTTAGAAGCCTCCTTGGTTTTCCTTCAACTACGCCTTTAATTGTTTCATACAGTTTCAGTTTTGTTGACAATGACCTTTTCATGGGAAAATGATAATTCTTCGACTAACCAAACACTTTGCATATACACAAGTGATAAATGCTTAATTGACATCACACCATAATCCTTTTCCTAATACAAGTACAGTAAGGTGTCTTGAAATGAAAACCAACTACCATACATACAAACCAAACAACTACCATACAGCTACCACACAAACTTCTTTTCGCATACCTGCATCTCCTCCAGTGCCACATGCTTCACTAGACCACTAACGATGGTGCGTGGGGTCCCTTCGCCAAGGTCAACTGGAAGTAGGAAAAAAATAACCAATAAAAACCACGTTTAACCAAGAATTGGAAACTTCAAGTTGGCCTTTAATGAACAAAGCTACGCTATACATGATTTGACTTGATTTGTTTCTACCTTGCATCCGAAGGTAGTTTGCGGACACTGAGAAGCTTAAGCTTATCGAGCAGTGTCCTGGTCCTTCCTATCGATGTGACCACACCTCGTGATTCCTTATGCCTGGAATTACAGAGAGCTGGCAACTCTCCTCACTCTGGGTGAAAGTTTGTTTATGCCAGGGACTCGAACCACGGAGCCATCCTCGCACTTAATGATTTTAATTGCCGTGCAAAAAAAACCAAACGACTTATAGTGGTAGGTGTTACCTTTCTCAACATAAAGAGCATCTGCATCAGGATGCTTTTCCACATGAACAATTTTGCCAATCCGTAGATCAAGCCTGCTCGCATCAATGGGACGTGACTCATCCGAATTGGCTGTCAAAAAAGTTGTACAAGCTCATGTCAAAGACAGCCTTTCGTTCCACAATTAAAAATGACAGATGCTTATCAAATAGCAATGTTAAAATGAAATTGATACCTAGAGTAGAAACTTCTCAAATAACTTAATGTTGATTTCAAATTATTCTGCATTATTCAATTTTGAAACATTCGAAGGAACTTAATATCAAGCGAAAATACAAAACACTGTCTAAAAGTAGACTGCAATTTCATGTTTAAAGATCCACTGTATGCCAAAATGATAGAAAGGACAAAGCCATCAAAAGTTCAAGCCAAGCAGACTTATCATTAACATAAGAAGGACAAATATTGTGGCTTCAGGACAAAACTTATTAAGAAAGTAAGTAAGTAAGAAAGAAAGAAAGAAAGAAAGAAAGAAAGAAAGAAAGAAAGAAAGTAGCCGAAAACAATTAATGAAAATAAAAGGACTGAATCTTCCAAAACTCTCTCAGGTTAAGATCCAAAGCACCATCAACGGAATACAGCAGCAATGAAAGTTCACTTAAAATGACATAAAGATTTCATTACAATTGTAAAGGCTTTTCATAACCGTTATAAAACACATAGCTATGACATTCTCAAAATGGTCTTGCATTACCAAACAGTTGTAATCAGATACAAACCAGGAGAATTTTTGGGCTTGGCCTTCTCTACTTTAGTTTCATTTGCCTTCTTTTTATTGTTAACTTTTTTCTCATCAGCTTTACCCACTTTCACCTCCGCAACACTTGCATCATCTTGCTTTGGTTCAGCAACAGGAGTAAGTAGCACAGGCTTACTCTTAGGCAGTGGTATGGCTCTTGCTATGATATGATCAAGACACAAAAAGGATAAATAATTTAGCTCTCTAATGCCCTTTGTTATATTTGAAAGGTACTACAAATTCCATAAATGAGAACTGAACCTGGCAGCATAAAATGAACAGACTTTCTTAAATGTATTATGAGAAAATCTGCAGAATACACCTAAAAATACAAACATAAATTGTTCAACATTTCAAAACGTGGAAAATGAAGAAGGAAGAATAATATAAAGACTTACAGGGGAAGTTTTTTGAGAAAAGTGCAATTAAATACTTTGCATAGATCCTTCATTCTGATACTTTAAAATTAACCCAAGTCATGCTTGCTTCTCTCACAGGAAAAAATGACATTCATATAGTACGTACCTCCATTTTGAATCCGCACACATTCAAAATGAAATTTAAGGCTCTCAACCTGCTTCTTTAAGCTTTCGTTCTCCTTGAAAAGCTTGCACTTCTCAGCCTTAAAAGCAAAAACATCAACTTGAAATAAACCCATTAGAATAAAGTTCATATCCTTATTCAAATAAGCAGAAGCATTGAGAGAGCATTATTACAGCATATAAAAGGGTACTAGAATACAACTTTGAAATAGACAAAAATTGTCAGAGAAAAAAAATGAGATGTCAAATTGTCTCAATAGAGTAAATAGAGTAAAATTGTTAGATCAACGAGACTTATGCAAGTGTCATTTATGTGACCATCCATCGAAACAGAGAACCTTGGGCAGAAGTCTCTTGCATTGAACCATGTTTTTGATATTATCATTGTTCAAGACTTTTGCTGGCTTTGTCAAGGCTATTCTTAAATCTGCTAGCCTGAAGTTTTGAAGAATGATTGCTTGATGCTAGTATATGGCTTTAAGGAATGGCCAAGGAGCACATACTTACTCTTCGAGAAACTTATTTAAACTCATAAAATTTAAACTCAAACAGATTCTCAGAAGGACTTCACATCTGTAAAGAAGGTTTTTGTTATTTGCACAAAAATGAAATTGGTGCGATATATTATACCTCTTCTCTTTGCTTTTTCTGTGCCTCTAAAATACAAATAGTCTTCATTAAGATTTAAAATTAGGCATGAACATTGGTAACAAAATTTAGCAGAAATATCACAATATACATGGTTGTTGCCTTGTGCTAGCAATTTACATTGTCTATTATATGCTTTATAAATTTTACAGCAGCAAATAAATCTGACTAGAATGATTAATTAATTCAAGATGTTCAAAATAGCAACCTTCAAGTGTAAAGAAAACAAAGGAATAGATGGATTTGAGATATTAAATTAAATTGAGTGACTGTGCAGTTGTAACTTTTTTGGTGATAGAGACTTCCTACTAGTTTATTCCCAGCAGAGCTCTATCCACACAGCAAAATGGTTTAATTCATTCTGTTTCATCACCACTAGTGAGATTTATTACATGAATACTTTTGTTGATAAATGATTTGAGGTAACCTTTAATCATACTAATTTTTTCTATTGTTCTATGCTCTATATTTTATGTCCTGTGTATTCTTGCCTTTCACCTTCCTATTAATTTTCTAAAAATTAGGATGCAACCTATGGAAAATAGAGTTTTGCTTGGAAAAACAAATTTCAAACAATGTTCTGACTTTTCTTGGAGCAGAAGGCAAAACATTGGAGCAGCTGTCAAATTCATTTGAAGGTACAAAGAGAAGAAAACATATGCAACCTTCAAAAGCATACAGGTCAAATAATCTTCAAGTATCTTTACCCATTTTTCAACTGCAGAGAAATTTGTTTGCAAAAAGGTTCTAAAAGGTCAGTGAAAAAATCTAGCAGAAGATTGTGATACATGATAAAAAAGATGTATAATGTATAATTACAGTATTTTACAAACAAATGTCAAACACTTATTCAACTGCTTAAATGAATATACTTCAAACGTCCAGAGCGACCCAATGAAGACCTTTGCTGCTATTTCCTACTAAGTATGCATCACTAAATAAAAGTTATAGCTTCTTAGTACAAATGGCAGTTCTTGAATGGCACAATAGAAAACTAGATGCATCTTAAGAATGCAGCTATTTACAAAAAACTGTAAACTTTTAAAAATTCACAATAAAAATTCACTCTAAAATCAAATTAATCCTTTCTGATTTTCTTTACTAGCAAATGTTCCAAACGTTTCACAAAATATTTGTGAAAGGAGTATGATCTTCCAGCAGGAGTGTTCCTTAGGAGCACATTACTGATTGAGAAAACTGTCAGATGTACACGACCACCTATCACCCTACTCTGCCAATGGATGCCTCTTCAGACCAAGAGGGAGCAGCAAATATTTACACTAAATCATTTAAATCTAATGGGACAAAAATTTTGAAAAGGATTAAAGGAATGTGTCAGCTCACAATCTTTTAGTAAATATAACTTTATTGTATAACTAAAACTATTTGATTAAATTTTTCTACCTCCAATTTGTAATTACTCATATCCTGCCACGTAATTTGTAATTTACTTTTATATTTTAAACTAAATGGATAAGTTTTCCTTTTTATTTGTGAACCAGATTGAAAACAAGTATAGCTAAGTCCTACAATTTACATTAAAGATTGGTAGATACACTATTACTTGGTACTGGTTTGAGGTTTAGTCTCCACCAGCCAGGCCTAAAGTCGACTACTTAAGCAACATAATATCATACAATTAAAATACACACCGTAAGCCCCTTGCAGAACAGCAAGTCTTTGGGTCAAAATTTTCACTGTTTGCTCCGCAGCTGCGGCATTCGAAATTAATTTGTCAAGAACCATATTTAATCGCCGTTTCTCGCAGAAGTGGGAAAGTAAAGGAGGTTCGCCGGCGATTAAGGTGAAGCGTGCTCTTGAACCTCGTTATCATTTTGAGGGCTTGCATTTAGCGGAATCTTGCTTTATGCAAAGTCTCTACAGTTGGAAATCACTAATAATAAATTCTAAATGTTATACAACTACTCGGTAATCAATCATGTTCGGGCAACCAAGTGCATGCTCTACAAAATCTGAAGGTTTATGCCATTTTGAATGAAAAGAGCTCTGCAGTTTGATTTTCATGAATGGCATTAAATTAGAGCCTTATCACTGATATTTGAATAGAGTCTCATGAAGTATGGTTGGGGGAGAGCTTCATAAATAATCTCTTACAATCTACTGGCATCGGATAATTGATAACGAGATAATGTGCAATGCACTGCTTCCTTTGTTGAGCAGACAACCATACATCAACTGAAGAGCAGAGTTAGAACAAGAACAAGAGACATCCTTTGACCCCAGAGCCAGCAAAATTGTCTCTTGAAAGATATCAAGCTAACCTGACTCTCAACTGAAGCAGGGGAGGACTGGCACCGTTCTTCTGGGGTGACTGTTTAACTCTAAGAGGGCCCTAGGGCGTGACAACTCCTTGTACGGGTGTGGTCATTTAGGAAACCAAAGTTTATGTCCTATAACAGTTGCCCCTGCATTGTTTTCTTTGAGTTAAATTTCAATGACTGAAAATAAGGGGACGCTAATTTGGTTGGGACCCTAAGAAATAAGATGTGATTCGGGGTTGATATAGTTTCGAATCAGCTTGCGAAAATTACGTGCTTGGTTATATATCTATGCATAATTCAAAGATTCTCCTTTGTGAAGGGTCCGTTTTTGAAAATTCCGAGGGGTGGGTGTCCAGTGCCAGTAATCCAACATCCGACGAAATTCGGCAGCTGCGTAACTCGGTTTGGAAAGCAAGTTAAAGAGTTTGGCAATAAATCAACACTCTTTTTTATACTGATGTGTTGCAATGCCAAGGCATATGCCTTCTTATGATCTTTCTTTGATATCATTTCATAGGTGGTGGGTCTAAATAAGTTGGATCTTCTGCAAGTGTAACTATTTTTACTGAATAAAACAAACACAAGTGCGAAAAATGCATTAAGTGTGAAATATAGGAAAAGAGGAAAAATAGATGGTACTCAAGGAATGGAAATAAACCTTGTGATCGATTTTTTTCAATGTGATTTACAAGTAAGGTTTTCATTTCTCTTAAAATGCAGTCTTTTCTAATATACAGGAGTCACGGAAGTTGGAAAACAGTGGAGAAACCCCAAAACTAACAAACGGCTTTAATACATCGCATAGAGTAAAAGAGGTCCCCAACTTTCTTGCAGAGCAAAGTATTTCCCAAAGTCATGTAGAAAGAAGTTTATAATCTTCGCATTTTGGCCCCCCACATTCTAATACAAATCGCCTGCCCAAGGATAGTTAGAAATAAAGGTTCTGGTCTATCTCGAGTACCCAGTTCCCTGTAATTTCATCATCCCCACATGATTTCGAGGCTAGAGAAAAATGTGGTCGTGGTCCTTTAGTTGAATCACATGGCGGACGGACTAACCTAGTCAGATTTGAATCAGAATTTGCTGAAAGGTGGATGAATATCGAGTTACAGATTTAGCAACATAGCTATAGATTGAAGAACGTATCTTACTGAATGACTGATTTTATTTGAAAATTCAAAACCAATTGTACGAACATTCACAATGGCACTCTTAGGCCGATCAAGACTCATTGCAAGCTACGCGCAAAAGCGATTATTCTGTAGAGAAAATGGTTTTGGAAATTTATTATGCAACGTTGAAGGTGCAAGGAGATTTCGTGTCAGTAGTCAGGTGAGACTTGCTCCAGAAAACAGTGCAGATAAGGAGCAGGCCCCGGTGGAAGAGACAGAGGCACAGAAATTGCTGGCAGAGAAAGACAAACTTATCGCAGAAAAGGAGCAAGCAGTGGCAGATTTTAAGGTATTTAGCAATTTAATTAACATATTTAAGATTTAATGATAAGTGTTAATAACCTTTAATCACTGCTGAAGCGGACATAGAGTGATCACATAGACCCATTCGTCTTAAACTAAGGAATTTTCCTTTATAGTTGTTTTGCGTGCGTTTTAAAATAAATTAAGTCACATTTCTATAGAACTTTAGGTTTGTATCCCTTGGGTGACTCTTTGTAAATTTTTACATGCATTTTGATATGCTCATTTCTTTCATACCTTGAATTCTAGGACAAGTATTTGAGAGCACTGGCAGAAAATGAGAACATAATAGCAAGAAATAAAAAGTTAATGGAAGATGCAAAGCTGTATGGCATTCAAAGTTTTGCAAAGGATTTATTGGACGTGGCTGATATTTTGGAAAAGGCAACAGAGAGTGTGCCAAAGGAGGAAATAGCTAAAAACTCTCACCTTAACAGTCTTTTTGAGGGATTAACAATGACTGGAACGCAATTGCAAAAAGTATTTAAGGTACACGGTCTAGAGAAAATAGATCCAGTTGATGAAAAATTTGATCCTAATTTCCATGAAGCTTTGTTTATGCAGCCTTTTCCTGGCAAGGAGGCTGGAACTGTAGCAGTAGTTACAAAAATAGGCTACAGACTGCATGGTAGGCCATTGAGAGCAGCCTTAGTGGGAGTGGTACAGTCCTAGTTGTGCTTATATATGTTTTGCCCTGATGTTGTTCATAGAAGCTGTGTAGTATCGTAGAAATAAAGTCTAGCAATTGTCTCCATCTCAAAAAAAGCCAGTGACTACAAGTAAAAATATATTTCTTATTTACAATTAAAAGTCAATTTGTGTAATTTTTTAGAAAGCTTAGATTGAAGAAGGTTGCTAGAAAAGCCATGATGTTGAAAAACAGTCTTTACCTTCTCACAGTACCTCTTCAAACATCTGTGTTAAAAAAAGAGGCATAATCTGCAGTTTGAAGCTGTATTAGTACATACCCTATTATTAATTAATTGTGCATGATAAATAAGTGATCATCCCATAATATTCTTACTTATTTCTCAGCAAAAAATAACAATTTCCTTGAAAAGTAGCACTCTTCTTTCTTCGACAAGAGGTATTTCCCATACAAGCACGACAAGTATTTTTTTCAAACATGCTAACAATTTTGTTTTGTTCAAGAAGCACTATAATATTTTGAGCAACCAACTTTTCAAGAAACTTTTATATCTAAATTTGAACTGTTCACTAAGCATAGCTACAACAACAAAACAATTACAAAACTGAATTAACTTTATTTACACTGGAAGCAGCTGGCACTTACTTACAAAAACATTCAGCTGGCAATGCAACTTGCAAGATTACACTAAGATTAGCAACTTGCAAGATTACACTAAGATTAGTAACTTTAGACTTTTTAACTTCTTTATTATTACAAAAATATTAAAAAATTTATATCTTTATTCTGTCAAAAACAAGTTCAATCAAATATTTGACTGGGCTTGCATAATATCAAAACATTTTACTTAATATTAGAATAGGAAAATAATTCGGTTTAGGGGTCATATACAATTTTAACATTTGATGCTCTGCTCTTTCATACGAACTTTCTTTCTGATCTTTTCCACCTCTTGTTCTACTCTCTCTAACTCATTCACTGCATCTTGTGGTGGGGCCTTTGACATCAGTGAGTTCACCAGTCTTTTACTTTAAAAGTAATTGGAAATTTGATAGGACTACGGTCTAGCCTACTTGCATATCACTTGAAAAACATAGTTCATATGCCTGGGCTGGTATGTTAACCCAAAGCCTTAGAGTAATGTTCTATTTTTGTTTTCTTTTGGAAAAAGAATGATGGAAAATTCTATAAATTTTGGAAATATTTGTTAAAATTAGTGGTATTTGTGAATTTGTTATATTATGAGCTTCATTGGAGGAGTTGACAAATGCCATACTTGTGAAATAGAAACTTTAATATTTGGTACATACCGCCTAAACTGCATGGCTTGCAAAAGCAGTCTGAGTTCTTCCAATTCAAGCTCTAAAGCCTTTAGAATAATAAGAAAATCTACTGTCAAGATGTGAACTGAAACTATATGTAAGAAGCAAAAGGTACAAGAAAACTATCATGCATTACTAAATTCAATTTACTAAAAATTCAAACTTAGTTCTAGCAAGGGGTTCAAGATGTAAGTCTATTGCCTTCCAGAAAAGGAAATACCAAAATGTCAAAAAATGATAAACTTTAAGGTAAATGATAACATCTTGCTTAGTCTAAATTATATGAAATAAAGATAAAAACGCTGGTGAAAATTGAGCTTCATATGTTGATTGCAACTCTGCCTTTCTTTGTCACCACATGCTTTATGGTTAAGCTTGCATACTCCACAGAACATAAGCAGGATCATAATAAATTGCCAGTGTAGTTACCTGAGAATCACTTTCAATATCTTCACTATCTGACGATGTTGATTCACCAGCCTAGAAGATGAATTATGTCATCATGCTCAAAAGTGTTTGATTCAAATAATGGTCTATTAAGGAGGGGATATTATTGCGTGTTGAGGGGTGGTACATTAAGTAATTAACTCTTAAGTATTAAACAAGAACCAAACTACTATCACAGTTGCTTAAAAATAGGCTAAAAAAGGTCATAATGAATTAGCAAAGAAAGTTTTATCAGGTTTGGGTATGATTGTGGTTGAATCATTCAAATGAAGTTTTGATATCATATTACATATTAGAAACAGGTATCTTACATGTAGCAAAAGCATGTCACACACCTCCATTGATGTGCACAATCTGCTAATAACTTTGCTAAATAAACATCTAATCCTTTAAGAATTTCATAGTTGTTTGAAAATTGGACCATTATACAATAAAAAAAGGAATATTTCTAATAAAGAATGGACAGAAACTCATTGAAATTCATACTACACAATAATGGCATGCCTAATAATTACAATATTTAGTCAGATGCATGCACACAGTTACCTCCCAGTAGTCTTCAGGTGAACTTTTGTAGCAGTTAATTTCAGCTTTAATGATTGTCTTAAGAACTTCTGATTTGTGTTTGAATGTGTCAAGGATTGTTGGCAAGCTTGGGGACAAAACGCCAATGTTACAGAGTTTATGCAATGCAAAACACTTGGTTACCGCTACAATGCAAGGGGAATTGATGGCAATCCTTATTGGGCTGTAGCTTGCCATTACACAGGAAATTGCTAACTTGCAGACTTTATTTGTTTAGACTGCCTAGAACTTTATTGTGCGGTAAAGGAGGACTTCATCATTTTCCATGAAATGCTTCAACATGGTCACATCAATCATTTCAAAATTATTGAAAAGCCACTCTATTCCATCACAAGATATCATTTCAAAATTATAATTTGAAAGTTGCCAATATTTCCAAGCCTTTATCAGGCTTTGCTTTAGTCCATCTTTGCATGAACAAGCCAGTAAAAACCCAATCTACCTGAGTATTTGTAATGTGAGAACAAGTAGATACACACAAAGATATATCCAAGGTGATACATTTGAATACAAATATCTTACAGAACAAATGGACAGAACTTGACATTATTTGTCAAGCCAAAAAGTGTTGATTCCTAGAGACTGAATAAAAATTGCAAATAATGGCTGGAAAAAATGAAAAACCAATAAAATTTAGGTACCTGGAACTGGAATTTCTTAAATTGGACAAAATTAAAAATAGCTTCAAATGAAGCTTGCTTCTAAGCATTATGTGGAACCAAGAGGTTGAGTCTCACATTTTTTTAACCTTGAGTAGATCTGATTTTGACAGGATCTATTAGTTTGCACTGGATCTAATTTTTATCAAATTCGCATTCTGCTACTTCTTGATAACTGTAAATCCCATCTCTTCTCATGTTACTAAATCTGAGTTAGCTGTACAAAGCTGTGTTAAATAAGATTTTCAAAAACATATTCAATATTGTCACTAGTATTAGCAAAAAAATACCTTTCTAACTCAAATAACATCAGACATGTCTTGTCTTTTCCTTCATTTTCCACTAAATCCTTCACATTTTCACTAAAAGAGTGATATTAAGTAAAAGTTAAAATTGTGGTCAAGAAGTTTGTTTGTTTGTTTGTTGAACTATTATACAGGAACTTCTGAGGTACCCAAGTCTACAAACTGATAACTACTGCAAACTGATGATCACTATAGCCAAAATGAGGTGACAGAATTTTATATCAAAATAGTAGTTACCATCTTTGTAGCACCAAGCAATGTTTGGCAATTAAAACAACTTATAAAAACCACCCATTTAAACGAGCCAACCAGTTAATCATAAAAAATGTAAACATTTTAACAGTCTATAAACAAGGATTTGCTGTCCTTGCTCTACAGGATGAATTTCCGAAACATTCCAGCTACATAGCTCATTGACACGGCCTATTCCAGACATACCCTATTCATTGTATTGAAATATTTACCATGTTAAAATTACTTGATTATCACTTTAATCGTGAAGTGTAGAGTAGAAACTTAGATCATCACATCCAGACATTCCCGTAAGACAACAAACAGCAATCCTCATTATCTTTTCAAAGACTTTAAAAACAAATCTGTACTCACAAAGCCAAGCACTCAAAGAGCAATGAATTATCTTCCTTTGTGATAACAATTGGACTGACAGGCACGTTATATTGTCTCAGCTGAAACACAAAAATTAGAAAAAGTTCATCATATAACAATTATAATCTTTTCTATGGCACAAAGTAAGTCCTGCCTGGCAACCCTGTCCTAGCTATTGCTAAAGAAACCCACCTAGCAGGAATTTGGGGGTAAATTTGGCGCAAGTTCTGACTACACACCCAAAGGTCCATGGTTCAAGTCCCTGGCATGACCCAACTTTCAAACAGAGTGAGGAAAATTGCCATCTCTTTACATTACGACTGACATGGAGAGGAAGGACCAGGACACTGCTCTATAACCATGAAGCTTCTCAGTGTCCTAAAATCTACCTTTTGATGCTAGGTAGAAATAAATCCTAACATTAGTTCTATTTTGAGCCTTGTTAGCTTCTCCTTTACACAAAGTAAACATTGTCATGCCTAGATGGTGAATGAACTTTGAAGCATTCTCTGTGGTAAATGGAAACTACCAAAACCCTTTTAGCAATCACCAGCTGTTGTAATAATGTGCATATTAATTGTGTCAACCTCCCATCTGCTTGGTCCTAAGCTAAACAAAGGCACTATAAGTTGCCTGAGGGTTTTAATGAGAAGCTTTACTTTGCATGGACAAATAAAAACTGTATTTTCTTTAAACACCAGCCAAAACTCTAACCACAAACAATGATTTGTGTCAACATCCAAAAAGCAGTTACTCTCTTTAGAATTTGAATCGGCAACAGTATTGGAACAAATTGAGATTTAACTGACTTACCATTGTTCTAAGGATGTCTCTGTGCCAGATGAGCGCAGCAACCTCTCCCCTTGTGACAAATGGCTTGCCGTCAACATTCAAAACATGAAGCTGATATGGCTCTGGAACTTGAAGGCTATGATACAAAGGATATGCAACATAAATCCACAGTGAATACAGAGTGCAGTGTTATGCTTAAAACAATGTTTGTTGGGGTTGCTGGTCTTTTGGGTATCAGTATTGATGAGGAATTCTGTTTTGCCTTTACAAAGGACTTATTTGTCAATGAGAAAGTTTGAATTTCAATGCATTTTAATTTCTAGATTTACAATAAACATTCCTTTTTGTGTTTGCTGTAACTTTTTTTGATTTTGGTAAAATTAGCCAACCTTTTGATTATATTTGAATAACTGGGTTTCCTTTCCTCTTCAGCTGTTTCTTGTATGTTCCCATTTCTTTTGCCTTTTAGTTGTGCAGCATTTTTTGAGACCTCCTCATCATTTTTCTCTTCATCTGAGCTGTTCTTCCCATCAAGCTCTGAATTTATACATTCAATCAACGAGTCTATACTTGATGACCTCCTCATCTGCTGATTTCCTGATGCAGCTATGTCATATCTGAAATTGTTACCCTGCTGAGATGGGTAGCCCATAGGGAGAGCCATTGGATCTATTTGCCCATTCATCTGCAATAATCTGGCAACAGAAAAATATTGATTACACATCTAATAGATACAAAATTAGGATTCAAACAGTTGTTTGTAAAAGCAATTTTCTGAAAGTGATACCTTTGTCTTTGGTCTATCATAGCTTGTTGAACAGGTTGAGCAGAAAGAGCTTGAATGTCTGAAATGAACAAAAATTCCCTGTTGCTGTTGGCAATACTAATAGGCTTACTAAACTTCCTTTTATCATAGAAGAATTGTAATTTAACAGTACTTCAACATCCTTCTTAAAGACCACAATTTATTCCAACATTATATCAATTTAATTGCATCATTTTCTCTGGGATCCTGGTTGCTTCTTTAGCATACTGCTTTATCACATGGTTTATGATCCTCTTTGTGTAACACATGTATTAATAGTTTTTTTTCACTCTGATAGAGTCTAAACGTTTATGTAAGCTAAGACAATGGATGTGTCTATTTAATAGAATTGTCTATTACTGGATTTGTCAACCTCATCATTATGAAAACCAGATTTGTCTAATTATCTGATTTGTAAATAAAAGTTGGCAACTGTTTCAACAATTTACATTTTTTATTTGTTGTGATACTTATTATCAAGCTCATAAACAAGCCATGATTTCTTGAGTCTCAATATATTATATTTATTGCTAAACAGGAACACAATTTATTGCTGAAATATATATATTACATTAGCAATTAAGCTACAAATTGATACAAAACAAGTGTCAAATCATAGCTAATAGCTTGCAAAAAAGGACTTTCTAAAAAAACAACAGAGAAATATCGAGTAAAACTCCAGCCAACGGACAGTACAAGCTTGGCATACAACCAAGTTTGTAAGTAACATGTGAACTTAAGGTATGCATATAAATCAATCAAAACTCACTTTGTGGCAGTGATGCATATAGCATTGAATTCATTAACGAAAGCTGAAGTGCCTGCAAACTAGCTGCATTATTGAAGAATGGATTTGGTTGTGGTAGAGGAGATATTGGATTTGGAAACATGGGTGCAACTGGCTTAGCACTTTGATTCAGCTGTCTTACACCTGTAAAAACAAGCATAAAGAAAGGAAAGTTAAGTACAAAGTTGCAAAAAATACCAAAAATAAAGTCAAACCTAGAGTAAATGAGTGACTATCAAGACAGAACTTAAACATTAGAACTCAAGTCAAAATCAAGTGAACAGTTTTGAAGTTTCAGTTCCATATAACAACACTAATAACAATTACCAATCTGTTTTATATTTGCCTCACATTTCCATGTCTAAATTTTTAGATCTAGCAACTTAAAACCAGCAAAAGGGACATTCCATTTCAAAGTGGGACAAAATTCTTCATTATGAAAGTCATAGTCTCATAACCATGTGATGAACACTCATAAAAAAAATTATTTCTAAATATTTTGCTGATTCTAAGCATTATTCTCAAAGTCCACCATCTTAAATCAAATCCAGAGGTAAAATGAATTGAATAAATCCCTCAATTTAGCATCTTAATGTCAAAATCATGTTTGTGACTGATTTATGTATGAAGATTTGAGAAAAAAGTTATAAAAATCTGTGAGACACACTCTTAGTCTGTAGTTAACTTATTGATGAGAAGCAATTGTTGTCATAGCAATAAGTTGTCAAGATGCCATGCAAATTTCTAGCACAGAGCTATCCATAAGTAGCCCCTTTACAAAGAATTACCAGGGATATATTTGTCTTTAAAAAAATGCAGCTTCACAATGGCAAGTTTTTGCATACTTAAAGTACTTTTCGTCTGGCACTCATGAGAGTATGCAAACGTTGGAAAATAATCAACAGCTGACAAAATAAATAGCCACTTGCGGATTCAAAATGAGCAGCTTGGTAAATGTGGGTGCAAGAAATTGACTTTTGCATCTTTGCTTTCAGGGTCTATTTCACACGGTCTAATTCATACAAAAACCCAGGCCAAAGAAAGTTGTCACAACAGCAAACAAAAAACATCTAACATGCAACCTTTCTTTGATTCTTTTCATCTTTGATCAGCTCTTTGAAAGTTGGTATCAATTGATGTTCGTTTTGCACCAATTCTCCATTGTTGTAATGGCATAAATTGATGGAAGCTTCTCGTTCCTGGGACCATCTTAGCATTTGCAAAGTGGATTTTCTTGCGTTTTCTCATATGTAAATCTCACTTTGTGAGACAAAGATTATTTGGATGAAGTTTGAGCAAAATTCCGGCTGTAAACTGGCTTTTGCTGTGAGGTGCTTAAATGTCCCATCTATTCCATCGCATGGGGATTTTCCCTGGCTGGTTACAAAAAAATTTCACTGGCAATCAATTTCAAAATCTTCTCTATGTAAGCAAAAGTTTACAGACTTTGTGCAGTTTTTATACTGGCCCGCAAAGCTATCTGAGAAGTAATGGATTTTGATATTCCTGTGGATATTTTTTCCTTGGTTAAAGAAGTAGTACCTTTCATGACATAGTGAAAAAAACTGACATCACGCTGCAAGTCATCAAAAGTAATGCACAATGACGCTGTTGTTACTACTGAAGTTTCATTAGAACGAAACAATGAGCAATGTGCGGTGTTACTACCGGATGCTACGAGCATTGCTGCTTGTTCCAGTGGAGTCCCTGAGCTCATCCTGAACCAAAAATTCGTAGTTCTCTGCGAAGTCGCCATGATCAATAACCTCGTCTTCTTTTAACTAATTTTTCAAGTGCTCAAGCTAACTTGCATGGGATTTTGCAATAAAGGAATTCGATGTAATTTAATGAAGTTCTAACGCAAGTCAGCAACAAATTCGTCGTCTGTTTATGTTTGTCTCACTAGATTTGTACCATCGGTACTAGTCCACTGTTGGAAATTAATGGTTTCATGCATTGAAGAAGCCTCTTCATAGAATTCATTTCAAGCAGCCTCGTGGTCACTGCTACCACTATCTTCAATTTCTCCATCATTCTCCGCGAAAAATTCTCAACATTTTCAATGCCATTTGACATCGGTGGGTCATACATTGCTTGTTGTTGACATCACAGACAACCATTTCCAAGATCTCGTGATAATGATCTTTATGTCCCCTTACATCGAGTAACAATTTTACATTCTGATGGTGTGTGGCTACCTTTTGGTCCAACTGGTATGCACCATTTCGTTCGAAGGACTGCAAATGTCGAGAAAACAATTTTGGCATCCGGATGCCTAGCTTTAAAGATTGCATAGAGTTCCTTGATGTTACTCAGGAGAGTCGCTTTGACATGTACTGCTTTTTGCCAATGCTTACACAGTCCTTCCAGGCAGCTGTCTTGTGTATTTATCATCACCACAATAAAAATCCTGCACTAGCTCTCTTATTGTATCTTAGATTCTATTACCACTAACTACCTCTGGCATTTCAATAATGCCCTTTTGCTGTTTAAGAACCCTTGCTTTTGTGTTGTTTGCCTTTATACATTGAATTCGGTAGCAGCTTTCCTCACACTCCAGGAATCTGGAACCAATGACCTGCAAATACTTGCTTCGATCGGATACTTTCAAATTTTCTTCCATGTAAAACGAGCACGTCTAGTTCTCTAGCTTTTTGCATCAAGACTTGACTTTGTCCTTGCTGCTTTCCATCATCTTCAGTTAACTTTATAGTGTCAACTTCTAAGACTTTTGCAACGTTTTTAGAGAAAGCTTCTTTGACCTGTTCTAACTTTCGTTTGCCATGACTAACATTTGCATGCTTTGGAAAAGAATGCAGCTTGTTAGGCGAGACTTCTATTTCTTCCAACGAAGCATTTAAGCTATCTCTATCTTTGTCAGTTTGTGCATCCTTATCACAAACTTTGTGATCAATCACTTCATCAATGTTATAAACCCCAGTTTCTTTCACATCTTCAGACGAATCATGTACATGTTTTACAGCTCTCAAGCCCCTTACAGCATTCAAGCATACGACCCACACCCTTAGCTCACATCCATGGCCATCAGTCCCATCTTTATTGCATTTAAAGTTTTTCCAACTAGCCATTTGCCTTGTTTCTAACCAGGCGAGAACCAGGCAAAAGAGGGCATTTTAAGTACCTACACTTCTAGGATGTGTACTGAGTCCAGATCTTTTAACTTTTACTGTTAGATTATTCTTCGAGAGCTAACACCATTGCAAGGGATAATTATTGGAGGTCACAACGTTAACAACTTGAGATATGCAGACGATACAGCCCTGATTGCAGAGCCAGAAGGAGAGCTACAAGAAATACTAGACAAAGTGGTAGAAGAAAGTGTAAAGGATGGGCTATGTATAAACTGAAAGAAGACAGAATGTATGGTAATCAGCAAACAAAAACCAGCAATGAAGTGCAAGATATCGGTTGGTGACACCATAATAAAGCAGGCAGAGAAATTCAACTATCCAGGCAGCATGATAACAGCAGATGGCAAATGTGGTCTAGAAATTAGAAAGCGGGTCGGAATGGCGAAAGATGCATTTGTAAAACTTGCAACCATAATGAAGAACAACAAAATTCCCATCCGCACATACGGTAGCGTTTGCTGGACTATGTCGAAAGATATGGAGAAGCGAATAGAAGCAGCTGAGACGTGGTTCCTTCGAAAAGTGACGAGAATATCTTGGACAGAGAGAAGAGCAAACGATGAAGTGCTGGAGAGAGCAGGAAAAAGCCTTGTCTTCTAAGGGCAATTCGAAAAAGACATTTTAAGGACATGTAATGCGTAAAGAAGAGTTAGATAATCTAAGCGTGACTGGGAAGATCAGCGGAAAGAGAAGCAGAGGAAGGCAAAGACTAACATACATCGCCAGCATTAGTAGATGGATGATGAAAACGAAGGAAGAAATATTAAAAACTATAAAGGACAACAAGTGTTGGAAGTCCATGATCGCCAACGCCCTTACTGGACAGGATACTTAGACAACGACGACAATTCTAGAGCTGAACTTCTGCAAAGACCAACATATCCCTGCGTTTTTTTTGCAAAAGAGTTACTGATAATGGCAAGAATTTTAATGACATCCTGACAAACCATTGCTATGGCAACAACCGCTTATCATCAATTAGTTAATTACAGACTGTGGGTGTGTCTCAAAAGTTTTTATACCCTTATAAAATGATTTTGACATTAGGATGCTAAGTAGAGGCATCTATTTAGTATATTCAACTTCAGAGTTAAATTCAAAATAGCGGTCTAATCAACAAAATTTCAAATTGATCTATTTTCAAAATAACGAAAGACTTTGAAGTAGAATTTGTAACTGTGTTTCTCGCATGATTTTCCATTTCTCCACAAAAATGAGCAAATTCTGCGACTTTGGTTTACATGCATTCGGGTTTAAAAGTGTAATCAATTTTTGCACTTTCTTTTCTGGGAAACGCATATTTTCTGCTTTTGCTCCTCCCAACGGACTACCATTTCCTAACTTGCCATAAGTCTGAGATGTTCTTAATTTTAGAACTAAAAAGACTTTTGCTTAAAGAAAATACCTACTCCTATATATGGAAACCTTCAGAAATAGTTAGGAAAAGCTAGATAGAAATAAGAAATTATTTACTTTCCATGTTGAAATTCAAAATGCTCATAATTCCAACCATTTGAAGCAAGGCCTTCTTATAACAATAATATTTGAACTGACTTGATCTAGTGAATTTGCAAAACTACCCTATCCAACTACCGTGTCAGTCTAAATGAAAAAAACCCAAATACCTTGGGACTGTAAATTCAAAAGGGGTTCCCTTTGTGGCTTGTCATAGGAGGCCAAATTTTCAATTACCAGCACATCATTGATATGAACATGTCTATTGAAGTTTGTATCGGCAAGGTCAAGTGACAGAACTCCCTCCTGCAATTAAAGGTGTAAAACAATTATAACCAAAGTCAAAATTATTTAAAATTGAATATCAATAAAACTAAGCAAGGTCAAATTACTGTTTCATCCAAAAATCTGATAACACCTGAAAATGACGAAAAGCTGACAAAATGAGGAGCCCGTAGCAAGTCGAAAACACTAGAGGGTAGTGACAAGAGCGCACGAAAAGCTTTCTAATGACCAATCCGTGTCCACTTCATTTTATCTTTTCTAGAAGAGCCCAAGAATTCTTTCCTTCTACGTAGATTTGGGATTTTGCAAAGAAATGTAGACCACTTCAAAACTCTGAGGAGAAAAGGCAATCTATCTGCTTTGGCGCAATCTAGATTCTCCGAAACGCCTAAGTCAAAAACGCCTGATTTGATTAAGCACAAGAGAAACATACGGTCAGAAAGGCATGCAGAACACCACTTTGCAACAGAATTTATCACCATTACGTCTCGTAACAATTTGAAAATGCCATTGGCGCGGCCTGCTCTGTCCGAGGTTTGATTAAATGTCTTACTAAAGACGTACCACAGTCGAACTTGTTGCTATTAGGTTTAGCACAAGACAGGCTTGATGTTTGACCTAGGCCTAAAAGCTGTTCCTGCGAGTACATTGCTGCGTCAAATGAATTTCTTGAATCTATGTCTGAGCCTTAGGGCTTGACTTCTGATATTTTATATCGACCTTTTCCTGATTCACCGATAGACAACTAACAAGGTAACATTTTACAAACATGAAACCCTTTGCACATTGAAATTGCCTGTAACGCAAGGAATGATTATCATCCATAACGCAAGAACAACAAACACAAGCAAAATGAGCACCTCATATTTGTGTATTTTGCCAAGTAAAACCTTGTCCTGGGACAGTTCAAAAAATCGAGTAGCCGCTTCCTGCGTAGCAGACGAATCACTCAACCATTTATCCTGCAAAATTCAATTGGATTGCCTGAGAAGCAGCTTAATATAAAGGGTCTGCTTTCCTGGGCTGGTTCCCAACTACAATCTCAGCCAAGTACAGAGTTTGAATATCTTAGATTATGAACCAAAAGCCACAACGAAACATCAGTAAACAGATCTTTTTGCAGCACCAACCCAGGCAATACTCCTTGAGCCATGAACCGTAATATGTATAGAAATCTGTATATGTATATCTGTATATAAAAATGTGTATGTATATCTCAGGTAGCCAGGCTGACAATCCTACGGGCGGAATTTCTTACCGAGTTGAAGGGCTTGATGTTTGCAAGTGATCCTTTTAGGCCCATGGCAGGTAGCCCCAGAAAATCTTTTCTCAACAATCTGAGATCATTTGGCTTGACAACCGCCTTATCACCGTAATCTGTGAAGATAACCTGAAAATTGGTGGAATTCATTTAGAAAGGGCTTTCAGAGCGAATTCAGGTAATAGAAAGGCTGTTAGCAGAAAGCAAGTTCAACTATAAAACTTGCCATGTAGAACTACCGTCACGCTCCATTAGCTCTTGAGATAAAAGAAACGGATGGGTAACACAGTGACATCACACAACCTGTAACAACTTGACATAGATTAAAGGGGCAATCTTAAAAATGGAGCCAGACATGGCTGATGTGACAAGATAAGGCAAGACGTGACAAGTCAATGCCACTAAGATGCACAGTGTCATTAGCTCATCCGCATCCACGGACAGCGGTTGACAAAAATACATCATGATATCAGGGATATTTACAGTTATATAGGGTGTGGTATGTCACATAAAACATTTATGCATAGTAGATTTACCTCGACTTCTTCACTTTCCGAAACAGAGTGGACTATAATGGCCCTGTACCATTCTCCATCCTCATCATACACTGCACAGCAAACCTGTTTGATTCAACATGCTTAAATTATATTAAAAAAATATGCAAGGCATTCGAATCTTTGATATGAAATGTAGCATCCCGGTTGGTTTTAAAAAACTTTGACACCGAATACGACTGTGATAAGAAAGATGAGCAGTGAAAATTTCTAAGAAGGGATAAATGGAAGACAACTTTACATCACAGGAACAACGCCACAGCTCCGTTCAAAGCTGGCAGCATCGCTTCTTGGTCGACTTAGACAATGTCATTAGAAGATTTGATCTCTGAAAGAAGGTCTGAAGCTAGCAGAAGGGTGTAAAACAACGATACCTGGCCAGTTTTACGGTGGCTTGCCGGCAGCATGTATTTTTGAGAGGAAACGCTTTTGTAGAATACACTAAAAACAAGAAAATTGAATTCAAACATAAATTACATATTCCTAACTCTGCACGCTACGTTTGTAATTTAATCTTAAAAGTTATAAAGAATGTCGAAACCATTATTACTATATTAACAAAACTTCTTATCGAACACTTCTAAGAGAGGCTAACATTGGAAAATTACCAGAGGTTGAAAGCTACAGTCAGTTGTGGATCGAAAACGACGTAAATGGATGTTAGATAATCTACTTTGAATTCCACTTTAGGCAATCTGAAAACAATTGAAGTTCGAATCTTGGTAAAGAACATGTCATGCGTACCTCATTTCAATCATCAACTTGTCGAGCAAAATCTTCTGCTTACACCAGTGAAAAAAGAAGGAGCCAGGATTGTCAATATGGACGATGAAGATCTCTATTGCTCCCTCTGTTGGATGTGATAGTTTCTGATACATTCCATCGTATTTGACGACATCCGGTGGGAGTGGATCTTCCTCCGCTACCTCCTTTACTAAAATTATCAACAAATATTACTCTATTAGAAAAATATCTCAATTTCAAGAAACAGTGTCCTAATCTCTGAAATAGAACTCCCTTGAAGTCCTTTGCAGTCTAACTAGTCACCTGATTAGGACTGGGGGTGAGGAGTGACGTCAAAACTTTTGTCGATGCTTCTACACGTGCAAGAAACAATGCGCAGAGCAACTTCCTTTGAGGGTCTGGTTTAAACAGCGAACAAGACACGAACGTATGGCTTCAACTCTTACCCTGTTCCATGCAACAGCATTTATACCTTGGATCGTGCATTTAAAAACAACGCTTACAAAAACTGCTGATTAAGTGCTTCATCTGCTAATCTGAAAATAGGGCTTTTCAAAAATCTCCGGAAAACTATTATCTGTCCGACACTTTTCAATACATTCTTCTCTCACTCAGCAGACTGCCGGCAGAATGACTCGTTATTTGGCATTATACATAGAAGATGCCTCGAGAGTTAGGGGATGGAACGCGTCTTGTTGATTGGTGTCCCTTTTCCAACAACTTGACCCTGGCCTTTGCAAAGATAAAACACATCCAAATATGCCTTGCAAAAACAAACATAAACTTGATTCATACCAACCTCGGGTGGATGGTAGAAGTAGCCAATCACCGTTGTTCACTGGCCTCTCTATTCTGACGACATCCGGTATCGAGCCCACTAGAGTTATCAGATTGTAGTAGCCCGCTTCGCTCATTTCAAGCTCCTTTTTATAGCACCTCTGCAAAGAGACATTTTATGAACTCAATCATGCATCTGTGCAACCGACTTCTGGAGTGCAAAGGAACCGAGACTATTTTATCAGAATTCTAAAACTCCAGAAATCGCAATAGCGTGAACTTAAAAACAAATTATATTTTGAAGACAAATAGTTCAGATTCCCTTTGCAACATGCTAACTTTTCACAACAGCATGCTAGTTAATTTGTTACCTTGTACTCAAATGGGAGTCTTGCCAGCCACATTCCATTGCCCTTTCCTTCCAGCAACTGCAAAAACGGGAAGGCATGCATTAGTGCCCGATTTTGAAGCTTCCTCCATAGTCGAATCCAAGTCACACAAACACATTAAACACAAATTCGAGTCGAATTAACAACAAAATGCTATTTTGTTTATGAAGCAAAAAACATAAACGATAACAAAAAATAACACAAAAAGAAAAAGAAATGATACACCTCACTATAAATAAATGTACTAAATCATAACGGGCGAAGCCCTATATTTATCCTAAGATACACTTCCGAAATCCGTTCAAAACAGGCCTTTCTCTGATGAAAATCAAGGTGTTCCATAAAACGAGCTTCCTAGATACACAAGATGCTCCTTTGCGCACCCTAGCAAACGTTCTACCAAGAATAGCATCTAGAACGATGTCAAATTTATGAATCGACAATGATATAGGAGTCAAGTGAGAATAAATTCTTTCATATTTAAGCTGTGTTTACATTATGCTGGACAACTTCTGATCCGGATAGAAAGTAATACAGAGAGGCCTTCCGTATACACAAGCCTTTGGCTAGCTGTAACGAAACTTATTTGCTTAGCAATACAACTTTTGATCCTTCTAGCTAGATGATCTCAAAGTTATCCATATGAGAAGATGTGGTTTATTCCCAATTAAATGCAACTCCTAAAAGCGACATGGCTGCCACTAAAACACCTCTATATTTCCTAGGAATTTTGTAGTGAAACTTCAGATGCAGAAACGTAAGTCCTGTTGCCTCTTGAGTTATAAACATTTTCATGTTTTAAGTCATACCACCAACTTTTTTCATCAATTAAACTATTGAAAACTATCAATGAAATAAACCTCCTACGTGAAAAATAGTTTATGGTGCGAAACTTGACAATAGCAAGAAACAGTAGAAATTCAATTTTTCGAAAACTTAAGTAATTTTTGTCAAACTGTCCTCAGAGTACATGCAAACGTCAGAAAATGACGAAAATAAATAGCCAGCTGTGGACCTTTTCATAGTTACCTAGAAGCAAAATAATTACCACCATCACCAAGCAATCAACAATAGCATGGAACCACAATGGTGCAATCAAACAAAAAGCCCAACTTACCTTCTTAATTTCCATTTTAAGTTGGTCTGAAACACCAGATTGTGATGTTATTCCACGCTGTCTGTCTGTCTTTACTTTGGGTGGCGCTTGTTCTGGCTCTAATTCCATCAGTGTTGACCTGTTTTCTATTGATTTTGGACTTTTTGCAGGGGAATTTCCAGATTTCTTCTGTTGTCCTACTCAAGATAGATTAACAAGAAGCTTTTAAACACAGGTAGCAGATTCTGGACACAAAACTAAATAGCCTGAAGAAAACAGTCTTCTCTTGGTTTAAATTAAAAACATCAGCAACAGAAATCCACTACTGACAAGAAACTATTGAAGTATAATATCAAGTATAATAAACAAATGAAGTAACATTCATGTGTAAAAGGGCTAGATTCTACAAACCATCATTTTTTCAAGTTGATAAATATTCCATTGATAACAAAAACACAGAAAAAAGGCTTCAATGCTGGAAATTTGAAATTTTCTAAACCTAGATAAAAGAACATGATGATATGGATTCACCCCAAGTTCTAAAGAGCTCTAAATTTTAGTGTCTTTTCATTAAGGCTCAAACAAACAGAAGTGGCTAAAGAAAAAACAAATCCCTCTAATACACTAATTTGGAGCTCTCAAACTGGGTTCAAACAAACAAAGTGCCACTCTGAACACTAAATAGATGTTGTTAACACAGAGCATAGGTACTGCACAGAACAGTGAAAACAAAATTTTGAACCATTTAAAGGCAATTAAGTAATAGAGCCGAGACATGCATCTAAACACTTTATCAGGGCATGCAACTTACCAGATGTTTGTGAAGGTGACCTTGAGTTGTTTCTTTTAGCCTGTGGCTTCAGGTTTGTTTTAATTGAACTTGCTGAGCTCTGTCCTCTTGGAGAAATCTCATCCATATCTGATAGAGAACTTGTGCTATTCTGTCTGCTTAGAAAAAACAGGACTTCAGTACTCTTACCACCAACCTTTCTTTCGGTAATTCTGATAAAGTCTGAGCACTCTTGAAGAAGCCTTTTCATAGAAGGAAAACCAAGTTTTTGATAATCAATTTCTGCAGCAAAACGATTCTTGAAGGTTGTGCCAAACTCACTTGCTTCTATACCATTAGGTGATGATCTAAGAAGCTCCTTGATTTTCATTCTAACTATTGCAGGAACCATTGACTTCGGAGGTGGTCTCCTAACTGATTCATTGACAGGCTTCCTGATGCTGCTAACTTTTCCAGACCTTTTTTGTCTCAAAACCAGCTTCTTGATGTGCGCAGTTGTATTATCAGCAACAGCTTAAACACAAGTATTTATATTTTGCAATTTGAGGAAAGGAAAGTTATGATTTGCCACACAACTTGCTACAGGTATACTTAGAGCCCTATTGACCTAATCATTAAGAAAACCCCATCAAAAGACTTTGTAAAGTTTTTAAACACATTAGATAAACCTAAAATGTATGTGGCAGCTATTTGAAAATAAAAAGTTCAGGGCCTTTGCTATTGAATATAACATACATTTGTTCCCCACTTTATAACTAAAAAATGCACCGAAATCGGAAATAGAGTTCAATGGATTTAAGGCTGTTTAGCAATAACTTTTTTTAAACAGAAAAATATAAGAAGGAAGGGGAAGAAAAGGTAAAAAGGAGTCAAATGCTTTAAGAACAAACATTTAACATGTCGAATAAGTTGCCACTAAACAACTTCAAATATCTAATAGTGACATAATCTCCTTTCATGTGCGATGGGCCATCGGGCAGAACGTATTGCACACTCTAAATAGTATTAATTAATAATCCTCATACCATACTTCAATTTGCACAAATAAATAAAAAGAACATACCTTCTAAGTACATGACTCCCCCGGCTCGGAAGACGGGGTAAACAACATCAGGAATGTCTTTTATAAAATCCAATGCAGAAGAATATCCTAGCTGCTGGAACGGTAAGTGAGATCCTATCATCGAACGATAATCAGACAACAAGTCTTGCAAATTAAGCCCTATTGGCGATGATAGCAGCAATGACCTCACTTCTTTCTTCACAGCGTCCAGTTCCTTCGGTTTTTTCTCCATTTTGAGGCCTTCTACTCAGCTACCTATTTGCGGCCATGTTTCAATTTCTTGGCAGCCCCAACCACGAGGAAGTGTGTTGTTGTTGTTACTTCGGCACTGTTTATCATCATATTTTGGTCACATGTCCTTCTACCCTTTAGAAAATGCATTTTGACATTCTGATAAAATATTGTGTCATGTAAAAGACAACGATAATAAAAGAAAACATGTCTGATCTAAATTTAAAAGAAACAGAGTCTAGATTGAAGCCAATGGTTCATTGGTTCTTCTAATTGAAGAGCTTATTTGCTGGCAGGTCTAGAAAAGTTATTTGCTGCAGTATGCTACTCAGAACCAATAAATACACGGGTTAAAGTGCAGCTGGAGAACAGCTACTCAGATTGCTTATTCTTTGGTAGCCAAGTGGTATGAAGAAATGATCCAAGTGGAATGGAACAAGGGTACGGAAAGCAGGTCCAATGATATTAGAAGGCTACAATCCCGGACAAAATTGTTAAGACAAAATGCAATTTCTGCACTTTTCTACTTTATGTCGCCCCTATAAATTCGAATCTTCCCATCCCCCCGAATCAATGTTGGATTTGTTGTTCTATCATTGCTCCTTCAAAATCACGCATTCGACATTAAATTGGGGGAGGGGGCGTTATTTTTGAGAGGAAAGTGAAAGTATAAGCTTTCCTTGAAAAGTCTCAACCATTTTTGTCCGATATTGTAGGAGGAAGCCCTCTATTCCTTGAAATGTGTGCTTTAAAATTGTCAATACAGCTTAAATGGCATCTGCGTGGGGGCTGGGGTTACAGGGCTCTCCGTGTATTTAGTAACAAGCATCTAAAAGTTATACATTAGTAACTGGCGTTAAAATCTATCTCATCGTTTTGATTAAAATCTCAATGGGTCTCGTTAGACCGGGCATAAATTATAAAAATTATCATTGTTTTCATTATGAATTGGAATATGTGGATCAAATTCTAAAAATAAGCACTTCTAAGCAACCTTTCCTTGAAATATAGACCAATTGGATAAATTAAAAAATGACTAAAAGGATTTAACGAAACAATTTTATGTGTATACCCTTTTACTTAAATTTAACCTTGGGGCAGGTTTGGAAAATAATTGAGGCTCTAGCACCTGGCAATTTGATAGTTATAATACCTCGGTGGATGACTCCAAAAATAAAAACACAAGAAGCCACAGAAAGCAAAGAAAGTGTGTGCACAGAAACTGGAGACTCCAATTCTTATTTCTAGGAACATTTGCAAAATTACATACCTAGCAAAATAATATGTACAAGCTTTAAACACTCTCAGCAACATTTCATAAAAACGTCCACTGCTTTGTACATAAATATTTTTCGAGTCATTAAAAAGCACTTTGGTATGTCTATATCTTATCGTGGATCTTGCTCAAGATTTGCTTGAATGTACTTCTCAAGCTCATCACAGTACCTGAATCATAAAAACAAAAGTTAATCGCCAAATTAAGAACCTTTGAATGTAGAAAAGTTTAAAAAAAATTATAATGCAAACTATTTCAACAGCTAGAAAGGCAAATTTCATGGAACATGGAAAAATGATAACAAAGAAGCAATGTTTTTCCATACACCATATCTCGATATTGGCAAAATTTTCCTAAAGTATCTGGCTGGCAAAAGTACCTTTTATTCTTAAAATATTTAGTGTATTTGATTCAATAAGCAAAATTGCGGAACAAAGAGAGTTAAGAATGGCAAAATCGAAAAACTTACAACGATAATCGGTGTTTATGCCTAACTTCGTTGAGCTTGGATCGAAGTAAATTCGGGTGAATGTGGCTGGCACTTTTTAACGCGGTCAAAACAGAATCCTGAAGAAAAGTTCAATTCTCCAATTGACGAGTTTATACTACAAAGCATTAGCTTCAAGCAGCAATTTCCTAGCTTGAAACAAAATAAGACAACATTTGTATCAGTACATTAAGAAATAAAAAAAGAAAGAAGAAACATTTATTAGTGAATACAGTATTAAAAATACAATACGTAAAACACTAGGCAGAAATATTCTATTTTACAGCATGACAGAAACAAGAAACAGGCTAACTTGTATTGCTTTATCTGGGTCGTCGAGATAGACCAAAAGGCCCTTGAACAAGGCATCCAGATGCAGCCTATAGAAATCTGCGTCGTAGTCGCGAAAACACCTGGAAGAAGAAAAAGGCAGTTAATGGTTGATACTTCGATCCAACTGCAAAGGGAACTGACATAATCCATCGTGTCAACAGAAGGAAGTTTGCCTGTGTTTTGCCATTACAGACACTAAGGTCTAATTGGTATACTTAAAATACTAGTTTTCGATAACTTGCTATCGTAGGTGATGTCTGATTTGATTAACTTAATGTGTGATTTTGTCAAAGTGGTGTACAAGTCTCGACGAAGAGTATTTGCAAAATGAAGAATTGTCAAGAGCAGTAGTGCTTTTATTAGCTACAGTGAAATATAAGTAAAACAAGGTTCAATGTAAAAAACTAAGTAAAAAGTTACTTCAAGTAAGCTGAAAAAGCTCTTGTGGTCAAAACTCTTATTTCTTCGTTGCTGTCGTCCATTCGCTTTAAAAGCTCCGGGTAAATTTTATTGAGTCGTTCAGCTTGTAAAGAAGGAGAACAAAACTAAGAACAAACATTACTTGAATGATAAAAAATGAGTATGAGATAGTTGCTTGAATACCATCAAAGGTACTTCCTATAAAGATACTTGACTATCTATAAAGGTACTTCGAGAAGCGCAACATCTCACCATAGATAATTAAGTAGTACAGATAATTAAGATAAACGTAGAGTAATGTAAACAAAAGTTAAGCTGCTTGATAAAATTATTTCAAGGATTATCGAAACCCGTATTTGATTTTGGGAAGCTGGCTACTGAACGAAGTTTACAGAACCTATTTCAAGCAGGGGAATAGGAAACAATAAAAATGCTAAAGATAAATCGAATTGAATAAATGCAAAAGTAGAACAACTATCTTTTTACACAGAATATAGAAAAGTAGTCACAAACCATCGAATAATCCTTGGCACTCGCAAAATAGTTTTAGAAGCGTTTTGCAAGTCACCATTCGAGTTGTTTGGTTGTCATCATCGAGACACGATATAATCTGAAAAATAAAAAAGAGTCGCATGACGTAACACCTGTTTCTGAAGATTAAAGGAACATCAGGCAACAGTGGGATCGCAATGAATTCATCAATATTCACTCTGAAATTCAATGTAGTGCATCATGTAGAAAAAAGGGAGAATGTTGAATATAAAAGTTTCATTTGGCTCAAGTTGTTTTAAAAAAAGAGGGTCAAAGGTAAGCAGAACAAACACAAAAGAAAAGAAAGCAAAGCATAGCAAGAATCGATCATCAAAACTTTATATAGTTTAAGGTGTATCTTACTTCATAAGAAAATTGAGAGGGAACTTATGAAGTGTCTTACTTCATATCTGAAAATCAGCAATGAAAAATGAGACACATAATCGTCATGCTGTCGCATATGGCTAGTGAAATATTCCTAATGTGCCTGCCTGTTCTTCACTGAGCAATTACTACTAAGGCCGTACCTGAACAAGCATATCTGGAAATACTTCGTTGATGTGCTCTGTTGTGATCACGTGACCTTGTAATAGTGACCAAAAGCAAGACATCGCAGCGGCTCGCACGGCAGCAGCAACTCTACACGAAAAGGAGGCAGGTCTAAATTTTCATCGTAGAAGAGACTATGAGAAATGAAGGAAGTGGTCTACGTTAGGATACGTCTACACAAAATAGCAAAAAAACTGCCATTAGCTTGGTAAGGTCCTTACCACTTGGCCTAATTTACGAAACAGGCATGCAGAAACCAACGAGGGTAGGAAGAAAAAAATTCGTTTTTCGGTGAAATTCTGTTTCAATGGTAATGTTCCAAACAGCATCAGAAATTTGGCTTGCTCTGCAATTGAAGGAAAAGGAGGAGTTGAATTTCAAGGCCGTGGGCCATTTACCTTCCAGCGTGCCAAATGCAATTAGGGAGAATAGCTTCCTTCAACAGGCCAACTGAGTAACGCTGAAGTGGCTGAGTGACGTCATCATCACCGTTAATGCTGCTTACAATCCTTGACAGCAATGAAAACGTCCTGGAAAGAACCAATTGGCAGTAAATATCCAGCTTCGATATGACTCACAGCACGATCAAGAACCTTTTAGGTACTGATTTCTCCAAGCACAATCAAGTGTCTAAAAGATCAGTAGTGTGACACACAAGCTCGACTAAAAGATCGTTTGGGTAGAGTAAAAATCAAAGTGTAGGAAGGACAGCAGCGTTCAATAAAAGCCACCCCCCGCCTAGGCTGCCTCACTTTTGCAGGTGAGTCTGGTTTTGTTTAATCAGTCGTGTCAGTGGTGCATCGAATTTTGCGACACAACTCTTCCTTTTGATGAAAACTCATTTGATGAAACAAGTGGTTGTTAAACCAATTGCTAAAAGCCAAAAGATAGAAAAATGTTATCAATTTACTTCAGTCTGAGCTCTGGATCCTTGGTAGGTTGGAGGTTGGTGAGAAAAATCTCCATAGCCCGGGTGAGCATGGAGGGAAGGGCTTTGTGAGATAACGTGAGCAGCGCATCGAATTTGAGTCGTTGTGGCGAGCTGCCGGTCCATTCGTCTACGTCCTCCTGCGCAAGGGAGACATTCAGCGGCATTCAAAACAAAACAGATGATGGTGATCACGTGGTGCATTAAGTGCTGAGCGTCAAGGTTGATACCATGTTATTCGCAAAGGTAAACGCATGCAGAAAAAAGTTATTACATTAATATTGCGTTGGAAAGTGACAGTAACAAAGGCAGGCTTATTATCGCGAGTGAAAAACATCTTGTTTATGACATGTAGAAATCAATGGATTCCTTGCAGAAATGATAGAGAACGTGGTCAAAGGAAAAATCAAAGACAATTTTACCTGCAACTTTGTCAAAACACCATTGCCATGCTCCTCCACAATACCATCGATGCTTTTATAGTTCCCGACTTTTGAAAGTCGCTCGAGATTTGATTTTGCCTAAAAGTTTTGAATAAAAGTTCGAAAGTTCTAATAGAATTTTTGCTAAATTTTACAAATCAACAGATTATGAATGGTAATGGTAAGAAAAGAAAAAAAATCAAACGATGATGATAGTAAGAATAAATAAATGATTATAATGATGAGAATAGAATGAAGAATTACCTCTTTTATTATATCATGATCTGATGCCATTGAGATTACGTTCACCAGAAGATCGAACAACATAAAACTACAGCTAGAGACATCGAGCTCTGACTTGGACAACACTGCAGCCACGAGTGCGTTCAGTTCTAGTTGCAGCTCTCTCGTTACCGTTATGCTGACATCAGGAGAAGAAACGACGGTACAAATATCCTGCGTAAAAATGCATAGCCCATAAATCGAAAGATGTATGAACAGTTGAACAAAACAAGAAAAGTTTATGAATTGACAGCATTTCTATTATAGTCCCATCAAGCATTTTATCGTCACACTTGAAATATCAAAAATGGGTGATTAGTGACTTGGTGACATCTTGGTACTTTGAGTCGCCTTTGAATTATGAATTTACGCTCTTATATTCAGAAACGGTTTAGTGTCTATTTTAATATTTTTAACTTAATTTTAATAATGTTGATCAGTTTGAATGACTATTTTGGCAGTGGTGCTTTAAACTCGTTGATGACACAAATAAGAGTTGGCTAGCAATGCTTTTCACAAAAAGAAAACAATATAAAGAGACCATTTCTATCGGACAGGTGGCAGAAATCTCCCACAAATTGCACCCTTCAGTGCTAATTGGTACAGTACAAATATGAACTACCATTATGCACCACTTTTATCCACTGGTAATAAAAAATGCCAATGATAATTCATATTCGTAACTTCTTATAAAAACTTGATAATGAGAAATACCCGAAGTTCTTTATTCAAAAGGTCTGGAACAGCACCACGAACGAGGGAAGCCAATACAGCTACAGCATTGGAACAGGCTATTGCGTTGGCAGTTGACACTGACTGCACATGTGGAAGCACAAGCTTGCAGTAGATGGCTGGTTCCACGAAAAGACCGGCTAACTCTGCGCTGCGTCTTGCCTGAGAAACAGAAAACAACTTAGACTGGCGTTCAAAAAAGGAATAGATAAATGCAGAAATAAATATCTAACTTTTGTTGATTAAGGAATGGATGTTCCAGAAGTTGGCCATGCCAAAGAGACAAGTGAAAACCGCCGTCATCACTATTCCAAATCCAAGGTACAGGCGGAGACTGGTATGCTCAGCAATGTATCCACTGCGAACGCAACCAAGGGTGAAACATAAGGGCTACATTCACAAAGATACAAAATGGCCTAACCATCAATTTCTAGCAACTTCTGTTTATTCTTAGAGAGTACTCTGTTTATTGTTAGAGAGTACTCATGACAAAGAAGAGAAAAGGAACATACTTCTAAAAACTCTCAACAAGATTGAATCGCGGAAGTATATGAAGCTCACAATCAATCAGTATCAAGGATTAAAGTCAAGAACAACTAAGACCTTTTATTTTGCTGTCTAGAGAGAGTGTTGTCGAGCTGTTTGACTGATGATTGGTTGATTAACTGTTTTATTGATTTGTAACTTGATTGTTTGTTTGATTAATCAACTGATATACTGATATACTGATATATTGATATATTTATTGATTGATTGATTGATTGTAATGTTTGATTAATCAACTGATTGATTGATTGATTGATTGATTGGTTGATTGATTGATAGACTGATTGATCGATTGTAATGTTGGATCGATCGACCAACTAATCGTGTAGACCATCGACAAACCTCTTTTCCAACAGCGCCTTCCTCGTCACGAATGCTTTTATAGAGGCCTTGGAGCAGAGGCTCGAGGTGCATCGTGATGTGGTCTTCCGTACAGAAAATCAAGTGATACAGCAAACGAGAGGCCTGGGATTAAAGAAAAGCAGCAACAATCATTACCAATTATCAATCGAAACGCAAAGGGTATATTGGAATCCTAAGACCATACAGAGGTGCCTACCTTCACGCGTGTCTCGACGACCCAATCAGTGAGGTCACCAAGAACCGCTGGAAGAATTTTGGAGAAATTTCGCTGCACCAGCACTCTGCAGCCAAGCGAGGGTCTATTCCAGGCTGCAAAGAGGTGAAAAAGTCACAAGTCACTGTACACAGTAAGAAAAGAAAATTGATTCATTATATATAAATGGAGCATTAACTTGGAAAGAAAAGGACATTACAGAAGCAAGGGAACTGGATGCATTACAGTAAATAGCAAACTTTGTTCGTAAGAGGAAAGTTAAAAACAATTTGCACAAATCCATTTGTTCACATAAGAAATAGTGTAGCAACCAGATATCAGTTCAATGTCAGAAACTTTGTAATTAAGTAACTTACGATACGAATCTTCAAAATGTTTAACAACGTGGAAATCAAGCTTTTCCTTCAAATCATCTTCATTCTCAAGTTGATACTGCTGACCAGCCTAAAATTGACAAAAAGCATTTTACAAGTGAAGATTCGAAGGTTGATGCTTATAGGGAAGACAAAGTTGGGACTCTCCAGGCAACAACAGCACACGTAACCATCACATGAATCTGGAGAACAGTTAGTGGAACGCTATGTATCATGCTAAAAAAAAATTAAAAATTCAGTACAATTCATAAGCAATTGTTTTGCTCTCTAACTATGATGTCATGATAATTCTGACATAGAATTAAAATAACAAGTTTAGAAAGGGCATTTGGTGGCTTAAAAGGATCAATATCCCTTCTGTTTATATTTCAAGAAAGATCATATAGTGCAGAAAATATTTGAGGCGTGCGAAAGTTTCCACCTTGACTTAGATATAATCAGCCATACCTGGTTAAAGAGGTCTTGACTTTTCTCCTTGATATCAATCATTTCATCAGACAACCCAGTTAGCAGCAGCGGTAAAAGTTTATGAAAGAAAGAATATCTAGAAAAATGATAGTAGACATTGAAACCATATCCAGTCAGAAGTCAGTTACAAAATTTGCATCAAAAAGGTAAAGATATTGCCAAGAATCGAGATGGTCAATGAAAGTGTTTTTCAAGATCTCATAGGAGTTACTTCATAAAAGAAAAAGAAAGGTCTGTGCGACAGGGGAGGGGGTGTTACTATGTTGTTTTGCTTCAAAGTAACTGCTTGCTTTACAAGTGTAGTTGAGCTCTATTATTCAGCCAATGGTCAATCAGTTGGGTGAGGCTTACCCCTTCCACAGTAGCCTACTGTAGTATTTTTCAAGAGAACATGACCAGTCGCCTACTTTTTGCTCGAAGTTTTCCACTTTTTGCTCGAAGAATAATGGTAAGCACCTTTACGGTTGAAATCATCAGAGTAATACAACATCAGAGCTCTAAAAATGTCATACCTATCACGCAGGTTCAAAAGCCAATCGCCAACAACGTCTGTTACCATCATACGGACAGGCGGTGAATGATCGAATGTCCTTTGCGCGATGTGAGATATGACATTATCCACTTCTTTCCCACTGGTTCCTTTAATGACGACGCCTATGGTCTACGCGAAGATGCCAGAAAACAGCGAATGTCAAAGAGTGATAGCAGAGAGATAACTAAATGTCATACTTTAAAGGATGTTTTATACAATTCTTCTCTATATATTCACCTCTGAATAACATTTGGGTTATCTGATCCACATTTACTTCTGTCAATCTGCATTCATACTACAATTTTAGCTTCAATTTTCAACTGTGCTTAATACTTGATCACTACACTTCAACTTTTCAGAATCTCTTAAATCTAGTAAAATCATTATAACTCTTATAAATTTTTCTGAGACACAGCGAAAATTAAAATCTTAAAATTAAATGGATTCAATGAAGCACATGTATAAATAGCTTGTTACCACCTGAAGTTTCACTCAGACTAAAAACATGCCAACAGTTTACAAAATAGCAACATAACAGGAGAGATTAGACTAGAATAAAAGGTTGGCAAATTCACTTCACTTTCTATTTGAGGTGAGAGTATACCTGTAAACAAACTGTTCTGACTTTGTGATGCTGGTGACTCACAGAAACCACCAAGGGCCTTATGAGAACTTCTCCATGAAAGTAAAACTTTTCTGGCACAACAGAGGATAACTTCTTGACACAGTTACAACTTTCCTGAAAAGGTTATCAGCATTGTCAAAATCTTTGAATTCAAAATATAAAGCAGAAATGCTGAGCTAATTAGTAGGTTATTAGTAGAAACATATTTGATATCATAACTAGCAAAAGAATGACAGCTTTGAAATTCAACTAACCTTTTTGACTTCAGGGTATGGGTCTAATATTGTGACAGCTAAAATCTGAATGATATCTTTAGCATAGGGATCTAAGTGGTCTTTGCAAGCAGATATAACATGGTTGAGTGATTGTAATTGTATAAGCCTAATTTCTTCTGTTGTTTCAACAATTTCCTGTCCCCCGAGTCTGTCAGTCAGGACTGAGACAATGTATGGTAGATGGTTCCAGGGTGTAGGAATGGTCTTCATAAACCTTTAATAAAAGAGTCAGCAAATGTAATGACAGCACTAATAATGTGTAAAAAATCTATGAAGTTTGTTGTTATCACTGAACACTTTGTAAAAATTCTCATATGTTTGATCAGTAGTCACATCACTAAGTCCTTTTGATTCTAATTCAAGTAGCTTTTGATCCTCATTCTTTGGTATATCAGCATATATCTGGCTAAGGACTCAGAAGTAGCAAACATGTTGAGTGTTTTGCCACCTTGAGCCATGTAAACAATCAGCAGTTAGTACAAGGAACAGGTAAAAAGTAGGAGCCATGAAGCTGAAGGTGGTCTCTGCCATGTATGATCAGGTGATCAAGGTATCTAACATTAATGGGGATCTTACAGATGAGAATGGCATAGTAAACATAAAAAAGTGGTTAACCTCACATGAAAAGTCTCAGTGAAAACTATGTCAAATTTCTAATATTTAAAAATATGTGAAACACTGCAAAAGCAATTGAGAAGAATTTAAACTCACTCTGTGACAATGTTGCTTGAAAGTTCTCTGCATCTATCAACTGGAAATGCATAGAGACTCAGCAAAGGTTTACATACTTCCTCAAAAATTCTGCCCAATTCAACAGCAGAAAAATCATTCTTTTGAAAAAATTCTTTCTGCAGTTTTTCTAATGCTTTTCTTCTTAGCATTTTATTTCCATCAGACAAACAATTTATGTCCCTTTGGATGCCCTGCAAATAAATTGAGAAATCATTTTCCATTTCCAAATTTTGAGGTACAAACTCCATACATTTATCGATGTTCACATTATGACTGAATTACTATTGGGGTTTATCAACTGTCCTGTTTAAGGCTGGAAGATTAAGATACCAAAAGTAGATCATAGCTCAAAGCCTTAGTTAATGGCAATCAAGAGTTGAAAATTCTATATTTAGTTACTATCCAGACTGTTCATCTGAATAGAATAAACTTGGCCCTGAAATAAGGACTTTAGGGATACCATTAACTGACAATTATTAAGATTTGCACCACAATACTAATACCAGGCCGGGCCTGTTGTATGTTGCATCGTCAAAGGTTTGAGGTGTGATACACATTTATACCCCAGGCCAAGAGGTTTTGATATAATTTGAATAACTCTAATTGCATGCTGTTCTATCTTCCTTTATTCCGGACAAAATAATTATTTTTTCTGAATTCAACACATAATTTCATCAGCTAATGAGTTTTCTACTGACTAATTCATAAGTTGTTGTTCGGCTCACGCCAGTTTTGTCTAAGCATGGAGCTCCATGTTGTTACGAGTATGCGAAGTATAGGTAGTATAGTTGAAGTGCATTATAACGGTCCTACAGGAAATATCTTCAAATTTTGCACAGTGACAAGGGAAGATGCGATGCTAAGACATAAAGCATCTGTTTTTTGGGAACTCAAAGACAATAATCGACTTTCACCTGCAAGAATGATGTTACTTTTTCTGTGTCAAATTGATCAGCCATTTTGCTCCATTTACCAATCAACCTCTTAGTGATGCAGCCTCTTTTACGCATGTGACTCCAAGGTAGTCATAGAAACTGTTGCACATGGACACCAACTCTACAATAAATTTCTATGGCAACATTTTCAGCTTTTCCAGTAGGGTTTGACAACGTGCCCTATGTTTTTCAAAAAGTAGTTTTGGTCTCAGTTTCAAAGAAGCATCGTCGGTTTCGTGGTAAAAAAGGCTAAATCATTTTTCAAGTCCAAATTTATGTATGAAAAATGAATAATACAGTAACCAAAGCAAATGAAAGTTTGAAGAAATTGTCCAGTCCAATTTCAAAGACAGATCAGCAAAGAAAACGCGCTGAGATCTGTGCACTGAGAATGAAACGACTCGTTACCATCTGAACAAGAATGACAGTTCAGCTGCGTAAAATACTATGAATACTATGAAGCACTCTCAACAACAAAGTTCTTTAAATTTAGAAGCGTGAACGATTTGCCAAGGGTTGGCAGACCGAAGAAGTTCCAGACGCCAAGACATGAAAGGTCTTTATTGAGAGATCAAAAAACAGGATACATCTCGATTAATTTGCTAGAAGGTCAAAGGGCAGAGAATCCAAATTCTGATAATTAATTGTAATCAATAAATAGTGCTGAAATTTTGCAACTTGTTGATGTTTTTACTGCGTTATTTAGACCATTTTAAAGGATAATAGGAGTGTTTCAAAAGATACATTTTTTGATCGCCTTAAATTTTTTTCATTCACCAGAAAATTCGAAACTTCTAATTGTCCCAAGACTTTTTGAACGGTAGTGTATTTTACATTGTGAAATGGCTGGCTCACTTGTATCCACGGACCCTTTTGAAAACCCATGAAAAAACTCACAAACTGGGGCTAATAGCGACTGAAATCTTCAAAAGCACAGCGGTATTTAGAAACCATTCAAACCACTCTCTTATACGTAAACAACTCTATTGCAAGGTTATGACGGGTTCTTCATCGTGATTGGCCTAGAGTATTTTATTTTTATTGGATATAATTTTGTTCATAATTCTTGCACACGATTCTTTATTTAGCCATGTTATAAAGGTCTACGATCTATTGAGCCAACCACTTGTCTCTTGCTTGTGACTTTTGCACGTGCATCTGCTGTAAATTATCCTTTTCATTTATCAAAGGGAACCATAAATATCCTTCTAATACCGAAATCCCTGAATAAACCGGAAAAAGCAGCCCTGTAGGGCCTTCCTATGAAGATAAACAGCCTCTACATACAATTTTCAGTTTGGTGGACGTTGATTATCTTAAATATCACGAAAACAGTTACAAGGAATATGAACGGAAACAAAAGAGCGATTGACTACCCACTATTAAGTTAATTGTAATTACAATTTGTCAATATCCAAGATGACAGCAGTAATGCTAAATATATGCTGGAATACACGAAATCACCTAGACAAGCACTCAAGTTTAAAAATGATTATCTCTCAACGAAGGAGCTCCAGCAGAGACGAAAAGTAAAATTTTGTGGCGGTTATTCTAGCTACAAGAGATGATATTTTTCTTTCCTTCGACTTTTGATACTCAAAGTTTGCTTGCATTTAATCAGTAAAAGGGTAAATCTAAAAAATTAGGGGTATGTACTGTTCCTTGCCTAATTGTCCGTTGGCAGTTTAAATATTTCTGACCTGAGTAGGCAAAATTATTGCACGAGCTTGTTCGAAGGATGCCCTTGTGCTGCATGTTAAAAGGTGAAACTACAACTCTAATATGTGACTCCAATATGACCCTTTGAAAACGGTCTTATAAATTTGTCAATAGTTAATCTTCTAAAACAATCTCAGAGAATATATTGGTTTAATCAAGTGACCGTAAGGAATGCAAACGAAGTTTTAAACCGAATATTACAGCCAGACAAGCATAAGTCCTAATGCATGCATGACAGTGACTCCAAATCAATCGTACGCAGTTTATGTCGCGAAGCTGTCCACATTCTTCCTGCTTTTCGTGTTGACGCGGGTTACACCATCAGCCAACCCAGACTGAATTGATCTAGAAAAACAAATTGCGTTAGCATTATGCATTTCTAGCATTGGCAACAAACATCGCTGGATCCTTTGACCTAAACTGACCTCTCGAGCAATTGCAAGTATGCCCGTTATAGTGATCTAGCTTGACCCTTGATTCTTGGACCTAAACTGACCTCACGAGCAATTGTACGTTGACCTAATGACCCTTGACCTTCGAAAAGCATCACGTGCAAATGCAAGAAAGCAGCATTAAAAATCAACAATTCGAGAAAAAATGTTTAGAGCATATAGACTAGAGGTATTTCAGCGAATATTTGGCATTTGGTAGGGGCCGGAAAAGCTTATAAAGTTCACCAGCTTTACGTATTACTAAGGAAATTGACGTACATTTCGTCCAGTTCTATGTCCTCATCCTCTTCGGGTACGTGCAAATACGGGTTGCTTGCTGCCGGTCGGAATTTGTATCTGGAATGGAAATGAAGAAAGTCTTCTAAACGATTGACTAAAATCAGTGAGATGTGTGCAAGATTTCTTGGAAGCACTAATGAATTGAGCAGGCTGATCCTGCGCCATTGGCATCGGCTGTTCATAAATCGAGACCATTATGCTGTATAAAACAGCCTAAAATGGGTAGCAGAACACTTTATAAGAAACAAATATGAAAAAACTAGACGGCCGCAATTTAATGAATGCGAGTGAAAAGAACAGGCTTAGATTAAGTGAAACAAATATACATGATTTTACTTGGCTACTGATGCCAACTCGGCCTTCCACATTAGCTTTAGTTTATTGGTCAAAAATGCTTTTGATGACAGTTTCACAAATGCCCCACAGGGAAGAGACTGCTTTAGGGGGATACGTACCCCGTGACGACAAAGAACAGCAGGGAGGCCAACTCTGTGCATAACTGCAAAATAAAATAAAAAGCGTTTTTTCAGAAACCAGACAAGCACTAGCATTGAGACACAAATTTATAGTCTTAGATCAAATTTCTTTTGGTCTAGCTTGCTTGATATCATGGGGTGTGTACAGCGGTATCTGCATTAAAGACAGCAGCAAGACAATAATGCATTTAATTTCAAGGATTGCATCATTCATGAACTGAAGAGAATCAAATAAAGCATGGGCCATCACCGCAGTGTCTGGTGCCTAGTGCAAACCACAGTTAAATACGAATGTTTGAGTTATCTGATGTCTTTACATTTAGCTCTACGTAAATGAAAAAATGATTAAAAATTACTTTAATCGAGTAGATTAAATACAATGATAATAAGATCTTGAAGAAAGTATGCTTACAGGATCCAGCCATACATAATTGAACGGGACCGTTATCTGTGAAAATAGAAGTAAACAAACATAAATGAATAAACAAAAATATGAGTCAATAAACAAATATATGAAAGAATAAATGAATAAATATTTGAATGAACTTATCAGTCAATTGACGAATGAATGAATACGATGAAGAAAAAAGTTAATAAGCAACCAGCCAATCCATTGAGTGACTGACATTAAGGATTGAAAAGACGCGTATACACCTGACTGGAATTGCAGTTTTGCTGATAAAGGCAAGCTGTAACATTTGTGAAAATCGCTACTGGAATGAGAAGGCCTACTTTTATTTTTAGTACATAATAGCCACATTTATCTACTTCTATCCATGAACTAAAGAGGGAGATTTTCAGATGACATAAAACACACCTTTATCAAGTAGACGATAATTCTTGTGAAGTAAATATAACAGACGATCTGAAATTAAAGAGATTTGTAGGATAATGATAGCCAATAAGGAAAATCAAAGTGGGAAGGGGTAAGGTAAAAGTTCATCTAAAGTTATCCTGCGAGAAAACAGAAAGAATTTAGCAAAAAAGAACAAACAATTCAGTTAAGATCATGCGGATAAATATTTTGATAATATAACCTTTGTTTTGTGAATAGGGCTCCACACAAAAGTTTACAACGAAACGTATTTGCATTGTAAAGACTTACCAGAACGTAGAAGTGTCGAAACAGTTTAAGCTTTGCTAAGCTTATCGCAGCTGCAAAGAAATAGTAAGATGAAGTATGTTGCGAATAACCCAAAACAGTTTTTATGAAACCGATGCAAATAAACATACAAAATCAAGTGAAAAATTGATGACAAATCATAAAAAATATATTATTGTTCGAATAATCAAAATGATAGGTAAAATTAATATTCAACTCACGAGCAAAGATGCAAAAAGCAATATTTGTCTTTAATCTTTGGCAAACATTATTTTTCAAAGGAAAGCAAAAATTTGGACAAGAAAATTGCAGCCATAGACAAAGAAAGCACGAGAAAGCAATGGCTGCAGCGACCTACAATCCGTTGAAATTTCCAAGCTTGTTTTTGCATCAATACGTGCTCATGTAATACGCGCCTTCCATACAATCATTTCTCATTCTTCATCAAATGACAAAGCAAATCCCCACCCCACTCTTCTACAAAACTTCACATCAAATCAAAACGAGCGGTGATAAACCAATGACTACTTGAGTTGCGCTTCCCGAGACATTGTAGTTAAAGCCCTCTAAAACTTGTTCGTAAAGACCCAATATTCTTAGTTTTATGATAGCATGGATATATTCATGACTTACCCTTGCCGTCCGTTTTTGAAGCTTCTTGTAGGTGCCTGATAGACCTGTTGAGAAGAAACTAACGTTCATACCCTGTCCTAGCACTGCCTGAAGAATATATCTGCCTGAAGAATATATCATTCTTATGAAGAAATACACTGAAATCGAGCAATCGGTCATTATGGATCCAGGAATAAAAATGACCCAGTGAAAACCTGCCGTCCAAATTTGATCTACAAGTCAGGGTAAATGGTAAAATGATGAGACCGATATATGTAAGATTGACTCTTTAGCAGGCGGCGATTTGGCTGGCAAAAAAGATATAGAAGAAAATTCTTAAATGATCCTTACCAGACAACAGGGAAGAGAACGGTGCCACAGCAGATCAAGTCAACAAGAATAAATATCTGGTTGTAAGAAGAGTCAAGGAAAGTAATAGCACTAAACCTTGCATAATAAAAGAAACGGCTGAAAAGCTGAAATTTTTGACCGACATAAAGCCGATTCATGATTCAGGAAGGACCCAGACTAATTTCAGGTAAGCCACCTTCTTAGCTGCCACACATTCTTTCCTTAGTTGGAAGTTCATGAAATTAAAGCGCATGACAAAGCTCGTTATTTATGTCAATCTGTCTTTCTTACTTTGTAGCCTTGAAATGTTTTGCTGTAATAATAAATGTGTTGTTGTAATCAATATTGAATTATCAACAATTGGTGTCTTCTAAGACCAACATCGAAGAACTATTACAGTTTCCATCTTACAAGCAATGTATATAATAAGAATCGCAAATCGAGCTTACGTAAACAATTATCAATGTTATCCATTGTACGAAAAATACTGCACGGGGGGGGGGGGGGGTGTTGGGGAATTAAGTAGAACTTATTTATATCTGGTTAACTTTCGGACAAAAAGGATATCCAAGTCTTATACTGTGCTTTGCCTTCCTCTGTGGAGTCAATCATGATGGAAGCCACATTTGCGAGAATCTAAAATTAAATTTTTTTGTTTTTAGCAAATGCAATAAAAAGGTTGTTTTTAGCAATTGTTTTTAGCAAATGGTGTAAACAATAATTTAGCACAACACAGTTTGAAAATTCGAAAAATTCAAATAGAAATGGTGAGGCAGACCAGGAGTCAGATGAATTTAAGCTACTTCTATGTGAAGTCTTTAAACATTTAAATTTTACTGGCATGTGATTCAGAGGCTTAGTAGACTTACTGCTCAACAGAAAGAAATATGAGAAATGAAGAATATAGAGGTGTTAAATGCAAAATAATTCAAAACAAGTAATAAGGTAAAACTCTAACCTGGAGTGGCAAAACAATCATGAAAATGCGTTTCTCTTTGGTGGAAAGCACTTGCTTCACGAAGAAGAACCCAGTACCAATCAAAACGATACAAGTAAACATGAGTGCACCTTTCAACCTACAAAACGTTGAAGTATATTAGTGCTTACTTTACTGCCGCCCTTTTCTAACATCCAGAGAATCTATTGCGGTAGAATATCGAACGTGCTCCATGCTGCCGTTTCACACATTCTTTTATTTTATACTTACAATGATGTACGGTGCAATCAAAAGGTGGCAAGAAGCTTGGAAATAAAAAAATCATCCACTGCTGACTTTAGTGCCACGTCAGTCGTAAGCATACTTAAGGCTAACATTATAAATGCAGCCGGAGAAAGAAGTCTATGTCATTTTTTATGAAACAATACGGGTAGGTGAAGAGTTTTTGTAAATCAATTGTTACTTACAAATGCGTTATATAAAACAAAACAGCCCATGACTCCATCCGTCTGCCATCTTTACCAATGTAGTAGTAGTTTATCTAAAGAGGCATGGCGATATGAAGGTATGAAGATTGATGATTTATCAAGATTCTGCAGACTGCCTAGGTATTGTCAGCCAGGCATTCACGTGGGTATCTCAAGTAGTCAAGGATTAACTTACAATGTTATTCAGGAAAAGAGCTCGATGTTTACTAAGCTAATTTAACGTTTTGTTAGATAATACTCTATGTCATCATTTCAAACACTATTTGCTGTTCATTATATCTCCATGTAATGCAGTGCTTTTCAACAGCACGATCGACCTACTGGCAATTTTAAAAACTCGGCAATTTGTCCACCTTATATTTTTCTTAAAAATATCAAAATTATCAGTAAAAAGATGATATACTTACCGCATGAAAAAGAAGAGAAAAAGACTTTAAGAACACAACCACAGCCATCAGATAGTGAATTTTAAATGTCCACTCTCTATAATAATGAGAATTGAAATGACAAAAAAGTATTAACTAATCATCATTAATTATATCGTCATTAAAAAAGTATTAATTACACAAGGTAGAATTTTGAAATATTTGACACATATATATAGATGGAAGACAAGGTACAATATAATCATTACGTCATTGATTTACAATGGTAGATCATTCTATTTGCACTATTTGCAAGATGTGATGATTTCTCACCTGAGTTTCCGTAGAATGCTTACATAGACACAGCCAGCAATGAAAAACAAAACAGAGATCACACCATAGATTGTCGGCAAAGGAATCTAAAACCAAGGCAAGCACATTAATTTTGAAACCTCGACTACCATAGTAGTTTACAATTAGCTTTTTCAAATGCACTTAGCACATCATCTAACTACACAGAAAATTATCTAAAATATTTCACGAAGAAGTATAGAGGTTTAAACAATTTACAAGTGTGGTTTATAGTTATAGATACAAGTACCAATTGGCAAAATGTGTTTCTTCTTTGACTGCAAACAAAATGGAAACGAAAAAGTAGATCGAAATTCTACAAAAGAAATTCTTCTTTGTCTAACCAAAAAGTAGATCAAGTGAAAAAATTAAACATAACACTGAGATGCTGCTTTTTGACCAGGACGCTTGTTTTTTCTTGAAAATTTGAATTTAGTGGATTGGTTTTTAGTACACTTAACTATACAGCATTGTCTAATGTTAAAAAACAATAAATTCAATGTTAACTAATGCAGAGGTTTTATAAAGTGAATTATGTTATCTCAAAAGCAATGGCTGGGCCTTTCTAACAACCCTGAATGGATACATGTGTATGCAATTGGATTCAGCAGCTTAGAGACAGCCTACCTCTCCAGCAGCCAAGAATGTATCCTTGTTGTGCTCTATGATTCGAAGCTAGCAGAAAGAAAGAAAATGGTGAGCTAGACCAAGCTCTTACTGTGAAAAAACTACTGCGGACTGCTCAGATGACTGCTAGGCAATTTGATATATTTCTCCATCAAACAACTGACATGCAACTTCAGGGAAAAACCTCATCATCAAAGTTATTTCAAAACTTAATTTAAATTTGTTACAGGTACTTGAATATCCACAACAAATTGATATCCAACAAACATAATCTGCTGTTAATTTGTTTCATGTCAAAGCACATCAGCCAAATTGAGGCTGAATTGCAATTTATGCTTAACCTAGATGTCTCAAAGGCAGATTTCATTGACCAACAGTTAGGCAAGCTTGTTGCTAAAGCACCTCTACAAGCTGTCTGTTTTTTCAAAACATGTTTATGTCAATTTCTAAGAAATAACTAGCTGTCATAGAAAAAAGGTAAGCCTATTTACAACCAACCTTCATGTCAATCTTCACAGGGGTTTCAGCATAGCAGTTGTGAAAATAAAGATTGTATAGTCCTTCATTCCCTTCATTTATTATTATTGTTATCTGAAAAGAGCCAAATGGTTCTAAAGGGTGAACATTAAAAAAAACTTCATACAGTCACATACCAAGTACAGGCTTAATGTAACAGAACTTGAAGGCATTTCAGAAATGTGTTTACGAACAGCAAGCAGGAGGAAAGCTTAAGTTTTCGCAAGGTTCTCCTTGCTAGGTTTGATATAGAATATCTTGCAGCACATGGTATAAAAATCTTGGGATATTACGTGCTACAATGAACAGAGGCTATCATTGATTTTTATGCAAACCATCAAGGAAAAGAAATAGAGTAGTATAAAACTGTATCATTGTAAAATTGCATTGAAAGCCACTTACAGTTCCTGCAAACATGTTTCCAGTCAGGTTAAGGGGCAGCTCTTGAGGATGAAGTCCTTCTTTTAAGGAAACAATATCTGGCTTTTTTACCCCTCTCATTTTCCGGGTTTGGTTTTTTACCTTGTTTGGAGTTATGGTCTCAACTGGTTTCAAGATATTTACACCAAGTTTTGGGAGCAGTTTTCTCACATAGTCTAAGAGGCTATTTTCATACCAGGCTTGGTCGGGAAGTCTAATATTGCTCACATCAAGGGTCTTAAAAGAAGGACCAAATCGCTCAACGATGATCCTAAAATAAGAATCATTTAAAAAATTTCCAAAAAAACTCAATATATACACAAAACAGTATTTAAACAATGGTTTGTATCGGTTTGCCCTATCAAAATAAAAAATGGTTTTGTATCGCTGTATCTCTGCATGTTTGAACCTTAAATGTGATATACAAAGGAACTTGCAGCAATTGCAAATAAATAAACCAGAATTACTTTTTCCTTGGAAAATCCAAAGTAAACAGCATCATCTCAACTTGCTTTGCAAGTCCATCTCTTTCTTGCAAAACACATTTTTCAGTATGTTGCTCCTGAAAATTATAAAATCCATTAAAATTCGCACTACCCTTTAGGTCTCTACTTTAATCTTTACCAACACCTTTAGTTTAAAAAGTGCATAAATTGGACACTCCAACAAATTTTAGGATTGACTTGAAGCTATTTTATAAAAGATATTTTGTTGAAAATCAAACTGTAAAACAAACCATGTATGAAGAAACTCCATCACTCCCAGTCTTTTCTAAGCTGAAGCCAACCTGTCAAAACAAGATACATTAAAATTAGTCACATACATCACTGAAACTGTAATCAATAATCACTTATTTTCTAAATATAAGCCTTGGAGTTTTATTCTAAATTCTACAAAGACACTTGCTTCTAACTACATTCAAATGCCACCCTTTAGAATGATTTCAATACACTACATTTCTCATGAATAGCTTAATCTATTTTTAGCCTCAACAAGTACAACATTGATTTCAGTAAAAACATGATTGAAGGGCACTGATCTAGTTTCCTTTTATAGCACTTATATAATCAATTTTAAATGAAACGTTTACAAAGATTTTTCCCCCTGTCCTTATGTATGATATTTGACATCATTTTCCATCGCACCTCCCTTTGATTTAGGTAATCATTGTCTTCATTATTCAGAATATCTATGGTCTTTGTGAAACAGTATCACAAGTTATTAGGTATTTATTTCTTTGAGACGGTTCTGTGTAAAATTGATGATGCAAATCATTAACACATTTCTTCATGAGCATCTTTAATCAATCTTACTGTGCATTGAAAAATTAGAATGTTAAAAAATAGAAGTAACAAAAGGATCTGTCTGCAAAGTTGGCAAAGAATATGACTGAAAACTATGAAATGAAAAGGATAGAAAAGGTCATAAGTGGTCATTACAAATAAAACAAAGGCAAATTATTTTTAAAATATTTAAATGTCATAGATTGTACATATCTCATGATAAAAATACATTTGAAACTTTTACTGAAACTTAGGTTTTGAAACTTCAAACTTAACTCAAAAGGCATGCAGCAAGGCTAATCACCATGGTCAATTAACATTAATCTGAGTATATATGTAGTTTTATTCTTAAATGTACTTAAAAGTGGAGGAATAGTATTAGTAACCTACTAGTAAAATTAATGCCAAAATTAATGCTATTAATGCCAAAGTCTGTTTAAGTCTAATTGCAGGTTGAAATGTAGAGATTTAGGCAAGTTTCCAACATTTTTCTCAGATCAAGTCTTAAGCAGATGTTTTAATAGATGAATAACTGTGTGACTTCACTTCAAATCGAGAAGAAAATATACCATACCAAACTGAGGGGCTTCTCTTTGGAAGATGACTTGTCAATTTTTGGAGCGACATAAATAATATCAATCATGAGGCCTCCGCCCTTTTGGAAACCAAAGGTGCTAACTGCAAAATTCCTTCTTGCATCACTCTGCAAAACAAAATAGCTTTTACAGATAATATGTTAAATCAACTTTTGTATTGATAGTTTTAATGAGAAGAAAATACTTTAATATTGGATTGCTGAAAAGAACTCAACAGTTTTCAAGCTGGAAAAACTTTTAAAACATTCAGATGTACGATAATTAAGAAGAGCTTGTCTTGAGATGGGCACATTTTAAAGTGGAAGCAATCCTCTTGTTACGTTACTTTGACACCTCAATTCAAAGGGTTTCCAAGGGTCTGATAAATCCCATTCAACTCTACAAATTAACAACCTTGAGATGACTAATTGATCAAATAGCTTTCTCCCCTAGCATATTTTCAGTAGGATGAAACTTGCATTATACATCCTGGAAGACTTCTCACTTTATACAAGCAAATTTCTATCATATTTTCCCAATTCTTATTTTACGTCAAATCGTCATCTTGCGTTGACAGTATCATGATATCATCAATCGTGCATGACTTAATCCCAATTAAAAAAACTTGGTCTGTGAATGCATCTGATCCAAATAAGAGAAAGAAAAATGTAAATAATTCGCTAAACAACCTTAAAATTAGACATGTTTAATTTTGGTGTGTTATACATGCGCAGCGTAAAGTAGATCCAGCTGCTTGCTTTGCTTGGGCGGTAGGGCCTAGGCAACATTTATCGACACTTGATGCAAAAAACGGGCTTTTCCCTTTGAAAACAATAAAGTTTAGTCATACCTCTATCATCAAGCTGTGTCTTCTTGAAGCAACATTTGTCGCCAATATTATGAAAATGAAGGTTTTAATAGCAACTGCTATTGTACAGTGTTGACAACGCAAATTACCGACATCATACGCCATTTTCGAAAGTAAATACAATTTCTTAAAATTAGCCTCTAGTTGATGACGAGGCTAATGAAAAAATGATGACTACATGACGTGACGTGTCTATTATGTCATCATTGGCATGGGATATCTTCATTTCTTTGCACTGCATACACAAATTTTTCATAAATTCTTTAAAGTGAGACATCGATAGTAAGATCAGCAGAACGCTTAGACAATTAGAAACTTGAATCCACCTTTTATGCATAGCATTTTTAGTTCAAGAGCTTTAGAACATCCTCAAAGCCAGTGGCAATTCTAGCCTTAAAAGTCTGGGGGGACTAACCGGGGGCCAAACGTTATAGGAGGCAACGCTAGCTATTACTTTGGAAACTAGTAGAAAATAGTTGTAAGTATGTCCTTGGTACAGCTCTACCAAGGCTGTTATGCCAAATAGTTTTATTAGTGGTGTAAGGAGCAGCTGTGTCCCCTAGGAAAAATAACAAAGAAAAATTGTTGCTGGGGGCCCCAAAAGGTTCGCGACCGTTTGTTATTTGGCTAGAAGTAACTTTGTTCTGTTACTCCACCGAGTTTTATCTGTTTAACAATAATGCATTAAGATCATGGTTTTCAACAGAATAACTGAACTTGATTGGTAAAATTTTTCCATAGTAGTTATGTCTTATATCCAACCTCCATGTGATCAAGTAAATCATTCTGTTACACAGAATTTCAAGTCATACAATTTCGATAAGCAATAGTAGATTGCCAAGGTATACTGGGGTGGTATTGGGCTGACCCTGCGCACCCCAGCGCAAGAGGGTGGATCACTAAATGATTGTCAAGAATGAGTTTTTTTGGTAACTACAGAACTCTTGGCAACACTTGGTTTTACTTGGTAATTTATAAGAAATGAGCCAAAATATCATTAATGTCCACCTCCGTTAGAAGCCAAAACGCTTACCGGGGCCCCCTAGTTTGTAAATAAATGCAATAAAGATAGCATTGAGGAAAATAAAGAGAGCAATCCTAACAAAGTGAAAAACGATAGAACAGCTTCGGCAGAAAACATTGAATTTTAATAGAAACTTTTGAAAAAACTGGGGGGGGGCAAAACAAGGGGCAAAGAAAATTTCTAGGGGAGGGGTGGTGGCGTGGCCCCCTTGGCCCCCTGTAGAATCGCCACTGCTTAAAGCCATAGGACCTGAAATCTGGAACTGTCTGCCAAATGAACTAAAATGTACATCTTCAAATGTATGATAAAACAATGGGATGGTCCTAGCTGTAAATGCAACGTTTGTAGATATAATGATATCGATATCCTGTAAATGTTGTCCATTCATGTAAGTTTCTTCAAATATTTAGCTTATATATGTACGTATTTATTTCCTTAGTTATTTCATTTCAATTTGTTATATAGTAGATTCGATTTAGATTAGTTGTATGTGTATATATCAGTATATCCCTTATTTCAGGAAATTAACGAATCATGAAATTAACGCGGTTTGCCGTCAATTTAGTTATACATTAATTTTGTGACGGTGTTAATTTAATGAACGTTAATTTTGTGCAAAATTTGTAAAAAGGCAATTTTTTCAAGTGGAATAAGAGATTAAAACAAAAGGTTTCTTTTGTTAAACATATATTTTATCCATCTATTTCTTCGTCACTCTCATTCTCCTCGCTTTCACTGGATTGATCATTGTCCAGAATGTCCTTCAAAATTTGTGACGAATCGTCGCAGTATTCTGTATTTTCTGGTAAGCAACCTTTTCTACGTAGCTTTAAAGGACGTCCATTCCCTTGGAATTCTGCCATTTTGCTGCCATAGTAATAATGATTTCTAGTCCACCTTGCACGAGTGGAGGTGGCTTAGGTGCCACTGACTTCCCCAATCCGCGTTAATTTAAGGCACCCGCAATGTATATTTTTGTAAAACCGCGTTAATTTTATGCTTCCAAAATGCAAATTTTTCACAGACCGCATTATTATTATGACGCATTAATTTCATGATTCATTAATTTCCTGTTATAAGGTTAATATATAGCTAGTAGCAATATCGAATTGAAATAAGGTTACGAACAAAAAAGATATGACTAGCAAATAGGGCAAGGTAACATGGAAACTTTGTTGTTCCTGAAAATGCTGCAGTTGAAAATGGAAAACAAATTTTTGCATTTTGGTAAATAAACCTCAGTAGGGACTCCTCAAACAGTAGTTAAGCTATAAATTCGTCAGCTTCGAAGCCCCTTACCCATTTAATGCTCTTTTTGAGTAGCCCCTCCCATTTAAGGTGGTACACTGACTCAACACCATTGATCTCTATAAAGATATCAGTTATAGAAAGATCAGTGCGCAACACACATTCTTCCCATTTTATGGCTACAACACAAGGCCTTTGAAATCAGCGGTCACTTTTATAAAAATAACTACTAAAAACTGTCAATCTCATGACTTGGAAAATTTGCTGTTATCCAATGTATTTTCATCTTTTCTGATACACGCTTGAAACACTAATAGGACATTCAAGTTTGTGAAGAATAGTAAAAACAGTAACAATGGAATCAAATGTTATCACACAATTCTAGTTGAAAAATAAAATTTGCTATTCTATCATAGATAATTTCTTATAATTTTATGTCATAATCTCATAAACATATCATGATATTAAAATATAAACTTCTTAAATTATACTATATTACTAACTGTAAATTATAAACAACTTCTATTCATTTCCAGTATCTACATACAGCAATAGTTATTGCTAGCTGGCAATTTGTAAGACGTTAAACAACATGGAAAACAACGCTTTGCTGAAAATATGCCCGGTGCATTCATTGAAAATCAAACAGATAGCATTGTTGTGAAACTTGAGATTTGATGGTTCCTTCCTCTTACTGTCAAAGCATTTGCTACTCTATTCACTGTCAACATGTCATTTGCTTGTCCCTCCTTGTTTCACTGTTACAAACACTAGCTAGTGTCTTTACTCTTAGGTGAATCACATCAATAGCAAAAGTGTACAAAATATAAACTCTTTTACAATAAACAATCTCCAGGTTCAGCAAACAGACTTAGGCCAGTTTGACTTTCTAATGAAAGTCTTTTCTGGCCTTTTATCATAACTAGTCTGTGGCCTTCTCATCCAATTGTGCGCTGGCATTTCAACACTTCTTGCACCAGGAGTGTACAAATGATACACATTTCCTTGTAGCACCCTGTACTGAACAGGATATGTAGAGAAACGCTGTTCTGTTGCTGGTGGCACTCCAGTAATGCTTTCATTAATGCTTTCATCTTCCAAGCTGTTAAATGTAAGATTAGCATTAATATTCATATCCACACCAGATCTTCTGATTCTCTCATCTTTGAGATTATGTGTACTTCTCAAATGTAGCAAAGGCTGGCATCTATTAGTTGAGCCTTCTTCTGAAAGTTCCTCTGCACCTTTTACTGAAACAGAAGCTTTACTTCGTTGAGTTGGAGGGTTTGAAAGCCTCTGCAACACCAGTTTTGGTTTTCTCACAAAAGATTTTGTGCTGCAATCTTCATCAGTTTCTCTGTTTAATTTATTCTCCATTATCCAAGCCATGAACTTGTGACTCCACTGCAAATCATCTCTATTCACATAAAACAAAGATTGATCTGCTTCAAATGCCTCTTGATAATCTGCCTGAAGATGTTTGGATGATGGTAAAGAATGCACTTGAACAAGCACTACTTTTGTATCTGGTACTGACACAATGTTTGCTAGCCTTTGGGGCCCAAGTAACACCTTGTCACCAACTTCTGGGCTTTGGTCAACTTTGCTTGTTGGATTTCTGCTAGCAAGCAATGGAGCGGTTGATGGTCTTTGATGCTTCCTTGCTTCATAGTATGTGATGTTAAGACCCCTGAGTCTCTCTTGGGGTTCTTTAAAGTAGTTACTGTATACAAAAAGACTCCCTCGCTTTGCTTTTTTTATCTGCAATGTTATCAACTTGACAAGTCTTTCTTTTGATTTCTTATCATCGCATTTGCAGATTTGTTCCTCAATCTCATGTCCAATTACGTTATTCAATGTTGCAGATGACAAAATGCTTACTACACTTGGATCTTCTAAAAACGTCATAAAATCAGGAACAAGACAGAATATATGCGCAGTCTCACTTGCAATAATATGGTGGTACTTAGCTTCAACATCAATATCACATTTACCATATGCAACCTCAACAAGCCTTTGGTTTAATGACCTCAAAGTATCATAAAGACATACTGTGATTCCTTTTGACAAACCGTCAAGTTTGATGGCAGAAAAAAGAGCAGACGCTATGTTTGTTCTAGTTTGTAGCTGCAACTTGAAGATATCACAACAGTTATTCACATCATCTTTGTTCATTCCAATCACTTCAAGGCATGATGTCAACAATACTCTTGGAATCAAGAAAATCAATGATGAAATAAGGAGCAAAAGAAACAGGTTTCCATTTTCAACAGATCTAGCTCTCATCTCAAAACAATGCTGTATGAGATTAGTGGCTTCTAAACATGACTCCAAATTGGTGTCATCATTTAAATCCTTGTTTATGTATTGTAGCCTTCTTTTGTCGAGTGCGTGATTGTGCACTTCATTTCGTCCAAATGTCATAGACAATGCTACAGTTCTTCTACCAAAAATATTGTCTGTCGACCCATCTTTCATAAATGTTGGAACAAACTGGTGCCTTGGTAATTTGAGTCTGACAGGCTTCTCACTCCTTGCAGACTGACGAAAGAAGTAATCAACTTTTGCCCGCTCTTCAGCAGTCACTAGCTCTCCATCCAGGGACCAGACTTTTGGCAGGCATTTTATGACATGTTTGCGGTAATTCGAATCCCTTTGCAACTTCTTATTCCCAAGCAAGTATAGCGATATGATTTCGAGATGGGAAATCTTTGACAACTGCAACCAATCGAGTCGATTCCCGGACGCAATAACAGTACCAAAAGACTTGAACCTTTCAAATCCTGCCAAATCTTTAAGTTCATTACAGCTAACATTAATCTTCCATAGATGTGGACACACGCTTACATCGACTAAAGTGTCAATCGAGTTGCCCTGAAGAATAACGACTTCAAGGTTGACACACAAACCGAGACCTTGAATCCGCTTGATGCCACAGAAAGATAAGTCAAGAAATGTTATACAGCCAAGAGGATCCGCCGTTATAGATCGAAGGAACCCTTGTGTTATCTTCTGGAATGGAAGTTCATCGTCTGCTCGTGAGCGTGTCGAACTGGGAGACGATTTTCTCTTCAAATGTGCCATTTCTCGAACTAGGAGATGGGATTGTTTACATAAGCCAGAATCCCTTTGAGTTTCCCGCCGATTCTAATAGAGCCCCTTGAATTCACAATTTACAGGTTGTAGCCACCCTTTATTGTAAAAATTCGACGTAATCTCCATTGGGTGCATTTCATGTCTTGATGAGCTGCAATCCTGAAGGCCGCGGCAAATTTGTGCACTTAGAGTACAATAACATTGGAGGCGTCTCTAACTTCGTTTCCTGACAACGCTCGTGCAACAAGACCGGTGATCAAAACATGAAAAGGAGGTTAAAGCACCGGGTCCTCAAAAGAGAACAGTTCGAGGCACACAATTTAATGGGCTTGAGATAAATGCTACTTGGGACACGAAGAATTCCAATGTCAGAAGTTCCAAATACCAAGTGAGGTACTTTGCTAATTGGATGTCTCTACCATTATTCTACAAGCCATGGGGGGGGGGGGGGGGTGGTCAAAGGAAGCGGGGATATATTATATATTTAAGTTTTTGCTCTAAAATTCTTATAATGAAACATTACAAAGGGATGCGTTTAATTATCTTCAATCAAAATCTGAGGGAAAGAGTCCAGCTCCTTTTCACCATCGCATGCTGAAAGTTTCTGCATCAGTTTTAGTCCGAAATTTCGTCAAAGCGGTACCAAAAGAGATGGTTGGTAGCTCTAATAGAATACTGATTGGCCTTGAGGGTTCATTAATTGATAAAATGCCCTGCAGATTCAGCCTTAAACTAAAACCTACTGCCAATCCTATTACGCATACTGAAAGTGTTCTGTGATGCACTCCAGCATATTTGGCATCGAGAAGACTTTATGAGAAGTTTATCCAAGAGTTTATCCTTTGGAGTATTTTAGAAAGAAGCTCCTGAAACTTCCAGCACGTTAAAATTATCGAGTGATTTTATGGATTCATCTCTCCATTACTCTTTCTTTTCAACACAATTACAAGAAAGAAAAAGGTGGATTTTGCATTTATTGATAAAGGAATTGCAAGACCATTCATTTGAATCAGTAATAAGATAACAAATTTGTCGTCAAATTGCAAATGGAGCTTTTTCGATTGAGCCACTAAAATACAGCTCGCCGCAAAATACAGTAACTTGCTTAGGCCTAAAGCCCTCTGAAATTCTTTTGATCCAATAAACATCAACAACAATATGCCATATTATATCCGATAACAAAGGTAGATTAATCATAGGTTTTGCGCAAGATTTCCCATGGCGAACATAACCCATAAAAGGGATGACAGAAAACCTCAAAAAAGTGAGATCAGCATTTGCACCTGCTATGATTCAGAAACATTCTGATGACTGACTTCGTTGAAGAGCACCCTGGCCACTTCATCCTACTTCCATTTTTGATAAAGTAGGGTACCCTTGCAATCATATACCTGGAGAGTGTGCTATGACAACGCCAAGAACTAATTATTCAAAATGATTGGTTACAGAGTGTTCGAAATTCTCACTTAAATAAAACAATTGGAGAAGACATCAAATCGTGAAGAAATTCTGCTTGAATGTAGAAATAGTTTGGTCGAAATCCCAAAAAATTGAGAAAAATTTTATTCAACAAAATTTATTTCAGAAAAAGGGAGCTAATATTATAAACACAAGTGATACTTTCTAGGGCTGAAACTTCTTAGCGCAAAATTTGTTATCAAAAGGTCCCTATAGTGAACTCATCAGAAACTGTCATATTCTATTTAGAGTTTTTCTGCGAATCTTCTATAGAGGACCTTGAATATCTAATAAGAGCCACGGGGGCTTGGCATTCTCTGGTTCATGTAACCAAATCGCATGTTACCTCTGCCTCCACGGAAGCCTCCGCGCGAAAAGCCTTCAGGCCTGAAACCAGACCCCCGGCCTCTGTAGTGCCGCGGTCCTTGATATCCACGTGGTCGGGCATACTGCTGGCTAAAAAACCGGCCTCGATTAGGGCCTGTGGGTCCACCAGTGGGAGCGAGGCTGCCAAAAGGAATGTGAAACAAGAAGTACATATTTTGCTCTGGGGAGGTATCAAGGTATTGTGTTTAAAGCTTGTGTGTAGCGTCATGCATCGTGAATTTGCTTCTACATCCTTGCAATACGCCTAAACAACATTCAAGTTCATACACCCACACAATTCATTGACTATTAATGATGAGAAGTGTTGTATGGCATTACCGTAGGTGGATTTCTTAATCTTAAATCAAAAGACGGGTCAAATGTCCTGGAGCTGAATTAAGAACTTAAAATGACTTCAAAGGATTTATCACAGCACTGAATCTAAAAATGGGGAGGCGAGCCAGATACCATCCTTATACACGGAAACATCTCTAGTCACTAGCTACACGCTATTACAAGCTTTAGAAGAAAAAATAATAAAGATGAGTGCAATTGCAAAACTCAGAACTAACCCTCGGTCTTCCATGTGTTCCCTTTGGTCCGGTGGCCGGTATCTTCCGGCGTTAGAGCAGCAAAGTGATCTTATCAATGAGCGCAAAGAGGCATATTTAGCGACCGGGTTGGAAAGCAGTGCATCTGGCTCGTTTGCTACATCAATCGTCATCTCCTCGATGGCAGTTCTCAAAGCAATGATGCCTGCAGCCTGTTCGTGAGGCATCTCCAGTGAAATCCTATTTCAAAACAAAATGCATGCGCTAATTCAATAGGTATTTTGAGGCGTTTTTTGACGTTTTACCCATTCTATAAACTGGTCTATTCAGAGCCTTAAGAGTAGACAATAATAAGATGATCACGCTTCAATGTCTATATCCTCAGTGCCCTGTATCCACATAGGCTCCTGCGGGGGTATACTGCAAGGGAGAAAGTGCGCTTGACATACAGCCCCGCAAGTATATAATAAGGGCTTTTTATGAATAATTACACGTAACCCCGCAAGTATATAATTATATATAATCGTCTGAGGTGTCAGGCCAAATGCGAGGAGAGGAGCAGCCACACAAAATAGACCTGCATATGCAGTAAAGAATGTCGCTGGAATCAGCATTATCGAAGAAACATTATCGAAGAGGTACCTGCAAGTCTCCAAAACTACACCCAGGGTATCAAATACTATGTCACTCTGGATGTAGAATTCAAAAAGATGTTTGAAGACGCAATTACAGATCCACCCATAACATTCAGGACTACAGGATACTCAAGTCTACAGGATACTCAAACAAACCCCCGAAGATGTCATTGATCAAGCAGCTGCGATTGCGGAATCATATAAAGAATACATCTCAGCAAGGTCCTTTAAAGTACCAGGAAGGATTGTTGAAAAAGGGCCATTATCAACGTCGAAAACTCCGACGACAAGTGCTTCCTATGGTCAATTCTGGGAGCGCTGCATAAAAAACGTCAAAGCAACGCCAGTCAAAGATACGAAAGGGTTAATTGTTATACTGACCAGTCATCTATGCTGATGACGCCATTGCTTGATTCTGCGTGGCAGTCGCTCATAAGGAGCATCTGTATCGGGTAGACCATGGTCATCTGCTTGCAAGATATGGCTCTAGTGCGAATCTATGAATCAGGAGAAGGTGATTACTCTATCATCGGATAACAGCCAACAGATCGGAGGTGATCCGAGAAGAGGTGGGCGACGATGAAATCTGATATAGACTGGATATAGCAATACAATAACGTTTGACACCAGGAGTTGACAATAAAAACCAGATGAGAATTTAAGTGTATACAGAATTGCTGTTACTCAGAAAAACACTTGGACATGGAGATGATGACCAACATTTGGAAGAAATCGTGTCCCTTCTTCACCCATCAGAGATGTACCGATAACTGAGAACAAAAGTAATCGTATTGGCTTGTTTTAAACGGGCAGCCGTCTTCTGCGAGATAATAGACACTGCGCGGGAAAATTCGGGAGTTTCATAGATAGAACTGATGGAACATCACTGAAAGAGTCTACTACCCTTATATTTGGTTCCATAAACATCTATTATGGCACAGCTAAAGAGAGATATGATTGTCACACAAACCCTGTCATTTAGAATCAATAAAATGACAAATCCTTACAACGATCCAAACCTCGATGTTTTTCAAAATTTTAGAGTTCTAACGCTATTAAAAATAGCGCATAATACCAAATTACCTTTTCACCAAAAACAAAAAAGGGCGAATGGAAGGTGATTTCACGGTTGCTGCAATTAACGGATGACTTGTGGATAAGGGCTGCCTTCCCACCAGTAGTCGCAACCTTTCGTTTCTCCTTGTGCATGCAGAAATTTGGATAAAGGCCCAAACAGAGCAGAGCCGTTACCTGAAAGAGAAGCGCGATAGAACGTGGACTTTAGCCTTATAGGTCTTACAGTGTGCACAACTATTGAAAGACGCTAAGAAGCTTTGAAACGACTAAAGGACGAGACGAAACAGTGCGTTAAGTATGCACATGTTGTTTTTAACTGTCTGTTGCTTATGTAACTGCAAATTAAATAACATGTTGGGAGTTTGAAAGGACATTTGCAGGTATAGCGTCAATATTCCAACCAATAAAATATCGACTAGAAGAGTATGGAGGAACACAACAAACCAGATCCAAAGCAGTATCCGGACCACTGTAGTTGAAGGGCTGGGGATGCATGCAGTCTGAAAAAGAGGCATTTGAGAAATGGCAGTCGTTGGAGCAGTGACAGGTTTAGCATCTACTGTGTTTCCAAAAACAAAGAGGATAAATGCACGTATTTACAAATGAACTATTAACAAGAATATAGACTTGGGGCTGTCCATTGCAGCTAAGCATTAGAGTAAGCACTTGATTTCTGCAGCCTAACTTTTAGGACATAAGAAACAATTAGGACATTAATAAATATAGGATCGAAAACTTTGTTCCAAAATAATGCAAACTTGTAACTTTAAATGTATGCTGAAAGTTCATTTTTATACTCACCATCTGGAAAGCCGAGATTGCAAAGAAGATCTTTTAATTGCATCTGTGAACACAATATGGAAAAGGATTGAGCAAAAGCTTTTTACAACTCTTGAAACAAAACTTAAACAGGAAACATTCACAAATATATTTCATTAAATTATCGACTCGAGCATTTATAAAATCCTAAATACGTTTATTTCAGCGAAAACTGAACAAAAAAAACTTTAAGGACATGCTAATAACATCATGTGATATATGATTTATGACATGTATCTAGCATATAAAGACAAATAAGAAGGATCATAGCAATGATATGTCGCTCTTCGTCAAACAAAGGTTTCGTACTTATAAAATAATTTGATCTTTGCAAGCCATTCAATGACTGATGTTGCTCAAAATTTCTTTGACAATGATAATTGATATGATATGCAGTGTTGCAATGCACGTGACCTGGGATGTGAGCAGAATAGCAAGAATAAAGCAAGTGCGCATGTTATGCGCAGTAGAACCTTGGCATCAGCAGTCATGCGCAGAGTGGCCATGTTCAACTGATGGGCTGCGCAGAAACTCATCTCAGCGTCTTCGCATACGGCCCTGGAAACGAGGGTTCGTTAACGTAATAGGCAATAAATATGTTTGTAAATTTCTAGCTATTAATCAGATCATTTCGTAACGGTTGTGCTAGTGAAAGTTACATAGGCGGTTGATTGTTAACAAGAATGATCCAAGCAGCTTATAGGTATGGAAATAAATGAACCATTAAGCTGAAGTATATCAAAATATCACATCAAAAGGATGCAGCAAAACTAAAAGGAATAACTAGATGAAACTTGGCGTAGAAGAACGACAAGCGGACAAACGCTTCAAAAAGCAAGCTAGCAGGCATTGGTAGTCATATAAACAAAAGGCCTATACTCAAAAGGCACAAACTTTGTCTGACTTCAAGAGACAGAAAGAGACAATAGAATTAAGAGACAACAATACCGCCCACCTTGCATCTTCCCACGACTGGTAAGCACAGAGCAGGGCCAGGTGGTCGCTGCTTCTGTTACCAGCAAACTTCTTGTGCACCCATCCCAGTCGCTTTCGGTCGGCGGGAGTTTCAAATGGCTCTGGCAGACACGTGCTGGCCGCGATAGTGCAAGCTGCGTCGCCGACACTAGAATGATGACCATGCGTAGGAGCATTCGAAATGCGAACGGTGGCTTGGGGATATGGAAAAGTGTTTCTAGATCTAGTAGCGCTTTGAAAAGCTAGTTAGATAAAGTGAAGTCCATCAGATGAAGACGTGAATGTAGGCGTCTCTTGTCGTTGTTCTACATACATATCTTCATTTCTTTACCGTTTGAAACACCTCAAATAAAAAACTAATGAGAGCTGGGATCCAATGTCATAATCATTTAAAAAATTCCAATGCATTTCATGACATTCTGCCCACATTCTTCCTAGGTGCCAACAAATAAGTGATCAGCACAAAGAAAATGCCAATCTTCATCACCAGCTGACAAACTTTCTTATGAAACAATCAAAGTCTTTGGTACGCTTTGGGTGTTGCCATCAAATTTATACTGATTCAAGGTTATCCCCTTTCTCAACGAAGCCATTTTCCGTCAATCTCATAGGACCTTCCGGCATTAAGGTCTATGATTCCTTGGCAACAATGGTTATCAAACAGCATACATGGAACAGAAAAATACAGCTTTCTCACCTGAAAATGCAGCCAATGACAATCATTTTGCCGAATCTCGGCTCAATTGGCAACTTTGCTAAAATGTACCCGAGAGGTGTCAGAGTTTCATCAGAATCCAAAGCTTCCATTTCTAAAAAAAAAGTTACAAAACTGACTTATTTCACTCTTGATTCATAGGGATTAGACATTAGACATAAACTAGAAGAAAGCAACGGACTTGGGTTGATGTCGAACACATTTCATTGACAATTCAGGTGTCTTGGACAATGTTCTGCAGTGTGTATTGCAATTAGGTACAAAGGCGGGTGAGTAGAAACAGGCTGGATCAACTCTCCAGTAAGGGTCCAAGATCTTTCACGTATGTTTATCTTCTTACTCAAAATTCTTCTCCAGTAACCACTTAAAACAAAACACTTACGAGCTCTTTTATAAAGTCTACAAAACAGTAAACACTGGGCGAGTGGCTGCAACTAGAATTAAAAAAAGCTCCAGAATGAGGAGCAAAGCTTTGACCTAACATTTACTCGTTTGACTTTGCCCCCGTCAAAAAGTGGGCTGATAAAAAATACTGCCTTTGAGCATTGCGATCGACTCCATCACAGCGTCGAGCGGGGGCGGCTCTATCGCTTTGTTGAGGAAATCTTTGATGCCCCCCAGCTTCAGAAGTTTAATGCTGAGCGCAACCTCGTGCAGCGGTGTGCGGAGTATCTCTGGCGTGGCGTGCTCAGCAAGCCTGCGGAGGAGGAATTGGTCTAATTCGTTACCATTCATTGTTGCACCTTTCCTCAAAATGATAAAGAATATCTACACTTCTGTACAATGACGAAGCTTATATCAAAGGATAGGAAAAATAAGCACCAAGGTGTTCAATTAGAATTAAACATATTAGGAGATGGAGGATTCTGAAATAATGCCACCTAGAGGTAATTGCTTAATCAAAGATTGACTTCCTTTTAAGAATTTTCGTGTCCAGCTGTCAGCTTCCAAAACACAGTCAATCAAGCTTAGCAAAGTACCAATGCCAAAATCTGGAGACACCGATGCCTGGTTTTGGCGTAGCAGCATTTGTATGGTATTTCAACAGCTTGAATCTACATGGAGCTTATGAGACATCGCTCGAGGCATGCGAGCCCCCAATACCTTTGCGAGCCCCCAAAACCTTTGAAGAGTCTACTGAAAATGACACGAATCCTGATTGTAGACTCGATTTTGTAAGAAATTTCTAACAGGTCCCAAACAGGAATACGTAAGGTCGACTTTGCAAGAAAAACTATGACGTCTAGGTGCGAAAAATGGCTCGCCAATATTCTAAAACATTATATATCAACGAGATTGAGACAAACTAAGAGAGAGTAGAACAATAAGAAATAACAACTGACTTCTCACGCCGAGCTCTGCTGCAAAGGTGGAAGCAAAACCCATCCCTGACACGGCCAGCACGCCCCTTCCTCTGCTCCATGTTTGTTTTCGATGCCCAAACAGTTGCATAATTCGTCATGTTATTATGCGAAGTGAAAAGCTTGATCTTTGCCCTTGAACAATTAAACAACAAAGTTTACCCTCTGGTACTTCATTTTTTAAAACAACTATCAACGATACTTCAAGAAATCATAATATTTTTCGTCTCTAACAACAGGACGCAAAAGTAATGAAGCAAGTACCATCTTGTGGGGGCCTAAGATTTCTGCTAAATTTCATCTTCCAAGCATATTTTACCAGATAATTTTTTCAAGCAGCTGGTCTTTTTACAGAGATACATTTATACAACATAGACATATCCGCTGGTCCTTTCATTACCCTTTTACTTTGGAGTCTGCGTGGGCTTATGAAGAAATAATTTGTTAGGACAACATAAAAACCGACCACGACAAGAGCTTACTTGATAGAGTCGATAACAAAAACTACATCGTCAATGGTGATGCTTGTTTCTGCCAAGTTTGTTGATAATATAATCTGGAAAATAGACAGAAATCTCTTATTGCAACTTTATACTATTATGAAAATTACAATTAAACATTATTTAATTAAAGCTTTTATAATTGTAGTAAGAATATTACTCCTTGGTCTGAAATATTATAAAGATTAATATATTTGGCATTGCCTTGAAGGCTTAGATATTTTGGTTTATATATACCCTACCTTTCGCATTCCGTCAGGAACGGGTTGGAATACTTTCCTTTGGTCTTCTCTTGGTATTTGAGAATGCAATGGAAGAACAACATATTTGCTGCTGCCTGTAATTTGAATTTTGACTAACAATAAAAACGATTCAACGTTCTAGAAAATGTAGAAAGAGAGACTTGATGGAAGTGATGTATGAGCATACACAAAAAGTACCCAACACGAGAAAACATCTTCCAGTTAAAGCAGTAGCCAAAATTGATGCTACCGGGACATTTTTGGAGCCTTAAACAAAATCTACTGTCGATTTAATTTGTTGATTATCGTTTCCGATTCATAACCCAGGGCAATATTGAATTCAAAAGAGCAAGCAAAACACAGAGCATTATTTACCGAACTCCGGGTGCTGTGTCAAGTACTTGTGGATGGCGAAGATCAGATTCCAGCCGGGAAGAAAGACCAAAACAGAACCGGGGACTTGCAAGCCAGATATGTAAGCAAGCAGCGCCTGCGAGAAGAGGAAGTCAAAGAGCCGCAGAGGAAGGACACAGCCAACGAGCCTGCTCCATATTCTATCACATACTATCAGAACCGACAGTGAAATATCGCATTAATGTTGGAATCTTTTGTATCATAGTTATCAGCGGTTATACTGTCACATTTTGAAATCATAATAACACTAGAATATCTGGAATGATTTTCAATAAGAGGCGGTTGTGAATTATCATTCGTGGTCTGGTGAGCGAACACAGAAGGCCTATTGCAGGCAAGGCGAACATTTATAAATGTGAATTATGATCAGGCGAAAAAGGAAGCAGCATTATCATTAGTTACATACAGGAAACAACGGACAAAAGGAGGTGTTTCTTATTTAAAGGAGTAGAAGGTAAACTTTCATAAAAAAAAGCCTAATCTCTTTCAAACGTTTCATGCTTCCAAGCCAGAAGCCTTATTTAATAATAAGCTTTCTATCAAATGCATAACAACTTCGATAGCGGGAAATATTAATGAACGCTAATTCAACTAATAGTGAACTGCAAGAACGAAGATGAATATACAAGAAACATAAAGAGTAACCTCCAGTAGCTCGAAAGATGTCTCTCGCTCATTTAACTGTGCCATTGAATTCTTCGTGGTTAGGGAATATTCGGCACCACACACCAGGTTCATGTTCTCCTGAAGAGTATGAATATAAACATATGCAAGTGTGGAACGGAAAAAACCAGAGTCCGGGCTAGGAGCCGAAGGAAGGTTTTGCCTGTTAATGTCATATTTGAGGAAAAGTTTATTAGTTATTTTTATCATAAACAATGAAGATGATTGTAAAAAGAATTTTTGTTCTGGGTTGGTAATGAGGAAGGTTAGAATTACAAAAAATTGCAGCCGGATGAAGGTTATAACTTTTACTGGACTCAGCACAAAACAATATATTAAGAGGCAAATGACGTCAAAGAAAGATCAATGAAGATATGAGGAAGAGCAACCACAACAAACCTCGTCTTCAAGATCTACATCGACGTCTCTTTTCTTTTTTTTCTCTTTGATTGGTGGCACAAAACCGAGCATTTGAATTATGTCTTCAAGGAAATACTCTGTGAACAAAGATAGTGACTGGTGGTAAACGTTGTATGACAACTGAATCAGCTACAAAAGCTTTCTTTGTACTTTTAGCTCAAAAAGATCTTGTTCTGTTGCTGTTTAGAATCAAAGTTTGAATTGAATGTTGTTGCATTGCTGCAAAAGAATTGTTGCATTATGGAACATCGTGTTAAGGGCATATTTGCATCGATAATTCAGAAAACAAAATGCCGTGCAACTGATACTTTTGGAGCAGACTAATAAGCATGTAAAGATGAATAGTAATTAAAAGGACATACAATATCCGTGTGGGAGGTACCTTGAACGGGAAAAGACCGTCCGTCTATCGCTATGACAGGGCACTTCTCAAAGTAGTCCGCGAACAAAGTGGTGTCAATTGTTGCTGACATAAGGATGACACGCAGTTGCGGATATGCCGCTACCATGTCACGGACAACGACCAGCAAGAAGTCGGTCTAGATGAGAAGAAATCATGTTGCAACATGCCAATTGCTAAAGCTAATTGTGCGGATGGGAAGTGTCAATGTCTTCAGTGGGGAAAAGCAAAGGAAGCCAACTGTGCATAGCAAATTGGCAACAGCTAAAAGCAAGCCTGGTTATTTGGGTATCGAGTAATACACTTCCTGGTAATACACTTTAATGTGCGTGACTCACGATCAAACATCTCCTTACGAAAGTGAAATGATATTAATAATACGTGAATTTTGGAACAAAAAATCAAATGACAAACTTCTTCTTAAGAACGTTATTAATACTTTGTGATTTTAAGTACAAAAATTCAAATGTCAAGGGCATTAATCTTTCATTTTTCGAGCAATAAACAAAGTTTTCGAGCTAAAGTAGCATTATCATGTGAAACAGTGTTAAATCGTGATATCTATACACCAAGCCCGAAATAAAGTCGAGCAGCGAAGTCAAGCAATCTAACAGTAGTTGGTGGTGTGTGTTATCGCTAAAGAAGAAGATTTCTAGACTGAAAACTGATGTGATGTGAAATTTATTAGATGTGAAACATTAGCATCGTACGTTTATGTCTCGTTCGTGAATTTCGTCGATGATAATGTGTGATATTCCAGAAATGCCAGACTCCAGCTTTCTCAAAAGCACACCTGTGTAGAAGAACATCGAGAGAATGAATTTCAGTATGAATAACGAGCATTCGAACACGCATGAATCTGACGCAAATGGCATATTTACGTGAGGTATATTCTTACTTTCTACCATCGACATGCTAACACTATGGTACTAGAGAGCAAGACAAAAGATCATAATTGCTAAAGGATAACCTCAAAAGATGGCAAACGTCTTTAGCTGTAAGGAAAGGCTATTTTGATTGAGGTCTTAAGACTAAGAGACACTCTCATGTTGTATAGCATGTATTTATAGGCTTTACTGTTGGAATGCAGCCAGTGGAAAGGTACAAGTTGTCATTTGATAAAGAATTAACCCTGCGTCTCACCAACTGTGCAAAATAAGATAGATCCATGGCTCCTGGGTAGGATGGTGTCGAAACGCACAGAATAGCCAATGGACTGTCCCAGTGGCTCAACTCGCTCCGTTGCAACTCTCTCCGCTACGCTAATTGCGCTGATTCTTCTGGGCTGTGAAAAATATTCAGTATTATCGTCATAAAAATCCAGAAAATCCTTTGGGTTCTTGCTTACTTCTTAGCTGAAAAGATCAATTGCAACATTCTAATGTCATGCGAAATGCAAACAAAATTCTTCCTAACCTAACAAAGGGGTGAACAAGATGCTTGCCAGAAGGACAACCGAAAGAACGTAAAATCCTAAAAGCTAAGAAAGAGTTAAGAAAAGTAGCTTCTTCTAAGGGAAATATCCCACTATTACCACCCAAAGTTGGCACATCCTGTTGGCACAATTGTAAAAAAATTCAATGTATAACAAACAGCGGGGGTGCACAGGTAGCTTGCCAAAAAAGACTGTCGAAAGATTGTCATCCTCATAAGAGAAGTAAAATAGTGTCTATTTCTAAGGCAAATAGCCCCAGATTACCATAAAATATGTCCATAGCTAAGCCTCATATCTTCAGCCTTTCGCTCTTACTCTTGAGCCTCTTTAGCTCAGCTAGCCTTTGAAATCTGCCTTTACCCGAATATACACACCCCTAACCGCTTCCCAGTCCTAACATTAGCATATTCAACTTTCTTCCACGCTTTTCCATTCCAAAATTATCAATATAAATAGTGTCTTTTCTGCTACAAAACGATATGAAAATTGTAATTGATAGTCTGGCAACTGTTGCCAACGGGTGCTTCGAAAGCCTCACCTGAGTGACAACAATGTTGCAGTTTGTTCCATCTCCGCCCATGATGAATTCGTCCAGTAGATACTGAGGGATCTGCGTTGTTTTTCCACAGCCAGTGGCACCTTTGACAACAACCACCTGATGGGTCTTGATGACGTTGAAAATCGATTCTTTGTAGTTGTACACGGGAAGAGTTTTTCGTTTATCGAGCATTTGAGTAAAAGTCTCGTCGTGGAATTTTGCGTCAAACTCTTGCTTAAGCTCTCTGCTTGTGGGTGGTGGTATCTTTTGAAGAAAAATCAGAATAACTTTACGTAAACGATCTGGCATCTAAAATGGGATCGACGTGAAGGGAAGAGAAGCGACGAAAAAACCAAACACATCTCTTCAGATAAAAAAAATCAGTACAATCTTCTTCGATAAAAAATCAGTACTAAATCGAATTCTGGTTCAGTGGAACAAACGTCGTGGATATTGTACGGAAACTTGGCAACATAAGAGAGATACCATTTCAGATGAGTGCTAATATTAGAACGGACTTTCTTTTTCATTTTCAGTCAATAATCATTAAAAACAAACTTGGAAAAAAGAGAAGCTCCTTGTAGGGAAAATGCAGATAAAAATAGCTAATGAATTCATGCATGATTCCAGCAAAAACGATCAAACGTGTTTCGTCTTTTTACAAACAAAAAATGATGATCATTTTTCTACAGATGTGACCTGAACTTATCACAATTCTGTTCCTTTTCTATTCTAATTTATTTTTTTATTTAATTTCAATTTAAATACAATATTCAAGAACGATCCCAACCTGGTATTCTTCTGCACCCTCAATCATAACTGGCTGATTTATCCACGGATTCCAATTCGAATCAGGCGGACTCCAATTGATTACCCCATCAGTAGTACCGCCCTCTAGGCACTTGTGCTTCGCAACAATACGCGGTAACACCAATGAAACCTTTTCACCGGCTCCCGGCTGAAACATCATTCTATTACGCTTAAACAGTTATCACACCAATGTCAGGTTCAACATATGTCTGTTTCTGTGGAAAACCCTACCAAGTTAAGGCCATTACTTTGTCCAAATCCCATCATGCAGTTACATTATAGTTGGTACTTCCTTTTAAAGTTTCGAAAACACTGATGTATTTAGCCTGGTATATAAAAAATTAAAAGACGCAGAAGCAACCGATGGAAAAACTCTAAATCAATCTCTAGTTGAATCCCATCAAGTCATATCCCCGGCTGGCTCAATCTTACAAAAATAAGACAAATTAGACTGATTTTCGTTTCCTTTGGGTCCTCGGGACCCTTCTTCAAGTTGCATTTTAGGAGACCGGCTTGATCAAGAAAACCGGAATCTAGCAGTCCTTTTATTCACCAGTCAGGGTAGGACTTGACTGAATCCACCCGAGGTACGCTGTACCTACCTACATGCGAAACGAGACAGTCGTTGTGGAACTTAATGAATGAAGTTGCCAGTGGATGGTGAGCCCAGTCTTAGTCGAAAAAGCCAGAAATCTCTTCAACAAACTTGAAGTGCCATCTCTCTACGGATGTGATTTGTGAGGCATCAAGAAATCTTCCCTTGTATAAACAAGACAAATAGGCACATGGAAAAAGAGATTTAGACGCAGGGGATCAAAACTGATATGAGCGTTGAGTTGACATTTTTAGGGCAAGGACGAGAGGGCCTAAAAATGTATTGCATTTATCGCAGTTTTCTGGCTTTTTCACTGTTTTATTGCGACTGGGATCACCATCCTCCTTGTGAGACAACTGCTTTTATGCATTGCTATCGCCAGGGCAAATATTTCACAAAATCTAACACTTTAATGATGGGATGATGGGATCAGGGGTCAGTTGACAGAGGACCAAGGTCAAAGATGAAATGTCTCCACGACCTTGGTTATGACTACCTGTTTCTATGAATGTTAAACGGCATCAGTCCCCTCGTTGTAAATAATGAAGCACAAGTTTCACTACCAGCGAATGGAAAAAAATTGAAAAAGATTCATGACCTGCAGTATGAGCCTTTTATTTCTGTTGCAAAATATAGCAGAAATATGTCATTCAAATATCCTTCAACACAAAATAAACCCTAGAAGTCAAAACATTTACTTCACTTTAACTTCAAGTTTAACTGTTATTATTAATATAAATGTTGATTACAATCCCTAAAAGTAGCATATCTACTGCGTTTCTGGGCAAGTGAAGCGGTACACTGTCCAAGATTTTAACTCTCTAGCATGGAGAGTTCAACGAAATGGCATTTATGCAAATAGGTATTATAAGCATCTTTGCTAACGTAAAAATGATTTGTCTTATATAAGAGTCCTGACATTTTCTTTACCTATTGACACCTTTGAGATTTAGAGACTCCGGATAACATACCTTGGGCACCGGTTTGATACCGAGTTCTGCAACAACCTTGTTTAACTGAAATGCTATTTCTGGATTTACCTGTACGTTATAAGGTGGTATCTAAAAGCAAGAAATAGATGTTTTCAAAAACAAGAGTTTCTTCAATGAGCACTAAAACGCTAAACAGTTGTCAAATTCTAAAAATAGCCTTGCATTGGCTAGAAAGCATACGAAAGCTTACAGCAATGACAATGCTACCACCCAGTCGGCAAAGTTTTCAAGGGCCTGTTTAGGATAACAAACGCTTCCACGATACTTCAACCTAACATTAGTTCGCTCGAGTTCATATAAAGGTGTCATATATCTGAGTACAGCTGGGCATAACGCTGGAGCAGGCTTTTCCTCAATGCAATGCAGGATATTACGACAACACTAGGGTCTTTTGCAGCAAATATTGCATCGAAAAGTTAGATTGCATTTTGTATTAACACTCATAACGTCATTTGCATTCTACTTAATATCCGGTAAAACCATTATCGATGGGGTTTAAGGAGCTGAGTCCCTTGAAAAGCTGCCGGACAGTCGACTTTGTACCAAATCTCCGTGATATATGACCGGTTTTGGGCGATTTCAAGGTCTTTAATCAGACTTTTCGTAGCTTCTGCCAATTTACAGGCTGTTACGTCACTCCAGATAACTCACTGAAGGTCTTAAGAGCTTTCAGTTAATTTTCCGAAAAGATTTGCTATGGATTTTACATTATCTGGGATCATAAAAGAAATTAAAAGCATCTTATATCTAAATTTGAAGGACAGATACAAAAACATGCGATTAATAATACGAATAATGATAGAATTCGAGTAATGATCATTAGGGAACCTCCTACCTCATCTGTCTTCTGCTTTTTGGGCTGGATTTGTCCTGGCTGGGCTGCTTCGACTGCGCCCATATGGAAGAGCTGGCGAACGAGGCTCAGAGCACATGACTGCGCCGCCATCTTTTTATTCGAGCCCGACTCTCGCCCAGTTAAGGCTGTTGTTACGCAGAAAAAATGATGATGCAGACATGCAAACATAATATTAAATCAATGAAACAAAAACGAAGCAAATTCGAAGAAAGAGCCTTTCGAAGCTTTAAATGGGCAAAAAATTAAAGTCAAATGCTAATTTTGAAACATTATTCCATTTTTACTTTACTGAGCTGAATAAAATGTTAATGTGTTTGTATCTTATCAATTTCTAAAAGTTCTGACAGCTTTGGCAAATTTTTTCTTTGGGGCTTAACAAAATATGAGACCTGAGGAGACAACAGCAAAGGCTACTTGATTGTAATGATCTTTTCGTAACCCCGTTTCAGTGGAGGAATAGTAGATTTTGTCAATTTTGCATGAAGTGAAAAGGAAGAGGTTTGAGATCAAATACAATTAAAATGATATGCTTCTAGGTGGGTGAGCTCATTTTTAGGCAAAACTGTTCAATTCCATTTGAAACCGAACAATGTCTTCAAATTCTTTTATGGGGGGACCTTGATGCATCCAACATACAAAAATGAAAACACTTACTTCTTCTAAACTCTTTAACAAAAACTTGAAGCTCTGCAGTGAAGAACCTACAAAACAAGAAAACTATTTAAGCTAAGAATACCTAACTTTGCGTCAAACATTATTCATTGATATGCATATATCACAAATGCCAAAGCCAAACCATATGTCTTTATTTTATTCGATCAATTTCTTCCACAACCCTGTGTCTACCATGGAGGGGCTACTGCCTCTAGTTAAGAGACACTCAAATCGAACTACATGAAAGTTCTCTCAAGTATTGCCAAGCCTGTTGGTACAGCACAAGGATACAACTGTCAAAAATTTCATGCATGTTTGGTAATACTATAATGAGTCTCAGTGGCTCTACAAGTTTGCAAATGATCTAGTAATATGGTTCCACTGTGCTGCAACATGAATGTTGAAAGCTTCCTCTGCAAATAAATCATAAAAGAAGAAACAATTTGTAGATTTAGAAAAACCTTGCATGGTCAGGGCCTTCTGAGAAGTACTTGAAGTCAGCAGACAAACGCCTTGCTTGAAGAAACTGATGTAGACGGGCTTTGGCATTTGCCAATGTCCAGTTGCCATGGAGATGAGAGTTTGTGTCCACACTTTCTGCCTTCAATGGAGATTCGTGCACACAATTTAAATTACAGAAATATGAATCACATTGGAATCAAAGGTAAATCTAATTCTATGCTTTTAAAAATCTACAATTTATGTGGTAATCTAAGATTAATGTACCACTTTTCATCAAAGAAAGAGTAAACTGGCCCCCAAAAAGCAGACAAATTCAGCACAACAAGGGCATTGAATTCATAGATAATTGAACTCACATCAAGATCTTCCAATCTTCTTTTCCGATCATACATATTATAGTGGTAATCTCTTTGTTCCATCGGGGCAGGAATTGCTTCTAAAAAAGACAATTCCCCAAATGGATGTTGAGTTAAATTTGTAAAAGGCCTACTGAATTCGATTTCGTGGCAGACAGATCATACATAATTAATGATGGGACATTTTCTAAACTATTTATGACAGATTATACAATGACAATGACAAAAAATGGCACAATTGAACTGACAGCAAGTACCTAGAAATGATACTTGAAAACAGAAGGATAAGTCAAACCAGTTTCATTTATTATTGATTATAACAAAACATCATAATTATCTAACAAAACGTTTAAGTAACAATCCTTATTTTCGAAAAGGTAAACCTTAAGAGTCTTAGCTTAGTCTTTTGCTGATAGTGAGAAAGGAAATGATACTACCAACCTGGTCTCTGAACACTTGTTAATATAGGTGGCCCTGGCACTCCTTCTCCAACAGCAGAGGGGACAGGAGTTAGATCCTGAGAAGTCATTGCTTTAGGAGTGGGCACTGCATTTGGAAGTGGTTGTGGTTGTACTCCAACACTAGTTCGCTGCCCAGTCTGAAATGTTTATTCACTTGAATCAATATTATGAAATGTTAGTAATTCAAGTGATATATTTATCCGTCATCGCTTCTGTCAATCAGCCACTGATAGACCTATAAACAGGAGCTATTGATTAACGATTGAAAAGATGACTGACCATTATTGATCCTTACCAAGAAATTTGGGGGGACAGAATCAGCTGGGAGATGACCATTTTCAATGAGGTGCTGAAGAAATTCTCTGGCAGCAGCTGCCTCAGCCTCCTTTTTGCTGCTTGCACCACCTTGCCCAACAAAATCTATGCCTTGGACAGTTACCTGCAGTGACAAAAGATCCCCAGGTTGTGATTTGGTGACAACCCAAGGTGACACATGGGGAGACAAAACATATAATCCCAAAATAATCCTATAGAAAGCCATCAACTACTTGATCAATCATTTTCTACTGCAACAACTCATTTCATTAAGGTTACTCAGTTGACTTATAGAGTAATTATAAATGTCTGGGAAAACATAGTCTTGTCTTGAGTAGTATTGAGAAAATTTTGAAGCTAAATTTGCAAATAACTTTAGGGTTTGAGACTTCTAAAGAATTGCTTCAGAAACTTATTTTAGACCAATTGATTTGAACCAAAACATTGGACCGCTGATACATGCAAAGTGTATTCAGATGTAATGTTAAGGCTAACATTAACGAAAATTTACTCCCAGATGCATTGAGTAACAACTTGAAATTTGAGCAACACCAGACACATTAGGTAACATCCTTTCCATTTAGGTGAATATCTCAGCGTTGTTTGTTATTAAAGGCATTTTATTAGGGCCTAAGTGACAATTCATCCAAAATTTCATGCAAAAGCAGAATCTTGCAACGTACTCCACGCCTACCTGATAATTAAACCTTTGTGGACCATTAGGAATAGCTTCATAAACTGGCTGTCCACGTTTCTGCTTTCCACACCAAGAATATAGGTAGTTTTTCACTTCCCCGGCCATGCTTCAAATACACGGGGTCTCTCTTCCATCACAAGTGCAAACGTTTGCATTATATTACTCCTTCGCAATTACCTTAGGGGAAAAGAAGCGCCAAAGAACGAAAGAACAGCTCGCAAGGTTCAGTGCTATCGGAAGGGCACCTCTCCTGGGAAATTTATCACTTACATAAAAGTACCTTAATCTTAACCATCAATTGTAAGAGATCTTAATCTTAACCAAAGTGAGTTTTTATGCAATGGCATCTCAAATTCTGCATCTTTATCTTCAAGTGAGTTCCTATAATTGTTTTATCCAAGAGCCACCAAAACCTTTAGAAAACACCCCGAGTTAAGGAGGGGGAATAGTTATTCAGAAACTAGTTTTGGATTTTACCGAAATAAAATGAGAACCATATATTAGATTTGGAGTGAAAACTGTTTGTTACTCCACTCCTCTTTCATATAAACTCGATTTTCAGATCATCCAGGCAACAAACACTCTTATGTCTAGACTTAAGGCTAAAACATTTGCTTTTCGTATTAACTTTCTGATAGATTCGGCATGAAATCCTAACGCTAAATTTCAAGACTGAATGGTTTAGAATCCTTAACAGATGAAAATAACGAAAATGGTTCATTCATGTAATAAATTAGCATTAAGTCAGATTATTAGCAATGAAATCTGGTTATCACCTTTGCTGGCGTCTCGTTCCCAGGAAGAGGCACAATAAAATGTTTCAAATCCGCCCTTATGAATACAAGCTTTCAAAAAGACATCTTTACAGAAAATTCTCTCCTCCACTTTAACAGTAGCCAAGTTAATAATTATTATCGACACCCACCATATTTCCTACTTCTAAATCAATGTTAACAAGTGGAGAGCTAGTGCATATGGCATTTAAATATAAATTGAAAAATCATTCTAGATTTCGTCAGTTGTGTAAGTGTTCGCTATTAATCTTCTTCCACTTTAACGGTCAGCCCCTCTTGGTCTATCTCCACAGAATGAACGGTTGCCCTTCTTCCGATTTCCTGGAAAAATACAAAGGCAACAAGTATATTATGGTCTGCAACTTGATATAAACTAGGTCACTTCAGCGTTGATAGAGGTTTGCCTTGAATTCCTTCTCAAAACGTAGCTGTTGCTAACTAGATTTGTACCATACAAGAAATTTGATTCAAAAGTGCGCTCAAAGGGAGCTACATTAAAGAATTGCAATAGAGAGCTCGGAGAACGATTTAAAAGAATAATGCTTACCCCTAGTTCTGCTATTTTCGACGATAATTCCTTGGCTGCGTCAGCATTTTTGGTGATGACGTAAAGAAAGCCACCTCCCCCGGCGCCGGCAAGACATTGGCCTAGAACGAAGAAACCATGCACAGAAGGAACTGGAATTCTGATTTATAAGTGTTTATACAAGGAACCAACGCGAGATACGTTTACATCAATGCGAAATTGATGCATGCTTGTACAAGTAGAGACTTGTTTCTTATAGAAACGAAAGTATTGAGCATTAGAATGACTAGGATTCTCTTATTGGATAATCTTTGGCCTTGAAGCAATTAGCAGAAGCAAACATGACATTAAAATGCTGACTTATTAAGATATTCCTACACTGGACGAGAATCAATGGAAACGAAATTTATCAGTGTATAAGCTACCCAAAAATATCTAATACGGGTCTAAACTCGTTTAAGAGTAAATCTATCCAAAGCAGATTTAAATAAGTGCTAGGGTTGACATCTTGGTTTCGTTAACCCTCAATTTGTAATTGCATATAGGAACGAAATACAGAGACTTGCAGCTACCTCAACCCAGGTCAACAAAAACACACCACAAAAATATGGGCATACAAGAGCGTTACAAAATTTTAGAAGGGGCTGAAAATGCAAAGCACAGGTATACCGTGAGCCAATGGGCGAATTGTATCCATGATGACTTTACAGATCTTTGGTTCGCATCCATGGGCCATCAGCTTCTTGTGCTGCCAACAGACGTTCATTGTTTCTCCAATTCCTTCTAAGTCACCTGGACAGAGGAAGAACAGCGTACCATAACGTTTGGGAAAAGGTGCTGAAGAGACAATTACGCATTGCATCTCTCATCCCTTAAAAAACAATTGCCTGTTTTCTTTGCACTAGTAAATGGTGACCCTGCATTGTCTTTAAGTTAAGGGAATGGCTAGATAGCACTCAATGACGTGTTACCTTTTGATGCAAAGAGAAGCTAGAATTTTGCAAGAGACCTTTACAATAGATACTATCAAAAAAGGAATTGAATATGAGTATTTATGAATATATAAAAAACACAAGGGATACTAAACAAAACGTGATAGGGGTCCATTCCTGCAGCTGGCATTCCAAAAGACAATTAACCTGCAATTCGTTTATATCGGAGAAGTGAGGCCCTAAATTCTCAGCAATATGAAACAAAATGAAAACAGAACCAAGACATTAATTCCATACTTGTAGAAATGTGGATCGGTATCATAACATTATATTACCTCTTTCAAATGCCTGAATACAGTTCTGTGCATTTTCAACTAACTGATCCGCTGTCCTCACTATTGAAGGAAAACGCGCATTCCAGTTTCTCAAGACATCCTGAAAGCAATGGAGACAGAAAATAAGTCAAAACGGTAACAGCAATAGTGTAATCGCATAACTTTCCTTATGACCTCACATACTACTCTCAGCGAACCATCATTCGACGCCATATTGATTGTGGGTAGGCAACCTGGGCAAAGTGCAGACTGAAGCAGGGTGGCTAGTTACTGATCTTATTGATTTAAGAGCCTAAACATGGGGCAGACGCAGTCCTCAGAGTGTGCAAATGCCTGAATCTGAACAAAGGCTGTAAAAAAAGCCAGTTGCGCATTGAAGACCACGCGGGAGGTTCTTCTTTCTTGTCAGAAAGAGCCTATGATTGGCTGTGTTATGACCAATCCGCTTCCATTTCTATCCTCTGTTAGAAGAGTCAAGTCAGAAAATTACCTTCTTCAAAGGAACTTTCAGTACCAACCTGTAACAAATGTTATTAGATAACAGAAAATACCAAATCAAAAGATGCCATTCAAAGAAGCATGAAACATACCTGAAGCATGTTCCTAGCCAGTCTGGTTTTCCCAGAAAATATCAAGACGAGGTGCTTTTCGAACTTCTGCATAAAACCTTCCGGCATCTTGAGAGGTGAATACGTGACTCTAAGAGGCAAGCCTCGTTTGGATCGACCTTCCTTGATTCCTGGCGCAAGCCCACCAACGTTGTCCTGCCACCCTCCACCCGTTGTCATCAGCTGCTCCAAATCCAGCACCTAGAAACATTGTTTAGGATCATTGCTTGGGAACAATGCTTAGAAATGTTGCTTAGCAACCTGGTTTAGAAACATGTTTAGGATCACCGTGAAATTATTTTAGAACATTGTTCAGGATCACTGTTGAAAATGTTAGAACATTGGATCATGCTGAGAAACAATAGAACATTGCTTAGCAGCAGTGATTTTAGACATTTTTAGGATCATTGTTTGGCATATTGTTTGGAACATCGTTTAGAAACATGTTTGGGAACATGGTTTAGGAACATTGTTTAGGATCACTGTTTGGGAACATTGTTTAAGAACATAACGTTTCTCCACGTAGAGTTACATCAAAAGAATAGCCACTCATCATACAATAAATTGAGCTAGCATACATCATTTGAAGGTAAACGCACCTACGCAAGACGGCGTCAAATATTTACAATTTAGAGTTGTTTCCAAAACAGTGATATCGTTCCCACAAACTTTCACTTTCGAGCAAGCATGAAACCGTACGAAACACAGCGAAGCGCATTTGAAACATCGGCACCTGAACTTTCAATATTCGGCTGCTAATAGAGCCAGCATGGGAACCACTTTAGACAAACAAAAGTCGGATGAAAACTGACTCACAGCATGAACGAGCGAATCGACATCTGGCTTCTTGCCAATGCTCCTCCACAATGCAGCCATGATAGTCCCTGCGAGGATGCTGCTCGTTCCGAGGCCGGACCCATGAGGCAGTTCGGACCACGTCTGCAGCTCAAACCCGCCCCCGTAGTTGTCCCTGAGCTGACTCTCCAGGCAACTGTTTGGCTCATTGGTGAGTATTCCGGCGCAAAAGAATGTCGCTTTCAGCAGGGTACCTGAGAGCGTGAAGAGACAGTCAGTGACTGTACCAAACTGTACCAACTGTACTGTACCAACAGACTTTACGAAACCACAAATAACGAATGTTCGGCATCGGCAATATTTGTATACCTCAAGAGATTAAGGTCAGTTACCATCAAAGATTAAGGTTGGCATGCTTTTTCTTTATAAGGCCTCCTCTCTTTGTATAAGACATTATCTAATACATTGCTCAAATAAGATTATATGACTATGGGCATATCAAATTGGAGGATGTATTAGGACGTCCAAGCGTCTGGACATCAGCCAACCAAATTGGAGCCCAGGTGCTACTGTAAAAATGTTCGACAACTCAATTGCAGAAACAATGAATGTATGAATGAATGGGATGATTTATGAAAGCAGCAAGAGCTGAAACACAACTAAGGACTGAAACAAATAATGTAATACCTGGTGAGTTGACCTGTGTGTAATTTGCCATTTCCTCCATCATTCGACATTCTATTCTAAGGACATTGTCATCGCCCCGGCCCAGGACCAGGATGATATACGGCCTAAAATGCACAAAAAGATGTTTCTTTACATAAAATAATGGGCTAAGGAGACCAAAGGCTAGTAGTACTGGAACGCAGCTCGTTAGGAGTCGCAACAAAAATTGTACGAGACCAAACACAGTTATTCAGGAACGCCTATCTTACAATGAATCCTCTGATGCCAATTCCAGCTTCTACTTAAGTCAAAACATAAACTCATTTACCTAAACGCAATGAAGAACGTAAATATTTAACAAGCATTTAACATGAATTGTATTAAAATTAGCTCTCTTACTCGGCAATTCGCTTTACTTTGCATCCAATTGGTTTCTAAATGAACAGGAAAAATTGATGAAAAACTAGTAGCCAACAACATCTTCCTCCACAGGCAATTGAGATAAGAATCTAAATTGCCCTTTTTGACAACTAGATTCTTCACTTCTTTTCCTTCTCTCTCTTAATATAAAGGCGAAACATCTTTAAAACTAGTCAGCTTGACTTAATGGTGACAAACACAGCCTTCTAACCAAGAGCCAACTAAGAATGCAAAAGAGGCCCATTTAAAAGGGCTGACAAATCTAATAGATCCTGGTTCAGTGCCTATTTAAACACAGCTGGAAATAAGAAGAGGAAAAGCTGCATCGACTGAGTATTCAGAGCTGTTTACCTTCGAGTCTATTTTGACGCCGGCAGTTATGACGGAGCCTCCGTGCTCGTAGCAGATGGGTGGGGTGTCACTCCAGGTTCCAGCGATGTCAACCCTCGCTAGCAGATCAAACACAGGAGCGATTCAAAAGCAGGCCAATAAACTCATATTAATAACGTGAAATCTTGACAGTTTAATAAAATCGGTCTTTTTGTTAAAAGCCAAGTCTTAAATTGCCTCGCAGTTTTGTCTGATTTAGGACTATGTTATGCAGTTGAGCTTATCTTTTTCTTTTCATTCTTCATTTTTTTGTCCTTTATTTGTTTCTTTTTCTCTCTGTTTTTATTACTTTTCAATTTCCTGCCTTATTTTTCTTTTACTTAGAATTGTTGTCTTAAAGTTTTCTTTCAATCTTGTTCAAGTTAAACGCAAATTTCTAAGTGGGGGTTCTTAGCTCGAAAGCTCTCTTATGAGTTTTTCTAAGTAATCTCGTGAACCCAATACGCATCTCGTGAAAAACATAGAACGAAATCATATGCAAGATGAAGATTACCTGGGGCCTCTGCAAGTACGCTTTTTCCAATAGGAACAGGTTGGCACGACTCCAAAGCGATAAACTAAAATAAAGAAAAAACAAGGAGAATATTCAGATTTATAACCAACCTCAGAACACAACAAGATTTTTATGTTGACTGGTTATTGGCAGATAGACAGAACTGCTGAAAATGTTAGTGGGTGAGAGTCGTTTTTGCAGAGAGTGTGAAGAAACTGCTGCTAAAACATGGGGTGGCGGTAATCTCTCGTGGTCATTTGCATTATCAATAGTTTAAGAATTCAGTATACTGTTGTAGACGCCAATAATGTAGCCTCGTATTTTTTATTAATCAGCAGCTTTAGAAACGAAGAATTGCTCTACAAAAATGAACAACTTACTAACCTAGATTTACCGGATAAATGAAAAAAGCTCTTCACAATATCACTACTACATAATGCTCCAATTGCAAGGTTATTCAAGCAATCATCATTAACAATGACAACACCAAAAATACCAGCACCAGCAACAACAGCAACAACAACAGCAGCAACAACATCGACAACAACAACAACAACAACGAACCTGTCTCGCTGTCCCAACTGCTTTCCTGACTTGCACTTGAAATGCACCTTCGTAGTGCCTGGCCGCTCGCACAAGAAGATCAGGCCTATAAAGCATCATAATTAGGGCAAAAGAATATCAAAAATATTGGCCCAAAGGAGCCACTAAGTCCACGGCTTTCTGATTACTTGTTGGGTATCAATGGCATTGTGCTTGAGTTTAGCAACATGAACAAAAAGTAGAATGCCAGAACAGTATCAATGGAACAAATACTATAAAATAATTTTAAGGTGGGAATATATTGCTTAACAATTAATTATCTTCGAGTATATAAACTAGACGGTCATCATAAACGTGAGGATTTTCTAACTTTCGTAAATACCCCAAAGCTCAGATGTATGAAATTGCATATACCTTGAGAGCCACGATTCCCTCTCCTTGGCTAAAAATGAAACTGCATCCGCAATTCTGTCTTGCTGAAATAGAAAAAACTCAGTTTTTCAGCTTTTGAGCAACTCTAGATACTTTCACATTAAGGAAACTGTAGGAATCAAGATACGCACCTATCATCATAAAACATTACTATTATTATAATCATAATGAAGACATCTCAGTATCTGCCCATCAAATTGGGACAAGAAGGAAGGGGATTTCTGCACTGCAATACAAAAAGTATAAACAAAGCATCCAAGAGAGCCCTCAAGCAAAAGCCAAATTCGTGACCTAACTTCTATCAGATAGGGGATTCCTCACAAAAATTAAAACTGGTTTTCATTACAACGTTGTTTTACCTGAAGCCTAAAAAACACACAGCTTTTTGAGGCAACATTGGCAAACACCCTACCTCTAATAGACTGAAGCCCCCTTGCCATGACACATTGGAGGCAGGGCCACTCCTGAGGCCTCCTCTGTTATGTGCCTTGACTCCAATTATGTCCGCAATGCAAGCTAACGTCCTCGACAGAACGGCCCGCTGGCCCTCCTTCGTCCGGCTAGCAACTAGAGTTGTTACAAAATCAGAGGTCACATAAGGCCTTAATTATTATCTAACACTTAATAAAGATAAGTGAGATAAGTTGTGAAACGATACATTCTTAAAACTCTCATCGAAACACACCCAAAATGCATGTTAGTAACTCAAACTTCCTGCTAGTTTATTTGGCAATTTATTTCTGTAGGTGTGTCCCAATTAGAAAGAAAATAATCCAAGGCTCTATGCTTTATAGCTATTACAAAACTATGCGGTTGATGAAACCTGCCCAAGAAACTGTTAAGAATAAAAACAAGGATCCAAAATAACGTTCCCAAATTAGTCGTTGATTATATACTTTTACAGAATGGCATACACCTCGCCTCGACATGTCTTTGGTATGCTTTCCAGGCAAAAGCAAATAAAAGCTAAGTAAAACAACAATAATCGAAAAAACAAATATTAAATATCTCTATCTAACATTAATGCAATTATAATAACTTCAGTACAATATCAAAGCTACCTGTATCAAGCACTGAAAGTATTTCTTCAAAGAATCCTTCTAAAACACAGTATCTAAAAAATGGCAGCAAACAGCTGTCCTTGCTTCCAATTAGCACGTCTTTCGTCATCTTCTTTCCAATGTTGTACAAAAGGGTCCTAAATGGATTTTAAGCAACAGTCAGCCAAATCGGATGACCAACATTGACCTCGTAAAAGGCCGGTCTATTTGACACTTTGGACTAAGGGTCACAGACAGTAAAGACAAATTTTGAGCTACAATTTTGTTTAGCCTTTGAAAACACTTGACAAACTATGTTGACAATGACATATTGATATACGTAAATCATTGCCACAACTCTTTTCATTGTCATAAAAACGGATAAATGTATGACAACAATAAAAGGATTCTTAAGCATGAAAAAATAAATAAATTGGTTTTACCTTCTCGTAGACATCTCAGATTCGACATCATATATATTAACAATGTCGACCATTGATAATCGCCAAGAATTTTTCCACCTTGTAAAATTGTTTGAGCATTATTAAAAAGTGCAACATTCTGACAATTAAAGCTGTACATCCAAGACGGTCAACCATTTTGTGTTAAGTCAGTCCCTGTGAAATTTGACTTTTACAACCCTGTTTTCTTGGGGGTAAGATGCAACGGGATCAGAATATGATTTTGGTGTAAAGCTTGCCCAGCTCTGGGCTATGTCAAACGAGATCACATCAAACTGCTTTTACACTTGTGAGTCTCATAGACAAGCAGGATTGATTCATCTAAGCAGCCCATCAACACTTCGCTATTACTAATCTATCTTAAACTGCATAAAACCTACCTACGCAAATCTATTAGGATATTTGTAAAACAATTGAAACAGCGAACAAATGTTTTTTGATGAAGAGAAGAACGAAATTCGAAAAGTTAATTGCTAAGAAGACAACGTTATCTACTGTTTAAACAAACTGAGCAAACAATTAGCAAGGAATCAAATCCCACAAGCAAATGTTTCTGCCTTCTTGACCACCTAAAAGATGTGTTCTGACGCCCAAATATTGTCTGCATGTAGAATATGCACAAAAATACGGAACGCCACCTACTTAAAGAGTCGTTTAGGGTCGTCATAAGACCCTTGCAGCCACAGCAGGTCAACGAAATCCAATGAGTCACCCGGGCTAAATATTGGAAACAATCTCGCATTCATCAAGTTTCTACGCCCATTCTGAAAGGCAAACAGACACTTAAGTAAGCACCCAATCGTAACAAAGTGACCGCAAAGTCGAGTGGAAAATTGAAACATCCATGGGGTGAAGTAACGAAGTATTCATGGGCTTACGGTCTCTGTGCCCCACAATTCCTGAGCTGTTATTCCGGTGCGGTGAAAGAAGCTGTCCCAAGAGTTGTTACAAAATGTGCTTTTTTTGTCGTTGATGTTAAGCTGAAAGCACAAAAAACAAATCACAGGTGATCTTTCACTGCTTCATACACTGCTATTGAAACAAAGGGTGTTTCAATTTGTTAATGGATTTGACCAGGACCAACGTCCATTTTTGAGTACCCAACATTAGTATAACTGCCAGGTATGTTGGGAATAAAGCAGAAGAGCACATTAGAAACCAGCTTGTGAAGGCCATTCTATTTGAATACAAATACATACACACTTTTTCATTTTATGCCTAAGATTATTCGTAAATCAATCTTGCCCAACACAAGGTGTAAATTTGACTTAAGATCAAAGAAAATTATAAAAGCTTTCCTGATGTGTTGCTTCATCATAAATTTGAAAAAGAAGAAACATGAACATATATTATATATATATATTATATATTATATGAATATATATAATCATAAGGTAAATGCTGACAGGAGAAAAATTCTTTCCACAAGGGTGCTACCCAATTGTATCGAGCCACTCTTGGTCGGAATCGAACTTGCTGCTTCAAAAACCCCCGCCCCATATGTATATAGCGTCAAAGTGATAGTTGTTTTGCTTTGGAAGAAAACTCAGATTAAGGAGAAATTTGGAGGCTGGGCCTGGCAATTTAGCAATTGTGAGCCTCAATATTCTTATCGTTTTATTATTATAAAGAAAAGTGTGTAGGGAACTAACCGTTAAATTGTCATGGAGGCCAAAGATGACAAGAACTCGTTGGGTGCCAGTGACCTCGCTGCTTCGGCCAGGAGGCAGCCTAATCGTCAAACCCTGTATCACTAACTCTTTATCGATTCTCTTTGCTGCTGTTTGGAACTAGAAATCAACAGAATGACGTCAAATACATAAACCAGAGAGAACCACTTGAATGCATATTTGTGCCCTGCGAAGGAGGAGTCAGTCTTAATGACGCAACAGTCTCACTTGTGACAATTGGAGGACAACACAGCAGTTTTTTAATAGAAACACGGTACACGAAACGGTAGGTCCAATTTTTCGTAGGTTAAGAAACAATGCAATTTTCAGTTTTAATTTTCCTAGTTGATATTCGAGAGAGTCTCAATATTGAATATCACTACTGTAAGACTACGATTGATTTCTTAAAGGTATTGTTTGCAAGTTGTGTGAAGCAAGGTTGTCGAGGAACTTAATACACCATCGTATATCATTCTTCAAATTAGCACAATTAATCCAAGAAACATGTAAGAAACAATTGGTAGCCAGATAGCTAAAATATTTAAGAAACTGCTTACAACATCGGACATTAGCTTTTTATATAAAATTGAGTATAAACAACATCGCTTTACAACAATGATAGCTAATAATTAGCTGGTGGGGCCTTAAAAAAACATTCTCAATAGTACAATAACTCAGAAAAACAAAAACAATGTATATTAGGTCACTTTACCTGAAGATCACCAGGAAGCAGGTTTAACAGCAAGCTTCGCTCTCCAACAGCAACACGCTCCTGGAAACGACAAATGAATGAATTGAGGATTGATTACATCATTATTTCATTTGATATGCTTTTCGAAAAATGGTGGTTACTTCAAGTGAAAATGACGTCATCAGGTTGCTTACTGGTATATTTGAATGGCAGACCACTGCTCCTTCGCCAAGGTCAGCTTGCTTGATAATTGAATTGATGATGGTCGTGTTACTCTCAGCCAGGCCATCCTTAATATAAAATAAACTGTATTCTTCAATAGGAAACTTCAAAGGAGGAAGAGGGTCAAAGAGGATGTTTAACTCAGCAATTGAACCACTGTTACTTGCCTAATCCTACGATATCCTTCTTATCTTCCACAGGCTGATGTTCTTCGAATTGAAGTATTAGTACTGCCATTAATCAGTGCTCAACTAATTAATCATTAACGTTTTTAGTACTTTTGTAACGTCAATGGCTTGCAGAAAGACTTATGGCGGCAAATGATCAACAAATGCATCAGAGGAGGTGGATTAGCAGTTTATTCCAAAGTGAGAAGAAATACTTCACCCATGGAACTAGACATTGTGTTTGGATTTCGTGATTTTCATCTTGTAGACTTTGAAGTAACGCAAAGCATATGGCACTTCAAAGCTTCCAAAACTATAAATCTAAATCACTACCTTCCAAAACTGTAGGTAGCAGGCAAAACAAACACTTCACCCCAGAGAATTGAATGTTTTGGGAATGGTGATAATGGATGCAAAATGACTCACGTGCACTGCAGAGTTCAGATGTCTCTTGGGCACGACCTTTCTGTTCCTTGAAGTCTGGCAGTAATTTAAATTGGCCAATATATGGTGCAGATCTCTCGGGCAAGAATACATGTAATGGAAATCTCCTCCTTCGATATTTGCTGAAATTGGAACGCACGAAAATTTAACTATTTTCTAAAGAAACTGGTCAATCAGCAGCGAGATAAACAGGACATGCTAATCAAGACCAGAGCTTTATCTTGTCACAACTTTTTGTTAACACTCAGCAAAACTCTTCAGCAAAGGTTAGTAACAAAGGGAGACTAAAACTAATTATGATCGCAGATTGATCGCAGAATGATCGCAGATAATGTTCCTACCCGCTTTCATCGAATATTCTTGAAGAGTATTCCAAATAAGCTGCCTAGCCAACTTCCGGTTTTGTTTATCAAGAGGGTCAAGCAACACAGGACGAGTACTGAATTCACCACTGCGCCTTCCAGCGACAAATTCGCTCTCTTGAATTCCTGTAGCCATGGCGAGCAACATGTCATAGAAGAGAGACAGCTAGAAGGTTGAACAGAGATTTTTCAAACATGGCTTCCCAGCAGCAAAGCAATGTACGATATCTATTACTGACAAAAGTACCGCAAAATAGATTCAAAACACTGAAAAGTTCTATATCAAGGTTTTTTGTCGATTACCGCGGTAGTTTCAAAGGCTAAGAGTTGGTAAACAGCTCTTAATGTTATTAACAGTTGACTGGCAAAGACTTTATCAAGATGGCGGCAAAAGATGGCGGCAAAAGATGGCTGGACGTACGTTTTTCACGGGCTTGACGGCACTGTCTAATCCCATGTACGTGCACGCTTCTAAGGGGGCGCGAATGTGAAGAGCCAAAAAGGCTTCTGCAACAACTGTAGACATGTAGACGACACCAAATAGCTGAAAGATAATACATACATAAGGCAATACAAGAGGCAATACAATAGACAATGACGTCATAGTGTCGCATGATGCTGGGAATGCCAAAAGGCTTGATGGAACACACCATAACATTAGTTATGATAATGATAATGACACTTCTCATTTTCAACTCTGATTTCTCTACAATTGCAAAACTTGCTATTACCAAATGTATTTTCCAACTAAAAGTTTGGTCTTAAAACCATCAAAGCCTTTGCTTAAATCGAGTGCCTTCAATGTGGCAAGAAAGAGAGCATACAGTGGGCACTTTTCCATCTGAAAGAATGCAGTCTTCCACTTCCTTCTGCGTTCCATTATAGATTATATCTTTAACATCACCCTAAAACAACAATTATATTTCATAATAAAATGGAGTAAATGCAAAAACACATTTCAAGGTTAACTATAGAACGTTTTCTGTGGGTTTCTTGAAGAGAATAAGAGACTAACTTATTGTAGAGGATAAGAGACAAAACAAGATTATAAAAACGACAGCCTGCTTAGTGGACTATTCCTTACCGAATCGCCTATCTTGCATGCACCATTAGAAACGGACACTTCATCTGGGTTCTTGAGCACGGTGAAAACACGCACATCAGCACCATCATTCCACGGTATGTCTGTGAAAAACAAACTTCATTTGGAGCAAAGTAACTCACTTATCACTTATCACTAACTTTTACCATGATCATTTATCGCAATTGTTAATGATCACTTTGCTCTACATATATTAATGTGTGCAACGGATGCGCCAACAGGAGGCTCAGCCGTCGGAAGGTATACATAGAAGATTTATAAGTTTGTTTCGGATCGAAATTTTTAATGAAAGCTAGTCTTCACAAAAAATGTTAATTCGGCTCAAACTCTTGTTGGTCAAATTAAGGTCATGTCACTATCTTAATGCATCTCACTAAGATTTCAGGTTTTCTCTTCGATTTTCTAGCCACCAACACCACCTACCACCCCCCCCTCTTCCCCCCTCCTCAGAAGGTGGAGCCCCTCTGTCGAAAATTTCTCGCGCAACTGCTGGATGTGTGACAAACATTTAACTGAAACACAACAAACGAAAGTTGGAAATCACCACAAGTTCAAGCAATTTATTTAACAAAATTAGGATGAATTCCAAATCCATATGTCAGTTCTTTACGTTATATAGTCTAAAAGAGCTACATTGAGTCATAGACATTGTTTTTGCAGGTTGTGTGTAAGGGAGCTCCATAATACTTTAGGATAGATAAGCTTCCAAATGGCAATGTAAGCCTGGGAAACATACTTATTTCCTCTGGCAAGTGCAGAATGCGATCAGTACTGCATATCCAGAGCCCATCTGGAGCATCCTTGGCCAACTAGCAAAGAAAAAGAATGACATAAGTCCTGGAAGATTTTTGCTATTTCTGATGTTTCTTATACGGCATGGACAATGCAGCATCACATCTTGTCACAGCTAAGAGCCACTTTAAATGTTGTCACATCCTAAGTGCCAACATATTCAAGCCCTGCTTTAACTGATTGGTTTGGCTCTTGTTTGCAATTATTGCTATGCTCAAACCTTGACAAGAAAATTTTGTGTTGCCTCTTTCAGGTCTCCCTAAATGCTCAATTCTAATCTAACTCTTTACATCCATATATAAGGGCTTCTGATCCAAGCCAAACGCCAAGAAAGAGGCTCTCAGCATGCCATCAATAAACGATAAGTGCCCTGAACAATCATTCTATTGTGCAGCTTTTAGATAAAAGTTAATAAAAATGAAGATCGTGGCTTTTTAGCCCTTCTTGACTTAAACATTTTGTCTATTTTCCCTCATTCTATTTTATGTTGAATTCAGCTTAATTCCGTTTTTTGATTGCATTGTTCTGCTTTAGAAAGTTAATGGCAAAAATGAGAAGAGAGACTTGAATCTCTTCATTCCCAAAAAATGGTGCTCATTTGAGAGAAAGGGGTCAAAGTTTAAAGAAAACCTACTTATAAATCTATAAACTACAACAGAGTTTACCTTTGGGATAATGATGTTTAAATACAGGTCAAAAATGCAAGGAGTTTCATATTGATTCTCTGAATCATTTCCATTCTCGCAAATTTCTATTGGTAGTGCTGTGAAACCACGTTGACAAGCAGAAAATGGAAAATGAGTTCCCTGCAAAATCAAAAACACATTTACTCCTCACCCTGTCTCTCCTTACACTCAAAGTTCAAATAAATAAATATTGATCTGTCAAATATGTTTACTATTTGAATATTAGTAAAATTTTATGATTGGAATGTTTGTTTAACCAGAGCATAATCACTATTTAAACATTTCTAGTGCACCATCATGGTGCTAATTGATTACATAAAATTTAATGAAAAGAGTCAACATTACATGACATGATGATGAAAAGAAATGGGGTTACATGAAATGAAACACAAAGATGTCCCAATGTAAGATGACACCAGCTTGACAATCATAGCAAAGAGAAAGCTGATTATCACAAAAAGGAAACTCCATTCATTAGAAAACATAATAGTTGGCCACAGCCAGGCATGTGTGAATGCATGCTTTTCATATCCATACACAGAAAAAGGTAACAAGTTAGGCTAGGGTAGTCTGAAGAACCCGATCAAGAAGGTAAGTAGTTGAGGCAGATTAGTCTGATTGTGGCGATTTAACCATGCTTCCCATGAACTGCTTTAGGCTACTTGATCACAAGGCATAAATATAGCAAAAACGCCACTTGATTAACTGCAAATGTATGTCAGCAATGCATAATCACCCAACCATTCATTTAACACAGGTATGAATGATCAAAACTAAATGCTGTTAATGATTCATGTTTCAATAACAGTTGGTAAACTAGGATTGTTTCCTAAAATGTTCTCTCATAATTTGTTTAGAAATTTGTCGAAGCTATACATTGTTATTTTGTTAAATCAGCAACAAAGAAAAACAGGTGCTCTTGAGAAAACTATCAACATCAAAATATCATTGATCACATCAGTTGGGGACTTCAATTTAGAAGGAAAACAGTTTATCAAGTCTTGTGAAAACTTCACAGCAGCTTGTTCATATCTTAGTTCTAATATGTCTATTTCTTGATATACTTTTGGCTTATTTACATAGTGCATATATAAATAAGCCTTTCTGAGATAATACACATTTCTGTAAGAGACAATTTGCACTTAACCCAGGGCATATCAAAGCAGATACTCACAACATGACAAAGCAAGATCTTTGTACCCTTCAAGACATCAGAAGTGACAACCTAGAGGATGGATAAACATAATATGTGATCAGCTTCCTTGGCAAGCAATGGACTTCATAAAGATTCAGCTGCAGAATACAAGCCACTTTTACAAACAATACAAACAGAGAGTGCTGGGCACCTTGAAAAATACTGAGGGAGTACAAACCTATTTCTAGGGAAATACTTTTTCATTTTATGAAATAGGCTATAACACCTTCCACAATCTAGTGTCAGCTATGGCTTATAAAAATTGAATAGGCTCTTCAACTGCTGGTTGTGTTTGGCTATGCATATCCAGTCAACATCCAGATAGAACCTTCTTTTAGGAGGGTGGAGGTGAAAAAAACACAAACTCTCTCTGTCCACATAGAACAAGGTGGACAGACTCTTAAACTTCAAAATGAAACAACAACCTGGCTTGCCTAATAATATTAATTTGTCATCACTTAATTTGGTCACCAAATCATATTTAATTTGGGCATGCTTTTCTATTTCTGCAGGTGTTTTATTGCTGATGCTCATTGGCATAGCCTATTTTACTCCTTTTCTGTTATCTGTGTAATGTGTCCTAAATATCAAGCCTTATATAAGCAGGAAATTTTGAACAACTAGTCTTTATGTTAGGTAGACATGCAATCATTTTGAATGGGGAAAAAAGGTCCTTAACTTTAGAGACCTTCTTGCCTTTAAACATGTCATTGGTTTTAAAGACGGGCTGAGACAGAGGGAGCAGTGCCAATACAAAAGGGGGCTATATTTTAAACTTTGTGGCATTGATTGGTTGTTGACCACAAACAGTGGCCTTTTGTTCACATTAAAAGATCATGCACTCGTATGGACACGCAATTTCCAACGACGACGGACATTGTGAAGTCGGGAGCTGCAACTGTTTCCACCAATGCATACAAGATCCTGATAATAGTCCAATTATCTTGCAAGTTAATTATTACAAATGGTTAATCGACAATTACAGACTTACTGTGTGTCCTGACAGTGCACTAAGATGCTCCGCAACAACAAGCAAGGCATTAAGCGTCGCACCTCCGCTTCCAACTTTGATGTAAGGGTCTTCAACGCAAAGCAGCAAGGTTGACTGTGCTATGTACCCTTTCTGTTGCCGGATTTCTAGTTCTGTTAGTTGTAATGGAAAATTTGAATTAACAACGCCTTTTGGAAATTCAGAATTTAACTTTACAAGTTACTTTTTAGTCTTTTTGCACACGCCCAAAAGACACCTACCAAGCCGCAAAACACTACAAGTCGGACGTTCTATCCAGCTTCATTAACAATGCAAAATACGACATGCAAATAACAAGCATATCAATCACTTGACAATCCTACCTTTCAGAAATGCTTGGGCGCTCGACTGGTCTTGAGCAGTGAGGACGATAGCTGTCCAGACTGCATCCATTTTGGAACTACCTACACACAACAACAACAACAGCAACAACAGGCGGCAAGACGCGTAGAAGTTTCCGTCCTCGTGGCAACAATAGGCATTCCATCATGTTCGGTTCGGTCACACAGCCAGGCTGCCTTAGCAACGCGCAACTAAGGTTGGATTGAATAAAAAGTGGATCGAGTCGTTTTAAAGAGGAAATACACCTCTCCAGCAAAGTTTGTCCAAAGAAAGACCAAAATTTCGTTGGGAAGTAAAATTATATTGGTGAACTTCTATATTATACTGGGTCACTACTCCACAAAATTTTCTGGCAATTGAAGCGATATTGGAAAACAGGGCAACTCTGTGAAACCCTAGTTGGAAGTGAAGCTCACTATTCAGCAGTCCCCCTCCTCGCAAATCCCACCCACCCCTTCCTCTCCAAAAGAACGTTGAACAAAGAAAAAACCACAGACAGAAAACTTTTGTTTCTACTGTACAATCGTTGCAACGGACATTCATCAATTTTCTAAGTGTTACACAAAATGGTCTTTACGTTTAAGGCGGCTTTATATTAAAAAAATGCTTGATGATACAAGATACCAACAAGGCAACACGAAAATCGAAAATTTAATGGTTGTTGAAGTAGGTGGTTTTTCTAAAAATGATAATCAATGAAGACTGTTGTTGGAGATCACAATTTGCTGGGTTCGTTTCGAGATACGGTATAGATGTTGAAGTTCATTGACGAATCCGGACTTGCTTGTTTGGTATACCAACCGGTTTATACTCAGGAGCGATCTCTTCTGGTCGAGGGATGGTGAATGGAATGAGGCCTGTTTGAAAAAGTACATTTCAATTCCGTGCCATTATTTAAAATAATGCAGGTTTCCGTTACGTTACTAAAACGTTACTGAAACAAAATCCGAAAGAATTTTCCTAACAACTGTAGAGCACAAAAACTTGTGAGACTCAAATATAATGCTACCCCATTTCTCTCAAAAAACAAACCCCTTGCTGAGACAACAGGCTTTATAATTGGTTGTTATTGATTGATCATTATCCAATGGTCATCAGGCTGTAACGAGTTGTGAGTCACGTGACAATAGTCAAAGTCCATTAGTCATTAGCAATTGGTCATTGGTCATCATTCTTTGGTTATTAGTCATTGGTCATTAGAGTGAGTCATAGCTTAGACTACCAACTGACTTCCCTTGTCACCTAGAATCTTCATGATTTGAACTTTCGACAGGAATAAATAATACCGGAAAACTACAATATAGATACCGTATAGCCAAGACTTTTCAATATTCGCTACAAGTTTTTCCTGCTGCTGCCTGCAAAGACCTGAAAGGTGTTGACAGAAACTTTATTATTGAAAATCTTGCTTTTTGGATCACATGAAAATCGAGAAAACATTAAAGACGGCTTTTAATAGAAACGAAACAAAATGGATTCCAATTTGAAAAGCAAGAAACGTGAGTGCATACCTGTTTGAGAAGCAGGAAGAATTTGACCAGAATGTGGACAGATGAACTGCTTTAAAATGTCAGTGTCCTTTGCAAAAAAAGAAAAACTTATCAACGACCAGAGCCATACGTTTTGCCATGAAAGTTAATATAAATCACGAAAAACAATTGAACACTACGTAAGGTAGCTCTGAAAACTTAAACAACAAACAACATAACATAAACAACATAAACAACAAAATATAACAAAATAAAGAGAAGCATGAGGCGTGGTGCTTCCGGAAAAGAATCTCCTTTTTATTTTGCTCGCAAGAATATCAATTAGCAAAACATTGAACATTGTTGGTGCAATTCTCTATTGCAGTAATGGCTAATGCTTGTTGATACGACACGAGACAGTCAAGTGCAGAAAAGCTGTACCTCATAGCTGACATCTTTGCTTTTTTCTACCTTCAAGCGACACAACGGACAAGGATTTCCCGACACGCTGTTTCCACCAGCACGCTAAATTGGAAAGAAACTCTTGAACCATAAGATTGTTTTAAGTGCCCTAAACCCCCCTCCCCCTCGCTCCCGGTTATATCTATTTTGTGCAACAGCCAAAGCAGTGAAAGAAAGCCTCTAGTGAAAAGACACAAGCATAGGTGGTTGCACTCTCTAATAAAATGTTATCTCTAATAAAAACTTGTACAAGGTTTTATGGTTTCAAAATGCATCATATTTCCAAGGCCTAAACTACGCATCTGTAAGAAAAAAGATTCTGATCCTTTACCACTGCAGATATTGACTTCTTTTCGAAGTAAATTTAAAGAGCTTTGGCAGTCAAGTGCAGACGGGTTGGTATGGAGCTGCATATGCAACAAAAATCAAAACACAAACGACGCGCTAAAAATTATGTAGACTCACTATGCATTTATGTCTTGTCGTCTAGAAACAAGAAGAAAGCAGAATAAAGTTATAAAAAAATTGTTTTCTCTTAAGAACACATATTGTTGAAATACTCACCATACTCATTTAACAGCAGAATTATTTGATGATTTGGGGGAATAATGGGAGTCTAGATTTTATTTTTTCATGACATTCTTTAGAACATTCTTTTTCTGAGTGCTATCGCCTAACAATATGTGGGAATATACTGCTAGCGAACTTCGAATTTTTAGAGAAATTCTTTATCTTTATCAAAATCATTTATCACCAGAATTCAAAGTTGATTTGTGAAAAAATGAAAATAATCAAATTGACGTTGACTAAGAGACGAAATACGTCAGAGAATTTCACAATCATATCAACAATTTCAATGGTCTGCTAGATTATAATTTGTGGCTTGAGTGTTGTCTTCTGGTCTGCTAAGTGAAAACATAAGTGAAAACTAAATATCTCCAACCCACTAAAAGCTATTTTGCTCTCGGCTTTTTGCAAATGTGAAATTGAACATTCGTAGCGATCATTATACCGTCGATGCCTAAAAACTGTGGCGATTTTAGGAGCCCTTAGTCAACTTGTAAGAAGCATCAAAATGGCTCTCATGGAAACCCTTAATTAACCCGGTGCGAGCTGAATTTGACAAATGAACAAACTGCTTACTTTCAATTAATGCATTGACAAATAATGAAACGTTTTACTATTATGTTTTGCAACATTTCAGAATAAAAGAGCGTCTATGATTCGTGAAAATTTAGCTGTTTCTTGGAGATACTTTTTGGATTCCAAAAAGCATTAAGATGAAAATGAAATATTGTGAAAATCTGCACCTTTGGTGGCCTCTGTCCTTTGAAATTCCGTCTATACGTTGACCAAATAAGAAACCCATCTGCAAATGATAATTGTTAATAACTCAGAAAGAGGGAAATGAATAATAAATTCTTAAAAGAATAGAACTCAGGTTTTCTTCGAGGAAAGGCCTAATGCTAGTATAAAAAGCCCTCAGATTTTATAAAATTTGCCCGGCCTTTAATACAATACCCCGAAAGATGTACTATAGGAGGTACGAAAATTATATTGAGGAGCTTTCAAATAGAGCAAAAGCAAAAGGCGATTCAGTACAAAATAGAGAAATTCTTCTTTGTAGGTTGTAGAGGGTTGGTATAGTAGCAAGTTTTATGTCTGGCAAAAGTACAAATCTGAAAAATAGTCTCTACGGAGGAATGGTTTGACATCATTTCAATAAAAGCAATTACTCTTTAACCCAAAACTGACTGGTTATGCCACAGCACCCAAAGGCGAAAAATGAAAATCAGTGGACTTATATATTAGAAAATTAATTCATTGAAAAATTAATTTTCTTGAAAAAAATTTACTGGAAAATAAGAACTACAAAAAAGATAGAAGATAAGAAAATAATTTTGAGGTCGGGAGTATGACGCATCAACCGATCGCATGAAAGGAGTTTGAATATAGAAATAAATAAAAATGTTTAACCCTTATCTATGACACCACTAGAAAAATACAAAGCTATCTAGTCATACTTGACTCGCTCATTCCACCTCTGAGTTAATTTTTTTTAAATAACATTAGCGACATCATAATAATATGTTCATATCAAATGTTGATAAAGTTAGTGGAATCTAAAAAGTGGGAGATATCAATGGTTTTGAGTATTAAGTTGGTAAGGTCGTATTATTTTCGATTAACGGGATTGAATGAATGATTCAATGTAGTTACCTCTTGCATCAAACCTGAAAAAAATAGAAAAGATGAAAAGAAAAGGTTCTAAGGATTCTTCCAATTTACAGCTAGAACGAGTTAGAGGCAGGTATTATTGTTCGTTTAAAGATTGAGAAGTCGACAACTCCAACGCTTCAATCGTCAATGCTCATTGATGTTTCTCGTCAGACCTTGAATAATTAGTAAACACATATTTATAATCAAAATCCAATAATAACAATCAAAACAGAAATAAATAACACTCAACAAATTTTTAATATCAAAATGTTATTCAAGGTTTGAGCCGTCTAGGGTAAATTAAAGTCGAGGACAAGCCTCTTTTCTATTGTCCTTAGATTTTCAGCGTGCTAGTGAAAAAGATTTTCAGCGTGCTGGTGAAAAAGATTTTCAGCGTGCTAGTGAAAAAGATTTTTAGCGTGCTAGTGAATCAGGGTAATTCGTTTTGGCGCAGTAACGTAGGTTTTACAGATGCATTTATTCCCTTCCAGCAGATGGGAGACAGCAGTAATTTGTGAGATCAAGCTAAAAGATTAAACTAGCCTATACAAAACAAGTACGTAGAATGATGAATGTGTCATGAAATAACACGATAGAGTGCACCTCGGCTTTTTCTTGGGTAATTCTTATATTTTTGTCAAATTCTATGACGATGCTGTCATGACCTATTATCATAAATTGACTTAGCGTTGACAATGTATATTTTTGCCTTTCCTGATACTCTCTATTAGGCCAAAAAAAACAACGGGTCGCGTGCAATATCTACGATCGCAGCTAATCCTGAAATGACGTCACAGCTCTGACGCTAAGGTGTTTAACGAGCGGATAAGCAAGGAAAGCCTTTGAAAATTCCAAGATATACGCCCAAAGCTCTAAAACAACAACGGCAATTACCAACCCGTAAAATTGGGGGGTTGGTAATCAACACAAATATTCGTCTCAAGATGTTGCAGGCGCATTAGCAAAAGAAATCAATAGAGCTAATTTTAGAGAGATGGGAATAGATTTTTCACAAAAATTAATTAATTTATCAGCAGTGAAGCCAATTTAGCTCATTTGAAGACATGACTAGACAAAAAGCTGCTAGTTAATAAGGGGTGTGAAGGAAATTTTATCTAAATTTAATCTGTGAGTCTTCACCGAAATTAACTCATAGAAAAATGAATAGAAATATGGAAGGAAAAACATCCCTTAAAAGGGTCTAGGCGAGGCTCTGTCTGTCTGTGAATTGAGCAAAAATATCTTACATTGACTTCTTTGATATCCTTTCTTCGATCAGTTCAATAGCTCTACTAATTTGCTTTTTGCTTCCTTTGAAAAGAAAGAAATGACTCAAAGCTTTTGCATCAAAAATAAAACAGCTATAAATTAGTGCCCAGGGCAAGACCACCCAAAAGTTAATCAACTAATGATGGTCACCAATATATTGACTTGTTATGGCATGCAGTTAGTTTTCTTGCTGTAAAATGACAAAGTGTCATCATATGACTGTAAAAAATCAGCTAAAAATTCCTAGTATTTATAGTAAAGGAGTCAATTAATTTTTTGGTGAAATGAAGAAATTGGGAGAAAATGCTAAGATTCCTCTTAAATCAACTCTTGGAAAAATTATTTAGACTTGACTGGTATTCTTTTGTTGAAATCAGAAACTTCAATAAAGCTTTGCACTTCAATCTAAAATTTGTGTAAATGATCTTGACATCTGCCATCAACATAAATTGCTAACAGACTGCTGTGGGTTTAAGTTGGTAACTGTGATAAATTCTCAACAGCCCAGTAGAGTCTTGCGTAAGAAGGTTTCACAACGGTAAACTGAAATTGCAGGGTTGGGTATTTGGTATCAACTAAACTATGTGTAATTTGAATTCAATCTGAACTGTAGATAAACTCATGATTTTTCATTTCCATAAAGCAAACTTTTCTGAACAACTGACAGGAAATAATCCAATCCTAATCAAAACACAGTTAATTTTAAGTTATTTTGAATCAGCTATCTGATGTCATGCATCAAAATATATATTTCAGTACAAAATTCAAATGGGATTTTGTTGCTTTGTCTTAGGCTTAATAAAGACATGCACTAGTTGTTGTTATGGGTAGGTTAATCATTAAGATTGAATAAACTATTAACAAGCCAAGAATTAACAGTAAAACTAGGAGCTACAATTCAATATAGAGGAGTTCATGGAAAAATAGAGACCAGTAACATAATTTTAACAATTTATGAATAATCATAGAAATAAATTTGAGTGTATTATATAAAAAACTGTTTCTGCCCTTTTACTAAGAACATTGATTTCTGCAGATACAGAAGTTGCCTTACCACCAATGGTGAAATATGCCTTGTCATCATTTGGGTCAGCTTCCTGGCCTTTTTTAAATCTAATTACACTTCCACTGAGTGCTTTGATTTGATTGACAACTTGTTTTTCTGTTACAAAATAGATAAATTGATAACATATGTGCTATTGTAACCTTATAAAACTATAAGGCAAATAAGCCTACTCACCAAAAACTAATTCATAGTAATGTCTTCCATTTGATGCAAGCTTGCACCATATTATTACCAAGATTTAGATACTGTTGATTAAACATTCTATTACAGTACTTGTGAATAAAACTGGCCTAGAAGATCCAATTTCAAATGCTAAACTCCATAAAATAGCTGCATATACCAAAATATTTTCATTTATAGGCGTTGCATTTATTTGCAAAATAAGGAAATATGATATCAAAGCCTAAAGCTGCAACATTCAGTCACTCAAACTACACTTACCTCTTCCAAGTACTCTACCAACAACATCTTTTGGGACTGTATACTCAATCTTTTGAAAATCTGATGGATTTCTTGTAGTTGAATCTGGACCTGATTCGAATTTGATACAGCGAGCCAGACAAGGTTTTACTATAAGAGATTATCAATAATAAGTATAACAGATTCTGAAGCTCTATGCAGCCAAACATTCTCTTCAGTTATAAGTAATGATTAATTCATGAAAATAAAAGCCATCAAAAAAATATTCCATCAGAAAACACTTCCAGTTTAAACTGTATAGCACACTGCAGTATCATACCGACAAGTCATGGTGAAACAATTCACTTGCAGTCTGCAACTAGCCAGGATATATTCTAGTCCAATTTTTGTCTGCAAGCTCGCATTATAGAAAACCATGAACTTTTTACGGTACAGTTTCTGGGCAACAATAGAAAGTGGTAGCATGTTACATTATTAGAGGATTAATATAAGCCAACTAAAAATTAATGTATATACTTTTTTTAGTCAGGCTCCTTCATAGGAAGTAGATAGTTAGGCACCTTGGTGAAGGCCTAACCAGGGACTAGTATGTTGTGAAGGTTTAAGTCTATGCAATCACTCCTCTACTGCTTATATAAAGAAAAAGTTATGTATAATGATATTCGAAACCTTTATTTTGAAGAAAACAAGGCGTCAAACTCCTTCGAGTAACTGCCGTGCAATTTCGAAGTAAATTACCAAACATTGTGCTTCTGCACATGTTGACTGCCATTTTGAAGGTCAACTTTACTATGTAAATGCCGGACCAACAGAATGCCAGAATAGCATCAAGCTTTTCCATGGCAAATCACTTCGAAGATTTCTAACAGACGAGAAAGCAACATAAAACAGAAAATGTACTTAAATGTCTCTATAATGCAGAGGAACAATAAGTTTTGAACAAGAAGGATAATCAGATTTAATTATCTTAAATGGAAGACGTTGACCAAAGAAGACTCGATCATGGAGCGCGGATACGAAGACATAAAGTTTAATTCCTTGAAAAGTTTAGGATTAACCTTCTAGTGAGAGTACTTAATTAATGGCGGACATGTTTTAATTTCTCATTTAGCTCATCAATCAATGGTGAGTGTTGGACTGGTGCAGCGTTTGCGCGTGACACACTCAACGAGGCCTGACAGTTTCGCACGGGTTCGCCGGAGAGACAGCGGAGGGTTGCAAGCACTTCTTTTGACATTAACTAGAGGGAACAGGGAAGTCAAGCTTGCTTTGTGAGAGAAAATTGCAGCTTTATAATGCAACGGGTTCATAAAACAAAGTACGATGTTAAGAGGTGAATGGAAACGATTAAGTTTTCAAGGACCTCAATTTGTGAGCGCAGCCTCGGTGCGATGCATAAATTCAAAACGCGGCCGGGGGCGGGCACACAGACATGAATCAAACTACAAAGTGGTAAAATTGAAGACCTGATTGAAATCCTAACCATCATTGAGAAAGAAATCGCGTTCTACTATTTATAGCAAATCGGGAACCAAAATGGTTTGAACACGCTACCAGTATAGAAGAAGACATCTGCGAGTTTATCATGAACGAGTGAATAGAAGGAAGCAGAAAAATGGTATGACCACAGAGAGTCTTGAGTCATGACATCAGACAATGAGCATGTGTAGGTTAATCAGAAGCTTAATGAGAAGAACCAAGAAAAATATGAAATGGAAGAGAGATGTACATGCGTGGGCGCATCAACGGCCTTCGCAGAGGCAATTTGATACAGGTGCTGAGAAAATTTTGTACAACAAAACAAAAACTGTATTAAGAAGAAGTGTTTGAGGCTGCGCGCAGGCTACTGACCAAGACGTGCCTGATGCGAGAGAAGAATAACAGTAATTTAAAAGAAAGATTTTTTATGCTGTTAGAGAACATTGGATGTCAACGATGGAGACAATTAATCAACTCCAGTCCAGTATGTGTCCTCAATGAAACTTAAACCGGTTGTTTTGAATTTTAGGCTGCATATTAATACTCCTTTGCCCTGTCTGGTATAAAGTCAATATGATTGTCAATTGTTGTCGCATTTCCATTTTTCCAAGAATGGTTGCTATTTACTCTAGACGTTCAACTTAACAAAATATCGATCCTTTTTAAAACGCTGTTCGAGAAAGCTGCTTCCAAGCATCAAGTAAGTCTGCTAAACGCTAATCGGGAGCTTAGAGAAGGAGCATTTTTGAGGTCATTTACCCTTGCTGTACTCAAATCCAAGCCTTTGGCTGTGGGAGGCAATAAAAAGCAAGTGGTAGGTAGGTATTGATCGAGCCATCATTTTTCCATGTTGTTATGAGTATTTTCCTCAAAAACTTCGCATGCCCAAACAGAAATTAATCTGTATCTTCTCCTAACAGGCTTTCCCATCAAGTAAAAATGTTTATGAGATAAACAATCTATTGGTCTGTGTGATTTGTTGATTCCACTTCACAGTAGCGACCTTTAATGGCAAGGCCATGTAGAAATTTAGCGTTCCGATGTTTTAGAGAATGAGTTCTCGAAAGCGGTTTATTGTATTCGCATAATTTTATCTTGAAACCTTTACTGTGTTTCTTATTTCCGCAGGCCTCTATAGAAGCGAACTCGACCACGTTTTTAATGGAGAAAATTGCGATGCGTTGGATGAAAAATAGAGTAATGTTGTGAAAGAACGTCTTTCCTCCCTTAATAAACAATGCTCTATACATCACAGAAAGAGGAACTTGAGTGAAATACTCAATGAGCAGCCCTTCACAAGCTCTTATGAAAACATCTTCTCCATTATTAACTACTAGGGAGATATGGCAGTGTTTGGCAAGGGTGTGTCTAGCTTTCTGCGCAGCAGTCATCGAAGAACTTCGAGAAAATAATACCTCATGGTGGCTAATGATCCATTGCATAGTCTAATAAGAAAAATTTATTCCTTCAAAGATCTAAACATTTCAAAACGAATCTTTCTATGTATAGGGGCTAGGCCTTCATCCACTCTAATTTTTTTTAAAATCTCAGTTACCATCTCAATGATACAATAAAATGACAGATTCTAAGAATCTTTGCACTTCAAAATTACAACTTTGATTAATTTCTGAAAAAATGAAACGAGCTGTGTTTCCTCTTGTAAAGATGGGGGAGGGTGGAAGTGTTTGCTTATACTGGAGACTTGCTTCGAATACATTTTTGTATTAGTCAATAGCAAAAGTGGTAAGTACTGGGTTAGACGGAAGGGGAAATAGGGTACCAAAAGAAAAGTATGCATGGGGAAAATGGCATATAACTGTTTGTGTTTACCGTCGCTTACGTAGGCCTAAAAAGACGTAGGTCATTTCTAAGTAAGCGAAAGTAAACACCTCCATAACAGCTTGTTCCATTGTTTGTTCGCCTAACCTTGGACTTTCCTCCAAATCCAAACAGAATGAGTTTCAATAGATTTGAACAGCGAGTTTGTCAAGCGCCATCCCGTAATGGGTAATACGAGGAAACGTAAAGGGCTAGTTACTAGCGATTATGGCTTACATGATACATGGGTGGTGCGAATTTGGTCTTTACTTTCTAAAGCACAGATTCATTTGATCTAAAAACATAAAAACATAATCACAACATCATCGAAGAAGGACACACTGCCTCGTAAATTACAGCCAAAATAACAAAACAGCGATAAAAAACTACGATGCAGCCTCAGCAACTGCTGTATCACCTACGTAACAACTTATAACAGCTAATATATGTTCTACTTCAGTACCTAATCAAAAGTCAAAATTGCTCCCGTATAAAAATCATTAAATTTATATACTTGTCGTAAATTTAGTTTATAAAACACAAATTGTAGAAATGCAATTGAAGACCATCAAAACCTTTGCCTCGTGCATCCTATTTTAATCAATCTCTTTTGCGACTACTATAAATTCGGAGAAATCAAAATTCCGCCTAAATACAGACAGGGGGAATGAACCGTCTCTGTAGAAAGGTCATTGTTGGCCATGACTCTGCCGCTTTGAGCAACATGACATGCTTGAACTGGGACGCCACTACCAATGCAGGCACCCTTTCCTAAATTCATTTTTCTGGGGGTCACTCTAAACAAAGAGAGCGGGCGATGGCGATGATGAACTATAGAAATTTGGGGTGATAACCACGAGAATAAAAACCTTTCGTAAATCCGAAGCTTAATTTCTACTTCATCAGTTCAAAGCCCACTGCTCTAACTGCCACGGCAGAATCAAGTCATTGTAGACTCCACCGGCTAAAACATCATCGAAACAGAATAGCCTTCATTTCAAAGATCGCCTTCCTACAGAACGAACTGTCACCTCCACTTGTAATTTAGGAGACCCTGCTCAGACCACGTTCTCTTCTACCGTGAATTATCAAAATGCATTTTTGATCATGAACAATTTGCTGCCTTGTGAAAGCAAAACAAGTGATTACGCTTAAATTATAAAACACTTAGTGGACCTTCCCTTTGGCCCTGTTATTAATGACGTAGTCATCGTCAGTAGTCAACCGGCTGTAGTCCTGGTTGCGTTGGAAGAGAACCTTTTCGTACCTAGCTGTAAGGTTGCTTCTGCCATCTACAGGACTGTCATCATGTCCATCATGAGACATTAAACTTGTCATCGTTCGCTTAGAAAACGAGTTGTTATTTCTCTCTATCTCAACGTCCATTTTGCCTTGCGACTTAGGTCGAAAGCTGGTATCATCATACACTCCTTGGGCTTTATTCAGCATATAGCCTGGGTGGGGTACTTCAGAAATGTTGGACTTAACAATCACCATTTCGGATTCCTTGCTCCCTATAAACATCCCTGGCGAACCAGCGACCTGATAATCGCCGGGGGCCATAGGCTTGCTCTCCGTGTCTACTCGCCCGTTGGCTTCCCCATCAGTACTTTTCTCCACTTTAATTTCATGGGTCTCTAATATCCCGTTGTCCCGTTGAGGCGATTGCTCTTGTTCTTCAGAAAAAGAAGTTTGATTGACAAACGACCCAGAGTGCTGCATCGCAGCTTCCGCGTGCTCCACCCCAGTGACTGAATGCGATACCGTTGCTCTCGACTGTGGCTCACTCTCCGTTAACACTATGACAGTACCCCCTGCGTTTATCACTTTGCTTTTCAAAACAGGACCCTCGTAGCATCTGTTATCTATCGCCACGCTCTCGTTTGACAGAACACTTTCACTTGGTGTGATTTCCCTACTTTGCTGAAAGCCCGGCTCCTGCTCGAGTCCAAGGGTGGTAAACAGCTCCAAGGCGGGCATCGGCGGGGGGACGATCAGTAAATCGAGGTCCCACCGGGGGTTGTACGGCTGCAGTCTTCGCTTGGAGAAGTCTGGAAACCAACAGCAAATAAGAAATCGCATGCTTAAACTCTAATTTCTATATACGCTTAAATAAAAATGCAAACTTCGTAACTAAGCAAAAATGATATTTTCCCATTTTCGCGACATCAAGTTACTGTGGGCCACTACTTACGAAGCACAAAAGAAAAAGCACCATTTTTTGCATTTCAAGCTATATTATGCCAGATTGGTGGACTTGAAAAGATGACCCTAGTCGCCGAAAATCAGAGCCTGACCTGCCTGACTAAAAAGAAAGCCTAAAAAAGAAGTGGTGGAATTAAATGGTCTGAAAATACCGGACTCGAGAAGTTGCAAGAAGGAAGAAAATCAAGTTACCTTGAATTGTCTTTTGGGCAGCAACCTTGCTTCCGTCAATCCTCTTAACTTTCGTGTACTTGAGGTGCGGGGGTTCGTCTCCTGGGGCAAGTGGAAGGTACCGCTTTGCCTTCTTGCTTAGCACCCCAGGAGAAATGGGCTGGATCGTCTGTGGGACACCCGGCGCACTCTCCAGCACCTGGTAACCAAACGGGGCGTAATTGACGAAGGTGTGGCAGCGGCACTTGTCATCACAGTGACCCACCATCTGACAATGTTGGTCGGGACGAAGATCGTGCGGCTTGTGGCGGCGCGGGGATCTCGGCGCGATGTAATGCGGCATGCCCGGCGACTTCTCCACGATCTTGTACCCCTTCGACAGGTCGATGGAGGAACAGCAAGGCCCGGTGCATTGCGATGAATACTCGACGTGGTGCGATGAGTGCGTTACGTTCGTCGCGTGCGACGTGGTTATGCTTTCGTGGTGGGACGCGTGCCTGGTGTTGGGACGATTCATCGCGCCGTCCTCGCCCGCGCGGGCCATTGACTTGACCGAGTGCTTGCTGCAGTCGTCGTGGTAATGCATGTCGCCACCTGCATACTCGCAGCCGCAAGCCGCGCCTCGCACCAGCGCGCTCGTCTGGTAGTGCCGGTGACTGCTGCTGCTTGGAACGCAGTCCGGGCAATCGCATACGCTCGGCTGGCTGTGACTGCTCGCCACACCTTCCCTTATGGGCTCCTGCACAGCGTTCAGCTTCCTGGAGTCCTCGTCCTGCAGTGCATCCAGCACTTGTCGCAGCTGCTGAGCATACGGGGACTTGGGACGCTCGTGACCGTACGCGGGCTTTTCGTGTACTGCGGGCGATTTTGTTCGCTCCAACTGATCACTGTCCCCCATGATGCCTTCACTGGACTTGGGAATAACAGATCCGCTCTTTGGGGAGTGCTTCTCGAAGTCTCTCCTATGAACATCGTGTTCCTCGCTTCTTGAAACGTACACAGTGCCTTGTGCAAACTCTTCGACCTCTCGCACGGGCTGTCTTGAACTGAGTCCTCTTCTCTCGTTGCCACCCTTGCTGTTATCAGTCAGATAGACCAAAGTCAGTTCGGCCTCGTTGAATTGCTGCTTCAAGTTATCTATGGTTTCGTTTGCCAGACGCACTTGCCCTTGAAGTAAACTAATGTTTTGTCTCGCTGTCTCCAACTGGCTTTCCAATATTTTTATAATATGGTGACCATGCTTGAACTTGTCTCTCAAATCGTGAATGGCTCGATTGATGTCGTGTGTAAACGATGTACTGTTCTCGCCCATTCTGGTTTTACCAAACTGTGAAGGAAATGACACTTAATTAACCATGGTCCATTAAGACCGGGGCAACTATATTAAAATGTACCCTAACACGTATCTAGGCCTTTTGATGTCATTAAAAGAGTTAAAAACTGACAAAGATGGTTCGCACGTTGGCAGAAACGATGTTCGATAATCGATACTTCAAAGTGGCCCCAATTCACAACTATGGTGCGGTGCACTGCAGCTGAGGAACAGGAAATCGGTACACTGGAAGACGGAACAAAAGGAGGTATCTGCTTGTTTGTGCATCATCATTTCAACCCCCACGAATCTTCAACCCCCACTTTCGTGATTTTTGTCTCAGAATCAAATAAGTTCATTATAAAAATCCCCAAAATCGAAGCTAGGCCACTCCTTTTCTCTGAGACTGGAAAAACTGCAGATAGCTTCGGTCTGGGGTGAAGGCACATGGATTTGACAGCATATGACTACCAAATGGGTGAGGCATAGTAAGACGTAGTAGCCGTGGGTACGAGGAGGCACTCGACCCATCCCACTTCTCTGCACTTGAAAAGAAGTGCCCCTTCGCAGTGGCCTCTTCTGCTAGAAACGGTCACACGAAATATGCCAAGGACGCAAAAGACAAATTAAAAAAAGCAGTGAGTAGCCTCTTTTAAGTATTCATTTCGATGTTTATTGGCGTATTTGAATTCTCTCTCTGATACTCTAAACGTGAATATCTTGGTGAAGTGCCTTTTGAAGCATTTACCCCCACCCCCTCCTTCTCCACTTGAAAGATGCCTCATATACTATAGTTTTGCGACTTTTTGCAGGAAGATCAGGAAAAAGGATGTCTATGAAAGCTGCTTTCAAGTTCTAATTTTCAAGGTCACTTTTAATCCTAGTATTTTGAAGATTGTTTGTAAAAGAAAAATATTCTGCCACTTCAAAGTTAGCTGCCTTGAGCATCGCCAATAAAAAAGTTACCCTTTCCTCCCTCTCTATCAAAGATATCGCGTTCCCTTTCAACAAAAGCAGATATAATCGTCCAAACGTAGGACGCAAAATTCACAAAATGCATTACAAAAGGGCCACACATCCTTTAGTTTACCTTAGGTAAACAAGAAAATATGGCCTTCGCATTGGATTATTACGCGAGGAATGATGAAGCTGGGTGCTTCGTTGATGACTTTTACAATTACTGCGTCTTGCTACTATTTCACCAGGGGGATGAGGAACAGTGTTTCGGTCTAATATAAGAAATCGGCTACGCTTTGCAGTCGTGCTATCTCTTGAAGTTCTTCTCGGTAAACAGATCCATCCACAGCATATCAAAGGGAAATGCGTCTTGTTCATAATAGCCTGCCATTCACTCCAGGACTCTCTGAAGCAATACCAAAGGAATGTTTCACTGCAAATGCTCTGGTAATAACAATCCCTGGCTCAAAACCCCGACATCGCGGTTCATACCATCCTGTGTCGAGGTTCTGTCAGCCTCTTAGAAATTCCCTACCTAATGAATGTGTTAAATACCTTTTGACACACTAGCTGACAAACTGCCTAACTAAACAATGAGATTCATGAGGGCCCGTGTATGGCATTCCAATCACCCTTGCCTTCATTGACCTTGCTTGTGTCAATGCGACCGCCATTGTTTCAGTTATCTTACAATTGGGCTACGACTCCTAAAACTTCTACTCCCAACTTGAATAGAAAATTTGGCAATTGGAGGTGGGAGAGGAGGACATGGGTCTTGTGAAACGTGACTCGCCAGAGATGTCCTGATCTTTCAGTATTAGGCCTTCTCCATTCCTTCGAGATCAGGACATTACGATGGACCAACCGTTTAAACGTTGTTTGCCCGCATCAAATAAATGGGATTGATATATCTGTTTTCGTATTATCTCATGCAAACATTTCATTTGGTTGTGAGAAAATTCTTTCCTCAGTTATTCGCCACTTTTAAGCGGGTACAACAGGGCATAAGTGGTTATCCTGACCCACGGGACAAGTACTGACATAAAGTACAGGTAAAAGGGACAATCGTTAGAATATCAACCTAGATGGGCAGCGTCTGGTTGTTGCTTTGTTTGGACAACACGTTGTTTTGAAAACTCAATGAAATTCCAGCAAAAAGCAGACCAAGAAACCCTGTTAAGTTTGCTCCCGATTGCCTTCAAGAAAGTACAGACAAGGGCTATGGCATACATCAGTGATTCAAGTTATTAGATTGCTTCCTTTTCCTACTTTATTGAAATGTTACACGTCTGTCATATTCTGAAAGAGGCTTAGTGACAAAAAAGAAAAATTTGAGGTACGAATTCTGGGATTACTTCCAAATTTCTGGTCGACTTTCTACTAACGATTTGGACAAGCCAACTAAAATATCCGATGGTAGATTTAAAACATCATACTGACCCTGAGATACAGGAATCACTAATATCACATTGAATGGTGTGTTTATTTGATTATGTTTGCTCCTTTCAACTATCAAACTGAGGAATTTTGCCAAGAACTGTGTTGTTAAACAAATTTCTGCTCTTTATCCTCCCTCCCCAAGAAATCTCGTTGGTGTGTGTCAGAAACAATAATACGATTCAAACCGGCAGTTTTCTTGAAGGATTTAAATTTTCTCGAGATTAATGAAATGATAGAGGACTAGTTGAGAGAATCCCTTCAATCATAATTTGAAAGAACAAGAGATGCGCTCTTGCGTTTCTTTCCTTCCAAAAGAACGGGGTTATACCCGATAACCCCACCGTTGGAACCCTTGCTCGTGCCAAGAACATTCTAATTAGGACGGAACTCGTTGGGTTTGCCTGGTGTGGCCACGTCAATAATCAGAAACACAAAAGAGTCTTAACATTAACCTCGCCTCGAAATGCGATCACTTCACCTCCGGTTGCTGGAAGAGATATTCACATTTCAATTCACGATGACTAGAACTATCAATAACTTCCTTTCGAAACCATTTTCGAACAAATGTTGCTTCTATTTTGAGCGATGCGTAAATACTTCGGTTGCTTCAACCCTGAGCACCTTTGAACACAAACAGACCAGCAGGACGAAAAAGGCTGGCAGGTTAAGCTTACACAAAATTTCACTTAACAACAAAGGTAATGATAAAATAATGTATCAAAGAACATTATTCACCTGAAAAAGTACCTATTACTTTTTCAACTCATCGTAAACTGTCTAAGAAATGTTTTTCTGGGAGAGTTGCATGAATTTGCATACCAATTCAGGACTTTAGGCTCCATGTTAATAATATTTCAATATAGAAAAATATTCCAGTGAATAGGCGGGGGCGAAATAATGACATAGGCCAAAAATGGAAAACTGATAAAAAACATCAGATAACAGGTTAGATAGGTTGAGACTAATAATGGGCTTGTAAATCATCAAGAAAACCTTACTTGAATTTAAAAGGATGTGGTTGGTAAAATTGGCATCAAATAATCAAAATAATATGAAATTAAACTAATCAAGAAATTCTTAACTATCACACTGAGAAACATGCAAAAAACTAACTACAAAATGAGCTGACACAGACTATGTAGCTATTTATGCCAAAAGAGCTTCCAAAGCCACAATTATTGCATTTTTCTGGAAAATGATACATCAAATGATCAATGAAAGTTCAACTCATCATTCCGGAAAACATTTAATCAAATTGGTTTGAAGAAGCTGTTGCCAAGTTTAAACATGCATAAAATATTCAAAACAAAAAGGATGAGCCTTTGGAATCTTATTCTAGCATAACAAGAAACTGGAACTCATTTAAGAGGAAAGCACTTAGTGCTATGATTTTGATAACAAATAATCAACTTCTGTAGCTTTGAAGAATTCTAGGTCATCAAAACAAAAACAAAAAAGTATTTGCAGCTATTTGTACATTTAGTGAGCTAGCATATGACATAGGCTTTGCAGAATTTTTCAAATTTCTTAGCATAGAAACATACAGCTTAAAAGCTAGGGAAGACATTAGGTTGTCATTTTTCTCCTTTGGAAATGCATTTGAATGTATGAACTTTCATGTACAATTACTTTTTGACATTTTGAGCAAGATCAAAATGTGCAACACATTAAAATTTGATATTCCATTTGTAACCAGTCAAACAATGAAAATTCTTGAAAAAACTACCAAATGAACTAGTCCTGTCATTTTGCAGTATGCAGTGAAGATAAATAGTTAGATGCAGTTCAGCATTCTTTTAACAAGTGACTTTAAACACTAGATACTCAATCTAAACTATTCAAAACTGAAATAAACAAGACCTACACTAACAGCTCTGTTTGGCAGAGAAAACCATTTTTGGATGGGATTAAGAAATAGCATTGAACTGCTGAAATGTACTTGCTGTATCAATTCAGCCAGACAGGTGTCTATGGGACTTATCTCTCTTTGTTTAATCAATAGCCCCATTATATGCTAATTGTACAGACAAATAAGAGCAAATTGAAGTTCAAATTCATTTTGCATCAAATATTGCTCCATTACTTGAGTGTGGAATTCTCACTGACAAAATGCTTGTACGAAATAATTGCATTTTTCAGGGGTGGATCACCTTCCATTTTGTGCCAGTGTCAATCAGGCCTGGTGCTTATTAACCATATTGAAGGAAGTCATGACTTGTTCCCATTAAGCCATACTTCATGTGAAGAGACATTCCACCCAATGTTAGCATTGCCAATCACTAATGCAGCAAAATGCAGAATCATTGCGGGATACATGACTCACCTCTGTTTTAAATAATTGTTTTGTAGTCAGCATCCATGAGTGGCATTCTACCAGGATGACAATAAAGGATGCATCTCAAATTGGATAACGGAGGTAGATTTGTTTTGGCAGGCCTAGCAAATATCCGCCTGCACGCTAATTAATCACGGCTGGCTGAACTATTTTGGGACAACGAATCGACCGATTGACTGGGTGTTTGCTAGCGGAACGAAAAGAGGAAGTGGTGGTTTGGGATTGCAAAAAATTTAAAAATGGGGGGCTAATTTACTCATACTGATGGCTCAAGAAAACCGCTTTGTTTCAAAGACAATGCGGCGTCCAGGTTTGCTAGTCTATCTGTCAACACTCGATCAAGTAATTTCATTTCTGTAATCTCTGCGATTATTAAACAAATCTTTTACATTTACATAAATTGAAAAGACATTTGATTGAAAACACAGAAAATATACACTGACTGTAACCACCATGAAATGTTATTGTGGGAAAATTGCAAGCGGTTTCGTTTGTACAAAGATTTTAGACAATATCTACGTCTTCTCTATTATGTTCGGCCTACAGACCCAATTTACAACCCACAAAAGGGCATCAACGCATTTCTTTCAACTATAATAATTAATAATAATAATAATGATTGTACGCTCCAATGAACAAACCCTTTTCAGATACAGTATTGTTTACATTGTTAAAGTATTACTGTATCCAATGGACACAGTGACTTCACACAAATATGCGCTACCTTCAAAAGGTCGGAAAGCTGTCAAGATAAGTACTATAAACTCACTGTTAGAACCATGGAGAAACTTCGGACGTGAACAAACACGACTCGGAGTGAAAGGTTCGCCACGCTGACCCGCTTTTACCCAAACATTTGCAGTCACTTTCGTTAATTGAAATTGCTTTTGACCTTTGAAACTATACAAAACTTAACCAATCCAGCTCTAATTCTCCATCTGATTTTTATGATTTTGACTCGCTTGCATTCGCAGAGTTGCAAGCGAACGTATTTTACTTCCTTCTGCATACCAAGTATACATCAAGGCATTGCAGCTTTCTCAATAAAATTTAGATTTCCCTCTCGCATAATGCGAAAAACTTGCTTTAGCAATATCCGCTCTAAAACAATACCCGGCCTATCTACGTTCGACAGGCAGATTAAACGAGGAAGCTGCAAGTTCTGTAAACTTCAAGCAATTCAAAAGCCATTTGCAACTTTACATGCAAAGCCATTTACCTTTTTAAACACAGCACAATACCAAACAGCGTGTGCCCATTTCGAAATCGATGCATTTGGCAATGGCAGGCACATCGTAAACTGGACAAGATTCAGAGCTGTCCACCGGTTCAACTGCTCGCAAAAACTGATACACTTAAACATAAGTTATTTACCTCAAATATATTAATCTGGTCGAGGCACCTGCTAAACGGGGCAATCAACTGGCTTTGCAAGCGAAACCAAACTGTTGATGTATGGTGGCCTTCTCTCCTTGTGTTAAATTCGGCAAAGCGAAATGCAGTTGGATTTGATGCAAGGCCCCTTCCGTCCGCGACTGCATACCATAATTTAGATCGGCGACAGCAAGTTCCTTTTGTTACTTCCCTTGATTTTCACTGGCCTCTTTCTATTCGTCTTTGCGGATTGAAAGTAACTCATCGACAACCAGGTCTGTAGAGGCCAATTTTTCGCATTTGTACATAAGATAATGCTTTTGTCTAGCTCCTATTCAAATTATTCTTAATTACAAGCAATCGTATACCGCTGGCCGCTCAATTGACTGTTGTTACAAGTGGTTATGCGGGCGCGTTTTAATTAATCATTGGGAACTGGTGTCTAATTACAATTCTCTGCTCAGCAGCTTCTCGATTGAAGAATCCGCCAGTAATTGCCATTGGTTAATTAGAACAATAGAGTCACAGGGTGCGAAGACAATTGAGTAGACACAGGAGTCTATCAGCAACCTTCAAGTTTTCTCTTTCAATACAGCTCGATTATGCGGAAAGCGTGACTATCACAGGCAAACACTTTTTGTTTTGTGGCTTAATCACTTGTGAGTATTCTGTAAATATTGTATAGACTGAATGAGAAAATCGCTCCCGTTTGCCAGTGTTATAGCGCGGATTATCGTTCTTAGGGACGTGCAAATAGGACCAAATATTCGCTTAAACATGGAACATTTCTGCCTTGCAACATCCACAGCAAGTATTGCTACAAATGGGACTTTGGACCGAAACAATTTTCCGATATATTTAATGACTCGCTTTGTCAATATTATTAAAATTGCACACATTTTTAAACAATTTGTCGGAAATATTCTTGAACCTTCACGGAAATGTCATTTTCTGCCAAAACACCACGCCCAATGAAAACTTGGGACAATGTCAAATTTAAATACTCTATCAATGCATTTATCAGCCTTTACATACATACTTTATTATAGGTCTAGATCATCCTTTTTACGCCACAAACAGTCCTTTGGAAGTCAAGTGAACTTCTCTGTTACAAATTCAACTTTTTGAACCGGCAGTCCTTCACCGACATAGCTACCCATTGTTTTGGTTTTAAAGATTCTTAAATAACTTTTAATGCCGATTAGCTTTGTATGCTCTCTAAATATGTTTTGACAAAATTTCGAACAAGGACAGGCCGTCATTGATTGTCAGTCTAAAACGAACTCATGCTTGTTGAAGGAAAACAATTATTTTTCTGTTATCGATATTTGTGTAAAGTTTTGTTAAAACTCTTGGTGTAAAATTCTCGATGATGATGCCCTTTTCATGAAGCCGACACAATATAATGCTGATACGTGTTAAAGGTGTTTGGAATGATAAATAGGAGTGGGTTGGTGCCCAACGCGATTCCAAAACTGAAATTATATGTAAACATCAAGTTCGTTGGTGGACCCTGACATTGTCGGGATGATATGAATTTTGGCACCGCTTTATGTTGTGGTTTTCATCACATTACTCCGCCCTCCATGCGATGGGAAACGTCATCTAAACACGATCTGATTACATTCAGAAAGGTGTCAGAAATCAAAGCGGCACAAGAGCGATACATCATGTTGTTTTAATCAGACATCGTTGTAAAAGTCGTGAGGGAAGGTATGAGAAGCATGATTGTAAATTCCAACGATTCTTTGAAGGTGAGATTCTCATCAAGGTAGCAAAAGCAGCCGAAAAGAGTTTTTATTGGGGGGGGGGGGGGGGGGACCCGAGGTTTGAACTTGGGGTTGAGTTTAAATAGGCCCATTAGTATAAAGTAGCAGGGTATTCCTGTTACCTATGTAGTGTTTACAGAACGTGGCGGAAAATGGCGATCTGGGTAGCTGTAACTGAGATTTGATAGTTCTTTGTGCATTGTTAGGATACTATGTCATTGTTATTTTTAGAAAATTGCTTACGAACCAGGCCCATTTTCTATATCATTATTCAATGTTCCCACCAAGTCAGTCTGAACAGAGAGATTTAAATCTAAAGGATGCTTTTACCTATACAAAGTAAAGGATCTGCAGGTTTTTCATATTATTTCTTGTTGTACACGTGACCTGTTATTTCTCGTAGCCTGCGAATTTTATGATCCCTGTTAAAGCAAAGGCCTCATTTTAGCCCCAACGTAATCTCAACAGCAGGGATGGAAATAGGAATTAAAGTTGTTGTTTAAGGTTGCCGTAATTGTTGGGCTTACCAAAAGAATGAAATTTCGAAAAGCAATAAGATTGGAAGACGATATAAAACTTCTGCCAGAAAATAGAGTGCATGAATTTGCGGAAATAATTAGCATGGGTATGGCATGCTTACCACCGTAAACCAAATTGAGGTATTAGCGTCCATTATAAATATTGAAGTAAGTCAACATTACAAAAAGCGAAATAATAAAAGACCGGTATTTTAGCACGTTAACAAAACAGGTATTTTGGCCAGCGGTGGAGAGACTAGGCCCTTTTGCCTAACCAGGGAAAGTGCAATATCTTAAATATTTTTCATTATCAAAAACTCTTACAAATATACTTTGTACTTGAACCGGTGCACTAAGAGATAGGCTTACAGCCCAACGAGCGGCAAGGATAGAAAAATCGTTAATCTAGTAATTGATCTTATAAAAAGCATAAGGAAACCGCACACTTCGCCAATATCTCTGTATAATGCCCAGGTACTAACAAGGAATTCAAAGTTGTGGGATCAGCGCTGGGGTCTGGGCATGAATTATTTAGAAACTTGATGCAATTTGCATGACCACGCCTATATCTCTTTGGTGTTTTGATGACCTGGATGATGCTTTGGCAAGAAAATGTGATTTGAGACTTTCTAGATGCAGCAATGAGGCCCTTTTCGTTAGTTGGCGAAGCGTTTTGATAGAACTCAAGAACTCCAATGCAACTTGGTGTCATATTTTCAGGCACCTGGTGAGTTGGCTCCGCTATTAAACTACCAAGTTATGCTGTTGAACTGTATCTACTATGAAATATGCAGTACAATGTTTTTGGTCTTGTGTTTTTTAAACTCTAAGTGTTTAAAGGCATCTGAGGTGGAATAATGGCCACTGCAAGAGAAGGGTCGTAATCTTGTAGGACCATAAACAGGCACACACTGCTAAATTCGAACCGTCGCCTGGTTGAGGAAATTGCGTTTTAACTCGATAACTACAGGAAGAGAGAAGTGCATTTCTCTTTTTAAAAAAAGAAATGAATTTTATTCTACCAACCATATCCCACGTTTTGGTGTTTTTCAAATAATGGATTAGAGAGAGATTAATGTTTAGGAGGAAAAGGGTATGTTCAGAAAATAAGAAAGGGAATAATGAGGTGCTCCAAAAACATTGGCAATAAAATTTGAGATTTTGTTGAATTGAAACGATTTCTTGATGGACATCATATTAGCATATCATTATCCTTTCACCAACATGCAAAACAGTGTTACAGGCCAACTGCTTCTGGTTACAAAATTCTTTTCTGTTTCACGTTCCACCCAATATCATCATAACTCACTGTTATTAGTTCAACCTCTTGCACTTTCCAGTTATTTTCTTAACCCTACAATTGATTCTTACGGAAAGTTGCGATAAACTGCGGTTTCTTTGTCTGCAAAAAACTAAATGATAACATTGTTGTCTATACCCACGTATGTTGTATTGCAGGTTCCTCTGTCTTTACAGGAAACTCTCATGTTTCGAGACAATATCTTTCAGTCTCAAGAACAGTCGGAACCCAAATTTAACTTTCTGTGCTATTGCAGAAGCTATATCAAAAAAAAGTATAGACACAAATTTTTGTTAATTAATGTAAACTGCATGTTGCTCAATCACCCCATGGATTTTGTTTAATCATTCAACACTAATTATTATGGATTTTGCATACGAATAATTTATCCATGGTGTTTGGTCTTTTTGAAGATACTTCTTAGCTTTTAAAGTTTCTCTTCAAACGTTCTCACATTGACACCTTCAACAGGTATGATCTTGTTTAGATAGCTGGTGACGTCACGCCCATCTTCACAAGCGTTATTTGGCTCTACATGTCTTCGTGCTAATATAAAGTGCTATCTTTGTTCTTGTTCCTAATTCAAAGTATTCAACATCTGCGGGTCGATACACTTCGTATGATAATTGGGTACTAAACACCAGTTTGCGCTTGGTAAACAAGAAATCGTTCAAAAAAGCCAGTGGCGAAGAGAGGATTAGAGAAGCGAAGAGAGAGATAGGGTCAAGTTTTTTAATTTCAGGCGTAGAGAGGTCAGTTTAAAAGAAAAATGGAACAGGAAAATGATACTTTCGAAGTCAGCAAGAGCTGGAAGATCATGATGAGTTGATAACATAAGCCATAGATTACAAGAAAGCAGTGGACTGGGCGAAGGAAGAAAACTTTTTGTAGCCAGTTTTTCTCTATCAGTTGGCTACACTTGTTTCTTGCAAGAAGCCCACTAAAACCAAGTTACTAGTTAAGGTTTAATAAATTATTAACAGTAGTGTTATAGTTATACCAACAATTTCATATTGTGTATCACAATTTATTTTACAGTATTTGAGGCTCTCTATAGATTTCGTATCGAAAATAAGAATTCATAATTTTTCCCACTTGTGTTAAATTTGTTGTATTTCATGAGATTGAACTAGTGACGAAATAATTCCCGAACACCTTCCTTGCGGAGTGATTACATTCACGCCTCGGATCTTGATTAAAAGCCTTCAAGAAGATTTTGCTGGACGAATCCTGAAAAACTGTATTTTGTAGACCATGGTCCTGCCTTCCACCGAACAGTGTATGCAATGGACGTATTCGAAGGCCCCAATTCAAGGCCCATACTTTGGTTGTTTGACAGTGCGTTGGGTTGAGACCTAAACCACGAATTTGAGCTATTAAAGTTTGATGCCAAAACAAAAGGCAGGAGGGCACGACCATAGAGATAAACTGGGCTGTTTTCGTATTCTTCCGGTGTGGAAAGTAAATGAAAGTAAATTGGATTTCCGCCTTTAACACCAAACCATTTCTTCAAGGTCATCTAGGCAATGCACATGTTTTCATGGGGAAATAAGTAAATAAAATGCACAGCACAGACTTGCTGCAACCTGCTTGATAAAAATATACCAACACACATCGAAGCGTCCAAAAACAGAAATTTCATTCAGTTTGGTTATTTTGGGCCTTTTAAAGACAGTGGGACTTTCTCAAGTCTAAACTACATGTATAACGGGAAATTCGCATTAACATTTCCTACCAAGCTTCTTCGTTCTATGAACAAACATTGTCGTGTTTGCGTAACTCATGGCAATGATGTTAGCATACCTTCTGCATTCAAGTTTGAGAGCTAAATGAATACCTCGTAAGCAGCGCAAGAAGGCTCTTCTTGAACTAATCAATTCTCCTGCAAGGAGCACAGGCCATGAAGACGATGAATATTCCAAAAGCCCTTCGCTGTACTGTCTCCAAACATTGCTCCAAACACCGTCAATAATACCAGCAGAGATATCGATTCGGTTTTCCTTAGGATTCATCGGAAGTGCTTCGGTGGACACAAGCAACTAATTAATCGATCAACCAGGCAATATGGCTGCCTGGCGAAGCCCAATAATTAATGTGCTGCAATTGTGTGGTGGAAAATCGGGCTTTAATTGGCTCCTTTCGCACTGCAACCAAGCAACAGCTGCTCCTTGCTAGGGGACAATCTGTTGGTGTTTTTGCGTCAGGGGCTAACAATCACACGATGAAGAGGTAACTTTGGAGGATGTTATACTTAATGACGGACACAATTTGTGTTGAGGTCTAACCTGATTCATCTAATTCTGTTGCGAAATATTGATGTTTTAACCTCTTAGGAAGATCTCTCAACAGGAGCACTTAAAACAGCAAAACGATAATTCAATTTCGATAACTTAAGAACTGGCAGTCTCGACTTTAAACGCATATCACAAATGTTTTGTAGTATTTCAATAGAGCGTTCCTGGTAAAAAGCATTGTCATTATGGTTAAAGAAAAGTTGGTTTTCCAGGGCTTAAATATCAAAGGATGTCGTGTTTATCTTCCATGGGCAGAAGCACATTGGATGGCACACCCTTATCCTCCATTGTTTGAAAGAATTTGTGTTTGTCAGATCCAAAAATAAAAATTCAAAACAATCTACTAACTTCTCGGTGAGTATGTTCTTCGTGTCATCAATTATTGCAAAGTATAGTAAAGTTGCGAAAATCTGTAATTTTTCACAGATATAATTGAAATTAATACTTTAATTGTGGAGAACCATATAAGAAATAGATGATTGCTGTTTAAAAGCAAAACATAATCACGAAGCCTTTCCGCTATTCTATCGGGGACAAATGACAGCACTGATCCTTGGTAGATATGTCAGTGGTTCAACCAGCATAGGAACTCATGAAACAGCGATTAAGAAATACTGTTTCACATACCAGGAGCTTCCTGTAATCACCACGGTTTAAACTGCTTCCTACTTCACCGTTCCCCAGAAAGGTAACTACATTTAGGGTAGCAGCTTCTGAAAGAGCTTCATGCAGAGCTCAGAGGAATTGACCGCTCCAAGGCTGGGAGCCGGAAGAAGGTTGGCCTATTAATGTCATATTTGAGGAAGGTTTATTAGTAATTTTTTTTATAAACAATGAAAGTGATTGTAAAAATATTTTTGTTATGAGTTGGTAATGAAAGTTTAAACGGTAAAAATTGCAGCCGGTGGAAGGCTATGACTTTTTCTTGACTCTGGTTCCCTGCGTTCCTCTGTTTTGTCTCACCTCTCGACTGTGACGCCCTGTTTCTGCTCTTCTTGCTTTGGAGAGAATGGCACAATCTCCTTCAGAAACAACGGTTTTCCATATCTTGTTGGCTCCCAAGTGCGATTTCCACTAGTCACAAACCTTCCCATCAGACAAAACATTCCTCATGTTGAGGAGGCCAGTCCTTATTTTTGTAGGCTCCAGGCGTTATATGTAGGGAAGACCAGCAGAGAAGGTTGCTATTCCCGATACTACCAGACAAAGCCTAACCTTCCTCGCGTCCAAGCCTTGCTGGAAGGATCTCCCGCTTTCGTTGAGGACAAGTGCTGGCCTAGGCCTAAGCTGCTTTCAGGTTAATTTCTGCTAATTTATGCTTCGCGCACTGAGGTTGTTGCAGGCTTAAACAAGTGGGTCCAATTCTCAGTGGGCATTTTTCAACAATCAAATTACCAAACGAAAGACATAAGAAATTCTCATTATTGGAAAAATCATCTACAAAGTTAATGTTTAGCCGTCATACAAGACATAATCATAATCATATGCTATATTGAGAAAACTTATGCTACATGTTTTACAAGCAGTCTTCCAACATCCAGCAAACTACAACACTGGCTATATATCCTAACTGACTATGCAAGTACTGATCCTTGCTTTATAAACACCGAAGAGTCATCTGTCTTACTGATACTCTCTAAATTGTGTCAATATTAATTTTAATGTCGCCCTGTTATCTGTGATGACAAATTGTCCATCTGTGATGACATCAGACGTGCAAAACGAGGCTGCGAGTGCCTCGTTACCAGCATTCCACGATTACATGAAAGCTACTACCGCATGAGAGCTATCACCGATTAACCTTCCATTTGCTAACGATATTTTATTAGTAATTTTCATCATAACAAATTGAAATCCTGGCACAACTTCACTTTGAAGTCTATTCGTGATTGTCAAGACAGTCTTCGAGAGACCTTTATGCTCGCGAAAGGATTTTAAAATGTAAATCAAAACAACTGCAATTAGAATTGAGAGAAACGGTTCCCGCGGACTTCAATTAAAACTGGTGGCTATTATATCGAAATTCAAACAAACTTTACTTTTCTTAGAAATTTCAAGTTACGTACACAAACATCGGACTAACTAAACAGCTGTCCATCAACTAATTCAAAAATTCTTTTCAATCATAATAGTAAAATGAAATTGATGCATTTCCATATAAATAGCTCCGTTATTGGCATCTATGCCGATATTGAAAACTTGCTCCCATGCATCAATCCCTTTAAGGCCATTGGTGACCGTGATGGGATTGAACTAAAGGTTTGAGCCAGGCTTCTTGTTCAGATCAACAACAATCTTTCCGATGCTAGTTCTGCTGTACAGATGCTGGGAAAAAACCAAAACAGGTCATTTTAATAAAACAACTACGTCCTGCAAAAACATCTACATCCTTAAGTCTACAAAACAATCATTTGCAACCAATTTCAAGTGTGTTTGTAAATATTAACCGTGAAAGACGTCAAAGGTGTGTTACAATATTGAAACTGTTTGGAACTGCGAAAATGTAATTTGTTCATTAGGCATATAACAGCACACGAAAATAGCCACCAAACGCTTGATTACATCGGAGAATGAAAAAATTGCCATAAATGATAAACTGTTGAAAACTATTGCACCTAATTGAAGACAAATGATTGCCTTCTATCTCTTTCTGAAGCTTCGATGTATGAAATACGGTACTTACATCTACTGCATCGAAAACTGATTGTAGGCCGTTGCTATTTGGATCTTCTGGAAATAACTCAACCTGAGCTTTAAGCTGGTTTTTCTGGAGCAGCTCAATCAACTTGGGAAGGTACGCTTTGTATTGGTTAGCGTGGTTCATAAGAAGAAACCCACGAACGCTTGCAGACTTGAGAAGAAGCTAATGACGAATCAAAATGAAAATGATATGGTTCTATAGCATAGCATAACAGTAATAGGGGCAAAATGTTTCAGATTTAAGAATTGCCACTTCAGCAACGCAAATGGATGTATCATCATCGGAGGTTTACATTGGAACCAGGTTGTGGTTGTTGTTGCCCTTGAAGTAATTGTGGCGCACCTACCAGGAAATCATCGAATTTCTCGGCAGATTAGATTAAGCTATTTGCAATGAACCAATATTGCCATTCTTTTTGAGCAGATCCCAAAACTTCAGAAGTACAGAAAACAGAAAAGAAAAAGATAATTCGATGGATTTGTCAGGCTGTTCAATCAGTACTAACCTTATCTGACCGAGCGAGTTTCATTGACATCTGAGAATATTGGGTCAAAAGTGACTTAAGAGAATTCTGTATTGCTGTGTGATGACCCAACTATCTAATCTTTCGTCATTCAATGTGGTGTAAAAGAATTTTAAAGAACTAAAAACGGAGTGACGTAAATTTGCTACAGACGACGAAAAGAAGATTATTGTTTCTACGAAGCATTTCAACTGCAATTGTTAAGGACGCTTTCTTGTTAGCCTATCCAGTGTAATGCTTCCAGTGGATGCATCCAAGCTATACAGCAAACCACCCCCGTTCCAAACTCCCTTGTTTCACAAAGCAATTTCAACACGAGGCTAATATACATTTGGTATGACTGGCTGCTGTGTGAAAATTCACATTGATGCTGACGAATATCCGTAAGGCCATCAAAATTTGACGAACCTTTTGAATTATGGTTGCATGTTTCACATTCCGATCCACGCCGCCTGGTGCATGGTAACTTGATATGTATCCCAGAGATATGATCCGGCCCCCTATTGCCAGCCTATAAGAATAAAACAAGTTCCATAGCAAAAAGCCATCATTCTTTGCAAACAGACTCGACAAAATCTAACTCTGAAGTGATGGAGACAAAATGGCGTCATAAAACAACTTTCTAGGCCGCGATAATCGTATAGAGAAAATGCCAAGTGAGATGGGCCCTGCTCTGCCCTTGATTTTATCTTGGTTAATGACATCAACACGGGACATTACAGCCGATCAAAACCAATTATCAGTTCTTGCATGTATGTAAGCAGAAGCCATTGTGGCAGTAGGGCGATGTATACTGTCAAGTCCCTTTATGGGATGCTCAGCATGTTGGGAAGTATTTAATCCGCTAATGATCCGGCTGCATAGTTGGCGGCATCTATACGATATGATATCAACTTCACCAATTACAAACTTAATTATCCTCTCAAAAGGGGACAAAATCGAACCGGGATCATCCATGGCCATCAATTTGGCGACTAAAATCCCGGATCATCCCCATCCTTTTTGCTGTTGACCATATTTGCAGAGAGATATTTCACACTGATAATCTATTAAGATGGCTAATAAAACATGTGGGTTTACGATCGAGCACCTTCGTGTTGTTTATAATTGTTTAGATAGTTGACATGTGGCATTTTCACAGTTGTTAGTTATATGCAACAGGTACGAGTGCTTTGTTTCAAGAGTTAGCCATGGAAGTTGAGTCTTAAATGAATTTTGACAGCGGGTTTTTTTTGCTACTGGACCTTTGTTGTTGAATACTGCTGCAAATAGTGACGATTCCGTATAGATAAAACATGTTATTTTGCTTTCTGCAAAGCTAAATTTGCATGCAGTTCTGAGGGGAACTAGGTGGGGAAGATGAAATGGAAATCCTTGATTCCCACAAAATGGGAGATTACAAACTTGCATGTCAACAGCCGATACACAAAGTACCACAGATGCAGAAAAAACGTACACGATAAGTTATACAATAGCCATTATTGGCTCCATATGATCAATGCTATTATAGTAGGCCTTATAACAAATGACTTTGCATATATGCGTATGGGGTAACTTTAAGAAGCGGAAAGGGTGCAGGGGTTGGTCGCGTTTCTTAAAATACTATACCCATTTCTTTTTACACAACTGTTTACACGCACATAGGATTATTCATACAATAAGCTAGGGTTATAACTTGTTTTTAGGCCAATGTCTGGTCTAGAGAGGCAAAAATGTCTTCTACGCAGCAGCACAAGAAAATGATGTCAATAACCTGATTCACAAATGCTCTCAAATCAAATGATGCCGTAGAGTTTTAGAAAACATAGAATCACTGCTAGAATTAGAAAACTTTAGCTACCTATTCAAGCAGGTTTCAAACACGCTGCCTCCAATGGATTCGTATACCACGTCGATGCCACGCTGTGAAAATATTGCAAACAATGAACTAGTTCCATGTCCAAGTCAACGAAAGCGGTTTAGAAAAGGCAAAAATTTCTAACCATCATTGAGCTTTTGCTGTGACATGCCTTGGTGTACAAAGTTGGGATAAGTAGCAGAGTTGGATAAAGTTGGATATACGCCCAGTTACAGACCAAAATAGGCCAACAAGATATATGGGCACAAAGCGGGAAATCTAAAATCTGTATGCTCAAGGAATATTTCGTTCGCTCACTTTGGTACAGTCGGCAGGCTGTTGCATTCTTTGAAAACAAAGAGTCACCCGTCAGCTTTTATTTAATTTAAAATATTATGTAAACGAAAATTAGTGTGTCTTGGTACAGAGAAATATCAACGTCAACTTTTTTCGTTATAACACGAAGTTGCAGCACTGGTGCATGGATGGATCAAGCGAAATATAATTGTTGAACTACATGAATATTTCTCGTGTAACGTCACTCTCTGACGCTAGACGTGCGACAAAAAATGTTGGGTTATTCCCAAGACAATTGGGTAGAAATTCATGCAGTTTTGCACCGTCGTATGAAAAAAGACAAAACATAGATCGGAAGATTACGAAGAGTGGTCGGGCTAACTTTGACTGAAACTCAAATGCAAAGAACAAAACATTACAAAAGAAGTAGGCCTTAAACTCAGAAGTATCAACCAAAACAATGATAGTAATGCCTTAAAATTTACAACGGTAGAGAAAAACACCCTTCTTAAAATCGTCTGCAAAAAACTTTTCTTTAACTGTCTTGCCCATACTATTTTCTTATCTTAGTGGACTACAGTAGCAGACTTGCTTATTTGAAGAGTGTATCCTTTTCTGTTTCTAAAAATCTAATCTGTTTTGTGTTTCGCTCCTGAGAAGAAAATCTCACAGCGATTGAGCTTGCCTAGTGCATAGAGCTTGTCGAGTCTTGACTAAACACTGACTACTCCTTTAATCCCAAACAGTATCCATATTAAGACTTAAAGAGACAGCATGAATAAGCGTGTTTAGATTCCTTGGAATATAAACGGCGGATGATAAAAGCACAGACGTTTGCGAATAGCCCTTAGGCATACTTCAGCCTTAAAACAATTATTTCCATGTCCGTGCCACCTACGCAAAACAAGTTCTTTTCAATTTCACAATACCATTAGAGTAACTGGAAAATTCTACAAAACCTCTTGCATTTACCTGATATTCATTCCGCAAGACTTTGCCGAAGTCTTCTTCCTTATAATTGATCACTCGATCACAACCCAGGGCCTAAAAGAGACAGCAATGTTTTAGCATGACCCAGGAAAAAACTTATAAGTATTAACATTTAACAAGAATGCCTACTGTCATAGATGAATTCAAAAACACTTGGCAAATTCCTTGCTTTAAAGTATTTTGAAAATAACTCATGAATTTTGATATTGTACGAATTTTTCCCATCAAACGCTTGCTTCTGGAGATTGCAATACTCAACACCTAATTTCAGCGTTCAACTTTTATATTATGCAACGCGTCCTAGATAAGAAGACAGTTTTTTGGATTTCCGTTTCACAGATACAGAGAATTGTTTTTGCTTATGAGAAGCTCATATAGTAATAAACTTAATAATGAATAACACTTAACATTTTCTGAAAATTCAGTGGCAATAACCTTGAAGAAACATTTACAACTTGTCAACTTATGTCGAATGTTGATGATAACAAATACCAATAGTAAATTGTACTGCATTGACACAGAAACTAATAGAAAATAATCTGAGAAACTAAGTTACCTTCAGAGATTTAGCACTAATAGTATGATTTATAAAGGAAATTTGTTAGGTTAAAGAACAAAATGGTACACGGCATCTTTAAATAATTTCATATTACCTAATTGTATTAACAACACCGCAAGATAGACATTAATTTCCGAAAATTAAACAAATGACTTCAGTACCAACAATAACGTAAATATCCTAAAGCCGCATACCTACTGGCGACCAGAGCAAATAAACAGGTGCATACCTAGAAAAATTACACACAAAGATTACCTTACTTTTCCTAATTACTAACTTACCAAGACGTATAGGTCACGTGCTGAAAAACTGCAGCATATTACGCTACAGGCAGATTGTCATTTTCACAAAGGCTCAATCGATTTCCGGCAACCTACAGAACCTCGACTTTGCACAACGTCTATATGCTTACTCATGTCAATGGTACATGAAAAACGCATCGCCGTACCTGCAAAAAGTTAACTTTCTCTTTCGAAGAGCAAAGGGCGATCACGTGACAGCCTGCCAGCTTTGCTAATTGCACCTAAAATACAAAACGATCAAACACTGTGGTGACTGAATTTTCAATATAACCAAGTGTTTGCAGTGCCCATGTAGCGAACAGAAACCAAGGGACTGGACACCACTGTGTGACGTCATGTTTCTTTATATCACATCAGCCGTGTGGAAGAGGTAAGGCAGGTTTTTCAAGATGTGAATACACCCAATCAAATACACATGTCGAGCAGAGGGTGAAATTCGTAAATTCTGTTTCGTGTAAAGCAGCAATCGAGGTCACAAGTAACACTACATAATAACATCTAGTTCAGCAATCTACATATAGTTATTACACGCGTGAAATATCGATTAAGGATAACCGAAAGATTGCTCTGTGCTTTTAGCTGCTTGAGCGATCATCTTCAATTGTCAGAATTTAAGCTTCACATGTAGCTTGTTTTCAAATTCGCTGAGCAGTGTCTCATTTTTGCAACAAAATAAATCTGTGTTAAATAATTGAAGCCTTGAAGACAGCCTCTTTGAAAGGATAACTCGACCAGTTTGCGGAATTAAACAATACAAAATGCAAGCTCATATAAAATTTAGAATCTAGGAAAATTTCATCAAGTTAAATAGCTGCAACACCATACTGTTTTGTTACAGATAAAACATGATTTGAAAGCAGTTGGCAAAATGATGGCGTTCTTAGCGGCGGGGAGCCTAAAACATGAGAATTATCAAAGTAAAAACACATTTTTGCGGGACTCTCATTACCTATATCACCTATGTTATCTTCCAGATTTGCGTTGCCTATTCTGACTAAACAGTGCTTGATGATTTGCAAAAGCACCAAGTGATAGATATAGTATAGACATGGGTTAGAAATGAGACATTGCGTAACCACAAAACTCGAAGTAACAGAGAACGCCTCATATCTAGCCTTTCCACTACTATATCACCTCATTATATAAATATATGTTTATTATATATATATTCAAATAATTAACATATATTTGTCTGTTGATATTTCCGTAGTACCGTGCTCAATACATATGCACGTAGAGCGTAATATAACATAGAGTTGGGTAAAATGAAACCCCATGTTTCATCTCTACAAGCCTGTTTCATGATTTATCTCTACAAGCTTTCTCTTCAGAAGACGAGCCTTTCACGGAGACGACCTCCTGAAGAGTGAGCTATTCACAAAACAGGCTTGTAGAGATGAAACATTTAGTTTTATTTTCTCCAACTCTATGCTTTAAATATATATTTATATATATGAGTGTAAACAGGTATAGCATATACCATGTATCATGGTAGTGAGCTGGCTACCTTGTGAGTGAAGTGCTACAAAATATGAACAAGTACGTACGGCTAAGTGACCTGTCCCACCAGCAGCAGCTAGGGGGGAAACCATCTCTTAGTATAACATCTTCTGAAAGACGGCTCAAACAATAATCATAACAGAACTAGCTACAAACAATAGTACTTTTAGTGTTTAAGGCAGTAACAAAATAGCAAGGTAGAAACTTCTAGTGATGTGCTATTCGTTTTAGCTTCGAAGAAAGCATATTCCATAAACAATAGCTGCACTGTTAACTAAACTGGGCACCAAAAAGCCTAATCTCCACTGAGAAACTTTTCAGCCACTAAAAGCTTTCCTCGCCAAAAAACTTCACTTTTTTATCCCCATTCAATGGGAAACTGTGCGTTTCCTAAACTGCTCGAAATTGTAATATCTGTACTTCAAAACAAGGCGTTATCTAAGGAGGAATTGTTGGCATTACGTGCTTTGTATCAAAGAAGAAAAAGATAAAATCCAGAAGTTCGAAAAGGTTTTAGGTGAGAAAGATTTTATCCCAAATGAATGAAGAAGACAAATTTGATAATTCACTGAGACTTCATGACCATGGGATTCTCTTTAAAATGTTTCGAACGAACTAGAAGAGCATACAAAGTTGGTTGCGCAACTCATCGGAATAGATAGTGTACCGAGAGAAGCAAAAACCAGGCAAGAGTGCGAGTGCGCAAGATATTTCGCAGGTGGTAATTCCCATTGCGGCAGGCTACAAATTGAGCAGCAGCATTAAGTTGATATGACTTGCTCAGGGATGTTTTCAGAAAAAATCTGAACACCTTGGTTTTTCTAAATATTCTTAAATCTTGTGCTGCAATTGGCCTATTAAAACAATGAAGCAACCAGTGATGAAATCTTGCAGTACAGTGTTCTTAATGATGTCGAAAAGAAACAGAAAGAAATTAAAACGGCTTGGAAAATGAGCTGAAAACATCATTTTTAGAGCATGTTTTCAGTGAGGATATTGAATGCTGCCTTCGTTTGCCAATTTACAGAAATGCAATGTGCTGATTTCTTGTTCAGATGTCTAAGCAAAACTGTTCCTACTGTTTTTCATGACTATTTTGAACTATAGCAAAGCTATAAGAACCAATAAGAAAAACTACTTAAAATTCCATAGGTGAAAACGAGAAGCAAGACCTTTAAAAGAGGCTCAGTGAGGCGAAATTGGTACTAGACGACTATACATCAAAGTTAGATAGCCAAATTAGAGTGAATATGACGTCATGTGCCTCATGCATTCTATTAGCCACTATAGCACGGTCTCTGTTCAAACATCAGATCATTTCAGAGCAGAGGTGACACTTTTCATCAATCTTTCAATTTACAATTTACAAGTTTTTATAACCGATGAATGTTATTGGTCGTGTTCAAGACATGTAAGTTCTCTACCTACTGCTTCAAATTTTCTCTGGATCCACCCCTGCCTTAAAGTAGGGCATTTTTCACAAACATATCGTATCCATAGACTACTATTCCAGGATTTTCGTTATAGCCCCCCTCCCCAGTTTTCTCTGGCTAGAATTGCCACTGTCTGAGAGACTTAAGATACGGGAAATAATTTATTCCAAAACAGTATATTTGAAAGAGGCAAATTGACTAAAGCCCTAACAATCAAGTTTACCTTAATTATCCTCCCTTATTCATCTACAAGTTTGAAAATAGTTATTACTGCATTAATAAAAAATACCTCAATTACCTGTTATTAAGACAGTTTCTTTGGGTTTCAATTCTCCTAGCTAAAGAAATAAAATGCAAATTAAATGTATGTGGAGATTTTGGCTCTTAGTTGAAGAAACCTAGTGGTCCTATCTACCACTTTGACATGAACATTATTATTGACAGCTGAAAGTAACAATTTCAAGACCCTTGATGTTAACCACTGGAGCAAGTTATTTTCTTAACTTTTTCTTACGGACAGTCACCTATTCATTTGCATTTAATCCTAGAACAACTGTTATCAATGTCCCAATAACATGATACTCCTTGTTCCTCAGCTTTCAGGCATTTTTGATCTTCAAATAACCCCATTTAATTATGTACCTCTCTTTTAATATCTACAATCTTACAGATCCTTAAGACCTTTGTAATAGATAGCTTCTGAGCACATTAATTGCTCTTAAAAGCTTAAAGATACTTAAATGCATTAATAAATTAGAATTGGCATTTGCTATGATAGCAAAGAGCTGGTACTTCTAGACTGCCCTAACTTATTCTATTTCAACAGAAAAACAAGAATCATCAATTTTTCAGTTTGGCCTCTGAGTCACTGAGCACTTTCCACAATAACAGCATTCATCACTCATTAACATTTGCATCTGTATGACATACCTTGTCCAAAGAAATCGCAGCAGTCAGTCCGCTTATAAGCAAGGACACATACTCAGGTTTCTCAGCTGGAAGAGGCATGGTAAGTTTAGCTGGTAGAGTCTGCAACAAGGAAGACAATTTTGTGCATATTAAAAGAAGGCTAAATCACATACAATCTATTTTGTAATGCCATAATGTAAACAATAACATGCTTATTTTGTCTTTCAGGTCTATTAAGTGATGCCAAAGTACAAGAAAAATCCATCAAATGGGTTTTTCTTTACTTATACAAACTTGCATCACCAGTAGTGGAAATTAGCTAAATTTTACATACCTGTAACCCAAACAATCCATTATTGGAAAAAGAGGCTTTAACAAAGAAAACACTAATTCAACTCATAACTTGGTCAGAGGCAACAAGCTATCAAAATTCACATTTTTTCCCAACAGCTCTTTGGAAATAGTATTCCAGAGAGCACTAAAAGAGCTACAACTTGTTGAAGTCTTATGAAAATATGCTCCATTTAATCAACCAAGAGCCTACTGAATTGCTCTACTCTTGTAGAAAGTTAGAGGTGCATACATACATTTAGGCTTGTGAAAGCATGTTAAAAACATGCTCAAAATAAAGACAACATTCTCTGAAAAAGGTTCCTTTGAACCATTTTATTAAAAACATGAAACTAGTTCAGTTTGCTTCTTTAAAAAATCAGATTTGGGACATTTTTTCTTTAGACATATACGTAATTCATCATTTGCAAGCACTGGTTTGGAATGAAATTTGTACTTAATAAACAAATTTAAACTATTGGTTTGCTAACATTTATGTACATTTTTCTCCATTATTTCTATAATACCTCCCTGTCTTTCACTTTAAAACAACTTTTATAAGATTTCCAGGAATCAAATTTGAAGCAAAGTAAAGATAAATCCACTTGTGAAGACCATCTCTGCAGTGCTTCAGATGTACTTATACAAATATTTTATTCAGTATTTATTAAAAAACTGAACTTACTGAGGAATCCATTGAATTGCTGAAAACAGCATTTTAAGTAAAGATTAACTGATTATTAGATATTAACTGGAAAGGTGCTTCCAAGGATAAAGTTATGCAATACTGAAACAAAAAACCAAAAATTCATGCTCCTTACAATATAGTCAGAAAAAGATCCAGTGTAAATGTAGCCAACTGCCTTGCCTTTCAGCTCAGGTGGAACATCTTTTCCGACTTCAACAATGGTGCCAACGCCCTTGTTTATAAGTTAAGAACAAAATGTTGTTGAAATAAAAATTGGTTGAATAGTTGACATAATATTACATAGTTACTATGAATTTGATAATATATGAATAGTTACTTGGATGTACTCCATTCTGAATGTAATAACTACAGTATATGACATCAGTTGAGGGGTCAACATCTATAGCAGCTTTAGATAAAGCTAAATGTTTGGCAACACTGAGAAGATATTTTTGAGTTTTGGGCAAAAAGCTTCTTCAAACCTTTCATAAAAACTGAATCAAAGGATAAACTCTAATTTTTTCATTTCTTGTATTTGAAATGCTTGCTTGCAACAAATCAGTTAGACATTGTATTTATGTGACATTTTAAGGCAATGGCAAAAGAACTGAAAGTGATTTATGCAGGCTATTTCTTGTTACAACTGTGAATGCTTTGTTTGCCTTCTTTCATTGCAATCACAAACACATTTGAATAAAAAGACAAAAAGACAAAAAACAAGCACACCTCAAGTCCCATTTCAAGGGGAGGCTTTTGTGAAGGTGAATATTTTCCAGCAGCAACATTAACATCAGTTGCATTGATTCCTAGAAATCTAATGAAGAAATAAACTCAAGTAGCCATTGATTGTGTGATAACATCATCTTTGAATTCTAATGGTACATGATCATCCCATAGAGTACAAACCACCATAATGTAAATTATGATCAAAAATTAAATCTTGGGAAGAAAATTGTTGATGAAAAGGCTCTCGTATCTACAGAAAATTAACTATGAAAAGATGAATGTAGAGCTGAAAATTTGAATTACTTTTGAAGAGTAACTCTTTAATGCTACACTGCTTTTGTAACATGAAAAAATTGTTGATAAATGCTTGATAAGTTTGTTCAATAAACACTAATCTACCTAGCCCTATAAGAGAGGTAACAAACAGTTAATTGTTTTTGAATCTACTGGATTCTGAAATCAAGGTACATCTCTTCATATTTTTTATGGCAAACAGGTCAAGGAAGAACATCAAGAATCAATTTCAAGACAACATGATATCATAGTCGTCATGTAGTGCTAAAGCTAGAAAGATTATCCTGCTCTCTATCCAAATTTTAAAAACTACCATGACACTTTTACGTTGATTACAGATAGGCCTAATTAAATAGACCGACAAAAACTATTATAAACAATCCTGACATGTGATATGATCTCCAAAAACGGTGGCCTGGCGAAATGATGCTGCAAAAGAAAAAATAACCTGTTTTTCACAAGCACTTCCTTCTCTCCGAGGCTGCCAAGTTCTGTCTGCACGATCTTGCATGCTTCTCTGAAGTTAGTAGTGAGGGTGGCAGCAACAATCCTTCTGCAAGTAGAACTCATCTTCGCAACCTATGTACCCTCCTTCTTTCTCTGGCCTCTGGTAGCGAAGGGCTACGATTGTGACCCTGTGGTCGAACGTGCACAACAACAGCAATCATTCTCGGACCTACCTATTTCTATGCTCAGAGAACTTGGGGGTTACTGGCAGGTCAGGGGCAGGGGCAAGGGACAAGATAGACCCATTTTTAGCCACCGCACTCGCACGCCCTGATATGTATACTGAAATTAACTTTCATAGGCACAGATCTAAATATAGTAATCAATCAAGAAGTTACAGAGAAATTTGTCACTGTCTCCTCCCATCTATCCCTGCCCCATCAAAGGTTTTGTATCTAAGACCATTTGTGACTGAATTTACTACCAATCTTTAATCTTCGAAATTAGATCAGGGCATAATGTTTCCCGCATGCATGTATTTATGTTCATTGATGCTACATTGATTTTAGTGATTTGTTTAGAAATACTTAAAATCAAGTGAATGTCAAGTGAATGAATTTTTTTATTGAAAATGAAAAATCGCTTTAATTATGATTTCAACAGCAGCAGACACGTCTCTGAAATTTAAAATGTGCACGTGTGCAAAACACTTGATTACTTGCTTCCTACATTTTGCCCACCTTTTGGTTTTGTCAATTTTAGTTTAAGCGGCTCAACTTTAGCGTTTGTACCACTTGAAACTTTTCGCAAAAACTCTCGATTTCAAATTCTTCCTTAATTATGATTTCAGTCGCGAGATTTGATGGTAACAACTGAAAGGAATGCTTTTCGAAACAAGAATTGGACATAAAAAGAATCGGCTGTGGCTTTTATCTCCACAGGAGCAACGGGGATGTTGCAAAGATTTCTTTTTCTGCTACCGAGACTTTGTCAGTAGACCAAGGCCACAATGTTACACAGACAACCAGGAATTCAACTAAGGATTAGAGAAGGTTTGAAAACGTCATCAATGAAATTAATTTCATCATTGAGCCAGAGTCTAGGAATTTTTTACGGATCGCACCCACTGATCAGTGATCGCACCTGCTTAGGCCCACCTTTAACTAGGCGGTGAAAATCTACGAAGGACCCTCGTCTCTATGGGCTTATGAGCACGAACAACTCTAGATTAGCACGCGAATTATCACTTTTCGAAACCATGAGTGCACGAGCCTACGTGAATCCATTGGCACGGTGAACGGATTTGCTCCGTGCGTAGCTTTGAAACGTAGTCGAGAAAGGAAGAACATGTTTGCTTCTAGCAGTGGGTTTCCTTTTTTACGCCACTTAAGAGAAGCTCAAGAGTAAGAGTAATTTTGTCTGATCGCTGGTTTCCCCTCCTACATTGGAAAGTTTAGACTCGACTACCACTTTGGAAAAAGGTAAGCTTTTATAGTGGGAAGTCTCAGTGGCGTTTCTAAGGGGGGCTGTGTGGCCTGCATTTGCCCACCCACTTCTATAAGAAGACCCTTTCCTATTCCTTAGTGTTTCGGCCCATATGCTTTATACACAGCTTTTGATATGACTTTCTCAGGCATTCTCTTCAAACTACTGCAAGCATTATTTTTATACATCAAAGTTTTGGAAACAAGAAGATTTAGATCACCTTAAAGCAGTGGCGGACTTAGGGGAGGGGGGAACCCCCTTTCGCTGAATTGAAGCTACCCTGGCGTCCCTTTTTGCAATTTTGCAACTCTTTTAGAAAACGTATTTTGAGTACTTCTCTTGAAGAGAAAGAAGCCACTAGGCACCGCTCCTTCAGCAGTTGGAACCTTTATTGCATGATAATGCTTGCCCAAAAAGAATCACTTGAAGATGCACATGTAGGGCAGGCTACTCTCCATTTTACGCATCGCGCAAGTTGCCAAATCCCCCCCCCCGCAAACAATGTTGTGTAGCGCAAAAGTGCATAATCCTAAAAACAAAAGTGAAATATTCTCATGTACCTATGGCCTTCCCCTAAAGATGCAACATTGCTTAAGGGGGCAAGGGGATTGCAGCTACCAAGGAGAGACGGGAATAGAACTGGGGTCGCAAAATCACAAAAATCCAACTATTTTTGGCAGAGATTGTAGGTCGTCTTTTCACGTAGGAGTTTTTGAGTCTGTCTACATTTCAATGGAAAACCCCATTCTTTGTAGGCAGGAAGAATTCGTCTTTTTTCTTGGGCTCTTCTAAGTGAGATGTGAAGTGACGGTGATTGGTCAATTATAACCAACCATACGCTCTTCCTGTCAGCGTCTTGTGTTTTCGATTCGCAACTGGCTATTTACTTTTTCATTTTGTCAGCTTTTGGTCATTTTTGACATTTGCATAATCTGGGGGGTGTCGGACGAAAAATTACTTTGGGCGTAAAAACTGTTTTCGCTATTTCTAGCAATTGTGAAGGTCTGTACCACAAAGCACTTGTTAAAAGAAAGAAAAACAATGTCTATGATATCTTCGAACTTTATCTCATTACTTTGAAGCCGGTCCTAAGCTTCTTCTACACTAAATGAAGCATCTAAATAATAGTGCGTTTTTTCAAAAGATGAGAGTAAAATTTGTGCGCTATGACTCACAGAGTGCATTAAAATCGATCATACTGTGCTAATTAAATAGAATTTAAAATGGTATACAAATGGTAAATAGTTAAGGATAAAAAAATGTTGTGCATGTGTAATTCTATTTGAAAATTTAAAAGCACAAAAAGGAAGGTGGGAATCATACCTTATAGAGGATGATGGGCTCAATACCTTGCAAAGGACGATTGGATCAATACACTGCAAAGGATGATGGGCTCAATATCTTGTAAAGGATGATGGGTTCAATAAACCATAAATCAGTGGCTTCATCAGTAACAAAAATTTTATTAGTGAGGAGAAAAAAATACTTTTTACAAGCAAGAAAAGTTTCGCAAACATTCCTTAACATTAAAAAAATCTCATCGTTTACCAATAGCACCACAGTTTCTATCTGGACGGATGGAAAATCGATTCTTGATCAGAGCTTGGATATGCTTGAAAACCTTTCCTCGAAGCACAAGAAGGTCTGGAACCCACCAACGTCAAATCAAAACAGATTCTCAAAATAATCAGTTACAGAAAAATATTGATTCGAATTTAAACTACGGCATAATCTTTTACATCTTTTACTAGGGCTCAAATGAGTCCCATTAATTCATTCCAGTTTGTTTAATACGATATTTGAAGAAGCAACATCAAATGGATTTTATTCAAATACAGTAATTCAAAAGTAGTTGTCTTCTACGAGACATTATCGGCTTGTTTGAGTGCTGGTTCCTTTGAACGCGTCGAATGACCGCACGTGCACCACGAACTGAATTCAGACTGCAATCACTGGCAATGCTTGCCTCTCCTTTAGGATTTTCTTGTCAGCGCCTGCTAGCTCATCTTCCGCCGTCTCTTCTTCATTCTCTTCTTCCTTCCTCCTATACTTCACCAACGACGGGTTGTTTATCAAAGAATAAGCCAGGTTCCATCTGTTTCGAACGATCTTCCAACGATTCTCCTTTTCGTTCTGCTTATCCTTCAGTATCTCATCCCCACTCTTCAATCGCTCATTTCGAATGCTTTGTTTGATACGGTCTCTGGAAAATCTAGGAGTACATACCGATTGTTAGGGTCGTACGGAAATAAATAAGGTTAAAACAAAGTGATTACAACAAAAAGGATAATTGTGATGGAGAAAAATAGAAAAAACAAAAAAAAAATAGATCACCTACTTTCTTGTTTTTTGCATTCAAACAATATCAGGCTCAAAAAACGAAACATGATGTTAAGTTTCAAGATATGATCAGTTTCGTCTCAAATTCACAATTCAGTCGACGAATTCCGCTCATTTCATCCCTCAAAACATTCAGCTTAAGGTATCTTTCAATTCATTACAATACACAGGACTTCGCAGTTCAGGCCTTTTGGTTGCATGTAGATTAGTTTTGTCTATCTAAGCTTGTTCACTAGCAGAGCTGGCTTATAAAATGTTACAACAAATATCACAAAGCCATCGGCTAGCTATCAAAAAGATCGAAAACGGTTGAAGAGATATCGTTTTTTATGTCAGAGAAGAAAATAACAGCTAGAAAAAGAAAATGTAAGTGATACTTACCCAAAGAAACTCGATACTTACCCATGCGAGATTCGTCGAGAGATTTTTGGGTTTGCTTGACGTGGTCATTAAGCAAGTTGAAAAACACACAAAGAACAGGATTCGCGTGAGAGTGTTCAATCAGTATATAGCCAATATAGGCAAAGTAGCCTACAAAAGACAAAATAGTTTACTTCAAAAACGTGGCTTTGCTCAAATACTGCTTTCAAAGCACATATACCAGAGGAAGCTGCATTCCAGTTTTCGTTGCATCCTTTTCCAACAACAGCGTATAGATGTAATAATATTTTCCTGCAACAGCATAATCATTATGATGTCCCTTTTACGACATAAGGGGAGCTTCTCATTTGCAATACTCTACCTTCATGATTATAGCTCCAAATATTATGATGAATGAACGAAAATAATAAAAGCATACTCTTTTGTGCACCAATCATATTTTCGCTAAGGGGGGGGGGGGGCATTTATCCATTGACTCACGGTCTCTTGGCCCAGAGGCCCCCAAAGATATTTGATTTTAAGTTCCTCAGTGCAAAGTTTTGAAGAACCTATATATAGTACTGTTGATGATCTGAGTGGGAACATCTTCAATGTAATAGCCAGCACAATGGCTTCATATTTAAGATCTTGATTAAATAGCTTAGATAGAGCAAGTGGAACTATAATGAGTGTCGACTGGTATATTTCAATTTTGGGCCCTTATCCTCTTCATACATGCGGTCCTGCCTTCTATTGAAGGGGAATAAATCTTCTCAGAACTTTTCAGAAATAGCCCTCTTTCCTTCTTCCAAATCATATAATCATCGTTTTGTTTGTGGTGACACCTCTTACCTGGGTCCATCTTCTCGTACGATCTTGGAAGAATACTTTTCTGCACCCGTTCAAGAAATAGTGCACCAGCAATTATTCCTTTGATGATTCTCAGCAAACATGAAAACACTCCGAGGAAGATGTTGAAGAAAAACATGAAGAAGGAGAAGATGTGAAAAGCATTCCTGCAACAACAAAACAGCTTTAATTCAGAAAAAAGAAAACATCTTCTCAGGAAAACATCGAAACAACTTCTTATCACATGTCTAAATAACAGCCGTGAAAAATCTCTTGGAAGTGAAATGCCTTGGCATGCAATTTTTGCTAAGGATTACAAAAAAGAAAATAGCAAATTGGGATTATACATCATTTATACATTATGGATTCATTTAAAAAACCAAGCTTGCTAAAACGGTAAAAAAGATGTCCGGCTAAAAACACGAATAAAACAAGTGATGGAATATATTGCATGATTTGATTGGCAGCAAGAGAAAATGATAATTCGAACCTGTTGTCAATCGAAATAACTCGTCCTCTCTGCTGAAGAAAGAAGAACATTGCAGCGAGACGTTGCGAGAAAGCCACTATCAGCGACACGACCAGAGGAGGCCTAAAAATCAAAACAAATCAAATCAAATCAATTTTCGGAAAAAAAATCTAGTGCGAAGGTAACGAGGCGACATACAAACAAAGATTAAGTTGAAAATATCCCCTTGGAACCGACATCTTAAATCTCTCTTTCTAATCCTTGGTACTTTCTACTTTAATTTAAAATGTAATAGTTAAACAAATAGAAGTTGTTGGTAATCTAACTTAATTTATATCACTTTCAAATCGCTGTGAGGAGTCAGGAAATAATTTTTGACCTTTCACCACCTTTGACCTTTGACCCGTCTAGATGTCGATCGCCAGTAAATAATACGAAAAAGGTAATGGAATTAAGCTTACCATGCCTTCATAATAAACGGGAATGCGATGGAGGATTGGCCAGTAAACAAAGGATAAAAGACGAAAGAAACAGCGATGCCAAAAACCAGCCATAGCAAGATTGCAAACATGACAAAACCTGGAGAGTAAATAGGTAAAACTTTAATTGACAACAGTTTTACGGCTAGATTTTTTCATGATTTTAGCCTTAAATGTCAAATATTGGTTTTTACAAAAAGTTTTAAACTCAGTTTCGCACAAGATTTATGAGATACTTAATAACTAGATAGATGGCATTGAATTGTCTACAAAACGACGAATAACCAAAACAAATTTTCCTTGAATAAAAGTGTCAGTTAAAGTAAAAAAAGTTGGCAAATCTTGGTTGCTTCTTGCATTTTTGATGGGAAACTAACTTTCACAATCGCAACGTAGGCAGCAAAAAATATATTTCACGATCGAAAGCAGATCGGAAGATTCTGCTTAGTGCCAACCCAATACATCTTCAATTAGGCAATTTCGATTATTTTGGCAGCAAATGATAGCTTCAAGTGGTTCGGTTTCAATGATTATAAATGAACTATACCCCAAGCCGCGTAAGCAACCTGAAACCCAGCATACTTCATGCTTGCAGCCTGAAATGGATAGAACACAAGTAGTAAGCGTCGAGAAGCTCTTGAACAGGCATGTTCGATTGACAGCAGCGCGAATATTGGTTTATAAGATGTAAGCTGCGTAATAATTTTACATAACAAGGGATTGATGAGTAGTTATAATTGGTTAAAATTTACTCCTACTTGACTCTGATTGGCTTAATCTTACTCTAACAAGATAGTTAACTGATTAGTTGTTGATTGACAGTGTCCTTCTAATTAATTATATTCACTAGTTATATATTCACTAGCATCAAGTAGATAATGATATTTAGTAAAGACATAATTGTCAAATTTATTGATCCTACGGAGCAGCTAAAGGGTGACATGGCTGAGCTGGCTCTCTTGATAATCAGCATACAGTCAAAATCGAATTCCATTATCTAAAACAGGGGGGATCCTCAGTAACGAAACAAAGATGCACTGTGCTATGCTTACAACGAGGCTGGGAGGCGAGGCACTAAGAGTCCGCACAGCGGAAGGCAGCCAGGATCGATCACCCCGTCTCAGTCTGATGATGTGGCGCCTGCGCAGAACAACGATCATTTGAAGCTGCTCAACAATAAGTATCATAACTGAAAGCAACGCCTATCAAAGAAGTGCCCATCAAAAAGCAAACCCAGAGACTAGAATGGGAACACAAATTGGAGCGAAGCCAAATATTGATACAAAAATAATAAAGGCTATACAAAAAAATTTGCAATTTGCAAAAATGTCGGGACTCTCTTTTATCTGAAGGCCGGAGCCCTATTATCTAATAGGTCAGCCTCACCGCCTCACTCAAATGCTTCTTCCTAATTTCTAACAGTTCCTAATTTCTAACAGTTCCTAATTCCTAACAGTTCCTAATTCACAATTGCTAGAAAAAGCGGAACTATTTTTCGCATACTTAAAAGTACTTTCTTGTAATTTCTAACAGTTCCTAATTCCTAACAGTTCCTAATTCAGCCGAACAAAATTGGTTAGGATGGTGTTCTGCAAACTTTTTTAAACACTATCTGTACAACAAAGCAACGCACAATGAACACTGCTGAGGCAGTCTGCAGCGGCAAGTCAGATAGCAAAGAAAATGCACCAATTCTAAGCCTTTATTTGAAGTTTAAATCGGTGTTTGAGAGAATCTCAGCAAGAACGAAAGCATTGGTGTTATCTATAAATTTCGGCGACTTTAAGAATCCCTAATGGACGGCATGGAGTATACTGAAAACTCGGACCGGCCTATATCTTTGTAGCTAGAACATTTAATCTTCAAACTTTAGATAAGGCTGTTTGCTTTCTCTTAAACTTTCTCTTTCTCTTAACAAACTTTCGTCGTACTTGCACACACAATACCAGATAAAGCATACCTGTACAAAGCCAGCATGTTCAGGAAAAGCAGGACTGTTTTAATCATAGCAAAAATGATCGCCGCATAGAAGCAGCCTGAAAGAAAATGTTTATCTATTTAGAGAATATACAGTAAAAAGTGATGGAAAATTCAGACTTCGTTCTCTGTGTCTCATACAAATATGGCGCGGGTCGGAGAAAGGGAAAGACAACATGTTTTTTGGTGTTTAGTCGAAGACAGGACAGAATTTCCCCGCATACAGCGAAATGCTGTCTGGCGAATGCACCTGATGAAAGTTCAAGTGCTGCTAAGTTAAGTGATGCCGAGGCGCTTATTTAAACACATATCCAAGGGGGATTTCGTTTATTAAACTGGGCGCTTATTTGAACAAAGATCCTTATTAAGGCCATTCTAATGAAAACGAGGCCTTCTGTTTAAGGGATGACAGCTCTTTTTAATGTGGAGTTCAGGGTCTCTTTAAGAGGTAAATCAAATTACTTCAGACTTACCAACCCACAAGCTGATGTGGGTTCGAATTTTCCCGACAAAGCTGACATCAAGGCCCAGATGAGTGACAACAAAGACTTGGAAATCTTTCGACTTGACGAACGCGGCAAAAATGATGTCCAAGTAAAGCCAGACAAACCAAATCAAGTAGACTGTCAGCTAGAAAGTGTTAAATGAAAAATTGGATTGAGGAACTCTTGATTCAGCAAACAACAAAAGGACAGTACTAATTAATTAGGAGAGCTGATTCGGTTCTTCAAGCTGCGTAGGTTCAATACCTGGGAATCGCAAAACATCAACCGACTGTCAGGCAATGTTAAAAATGCAAATAGACGCCGCCCGGCTAATACAAAGTATATTTAAAGCCCACTTTGTCTATTGAGGTCACGTTCTTTTCTTGAAAATTAGCCGCACTCTATTTTCACTAGCTGTTTTTCTTTGGAGCGAGTAATAACCCAACTGTGTAACATAGACTGAAGAATTCCAAACATTAAAAAATGATTGCTTTTTAAAGATTATTGAGAAGGGCTTTTCAAAAATGCGTTTAAGAGTACCAGTTCCACCATGTGAATAGAGACGGTGTATTTTCGAAAGAACTGCCACGGATTTATCATTGGCAAATTATGAATACGATCCCCAGGAAAAGAGATACCGATCCTACAGCATTGGTTACTGGTCAATGATGCACGGCAACCAGTGATTAACTGAAATAACTGCTTCTGCTGCATAGATACTTAGACAGCCGCTCTTGTGCTTAGAAGCACTGCCATAGATACACAGAAAGAAGCTCACTCGATGCAGCAAGATTATTCTGGCTTCGGAGCAAAAAACATGGTAATTAAGATCGATCGAACTCACAATGTAAATTGTTATTCCAGCAACAGTAAAAGCAGACATCACTCTGGTAGAATACTTGAAATCTGTAACAAATTTATCAGAATTATTTACAGTATATTCCCTATGAATTCCTATTTGAATATTTCTATACTAAATAATAACATCTGTAATATTTTTCTACATGTACCAAGATGACACAATCACAACCAAAGATCAAGATGCAGAAACGAATAACAATTTTGAAAGTATTTTTTACATTGTGTCGTTTCATATTCTGATAATATCACAGTTTCATGAGCCTTGTATCACAATGTTAATGGCTATGGAACACAATCTCGTGGAAATATGATGTAAATTTTCGCACCTGGTTTCCATTGGTAAGCCTTTTTCCTAAGTCTTGACTTGAAAGACTCTGCCTCCAACTTCTTACTGGAGCTAAAACGAGATATTTCGAATTCAACTTCCCTAATCACTCGCTGGAGGGAAATTAAATAAAATGAAAAAAATTTATCTATCATAGAAAAAAACCTCTATACAGGTCTTGAATATCGAATATGATTTAAATAAGAAATCCTCAATAAAAGCAAAATTTTTCAAAGCTGAAAGCAAAATTCCACACACGCAAAACGGTTCTTTACAGATATACCTTTTCATAAGCTGTATAGAAAACTAAAAAGCAAAACTAAAATTATAGTATGGTCAATTCAAAAAACAAAATCATGAAAGATTTTGCAAGTTTACACCAACTTGAAGAAGAATCAACATAAAATAGACTTTGTCTTCTGCAATACTTTATGGAATCCAAGCTAACAGATAGTCTCTTTTTAAGAGGGCAATATAAATCACATACACTTCAACACGTTTGAGCAAGTTCAACACATGGCGATACATATAGTTCTCCCGGAAGTCATCATAAAGATCCTCTGCTGCAGCATCCCATTTCTACAAAAGATTATTTCAAACAAAGTGAACTGACTGCATAAGATTGTCTTATAGCTAATGCAACATATCGTAAATTTCTGGCACTTAAACTTAATGCAACACACCTTTAATCGCTTGGGTATGGCTTTGATCAACACCAAGACAAACTTGAATAGCAGTAGAATAAGGCAAACGATCTGGGGCAAGGTGACCAGCACTTCCATTACGATTGATCTCTAAAAAATGAGAAATCAAAATATCTACTGAGGAATTTCGTAAAATAGACTAAAGCTAATGGCAAGGAGAATTTGATTGTCAAAAAGCATTTATCTGGCACCAGCAAACTTAGGACCGAAAATGGACAAAGAAAAGTAAAAACTTTTCCTGATTCAACAAGATTCAAATTCACCATGAAAGAGCAGCTTGGATAGCATGATGTTCAGATGTCACAGGCAATGCTGGGAATGGCATGCGATCGCACGTCCACGCCTAGGCACACGCCCATGCACACGCCTTTCTTTGCTAAGAAGTGCAGTTTATCGCACGCCGGTCAAGTCCCCGTTTACATGAGATCGGTTCCCAAATGATCCGTATCCATTTCAGTTCACTTAGGCGTTCTGTTTACACGAGACCTGCCTTACCGTACTAATTTGAGATCACCTACGAAAGCGTACTCATTTGGAGTCGGGTCTCACTCGGTCTCCTGTAAACTCTCGAGACTTGACATTTTTAGTACGGTAAGGTCACTGGCCAATGAAAACTAGCCTCAACGATCTCCTCGAGTTTTGGTCTCATGAGAACACAACGCCTAAGTGAACTACTCTGGAAGCGGTCTCGTGTAAACTGGAGGAAGTAAACTTATATGGATTCAGATCTTTTAGACCGGTCTCTTTTAAACGGGGTGTAAAACTTATCAGTTTCAAGGGACAGTCTTTTCTCGTCAGTACTGACTGATCAATGCACGAGTTTACACGATCGGTCAAAACTGATGACTTATCATTACTTTTTTTCATTTGACGATGATGGCGGCACAGATGGTGTTCTAACTACAGCCGTGGTGTCAAAACCAAAAGGGAACCTTCAAAACGAAAGGAAGATCCTCGTGGGTTCAAAGACAAGCACAGACAGCTTTTAGCCGTTAATATCATCGTAGCCTTTAACCGACTACGCGTGCGCAGAGCCAACAATGTTTGAGGAGGGGGTCAAATGATCTAACATTTCATTCAACACCTACTTCATTGTTAATGTTGTCCTCTTCAATGTGTTGGATTTGACGGGTATAAAGCTTGTTTAAGAAAAGTGTATTCATTGAAGTAGCCTTGTCTTATATTCGCTAATAGTAAAGTTGTGTAGTCAACTCTATGCACATCTTTCTGTACTATTAAGTACTTTGGTGCAATTGTACACCATTGCACGTCTTGGCACCACAAGGAGTGAATATACCTTGCTCTGATTCAGTTTTTCCAAATTTCTTTTTTCTGCTTTTCATAATCAAATTGAACAATTGTACAAGAGGTAATTAAACATTGTACCTAAAGAGTTTTTAACTATTGTACCTAAAGAGGCGCTTTCCTTGTTTTGTGGGTGACCGAAGGGCATGGTCAAAGGAAGTTTTCTTTCCAATTTGATGAATCCCTCCCTGGGCCTGAGCTGACTCTTGACAGCCCTGGTTCTATCTATAGTCTTTCAAATACCACTGGCAGTTGAGTTGTGTTGATTTTCTACATGAGAAAATGGAAACCTCACCGTTGCTGCGTCACCAAAATTTTCCTTTGAGAAACAAGTCGTCGTGAAAACAATTGTCTTGAACAACAGCAAGATTAACCTAGAAAATTGGAATAGCGTCTTCAATGAGCCTTTTGAAACTAATTGGAAAATCATGGAATGCAAAATGAATTATAAATAAGTTATAATGTGAGCGACGACAGCAAGGATTGATGGAAAATATTTCAACACATATTAGCATGAAAAACTTCATTAGAAGTACATAATGATGTGAATACTTTATAAAAATACATCAAAGTCAACTGGGACATACAATTTAAAGCAAATAGAATCAACAGTAAACATAAACAAGTGATGATTGTATCCCCTAGGAAACTGAAAGAAAACATAAAAGTCATGTCCTTCCAATAAAATAATATGATGTGGTGTGACACGATATGATGACAATGTGTTTCTACTTATAAGAGATATGGAATTTCTGGCTTTCTTAACAAAACAAAAATTATTCAAAAACCTGAAAAAGGACTTAATAATAGCATGTTATCATATATTTGGTTCTGTAGTTACATTTTACAATAAAATCACAAGTATTTCTCTAACTTTCCCTAACTGACATATGTTTTGTGCATTCAAAGCAGTCTTTTTTTAAAACATCTAGGTCCTTCTTCAAAATGTCACAACCACTAGACCATATAAGTAAAAAAGAAGTCGGTACTTGGGTTAATCTATAAAGTGCAACAGAGTGCAACATATATTGTGAGAAGAAAAGAAAAAAAACAGACTGCATTTTATATCTCTACAAGCCTAAGAAGCTTTCAGGTTGCAGGCAATGCTGGGAATAAAATGGTAGGGGTGCAATGAATCGCAATCCTGGTGGTGCCAAGGCGTGTGATGGTGTGCAATTACTTAATAGTAGAAAGCTGAATATAGAGTTGAGAACTAACATTGTTGGCTCTGCGCAACGTGTTAATTATAACATTCGTGTAAACGATCAGTTTATACTTTCAGCCTCTCCCTTGAAAACGATGCGGGCGTTAATCCCCCTCTTTGGATTTCATACGGAGAAGTTTTTTTTCGAAAACAAGGATTCGCAAAGCAAAGAGCATCGAGCAAACTTAATTTTCATCAGCGTTCGGGAGGCAGAACCAAGTTCTTGGGATGTTACGGCCAGTCTATATAAATATCGGAAGGTAATAAAACAGAAGTTTGGAGAGTCTAGCGGATAAATTGAAAGGTCTAATTGATAGCACTCGTCTTTGTGCCTACGAAGGTTTTTCCTTTCGTTTTGAAGTTATCTTTTTTTCGTTTTGACACCACGACAATAACTAGAGCGCCTTCTGTGTCGCGACCACCGTAAAATGAAGAAACAATACTTAGTCGTCAGTTTTGACTCATCGTAAACGGGTACATCGATAAGCCAATGAAAAAAGCCCGTCCGTTAATGCTAATCAGTATGAACTGACCGCGTGTTTCAGCCTTTCAACACGGAAAACGGAAACCAGCATATAACAACAACTGTCTCTCTGAAGTTCAAGCTTGTCGTCACTTGCGTAAAAAATCGAAAGGCGGCGACTATCCTGCTTCTTAAGAAAATTATAATATTCTCCAAACTTCGTTGTGGTATGATAAAAGCACAACATTGGGCAGTATTTATCACTTTAGAATGAAATGTTCAGATTATTTAAGGCGTGCGATGAACTGCGCTTGTGAGCAATGGAAGGCGTTTGCCAAGGCGTGAACGTGCGATCGCATGCCATTCCCAGCATTGACTGAATAAAATCCATTCTTAGGAGTTGGATTAAATTCTCTTCAGCGTATCTCCTGAAGAGTCTTTTGGTCAGCAATAAGTCTTTCTTTTCTCAATATACATCTAAGAAAGTAGGCAATTTAATTATCTTACCAAACAGAAGCATAAAATATCCCAAAAACAGATCCTGACAATTTATGACTTGTTCGCATGCAGAAAAACAGTGGATAAGCTGTCATTGCTATGAGCACTGTAGCAAGGAACTTGAAGGCAACTGCAATAAATTCACTGAATTAGAAGTTTTCAAATCAAAACCATCATTTGAGACAAAAATTATCATTCCGAGTAGGACAGTGCTTTGCCAATGTTGAAATGCTTAAAAAGTTCTTCCAAGTAATCAACTCTATCATATAATTGCCATCCTACCAATTAAACTCAGTTCATCAGTTTTGACCAGTGGTGGTGCCAACCAAGAAACAGTGGGGGAGACCAGCATGTGCTTCGGACACAGACACAAAGTATTTTTACCACACTTCTTTCAGTGATAGGAAATGTCCTTTGTAGTGTAGGGCACTCCTTTTTAATGTAGAGCACAACCTTAATGATTTGAAATACCCTTTTACCTATGGAATTTGTCTGTGTTAGCAACAATTGATTCCTTTAAACATCTCACCATCATCTCGCAACGCAACTTGAATTTAGACAAAATGCAAAATCAATACTGGCAAGAACAGAGGGATGTGCTCTTGCTCCCATGCTAATCTGACTTTATCAATTAAATCATAAGCACACTGATTCACCAATTTATCAAACAAAAAACTGAGCTGATAAACTGATAAAAACAGATAAGCTTTGCATAATTTAACATCAGAGGCATAATTGGTTGAATGTACTAACTTCCTACATAGCCAGGAGCACTAGCAATGATTTGGCTCCATGCTACGCCAAGAATTTCACCAGCATCACCAAATAAGACAGCAAGACAGTATGATGTTGTTGCACCAAAGGCTATGGCATTCCCAAATCGATTTTCATAGCTATCAAGCATGTTCAAAGGTCTGAAGATGAAAAATAACTTGCTATAGCTTGGGTGAAGCATTGTTCAATTGATGCATCTGGACAGTTTATCAGAGATAGACAGAGACAGTAAATACACAGAGGTACAGTTTTGTGTAAAGGGGTTTTCTTGATATTGTACAACATTGTAGCTCTAACCATTCACTTTCTCAAATCTCACATCAAATTTTTTTTGATCAGTCAATGCAACATTGCTTTAACTCAAGGATGAAAATGCTGAAAAGCCATCGGTGCATTGCAGCTTGACTGCAATGAATGCTGGGAACCATTTGAAACATCAAGACTCAAAACATTAATGATACAAACAGCAGGATTCAAATGATACAAATGAGGAATCATATAACAACTTTTTGCTAGGCAATTCCCAAACAGAACACCATCATTTTTTCTTGAATCTTCAAGAGCCTGTGCTATTTGTGTCAAGTTAACAGGCAATAGAAAAATTAGAACACATACACAACTGCACCAGGTCTACCATGGCAGCAGTTTCTACGATATTTTCTTTTCTCCACAGCTGACATCACAATAACAAATACAAGCTAGAAGAATAATTAAGCAATTAGAATAATTTTGCTAATTGATGCAATTCTCATTGATGTAACAAAAAGTTCTTACACAAAAAAGTTGCAGAGCATTCCCCACATGTCACAAGTAAATATGTTCACAATGGGGACATTTCATGTCAAGTGGTACCAAAAAATTGCAATTTTTGAACTCAATGTCATAGATTTTTTTCAAAACTTGCATTTACCTTCGCCCTCAGACTCTAACAACAATAGAAAAAAATTTTTTTGTCATAACTGTAATTGTTTGCTGATTATGCCTAATCAAACTTATTCAATAAGCAGTCACCTCCAGACACACTAAAGCTACTAACTTTTTTTAATTGCCCCATCTGGAAAGAATGAAATTGATGAAATTTTATCACAAGGAGCTTTGCTAAGTACTTAATTTGTTTGTAATTTCCAGTAGAAACTTTTGTAACAAAAATGTGCTGAATTGTTAGAAACTTATCTGTGGAAGCTCTTCTTTCTGAAGAGCTGCAAAATGTTGAAGAGCAAAGTACTTGTAGCTAACATCTCTCCCTCTCTCACATTCTCTATAAACTGGTCCTGACAATAAAGACTTAATATATATCTTTTGAAATAGTCAATATCTTTTTGTCACCCCACTGGTGTTTTCCACATGTGCAACTTATGGCCATCTACAGAACAATTTTCATTATTACACATATTAGAGAGTGATTTACATGAGGTTCAACGAGCTCCCCAAAATCGAAAATCATCTTCATATCTGGCCGTGACATAGGGCAACTCAAACATTGGATGTGAACAAATTGGTGTTTATTAGCATAATTTTCAACTAAAAATATACCTTATCCCATGATAACAAAGCTAGCACATAGTTTTCTAATTAGCTTAGGACTTGGAGGTATTTAGGTGAAACTTGTTAATAGTTTTAAATTTAGCAATCTTAAGAGTTAATTGTAAAAAAACATTCAAACTGAATTTACTTACTGAGAAAAGGAAGAGAATAGACAGTAACAATGCATTCCAGTTCTTCTCAGTTGCACATGGATCCAATTTTGTAGATGTTTTTGTAGACTTCACAAAACTGAAATTGAGGGGAGCGCTTTATTATAGATTACATTTTTTAACTTAAATGAAAACTCTCTAAAAGGTTCTTAGTATTCTACACATTTATAATAAAACAAAATTGCCCATTCAATTGGGGTTTTCTTCGTAACCTTTAGTCTAAGAGGGCTGTCTAATTACATTGTTCATAAGAAAAAACTACTTACACTCATCAAATGCTACACTCAGGAATGTGGAACACATAAAAAAAGATCATATATAACAAGCAGCATCTGATCGAGGGTAATTCTGCAAACTTCTGCTTACAAAATATTTTTGGATTACCCATTGCTACTTTTGTCTGGTTTTCTCTAAGCAAAGACTTATCATTAGTCCACTAATCAACTATGTTGATGGACCTTTGCAAGCCCTTTTTCCTGCATGCTCCTTCACAACATGCATGGCAGGGTATCAGCATTCACTCAAACTTTTCTTTAGAAGATTCCAGGAAGAAAGATGAATTCTTTCTGTCTTTATAGAACAGCCATGGAGACAGGCTCAAAACGTTCTAAATGAAAAGGCAACCTAGCTTGCCAAATTATATTGAAATTATCATTAGACTCTAATGCTACTAGGGATACGAATGGTACTTCCTCTTAAAAGGGGAAAGGATAATATATATTATTTGATAGATTTGAAAAAAACAACAATATGATGTTTTTGGACAAACGATCTAAGGCGATTCATTTGCATTTTAATTGTCAGCCCTTCGAAACGTTCACAAAGAAAACACAAAACAAATCTTTGCTTTCTTTGATGCAAGATTGCGATCATTTTCTTAGTACCTGCACGACGAATTCATTGTTTACATTGCCAATATACGCCCAGAACGAAGCAAATCCATTATTTTGGAAAAACCGTCTTTCCCCTAGTAAACTATGAAACCACAGCAAATTAGCGAAGCGAAAATGGTTTTTGATAATATATCAACTTCTCTATGGTTATGGTTAGAGCCTTGAAACATTATGCGATCTTAATCGATTTTAAAGAGTTAATGCACTTGAATTAGGCACTATTGACTTTGTAATGTGATGGGGATACATGGGCCATTCTTAAATCTTGTTGGAGCCCATTTCTGTGGCGAGCAGTAAAATGATGAACTCAGCATAAATTAGCATCCGGACATCCAAAATATCTAACTTTGTTAATTTGAAGAAGAGCCGCTATTTGATGCATCTTCACACTAGGACTGTGATTATAATAGCGAACAACAACAGAGCAGTAATTTAAAAAAATACTTCTTGAAAAACAATTTCTAATCAACCCACCAGTTAAGTACTTCATGGGTTTTCTTTGTCGCAATAGTATCATTGACACATAAATACACCTGGGTAATCGTCTTGTTGACTGTTTCGAACGTGAGTCCCGTTGAATTGGCGATTGCGCGAAGTTCAGTAACAGAAGTCAGGACAATTCCTAATGAATCGATAACTTGAGTAATATTCATATTGTCATTAATGCGCCCTATCTGCCCTAAGGCTGTGGTAACAGCATTCAAGACTTTTGCAGATGCCTCCATGATTCCTGATTTCCCAAAGACGAAGTAGGCGATGTAGACAAACAGAGGGCCAGCTTGTGTTGTGCAGCAACAACAAACAGATACTCCACGCATTCACACCATACTGGGAGGAAGACAATATAAAGTCAATTCTATTTTATTCATCAAATGAGCAACTCTGAGGGAAACTTAGTCGCCAAATAAAGACACATTGAAGCTGAAACGATCGAAAGTGTGCCTTTTAGAACCTTCCTTTACAAATCATAGGCGCTGATAAACTGATATCACCCAGGGGGGGACAACATTTAGTCTTAACCAAAATCAAATTCAAATCATGAACACAAGTGATTGGTATCAGGGCTTTTTTAAGGATCCTTCAGTAGTGGGGCATTTCTCTAAAAGAGAGCCACGTTCAAGACAATAAATTGTACGGTGCTTCAAATTGTAATAAACTTCCGATTTCACAAAAATGTCCATATGTTGTTGTGACAGCTAGATGGACTGTTCCACACATATTTTTGAAGACATCTTTTTGGTTAAGTTTTGCTCTTGCCAAGGACATCAGCTGAAAGAAGTTAATAAATTAGCTTGGAGTAGGGAATTGTTATCTTTGTGTTTGTATCTAATCACATCTAAAAGCGTGTTCCCAAAAGGCAGGAACCTTGCAACCATATGAAAGTGAAGGGCTGGACACTGAGACAGAATGGGAGAGGATTTTTGAAACCACTCCCTTTAGAAAGTCGGAAAATGCCTTTTTCCAAAAATACTAGCTTTTGTTTTATGTGCAATTCGGCTTAGAACAGATTTGAATAAGCTTCTGTGAAATGTTGTATATACCATTATCGTACAATTGGCACAATTAGCGAGGAGGCCTTTCATCTAAATAAAACTTTCCCAATCAAAGGACTGTCAGAGAAAACTCTCAAGCAAGTGCATGGCCAAATGCCTTTGCCAGAGCAAACGTTCACCATTGCAAATGCTTCGATGCATCTTGGGAAAACAAACTCATAGGAAAAGGCAGTATTGTGATACTTTGAAGTTTCATGTCTCTTCAAGTATTTCAGAACATGCTCCCGGTTGTCACCCAATGACCAGTTGGCAACCCCACTGACAAAAACTCAAAAAATAAGTGTTTCTAAATATAATACCTAGAAATATCATAATTGTATTTATTACTTTTTGCAGGACGTAAAAATATCATTTCTGATAAATATTTAACCCAAAAATATCAATTCGGGTAAGTATTTGACCCAAAAATATCAGACTGACCCCCTCGTACGTTCTTTTGCCAAATGTCCTTCCTAGGCCTCCCCCTACCCAATCTTAGAAAATTATATGCCCCTCTGGCAACTTACCAACTTGCTAACAAATAATTGTCCTTTAAAAGCTTAGGTACTACACATTTTGTGATATTTTATAAGAAGAACGTCTCTAAAACTTTGAGGCTCAAAATTGCTTAAATTGATGAAAAATGATGAAATAATAATACCAGGCGCAACCTTCACTAAGACTAAAATCTCCCCTTAATCTGATAATTCAAAATCTTTCCTTCCCCCAAAGCAAAACAACTTCTAATTTGCGGCTATATACGTTATACGTTATATATATAGACTTTGAAAAAAACATCTTCTGTTAAACGTTTCGACCTTAATCAGTAATATTATCAGGAGTAAAATTAAAAAAGTGTTATGTTAAAGCCCCATAAAATGGATTCGGAGGAAGTTGAAAAAACTAGACTCCACTTGTCGCAAATCATTGGACTTGCAAGTGATTGTGCATCAGCGATTTTTTGTTGGGAGGTACTATTTTTCAGTGGCGTAGTGCACGGTATACACTTTCAAGCATAAAACTGAGGGCCCCCAAACAATTGAGCTCCATAGGGGCCCCCACGAATCTTCAAAACAACAAGGGGACCCTTGCACAAAATGTTGCAAAAAACAATGCAAAAATTTGCCAATTTGGGTGTTAACCCCCTAGCTCTACATCCCTGCTTCCACACCAACTTATGAATAAGAATTTACCACATTTGTTTACAAGCAATGCACCAGTGCAAAGTCAGCTTGACCTCAGTAAGAATAGATTGTCCGACAGAATGATGAATATGTAATTACATTTAATCTCTATTCTGTGGCTGAACTAGGGATTAAATCAACCAATGCAGTTCTTTCAATGTAGTCTCCTACAGAGAAACATGTGTACCAGGTGTTAAAGTTCACGAATGCAACACCATGCCTTGAATCATTATTAACGACACCTTGGTTGCCAACAATAGGGTAAGCAAGGAGCGGCAAAGTACTCTTTTTACGAGTACGGGTAACCAAGTCTCTCTCTCTCTCTCTCTCTCTCTCTCTCTCTCTCTCTCTCTCTCTCTCTCTCTCTCTCTCATAAAGAGACACACCAATATCGTTGGCAGGACAACCAACTAGCTAACAGCCCCATTAGGCTTGCTGTTTTGGAAACAGAGAAATCCAAACACATAGCTATAGCTTAATCATCTCTAATACAGATGCTGCCTTCCCAAATGACTTATGAGAGCTTCTCAGCAGGGAGATGATCCTTTCTAAACCTGCTTTCATCTTCAAAGTAAACTGTTAAAGGGTAAGGCTGCATTGAGATAAAGTAGTCAAAAGCAGTAGCCTTATGAGTCGCAAAGGTAGTGAAAGCGAGACCTTTAAATACTTCATCAGAAAGTGAATTCTTTAGAGGTACCTATTCTTATTCTGTGTATCAATTTATACTTGCAATAATTAAGAGAAAAGCGTACCAATGATGCCAAATAGAGATTTCACACTTATCCTAAAAGGATATCGAGAACTTTTAACACCCCCTGAAAGCTATAACTCGTGATAGAGTTTATCAAATCTATAATTTTCAAATCAAAACCTCTTCATGCCTCAAGAAACTGACTGCATGTGGGTCAAGGGAAAATTAAAATGTAATTTATTTGTTAATGTTCCAAAATAGAATTAAATGGATATGCATATCTGTTATCTGTTAAGTTTCAACTCGTGTTGCAGCGCATTCCCAACAATGCTGTGAGATATTGCAATTCTACAGAATGGTTCTTTTGAAACACGTATGTTGATATGCCAAGCATGATTTGGTTAAAAAGGGACTTGTAAAGGTCGATTGGTTCCTTTTTGACAAAGTAAGCTAATCATATAGAAACATTTTCAAAGTTGACCAGAATCTTAAGCTTTGCAGATTTGCATGTACTGAGAGACAGGGACGTATATAGCCACTCCCCTTTCTAATTTGAATGGGGCATTTTTGGGTAGTGAAGGGCCACTTTATCGAAAACCCCTTTGCCCCACAACCCCGTTGCCCCAACCCTGGCTCCTACGTCGTTGCTCAGAGATTCAACAGTTTTACTGATGAAAAATGCTAACTACCTTAGAAATATAGAACTGTCAGTAGAACTAACTGATCAAGGCATGAAGTAAAAATGTTATTGACTTATTATAAACAGGAAACCAGGCTTTGACTATTTCTGAGCTTATTATAATGAAGTTGATAGATGATTTAATAAGGCATATCAACAGCATTGGTAAGTGCGAGTTAATGAGACTAGTAGTATGGTAGTTGCAACGATGTGTGCAGAATAAGTGAGAAGTAAGAAAATAGGGTGAGCGAAGTGGGCCTATTCATCATCATAATCATCTCTTAAGTTGAAATAAGTAAGGCACTACCAGTATTTATCGGCTACGGAAATATCCTTTGTAAGAGAGGATAATGAGATATGGATATTGTGGCAATAAAAGCTTTTATTGGTGAAATACAGGTGGTATTGTTCTGTGGAATCTATAAGCTAAATCGTGTTTGACTGGAAATTTATGATTCTACGCAAGGGGAGAAGCGTCTAGGAACGTTAACTAGAACAGCTTCTACTGATAATGCGTATGCGTAAAATGGCATTTGAACCCGTGTTCAACATTATTAAAAGTTGCTGCGTGACAAAATTTGCAATAGAGTAGCATTTCAGTTTGTAAGGGTTCAGTGGAAATGAGTGAAAATCTTGAAAAATAGTTGTTTTGATTCGACGCTCTTGAATGTTTCTGCTTGATATAAGCCACATGTTAGTAGAAGCCCAGCATAACTTTGTAACGGTTCCCATTCCAAATAGCATTTAACTAGAACAATGGTTGTAGCAGATGCTGTGAAACTGCCGATAAAGCATCAACAGAGTAACGACATTCTTCGTACACCGCCACGGGATACCTATGTTTAATGACATAACTGCTTTCTGTCTCGTCTTCCCTCTCCTACTGACCTCGTGAAAGATTGTTTTATCATCATTAGGAAACGTCTAAGAAATCCTTTTCCATTCAATATTTTTAGAGAATAAAAACTGAAAAATTATTATCACACTTAGAACATTACTGTTGTGTGTTGTAAGAAATGTTCCTGATGAATGGTTCCAATTACCATCCCCAAGACGACAAACTTTGACCCTATATCTTTGTCAAAAATTTTGCTTATTATATACCCTTGCTTTCTTTACCGCAACCCATTTCTAAGGGACATATTATATTTCATATGACGTCGTTTTTAATATTGCTGTTGTGCCGATTCCAACTTGGGAAGAAGTCTCCAGAGCGATGCGGCTTTGAAGGAAGGAATTAAAGGAATCTCTTTGCAAACTACAATTCTGCATTCAATCTCCGAGAAAGTACTTAATATTCACTTGATGTCGAGCTGATAATATCAATAATCGATAAATACTTGGTCAAAGGTCAAGGTTAAAGGGCAGCACTCAATGGTATATAAGCAGCTTTGAGACAAGAAGAAAGGAGAGGCCGAGGACTGCAAAGAGAAACGACGCTTGTGCCTTAGACAGCATCGTAAGACAGCAGATATGACCACCGTTGTAAAGATGCTTCTTGTGTTGCTCTGTATTTTGCAAGATTCTGCAAGAAGCTACGCTGGTAAGATATTTCTTGCAAGGTTGAAGCGCTGAATATTCGTCTGTTGCAACGTTGTTTCAGGTTGTAGAAAAGACGTCGTTTTCTTGGTATATTTGCACAATAGCCCAAATTGTGTACTACCATCCTGGCCAAACTAAGGGGCCGGATTAAAACTATTTTGCTCATGTTGTGCTGCTAGCCACATTTCATCCATTTCTAGATACTCAGCTGATTATTTGAAGTTGTGAAGAGCTTTCCCGCCATTCTTAGTGCTTTTATGATCTCATTCATGATGGGAGTTAATGCAACGACGTTAGAGAAGAGGAGCGCCGAAGCTCATGACATGGCAATGGGAGTTAATGCGACGACGTTGAAGAAGAGGAGCCGAAGCTCATGACATGGCAATGGGAGTTAATGCGACGACGTTGAAGAAGAGGAGCGCCGAAGCTCATGACATGGCAATGGGAGTTAATGCGACGACGTTGAAGAAGAGGAGCGCCGAAGCTCATGACATGGCAATGGGAGTTAATGCGACGACGTTGAAGAAGAGGAGCGCCGAAGCTCATGACATGGCAATGGGAGTTAATGCGACGACGTTAAAGAAGAGGATTGCCGAAGCTCATGACATGGCAATGGGAGTCAATGCGACGACGTTGAAGAAGAGGAGCGCCGAAGCTCATGACATGGCAATGGGAGTTAATGCGACGACGTTGAAGAAGAGGAGCACCGAAGCTCATGACATGGCAATGGGAGTTAATGCGATGACGTCAAGAAGAGGAGCGCCGAAGCTCATGACATGGCAATGGGAGTTAATGCGACGACGTTGAAGAAGAGGAGCGCCAAGCTCATGACATGGCAATGGGAGTCAATGCGACGACGTTGAAGAAGAGGAGCGCCGAAGCTCATGACATGGCAATGGGAGTTAATGCGACGACGTTGAAGAAGAGGAGCGCGAAGCTCATGACATGGCAAAGGGAGTTAATGCGACGACGTTGAAGAAGAGGAGCGCCGAAGCTCATGACATGGCAATGGGAGTTAATGCGACGACGTTAAAGAAAGGAGCCGAAGCTATGACATGGCAATGGGAGTTAATGCGACGACGTTGAAGAAAGGAGCCGAAGCTATGACATGGCAATGGGAGTTAATGCGACGACGTTGAAAAGAGGAGCGCCGAAGCTCATGACATGGCAATGGGAGTTAATGCGACGACGTTAAAGAAGGAGCCGAAGCTCATGACATGCAATGGGAGTCAATGCGACGACGTTAAAGAAAAGGAGCGCGAAGCTCATGACATGGCAATGGGAGTTAATGCGACGACGTTGAAGAAGAGGAGCGCCGAAGCTCATGACATGGCAATGGGAGTTAATGCGATGACGTTGAAGAAGAGGAGCGCCGAAGCTCATGACATGGCAATGGGAGTTAATGCGACGACGTTGAAGAAGAGGAGCGCCGAAGCTCATGACATGGCAATGGGAGTTAATGCGACGACGTTGAAGAAGAGGAGCGCCGAAGCTCATGACATGGCAATGGGAGTTAATGCGACGACGTTAAAGAAGAGGAGCGCCGAAGCTCATGACATGGCAATGGGAGTTAATGCGACGACGTCAAAGAAGAGGAGCGCCGAAGCTAATGACATGGCAATGGGAGTTAATGCGACGACGTTGAAGAAGAGGAGCGCCGAAGCTCATGACATGGCAATGGGAGTTAATGCGACGACGTTAAAGAAAAGGATTGCCGAAGCTAATGACATGGCAATGGGAGTTAATGCGACGACGTTGAAGAAGAGGAGCGCCGAAGCTCATGACATGGCAATGGGAGTTAATGCGACGACGTTGAAGAAGAGGAGCGCCAAAGCTCATGACATGGCAATGGGAGTCAATGCGACGACGTTAGAGAAGAGGAGCGCTGAAGCTCATGACATGGCAATGGGAGTTAATGCGACGACGTTAAGAAGAGGAGCGCCGAAGCTCATGACATGGCAATGGGAGTTAATGCGACGACGTTAAAGAAGAGGAGCGCCGAAGCTCATGACATGGCAATGGGAGTTAATGCGACGACGTTAGAGAAGAGGAGCGCCAAAGCTCATGACATGGCAATGGGAGTTAATGCGACGACGTTGAAGAAGAGGAGCGCCGAAGCTCATGACATGGCAATGGGAGTTAATGCGACGACGTTGAAGAAGAGGAGCGCCGAAGCTCATGACATGGCAATGGGAGTTAATGCGACGACGTTGAAGAAGAGGAGCCGAAGCTCATGACATGGCAATGGGAGTTAATGCGACGACGTTAAGAAGAGGAGCGCCGAAGCTCATGACATGCAATGGGAGTTAATGCGACGACGTTAAAGAAAGGAGCGAAGCTATGACATGGCAATGGGAGTCAATGCGACGACGTTAAAGAAAAGGAGCCGAAGCTATGACATGCAATGGGAGTCAATGCGACGACGTTAAAGAAGAGGAGCGCTGAAGCTCATGACATGGCAATGGGAGTCAATGCGACGACGTCAAAAAAGAGGAGCGCCGAAGCTCATGACATGGCAATGGGAGTTAATGCGACGACGTTAAAGAAAAGGATTGCCGAAGCTAATGACATAGCAATGGGAGTCAATGCGACGACGTTAAAGAAAAGGATTGCCGAAGCTCATGACATAGCAATGGGAGTTAATGCGACGACGTTAAAGAAGAGGAGCGCCGAAGCTCATGACATGGCAATGGGAGTCAATGCGACGACGTTAAAGAAAAGGATTGCCGAAGCTATGACATGCAATGGGAGTTAATGCGACGACGTTGAAGAAGAGGAGCGCCGAAGCTCATGACATGGCAATGGGAGTTAATGCGACGACGTTGAAGAAGAGGAGCGCCGAAGCTCATGACATGGCAATGGGAGTTAATGCGACGACGTTGAAGAAGAGGAGCACCGAAGCTCATGACATGGCAATGGGAGTCAATGCGACGACGTTAAAGAAAAGGAGCGAAGCTATGACATGGCAATGGGAGTCAATGCGACGACGTTAAAGAAAAGGATTGCCGAAGCTAATGACATAGCAATGGGAGTCAATGCGACGACGTTGAAGAAGAGGAGCGCCGAAGCTCATGACATGGCAATGGGAGTCAATGCGACGACGTTAAAGAAAAGGATTGCCGAAGCTCATGACATAGCAATGGGAGTTAATGCGACGACGTTGAAGAAGAGGAGCCGAAGCTCATGACATGGCAATGGGAGTTAATGCGACGACGTTGAAGAAGAGGAGCGCCGAAGCTCATGACATGGCAATGGGAGTTAATGCGACGACGTTGAAGAAGAGGAGCGCGAAGCTCATGACATGGCAATGGGAGTCAATGCGACGACGTTAAAGAAAGGAGCCGAAGCTCATGACATGCAATGGGAGTCAATGCGACGACGTTAAGGAAAAGGATTGCCGAAGCTAATGACATAGCAATGGGAGTTAATGCGACGACGTTGAAGAAGAGGAGCGCCGAAGCTCATGACATGTCAAGGGGAGTTAATGGAACGATGTTAGAGAAGGGGAGCATGAAAGAGGAGCCTACTGCAGATAACAAGATACTTGCGGATATTCTAGCGGTTAGCGCCGATCTCTTAGAAGGAGAAATCAAGCTTTCGAAGCAGAACAAGGAGCTGTACAATAGAAATGATACTCAAAAGAGGAGCGGCATTTTGAGAACAGTACCTTAGAGATAAAGAGTATTGTCATTAGAACTAAACAGATGAAGGCATGAAGTAAAAACATTGCGATTTTTACTTACCAATGTCTACTCAGTTTTCATCAAATTTGCTGATTCATTTTGATCTGAGGTTTGCTTTACCTCAAGCGGTTTCTTTGGGCCCCCTTCTAATTCAAAGACTTTGACGTCACTGGAGCTCCTAGCCTCATTCCTAATTGCCGTAGCAATTGGCAAATGTTTCCCGTACTCCTTCTTCTTGGAGATACTTAATGAGCAGGAAACTCAGAGTCAGAGAAGTATAAAGCCTGGTTTCCATATAAAGTTTTGCCCACCTGCGACCTACCGGCGACCTACCTGCGACCCAGCGGCGACCCAGCGGCGACCCGCCGGCGACGTCCTTGCGGCCTGGTTTCCGTATAAATTTTACCCAGCGGCGGTGCCTCGTCGGCAACTAAATCCCTGTGTGCTTTGCGTAAAAGTTTTTGTTTGTATGGGTGCTCTCCAGGGATTTTTTCTTCTGGTCTTTGTAATCTTTACTTCATTTGTCATACAAAACAGTATAGTTTTGGATACAACCCATCAGCGTTACATCGTCTACTTCGATTTCCATCATGCCCTGTACAACAAATGAAAAATAATTTCAAACTGAAGAGCAAACAACTCTGTCGTCATTCATAAAAAAATGGCGCGTATTTAAGACTATTTGATTGGCTGCCCCAGGTCAGCTGTTCACAAGGAGCCCAAAATGCAGAGTTTGAATATCAAAATGTGTTGTTGCAGCACAAAGTTGATAGGGGATTTAATAAGGCATATTGTAAAACCTCTTAAAAGGTGGGTTTTACAAACGTGAGTTCTTTGTAGGCAGAAATTCTCAAAAATACGGCAACGGCGGATAAGATCAAAATTCTCCTTTTTATGGCAATGATACGACTAACGGCTAACAGCAAGCTCGACAAATAACGACACGGCTTCAACAGGCACGACAAAACTAGCGACAGAGCTCCTAGCAGTACGGCAAAACTTTCGACAAGATTACTCCTAACTGATGAAACAACCCTTTATATAACCTGAACAAACCTTAAAATAATAATTAAGTAATACAAAAAACATCTTTCCAGACGCTGATGTAATCACAGCGCAATGGTGCAATTGTCACGTGATACTGTCCGTAAAGCCTGGTTCTCATATATCGTAGACCGTCGGCGACCATCGCCGATGCAAGTGTTCTCATATACTGCTTGTCTGCGATCACCTGCGATTTTCTGGCCTCGTGGTGTCACGTGTGACCCTGAAAACGAGGAGGAGCCTCGGTTTGATAATTTTCGCGCCAATCCTGATAACAATTTTGCGCACTTATTTTGAAGAGCAGGCAGTAGACAAATCAGGACCAAGAGCCTCCAACTCGTCTTGGTTCTCTGCTGATCTTGGAGGATTCAAATTACTGGAGCTTTGCCTTGATTTTATGAAAGGCATCAGCCAGCGCATGTGCTCATATTTAGGGTCAATTGAGCCTACTTCGCTGACCCCGCTACCTGATCTCCCATTTACTTTCGCTAAATGCCGGGAAAAAGCTGTTCTAATTGTCTTATATCGTCGTTCAGCCTCTGCTACATTCATTTTTGTGGCCTCTGGAATTTTCTTCCAACAATTGCCTTTAACCCTTCTATCCTAAAACCCTTTGCATGATTTATCATAAATTGGTTCGTATTTTCTAACTTCTTCGACAAATTGCGAGTCTGTTATACTGTTTTCATGGAAAATACCCTCATGTTCAGCCATTTTGCTCGACGCACGTGTAATCATGGAGGTAGACTGAGCACTAGAAATGAGCGCCGATTGACCCAGATGGTGTTCTCATAGAAAATTTTCCATCGGCGATCATCGCCGACGATCGCAAGAAACAAACTTTTTAGGTTCATCGGCGATGATCGGCGATGATCGGAGACGTACCAAATCTCATGTTCTCATATATCGCAAGCATCGCAAGGCCTTCATCGGCGATGATCGCCGACATATGAGAACCAGGCTTAAGGGAACCCTGTGTCATTACAATATTAACAGCATTGGTAAGTGCGAGTTAATGCAACGAGTAGTACGGTAGTTATGATTAGACTTGAGCATTGGGTAGAAATGAGTATTGACGATGTGTGCAGAATAAGTGAGAAGTAAGAAAACAGGGTGAGCGAAGTGGGCCTAGTCATCATCATGATCATCTCTTATTCGCTGGCGCCTTTATGCAAGACTATAGGGTAAATCAGACCAACATTCTGTAAATCCTCGAATTGGCCCTCTTGAAAAAGCCCCCCCTCGAATTAGCCCCAACCATAGAACTACAAATTTTCAATAAGCCCCCCCTCGATTTAACTCTTTATGTAGCATGTTTCAGGTAATTTTATAAGCCCTCCTCCCTCGAATAAGCCCCCATACAAGAATATCAAAAATAAATAAGCCCCCAGGGGGCTAATTCGAGGATTTACAGTATAACATAAACGGAAGCTAATCACCAGAACAATACGAACGAACGACACAATGCACATTGGCAATATTCCTCATATAAATACGTAAATTGGTATATTCATACGAGGAATATTATAGTGTATCAACATCTCCTGAAGAGTGAGCTTTTCACGAAACAGGCTCACAGAAATAAAATATGGGGTTTTATTTTTCCAACTCTATGCCAAATTACGCCCCACGTGCATATGTACTGGACACTGTGCTACGGAAATATCAACAGAAACATTTCTATATATATAACTTTATGTATGTAAGTATGAAGTATAGTCAAATTCCTAACGAAACCTTCCAGCTAATCAACAAGCAGATATTTTGATTAGGCAGATAAAAACAGTAACCAACGCTTATTTTCTTTCAATACTTGCATTCGTTTAGCATTTGGGAAGAGATCTTAGCCCTTGTTTCTTAAACCGCTCTAGCTCTGAAAAGGCTTTTAGGAATAATGGTCTCTTGGCATGTGAAGCACAGAGAGAGGCAATGAATCGTAACTATAAACTTGACATATTCTAAGAAACGATACCGGTGAAAACGTAGAAAGCGTAGGTTGCGGAACGTGTGATACAGAATCAATACGAATACGGAACGAAATGAAAACGAATGAAGCGAATACAAAAGGGATTAGATTAAATAGGTTAATGCGTCCGCTAGGGTCCAGACTCCAGTACTAGGGCCCAGACTCCAGTACTTGATATGGCATGTTTTCAGATTAGAACTTTGACTACTCAAAACAAGGAGATAATCTAGAGAATAAAGCCCAAATACGTTTGTTTCAAACCGTTCATATTGGTAAAGTGGCCGCGGGGTAGTGGCTAAATATTTACACGTTAGAAGCCGTTGGGGTCCAGCCGCCAATAAATGCCCACTTGTAGTTATTCAGCCAACTGATACACTGAGTCAATCACTTGGGAAATTTTTTTCTGGTTCATCATTTTTTAATGATATGACCGCTTTCTGTCTCGTCTCCCCTCTCCTACTGACCCCGTGGAATATTGACTTATCATCATTAGGAAACCACTAAGAAATCCTTTTCCATAATATTTTTAGAGAATAAAACTGAAAAATTATTATCACACTGCGAACATTACTGTTGTGTGTTGTAAGAAATTTTCCTGATGACTGGTTCCAATTACCATCCCCAAGACGACAAACTTTGATCCTTTAACTTTATCAAAAATTTTGTTTATTCCATCCCCTTGTTTTTTTACCGCAACCCATTGTCAGATTTCTAAGGGATAAATGGTATTTCATACGACGTTGTTTATAACTTTCTAACCCACGAGTCCGTGACTGTTGTGTGCCGATTGCAACTTGGGAATATATCTCCAGGGCGATGTGGCTTTGTAGAAAAGAATTAAAGGAATCTCTTTGCAAACTGGAACTCATTCAACCTCCGAGAAAGTAATTAATATTCACATGATATCAAGCAGATAATATCAATTAGAAATAAATATTTGTTCAAAGGTCGAGGTCAGAGGTACAGCACTCAATGGTATATAAGCAGCTTTGAGACAAGAAGAAAGGAGAGGCCAAGGACTGCAAAGAGAAACGACGCTTGTGCCTTAGACAGCATCGTAAGACAGCAGATATGGCCACCGTTGTAAAGATGCTTCTTGTGTTGCTCTGTATTTTGCAAGATTCTGCAAGAAGCTACGCTGGTAAGATATTTGTTGTAAGGTTGAAGCGCTGAATATTCGTCTATTGCAACGTTGTTTCAGGTTTTAGAAAAGGCGTCGTTTTCTTGGTATATTTGCACAATAGCCTAAATTGTGTACTACCATCCTGGCCAAACTAAGGGGCCGGATTAAAACTATTTTGCTCATGTTTTGCTGCTTTACTTTACCTCGCCGTTCATCTGTCATAAATTAAGAGCGCTTACCTTGTTTGCCTGATGCATGCTGTATATAACAAGAATCACAACTGTATATAACTGTATATATCAACTGTTTACAGTTGAAAATCGTCTACCACCCTTCGTAATCTAAATTTTGATGGGAAAAATTGCAAGAATGCATTCTCAAACTCCGGTTTCGTTCAATAAGAAGCATCCTTAGATGTTTTAATTTCTAATCCTGTCATAGATATTTAGCTAGATTTCTAGTGATTTATAGGGAGATAAGATAACTAATAAATTCTCAAGCAATTTTTTATATGGATGTGGATCTTGGTGATTATTGGTCTAGAGGAGAGCCCTCTCGTCTTTGCTATAAATATATGCAGTGAAAATGATAATGCAATGCCTTTGTTATAAACTCTAGTGTGGCAATTGGTGCATCTTTCTTTCAATTCTAATAGCGACGCTGTTCCGACGTAAATACTCTTCGTAAAGGGCTTCTCCTTGCAGGACCGCAAACAATGTGGAAGAAAGCATTGCTTACTGTCCTAATAAAAGAAACCGAATTTGAATCAGAAATAGAGGAATGTTAGCTGCAAATGAAAATCACATTGTCTTCAAGGAGCAAGCCTTTTCTTGCCATATGAATGCACACCACTGCAAAGTTTTTATCAAAGAGATGCGTCTACTGATTGTTTTTTTTTATTAGAATGGCCTCCTAGTCATTTGCAAAAATATTTTGATAAAGAACAACAAGATTTACCCAAATTGAAATAACAGGAATTATAAATTTGCGACGTGTCGATTTTGCCGACTTGGACCCTTGTGACATTAATGACCACCTAGGATCTTAGATTCTCGGCGAGAGGGACTCACTGGCTGTGTAAGAGATGACGCAGTTTCCTGCTCTGTTTGTACCAAGAAAAAGCCTTACTCTATGTTTTAATGAAGTCTTCATCTGTTGCCTTCCCACGAATCATTGCACTAATGAGCAAGTATTTACTTGTGTGCAAATGAAATGTGCTTCAAGGCAAGTCAGTCGTTCGCTGCTTCTTCTCTTCTGTCAATTTTGCGTAGTCTGGTGTTGTCTTAGGCTCCCATAGTCGGCCATTTTGCGTATGATGACGGCCACTTTGAAGTATCAGCTCGAAGTACTTAATGGGGGCGTGGAAAAGCCTGCATCGTGGACCTTGGGTAATTTCTGGATTCTAGACTAAGACGATAGTTTTTCGCTCTCCGGCAGTAAACTTCACCACTTAAACAAAGATTTAGCTCAGCAGTCTTGGAAGATAGAAAGCCGCGGGCTTGAACCGAAACACGCATTTTTATAGAGAGCATGTTTCTTTATTTGAAGGCATGTTTCCATGCTTGAAAGCGTGGTCTCTTTAAACTGCGAAGGGCTGTAAATGACTGTCAGCGATCCCATCTATCCTAAAGCCTTGTATCATTCGCCACAATGTCGCGTAGCATCGCAGTCCTTGTCTTGTCCTAACCATGAATACGTGTCTTCGTCAATAAATAATGTTTATTTTTTGAATATGTTTGATTGGCATGCAAATGAAAGCGAGAAAAAATTAATGTCAAGTCAGGTCAAGACAGCTTTTTGTTTCACACAGAATGTTTACAAGTAGCCTATTAAGTCAAAGCCAACCGAAATTGCTAATTAGAAGTAAAGTTTCAAAGTGTTCGACCTTTCCAAAAAATTTCCATAACGATGCCCATTTAAATAGGTGTTGATCTTTCAAAAGAGCGTCTTTACAGCTTATGTAAAATTTTCTGATTTAGTCACTGGTCTAAACTTATTATAAGCTAAATGTTAGCTAGGCACATTTCATCCATTTCTAGATACTCAGCTGATTATTTGAAGTTGTAAAGAGCTTTCCAGCCATTCTTAGTGCTTTTATGATCTCATTCATGATGGTAACCTCATGCTTCATCGTGGTAAAAGAACTGAGGAGGCATGCCATCATGAATCTATACCATCATGACATTTATGATGGTAATGTTGGGAATCTCTGGAACTTTGCAACGTCAAAAAAGAAGTTTTCATCAGTCTAGGCACCACTTCAAATTATAAACTTATGTGTTTCTCGATGCAATTTTTCAATTTATGATATATTCTCAGCTGCATCTCTCTCTAGCTCCGACTTTAAATGCTCATGACATGATAATGGGAGTTAATGCGAGGACGTTAGAGAAGAGGAGCGTGAAGGGGAAGCCGACTGCAGAAGACAAGATACTTGCGGAGAATCAAGCGGTTGGCGCCGATCTCTTAGAAGGAGATATCATGCTTTCAAAGCAGGACAAGGAGCTGTTCTATGGAAATGGTAATCAGAAGAGGAGCGGCATTTTGAACGCCAGATCGCTGTGGGTAACACGAGTCATTCCATACGTCATCCAGCACACAGGTTTGTTTGTTGGTGAATCCCTGGGTTTCTTAGAGCGGCTGTCATGCGCCGTCTTTCTGTTACGTTTAATGATTGATCGGTTGGGTTCTTCTCAGGATGGTGAGGATACGTTCGATGCGATGAGGCTAGGCCAATGGGCCTAAGCCCCGAATAAGTAGAACATGAGAGAGAGACACTTCTTTGATGTTTCGTCTAATTATCAAACAGCAAGACTAACACCAACGTGATCAACGCACACACATAACATGAACGGAAGGTAATTAAGAGAACTATACCAACGTTACAATACATGTTGACAGACAAACACATTGCCACTAACACAACAGGACTCAACAGCACATGTGACTATAACACGCAACTGAGATATCACGAAATATATCACACACGAAAGTCAACTGTTCAACCTCCATTTTTCATGACACATGGCACTGTTGTCACTTCCCCAAAAACGAATGAAAAATATTTTGAATGAAAGTGTCTTTACAGGAATAGGTATTGCTAAAGCGCATTTCAAATAATTTTATGGATAACAAGAGAGATCTAGGATTTCGTCCTAATCGATGTCAAAGACTGTCTTTTATTGCAAGGCTTTAAACCATTGCTATTGATGGCGAAATTTATCAAATCCCATCGTTGCAAAAATTTGAATTTCTCATACTTACATATTGTCCCTGTCCAAGATGTGTTATTATGTACATTCACAGATAACGCAAGACAACAGATCCTGAAAGCTTTTGAGACAGTGAAAGCCAAAGTTCCATGCCTCGTTTTTAGAGAGAAAAGGAGCACGGACGATTACTATTTGCGATTCTATCAAGGCACTGGGTAAGTCACCTTCTTTTGCGGAATCAACCTTTGATTATCACTAACTTCTAATATCAGTAGAATATCAGTTTCCAATTAACTATCAATTTCACAACCTTGCCTTTAACTAGCTCGTAAAACTACACATTTCTTATCGAAAGTTCAAAAGCCTGTACAATCCCCTCTCTGTCTACGAATCAAATATTTCTTGCACATCGTTTTTTATAAATCCTCGATTTTCCTAACAGCGCCAACGTAAAATAACTGCTTATGGGGCGTTTATTAAGCATTAGTTGTTAATCAAAGGAAACAGTGTTCCAAGTCACGTGGTTTCTCGCAATCACGTGATCTTGTTGTTGCAGGTGCTGGTCCTACATTGGCCGTCGAACCAGCGTTCCAAACACGGACGTGTCTCTCGGATCAGGGTGTCTTTCCCAGGCAGTTTTGGTTCACGAAGTCATGCATGCGCTCGGTTAGTTTCCAGACAAGACCATACGTAGAGTATTGAGTTCACTTCGGTGTAGATTCATTCGATACTAGATCAAATGCTTTCTGCTACTGGTCGCTATTTGTAACCTGTTTGTGCAGTTGAATTTCTCCTAAATGCACCTCTTCAATACACGCCTCTCTAGTCTCGCCAAAATTGAATGATTATAACTGAATTGGCATGGTCCGACCGACTATGGCTCGACACATTGAAGTCAGGCCTTGTCTTACCCGCATCAAAGCTATCTCAAAAGGCAATATCTTTGCAAGAGGCGTAGCTAGGTACAGTCTTTTAAGGGGTGGGGATTACAGAGTGCCCCCATTAGAGAACTTCATTGACGTCATCTCAATCAACGGTATGGTATTACAAAACCTTTGCCGCGCGGTTGTGCTCCCCCATATCATCGAAACCATAAAATAATTCTACGTAGCACACATTTTTATCTATACCTCTGTAGTAGTCCATGCATATTAATCCAGATCATATAGAAAGCAGGAAATCAAGGACATTTTGTCTCTGCTGGGCATATTTCCAAAATGAAAAAACAGAGGGAACGTTCTACTTATATTTTTAAAGGTGAACTATTGATGTGTGATGATATTATATTTGTTTTCCTGCAGGATTTTTTCATGAACAGTCAAGACCCGATCGAGACAGCTTTATTACCATTTTTTATGAAAACATAAATTCAGGTAAAATTAATATTCTACGTTTATCTTAGAAATGTTATCCAATTTTTGTTAGCAGTTGTACATAAACGGAAAAGCCCTGAGCTCTAAGTCTGTAGCCGGACACACTACAGAAAGGGATGTCTGGTCAAGAAACTGACAGTGAGGGCAATTATTCGATCATGACACGAAAAAGAAACCTTACTGCACTCATTGGCTGAAGACAGAGTGCGTGATCATCACTGAGGGCAAATCTTTGCATCGTCATTAGCAAATGATGGACAAGTAAAGGTAGAGAGAAATGAAAAGAAGTGGGAATAAATAAACACAAGAGTGAAATGGGTATAGCAGTTGGTATACAAGAAATGGGGATGTAAATTGAGTCTAGAGAAATGGTATTGTAAGACGAATTGATTTGATGTAGAAGACTTCGGATTGCGTTGTTGAACTATTTAGGCTCATTAGTAAATTTTCATTTCTTTACAGGCTCCAAAAGTAATTTCGAAAGAATGACATTTGTCAGAGCCACTACCCAGAACACACCGTACGATTACAAGTCTATAATGCACTATTCAAAGACGACTTTTACCACGAACGGCAAAGATACCATCAGAGCCAAATTCGATCCCTCAATGAACCTTGGCAACACTGAATTGAGCGAACTTGATATTCTTGAGCTGAATAAAATTTATCAATGCCACGGTAAGCCCTTTGCTTTTCTCTACCAATCGCTTCAATGCTACAATCCCCGGAATGACAGTTATCTATTATCGCTGTGTCTTTTGCTTTAAATAAGGAGTAAACGTCTTCCTAAAGCTTTAAAAGGTAGTAGCTTTGTTAGAAATGTCTCCTTTACTGGGACATTGCCTGTCATTCAAGCCCCTTTTCCAACTTTTATACTTGTTGTGCAATACGACAAATACGACAAGATTTTTTCACCAAGCAATCGATAGGCTTTTGATGACAGTAGTTTTGATCGAAGTTTGAATGTTTCTCGACCCTACCAATACACGGTTTCATTGGCAGTGAGCACAGCAACAAAATTGAGTGACTGGACAGCCTGGACTCCTTGCATGCCATACCCAACTTCATGCCAAAAAATCAGGCAGCGATTCTGTATATCAGAAAACCGAGCTGATTGTCCGGGGGCGGATTCCTTTGGTGTTGTTGAGGAAACACAAGCATGCAGTTCCTGCCAAGGTGAGCCTATATAAACTATAAGCTATGCCATTTCTGCCCTTTAACCTTTGACCTTTATCTCCACATTTTCAGGTAACTCTTCATCACACCTATCTATGTAATTGCTAGTCCTTTGATATTCACTAGTCTCCAAACCGTCATAAAACAAATGTTGTCTTGTCAATTTCATTTGAGAAGCAAGAACACATCCAATGTTGTCCGATTCAGGTTCGATGCCCTTTGTCGTACCGGCTACCGGTCTTGGACGCTTTGCTGGGGCTTCTGAGGCCATTGAAGATAAGATGGAAGTTAGGTTGGATCCGGCTTCTCTAGTTGTGCGGATTACGATAATGAGGGATTAACATCTCAATGATCATTAAGCATCATACTTTGACAACACATTTCAGCTTTTTAAAGCCATCTGACTTTCTAAGCCCGATTGAGCACGCAGTGTTGTACAATAGAATGTTGCGAGATTATCCAACAGATGGATCCTTATGGTGGCTATGGGATTCGCGATGTCAGCGCAAAATCTCTATAGATTGGTTTATGCCCTGGTTAACAGTTGCAGAATTAAAGTAAATCAACGGAGTTAAAGCCCAGCTTAACTCAGGGGACTGGGCAACCTAAAAATAGAAACTCTTAGCCATCCAATCAAGGTGTTCAGATATTCATGTGATCACTTAAAATATCGCTGCGTATGGTGTGATACAAGACGATGCGGCCCCCATGTGATCATTTTGACTAAACAATCAATTCACCGAATGGTATTGAGTTGCAATGTATTTTTAAGTCGGGCGATTAATGTGCGTTTATTTACTTTAAAGCATATATGTGTAGAGCTACAAGAGGCTGGTGGCTTTGCAAAAGAGGCTGCTTGTTTAAATCTGTAAAACAGATCCTTTTGGTCCCTAGAGCCCATGAATGGACACTGGAACAAGTGGGGATCCTGGGGCAGCTGCTCTGAAACATGCAACGAAGGGGTGAGGACACGACACAGGGTATGCGACAACCCCGTCCCGGCAAACGGAGGGTTGCAGTGCCCTGGATCAAGCTCCCAAACAGTCGTCTGTCGAATGAAGAAGTGCAGCCAGCGTAAGATTTCTCTGACACTTGCTAACTTTGTTGTTGTTGTTGTTGTTGTTGTGACTGTTGATTTTGAGTCCCATTCTGAGATTGAACAGATTGCCATGCAAAACAGTTTAAAACAAGAATCTTGCTACTCTCTGCAAATATGGATCATGATATTAAGCTCGAGCAGTAGGTCAGAAGCTGACTTCATATGATACTGGGAAGGTATTTGCTGGGAAATTCCTTAATTAGAAAATACCTACTGTAATACAGAAAATGTTCTTTGGTTCGGTGAAGATCCTTGAACCTGAGTATTGTGTAGACTCACAAAGGCATTTGCTTCTGATTTGGTCAAGCAACTTGCGTGGTCAGTGTAGAGCTGGCTACTCAACTGTCTGTTAATAGTTTGTTTCGTTGCTCAATGTTTCTTCAGGTCTTTGCCGAAAGGAGAAGATTTCATTCAATTACATTGCATGTAAAATGCCGTTTAAGTGTTGTTTTCTTTGGCAATCAGAATGGTACGACACCAGTTTTGAAGATGGTCTCGGAATGTGGAAGCAGTCAACCAGGGACTCGGGGCTGAACTGGGTGAGACACGCCGGTGGGACACCCTCTACTGGCACCGGACCAGAAGGCGACCATACTACGCATTACGGTTTGTATCTATAAGTAAACATAACTTGTTGCCTTGGCTGTAAACATTTTGGATTTCAAGGATACACATTTGCAGATAAAGAATCAAGTTGCAACACTATCAAAGATTTCTATGTCTACCTAAAGAGGCACGGAAGAGTTGCTCATTTTGGATAAGCATTTCCAACATTAAATCGAATAAGCCAAGCGAGGATTTAGATAATGAGTTTTATGAATCCTTTTTAAGGTTATATGCAACTACACATTATTTTCAAGGAAAACTTACTCTAGATTGATCTAACTTTGTCATCTTTTGGATCACACCATGAATATTCTTTCTTTCATTTTATGAAATAACTTTTAGAGTATCCTTGACAAAGTAAGAGCAACTCTGCTTACCACATGTAGAATTGCACCATGAAGGGACACCCTATATTTTATATTATATTTTATATATACTATATTTTATATTATATTTTATATACATATGATATTTTATTTCAAGAAACTTCTCTTTTGACATTTCCGTAGCATCATTAGTCGCATTTATTGGGGCTTGGCAAAAAATTAGGTATTCTCATAAAAAATATGTACGTTTGAAGCATCCCTTTCCCCAAATCATTCATCTTACTCTGATCTTATTTATTTATTGCCCTACCATACGGATCAAACTATCCTTGCGTGCATCTATCTCTTGCATAATGGCGGCAACTTTTCATAATGGCGCATTTCGCATTAAACAAGGTCCCTGCGTCCGTGTCTCTCGGTGCCCTGTGATTACTTTGCGCATGGCAAGTACATTTTTCCTATCTGTTTCTCTTGCATAGGATACTATGCTTACGTTGAGGCTGGCAGTCTTGACCATGGGAGGACGGCCATTCTCGAGAGTCCGGAACTGCCTGCTGGTTTCGGAGATAAGTGTTTGTCGTTCTTCTACAACATGAACGGAAAGACCATGGGTAAGCTAATCGTGAGGCTTCGCTACAAGTCGGGATCGACCATACAGTTGTGGGAAAGGTCGGGCCACCAAGGAAACTACTGGAATCCTGCGGCGGTCACTCTTTTGGATAGCACAGAGTTGTACCAGGTAAGATAATCCAATATTCGGGGTTTCCCCCACCTCTGCTGCCCACTTCTCATTCTACCACTGCGATTACCCTTAACTTTTCTATCCTTGCTTTGCTCCCTCAATTCTGTTCATTTGCCCCTTCCCATACATGCTGCTACGTCTCCTACCCTGGGTACCAGACCCACTATGTATCAGAAAATAGAGGGTCTGGTACCCAGGGTATACGTCTCCAAGGAACGACCCCCCACTAACTGCCTATTTAACACCTCCCAATTATGTGTGGTCGTTTCCTATGCTTAATTACCAAACTCTTTTGATGCATTCAGTTTTACAAGATAGAAAAGGGCACTTTCTCTCACATAACACATTGTCATTTTTTCAATCTCATCGCATGTCGGAACACAATAGAATTTTTTTTAGGCTGTATTGTTGTGTGATTCAGTTTGTTGACCTGTTGTCCGTTGGAATGCTTTTTCCTTATGTAGATCGAAATTGAGGGGAAAATTGGTTACTCGCCTGCATCAGACATAGCAATCGATGATGTTTTCATTGATAACGGCAAATGTACGCCTGGATTAGAAAGTGAGTTTGTCATACGAATACTTTTCATATGTTCTTCAAAATCGTTTCGGTACGTGGTAACCAAATGCATTTGCGCGCGTCCAGTCTCTTTCAGTGCAATTCCTTGGGCTCAAAATTCTTCTCATATCAACTGTCTTTACCATTCCACTCTCGGCTATTTTAAGTTTGCCATAGTTTGTTCCACGTATGCTTCGTGCCTAGCGACTACCATTTTGTTTCTGCTTATAAAAGAGTTGCATCTAGGCCTTCCTTTTTAAGCTTGTTTACCGAACCGAGCAAAAAACCTCTTGTGTTCTCCCTGAACAGCATGCAAGGATCTGAATACCAATTGCGCCAGCTGGGCCAAGTCAGGGGAGTGCCACAAGAATCCTTTATGGATGCTCCGAAGTTGCTGCAGCTCCTGCTCAGGAAGTGAGTACACAGAAATCTCAATGGACTCTCTCCTCATTCTTCTTGTTCCTCCTTCGCAGAACTATGGCAAAACAGGACTGCTCTAAATGCCCCTTAGCGTTTGTTTGTGTGTTTCCACAACATGTTCTCAAAGTTATCTGAAAAGTGTTGACATATTTGCGTATGATATGAAGATTTGAAATACAAAAGACTTTGTTAGGGTCACAGTATTATATTTCAATGTTCAGATCCGTAAATAGAAAAGCTGTTTTACTCTCCAAGGCACCAAAAGCCCTTGAGAAAACATAAGAAGATTATTGACATTAATTTGTATGGACCGTTTTTTATATGAGAACCTTTTGAGAAACCCACGCTGGTTGATCGTTCTAACCAACATCAGAAATAAAAGGTCTTCTGTTAAACGAACTCTTGCTTCATTACATTCAAGCGATTTGCCAATATGGCAACTACACAAATGTCACAAAAATGACAAGCCCAAACTGCATTGGCCAGCTAGAAGGACCATGGCATGTTTAACCTTCTTTGTTTCTTTGAGGTATGGGGTCATGCACTGTAGACACATACGGGGCAACGCAATGCGCAGGCTTCACTAAAGACTATGGTTGCACCCATAATGGCGAGTGGATGTGGACAAACTGCTGCAAATCTTGCAAAAGTATGTCATCTTCTAGCAAGTGTCATCCTATGACAACTCTATAGTCAAACTCTATAACGTAGCAAGTTATTCATTATTGTCTTTGATCACGAAGTATCTACCTACATTAATGCTAGGTAACTGAATCGAAAGACATTCACTTAATTATATTTGAAATGTTCTTAAGGGGACAAAATTGAATGAGTAAATTCAAAACTGAGTAACACCGCCTTCTACGAGTCTTTCTGTCATTTTTGTCAACAGAAATGCTTCTGCAATCAATTTTGATTTTCATTTCATTTTATCTATAAGACTTTAATTACTACAGGTTGTCTTGATTCCGTCGGGGAATGTAGCCTCTGGGCACAATCTGGCGAGTGTGACAGAAACCCGCTGTACATGAAAGAAAACTGTAAGATCAGTTGCAAAGTCTGTAAACCTTAGCCTTACAGGTGGGTAAAGATCTGCTTCACTGAATTCGCCTTTAAGAAAATTAGAAAAACGGAGAACATGCTTAATTTTCCTTTTCTTGTACTTGGATTTTTTTAAAATGGTCAATAACTTTACTCTTGGAAAAAGTTCTTTACAGAGTGGCACCAAAAAGCATCATGGAGTAAACAACTTAACCTAGAAGAATCTTTTGATGTAATGAAATAAGCACTCTAATGGAAAAGGCCTTAACTAGAACCCCGAACTCATTACTGTGCCCCCCCCCCCACATCTAGTTGCCATATGAGGTCAAGCCTTATTTGACATATAAAGACTTTATATCTTGAACTTCAATGCATCTAATGCGGTACGGGAGCTCTATTTCCTTTTTCAAATCGTCAGAGATCCTTATCTTCATTTTTATTCTGTTATTGTTTCATTGTTATCGTTATGTCTTCCAGGTTCACAAAGTTGGATGTTGTATTTATCAATGTTAAGCACTAATTTATATGACGTAGTTGATTTTAGCATAATATTAATCGACATTTCTGCAAATATATTCACCACGGGCTTCAAAGTATACATCTATGTAACAGTCTCTTAAGGGTGATAAAGATGACGATAAAAAATTTACCATAGCATTGTCATCACATGTATCTTAAAATATGTATCTTAGTCCTCTGGAGTTTGGATATTCTTGCCTTTATTTCTCTCTACTCTGGTCCTTCAATTTGCCTGTTTTATGAATATCGTGCTAAAAGGCATTACCTACCGATAGACCAAGAGATCGCAAGCTATATATTTGGAAAAGGCCTAAGCCAAAAATTTATATTAAAGCCAAAATTAGGGACAATGCGTCTCTTTTGCTGCTCTACCCTACTGCAGCTCATCATGGTTCCATGTATTCGCTCTTCAGAATCTCACTTGTTGTTCCATGGATTTACTTACAAAAATCTAAGACCTATTTTGTTTGAAGCAAGGTTGGTTTGGAGACCTTTCAGCCCCTAATTCCAAATAGGAACAACCGTAGAAGTAGTATTTAGCAACCACATGTTAGCTCATAAGTTTGATAGGCGCTATGGGAATGCAGAGGTTCTGTTTTCCATCTTCTTCCTGCAACTCATGACTTGTTCAGCCAAACTGGGGGCCTAAGCCAGCACTAGTTGGCTGTAGTGTGCTCATATAAAGGCCAGCATTAAGCTACGGAGACATGAAAAGAAGTGTTCATTTAAGAGTTGCATTGCTTGGAAACTCCTCTAGAGAGCAGCAACTTACTGGGCATCTACAGGCTGTGACGTCATCTAAATCATCATGGGCATCTACAGTCTGTGACTCGTTTCCAAGTTTTTCCACCATCGTATCAAATCGACTTTTTTTCTCGAAATTTGTGCGATTTTGATCCGAAATGCCATGTTTTCTAAATGTTGCCATGTCCGGTTTGTTTACAGCGCAAATTATCTTCCTCTCCTTTTCTCATGCCTCTGCACAAGTCTTCTTCTCCACCTGGCCTCTCACGTACAGGAATGCAATCAGAGCTTGAAGTGAAGAACCAATGCTTTTGATTAGAAATGCCAATTTTTTACAAAATATAGCAATAAATATTTTTAAAAATATATGCAAAGATAGACACAGAAACTAAGTAATAATTCCAAAATTCACAATAGCCAGTAATAGCGGAACCACTTCTTGCATACTTAAAGGACTTTTTCGTCCGACACTGCTCAGAATATGCAAACGTCGGAAAATAACCAAAAGCTGACAGAATAAATAGCTAGTTGCGATCTAGTGTTTTCGATATCCTGAAGAGTAATGTAGAACTACTTTCGAGGTGGAGCATGTTTTGGTTACATCTTTGTTATTTTCAGAAGGTTCTTTATAAAGAATAGGTCTCTTTTTATCAAAAGTTTGGAAGTCTATTGCTGTTGAATTCAGAAATTTGAAAAGTCGACAAACTCTGTAGTTACTGCCTCAGTAGTTACTACAATGTTAGAATAAATGGCTCCTTTCTACGAAGGGTTTGCAAGCACAATGATTGAAATTCATGGAAGTCAAGTTGCAGAGAGAACCAGCTGACTCTCATTAACACCTGTATGTGCAACACAGATCGGATTGCTCTTAATGCTAGCAGTTTCGTGTGAAAATATCTCAACTTGTTGGTAGCTACTTTTCCCTTTCGAAGGCTTGTATGTTCTGCATTATTGATAACATATTTTTTCAAAAGCTTTTGTCGCAATTTTTAGCTTAAGGTGAAAATAAGTAATCAAAAAGTGGAATATTCTACCTTCCATTGTCCTTTGCAAGAAACGGTGGCAGATGATGCTCCCACCAGTAAATGATGTTTTGCTAGCAAAGTGTCAAAGCGGTGCAAAACATTCCAATTACAGGACATTGAACTATTTATCAAACACTTTGGTGAGGGAGTCACTTCCCACGACCGCTTAAAATGGTTCACCTGCCAGTATTCATTTTCATTGTGTAGTCTTACAGTACCGGATTCAAGAGGGGGGGGCGTAAGGGGTGTAGGCCCCCCTATTTTTGCAGAGCAATCACTATTTTCTACTGAGTTTGTGCCTAAAGATATGGATTGAAGGTGTTGGCGATAGGCCCCTCCTCTGCTACAACGCTATGGAGCAGAGACATAATGCAAAATCTTCCCTGGACTTCACTAGGATAAAATCTTTCGACCTTGAAAAACTGCACTTGCTCTTTACAAACGTATTTATGATCCTGCGTATCCTTCTCATCATCCCTGCAACAAGCGCAACGGTGGAAAGAGCTCTGCTCTCCGATATGTAAAGAATTTCTACCGTAGCTCTATGAGCGAGCCTCGTTTAAATGCCTCAGTTCTAATGTACTATATTAATAGAGACATGAAGTTAGATTTTGAGAAAATAATATATTTTTATGCATCAAGACATCCCAGAAGAATAAACTCTATCAGCCCCCTTGGAGGCGATTAAACAAATATTGTACTGAGACATTCATTGTTATACTCGTGGCTTGCTTGTTAAGTGCATTTCTCGAGTTTATATTTTCGTTTTGTTGAAAAATCTTAAAATAAACAGTAGATGATATAGATGTTCTTTGGGTTTTCTTCACCCGATTTTATGCAATCTGTCGCTAGCATATACGCCGAACCTAAAATGGAGTGGCGTATGAGCCAACTTGGTTGACTCTCGTTGTCCGCTAATGCTTTGGACATTCAGACGTTAGTGTTCCTTGTGGTTTTCTTACGCTGAAAAAGTCTCTTTGAGACAAATTTAAGGATTCTAAATAACTTTAGAGGCCTCATAAATGGCAAAATCTCTAGAGCTTCTGGGAGCTTCGCTCCTGGAACCCCCAACCCCTACCAGGGTCCTGCCCTTGACCCGCTGGGGGGCTTGCAGATCACAGAGTCCCTGTTGTTTTAGGGTATTCGGCCATACGCCCCTCTTTCTAATAATCCGGCCCTGGTCTTAGATAAATAAACTCTCAATTCACTTTTATCAAAGAGTCTATAATGCACCTCATTCTCATTAAACAGTTTACCAAGGCCATTATGGTGCAGATGTGTAATTATCATTTTTGCTTAATTATTATACCTTCATTGTTAGTGGCACATCCTCGATGTGTTCCTCTTTATGCCTTGATGGCACTATCATTGACTGTTAGGAATGCAATCAATAATTATCAATTTCGATCTTATAATCATAGATACAGCATGCAAGCGATATGATAGCATGATGTTTCTGTGCCTCTTTCAGCACTACTTTAATAGCACTTTATTTCATGTTTCGTCATAATTTTCATACGTAAAATATTCAAGAACTTGGGTTGCTTTGATAGGCAAAAATAAAAAGTAAACAACCAATATGTAAGTAAAGCGTATTCCAGTGTTCACTATCTAAGACTACTTAACTGATCACTACTTAAGTGTAAAAGTCACTACTTAGCCTTCTCATAAAAGCTCCTTGGCACGTCAATGTTACGCTTCATACATCATTCGGTGATGCTTTATCACGATGTCTACTGATGCAGCATTAATGCTGTCTAAAAGTTAGATCGAAGGACGTGGCAAAGTGCCCAAGCGAATCAGTTAATGAGCGTTACTACAGAACACCTTCGTCAGGTTTGCAACGCAAAGTAGAGAAGACGAAAACCAATTTACAATACCCATACGTAAATCCTCTAATAAACCCTCTCTTCTATAGTCGCCTTCTCCAATTAATGCTTCTCAAGACGTCGTAAATATGATATTAACGTTTCCCTCCTAACCCCTCTCTCTAATAAACGCCCCTATCGAAAGTTAAAAAAATTGAATAAACGACCCTGGAATTCATTGGAGAATATACGGTACCCTTTATAATCGATGTTTATTCTACCTATTCTACATTGATACGTTTTACCAAATTAGACTGAAATATGATAATAATCTGCCTATACGAGACAAGAAAGCCTGCCTTTAAGTCATAACATTAAAAATTTCTCAAAAAACTTACTAAAAATGTGAAATTAAGATGTGTACGATACCAGTTTGCTATTTAGAAATCTCATTGCAACTGATTGGTGGTGCCAAAGTCTATGAACGAAGTCTTAGCGCCTGGTCAAGGAGACTCAGTCTCATTAAGGTAAATCATTTACATAAGTGTAAAAGTATCTAGTTAATGTATATAATTCTCAATGAATTAAAATGGTCCTCAGCAACGTAAATCGTTCTCATTAAGGTGAATCATTTTCTTAAGGCAAATCATTATCTTAAGGTGAATCATTTTCATTAAGATAGCTCATTTTCAATGAGGTAAGTCATTTTGATCTCTCCGTAGAAAATACAACTTTGTAAAATATAACAGTTGGTAAGTATGTTTACTTCTAAGTGGAAACCTTTAAACTGTCTTTCGCTTGAGTGGGGAATTGATCATGTCTATATGTTTACCGAAGATTGACAAAGAAATCTTGTTCTAAAATGCTAGAATCAATGCATTTGCTTTGTTACCTTTCTTGAGGGAAAAATTGTTTCGCCCTTCTATCGAAAGGATAATTGGGGCACGAGTAAGAAGTTGAATTCTTTCAGCGTCCCAGAAACTTGTGAAAATAATGAAAGAAACGCCAGGGGCTAGAATTTCACTTGTATTAGCTAACTATAGAGTCGGAATCCCGCCTACTCTTTTAATTTGACGTGAATAGCTGTTCTCTTGAACCATTCGGTAACCAATTTTATTTCTTAACCGGGAGCAGGTTAAGTGGTCAAGAAGCACCCTCAGGTTCCTTCTTCAGATCTTCCCTAGCCAGTATGCTGAACTCCATCTTTCTTTTCAAGATAGCAAATTCATGCAGAACCTCTTCTGTCCGGCAACAAACGAGCTCCAATCTCATGACCTCGGACTTCTTTCACGCTTGTAATCATAAACAGGCCTATCCATTTGAAGTCTTTGCCTCATTTGGATGGCGTCGTCGGATTCTAGGTCTACCCCAACGCGTTGTTTAATGCACAGGTCTGCAATGGGATCGATGATGGGCCTAAGCCAAAACATGTTTGCTGCTAAAGTAAGTATCTTTAAGTTCAGACTTACTTTGAAAATACGCACAGCGGCAAAAGCAGCAGAAATCGGCAAAATTGAGATGATTAGCGACCAGGTCATCACCTGCATCTTTGTGACGGTTTGTTTGTATCGGATCAGAGCCGGGTTGGAGCGCCTCGTGCCTTGATTGCTGTTCACCCCAATGGACCTTATTTTCCAGAGGACGACGATTGATAAAATCATGCTAATCGCTGCTGTTGTGACGCACACGAAGATTATAACTTTTATCATAATGTCTTGGAAAAACAGTCGAAGTACCGAAAAAGAGACACTCACGGCCAAGACCATGCCAGGCTTAGCAGCACCAGCCGCAAGATAGCTGCTATTTCTAGACCGTGACAACTTCTTCTTTATTATTTTGACTATGAGAAAGTACCGATCAACAGACATCACGGCTGCCATAAGAAAATTAAATAATATGCAAATCAGGAAGGACAACAGAAGGTAGTAATACATAACGCACGACCTGTGTTCTGAGTAAACATCGTAGGCCATGCCAGGATGAACCAACAGTCCAGCAAAAATGTTACACAGCACAACCGAGGTCACGTAGGCAGAAAAATGTGATTTCCGATTGCTTGGTCGATTGAGTTTGATCAAATAAACCGCATTGAGCGACACAGTTGCCAAACCAATCACCGACCAGACGAATACTTCTGTAAGGCCATAAGATCTGTATTGCTGGCCACGAAATGACAAACAGGTGGAAGACGAGGCTGTTGTGCTGTTTTGTATCGTGGCATTGACAATGATGTCCCAGGTTGAATTCGCCATCAGCACCGCCGGCGGTGTACTCATCTGAAGCAGGATAAATGACGTCACATACATTAACAAAAAAGAGCTCATTCTTAAGTCTTCCTCAAGCGTCTTACATACAGGGCTCATAAACGTTAAGTACGGACATAAACAGAGAAGTCCATTCGAGGATGACATGAAGAATGGTTGAATTGAATGCAGATCCTAATTGCATCGAGCTGCGCGACTGGTTTCGCTAATAGAAGTGTGAGGCTAGGCCAGGTTACAATGCAAGTTACAATTGCTTTTGAAGTCATAATGCAAAGTGACAACAGCGATGTAATATTTTTAAAGTGTACATAGGATGTTGGCTCAGCCCAGATCAGATTAGATATTTACAAAAAGAAGAACAATTTCTGAAAATGTGGAAACTTCCCAACTGAAGTTAATGGTTGTCAACGAAGAAAAACAACATTTACATGAATCTGTGTCAGCTGTGGTGAATTCAGCATTGCGAACAGCATGCTTATAGGAACCAGCAGGTCTTGAATTATCTCTTCAAGTATCTCTTTCTCTGCCTTCGCGTCTAGTGCTTCTTCGGCTTGCTTTTTTTTTGGTAAAAAATTTTAAAAGTTCGTTGTATGGTATGATCAACTTAAGGCTCGAAGTCTCCGTGAATAGTGATACTTCGGGATAAATGCAGAAAACTGTAAGACAGCCATGACCAGTGGCAGATTTAAAGGGCGTCTTATGGCATTTGCCTTCCCTTCGCTGCGTTGAAGCTGGTCTAGCGCCCGTTTTTGAAAATTGTGTACCCATTTGGAAGAGATTTAAATTGAAGAGAAAACAGCCTAGAAGGTTAATGTAAAAACCAAAGCTTGCGCCACATTGACGAAGCAGAAAATGGGAAAAAAGATTTTAAAACGCTATGCAAATAAAAATCTAAGAATTATTTTGAGCTAGCAATTTTTCAGATTGGAGAAGAAACTTTGTATAGATACCTTTAATTATGTTCAGGCTATATAGTAATGCTTTCACGCAATTGATTTGAAATAACTTTCATAGAACATAAACAGAGGAATTCTCTATAAGGAGTTAGAGATGGAAGTTGTTGTATAAAGCAAACACTTGTCATAAATTTATGAAATTTTACAGCACCCCTAACTATATCTAGAAATGAAAACGATATCATAAAGAATAATTGCATGGGTCATGATACTTGCTAGTCCTATCTCGCAAAAAGTGTTTTTAAAATCCCACACCTCTAATAAGAGACCACGTCAACTGAGGGATTCCCAGTTCTGCCTCTCACTACATGATGACTTGCATGTCATTAAATGTCTGAATATAAAGAGAGATAATCCTGCGTCAGTATCTAATTATCCAGTCACTTGCACAATCCTATTAGATTGTCTTGTAGGAAGGTTCAAAAATCACACATCGATGTGAGCTATCAAGCTTCGTCTTTTCCAATCGAATTTCTCCTGACATTGATAAATCATTGCCTCTCCAGAAAAACATTAGCAAAACCTTCAGCCACCGTGTCTTGCACGAGCATTTCAATTCCTACGTATAGCGAGGCAGAATTTTGATCGTGCACATTTTAAATAGATTAGCTATATTGAACGCTTGAGTACAACCGCCTTTGTACTGCCATTGCACTGGGCTTGTGCAATTTTGCATGCTTTAAAACCAAGATCAAAAACAGAAGTAAACAATGACAATATAACAACATCAATACAAGTTTGTTGCCCAATTTTATGATTAATGCATGAACAACAAAATATGGAGAAATTATCTAGCGATGCAAATTTTGATGACTTCTGGTTTCTGTTGGTGCTAAACCAGAATCTAGAAATGTTCATAGGCAGGTTTCCTTTACTGCTTGGCAACATGCCAAGGTGAGATTTTCTGTTGACATTATAGCCACAAGTACAGTGCTGCTCTCTGAATTTGCGCTCAGCAACTATGAACAGGGCAGCTTGCGTGTGAATTAGTTGAAAGCTGGGAACCTGAATAACTGAAATTTCTGTTACTGTTCTTAGGATTTAAACAGAAGCCACATTCTTTGTACGGCTTAAAGGTATCTTGCTAAGTTCATTCTTGACAAAAAGTATAGATTATGTAAGAAAATCTTGGCGTTTTTGTTTGATATGAAGAAGAGTCGGTCGTTAGTGTAATTAAAAAGGAGCATAACCAAAACTTTAGCCATTAGTCTGATTTTGCTAACTATTATGGAATGATTTTTGATACGCTTCTCTTTTCATATTATGATGCCACTATTCACAGGGTTAGTGCTTTTCGTTAACCCTCTTTTAGACTTTAGACTATATTTTAGACTTTTTACCAATGTATTGTAAAATTGTTTGATTCGTAACTTATGTTGTAAAGCTTTAACTTCGTATCCGTATGTGTTGTAGAGCTTTAACTCATAATCATGTTCAAATTTGAATCCATCCTGGTGCCTTGGAAAATTTTCTTACAGACATACGGATCACTTTAACAGGCACGGCATCTGATTCGGTCCCTTGGTAGGAAGACACGCATAGCATGCATCAAATCTTATTTTCTGGCCCGGCAATTGAAATTACCACTTTATAACATAAAAGGAATCATCATGTTGCCTATGATCATGCAAAGGCCAAACATAGGCTAAGTGATGACGTCACAAAAATCGATTTTAGGAATTCCATAACCCGAAAGAGCATCATGAAATATCTCTAAATAGGTATAATAAGTCTATTGTGTTACACATTACCAGAGAAATGGCTACATGTGTATTGGCTCTTCCCCCATCAAACCTCTGTATTTTTGTCTCTGTTCATAACTTTACAAACAGAGCCAAAATAACAGTGGCTCGTTAGCAAATTTCAAATTTTTTAATTGACAACATCATAACAGATTTAAGCCATATTTGGCCAACTTTGCATATTTGGTTAAAGTATTTTATAGTGATCCTTTATGTTATGTGGTTAAAGTCAACAAAAGGTTCTTGGTGACGTCACACTGTAGAACTCTATCGTCGCAAACATTAGCTCTCATGTCACTTAACAACGTCCTTCTTTGCCCACTCGGATTTCCCACCCGTCCCTAGCCATATAAAAGACCAACTATGCTATTTTCGTCAAACTGCCAATTCAGCATCTACCGTTCAAAAGTCTCATAGATTTGAAGAATATGTACTTGTAAGTTGGAGGCGAAATACGTGTTAGCCCGTACTGGTAATTGCCGGCTGTTCTAAAGATTGAGAGAAACGGCGATTTTCTAACAGCTGCCACCTCGACAACCGGACGAGGCTTTAATGAAGACTTTGAAGCACGCACCAGTTAGCGAACGTCGAGGCCATTCCAGGTTATTCCATTTTGACAAAATCTAGACCGGGCCAGCTTACTGGTGCCCCCCCCCCCCCCTCAAAGAGGGTGTGAATCACGAATTCACGGTGCAAATCTGTGAAATTCTGACGTTTTTTCGGTATTCACGTTCAAGTTAACCTGAGTTTGGAGTTTGAAACTCCATGGAAGTGTAGGCAAATTTCCCTCCTGGCAGTTTGGAGGTCAGTGAAATTGATCGACCTATATATCTCGATATCGAAACTATATTGCTCTATCTTAACGTAGCTGACCCTCCCCGATGATAACGTTTCTGATTCATGAGCTCCCGTGCACAAAAAGTGAGTATTAACGTTCACGAGCAAATCACTCACGAAATCACGCTATAAAACTTGAACGTTTTCACGATCCAAAAAGTCCAATCTAGCTTCATGTAAAAGCTTTTAGGGGCCACTTACTGGTATACACGCTTTCTTATAAGGAACCACTTTATAAGGAACCTACATGTAGAAGGTCGAAATATTTAAAGAACTTATACTACTAAAAATGAAATTCCTAAGGAACTTTTCGATTTGAAAATTTTTATAATGGCCAGCATCAAGAACTAAAAAGCCGGTTCCATTCATTTGCAGCGAATTCTTCCATATATTGTTTGCTATTCGTGTGTCAAGTGCTTCGTCGAGTAGTTTCCGCATATGGCCCTCTCTCTATTAAGTGCTAAAGCTTATTGATGTGCAGTTAAAATTTAGGAATTTTTAAGGAAATTTTGGTACTAAAATCTGCTAATTTGAGGTCTACGAATAAGGAACTTTTGGAACTAGGCCTTGAGGTAGGTTTCTTAAAAAAAGCGTGTACACACTAATGTTTATCATTGGAGCGAATCTCCTTTGTTCTCAAATCGACTGATATTCGATAACCGATAGAAGTATATGGTTAGCAGTTACAAACAAAGGACTTCGTTGCAATGTTTCACAATATACTCGATTCTGCAGCCAGATCATAATTTTATTCCCGGCAACCACAGATTGTATTTAAAATTAGTCTACTTGTTCACTAATTGCTTCGTTTATGGGTCCCTTAGAATCTGAATATTTATTTTGGCAGTTAGTCAGTACTAAGGATGAATTTTTACAAGAACTGCAATAAACTTGCTGATATACAAAGAAATAAATACACAAAGGGAAAAAGTCTTCAGCTACTAGGTAGAATACATAATAACTCATACCTCACGGCTTCTGTGGCAGAAAAGCTTGACTAAGTTTTGTAATGCAACAGACTGCATGCAAACCCGATTCGATACTACTTGCGAACGAACAGATTTAGTGAAACTGCTCTGCGCGTCAATATAACCTTCATTACAATAAGCCGTGACAAAGAAGCGCTTGAATTAATAATTAATTAACGTCTTTTGTAGCAAAATGCACCCGTGAAGATTTTGGCTGTACAACAACCTTACTGGATCGTTGCCATCTTTCTACAAACATGAGTGCGTGAATAGATAAAAGAAGAGCACTGAAATATAGGTAATGAATATTTGGATGCAACTACAAGGGCAAAATAAGACAATCTCTGACACATAATTGCTTCGAAAGGAGGACAACTGGAAATTTTTACTTGAGGGACACGAGAGGCCCAAGAATTATCGAAGGCCTCCGACGACGGGGGTTGGAGCTCATGCCCTGAACTTTTTTGTAAATTGTACCTTCTTGAAGTTCATAAATTTTTTTGTCTCTTTTCTTGTGCATATTTTTGTGTTTGAGTCTGCCCCTACCCCAATTTTCTTGGACTGCTCAGGGGTCTTTTTGCCTGCTTTGTTGAAAAGCTGGAATGCCATGCATAACTCTTTCTAGTCGTTTCATTTATTTCTAGTGCTAGAACTTTATGGTAGAAATCGGAGTATTTGCATGCAGTGAAAGTTTCACCAAAATGCGGAGTGCAAGAAGTAAATTACGATCTGATTGCAGCTTTTAAAGTTTCTGAATGAGTTTTGGAGACCCAAAAGAGCAGCGGAACATGAAATGGGGACCGCAAACCAGCATGAAGTGTTTTCCCGCGTTCTCCTCTGGCTTTTGAATACTCGTGCGCAAGATAATAATGGCGGCAGTTCTGCAAAGCGTCGGACAACTTTCTGAATGTGAATTTCTTCTGTCGGCATAACCATTGTTGTTGCAGCTACCTAAATGTGAGTCAAAGAACGTAATAAGTATTTTATGCTCTTATCTATGCCCGTTAATTTAAGTGAAACGACTTGCAAGAAGAAAATGCAGTCGAATAATTTAGGCCACGGCATTTTTGACACGAGTTACAAAATTTCGATATTGAATTTATAGATCGAACAATATGCAGCTGTGTGTCATATTTTAAGATTTATTTTCCTCTTTCCTGGCCCAAATGGGAGAGTACCATTTTTGCAATTTTCAATTTCTTATCTCGTTACCCCTCCTGAAATTGTCCCTCTGTTCTCGATCTCAACAAGCCACTTCATGAAGATCGCCAGCCTTTTCTTCTTTGATGCCTACGTGTATTAAATTTTATTACAATAGCACTGCATGGCGAAACTGTAGAATCTGGATTCTACAAAAAACATTTTGATGCTTGAGTTTGATAGTACGGTGCCAGAGTACTAAAGAGTACCCCACCCCCTCCCGACTGTCCTTGTAATGGCAGCAGCCCATGTTTCATTGGTAATGGCAGGTATTTAATAATTCTGAAAGGCAACCTTGTAAATAACACTTTTCTGTATTAAAATCAAGACAAAAGATGCCCTGATTCTTAACCAAAAGTGATCATTCCACATGTCTATCATATTACCAAATCTTATAGATTTATTCATATATGTAAGGATCTTCCATGCCAGTTTGTTGCCAAAAGTTTTTATTATTCCACTGCCTGCTTAGATAATGGGGTTCAGTTGTGGTCACTATTTAACCAGAAGGGATGTTTTTTGTTGTCTTCATCCCAGCTTTCTGTTTGGCAGCAAAATCATAATCATGGCTGTTCTGGAAAAGATGGCAATCTGTGGGATTCGTAGCTACAGCCCAACCGATTTTAGTGTAATAGAGTTTCAAACTCCTTTGACCTTGCTGGTTGGAGCAAATGGATGTGGGAAAACAGTAAGTTTGATAGTTGCACTAGCTTACTGTATTTATGTATTAATGTATCTATAATGGCATGCATTTTCTCTTGTAAAATTGTGGAGTATCAAAATGGTAATTTAATTTGTACAGAACTGAAATAATAACTAAAACAGTAGTGATGTAATGAATATTTTGCAAACTAAAGGTCTTTTTCTGCAAAGTAACATTTGTTACTACAATGCTGAAATTCTTTGTATTTTTATCTCAGACAATAATCGAATGCCTGAAGTATGCCACCACTGGTGACATGCCGCCTGGATGCAAGAACTCTGCCTTTATTCATGACCCAAAGGTACTAACTTAATTTCTATTCTCCACCACTATACCATCACCACCACTACCATCTTTCTTGTCACTATCTTTATCAACATCATCATTGTTATTGTTACCATCATCATTATTACACTTTTATCACTGGTGATCAAATTTTGAGCACAAAATATATATAGTGAAAGAGGAAAAAAACAGACAAAACTTTATTTCTATGAGCCTGTTTCATAATAAGATCACTCTTCAGGAGAAAATGATTGATATACATCTATATATGCAAAAGTTTATTTCGTTAATTCATGAGCACTGTCTTCATTGATAGACTCTTTCTTCCGTTGTAGCTTGCTGGGGAGAAGGAAGTTAAGGGTCAGGTGAGACTAAGGTTCAAAGATATATCTGGTGTGCAATTCACAGTAGCCAGAAGTATGGTATCTAGTCAAAAGGTAAGCATCAAAAGTTAGATATTTTTCATTGGCTATTGAATCTTTGGTCTGGTTAAATCAAGATAGCTAGCTGGAAAGACAATTTTTGACTTTCATTGCTCTAATTCTTGTTTCTATCATCCTTGGTCATGAGCAATAATCCAAGTGAGATTTATGTGTGAAACAAATACTCAGTACAGTGTGGCTTTACTGTTCATGGAAAAAAAGCTTGTAAAAGATTTGATGTCATACTTGCATGCCTCTTTTCCAATTCAATGAGAAAAATGAAAAGAATATCTCCTATCTCTAAATTGAAAGTGAACTTTCTTAAATTACTCATATTTTTAATTAATTAATATGGTTTTCATTACTTTTCATTGAATAGGAAAGAATACCACAAAATTGTGTTTACAAATGTAACAAATTAATTGACTCGCTTTTATCTTACATCCATAGTTTTGTTATATAACCTGTTGTAACATCCTAAATCCTATTATCCTCTATTTGACATATTGTTGTTTTGTTTTTTGTATTGTTTTTGTTGTGTTTTTCTCTTTTAAATTGCAGAGGTAATATAGAACATTGCTAGTGTAATATAGGGGTAGTCACTTGGAGATAAATTTAAATGTATAATGTATAATTGGTGATTGAATTCTACTCAGAGCCTAATGTCTTGTTTTGTTTTTATAAGGCGAAAAAGGTGGAGACAAGATCACTAGAAAGTGTTATATCAAAAATAGTTAATGGAGAGGTGAATATTTCTAATGACTTTATTGCTCTCTTTGATTTTCTGTCAAAATAGTGGCAAACAGTAAGCCATTGACTAAATTGTGCCTTTTTGTTTTGAAGTAAATTAGGTGGAAGGTTGAGATAACACTTTCCTATATGCAATAATTTTATGTCACAATGGGGCTATAAATGTTTATTTGAATTGTATTCAATTCTCATGTAAATATTGATGCAGGATGTCCTTCCTAGTCTAGCCACCATTTTGCCTCTCAATGAGCCTATACATTCATAATGCTAGTGTCCCCAAACAGTGGTGCTGATTTCTAGATTGGCTCATTTTGTTTGCCTGCCACTTGCCTACCCATTGAGCAGTGAACCTCAATTAATAATGTTGTGGGCCGAGGACATGTTTTCCACAACAGAAGCTTTGTTTAAGCATGGATCAAACATATGTAGCCAGGGGTGTCGGGCAGGCAACATTGCAGGGGAAGGTGTAATTTTGAATTTGCTGACAAAGGGCGTGGTCGTAAGAACTTGCCATGTTTGAGAAGTGTGTTTATTATTTGGTTCTTTTTAACTCGATTATTACCCCCATGCTTTGCATAGTTTTTATCAAGAAGATCTTTTGCTTAGATGCTAGCTAGTAAAATTGAATAAAACTGTAGACAGTCTACGAATTACCAAAAAGGAACTGTAAGGGATGAGGAAAAGTTGAACGGTACTCTAAACACGTGCCATCAGCAAAGTGCTTCTTTTAGAAAATACGCACTGTTTTATAGGAATAACGCCTATAAGAATAATGAGGCTCAAAAATGCTAAAATTTAAGAGTAATTTAAGTGCAAGTCCCAACCATCATCAAGACCAAAATTTTTCCTTAATCTGAGTTTTCTTCCAAAGCAAAAAACTGTCACGTTGACGCTATAAACATTATACATATATTTTTGTTCTTGTTGAAGTTTTTGATGAAGCAACACATCACAACAGATTTAATATTTTGTATGATCTTGAAGCAAATTTACATCTTGTGTTGGGAAAGAATAATTTAAGAATAATTTTAGGCTCAAAATCGAACATTTTTAAGGATATTGAGGCTCGGCAGAAAATCAGGTATTCTTACTACGAAATAAGTGTATTTTCTAACCAAAAAATAACAAATATAATCGCTATGAAGAGAACTACAACTATTTATAAACTTACTAGGGAACACGGATGGTTATAAAAGCGAAGGGGCGGAAATCAATACATTTTAAGAAACAACAGGGTGGGGTTGTGGGGCGAGTTTTAGAGCGAGAAGCCGAAAGTAGTTGGAAAGTTTTCAAATGTCAACCACCATGGTTGGGCGACGGAGAAAATTTTGTTTTTACAGTGCTCTGAGACCCCGAAAACATTCATTTTTCTGTTGAGAAATTTAATAATTTTATTAAAAAAGTGCAAGTTTAAGTTTTCTTTTGCCGACAGGTGCTTTTGCCCAAACCACCCCGTCGCGATGGCCCTGTATATGGCAGTCTAAAAAATGGTCTCACACAAAGTGCTTTTGATCTTTTTGCAGAAAAAGAGCCTTACCAGCCGATGTGCAGACATGAACCGGGAGGCAAATATGTTTTTATATTTCTTTTTGTGCTGTAAAACAGTGTGATATGTAAAATGTTCAACCAAAGCTCAACAGAAAGCAGAACACGTGAAATGTGTTTTCACAGTATCAAATGGGTCACATGCTTCCAATTAAAACAACTATTTCTTCTTCTTTGTTGTTCTGTTTTTTCATTCATTTAACTGTTACTAATTCGATGAGAATTGGCTTTCTTCCTAGATGGTTTCACGTCTAGGTGTCTCTAAAGCAGTTCTCGAGAATGTGATTTTCTGCCACCAAGAAGACGCAAACTGGTACAAAGCTTGGCTTTATTATTTTTCTAATTAATAAGCAATCTCTTCTCAATTTCAATACATGCCTCTGCAGGAAATAAGACAGTTGTGGTCCTTTTTGATTGCTGCAAAATATATGCGATTCTGTTTTACAGGCCACTGAGTGAAGGGAAAGTTCTAAAGCAGAAATTTGACGAGTTGTTTGCAGCCACTCGGTAATTTCTTTTTTTCATTGTTAACTTTCAGTCACTATCATAAGGTATTAAAAGTAATTTGATACCAACTGTTAGAAATGACAAGATGTTAGCAGTTAATTATAGTTAGATTCTACTTGTTAAAAATCTTCAGACATGGGCTTTTATGAATTATTAGATGTTAGCTGTCAATAATAAATAGATATTAGCTGTTACTAATATTTATATATCAGCTTTTAATAGCTATCATGTATTAGCTGCTAAATATCGTCAGATGTCAACAATCATTATGAATTAGCTTTTATAAAAAAATTTAGACATTGGTTGTTAATAGTAATTAGATATAAGCTGTTAATAAGGATTAGTTGGGTTACAAGTTGCCACCACCGTTGAACTGATGGAAGAAATGGTCAGATTTTTAAAACGACAACTGATTTTAAGGATGCTTCAAACCTATACATCAAGTTGACGGATGCAACACTTGCTGTGTTTATTTCTTCCCAAAATTTCGATTATTTACGTGAATGTCTTTATTCATTGCACATATTGTAGATTTATCACTTCAAAATACTTTTTTTTACAGATATATAAGCGCACTGGAAAATATCCGAAGCTTGAGGCAAGATCAGGTATTCGTTTCGAAATCTTAAAGTACTATATCATGTAGTCAAGCCATTGGTAACAAGGCTCTAATTTTTCTAAATTTATTTTTTTCAAACTGATTAGTGACTATGACTAGAATATAAGCTCTCCCAGAAAACTGAATTTGTCCTGAAAGTTCAAATTGAATTTGGACACCACTTATGTTGACCTTTTCTTCTCACCCAGGCTTCTCTTGTGAGGGAATGTCAGATAGATTTGAAGCACCTCAAAGATTGGAAGCTGGAGGCAGAAAAGGTATCTTGGCTTTTCCATCGTTGCTACATCTTATATGTTCAGTTTCAAGCAGTTTTATTTTCAGTTTGAAGTTTCTTTTTATTGGTTTTGCTTTAGGCTTGTGAATTAGTAAGCAGGTCAACCTGATATTGAATTATTTGATCCATTTTCATTTCCGCTGTAGCACGCCTGACGGTGAAAATCTACCCTTAAGATTCAGAAGAGTTGATTCGGTCAAGGTGACTGAGAAAGAAAAGAATATATCAGGCATTTAATGTCTTCTGTTGCATTATTTTCCTTATATTGTTGTTATAAGCAATACATTTTCCATGACTCTACATATAGAGTTGATTTTTGACCTTATATTCTAGCTGCAAGTTGAGCTGATTGAGAAAAGAACAAAAATGGAGGTTATTTTCGACGAAATCAAAAAGACAGAAAAGGATATGATACCTTTAGAGGTATGACGAAGTTCCTTCAAATTAAATTCAAAACTTAATTTTGCTCATCCAGGCCTTGATAAAGGCAAAAAGCTTCTAATTAAAATGATGGTACCTAGGAACAAAGTTGATTCAGCTCGCTTAACGTAGTAAGTTTATTCTAAATTCGTAAGAGGTCCTATTACGTGGTTACTGAAATTGTTTCGTGAAGAATATCTCTTCTTTGGAGGGAGTATCTAGCGTTGCAAATAATGGTGGTTGGATTTTTAAAATTGCCATTTTCTAACGGTATACATGTTTATCTACAACTTTTGATTTGCAGGAAAAGCTTGCCGAAATAGAGAGTGTGGAGGCTGATATGATTAGAATCGAGAAGGAAATAGGTTGGTACTCGTAGGGGGAAGATAATATTGATGTTATTGCTTGCGCTAATTTAAGAGAGTCTTCACTTTATTACACCACCTTGCTTCAGATCAGATGCTTTGCTCTGTTCTTCTTTCAATCTGGAGCTTGTGGCCAAGTTCTGGGTCTAACGTATGTTAAAAAGACATTCTCTAAATAATGAGCATGTTAAGAGTATGTTTATTTGTGAATGTTTTGGAACCGATCCGCGTTAAAATACGACTTTTGTAAAAAAGATTGGTTCGATTTCCATTTCGGATTCGAATGACCTTTGTAAGCAAGTAGGCAATGATAAAATTCAGGAGAAACCAATTTGCCGGCATAACCGGTCACCTTTTTCAGTATCCGGTTTTTTGCCGGCATAACCGGTCACCTTTTCTCAGTATCTGGTTCTATACGGGATTGTGGCTTCAAGGGCCACTTCCAGCATTTGGTAACTTTGGCGCCATCAGTTTGCCATGATACCTTAACTGAAAGCGTTGCCTTCGTGACAGGCCTTTTCCCGCCTAACTGCAGCCGCCTTTTTGCATGCCAGTTAGATTGCGCGATCACATCATCTCGTTATCGTAAGCTTCGGCATTTTGATCCCCTAAATATTTCTCAGGTAAGAATGAGTCAGCGTTGAGACATGTCGAAAAGAACAGAAAGGAGTTGGAGGAAAGGATAGTGGAGAAATTTACAGGTGCGTGGCCTTTGTTCTTCGTATGTTTATGAGTACGTACTTCAATGAATGAACACGTTTTTTAGCTAATAGCGCGGAATAGGCCTGATTTTTCTCCCATGGCAGCTGTTGTCTTTAGTCCTCCTTCGCCTATGCTAATGGACGACAGCTTGCAGTGGAGAAGCAGAAGATTTGTGAATTTTCTCACCATTTGGTGAGAAGTTTGCTCGCATTAGGCAAGAGGTGCTTCAATAAGGCAATAATTAAGAAGCATTTTCCATTTCCATTCATTTTTCATCCCCATGTAATGTGATATCTTAAGTCATTTATGAATCTTTTCAAAACAGCTTCTGATTCATTTAGATATTGCTGCTTTCGATCCCCGGGTGAAATAACTGGGAAAACATCTTTTGACTTTGTTCACTGCCAAAAAACGTTCAACCAGGCCGTATCCGAGGTGAAATCTAGCTATTTCGAACCGTCAAACTCAAGTGAAATTTTCAGATGTCTTTGGAAAAGGTACCCGCAACGTCGATCAACAGCAAAGATGTCTGGGTCCAGCTTGAAAGGAAGGCTTGAGCTTTAAGTCATTTTGAGACAAACTGCGACGAAGATATTTTGAGGAACCTGCCCTGCTCTTTCAGATTCAGCTGCCATGCGTATGCTGCGTTGATTCATTTGAGTCATTAGGTGCTGTTACCTTCGGAGGTAAAAATCCGATTAGAGATTATTTTGTGCTCAGTTTTGACGAAGGCCAGCGGCGAAAGCTGCAGGTGCTTAGGTTGTGCTGACGCTTGTCGGGTCCCAAAGCTAGGAATATTTCCTAATTGGAAAACAGATCATTCATTCAAATTCCACAAAAAATCAACACGGCAATATTTCACTAGCTATGCAAACATAGTTTCAATATTTGTCATATGTGGCTACTCTAATGTGTGATCTATCGCAGTGCTCTAGCTATAATGCTCTCTTCTTGAGTGTCCTTTAAAAGATTTCTTGTTCGCCAATCTTCCATAGTTTTTGTGTGTTGTCAACCAAGAGGCCCTCTCCGATGTTACCCATCGTTCTTCACCAGAAGAAAGGGGGATCTGCCGTCTGGGGGTTTGCCTGCCTTAACCCCTTCCATGCCATATAAACTCCCCTCATCTTCTTCCAATATGTGCCAAGCAGCCCAAACGCTTCAGTTTCCTGATGTCAATGTATCATCAAGAGTCCAGCTGATCTGGGCAATTGATTTGTCAAGTCACGACTGATTCGTCAACTAATTACGAAAGAAGTCCGCAGATCTCTTATCTGCTCATAATCACTGACCTAGGAACCAGAGGGGGGAGGCAGAGATGCCACCTACTATGTACAGTTGCCACTTCCTAATCCTCCTTTCATATAATATGTGTACACAATTTCATCCAAGAAGTTTAAGCAATAATTCCCTACCTTATACACGCTGCAAATTTATCGATGGTTTTACAATTCTTTCTTTTCGATATTACCATATCTTTGGCCACCGTTTCTTGGCTTTTAGCAAAATACCCTCCCCAGTATGACATATTTAGGAATAAATGATGAAGCTTTTTAACATGCGGAGGGACATCTTTCTTTTGCTAATTTAAAGAGCGCAACTGTTTTGCCAATCGAATTTTTTTTCTTCAAGTACCACAAGTATGCAGGTTGTTCTTTTATAGCCTGTTTCTCAACAATGTTTAATCAGTGCTAAACCATTTTCCTACTTTTCGAAAGATAGATTCAATGGAATTTTATAAGCAGATCTTAAAACTATCTTGTACAGGTTCGTACGAAGATCTTTTAAAAACAAACGACAAGTTTAGAGAAGAGATATCAGGAAAGGAAGCTGAAATTGTGCAGGTTAGATGTATTTTTGCGAGTCAGAGATGAAAGCTGCATGGAGTCCAAAAATATGGTCTACTATGAGGTTGTTTTTTAATGATAATGAAAGGATACTTGGCAATGTTCGCTTCTAACTTAGTGCTTTATCTAAAATATATTTGAAGTCTTGCTGCCCAAGTTGAAAGTAGATGCTGTGGTAGGAAGGTGTAAGACTATTTACATTTCCCTTGCATAAGCATTCTGTTCGTAATCAACAATGATCTTTCTTCGCTGTTTGTCATTTCTTTTGGTCGATTCGATGCATCTCACGTGTTTAAATTCAGCTCGCTTTTATCTTTCCGTCAAGGACAAGATGATCTCTCAAGATCGATCTAGTGTGTCGGCATTTTCACCCCTGTTTTTTGCTTTCCTGTCTAGATCAACGAAAGAATCAGCCGATGCTCCCTTGAGATTCGAGCGCTGAGTGGTCGTCGAGCCGAGTTGCTTACAAAACAAGGCAAACTTGCCCAGGAAGCCGAGGTATTCCAAGACATCGCTTGTGACGCCACCGTATTTGATTTGTTGCTGATATTTATCATCACCAACGTCATCATCATCAGTATTTACCAAATTTGGAGACAATTCATTGAAGCTTTGTGTTTTCGTTTGTTCAAAAGTGCTGAATGTTTTGTGCCTCACTTTGTTATTCTCGGGTGTCCCCCATGCCAATGCAACCATATGATGTTTCTCCCCGGTAGAGATGCCCTTAAGGGTGCCCAAAATGGACACGTAAGAAATTGCTGGCATTAGGCTAATGTTCCATAGGTCCTTTTAAAAGGAACAACGGTACCAAGAAAGGTCCTCTGGACCAAGGGAACTGTGCCTTTGTTCCTTTGTGCCTTTTTGTTGTGAACATCTCATCAACATAAGCATATGCTGCTTACGAGCCGTTTCGGGAACTGCGGGCCTCCGTTCGCTTGCTTTTCCTATACATTCCAACATGAATCTGAATATACGTTCCCAGGTTCCTTCGTTCTGCGTGCGCTAAGTACCTTTGGGCCGATTTTCTTTCTCATTTGTATTACTTAATCACGCTTCCACGAGAAAAAGCAACACGGAGTTCCTATGTCCCCGGAGAAGTTTCGGCCTATTTATAGCGCTGCAAGTTCTAAGCTTGACAACAAACTGGGAAGATGTCTTCGACGGTATTGCGATGGAAAGGCGTCCCTGGAGCGGCAAAGATGAAGAAAAGGCTGATGTTAGGGGCTAACGTGCACGGAATATTCCAGTGCCCTATACGTGACTGCGAACATGAAGGCTTCCGTAGTCAAAGAGGTTGCAGAAAGCACGTTACGAATTCGCATCCTTGGTTCTTTTATTTTGACGAATACCCGAAGGATGTCATTGATGATGGTGATGCGCCGCAAAACACGTGTGACAAGAAGATCGACGAGCCAAAAGATGTTATTAGTAGTTCGAATATCATTCCCGACGAGGTCATTTTCAGTGAGACGTTTGCCAAATGGATGTGCAGCTCTACTGGTGGTGGTCGCACAAAAGCACACGCGAATCAGATTTGCTCTCGTGCCCTCAAGTTCATTCAGTACTCTCAGGACGATCACAGTATGCTGGAATGGATAGAGGGGGCTAAAATTGACCACAACTTGGCTTCAATGTCATGCTTGTCAGCTTTCTTACAACATTTGGAGAATGAAAAATCTATTGGACATGCTGGAAGTGTTAGCTACATCAACGCTTTGTTGGAAACAATGGAGTACCGAAAGTTTCAAGGAGTGTCCGCTTCCATCTTATCAAACTTCAGTGTTGCAGAGGTGTTTCTGAAGCGCGCAAGAAAGTGCATTGCTCGTAAGATGCGTGTGCAGTGGACCGAACAGTTGGATGTTGATACGTTGGAGAGAAAGGGACACTGGGCATCACTGCAAGACTTGCAAAAGGTCATACCGTTTCACATGGGACGATACAAGAAAATAGTTGCCAGATGCCGGGAATGTTCGGCAGAAGTGTACTTCACAACGAGATTGGAGGCCCACTTGGACGAATGCGAGGCTCGGAGACCCATATCTGAAGTGAGTGCAAAGCATTTCTCGCGCACTCGAAACCCTATCAAGGAAGAACAACAATTACGACAACTTTTTCGCAAAGTATTCATTTGTCTTCGGGCTCTTGGGCGTATCTAAAGTCCTCTATGGTTAAGGAAATTGTGGTATCGAGTGGGTCCTGCGATTTACTTAGAGCTACGATGTGGTACCTGTCATTTGACATCATTTTGGCATAGGGCTTACAGTTCATCATGCAGATTATTATTGGGATGGGGGAAACTTTGGTAGATGACTTGTATTTGGTGCTGAATACGACTCCGTTTTTTATGGTTTCTAGAGTTGAGTAATTTAATTTGGTCGACTTTTCCCTACTGACATCAAAAACAACGTATTGTTCGCCCTGCCAAGCATAGGCAATGTCTCGCAACGACGTCGACGTCAAGTACAAGGCGTTTTTCGTGGCCATTATGTACTTGGCGAGAAATGTCTTTCCTGTGTTGCCCTCTTCGTCCACCACGAACGTAATTCTTCTTGGCCCCTGCGTTCGAACCAACCGGAGGACAGTTTCCTGCCACTGTCGCAGATTGGCATTCTGAAAGCGTTCCAGCATCTGCTGTTTTGACACCTCCGTCTGCTGTCTCTGGATGCTCCGATCGACGGTCGATTGACTGTGGAGCCAGGATTCCCCAAACTCCTCCACCATGGCCTCTTCCGTTGCGTCCTGATTCCTTCTGTCGCGCATTACCTCCAATTGGCTTTTGTCCTTCCTTTTCAGGGAGTTTTCGCCGATTTCAAAAAAGGACTCACCGCACTTGACCTGAGCCATGTGGTGCCTGGACGAACCCTTGGCTATTGCCACCTCCAGTCTCTCTGGCCTCCCTTCGATGCCTATTATTTCCTCCACCTGGTGCTTTCTTTTCTGGCATCTGAAAATAGCATAGCCACGCAGCATGTTCCTGTAAACTGCGTCGCTGGTGACTTTGGACGCAATCAAGTAGGCGAAGTCTACGCGCCGTTGCTCAAGCAGCTCCTTCGCATTTTCAGGACAGCACGTATAAGTGAATGTCCAGCACTTCGCCTTCGCTCCTCTTGCTCTTACCGCCAGCGTCATCGTACTCTTACTCCCCCAACAAACTGACAGGATTTGCGATTGGCATTTAAAGGAGAGGAGGAACCCCGAGGATAAAACCGGTACGAAGGAACGCGAGTTTCGGGAAATGGTCATCATCATCATCATCATCACCATCATCACGAACGCCATCATCATCACGTTTGCCGTTTTGTTGAAAAATCTATCGCTAGATTTATTTTTTAGATATAGCTGAAGATTTTCAAGTTTTTATTGTGGGTTCAAGGCAAGTTAGATTAAGTCGTTCAATGGATACATTAATTATATATTTTTTTCCCCACGCAACACTGGATTTTAGTCGTACTCGGAAGCTAGAAGCTTATAATTCTTGAATTTTTTTCGTCATAGTCGAACACGCAGAAGATCGCTTCACGAGATGAACTGATTTCAAGGGCCATACAACAATTCAGCCTAAAAGGTAACTGTTTGAACTGCGACTCAGCAGAGAAGGAATACTTCTAAACTTTTAATTTTGTGTGAACTGGGCAATTGGTCAGATGGGAAAGCTAAATTTTGTACGTTGAAGATGTTCTGAAATGCTTTGACATTTACGAATGTCTGTTTTTAAGTTGATTTTCCGGCTGCAATTTCATCCATGCCTTTCCAAGTTAATTATATTCTTATTTTAATATTTCTTGGTTTTTTAATTTGTTATGTTTTTAAGTATTTGATCCCAGTCTCTCGTTTAAGTCGTGCAGGTAATTGGTGTAAAAGCTAAATACAGAAAGATCGAAAGACCTTTTTGCGAGTTGAAATTTCTACTGATTTTTACTGAACGATCCAGACCAGTACAGTGAACTCGTCTAAGCTTTTTCTTTGCCACATCCTAAATGTTTGTAATACGACTTGATCTGATAATCAAGATGGATTTCTCTAATGTCTCCAGGACTGACGGATGCTCCCTATAGTCCGGAGGACGTTGCTGACTTCCTATCGAGTATGAAGAAGCACTTCTGCAAGGCTGTAGACGAGGCTGAAGGAATCAAGGTTTGCGACATTCTCAATATGGATCTCTCTATCAGCATTGGCGGCCGTTGCTAGATCACCGATGCTTCGACCTTGTATCACGCAAGTTTTATACTTTGCATGACCATTCCATTCTGTTTATGCCTGTCTCTAGATTTCTGAATTTTATCGTGCAAGTGGGTGAGAAGCCTGCCTGTAAGACAACTGTAAACCTCATCTTCCGTTCCCTTTTCACATCATTTTCTTGCAGCTATTTTAGTGCAATCGATGGAAAAATTCCATCTGCCTCAAAGTTATATAACGATCCATTTGCGTTGTTTTCGATGCCAACTTGTCCAGGCGTTTTATTTTATTTGTGTTTGTTTCAGAATGGTTTTCTGAAGCAACTCGAAGAAATTTCGGCTGAAGTGAGCAGAGTAACAAAGTCTTCACATGACTACGAATCAACCATCAAACACAAAAGAAGCTACTTGGTTAGGATCAGCTGCCTTGTGTCATCTTTAGTTAACATGCACCTTAATAATGAGGCAGTAGGCCTTCCAGTTATCTTAGTAAATACCTACATTTTGTATTCGAATTCACAAGCATTTCAAGAAAAGAAGAATAAGAGCGGTAATGCAAACCAGAATGTTTTTGTTTTGTTGAACACCGTTTCTTGATTTAATGCCAGACTCGGATAGGCAGGTGCTGTGTGTCCAAGGAACATAGATTTAATTCTGATTTACATCAAACTTGCAGTGTATCGCTCGTGCAATCTGTCTCCTATTCAAATGCTGTTAAGGAATCAGAGATACTCGCAGTGTTCAGGCTGAGTCGTTCTAAAGTTCATGTGTTGTATATATCATGTCTGGTTTTCGGAATGAAGAACATCAAATTGATTTGACTTTGTTTGTCCATGATTTTGGTTTGTGTATCATTTTCATGTTTCGTATGACTATACCTGCAGTCATTTTTGAAATTAATTGTGTAATCAGGCTGAGGTATGGCCGTTTCAAATAAATATTGTTACACAATTGAATATACAAATGGATTAACGAATGAATAATTATCTGCTGCGAATTCATCTCAAAACCGCAGGAGAAGAACAAGAAGACTATTCAGGACATCAACAAAGAGCTCAGCGTTGTTGCTGCCTCGGCAAATCGTCTGCAGAGCATAGAGCGTGACGTAAGGAAGGCCGAACACGAGCTAAATGAACTGCAAAGTCACGTGAGCACGAGCCAGCTGAACGCTGATGTCAAATCGCTGATTGCCGAGAAGAGGACGATCGAGCAAAAGCTAGGGGCGTTGAGGGAGGAGCAAAAGCAGGGGCATTTACAGTCCACTCTTCAGACAAAGGTGGACATGAAGGTGAAAGAGAAGCAGGCCAAAGAGGACATGATCCAAAGCATGTGAGTCTTGGACGAATCGCCAATCACGAATCATGAATCACCATGAAAGCAACTCGAATGCAGAGGCTGTGGAAATGAAAGCAGTATGCTAGGCCTAGAGGATTATGAATACCGTAAATGACGAAATTAGCGCCCCCTGCCAAATAACCGCCCCTGCCGAATAAGCGCCCAGAGATAAAGACAATTTTTGCAATAACCGCCCCCTGTTTGAATAAGCGCCCCTAAGCAATTATTTTTATCGATATTATATTATGTTATAATCTTCTTTAGAAGAAGAACTGAAGAACACTAGAAATAATTTTTCTCCCTTACATTGTATGAACAAAAATTAATAAGCGCCCCTGCTGAATTAACTGCCCCTGCCGAACAAGCGCCCCAGTAAAAAGTTTATTTTTAAATAAGCGCTAATTCTGTCATTTCCGGTAAGTCATGTTCATATTAATGTCTTCAATTGCTGTCTGTTGTTAAATTCTCACCTGGCTTTCTGAAGCTCTTTTTTATCGTCGTTTTTAGTTTTTTATCTTTTGTCACCCTAGTGCAAGAGCCATAACACCAACCGATGCTCCATGCACTTAGAGAATGCTCGTGGTGCTTAACTGGGATTATTTTGCCAATTCGTTGGAATTCTAAATGACAATCGTCTTTATCCGTGATTTTTAATTTCATTAATTAAAAGCCGTGGAGATTAACTTTAGCTGAGCAAACCTTTTTATATCTCATTTGCTTAATGGTCTTCTCGTTTTTTTCAAAGCTTAAATCGTCACGAAGAGGATTTATCAACAATTTTTGGAACCCGTCCTCCACTAGAAGATCTCAATTCACAGCTCCGTGATTATCTAGCAAAGAAGAAATCGGATTGGCGTGGACTAAACGAGGAAGTCAAGGAGATCGAGAGAAAGTTGACTTCTAAGGAAACAAATCGAAGAACAAATCTGTACGTGGTGCAAATTATAGTAAAGACATTAGAATTATTGTTACTTTATGAGCTTCAAAGAATTATAGAGCTTATTTTGCCACTCCAATCAGTGGCCTCCCGAGGTTTGACCTTCCCAAGGTTCTATGGTTGAAGATTATTTGACTTTCCAATCAGTTTTGAATGTTTCCATGCTCTTACTTCGTAGACTGCACTCAGTTTTCTGCAGTCAAAGTCATTATATTATTGAATCATAACCATTTGACAGGTGAAAAGTCCGAATGGACTTGGCAGGAATTCTCGAAGCTCAGGTCTTCTGTCAATTAATACAGGACCGATGCCAATCATAAACATTCAACATTGAATTTCAAAGGCGTACAAACCTGTTTCTTCAGCAGATTTTCAGAGACAAACAATACCCATAATGAATGTTTGTATTTCGCAGCCTTTTATGTGCAGACTTTTATGTGTACTGTGTATTCGGTATTCGGTATTCTGTGTTAGTACAGATACGAACAGGCATCTATTCTCTTGAACCATTCTCTTTGCATCCATTTTCTGATCTGTTTAGAGAATTAGTTCTCCAGCTTTTCGCCAACGTCTCGCCTCTTCTACACAGGGAGCTCCTCCGCAGCTTGGAGCGAAAGCAAGCCGAGTATAGGGAAAGACTGAGTGAAGCCTGTGGTGATAACAGTTTCAACGAGTTCAAGGAGAGAGTTGCAAAAAGCCTGGACAAGCATAAGAAGTAAATCAAATATTTGTCCTTTTCAGCTTCATCTTCTGAATTGAGTGGATTTAGGGTGATTCAGCATTGAACTGTCGCATTGGTATTTTTAGCATCTAACCTGTCTCCTACGTTACCACATTAAACACGAAAGAGGTCAACTTAGTGACACCTGTTTTGAAGAGAGAAGCATGAACAGTGAGAAAGTGATTTGAATTTTGAATGTTTGATTTGAACCAACGCCTGTCAAAGCTAAAACCCCCTCCTTGTTTTCGGCATCACTACTTGCAGTGTCTGCGATGGTAATGCTTCTTAAGACTCCACCCTTCGAACCTTATCTTCACATTTAAACCATCCACAGGGCAATCACCAAAATATGGTTATCCATAATTGATTCTTTTCTTCTGTTGCTGCATCAGATGCTTGAAAAGAGCCTAACGCTTTTTGCGTTCACATCCATACCAAATTTAAATAGAAGAGTTACCTCTGAACCTACATCCAAGAATTTTGCAATGATGCTGTTGCCCTGTACAATATAATTTGCTAGCTATTCAAGTGGAGAAGCCTGGAGAACGTGCTTCGCCGTATAAGCTTTTGTTCATGGAATGACTTGGTTGTTTGTTCACAACGACAATCGATTCTTTCTTTACCACAAATGTGTATCTGGTTCAGTAAGTGAATAGAGGTGAATGTTGCAATACCCCTCCAACTCTTTTGGCTCTCGAATTCTTCCTCCATTTATCGATGCTGCAATTAAAGTCCACTTCATATATTTCACTTTTTTGTTGTTTGGGTAACTCAACATTTCTAATCTACGTCCTATCTTTCTTAAGAGTTCATATGACCATTGCTTTGGATTGAACCCGCGTGCAAGGCTCCTTGTGCAAGCACTGTCAAATATCTGGGACTCTAAATGCAATTCTAAGTAAAAACATGTATAAAGTGAAAGAGGTTACTGTGGATTAACGGTTTGATCATGGCTCTAATTATCATCCACTGAACTATGAAGAGGTACGAAAGGGTACCATTTCGCAATCAAAGAGAGAATTGTTAACACGAAATGGTTATTAATCAATAGCAAAATGTAGTTATATAGCACACATTACCCAGCTCGTTAAACCGTTATCCGCATTTCATATCCTCGGCGGCAAAGACGATAATACATTTGGTAAATCATCTCTTTCAGCATTTGTTTACCATATTCCTTCAAACTTACAGCATTGCCAGCGAAATAAACGCATTTGAAAAGATTTACAGAAAGTATATAGCTGAAATGAAGGGCAGCAGCAAGCAAGAGAAGGGATGCCCCTTATGCCATCGAGAGTTCGCTTCTGCACGGGAACTGCACCAGCTGGTGACAGAGGTGACTTTTGACTACTCATCTTTTGACTACTCATCTTTTGACTACTCATCTTTTGATAAACACGTCTGCATATCCCCTAATTTGCATCCTCTGCTTTGGCAATGTTTTTTCGCCATGCTAGACATATGAATCATAGATTGCTGTTATTTTAAGTGAAGCATTTACAACACGGCGGACAAGATCCGCTTTTTGTCTGAAGATAAAACCAACATATTATTTACGTACTGGCAAGAATAAATTGATTTTGTACCTTTTTGGACATTTTTTGGACACTTATTCACAACCAAGATCAATGGTGGAACCTTTTTCTAAGTGACTGTCATGTTCTAAAGTAGTGACTTTCTCTTTGTCAATTTCAGCTTGAACACAAGTTGGTTACTGTCCCAGAGAAAAGACAACAGAATGAGACAATTTTGGTTCAAGAGAAGAGGAAGCTGTTGATGGTGGATGACCTCGCTCCAGTCAGCGCTAATGTGAGTTGTGGAGTTACGTGAATATTTGAATAAGGTCGATTGGTAGTTCACCAGTTCTAGTTAGCTATGTACGTAAATACCTTTCCTATTAAAAGGAAATTTATGCAGGAAAGAGGCTAAAAGATTTCTTACAATGTGGCTAAGAATTCTTTCAATGATTTCAAGTTATGTATCTTTGCGTACACACAATTTGGCTTTCATTTTAAAAGGCAAGAGTGAAACTGAGTATATTTGGAATTATTCTATAACGAACCTACCTAAACCAAGCTGAAAAGTTTTTGTATGAGACCCCATTTCTGAAAAGTATCAGCCTAAGGTTTCTTATAAAGTGATTTTTTTGCTCTTACTGTAGACATGGCCGCCATTTTGGTCTCCAACTTGTAAATTATTGAATGTGAGCAGCGAGTGACGAGGAATTGCCTATCCTTTTGGCCCCGAACACTTTGAGGTCATCTGTCTGAAATTAATGCAAATATTTCAGTTGCGAAATGTCCTTGCTCTGCAACACTTGACTTTTATTGAAGCATCCAAGAGTCAGGTTAATCCGCTGTTTTTGAGTGATATTCCCTCAGTGATCGACGAGTTAGGTTAATCCGCTGTTTTTGAGTGATATTCCCGCAGTGATTTGTCTAGTCGACCTAATCTCTCTTTTCCTGGCAGCCTTCTGCTCCTTTCTCATCCACATACTGACATTTCATCATTCGTTGCATAATTTTGAAGCAACAGGCGGATTCTAGCGTTTGTTGTCCAGCATCGACTCGACATCGAGAGCATTGTATTCCTTTCAAGGCACTGTTCTCGCTTTTGCTGTGGTTTAGTCCGAGTATTGGTATTTCTTGTTTAGAACCAGAGTCCTGTAGAAGCTATAACCTTTTCTCTGGCTGTAATTTCTATGATTCATCTCATTGCCAACCCAAAACAAAATTGAAACAATGATAAAATTACTAATAAACCTTCCTCAATAATGACATTTACAGGCAAAATTCTTCTCCATCTTCCTCCGGCTCCCAGCCGTTGAGCGGTCCATATTCCTGGACTCTATTTTGAGCTTGACATTTCTCACTGCCCGCGGTTTTTAAACGTTCCCTTCTGAATGCTGCTCCATTTTATTAACACAGCTTGAAACACTGGAATCGAAGGAAATCCCAGAAGTGCGAGAGAAAATTGCTGAACTTGGAAAGGAAATCGAATCATTACGACTGCAACTTGATAACGTACGGGTGTTAATGTGGAGGAGCGGCTGTTAATGTGGAGGAGCTGCTTTATCCCTTTTCTGCTGCCATTTACCAAATTGTTATCCACGTGACTAGAAGGTCGTGGAATAATGTTTTCAGGTCAACAGTATCGTTGTTTCGTTGAACAGCCTTGAGCGGTTGAAGTGATCTATTTCATTTTTGGGGATTGTTTTAGATGTCGTCGTATATGATCAAAGGTCAATACCAGGTTAACTGGTGAACCGGGTACCTAAGTACGTGAAAGCCAGTGCGTTAATCAGTTAAAAAGGTTTTCTAAGTTGACACCGATAATTTTATGCTCCATTCAGTGTTTATTTTTGTCAGTTTTATCTCCATGCCCCGTTAGCATTCATATCGAAATGATACACTTAGGCCAACCAATTTATCTTTCGTAACAACAAGTCAGCTTAATGTGATGATTGATCACACAAAGAGCCAAGAAATTGTCATCAAGAGAGCAACTCACCTTCAACTATTATCAAACCCTTTGAACAAGTTGCTTTTTTAAATCCCCGGACCTTTGGGTGAAACCAAGGCCTAATATGATGATTGATCAAGGTCTTCGTCATTAGAACCTACTCTCCTAGCATCTCTTTGCATTTTCTAGCTTGAAGACGTGCGAGCAATGACTGAGTCAGAAGAAAGGACGGCCAGGGAGATGCAATCAGATGTCAGCATGGTGGACTCTTATCTTTATGAAATAAAAGACATCGATAAAGCGATTAGTCTTGAGTCTTCAAAGCTGAAAGGAGTAGGTACGTAATTTGATTCCCAGTCCTTCCTGTACCGTAATTTGATAAGCCAGTTTTTTGTGCTCCTTCTCAGTGGCCACTGAAAGATGGACGTAGTTGCGGGGAAGCATAGAGGTGGCTACGGTCTAGGAGTGATTGTGTTTTGTGCATATTAAAGTGAGCCTCGATGCAATCAAGCGACTTGATGAGTGATTTTTATCCGTATTACTTGACAGTCTTGGCTGCAAAATGTGAAAAGAGAAGGATGCGTCACCAAAATGTTCCTTTTTGAACCCCGAAAGCCCTACTGACCTAGCCTAACCTATGCTGCGAACTTCTGTATGTGTGTATCAAAGGTATTGTGTTCATGTAGCATCCGTCGTATTGTGACTCTCGTGTCAGCATCATTGGTAACATGTCATTTAAGGTTTTGAAGTTACTGTTAAAAGCATTCGCGGTGATTTTAAGTCTTAATTGAAGCAATGTAAGCTACTAGCATCAATAATTTTAAGTGATTTTTTACAGCCCCGGGAAGGACAATGGCATTGATTACGACTGAGATCGAGGAAGCTCAGGAACAAATGTAAGCCAAACTTCAATTCAGTGTGTGGCTCTTGCAAATTTTGCATCTTTTGCATCAAATGAAACACCGTAGTTTATAGTTGATCTTCTTCACCAACACAGGGTTATTTTATCGCACTAAATTTATGGTATTATGGTTCAGGGGGTTATCAGAGGGCAATTATATTCGGACTTGGTGTCAAAAGGAACGAAGGTATACCCGAAATGAGGGAGGCTTCATGATTTGATCAATCTGATCCGTTCTTAGTCGTAGTTTATACAAGGAAGGATGATGTTTGTTTTGAAAGAGTGAACTCTAGGTGTATAGAAAGGCTCCGGGTGTGCCTGAATATCTAAGACATAAATATGTTCAAGGTGTGAAAGAGAGGCAGATTATAATGCTTTGCGTTTTCTTATTCACTTATTGTGACTTTAATGTTGCACGTGGTGTGAGTGAAGGATTCGATTCGATTTGAAGCGAAAGCATTGAGCGGAAGACGGAACTCAAAAGAAACCAGCTGATGGAGCACAACAACCAATGCTCGCAGCTCGAGAGGAGCATCAACAGCCTCAAATCGGAGCAGGTCAGCCTCTTTTCTGTTTAATTTGTTCCCTTTCGTATCGTTTCCTTTTTGCCTCTTCCACAACTGGATATCTCTAAGTTTGCAGGCTTCTACGAAGAGCAAAGTGAGGCTTCATCGAGGTAATCAACAATTATCTTTAATATAAAGGCTCGTGCGCTTTCAAGACCTTTTTAGAACTGTTTCCAAAAATCCGGACGTGCCTCGAGGCTTCGTTGGTGGCAAGCAAAGCTAATTTTGTTGGTAATGATGTTTCTGTATTCAAAGCAGTTTAAAGCGCAGGCATTTTGTTGTATACAATTCCTGTTCCTCTCCACTGAATTATCTGCTTTTGTGTCGTTAAAGCTCAACATCTCGGCAAAGCTGCAACGTCGTTCGCAGTTGGAAGAACAGAAAGCAGAGCTGAGTGCCAGCAATAATTCCTTTGAGCGGGAGATCAAAGAGGCAGAGAGTCAGCTGGAGCCACTTCAAAGATGCCTGAGTGACTTGAAAGAGAGGCAGCAGAAGACCGAGGCCGAAAAGGATAGGCATGTGGAGGAGGCGCGCAGTCTGCTGGACACGATAAAGCAGAGTGGAAATAGAATCCGGGAACTTGATGCCGAGGTTAAAAGGTGGGAAATGATCGAATGAAATGAAGTACGCCGTTAACATTAGCTTAAGCTAGGCATATGCAGCCATGAATGCTCGCTAACTGATTCTGTTTTGCTTTTCGTTAAAGCTTCCATCTTCATTTCATGTTGGCGTTAGTCATGTATGTTCCCTGTTTGCTTTCTTGGGTCTAGGCTTTCGTTTGCTTAATTGCAAACAGCTACTTTTTAGGGCGATATTTGGATTTTATATGGCGGCGTTATGTTTGAAAAGAGCCAGATTGGTTTTCGAGCCGTCGCGTAGCTTCTAGTCTGAAAAGGATTGTCCTAGTGCCTTATGAAGATGCTGTTCTTTCATTTCTTGGTAGGTACTTGACGGAGGGTAAGGACAGGGCTCTGCGACAAAACGCTGCTAACGTGAAACAGACTGAAACCGAAAACAGGAGGTTTGAACAGGAGAAAGAAGAGCACGCAAGAAAGTTGACCGAGGTGCAAAAATTGGTGGATACGCAGCAGGCAAAAGCACGCGAGCTGGAAGACAACATTCGGTATGCCATTCGAGTAGCAAGTCCTTTGGAATCACGATAGAATAAGAGGGCCTAAAAGGAGCTTTTCTCCGGCCTTCTCATCAAACCACTGGGCGTATGGTGCTTTCGTCTAGTATTCTGCGTTGATCATGGAAGTTCATCTCCAATAATTCACAATATTTCAAGCGCTTAGTATTGCATTTGGCCATTTTTTAGCATATTTTCCAAAAATTAAATTTTTGATTGAGCCAACTTTTTATATAAAGTTTCACCCACATGCATTGCATTTATTTGAAGCTTTATTTGCACTGCGAAAGTATGCATGCCCAGGGTTTTTTCTTTAGAGTGCTCTGTGCATCTATCTATGATAAAAGCAGCTCTTGTTTGGGTCCGTACGGAGAATCTATATAGATCAGCCTATCAAATCTATTGACATCACTTTTCGTTTGTTATTTATCGAAATGTAGTTGGATTTTTGGTCTTTTTAGCAATTGCAGTGTACATAGAGTTAATAGTTTAAGAGTAAATATTGAATCAAGATGTCACGAATTTTGATAAAGGAACACAACATTTTCAGCGCCTTTATAATTTGATGTTTTATTCCTCTTAAGTTTCCTGGCATTTTCCCCGGTTGATCTTTTCGTTCTTTCATCTTGTGGTGACGTAATTACTCCATAGGCTATTTGAAGTTGAGAGAGACATCGGTGAATACAGATCTGCACTGAATGGGTTGGAAGGAGAGCTATCAAAGTACGGCGCGACTAGAATTCTACGTACCAGTAAAGCTGAGCTTCAACGAAGCCTTGATGAACTAAAGAGGACCAAAGCCAGCAGCGAGGGACGTTTGAAAGGCCTTGAGGAGGAGCAGAGGAAAATGGAGCGGGATTTGAGGAGCGAGAAGTTTGCTCGAGCTGAGACAAATTTTTCGAAAAGAGCAATCGAGGCAAAGACAACAGACCTGGCGAACCAGGACCTTGATCAGTACTACAAAGCTTTGGATCGGGCTATCATGAAGTTCCATACAGTGAAAATGGAGGAAATCAATAGGATATTGAAGGAGTACTGGATACATATATACAAGGGCAACGGTACGCTCGAGTGTTGCAGCTGATTCAACTGAGCGTCTTTTGATCGGTTTTTGACAACTTTTAGGTTAATCCTTTCTCAAGAAGAACGGATAAATAGCATAGGAACTGATGCTGGAAGCTTAAACAGTGAATTGTGATGGTGCTGTTAGAGGTTTCAGGGTTGCTTCCAGAGAATTAGTACGGCAAATAACCCACAAAGCAGCAGTTAGCTAATATTAGATTTTGCCAAAATGCATTATAACAAATGCGTTTCTTATACCTGCAACTCGCAATAGCTCTTGGAGATTTTGAGAATTTAGGAAGGTGATTATTAGAAAAGATGTGTCCGCCCTCTCTCCAGTTGTTCTCTTCCCATACATTTTGCACCGATTATTCAGAACCGGTCAAAAAATCACTTCCCTGACGCGAATGTTTCCCTTCTTATCTGCGAAACTTTGGTCAATGACCTTCTTCTGTCGCATTGTCAGTTCAATCTTCGTCGATCCCCGATTGAGCTTTGACAATCAATGAAGTCATGCGTCGTATTAACTCACGAATATTATACTGTTCGATTGGTGACGCCTCATTTTCGACAACTTTTCCCAGGCAGTGTCCAAGATCGTTAAACAAGTATCCTTCTTGTTTACTTGTTAGATATCGACACCATTGAGATACGTGCCGACGAGGATGCAGGAAGTGGAGCTGCGAGGGCCAGACGTGTCTATAACTACCGTGTATGCATCCTTGGTTTTTAATGCGGAGATCTCCACCAGGGTGGCTTTAGTTCTTACTTTTATTGGGCTATTGGGCTGAGTGAAAATCTATTTCACAATAGCTAGAGATGGCGGAATCAGTTTCTGCATACTTAAACTACCATTTCAAGCGTCGAATATGCTAACGTTGGAAAATGACCAAAAGCTGACCAATATGTCATATATAGCCAATCATGCGTTCTTTTTATCACCCTCTAGTGTTTTCAATCCGCAACTGGCTATTTATTTTGTCACCTTTTGGTCATTTTTCGTCGTTTGCATACCACGAGGAGTGCTTTTTCTAGCTATTGTGAAGTTCTACACTATAACCACTTGTTCGCAAATCTACTTTGGTGACAACTGCTTCTTTGTGTGTCTTTTTATTAATGGTGTCCTCTTTGCTTGCAGGTTGTTATGATCAAGGGCGAGATTATATTGGACATGCGCAGTAGATGCAGTGCTGGTCAAAAGGTATCACTCCATTAACATTTTAAAGTTATTAGTTACCATGCTTCGAATTCGAGTACTAATGGAGATAAGGCAAACCGTTGTACGAAATTTCATACTTTCATGTGAAAGTAGCCTGACGATTCAAAATCATTCTCCATTTTGTTTAAATTTATTAAATATAAAGATTTATGAGAGTTATTTGGCTACCAACATAGTCAGAGTATCGTCGTCTACAGAATCATAATAATGCATATTTGTTGAGCAAGAAGACTGTGGATAGGTAACCGATTACTCGTAGCTGTTGTCAGATTTAATATGATAAAGAACTTTGGGAAATGAATGTGGATTTAAAGTAACAGTGATAATAATGTCAATGAAGATCAGTGGCTGGCACTTGTCGCATGAAACTGGATTTTTGCCTATCCCATCTCTAGGTCCTGGCTTCAATTCTAATTCGGTTGGCACTTGCAGAGACGTTCTGTCTCAACTGTGGTATCCTGGCTCTTGACGAACCAACAACTAACCTTGATGAACAGAATGTAGAGAGTTTAGCAAATGCATTGAAGGAGTAAGTTTCTAACCACATCCCATGTCACCTCGAACGCTTCATTCGCCATTGTCTGCCTCTCTAGAGTGCTTTACGCCTCAAGTTGATGTTTCAATGAAACATGTTTTATGCTGATCTCGGTATATTTGGTAGAGACTTGACTTACTTAACATTCGATCCCCTGCAGCATAATTGCATCGCGGCAGGTGCAACGGAATTTCCAGCTTCTCATCATCACGCATGACGAAGAATTTGTTCGAGCGTTAGGCCAGTCGGACTATGTTGATTATTATTACAGAGTGTACAAGAGTGCCGAGTAAGTTCTATCAAATCTGTTCTTATCACTATTTAATATTCAACGCATTATTCAATCTATCTTCAATCACTTTTCGTTTCAATTGATCTTGGATGTAAGTAGCTCTCATAATTTTCTATTTATTGAAGGTTTTTTGTGTTTATGTTTTAGAAAATTTGAAGCTCCAATCATGAGTTTTGATATGTGTAGAATTTGATTTTGTCTTTTTAATTCATATGATCAAACCTTACTTCAATGTAGGGGAAATTCAAAGGTTCACCGACAGATTGTCAATGAGATAAAAGAAAAGTGAGTTAGAGAAGCCCTTAACCAAGGAAGATACTCCAGGAGTCTAGAAGAAGGCATCATTCTGCGGGATTCTTTGTACCTCCATGAATGGCCATTTCTGAGTTAGGTTTAATAATATGTCGTTCAGCATGCCAGAATCTGAATATAAATTCTCCTCTTTGTCATAATCATAAAGGACCAGGAGAGCTTGCACAGTGAGCTTTTGGTTATATTTGATAGAGGCTGTTAGCATCTCTATGAGTTGTTAACCAATATTTTATTATTGATAGGTCAACATATCTTTCATAAGAAATAGCAAACTTCAATAACTTGATGTTGTCCAAATGATTCCTTAAAATGTAGGAAACTTAAAAATGAAACCAGCAGTCAGTTTGATTTCTGGAATCAGATTTATTAAGGTTGTGAATTTATGGAATTCAGAAGATTTTGAACAAAGAAGTGGTATTGAAGAAAGATTTTGATCATCAGAACTTCATAGTATCTGTGTTCTTGTTTTTCAGTAATGACATGTTATGTTTACAATAAGCTAAAGTATTCTGGTGTTTGATTTTTGAAAGAGAATTAGGATTTGTTGGCAAATGAAAGCATTTGTTGCAACCAGAAGAATTGCCTGTTGCCTGTTCTGAAATTACAACTTTCAACAGAAAAAGTATATTTTAACATTCGGTGTTTCATAAAAAAACCATTATACAATGAGTGGTGAGAATAATAATGTTCACAGAGAATGTTAATGTAAACTATAATTAAGAAAGGATTATCATGTAATAATGTATGGTGCATGGCTTTAAAAGTTTTCATTACAGCTTTCAGCATAAAATTAAAGTTTTGATTTAAGCTTTTTTCTTGATACAACTGTATCCCAGTCTGGCCAGAAAGTTTCCTTCATTGTGTGACAGAACTTTTCAATATTTACACAGTTCTCGTTAATCATTTGGTGCATAGGTGATGTGGTGTCAAGCCACAGAAAACTTGCCATTATTCCAAATACAGATGCATCAACAAGTGATGCCTTTTCACCCATGAAGAATTTTTTGCTTCCAAGGTAGTTAGAGAGTGCTTTAATGTCCTGGTTCACCAAGAAGTAAATCTCATCACTTGTGTGTAAGCCAATTCCATGTCCAGCCATTTGCCCTGCTACTCTGCGTCTTAACATATTGCAAATCAATTTGTCAATAAAATCAATCTTTGTTATCTTGAAGAAACTATGATGAAAAAAGGACATTGAATCAGACACTTTGCATAAAGGGCAATTTTTTGAGAAATATTGAAATATGCCAAATATAACCAATGTAATATGTTCTTCAAATATTGAACTTCAAAGAACGTACAGTGGATTGCCTCCTCCACAACATCAAGTCAACCTTAGTATCCAACTACCCTAATTCTATCCAGTTACATGAATGCGACAATATTTTTAGCACGTGCCTGTCTGTGATGAGATCGTATTCATTAATAAGGCAAAACAAAAAATGTTTAAGTTGTAAAAAATAAGGATCCATCTACCGTCTTGTGTTTTCAAAATCATTATTCCATCTATGGTGCACTAGTCCCCAATATGTGTTTTCGTCACACATCCTACGAATGGCAACTGATGCTCCTCGTTGTTCCTCTGTCAATCCTTCGTCTAAATCGACCTTGAATTCTTTGCTCAAATATTCGATGCAAAAATTTGAATCAGCAATATCTAAGTTATTGTAACTTATCCATGGAATCTTTCCTTTTTTGGATAACCCTACCCCATAACAGTTGACGTACGGAATTTTCGACATGCGCAAAAATGTCTCCAGTTTGAGGCATGGCGGTGATGCACTTGGCACTCCTTTAACGGGGAAAAACTGGCGAAGCACGACAGTGTTCGGGGGCACGTCCACCTTCGGAACTTTTCGAAACCAGGAAGCGAGATCTAAAAGAAATCCTCTTGATGCCATTTAGCTGTGTGTTCACGCGTAAACAAGCATGGCATACTAATTGCAAACACTTGCTTTGACGCCAAAACGCACACTGCCTCGGAATCCAGGAACCCGCTTGCAGATTTCGTTTAAGTTGTTGGTGCTGCTATTGTTCGCCGCTGTTGTTGTTGATCCTCCCTGCATAGCCACCACAGGAGCCTAATCTCCACTGAGAATTTAATTCGCGAGGTAAGCCTGGGTCTTAGTACTAAAAGTTTCTTAATTTTTCACTAATTTTTAGTGCTAAAAGTTTCTTATTTTTAGATAAGCATTTAACATCAAACTCTGCGCCTTCTCTTGCATATTAATTGTATTAAAGTTTATAACACAACAGTGAGATTTGATATCATACCTCTCATTCATTATTCTTATGGAAACAAGGGCATTTTTATCGAGACACCCGGTACAGTGTGCTTAAATTCTTGTGTTATTTTCGTATTGTTACCGAGACACCCGGTACGTATTATTTTCCGGCTCAGAAAGTCATCTTTTTGGAGTTTCTTAAAAATATTGATTTAGTTCTAAAAGTTTCTTACATTTTTGGGCCTTAGTACTAGGTTTCTTATAATAATAAAAACGTGTAATCGAGTGAATTGTTACTTGCATTTATCCCCCCCCCCCTCCTTTGTGACTACTTAAAGTGGCAGAGGGGGCTTTACAAAGCCTTATTCTGTCGTGAATCTCTTTCTTTCCAGTAAAACCATTTCTTCGTCTTTTCAACTTAACTCTTCACATTAGATATCTCAGGGACCGCGCAGCCATTAAGCTAGTGCGGGGGGCTATAATCTCTACATTTTCCAAAGAAAGGTCCAAAAGCTTGTACAAATGTGGAAAAGTTTAGTTTTTTTATTGAAATTAATGGATGGTAACGAAGAAAAACAACTTGTACACGAATCCTTGCCAGCTGTTGTAAATTCAGAATTGCTCGTACAGAGATCTAAATATGAAATAGTTCTTTTAAATGTTTTTGGTTATAATTTTGGTCATATTTACAACATCGTCAGCTCGAGCCCCAGAGACGGAGCAGCGAATGGGACGAGAACGTTTAAAGCGCTATGCGTAGAAAATTCGAAGATTAATTTTCAGCTAGCAATTTTTCAGATAAAAGGGGAAATTTTCATAGATACCTTTAATTATGTTCAGACTATATAGTAATGCTTTCACGCAATTGATTTAAGTATCTTTCATAGAACATAAACAGAGGAATTTTCTATCAGGAGTTAGATATGGAAGTTTTTAAATAAAGCAAACACTTGTCATAACTTTCTGCAATTTACAGCACCCCTGTTACCTACTGTCCCTTCCAACTTCCTGGGTCTGCCCCTTGCTGTGACTCAGCCAACTCACCTAGACCAGTGTACTCCATCTATAGAATTGTTTATTGCCAGCTCACAGGGCACCCTGACATGATCAAACGCAGCCCTGACGTCCATTAAGCACCGCGCTAGTTACTCTTCCAGACAGTGCAACGACAGCCATTGAGATGCCTCTCCAAACTTTTCACTGCGAGGCTCGAGGTAGCCCTCACAGAAAAAGAGGAAGGACCCTTTTACCACACCTTGATTCTTAAATTAAGAGCATGCTCTAAAATATTTAAAGCAACATTTTGAAGAAACTTCCAAATGTCACAAGACTGCATTGGTGAAAGTTTGCTTTGACAAAGGTGATGCACTTGCTTGGAAATTGGGTCTGACATACCTTTAGTAGGGATGGTTTTTATGAGGACAAGACCCTCGTTCTAGCTAGATTTTTAGCAATCCATCCCGAGGGGCAAATCACTTCAAAAAATCTCGTACACCTTTTGTCAAAAGCCTATTGTTTTATCAAAAACTGGAAATCCTATAGTTTTCGTGGAAATCTCGTACGCTATTGCAAGAGTGAGTTGCCCCTCGACCCATCCTTCACTCTGAAATCGCTGCGCGGTCCCCTGGAATCTTCAGCAGGAACACTTTCTATAACCGATGATGTAATAAATAGAAAACGAAGGCCGAGCATTCTCCCGAGAGGCTAACCAGCACGCTCAACAATGCAGTTACCGTGGCAAGATGAGAAACTCGCTCAAATTGACTTCTGAAGTTTGATGAGGATCATGGACAAGGTCGAGCATGTGTTGTCAAAAGTTGCGCAGAGGTCTAACGCGGATTTCGCTACAAAGTCATGTAAAGCAAGTCAAAGAAACAAAGAACAATTCTGTTCATTGGTGGATGTTCTACGCAAGTGAACGGCTCCAAATGATGGTGGTCCCAATGAAAGTTTAAGTACGCAATTTTAGTAAATTCGCTCTAGAATGCGGCAACTGATAATTATTTCACTTTGGACAGCTTTTTTTACGCTGCTTTTAATTCAAAAACTCGACACAAGTCGTAATAGACACTGTTCCCGAAATTTCGTACAAAATAATGGAAAGGCTTATCCAAGTTTCCCCTTTTGACAACAAATATTATAATATCTTCGGTTATAATGTTAAAATATATGAAAAATAAAAAGAAACGGAACTTTAAAGAATGGTTAAATGCTAGTTTTATTAACCTAGGCTATGCTTAAAAACAACGCAACAGCTATTTACAGCTCTAGCTATTTACCAACCTTGCAGTTTGTCTATCAAACTAGATAAAGTAGAAGTTCAAGAGGCTTTGCGGATTGTTGCACTTGTGAAAACTGCTCCGGACTGAACTGTACCGGACTGAACTGTACCGGACTGAACTGTACCGGACAAAACTGTACCAGGCAAGTTCATACATTTGCATTGTTTTCAGTCATCTCAATCATGTCTTTCTCAACTGCGCCCCTGTTTGGTTCTCTGTGCTCAAGTTGGTCTGCGATTGTTTCCCTCGTTTCCTTGTTGACTGTTTCAGGGAGGGCAAGCAAGAGAAGGGCCGAAATGAAGGAGGAGCTGCCCATCAGGGCGAAGGGGAGCCTTTCATCGACCACTTTCAGCTGCTTGGCAATCCAAGGGGCCATTGCCGACCCGATTCGAGCAGCGACCTGCAGGTAGCCCATGCCGACGCCTCTTATAGTGGTCGGATACAACTCCAGTGACCAGGTATAGATGGCATCGAACGACAACGTGATGCAAAACTTACCCATGATGCCAAGTATCACTCTTGTGGCAGCGAACTCCTTGCGGACGAATGACACGGCAATGCAGGCCATACCTGCAATAATCATGGGACCGATTACGGTTTTCTTTCGCCCAACCTTGTTCGACAGGTAGGAAAAGGCGGGCGCAGCAAAAAGCCCAGCGAGAGTGGACAAGATGAAATCCCTGTACATGCTCCCGCCAAGATCATCGGCTGCGAACGAGACTCCGTAGTATACCAAGCCATTGACGATCCATGCAAAACCTTGAACGAGGCTGCTAAGTGCAACCTTCCGAGGACTGAACACGTTAATAAACTGCTTCAGCCCCTGGGTGGGCTCTACGGAAGCCTCAATTGCTCCAATTACAGGGACTTTTCTTCCGTTCATCTTTGCGATCCGTGCCAAAACTGTCACCAACTCTTCTGACTTTCCATTAACAAGCAGCCATCTTGCTGATTCTGGGATGAGTTTGTAGAAAAGCAGCGTAGTTAGGAAAGGGGCTGTGCAAATTATGGTCAGCTCCTTCCATGTCCGAACAAATATTGCGACAACTCCGAGCAAAATGATGCTTGACGAGGCAGCAAGCCAGCAAGTCATGCCAGCAAACGCCCGCCATTTTGGCCCCACGTACTCGGAGATGATGATGAACGGATATACGATGTTGCCAACGATCACGAATCCCATCAACACCCGCATCGCAATGTAGAATTCGAAGCTTGGGGAGAAGGCGCTGACGAGACCGAGCAGCATCACTGCGAAGGAGCTAATCAGGGTTGTCCATCTCCGGCCGAACTTGTCGCTGACCCAGCCCAAAACCACAGCTCCGACCCCCCAAGACACGAATATCAGCGAGCTCCCAAGATGAGCCAACGGCGTTTTCTCGCAAACGATGTCGAACTGAGTGACTATAGAGTATTCCTTGCTCTCGGTAAACTCCCAGTCATTCCGTTGCATGCTGCACCGTTTGTCGAAGTCTGGGCTGCCAAATGAAATAGACCCATTCAGGGCACAGGCAGTGCTGTTGCTGACACAGCGCCACGAAGGGTCGTGTTGAGAGAAGTATGGCAAGAACAGCAGCATTATTCCGGGGGCTTGCATGAAGCACAGGATAATGTCGAAGAGTATCTGAAACTTTCCGAATTCTCCGATAAATGGTAATACCTCATCGAGCTTTGGCGGTGGCATCGGTTTTGCTGCGTCCATGATGTCAGCTTGCGAAGAAGATAACCGGAAGAAGGGAAAGATAATCTCACAGCAGGTGGGGGCGAACCTCTTCTGGGAGATTATAGGCTCCGTTAAAGGGGCTGGGAAACGTAACTGTAAACAAAAGTTTTGTGCGAGAGAGAAGACCAGCAGTCATCCTTTATGGAAGTGGTACTGTTCGTGGACCTGTGCTTGAAAATAAACACGTCTCTGTCCCTTCTTTTTCATGGACTCAGGGGCGGATCCAGAGGTTAGCAGCCTTTGCGCGAGCATGAGTCAGATTTCCTCAAACAACTTCCTTTTGCGTCAATAAACGTCATCAAATTTCACAAAAACTCTTCCTGTTCTCTGGAATTACATAACAACCTATTGCCGCTGTTGCTTCGTTCGTCAAGCCAATCACAGGTAGTTGAGCTATGCTAAATTTGGCGCGAGCATAGGTGAAATTGAACTGTCGAATAAGAAGCCGAGTTGACCTATGCAATTGTTGTAGAAAATCCAATAAAATCCAGTGCAGACTCAAATAGCCAATCAGATACAAGTTGACCCATGCAATTGTTGTTTAACTGTCCAATAAACTGACCTACAGTGGCGGAAACTACGGGGGTTTCTTGTCGTCGGATAATTCAGGCTGTCGTCGGAATGTCAGGCTTTTACCAACATCGAGCATGCCGAAAGTCCATCCAAGATGACTGACATTTTTTGTGCTCCACATTAAAGTAATTGTTTTACTAAAATAGTTATAATGTTAGTTATTAAGATTATCTCAAGTTGTATATTGCTATAAATTTATATATTGCTGAAAAAAGGTTTTGAGCTTGAATTTGCGTCGAATTTCTGTTTTTCTTGTGAGGCCTTTGAAATAAACATTGACACTTATCCTGGAACAGCACCCCATCGTGTTTTACAAAGAGAAACCATTCCGTTAACGCAGCTGCACTCACTGCCTTCCGGAAGGAAGAACTGAGCTAAGATTTTGAAAAACACTTGCTTCGGTCGTTCAAGCCTAGTGGACAAAAGGCCCCCAAAGCCAAAACGAAGGAAAGTTCAATGTTTGGAATGCGGCATTACGTTTGACAGCGATCATAGGCGCAGGCAGAACGAACGCCGCCACAAAAATTTGCTGAGACCAAGGAAAACTATAAGATATGAAATTAATGGAGCCCCTTATAATCCGTTCGAGGTTTGTGACATAGTAGCTCTTTCATGCTTCAGGTAGTTATTGCTGGGATTGCTAACTGCATTTTGCTGAGTCTAATCACATTTTGAAAACTAGGGTTTGTTACTTTACAATAGGGGCCGTTTCTTGTGACACTGCATCAGGGGCGGATCCAGCGTTTGAGTTTGGGGAGGGCCATTTTAAAAAAGAAAATGGGGCTAGAAAAATTTTCGTAGACAAGCCCTTCAAAACTTAAAGAATGTTGGTAACGCTTTTTTCAACCAAAAAAACTTCATAACAAGCTTAACTCTCTCTCTCTCTCTCTCTCTCTCTCTCTCTCTCTCTCTCTCTCAGAGCACAAGACAGGGGCGGATCTAGCGAAAATACTGAGTGGAGCAAAAATTGAGGGGGTTTAGGAGCGGAGCCCCCGAAAAACATTTTATGACCACGCCCTTTAGATTCTCTGAAAACGAATCTCAGATAAAATTTTTAACTAGCACATACTTTTAAATAGAGCTAGTAGCAATTTAGAGGTTATAAAATTTTTATTAAAATAACTGCTAAAAACTGTACTTTAGTTGACGGAATTCTTTCGCAACCAAAACAAGCAAGTGCATACAATTTAATTTTAGATATCAATAATGTGCTTATTTCTATCAAAATTTACTGATTTGTGTATGAGCTACCACAGTGCAACAATAAGAACTTTTGTACACATTTCATGCAACCAGTGCCTTGATTCCTTTACTGTTCAACTCGACTCCTTTTAGAGGCTTTGGTATCAAAAGTAGTTTGATTTAATTTGATTAGATTTTAATTATTTACTTGATCATTGATGAATTCTGCTAAAAGAAAAAAAATTGTAATATGTTGGTAGCCCTCTCAATAGTGCTTTATTTCTTCCCAGGCCATCCCTTTTAGCATGCAAGTGGTATGTGTTTGCATTGTGTTTCTCGCGTATGTGTGTTTGTGTCATTGGTATCAATCTGTTGTGTTGTTTATTTAGTCGGATTATTCTAATCACGAAAGGATGGTCACGACAAGTCACGAAAGAATGGAATTTCACACTAAACGCTTTTGTTGTATTAGACGACTACCTGAGCGACTTGTGCCCTTTAATCATATTGATGCCTTTGAAAGCTTCCTTCGCGGTGGTTTTTCGCGGAAATAGCAGTTTGTTCGTCGGTAGAAGTGTCATTCTTATCAGTTTCAAAAATTCGCCTATGTAATCGTAATACACGCTTTTTTATAAGGAACCACTTTATAAGGAACTTACATGTAGATGGTCGAAATATTTAAAGAACTTTAACTACTAAAAACGAAATCCCTAAGGAATTTTTCGATTTGAAAATTTTTTATAACTGCAAGAATCGAGAACTAAAAAGCCGGTTCCATTCATTTGCAGCCAATACTCGCATAGATTGTTTGCTATTCGTGTTTCAAGTGCTTCATTGAGTACTTTCCGCATATGCCGCCTCGCCCCCTCTCTATTAAGTGTTAAGGCTTATTGTAGTCAAAACATCGAAAGTGAGAACTTAAGGAACTTTTAAGGAACTTTTAGTACTAGAATCTGATGATTTGGGGTCTACGAATAAGGAACTTTTGGAACTAGGCCTTGTGGTAGGTTCCTTATAAAAAAAGCGTGTACTAAAAAATGCTAATGGTCCCAATTCAAACCACACATGCTGCATTTGTGAATAGCTTTTATCATCTCTAAGATGGAAGAAGACAAACATTAGTTTGAAAGACAATTTTCTGGAGTATTGAAATCGATTGTATAATATCAGTCATAAGCAACCCATCCAGATTCGCAACGTTTGACTGGCTACCACTGAATTCAGAGCAGAGCTCCGTGCTTGAGACAAATACTCTTGATCGAGGGGCAAATCATTAATTGAAACCCTATAGCTCTTTTTAAAAATTCCTAGAAATCTTTTGTTTGGAAGGAAACTGGCAGCTATTTGAAAGAGTGAATTGCCCCTCTATTACAGCTAGCTACATTCCCACAAGTATTCCCAGCGGCCCAGGCATTAGAACCTTTTACGCTTCTAGGTTAGACAAAACGATTCAGACAAAAGTATCTGTACCATTATTACTTCCAAATAACTTCGTGATACGAAAGTAATCTGTTAAATAACATGACTTGCTTACAGGCCTAAATGAACCCCTATCTCATTGGGTTTGTAAAAGTCCACAACGACAGCATCAAGAAGAAAGCTCCCTTAAACGACATACATATTTAACATTAGTAAACATACCTGTTTTGCGGTCTCACTTTCAAATAACTCAAATCCTTGTCATCAGTTTTTTTCGAAGCGCCGTTACACAGAGAACGTTACAAAAGCCCCAATTCGAGAGTGCGCTCCAACTTGCTCACGATAACGGATTCAAACCAATCGCAGAGCTGGATTTTGCTCCAGTTGCTCAGTAGTTGATTGGCTAACGAGCACTTCCTGGAGCAAATTTTCATCAGCTGGAGCGAAATCCAGTGGTCTGATTGGTTTATTTGACCATGACGTATTTCATGTGGAGCAAAATTGTGAACATCTCCTCCACAGTCAACACATAAACAACTTAGACGACAAAATGAAAACAAGTTCTCTAATGCGCCTATCTAGTCCACAGGGGTTGTTTGGGGGGGGGGCACCAGAAAGTATTAATTATTTATTTATTTATGATTTGTGAAGTAACAGAGCTAAGTTAATATCAAACAGGGACTATAATAAATTTAGAAAATTCTGACTGGAGCAATTGCTCCGTTTGCTCCGGTCTAAATCCGCCACTGCAAGAATACGAGGAAAATTCATTACGTACTGCGACAAATATCCAAACGAAATAACAAAAAAGTCAGATTGATAAGGTGTCATAATGCAAGTGACAACTGTACCATTTGTTGGTAGTCAGCAGTCAATTTTGAGCATAAGATTTTTCTTAAATTATTTCTTGCCTAACACAAAGTGTAAGTAATTCGCCTTAATATCAAAGAAAAATTTTAAATCTCTTTTGATATGTCGCTTAATCATCAAGAACAAGATAAAACAAAACAACAAATTTAATATTGAAATGCAAGACCTTATAATACTAATATGGTGCTAATACAAAGGCATTATTTCAATCCTGTAATAATTGTTTTGCATTGGAAGAAAACATAGATTAAAGAAAAATTTTAGTCTTGATGAAGGTTGAGCCTGGCATCATTCTTAAATTGTTATTCTGTTTTAGCAATTTTGAACCTGAATGTAAAGTAGTCTAAGTCGACAGTCGATAGTAACATCTTCAGCCACTTGCATAACTTTTACAGATGGCCCCATTCTAATTGTTTATCATTCTTTGCGAAGCTCTTAAGGTTTTCCTCAGATTCAAAAGCTGCATGAAAACTAATCCAGATTTGTGTTCAAAGGGATCTAATGCTGTTTGGTCAAAGATGAACGACATCTTTTGATTTCCCTTCAAATAGACTGCAAAAGTGTACTGAGATATTTTTGCTTTCCCTGGAACAATGTTTGGCACCAAAAAGCTGCAAGAAGTCTTCCTAATGAAATCAAAATCAAAAGGTCAAGGTCGCAAATTGTCAAAAAATCTGCCTCGTTTCGAAGTTTTCTAAAAAATAATGCATTTTCGCTGCAAGTTTTTCCCTTTTTGCAGCAATTTAAAAAGCGACAATAAAAATCAATTTTTTAAACAATTGATGGAAGAAATCTGTAATTTTTTTATCGTTTTGTTGATTTTAGTCTGCTTTTAGCAAAATTGCATTATTTTATGATCAAATTTTTTGTGCAAAAGTTAGGCTCTCATCGAAAAATCGCTTTTCTCCGGCCCCAAGTCCAACGTACTCCTCGCTAATGGTTTGAACGCTTGCATTTAGCTTCAAGAGCAAAATCCCCAATAAAGGTTTTAAGTAAATTTTGAAAGTAAAATTGTCTGGGCAAAACAGAGTCACTCTGATTGTCTGATGAGATATATGATTTTTGGGCTGGACATAGCTAGAATTTTTGCTCTGATTTGCTTCTTTTTCAATTTTTTCGGATAGATTAGATATCAGGTGAGATCTCTGATTTCCGCAAAATCATTCAATCAAAGCACTCAAATGTTTTCTAGTATCATCTAGCATGAAGTGTAATATGCGGGAGATGTTGCCTTGTTAGTTTGGTATACAAGTTGAAGTATTTATACAAATTTTTTTGATGTGAAAACATACCGATTGGGGGGGGGGGCCATGGCCCCCCGTAGATCCGCCACTGCACTGCATGCGCACCATTCGTGCATGTTTTGTCTTTGGTGTCTTTTATTCATCCCAGAAATGATACCATACTATGGAAAAAACTGGACACAACTAGGCGTGACCAATTGGAAGAAAGCTCTAACAAAAATAAGGCAACACGAAAACACTGAAATTCACTTAACGGCAGCATTTAAGTATTCAACCTACATATCAGGGCAGAATATCAAGAATTGCCTCTCAACAAGTGCAAAAATTGCAAGCATCCAAAGAAATAAGAAGATAGAAGCCAACAGAAAATCAATGTTTTCTCTTCACAACTGTCACTTTTTTTTGCTCGCCAAAAAATTGCATTCAGAGGTCATGATGAAGGTCCATGTTCTAGTAACAGAGGAAACTTTAAGGAACTCGTAGAACTTGTAGCAAAGATATGACTCTTGCAAAGCAGCTGGGAGCGAACCCAAAATATGCCAACTACACAAGTTCAGCTGCTCAAAATGAAATGGTCCACTCAATTGCTGAGGTGTGGCAAAGGGAGATCATAGAAGAGATTAGATCTGCAGAAATTTTTCATGCTGATAGACGAAACTGCAGATGCTTGGAAAAAAGAGCAAGTAAGCTTTATTTTTAGGTATGCTCTCGAAGGTGAAATTTATGAGACATTTCTCACGTTTAAAGATGTTGTTTCGACAACCGGGGAGTGGTTTTTTGACCAAGTTAAAAGGCAGCTCGAATCATTTGGTTTAAATCTGAAAGATTTGAGAGGAATTGGAACAGACGGAGCCGCTAACATGCAAGGACAGTATAAAGGGCTGAAAGCAAGGATTATCAGTGCCAACCCTTTGTCAAAAGTGTACATTGTGCATGTTATGCCTCAACCTCGTGCTTCTTCAGGCATTAAATGGAAATGTGAAGATCAAAATCTTTTTTGCAAACCTGGAAGAGCTGTACAACTTTATCGAGGCTAGCCCTAAGCGCAACGAGCACTTTCAGCGGGTCCAAAATGAGTTTGGTTTCGACACCACCAGAACATTAAAGCACCACGCCCTCACTCATTGGGAGTCTCATAGTCAAGTTGTTAAGGTGATGGAGACCTACCCAGCAATAATTGTCATGCTAGAAGATGTAGTAGACGTGGAAACTGAAATAGAAATTGTCAGTAGAGCAAGCGGACTTCTAAGCTTCTGTAAAAAATTTGAACTCACATTGGTGACAATCATTTTCAAGGAAATTCTTCAGACAAAGAACATCGTAAATAAAGCTCTGCAGGAAAGTGACATTGATTTGGGTGAAGCGTTCGACCTTATAGATTCAAGTATTAAAAACCTTAGCAAAATGAGAAATAAAATGGAAATTGGAAGAATCTTCAGAACGTGCAAGAAACCAGGGGTTCAAATAATTTTGAATATCCTTTAATTTCAGCTGCATTTGATAATAAAAGTTTGCTCTTCAAGTTTGGTTATTGTCTTTTAACGCCAATGAAACTTTGTTGCGTCTGTCTACTTTGTTGAATCGTGAGCCTGTGCCCCCCCCCCCAAACAGGGCATTTTTTAAGAATTTTCCACTGGTGGGGCATTTGAGAAAAGGGCATATAGATAAAGGCAGAATTTACAGATAAACAGGCTTTCAAAAATATTCTTAGAACATTGCTATAGACCATAGATCAAATCACTGATCGCTAGTCCATCTTTTCTGAAAAATTTCTTTACAAATGGACGTCTGCTATAAGTTTCAAAGTCTGGTTCTCGGTTTCTTAGTTCTTGTGCAGCAAGAAAATAAGTAACAGCAGCTCTTGGGTCGTAATGAGCAGTTCTAATGCCATTCAACACAATGAATAAGCGAGAATTAATTGTATCATCTGTCATTGATACTCTTGCATCACTGGCCACGATGTTGTGATGCGAAACAATGCGTTCTGTTTGCATCGAATGTGGTGACAGACTCATAATGGCAGCAAATATTTTGTGCACAATTCCAGTCGTTATTGCTACTAACTTGCGCAAACGAACTGAGAGATTTGAACCGATATCATTGCCTTCTGGGAGAAATTCTACATCTTTGATTTTACTCCATTGCTCGCAACTGTCATCAGCAAAGTTACCCCCATTGCCAGGGAAAAGGGGTTTCGCGAAGAAATACCTGAAAAATAGACAGTGAATTTGTGTTCAAAAGTTGCCTTTTATCTTTCAATATTTCTTCCTGTTCTGTATGCAGGCGTCTTTCAAGAAATTCTGATGCAGCTTGAACCACTTCAGTGCGAGGGAATTTCTTCTGTTTGTTGTCACAAGTTGTTTTGACAATTCTTTGTGGTTCAGTAAGATGCGTTGTGTCATTTTTCCAAAATGATTCTCGCTTTCCTGGATATGGTAAGACTTCTATGAGTTGAAGTCTCCTCAGTGCTGCATCACGGCATGTAAGGATGTCAGGGATAAGAAGACTATCTCGCTGAAAATTTTTCTGCAAAACTGTAAAGATTTCCAGGATGTCACCCATGAGAGATGTTAGCCAAATGTGCTTTTCGTCCCAAGTTTCAAGAAACCACTTGCCTCTGCCTTTTCGTTACGGTCCCCAATTACTTTTAGTTCATTCCACACTTCCTTACATGCAGTCATCGCGATCAGAATTATTAGGTGGGACGCTGGCTTTAGGCCAAATGGGTACTCTTGTACCCTCACCCCGCTGTTGCTGTGTATTAAAAAAAGATGTTATTTTGCTGCATTTGCTGGCAATAGTCGCTGCTTGGTCTTTTTTCCTTTTCTCATTTTTTTCCCCCCTAGGTATCTTCTTTCATAACAGCTCTAGCAAGTGTAAAACAAAATTCTTTGCTTTGGGTTTTAAAAAACATTACAGTTTTCCCACTTACAAAACTGAATTCGTTCAGCAGCACATGTGGCGCCACGTGCTCTCGAGCACAGTACGCCTTGCTTGAAATACGAGCTTTCCAAATTTCAGACTTTGTGAATGAGAAGGGGAATCACCTATAGAAGCAGCAGTTCCAGGGGAAAATGAATTGAGATTTGATACCTGTTCAATGAAGATTTCATCCACAAATATCTCAAATAAAGTAAAAAGTAAAAAAGTCACCGAATCATAAGGGCACTTAAGTGGTGGGGCAAACATGTTCCACTGGTGGGACAATGAAAAGGCCTGGTGGGGAATTTCCCCACCACTTTATATGTTAAAAAATGCCCTGTGGAAGGTTCTAAACTAATTTACATTGGGAATGATCTAGGTCTGTTTATCTTTGTAAAATAAGTTAGATGTTCCTGGATGTCTGGTTATGCCCGTTTTCAGGGCTTGCCAATGAGGCTAGACAAAACAATATGATCATTTCACACAGTATCATCCTTGAACGATAACTCTTGCCAAATGTTTGAAATTTCCACTCAAAGCATACTGTCTCATTAAATATCAAAGGAAATAATGGCAAAACTTTGTGGCTCAAAATTTCCATTGCTTATTACAATAAGCTTTATGAAAAAAGCTGCAATTAAAAAAGTTGATGTTCCTTTGCTGTCGACCTTGAAGGCCCATTAGATTCTGTTTTGAATAGTTCTTAACTTCTTTTTCTAGGAGTTGTCAGTTGGTGTGAAGTCAGTTTGGACAGAAAACAGAAGACAGAAAAGATAGAATACTTCAAGTCACACTACGCAACATCTTAGATATGTTAAATTATGATTGTGTGAGCAATTACTCTTGCAGAAAACTAAATTATGAATTCACGTCTAGTAAGTCAACTTTAGTATATATTCGTAGAGAGTGCGGAAAAATAACCGACCCGACCGAGGCATGAACTACGATCCCTGACTCCTAGTGCCCTACCTCTGAGCTACCGGGTCATGCTAACAATAGCGAAATTATAATTTGCTTTCGATCAATTCGAACGCTTAAGTGGAAATTGGGATTTAAAATCTGAAGTTAGAATTGAGAGATTTGACACCCACAACCAGAATAATTCCAGGATAAGTTAAAACTCAAGTTGAAATGGTGGGGCCAGATTCATGCCAAATGCAGTAACATATGAAAGCACTTTTACTAATAAACCTTAATTAGTAAGCATTTTTTTAAAACTTTATCAAAAGCATGCATATAGAGACCAAAAACATAAGAGAAAGCAGGGAGATCACCGCACCTGACTATTATATAGTATGCTGTAAATGATATGTTTTTGATGAAATGATAGACATATTATTTCCTCCCCTACATTATCTAATATAGAAAGATAAGAGGTCTGCAAAAATTTACGCGTCATAGTCCCCCCGTCATAACTACAAAGCTAATTAAGTGAAACACATTATTGGTATGATATTTAGTTGTTTTAATCGCTAGGAAAGATTAGATGTTAAAAAATTATTTAACCTTTTTTTTAAAAAAAACCTTGTGCTTTTTCAGGAAAAAACCACGGCGAAAACAGTGGTGGAAAACAGTGTGGTTCTGAGTGGGAATATGGTCCTGAAATTGAGAATGGATGGTGTTGATATCCCTGAAAAGTTCAATTCCTGTAATGCAATACTGTAATCTAATTTGATTGATCACACTTTGTTTAAAATTGCCTTGCGTTCATGCATCCCCGCCCTTTACAACAATGTTCCCCTGCTGCGAAAGAAAGCATGATTTTTGCCTTCGCTAATTTGGTTAAATAATTACTTTTTGTTGCAATGTGAACGCGAAGAAAAAGAGTTGCGTTCTTCTTTCTGTAGTGCAAACGGGGTCTCAAGCCCCGTTTACACGATACCGGATTCACTTCATATCGGATTCGTTTCATATCAGATAGGCCTTCCGTTTACACGATGAAGACCCAATCCGGTACGCTTTTACTCCGATACGTATCGGATTGGGTAAAGTGCTCGTGTGTAAACGCTCAAATCCGGTATGAACTTGCTCAACAACCTCAGTTACAATCCTTGTGGCCTCAACCCCAGGTTTGGAGCGTCTTACAACAAATCATGTTTTGATTATTGAAGAAAACCAGATCGATGCTGATACAGTAAAAGCTATCTTCACAGCGGTGTTGCAAACATTTCTCAGATAAGTAGCCACCTCATAGATCTTTTTTCAAGATAATGTTCATCTCCAATGAGATGAAGGCTGGCAAGAATACTTACGGTGAAGCGATTCTGCTATGATGTGAATCCGGTATCATGTAAACGCAGCCTCAGTTCAGTAGAGAATTCTGATATTGTCAAACAATTAGCAGAGTTATACAAACATTGGACACAAATACAAAATGCAATTAATCATACATATATTAAAATCACTTATCTTTCTTCTATCTAATCTTCAAATACAAAATTCATTCAAACTGATAATTTACATCAAATGTGCTCCTATGACTACAGTTTTTAGTTACCTAACAAAACGGGTTCTAACTTAGACTTTACATAGAAATAGGTTCACATACAACACTTGTGAAAGAATTAAGTTGTCTATTTGCCCAGTGACAGCTTCCATGACTGAAGTTATGAAAACTGCACTGGTCAGTTTTGCAATGTTGTCTAAGGATAAGCGTTCACCATACCATACCAGCAAAAACAAGGAAGCAAACATTTGACCAGAGAAGCAAGCAAATGTCCCAATAAAGGTCTTTGAGCTGCCAGGTATTTTCCTTTCACCATAATATCTACCAACTATGGATGCAAATGAATCACCAATGCCAAGCGCTATTACTCCAGAGTATGGAAGTAGCGGGCTCAAGGGCTGATCAGAGTGGAACGGAAATAACCATACTGGCAAAGAAAAGCCAAGTACCAAATATATGTGTGTCAATATGACATGACCTCTGTCTCTTTCATCCACAAATGTTATCAAATACTTGTTCAAAATACCCCCAAATGGATAGATGTTAAAAATACGGACTAATTCCAAGATCACCAATACAGCAACTGCAACACCAGATGCTATCCTTGTGAAGTTTGGTTCATAATAGATACCAGGAACAAATATGAGTACACCAATTAAATGGAAAAACTTCCTAATGACTATGTTTGGTATTCGTCCACTCATCTTTACCTCATGATAACTTTTGTTCCATGCAACAACAGATATTGATATAGAGAGCAAAATGGTCCAATAACAGGTTATCAGCAGGACTGATGGCTTTACAAAAGAAAGCATATACCAGACAGGATTCATACCAAGGGTTATGTAGCAGGATGGAACAAAAATTGCAAATACATTCATTATACCACCAATATAAAAAGCTGTGCTGTAAATAAGAGAATCATGAGCTGTTTTGGCATACCAGGCAAGGCAATAGAAAACTGGGCTCAGAAACACTGATACAAAAAAGGTGCATGCCAGCAGGGTTGACAAAAACAAAGTATCTTGAGTTCTATTCTCAAGCAAATCCAAATTCTGCATCCCCAGTAGTTCACCATAGCCACTTTTTACGAAAAGAACAAAGGTGAAGTCGATTAGCAATAAGGTAAGGCCTTGAGAAACAATGGCAGCTTCTCCAATTGTAAAACTTCTTGGACAAAGTTTGATGATGGTCAGGTAAACAATAACATACAAGATCGCTGAAGTTAGAGGGATCAATAAGTTTGTATCTGCGAAGTGATCCTGAAGAAATCCAAATGATAACATTATAACAGGAGCTGCAAATGTGAGGTCAATTTGCAAAAGATATAGGCAACCATAGAGAATCATTGCAACAAACATTGCCAGTATGTACTGGGCATAGACACTTGACAGGCTTGTAACTTCTAGGCCTGAAAAGTCCACTTCGCTTACAGAACTCCTGGTAGAATACACTATTTGAACCAAGCCAAGTGTAAGCGACACGACTGCACCCACAACAATCCCCTGTCCGGATGCTTCGCGATATAATAGACCTCCATGTCTACACTTTCTTCCCGTTTCAACGAGGTGCAGGCATATCAACAACAAGGAAGTAGAGAAAATTAACACTTTGCCATCGTTCAGATTTTTTGAAAATACTGTAAAAAGCGACCAATCTTTAATCCATATTGTTGTGATCAGTAGAAATATTTCTACGATGGGAGAAAACATTTTTACCCACAAAGTATTTGAGGGTAAACACAGTGGTTTTTCAGCCATTTTGAGATTGGTCCTTTGACACTGCGAGGAAGTGACACTGCGAAGCACAAACAAGGTTGACCTCGAGGCTGCTTGTATTTGGTGGTGAGGTCATTGACTTCGGGCGACATTGATCACAGAAGAAATCGCGAACTCTGAAAACCCCCAAAATGGCTTCACAATCACACGGAATCCAAAAACTATTAGCAGCAGAGAAGAAAGCTGCAGAAGTGGTCGCAGAAGCTAGAAAGTGTGAGTTATGTTATGCTGCATTGCCTCCCAGAACAGTTTAGTTTCGGCTACATAGCAGGGCATGAATGCTAAACGTTGACCCACCCAACAGTAGTAACTGATTAAATATTTCGATATCGTAAACTATGATAATCGGAGGCCAGAAAATACCTAGTGATATGTCGTTATGAATTATTCAAATTGATTTTTGGCTCGAAAGTATGTGAACATTATAAAGATTTTGCGCATTGGGGGACTGTCATATGACTTCGAGATGAAAGTATGTACACTACCGTTCAAAAAGTATTGGGACACTTCGAAACTCAAAACCTCTGGCGAATCAAAACAAATTTGGGCCATCAAAAATGTATCTTTTGAAACACATTTATTTTCCTTTAAAATACTCTGATTTACTCAATGAATGCATCAAAAAGTTGCAAAATTTCAGCACTTTTTTTCATCATAATTAATGGCTAGTATTAGAAACCACTGCGCAGCGACCTTATCGCAAATCAACCGAGGCAAGACCAAAGAACAACGTCAAAGTCAGGTGACACAGGAGTACTGAGCCAATAAAGCTTGATAAATTTTTCAAAAACTCACGCAGGTTACAAAGCTATTTCAAATACAATGATACAACAATGTTTCAAGAGTCATCTGCGATAAAATTATACACGGAAAACACAGCAAAAGCTTTATAAGATGTAAAAAGCCACTTGAATTCCTCAGGAGCACGAAATACAGAATGGGATATCGTTTAGTATTTGCGAATACTGTATGTCCATGGCTTTTCTTTACAGATACAAGTATGGCTCGCATTAATTGATATAAACACTGAATATAGGGTTCTTGGATGTTTTTCCAAATGAATGGTACTGGCAACGTTGAAAGGCGGCCCTTAAAAATCAATCTTTTGTAGGCAAAGGGTACTATCTGGCATAACAACGATTACCGATTTTGTCGACAATTTCCTCGATCTACCAACCGTAGCAGATTTTTGACAGTTCTTGAAGGTTTTATATATGTTTAAAGCTGCACTCTTTTAAGAGCCCACAATTTCTCAAAAACTCTTGCCATTGTTTTTGTAAAAAACTATTTCTAATCTCTTTTCATAAGTTAACTCCTGGTGCTTGAAAACTCCCATACTTGTACATATCTTAGGCCTCTAAAATTCCAAAGTTAATCTTTTTTATCCTTTTGCGCACCTAAAATGCTTCAAAAGATAAACAAAATCTTTCCAAGATTTCATGGAAGTAAGTACCTTGCTTTTTTTTAGCGAGGTATCATTAAAATCATGTTGCTAAATTTTTTCTACAAAAGGTATTTGAAACATCGAAGGTGTCCCAATACTTTTCAAACCTATGTGTATGTACATATGCATGTATTAATCTTAAAAGTAAATTACAGGACTAAGCTTAGCTTGTTTTGAGCCTGTTTTACGCAATAAAAATAAGAATTGTCCATATAATATGATTCACATTTAGTTCAAAATATAACAGTGAAATACAAATCATCAAGCAAGGTAAATGAAAAACCATATTTACTAAATGATTCATATCTAATGAGAATTTCTTGAATAATTCCATAAAATAAGATTTATATCTAGTCTGAAACTGAAACAGGAAGTTTAGAAAGTTGACCATATAAGCATTATTTAACAATTAAGTTATACATTCATATCCATTTCATAGTTGAGCTTGCTTATTGACTCACATTTTTGTTGCATAATGTTGGACGTTTCCAAGTTACTTCCAAGCTTCACATTTTATGAAACCATCATACAATTTGAGAAGTATTACTAACATATAGCTTTATAAGTTCTATCCTTTTTCATATTTCATTAGCAGCTCATCCTACCTGCAGTGTTTTATTTTCATTCTTTGTATCTTCCGTGCACAATCGAAAATGGTTCATGTCCTTGTTTACAGCAATAAGCATAGTGTATCTCTCATTCTTCTTTATTTTGAGATATTGTTAAATTTTGATTATGTAGCAATATTGTAGAAGCAAAGGGATGTTAATTGGTATTTTTGTACACATTTTTTCCCACAAGGCAAAACAAAAAAGCTGAAACAAGCCAAAGAGGAAGCAGCAGCTGACATTGAGCAATACAGAAATGAATGTGAGGCAAAGTTCAGAGAGAAACAGAAAAGTGTATGTTCAACTGCTATCACAAATACATCAACATTATTGCACTCTCAATTTTCTCACAATTTTTGTGATAATTCGCCTCTTGTGTACCCTGATGGCCCAAGTCTCTTTGGATGTTTGTTATACTTGTGGGATTTCTTTAGCATAATTAATCAAAGAAAGATAGGTTATAAAGTTTTGGAAAGTTTACGAAGAAAGACAGTGTCTGTGACAGAAAAGCATAAATAATCATCTATATTAAGCATTAACTATGATGCATATCAATTTTATTTGAAAAAATTGCATAACCACTAGTGAATAAGTGTATGTGAGTTATCACCACTGCTAAAAATACTTTTATTGATTTTAAATAAATGTTTATCTTTTTATACCTGTAATATGTGAACTTCGGCAATGTATCACCTTGAAATGAATGTAGCATTGAAAACAACTAATTCAAATTGTGTAATTATTTTTAGCAACAAGGCAAGGATGACTTCCAAGCTAGAATCAACAAGGAAACCGCTGATAAACTTGACAGTATGGGTGGAATGGTAGAGGGAAGCAAGGGTGATGTAATAAACAGAATTTTGGAATTAGTCTATGACATCAAGCCTGAACTGCATCAAAATTTCCAATCTTAAGAAATTTCCATCCTTTTCAAAATTGTCATCATTTTGGGACTTTATTAGAATATTTAGCAAAGATATTAGAAATATTTAATTTTGTATCTTGGTATTCCAACAAGATATTGATTTTTTGATGATTGTCAAGCTTATTTTCTGTCATATATTCTGATCAAAGTAGAGGGTAGCTTTTTTTTTAAATTGTTAAAATCTTTTTGAAAAATTGTGCAAATGTTGGAGATCTCAGGGTTTTCAGATGTGATTTTTCTACTGTCTGTTTTGTTTTCAAAGAATTACAGCTGCTTATTTTCTCAATTGGCTAGGTAAAGAGATAGCAATCCCTTGATAACAATACCAATAAATTCTTGCAAGTGAAAATTGCAGATGTGGAGTCATTGTGTTCAAAATTGTCATGTGCCACAGCTAAAAACAAGAAACCAGTTATTTTGGCTCCTTATCTAGCTTCCAAAAAACATGTTAATTTAATATTTCAAATCTGAGAATTTAGACAAAACAAGAAAACACCATTTTATTAAAAACAAGTAGCATTATTCAAAGTTCTTGATTTTTTCTATAAATTTATTTATTTGCAGGTTTTTTCCACATGTGCTTTTTTACTCGCAAATAACAGAAACTATAAATATGACCTAAAATCATACAATCTACAAATTCTGTTTCTCCAGTTATATAATCTTTTTTGAACTAATAGTCATCAAAATACAGCTGATTATGTAAAATTCTTTATTCAACTAATTACTGTCATCCCAATTGGGAAACTGATAAAGAGAGCCCTCCACAAGATTCTGAATACTTTCAGAAAAACAGGGCACCAAACCTCACAACTTCCAGACTAAGTGCTCACCATTTATGACAATGCCTGTCTTGATTAATTTTAGAGCCTTGACACCTCCCCCCAAAAAGTGATCGTACTCCCTAAATATATGGTACTTCTTGCTAACTGGATCTGGCTCCAATGGTGGCACCACCACTGATTATGACACAACATTATCCATGCATAAGTAGGGCCCAGCCACTGATAATCAAAGTGACCTAAAATACTGCTACTTCCAAATGGGAAGTGGATGTGCTTCTGTATTGAATACATAGTCATCCAATGAGATTTGGTTTTCATCACCAAAAAGTAGAAACAAGTATTTCAATGTTTCCCCCAAGAAGAATGATTCCATTTTGTCTCTGTAATCAGGCGAATGAGGACTGAGAACATTGCTTATGCTTGAGTACCCTCCATCTTTGATCTTTGTGTACTTCTCGAATGCTTGAAAGATTTTCCACCCTTGGTCTTGATATTTTTTATCACCTGTGAGACTATGCAGAACAAACATGGACTCAACTGTCTCTGGTCTGAGAAGGTTATGGCTATCAGCAGGCTAAAAAGAAGAGAGAAATGAGCATAAAACATCAATCTGAATACCACCCATTTTATGAATCACAGTGAAACCAGTGTTAGCATTTAGTATTTACAAACTCTCTGGCATTTAGCAAAGATATTAGATTAACTAAAGATTCTTTTTATAATGAATCTCTTTTGACCTTACACCAAAGTTAAAAATATGTAATATTAAGATCTACTTTTAAATTAAAACCATTGTGAGAATAACCAGAGAACTAGCGTTTAAAATATCCTAGAAGCAGAAATGATAAGCAGTTGCCAATTTTTCAAAAACAAAAAGAAAAAATATATACTAGTAGAACTTGCAAGGAGAAAAATAGACAAGCTTCACATAAATATGGCAAGGTATTAGTATACATTGTAGACTGTGTGTGTATTGCTTCCAATGGACTTGAACACTTGAACAACCTGAGTGTCATCTAACAAATAAATAAACCACAGCCATGAATATGATTTTACTTAGCTTCAGCCAAGTATCATACCTTCACTATGATGTCTTTGCTTCCTCCATTATCCATATTGAAATAAACAATTTCAGGGCTTAGACCAGTTGGCATATCTGTATACATCCTGTTGCATGTTTCCAGAAGTTCTTTTGCCAAGTTCATATGTCTCACATCCAAGCCATTATGAAAGCCTAACGCCAGTACTCCAGGGAGAAAGCAAACAAGATGGTCCTAAAAAAACAACATTTTAGCTACATCTCTCTTAACAACTGCATACACTTCAAAATAATAAATGACAAAATGATAATTATAACAGCTTAACCAAAAAGAGTTACCTTAAACAATTATTCTAAAATAACTGAACTTTAAAAATATTTCTGAATCAAAAGCAGTCTTGCAGAGAAAGCCCAGCAAGTATTGCCTACCCTAAAATAAATCCTGTTTGGTTTCTAATAAGATAACAAAATCCTGTTTCATGCTTGACTGTAAGTGCACCATAGATTTATTGAATACACAAATCTCAAACTTCAAGTAAAAGATCAGTAAAAATCTAATGGACAAATTAAGAAATATATTAAAGACAGATTTTAAAACAAATGCAGCTATAGGACAGTCTGGATGTAGTGAGTCAAGAGTAATTTATATAATTTAAATGATGACATACCATTTTTGGACTAAATGTCCAAGCATTTAGAATCTCACCAACAAAAACCAGACCATCTGGTTTTGAATGTTTCACAAGCTTTTCAAAAACTCCATTGATAGCATTGACATAATTATTCTTGAACCTAAACCAGAAAATAAAGCAAACAAAGTCACTTCTTTGCAAAATAAAGTTATGCATTAAAAGTGCCCTGATCTGAAACCCTTTGACGAAACCCCTACTTGCTGGAAATTTAATACAATCCCAAAACTAAAAGATAGAGAAGATATAATTATGGCATACTTGTCTTCTTTCTTTCCAGACTGAATCCATTGTTTCAGTAGATACTCATAGTAACTATCACCTCTGGCCCCTAGGGTAATTGTTCCTCCATTCATAAACTGTCCATTTGCTGGACTGATGAAAATTGGGGCTAGATGGTCTTTCATTGGAAGTGAGAAAATATGATCCATAACAGAGTCAACAGCTTCCTAGATAACAAACTAAGTTGGTTACAACGACTTAAGGATTTGTTGATTAACTGAACTTTCATCCATTTCTAAGTCATTAACTTTCATAAAAAGAATCATGCATATATGTAATATACAAAAAATTGACTTTTCTGGGTAGTTTCTACAAGTCTATAAATTATTAATTGAAGATAAATAGCTAGCCAGCAAATTCTGACTAAGAATGTTGTTATATGACGAATGAACCTTATATCATAAACAAAAATGGTAGTATGCAATTAATAAATACATTAGCTAATATTATATTTTAAATATAGTTTTGTTGAATTTAAACAGTTTAAGAATCAGCACTGTTTGAAGTCATGTATCAATAAATGTTTTTGAATGATTTCTTGTCAGTATTTCACATATAAGCTACATACCCCATACTTCTTGTCACCTGTGGCTTTACTGAGATCTTTAAACTCCAACTGAATTGTAGACACTTCAGATAATGAACTAAACTGGCTCCACTGCGGAGAGTGACCTGTTTCTGTCATTAGGTTTACATCAGAAAATGGTACTTTTGAACCACTAGAAAAGCCTCCCTTTAGCAGTCTATCACCAAGTTCTTTCTGCAAATAAAATAATTCATGTGGGATTAGGAAGTACCACAGATGAAACTCTTTTTATTTAAGAGCAAATTTTATTCTAGCAACAGTATGGTAAGTTGTGGCTTTTGTAATAAAGCAATTTTGTAATCAGACAAAGATTCTACAAACCAGGGCAAGTTGACCAGCCACTTGGATACTATCCGCAGACAAAGAATTTATAACCAGAAAAAATGAGAAATCAGCATGCGCATGGTGTTGGTAATGAAAATAGTTAGAATAACAAAGAAAAACTCACGGCTTTCTGCAGGTACATTGGGTCACCAGAAAGATGATATATGCTGAGTAATCCACCAAGAATCCTGATTGTTGACTCAAATAAATTAACATCACCAGCTCTATCAAATCTGAGCTCATTTGCAACCCAATCTCTTGCTTCTTTGTATTCTTCCTTCAGATTCATTAGCCACATGGTATCAAGAGAGTCAATTAGAGTCAAACCAAGGGCAAACCATTCACTAAATGTTTTACTGATTGGTTTCAGTTCATCGTGACCAAATGCATATGTTTTGTATGCCTTCCAAGCATGCATGAAAGCTTTTACAACCTCCTTTTGCCTATCTGTCTGTTTCACAAGCTCTGGATTCCTTGCAAGGTCTTTCTTCAATGCTTTTGTTTCCATTTTTGCCATTAAATGTGATGCATCTGCTTGTGTGCTCATTTTTGAAATAAGTTTTGAGTCATGTTTGTTTGAAAGTCTTTTTGAGTCTAACATTTGCTTTATTTTCTGTAATCTATTTCTTAGAGCTAGTTTTGGTGGGCCATGCTTGCTCTGGATGGGTCTTGGAACCAAATTTGAATTCCTAGATCCTGGAAAAACTTTTTTCAGTGGATGCAGAACTTTTTCAGCTATGTCAAACTTGTTGTGTGGTTTGTGAACATTGTCTAATTCTATGGCTTCAATATTTGGTGTTGTAAATTTGATGAACAAAAATAATATTGGAACAATTATGAAAAATATCACAAATATTGTGTATTTTTGGAATGATGGAATCTTCCGCCAGAACTACAAGGAGAAAAATAATAATATTCAAGCTACTGATATTTTACTTGAAATAAGGGTAAATAGCTATTGCACAAAAGTAATATGATGATATCACTTTTAAAATTAATAATCTCAAACAAATAGGTTAGTCTGCAGAAAGTAAGACAATTTAAATTCTGATAATCTTCATGAGGTTTTGGTAGAGGATAAATTTACGAATGATAAGGGTAATAGCATAAGAAGTAAAAAAGAATGTTACCCTTCGAAATGAAAAGGTTTGGGATGATTTATCATGCTTGTCATAAAATGCTGTGTCTATAGATATGAAATTCATCCTGCTGCTTGATCTATCCATACTTCCCTGTAAACATTCAAGCTCTGAAATTAAAATTAGCATAAATAATTACCACAAGACCATATCCAAGGGAACTAGATAAAAAGATAATTGAGTGGGCAAATAAAAATCTGCTTGAGAAAAAGCAGATACCAGAAAGCCACCAGATCAAGAAATTTACATGAAATGCCTCTAATAGTAATAGTTCCTTTGGTATTCTATACATGTCTTGGAATAGCCAAGTAATGTAAGGCTTGGCTGGTTTAGGGTCAGAATAAAATAAAGAGAAGAGACACGTACAATTTGCTTTAGTTAAAGAAATCAAGTATATATTTTCTTTGTTCATTTTACACCAAAGTTAAGAGAAAGATTACCTAATAATGTCAAATAAGTCATAATTCAAGTAACAGGAATGGTTGGCATCAAATCTCATAATCCTTAATTTAAAAAAGGAACGATAAGGAGAAACTAGCCATGTAAGAATTACCTTTCTATTCTTCTATCGTAAGTTTAGAAAACTTGCGAAACACGCATTTATCTAAAAAAAATTAGATATCGTATAAAAGCTTTCACAACTTCATTTTCCGCCACCAGTACCTTTCTGATATATCGGCAACTTCTTGTGTTTGGTTTGTCAACGAAGAAAGAATGATTGTTGGGAGGGCGCCCTTTGTTTGCAGCCTCGACTTCGGTCACTGGTGTTACAACAAGAACAACATATGGACACATGTATACACTTAACTAGTGGAGTATATGAAAAACTGTCACAAGATATGGATAAAAGCCAGATGTCCAATGATGTAGAAAGCGATGTTGAAATATGTTTAGTCGATGATGAGGATACAAGTAATAAAGATGGAAGCAATAAGGAGCTAGAGAGAAAAATAAAGATGGAGCCACCAGAGGAAACGGAAAACATTGAAAGCTTGGTAAGCTATACGATATCAGAAAGTTGACTTTTATCAAAACCATCTTTAAAAATAAAAAAGTCAGCAATATTAAAAGAGAAAATTTAGCCTGGCTGAACATTTTATTTATTTTTTTAAAACAATCTTGCATTACTTTTTTTGGGTTTGAAGTAGAGCAATCCACCAAGTTGGAAAACGTGCACGAACTCACAACAATGCATGACTTCTAAGACTTTTGTTGCACTTGCATTAGTTTCCAGTGATAAAAGGGCATATTTTCCAGCCTGGGTAATCCATGCTTTTATTTAATAAAGAATGATTCTTAATGTCAATTCTGATTGACAAATCCTACACTGGGGCTGAACCCTATTAGCTGGGGTGCCCTATACTGTGGGTAACGTTACTAACCCTGCTCTGGTCCAGTGGTGCAGTGGTGAAAATATATTATTATTTTAGTATAGATTGTATCAAGAAAGTGAAATTATACAATGAGAACCAATCAATTTGCAAGGCTATCTTGTCAATAAATATCAAGCCACAAAGCTTGTAAGAAAGATTTTGTCTTCAAGCTTGAGATACCTGTTAGCCACTTTCTGTTTCCCCTCTGTTACTCAATCCATTCCTAGCAGGCGTGCAATCAGGAATTTCAGAGGGGAGGGGTCCAAGACACTAAAAAGGAAAATATTATTTCATGAAAATATTACTTCTCTGTTACTCCTTGATTGCCTGAATATTGCTTCAAATTATATATTGAGAATATTGCAAAATTATTCTAGACTTTCTAAGTACTTTAACATCTAAACATTTCTAAACATTTCTAAGATAATAAACATTTCTTCCAACATAAACCAAATAAACAGCCTCATTGCAATTCAATTTGGAATGTAAGAAGTGACATCCATCATGTTACTGATGCTTTGATTCTTGCTTGTCATTGTGTCAGAATGTGTCATTTGTGGACAATTAGCAATTTTCCCAGAAAAAAGGCATTTTTCCTCTGTTGAAAAACGGGGCAGGGGTCTGTTACCCCAGGACCCCTCCCATAATTATGTGCCTGTCTAGCCATAATACAGCCATATACTGATCTTCATTGCAGCAAGCGGAATCTCCTTGCGAAACAGGCTCAGTAGATCAAATAAAAGGAAATGTTTCCAAAGTTGTTGCTGGTAATATGAATGTGGATGATTTTGATGAAAGCAAGAAGGAAAGTAGCTGTACTGAAATAGAACAAAGTGATCAGGATAATTTGATGTCAGTTGAAAAACTGGATGAGTACCTTGATGAATCAAGTGAAGATGAAGATACCATTGATCATTGTGATTATGATGATGATGGGGATGTATTCGACAGATTCCATTTCGAGTCAGATCACCTTGCTTTCAAGCACAACAAAGAGTGAGTCTTTTATACTGTAATTATATGAGTAATCAAATACTACAACATTTAGGAAATATTTTAATCTACTTCCCAGTTTTTAAATGAAGATATTTTATGATTACAGAGAATAGATAAAAATCATTTTCCTTATCCCATGTCATCCCAAAACAAATTACAAAATGCTTTTTTACACAAAGTAGTTTATTTTTCAGTGCATATTTGGAGGCCTCCTAGGAATCTATTGATATACTTGCCTCTGTGTTTATTAAATACTCAGCAATATTTGCATGAAATTTTTTATTAGTGGTTTTGTGCATGAAATATCTTAAATGCAAAACTGAAGCTGAAAAACAGGAGAGATTAATTGAAACTCCTAATTTATTTTAGCTACAAAAGTTTGCTTAAAACTTTGATATTATTGGAAGCAGCCAGAATGGAGTCTGTTAAGGTAAAGTTCTGATTTTCATAAATTCATTATTAATTGATTTGATGTACTTTGGGCATTTATGAATTGCATTGATTCAAATGATTTGATGTATTTTGATCTGAATTATTTGAATGCTTTGCTATTAACATTATTCCACCATATTCTGAATATGACTTTCAGCATCATACCATTTTCATTTCAAACTAGGATCTTGAGCGACTCCAATTGTGGAAAGAGAAGGCATTAAAAGATCCAGTTTCATTCGTAGAGTCTTTGCAGTCAACGGTGAGTCCACAATGGATTATACCTGCATTCTCATTTCCATTTTTTGCTTCTACTCTGTCAGATTTTTAATAATATGTTTAGAGATGACTGCAAAGTAATCAATGATATGAAGTTTCAAAATAGGATTGGTTATTTGGTTAGAAGAAAAGTTTTTCAAAATTAAACAATTGGAAATTTGTTCACAATAAAAAGTATTTCATTAAAATTGAAATCATTAACTGACTGAGCTTTAGGTTACCATAGAGGTCAAAATATTTCTTTGAAAGGGATAGAGACTGGAATTCGTTTAGAAGTGGATAGAGAAGTCAAAATTCGAAAAATTTGTTTCTATTCATATTTTGGGTATTAAATTGTTGATGTGTTACAATAAATCTGAACATTTGTTGAGTGTAATATGTCTGTCACAAGTATGGAAGCAGGATGTAGGCCTGCATCTAACCCAGGCCAAATCCACTTACAATGCAAATTATAAGGAAATAGGTATAGCATATCATGATAGGGGTATAGATCATACACAAAAGATAGATCTAAAATTTTAAAAACTCTAACAGCCATGAGATAAGAAGTTATACAATTAAGTATGACCATGACTGCATGATCCCTTAATGGAGTAACTAGGTATGTCTACTTTTAGCGAAGATAGTTGTGCAATGTTGTGATTATTTTTATTATTTCTAAATAGCCATTAATGCTTTATCTCATTTTTGGCACTTGCCAATGTTCCGGAAAATATGTTTGCACCCTTTTGTTCGTTTGGCGGCCCTGGAATGGTACCATTTTAAGCCCTGAGACTGCTTCTCAATCTTTAAGCCTGTACCTATACTGTCAAGGTTTACTTGTAAAATGCTCGCCTTGACGGATTCCATACCTTTAATAGCACAACAAATAACATTAATCATAGATCTGCAGAATTCTAGTAAAGTTGGTTTAGGCACGACCGGTAAAAAATCTCTATAGTTGTTAACAAAGCCCGATCTCCCTATTAGGAAATTTTGATGGCGAAAAACCCAGGACATATACAATAAAATGTCCAGCTTTAATAACGAACTTTATTCTGATCGCGTTGCAAATTTTGCATTCTTCCCGATTTATCCGCACTTCCCGTATTTTCTGGCTATTAATTGCCTTCTTTTTAGACAGACCCGTACAAGATCAGATGTTTTTTGGTCGCCAGATCAATAGAGTTAATTGATTTTCCAAACACCAGTCTTGTCTTGATCTTTACAAACGGCGTCAAGAGGGATTGAATCAAATTGAAAAATGGCATAAAACTTAACTGGATTTTATGAAAACTAAATCTGAACCAATTAAAACATGTTGGGTCATATTCTATATTATCCAGCTGGAAACCAATAGACTTGTAGAAGCGGAAAGGAGATTTCAACATGCGTGAAAGGTTAGACTCGTTTTTCGTTGCAATCAACGAACGTTGGCAATCTGCTTTTTGTCAAAATTTCAAAGTTTGTGAGTGTGGTAGAAAATGCATTGATAGCAACCTCGTTGAGAGAGAGAGAGAGAGAGAGAGAGAGAGAGAGAGAGAGAGAGAGAGAGAGAGAGAGAGAGAGAGAGAGAGAGAGAGAGAGAGAGAGAGAGAGAGAGAGAGAGAGAGAGAGAGAGAGAGAGAGAGAGAGAGAGAGAGCAAATAAATATTAAAAGCTATCAACCACACTTCGCTACTGGGCGTAAGTATAGGGTATTAGCAGGGCTTAATCACATAAGAGAGTCTACGCCTGATTTCTTAAATATTTTCTTTTTTGCACAGGACCCTCCTAACCTCCCAGAGCGAAGACAAATACCGGGCCTACCGAATGTTAATTGGATGCAGTATCTAACGTCAGCTGACTTGCTTAAATATGAGTCCGGGAATCAAATAAGCACCCGAAGAAGTTTTCGCTCCAAAGGTCAACTTTAACTAGTTCTCTTTTAGTTTCTCACATGCTTACTTTTTTAATCTTTTCTTGTTTACTATTCCATACCCAAATTTACTCAGGTTCTTATGTTAGCTTTAAGACAATATTGTGTACTATTATCCTATTTCCACGTCTTTAGAAACCTTTGCCTGTTTCGTGTGTCTGGTAAAACCCACTCTACCTTGTGAACCAGCTGAAGTCGCTTGTCGCATGGGTACTCGAAATACTTGTATGCAACCTAGTTTGTACAATCTTAGGGCAATGTAACTGCCAGAACGCTTGTCTGTTTTGAAAAGAGGTATACCAAGAACCGAGTCAGAAGTTTTCCGGACCATCCTTGACATAGCCGATTGTATTTCTGTAAGCAGGAATTCCCTGATTTATCTGGATATTGTTTCAGAATCGTTGAATATATTTGCTTGTAAATGACAGGAGAATCGACTGTGGAAGATGATCGAATGAGACCGTTTACAAGTGCTCAAGAAGACAATGATGGCGCTGCTTCTGATAGGTCTGTATGCATTGCTGCCTTCCACACATGTGGCACCCTGAATAAAAGATTTCTTTTGCATTTTTTAATTGCCGACATTCCATTCATTTGAATTTGTGAGCTGCAGAAAGGAGGATGAAGCAGAGGATTAACTAGAAAGTTGTGCCATTAAACTTTTCTCAGCTGCAAGAAGGCGCCAAATGAGAAATATTTGTAGATAACAAAGCTTTTGTTCTGACCGCAGGAGCCTAGAGACTGGGTATTAGTTTAAAGTTTTTACCCAAGGTTTTATTATTTTCAGTCGGTGGTGCGACTTTCTAACGAGCATGCTTAAGTTAGGCACCTTGATGGTTTTTGAAAACAACCCTGTGTTTCAAATGTTCATTCTCATTTGGTTTTTGAACGATCTTATCTTCATTTTAAAGACAACACACGTTTGGAAACTTTTGTACTTAGAGTTTTTGTACTTTTGTACACGATTTTGAACTTAGATGGTAATATGGTTCCATTTTAATTTGTCAATAGTTTAATTCATAGTAATCAAACCATGTTGTGTTAGCAGCTTTGTTTTGATGAATAAATCACTTCTGTAATATCAAAATTTTGATGTTTCCTTTCTAGTTCACTAGATCATCAGAAATTTGTGAGAGGAAGAATGATAGATGAAAACAAAGCAATGACGTTTAATAGATTGTGGACTTCAGAGGAACAAGTCAGTGCTTAAATTGTTGATATTCACTGCTTGCTAGTCTTTCCCCAAAACGTGTCAAAATCGCTTCAAAATGCATACAGTTTCCTGCAACTGTGCATGCCATTATACTTCTCATTTCCCTTAAGGTCAACTTTAGTTGCGCACCAGGCAATTTCATTAGGACAATGTAAAAAACAATAAATACGATAACTTTTGATTGCAAACCTAGTATGACTGTTAACAAAGCCAAACTGAACAGTTGGGCATATTTGGGCCTAAATTAGATACATACATACACACATCAATATACATATATTAAAGTGTACACCAGACACCAAATGATTATTATTATGCCCCAAACTGTGCACCAAAAAGGTTATCGGGTGCACAACGCTTTCTTTCCATTCTGGCTTAGAGGCTTTATAAGCCTGCGAAGTTCTGTTTTTGATCTTTGTTGACGTCGTTGTGATCACAAACTCGTTTAGGACACATCCCGTGATCTTCCCTCTTGAATCACGACAGCCAGCTTGTCACAGGATTCAAGTGATAGGAATAAGTAGGCCAGCTTTGCAAGCGTGAATGGCCATTTCTGTGATAGCGCCGTTAACTTAATTGCCATTTTGTCTTTTAATCTATGTTACATGGCAAGTGCGAAGAGATTCGATGGAGCCGTCGCTTCCTGTGACATTGCGATTTTCCCCGCGCTTATGATATCCAACGGCTTTTACAAACGTGTAATCCAATTTTATCTTATAACTATAAATTATCGGCAAAATTTATCGATAGAATACAGAAGTTTCGAAGTGACGGCTGCCAAACAAACTTTGTCCCGTTAAATTTTAAACAACACGTTTTTTGTTTGTGTTCTTGCCTATGCTCTGGGCTTTTCGATTTGGCCAACAATCGGAAGCCTGTCATGAAAAGGATGCAGCATACGTACGGCTTAAGCCCTTCTTTGACGCATGCCAATTTATGTGAATTCGTGGGGTTTCTGTGACTCAAAGTTCCGACCAAATGTACTGCACCAGTAAATGAATGGATCGCATCGTATCAGCCATTTTCCCTACGCTGATTTGATTATTCATTTTCGGTTCTTTTATCGGTAAAGCTGTGTTCCCAAGAGCATGTGGTGTTGGAGTGAGTGCTCAATGTTTAAGCACTAATAGCTGGGCTTTTTAGTGGGTTTCAATTTTTTAGTATTCCAAATTTGTTCTTCGCCCCATGTTTGCACCCACGCCTTAGCTGTGCTTTTGTTTTAGGAAAAGTTAGAAAAGCTTCTGCATATTTACCCACCGGAAGATGTCGAGGCAAGGCGGTGGGAGAAGATCGCCAGAGCCCTTGGAAACAGAACCCCGAAACAGGTGATATTCAGTTTATAATTAATATTTGTTAACAGTCTATGTTTGGTATTTCTGCAGATTTCCTCTGTATCGTTGGCCATGCATTAACACCATTCTTTTAGGGCACTGTCAGGTTTCACAGTTTCAATGCTGTGTGCGTTGTTGGCGTCCTGTGCCAAAGAAACCATTTATGTTCTTATCTTTGTATAGTTCGGACTTCGAGAATGGCTTGAGGTAGCTAAGCTGTTTGCAATTTTAATGGCTAATCTTTTTTAAAATCTTCCTAACCCCAGCAATTGTCTGTTGCTTTTCACAAAAAACTGTTTTCTCACCGGTTGCAGAGAAAAACACCCTGTTGTCTGTGTGTCCCTTTTCGAATAAATGAACAGTCTTTGAGAATAAAGGCTCTTTTCAGCAGGAAACACTGCAAGTGCACGGAAAATAACAAGCGATTCAATCAACAATCTAAAAGCTCAAACGATGAGGAAGTGTTTTCGTACGGACTTCATGATATGCGTTGTTTTTTTTAGCAATAACTAATCGTTATTATCATGGCATTTATCATAGCTTGCATCTAAAGGCTGTCAGCAAGCAGCTCTATATGTGGGCAAAATCGATGTTTTAACGTCATTCAAAAATCAAGATTTGTCATCGTTAAATCTGAAGATTTATCTTTAGCACAGCACTTGTAAATCCTGTTTCCTCCCAAATTAAATAAACGCATCGTCTGGACTATAGAACAATGACAGAATAATTGAAACAGTCATGAGACTATTGCAGCGACAGAGAGCTATTTTCAAGATCAAGGAAGCTAAGAGTTACGATTGATTTCGATTGCTTGTGCCCTCGTAATCAAATCGTGTTTGCACCTGAAACTCTTGCGAGTGTACTTTCTTAAAGTGATGATAACTGAGAATGTGTTGGATATGCATCATGCCTGTGTGAATAGATCACTAAAAGTTTCTATGGAATAAACATGATCTATTGCTTTGTTTTTGTTTTTGCATGGAAGGTGTCGAGCCGAGTCCAGAAGTACTTCATCAAGTTGGCGAGGGCCGGCTTGCCAATTCCTGGTCGCACCCCTCACTTGACGACCCAAAGAAAGGTACCACGCCCCCATGCAGCTATTTGCGTGTTCAGAGTTAACTATTCTTCGCGTATTCAAAGTTTTTCTTGTGGTGTCAGTAAAGCAGATCTTCATTTGTTCTTAGTTAAGAAGATTTTCTTGTATTCAAATTGAAGCAGATCTTCATGTATTCAAAGTGAAGCAGATCTTCATGTATTCATAATGAAGCAGATCTTCATGTATTCAAAATGAAGCAGATCTTCATATATTCGAAGTGACGCAGTTTTTCTTGTATTCAAAGTGAAGCAGATCTTCATGTATTCAAAGTGAAGCAGATCTTCATGTATTCAAAATGAAGCAGATCTTCATGTATTCGAAGTGACGCAGTTTTTCTTGTATTCAAAGTGAAGCAGATCTTCATGTATTCAAAGTGAAGCAGATCTTCATGTATTCAAAATGAAGCAGATCTTCATGTATTCAAAGTGAAGCAGATCTTCGTGTATTCGCAAAAACGCACTCTATAGGTCTCGCCTTAAGACTCTTCTCTGTAAAACTACCATCAGTTACTTCTTAAAATTGACCATCTACTTGATCTCACTTCAAGATATAATTGACCTTGCACAGTATATTTTCAAGAGGAGAGGGCAGTTTTCCAAAGGAGAATCCTAAGGCAAGACATAGTGTGAGTTTTTGTGAAGATCTGCTTAGCTTTAAGTACATGAAAATCTGCTCCACTTTGAAGAAAAGAAAATCTGCTTCGCTTTAAATACATGAAGATCTGCTTTGCTCTAAATACATGAAGATCTACTTCAATTACTGTGTACACAAGCGTGATAGAACCGTGCTAAATGGATATTGGGGTTTTTTGGTACAAGTGGCAGCACCTTTAACAGAATTTTCAGAGCAGGGTTTAATTATCTGTTACAGTCCAAAATGAACCCGATGAGTTATCGCAACTCGACGTTCTTTCCTTCATGGAAGCCAAGCATGTACATGACAGAAGAGGACGATGATGACGCTTCGAGCGTTACCACAATGCAATCGGATGACACGCCATACCCATCAGTGAGTTTGTTGCAATCCTTTTGCTTCTTCGTAGATTCTGTTTTTCTAGCATAAGTGCTTTAGATGACACTGGAGGGAGATGCCTGATCGGGGGAGATGCCTCTTCCAGCATTGCCCTTGAAGGGAGATGCCTGTTCGGAGGGAGATACCTCTTCCAGCATTGCCCTTGAAGGGAGATGCCTGTTCGGGGGGAGATACCTCTTCAAACATTTCCCTTGAAGGGATATGCCTTTTCCGGCATTACTCTTGGAGGGAGATACCTCTTCCGGCAATGCCCTTGAAGGGAGATGCGTTTTCCGGTATTACTCTTGGAGGGAGATACCTCTACCAGCATTGCCCTTGAAGGGAGATGCCTGTTCGGGGGGAGATACCTCTTCAAACATTTCCCTTGAAGAGATATGCCTTTTCCGGCATTACTCTTGGAGGGAGATACCTCTTCCGGCAATGCCCTTGAAGGGAGATGCCTCTTCGGAGGGAGATACCTCTTCCGGTATTGCCCTTGCAGGGAGATACCTCTTCCACCAGTACTAGGCATGCTGTTCAGAGTGTATGCATCTTAGTGATTGTTTTTATTACCAAACCATTCTAACGTAATAGCCGCCTTTCTCTCCCTCTTTTGTTTTTCCCTCCCTTCAAGGCGATGACCGCTTTCAAACGGCGATCGAAACTGGCTATATATATTTTGTCTTTTTTTGTTATTTTCTGGCATTTGCATATTTTGAGAAGTGTTGGACGGAAATGTACTTTAGTATGCTACAATCATGTTTCCGCTATTTCCCGCAGTTGCGTATTACACCACAAAGCATATGCTCACCGCTTTCAAAAATGTCCACCACTTTCAAAAATGTCCACCGGTTTCTGTTTTTTATCACTGTGAAGTTTCAAGTTGGTATGGTGAATTTGAAAGCACTTGGTTTTGATTTTGCTTTTAGGACGAGGAGTCTATTCCGGCTGATTTAAAGGATTCGGCCGAGTACAAAGAGCTTATGAACCTCAAAAGGCTACGAAAAGAATGCAAAGAGGTAAGATTATCTTGGCTAGCCTTTCTTTTCTTCGCTTTCAAATATTCTTTTTGCAGCGAGGTTTGGGAACGAAGCCTTTCCTGTGCATTTTTAATATAGACAAGCAAGGAAAGATTAGCAGTCCCGAGTGGGTTATTTTTATAAATCAGTTGTGTAAATATTACTGGTGAAAGCCCACCCTGCTCTTTCTATCTTTCATTTTGCCCAGTTGATAAAAACTAATTATGTTTTGGTTAAGGGCATATTCCAATGCAGTTCTTGTGGTATATCTCCGATCAAGGGACCAAGATGGCACTGCCTTGATTGCCCTGATGGCTCTCCATACAGTGTTTGTAGAAGCTGCAATGAAAGGTAAACTAGTCAATATTTCCTATATCACTTTCAAATGTGGTCTACCTGCAGCGTTAATATTTACAAAATGCTAATTATCATTGTTTCCTTCGTCCAAGATGCAACCTTTAGTTTACCTTAGCAATATGTATTGTAGTGCACCTACATTACTTGCCACGTCATCAAAACCCACGTGACCGTACGGTCGCAGAAAATTTTTCAGGAATAAAGTTCTGCAGGAAATATTTTGCAAAATGCTTTGCAAGAAAAATGTCTGTTTATTTCTTTTCAGTAAAAAGGAAAAAAGTAACAATAATACTAATACTAATAATAATATTAATAATAATAATAATCGAATGTTTTAACAGGATGACCTATCAGTACAATATATACTGTTATCATTAGGGTCCTGAAGTAAGTGAAGTTGAACAAATATAACTGTGTCCACAGTAGATGCCTTGCCTATATTGAAATGAAATTTAATGCTTTCAAAGTGTTCGATTGCATTGCCAAAGTTCCCAATCATGGACAGCTGAGGGCCAAAAAATACAAATGTTTATGTCACCAGGAAACATAAATGATTTTAAACTGAAAGTAAAAATCTACTTCAAATGTAGTTTGATAGAGAACGAGTAACCTGGAGAGATGTTTTTTCATTGAATAAAACATATCAATACTGTTTTCGGTATACACGCTTTTTTTTATAAGGAACCTACCTCAAGGCCTAGTTCCAAAAGTTCCTTATTCTTAGACCTCAAATCATCAGATTTTAGTACCAAAAGTTCCTTAAAAGTTCCTTAATTTTCGCTGTACATCAATAAGCCTTAACACTTAATAGCGAGAGGGGCGAGATAGAGTATGCGGAAACTACTCGACGAAGCACTTGACACACGAATAGCAAACAATATATGCGAGTATTGGCTCGTGATTTCGTTTTTTTAGTAGTACAAGTTCCTTAAATATTTCGGCCATCTACATGTAGGTTTCTTATAAAGTGGTTCCTTATAAAAAAAGCGTGTATATTTCTATCTTTGCAGAAAATCGATTCAAGATTTTTGTCCGGTCGTAAGAAGGACAACTTTTTTTCCATGCCCTGCTACTTGCTATCTACACTTGCATAGATCCCGTTTCCCATTGCTTCGTTTTTGTCTCATAAGGCCTGACTTGAAGCAAAAGATTCTCTTTCGAATGACTGTCAACAAAGCACTCTGAGTTGTAAGCTGCTTTTGTAAATAGGAAAAGACAAAGCTTGCATTAACGCCGACCTAAAACGCTCTCTTTTTGTGCCGAAACAGCTAATATTTATTCCCATTGATAAAAATGGGTGTTTCTTTATTATCTTCGTTGCTGGCAAGTGATTTTTTATTAATTTGCAGCAAACAGTAGAAGCCTGCTAAGATTTCCTTATGGGCTCAAATTTTTAACAAATGGAAATGCTTTCAAAGATTCCACGCCTGTTAAAACGATTTCTTCCAGGGATGCTGGGTACAGGCCCGGCTGCATTTTGCCTTGTTGGGGGCTTATTAGGCTTTGATTCGAAGCAATGATTCGAAGCATGTATTTTGCCAGCAATAATCTGCTGATTTAAACAGTGCAGTTGTTTCTTTTAGATTTGTCTACTCGTATCTGTCTCTCTTGAATTGAATTGATTGAATATGATGCTGAATGATTATATATTTGCGACCCAACCAGTGCCGTGGGAACGAAATTCATTTTACCACACTTTCGTTGAGATTTAATCAAACGACCATGACCATGCTTAACTTATATTCTAGGAATGCCCACGTGTTCACGAATACTCACTCAGCCAGGCATCGGGTCGTGTTAGCAGAGAAAAGCGCATCATTTGTCGATGGTGATTATACGAATTTCGAGTTACAGGAGGGAAAATACAACTACCTTGATCCCAACTTTTTACCCAATCCAAGGTGACCTCGGCCTTCTGCAGAGCATATGGTCCAGGATTGGATAAAGCGACTCAAGTGGTCCCACAGCCTCGAATGCACAGCCACTACAGGGACCCAATGACTGTCGAAAAGCGAGATTAAAATGTTGGATTCTCTCAACAAATTTCCAGAATACAGAATGCAATTCTCTTCTTTTTTTGTTTCTCTGCATATTCAGTTTTCAATTGATGTTTCATTTTTCTGTCCCTCCGCTTTCTTTTGACCTATTCTGCAATAGACATTCCTAGTTACTCCAGTCTTAGCGGTTTGCTAATTTTGAAAGAAAATCAATTTCTTGCTGACTAAGCAGATTTTCAACAAAGGAGAAACAAACTTGATATTATTTTCCACTGTTATAAGTTATGAAGTAATATTTGTATTTCAAAGGACTTGTTTTCCCTTTGCCCTTGTTAATTATCTGAATTGGTAAACATTTTGTTGTCAGTCAAGAGCACGGTGACATTTTTAGAAAAGCCTCAACATTAACCACGAGGCCGCAAAGCTCCTGAAGATATTGAAAATTGAGGCTGTGTGTGCGCTACCCTGGGTACCAGACTCACTATGTATACAACAAAATAGAGTGAATCTCTATTACTTTTTCTCTATTATTAAATAGAGCGAGACTCTATTATTTTACATAAAGCGAGTCTGGTACTCAGGGTATGTGTGCACAACTTGTGGCCTAGGCAGGTCCTTGCAGCTGACTTCCACTTGCGTCATATGCATTTATACACTTTCTAGCCATTTAACTTATTACACAGTTGACTATATCCAAGTTGAATATATAGTTGAGTATATCCAATGCATAATGAAGTATAACCATGTGAAACTGCTGCTAAACCTTCGCGTATTTCCTTCCTAATTGGACCGATGCGTATAATCTGCTCTCATTCACTGAGAACGAAATTGATTTGTACCTTCTGCAAAAGTAATTACATTGTCATTTAATTTTGGCGACCTGTCGTCACTAGGTTATACGTGTCCAAGACACGAAAAGCTTCGTTCGTGTTTGTCATGTTTACCGTACGTTGAAATATAATCGTTCGATTCGACAAGTACGATTCGAATGGCCACCCACACCATAGGTGATTGATGTTGAACAAGCTGCTGGCTTCTGTACTGCCATTTTGTTTGGCAGGTGAACTTATCCTTTCCTGTAAGTCCACAACGTCACCAAGCGATTGGTTAAATCGTACATAGAGTAGTTCTGCTAATGTCAATGCCGCCATGAAATAATAGGGATGGATTATGATAACTGAGTCAAAGAGCCTGTACTACATATTATTGAGGGAGAGGTGTTGTCAAATACAAATTATGGCTTTAAAGATACCTGTGTATAAAACAAGACTTCGTACTTGATTCGTCATCTAACTAGAGCAAGATTTTCTTTAAAATGTATGGAACCTTTCTCGTCGGTGATCCAACTTGGACCATTCCCCGGGACAAGATTTAGAGAGACAGCTCCCTCAACTGCCTGTTGCAAAACATTTAAAAAAAGATTGGTTTGAGCTGGAAAATCATCTTATGGCAGTAGCCTCTATAACACTCTTTTAGGATTTTGAACAAATGATGGACAAATCACGAATAACGCTATACTTTGGGATCCGATCTTTGAAGTGATTCCCATACCGTAAGTCCTCGAATTAGCCCCTGGGGGCTTATTTATATTGATATTTTTGGATGGGGGCTTATTCGAAGGGGGAGCTTATTCAAGGGGGGGGGCTTATAAAATTACCTGAAACATGTTACATGAAAAGATAATTTTTTAAATTTCTTTTTTTCATAATATAGAAAATAATCTAAATAAGAAGTAACATTTGCTTAAGTTACTAACAAAAATATAAAGTTTTGTTATAATTCACTAAAATGCCAAAGGCAACCTCAGGAGTCGAAAATTAGAAACTCGAGGGGGCTTATTCGAGGGGGGAGGCTTATTGAAAATTTGTAGTTCTGGGGTGGGGGCTTATTCGAGGGGGGGGGTCTTTTTCGAGGGGGTGGCCAATTCGAGGATTTACGGTATAAATTTCCAGACCAACTGGTATGTTGGTGATGTCCTAAACCAAAAGAAAGAAAAGTAACTCTAGTGCCTCGAAAGTATCAAGTGAGGCCTCCACATTTTCTAATTATGCAGCTTTTAAGCTTTCCTTATTAATTTGGAAAAGCGAAAAAATTTATCGGTTTTTATGGTTGTAAAATAAAGTTTGCTTTATTTTGCATTATCGACTAGGTTTGTATTATTGGTTTTACATCGGGTTGTGGACGTTTTCGTCCTTTCTCTACATGATATTGAAGAAAGAAGCCCTGTGCATATGCCCCTAGACCACTTTTCACTAACTACTTCATTTTATGATATGCAAACCTTTCTTCAAGTTCAATATTTAATGTACCTATTTGCCAATATTTTATGTCATTTCGTTAGCACAATCCATCACTTTCTTGTTTGAAAGCGTTTCTTTTCAGTTGATTTTGACACCTTCGCGCATGGATCCTGCATTGCATGTGTTTTTGCTATCAACTATGCTTTCTCTCATCATATTATTTCCGATGATATAGTTGCAATCTTCGTCCTCATATCACGCCTGGTCCGCTTGCATGTGGCCGCTGGTGAAACTGAAAGCTGTTCAACAGATAAATTTAACTTTCAAAACAGTGGCCAGCTTGTAAAGCGACATTTGATTTTTTTTGCTCAATGATCAACATCACAAGATTTCTTCAAATATTTGTTTGTGGCAGTTTCGTCAAACCGACAAATCCGCGTCGCACACTACTTGCAGAGGCGAAGACACCGGCGGTCGACCCCCGCCCGGCGGTTATAAAGATCATCGGGCGACCAGACCATCCTTACAGGCATTTCATGCTCAAGGTATAATGGCGACCAATGATGGATCCTGCATGGAACTCGCACTGGAAGGAGAGCGACTCTGTAAAAAAGGAGACTGCCGAAGTGGAGTTTCATACTTCGAGGCTGCGATTCAAAAAGGAACCGAGGATTTAAAGACTTTGAGTGCAATATACAGTCAACTCGGAAATGCCTACTTTTATTTGCAAGAGTACGAGAAGGCACTGGAATTTCATAAACACGATTTGACACTAGCCAGGACTCTGGGAGACCGTATCGGAGAGGGGAAAGCTAGTGGAAATCTTGGGAACACTTTGAAAGTTCTTGGGAAGTTCGAAGAGGCAATAGTATGCTGTACAAGGCACTTAGATATCTCACGGGAGCTCAGAGACAAGGTAGGAAATTTTTCGCTCTTCAGGGCTGTTTCCTTTTCAAATGTCAACAAAACTTGGGTAATGACTTGCGAATGTATCGATATCTTAATCTATCACACTCAGATGGCAACGTCGGTCCTTAATTTGCTGTGAAATTGATTGCATATGCTAGCAAATGGCCGTAATTGTATCACACCGCTTGAAACATTATCAAGTTGTCGTAAACATTCGACTCTGGGCAAATGATTGAATTTCAGCCCATCAAAGTCAGGCTGGCAAAGTTAAAGCCTTTTTTTGATCGCTTATGGTATCAGTATTCCGCGACCTTTTAGTCATATTTATGAGTTGGTTTGGACCCCAACAATTATTTTGTCGATATCAGGCTAGATGTTTTTCGTGGAGATTTTGCTTGTATACAGTACAAATAAACTTGGGATTGCTTATACTATGTCGTGAGTTCATACTAATGGAGCACAGTTGGTTGTAAGAGAGGAGTTTCTTCGAACCTAATTAGCCTACGATATTTACCGTGTAGCAATATATATTGCTCTTGTTGAGAATAAAAATGGTATAACTGTCTTTATTTCATTAAATCCAGAACATTTATAAACTCTGTAATGAGGCAGCTGATTAAAATTTAATCGATTTAATTTCTAAGCATTTTTGCAAATTTGAAAGAAAAGATTAACTATGGTGAAGGGGACACTTATACTTCAGATGGACTCAAAAAACCTCCCGTTTTCCCAACTTTTAAATTGTCAACAGTCCCATTTATATCATCCTTTGATCATACTATATTAGAAGGGAAATAGTGAGAAATAAAAAAATTTTTGTGCCTCTTCATGTTTAAAGAAAAAAGAAGACATCTCATGCAGACAGATTTTGGGAATAATTCATTCACAGTCTTTTACAGTTTACTAGAAATAACATCTAAAATTAACAAATTAGAAATAGCCAAAATTCCATTTGGCTTTTTTCTTTTTGCTAAGAGGAAAATATTTCAAGAATTTGTATAGGTATTTTCATAGGAAAGGGGATGTTTAAAACTGAGAATTCTAATATTTGCTTGTGTGTAGTCTGCAGAAAGGATAATAATGATCAAACAAATTTTTGAATTCAAGTTACTTTCACTGGCAACAAGAATTTTCATTAGTGGAAATTATTGCAACATAATAAGTGACGGTAAGCACAGTGGGAAATGATATGTGCTGCAACTCTTGATTGAGTCTGCCACCATATTTTAGCCACAACTCTCTGCCATGGTAATGTTGCCAATGGTACATAATTTCGTCCAGAAGTTCTGACACATATTGTGGCATACCAGCTGCCCAATTTTTAAAAAGATAACATTTTCTATAAGAATTTAAAAGAGCGAAGGATGTAAGCCACTGTTTTATCTAATATTCATGAAAGCCAGAAACTTGCAACCAGCAAACAGCCATTGCATTAATGACTGATTTAGGTCATTCTCATCAAATTTTAATAAGATACTTGTCAAACATTTTTCACCTTGTTGTAAATAACCTGTTATCTAAAAATCCAAAAGTATATAATTTTTGGCATTATGTTTTCATCCTTTCACGTGAGGTTTTATTATTAATTAGTTAAAAATCCAAGGGATGTTGAAGTTGAATCTTTTGTAAGCATGTGTCAATTTCCTCATCAAATTCAACATTTGACAAAAATCTTTAAATATGAAAAAGCATTGTGGCATCTAAGGGCCTGTTTATATGAGTAAATTCATCCCACCTCTCAGCTTATCCTCTGGCAGGTAGGATGAAATTATAGAATGTTTACATGGAAATTTTATCCCACCTTCCAGCTGTATACAGAGAAAGTCAGCCCACCCCTCAGCTTTTCATCCCACCTTCCAGCTGTTCCAAGACTCCCCTAAAGGGGACTTGGTACTGGTCTTGTTTTAGCGCCAATCATTAAAAGTTCAATTGCACAAAAAGAAATTTGGTTTGTTTGCTGTAAATTGCAGATATTTCAACAATGGACAAGGGAATAATCAATTTGTTCTCTCTGGTAACACAGTTGAGTGCATTACTAGCAATGGTTTCGCAGCTTCATAGCATAATTATGGATAGTATTTCAGAACATTGTAAATTTTTGCCATTTTCTTTTGCAAGATTCTGTATTGAAGCGGCATATCTCTGGAGTTTCATTAGAGACTAATTTCCTTGGCGCCTTGCTGGAGTCTATCTCAATACGATCAGCCATTTTGAATTTGCTAAGAATTTGCTAAGAAAGAGAATCGCTTGCGCACAACTAACGATTTCATCCCACCTTCCATCTTTAACCTTCCTTTCAGCATTTACATGGAAAAAATTCATCCCACCAAATGAGATCCCACCTCTCACCCAGTGATGGGCTGGATTATCTTCCATTTAAATGCAAAACGAAAAACACAAAGGATTCTATAGAAGAGAAAGATCTCACCTACCAGCTCACAGTCTGGAATGTGGGATAATTTTCTCCATATAAACAGGCCCTAAATTAGGATACAAATACTTCTTGTAAAGTCCTTTAATATGAGCAGATTCTGTCTGGGTACTTCATACTAAACAAAATGCTGATGACTTTTCTGTCCCATTTTCCAATATTTTGGTTTGATTTTGATTCTGTAGAGACTGTTACCAACTATTTCAGTGTTTAAAATTATAAGCAATGAATAATTTGTATATTCAATTTACACCAAAAGAACTGCAGGATCCTTTCATGCATGGAACCAGTTTATGTCAATGAACTAGTCATCTTCACAAGTTATCTTCACATTTTATGAAACAATCTGTGAGGGTTGTTCTTTAGGCTCTCAAATGCTTTTCAATGAAAAGTGTGTTAATGTTTGGGGCTATTTCTGTTTTTTTCTTGTGTTTTCAAAAAGATTTCTACTGCAAGGCTGTTTAAACAACTGGGTGTTGTCATGGCTTTCTTTTATAGTCCTCTAAGAATTTACTTCTAGATGATAAGAAAACATTTGTTTCAGTTATCTACCCTAGCTTAGATGTACCAGTAGTTACAATTATATTGATTAATCTTTTTTCTGTTGCTCAGAAGAAAGAGAGCAAGAGAAACCTGGTCTAACAGGTTTAACAAGTTGGATGAATAGAGTCATTTGTGCTAACTGTTTCTGTTGGACTTTAAAGCCAGCAGTTTGTTGGATTTTTGTCTTGTTTTTAATTCATCAAGCTCCTTCTTCCCAATGGCTAGACGAAATTACAACCACTCTATCTTCTATTCTTTTAAAGCTCCCTGGAGTTGAATTTGAATTTAATTACTTCGTGCCACACCCCTAAATAATTTGTCATAGCATTGCCAAAAACCAAATTTCATCTCACATGATCCCAAGTGTCTGTCATGCTAAAAGTCTACCTGCTTACACGCTCAACACTACAAGAGCATCAACCTCGTGAACTGCCTTTAGTAGAGTCCGTTTAAAGGCCCACCAGAAGAGGTTATAGGCTTTTTGTTAGATAGACTCTTCGAAACTGCTGCAAAAAGTAACGTATAAGCTAAGGGCAACTTTCTATTTGTTCTTTGCCGCGAAGAGTCACGTTTCTGACGTCATAGATACTTAAATCATTGCGAGAAACAGCTGGACATAATTTTTGTATTTTCGCTCTTCTCACGATCCTCTAGTGTTTTTCGACCCTAAACTGGCTATTTTTTTGTTAGCGTTTGGTCATTTTCCGACATTTGCATACTCTGAGGAGGGTTTGTCGAAAAAGCGCTCATGTTTGCATAATTTCAACCGCTGTTTCTTGCAATTGTGACGTTTTGAAGTATAGTTTGCATCTTTCCAGAGAGACTCGAATAAGTGAATTTGACGAAAGGTTGCTGCTTTGGTGTAAACATTGATTTCGAAAGGCATGTTGGCGACGTCACCATTATAAATGCTTCGGCTATTTGTCGGTTTGACGACCAAATATCCAGCAAAACTGTAGTCAGCATTGTTGTGGAAGAAAGCATAAGCCACGTGAGCAGCATGCACGGGTTTCGCTTGATGAAGTGCAGGCTTTGCTTATTTTGTTCACCGAAAGAAGACCGTATACGTCAACAAACTGAGTCGTGAGAGATGAAAACAAGGCCGTCGCAGAGGGCGTCTGGATTTTCTTCTAAAACTCCAGAGAGATTGTGACAGTCTCAGCTCATTTAGGTCTTTCCAGCTTTTGAAAAAATGCAACTTTGGGCCTAATTTTTAGTCTGATTTGCTTTTTGGTATTATGGTCTTAGTTTTCCATTAAACTGGTTCGATACATGTGCCAGTTACAAAGTATGTTGGAGAAATTTTGAAAATTGCCAACAACACGGGCGACCCAAGCTGGACTGGTGGAATATTTGTACTTTGGTAGGAAAAGATTTTGGCGGTGTCCAAGAATTTTTCGCCTCAATCTCTGCTAAAAAGAATTTTGTTTCCAGGTATGAGTCGAGAGTAACGATCCCATTATTCTGACCCGCACTATATAGGACGGTAGTAGAACGAACGAACGAACTACCGAACCGCCATTTTTCATAATTGAGGGCGCCAGGCAAATTTCATCACATTGTACTGAAAAATTGTAGTTTGAAAATTTCCTGAATTCGTACGAGGTCGATGCAAAGACAAATTGTTTGAAAGAAGGACATAGGAAGCATTGTTAAAGTGAGAGGTGGGGCCTAACTTAGAGTGGTTATGGCCACAGATAGTGGTATGGGAAATTTTGCTGGTGTTTTTGGAAAAAGTTGATTTGGAGAATGTTCTGCTCGAATGTGACTTGGTAGATAGAATGAAACTTTACAGCATACCAGAGTCATAGCTACGGAGCCTCGTTTTAGGGGTGTTAAATGCCATGTTATTTTTCACGCACGTTTTTATAAGAAGAAAAGTCTGTAAGAATATTTAGACTCAAAATTGCTGAAATTTAAGTATCATCTAAGAATTATGCCAGGCCCAGCCTTCATCAAGGCTAAAATGTCTTCTTTATCTGAGTGTTCTCCCAAAGCAGAACAACTGTCACTTTGACGCTAAATTTGTATATAAAATGTTTTAAAATACAGCAACACATCATGAAATATATTTTTTTGTTACTTAGGCGAATCTACACCTTTTATTGGGCAAAAATAATTTAAGAATTATCATAGGCTCAGAATAATCTTAGGCTCAGCATGGAAAATTTTTAAGAGTATTGAGGCTCGGCAAAGAATAAGGTATCCTTATGAAAATGGTTAATCGGTTGCTGCGTCTGTGTTTAGAAAGATTTCAAGCAACACTTTGCTCTGCAGGTTGGCGAAGCACGCGCTCTCTACAATCTGGGGAATGTCTTCCACGCCAAAGGTAAACACCTTGGAAGGAGCCGGCACAGGGACCCAGGAGACTTCCCGGAAGAGGTTCGATTCGCGTTGGAGAGGGCTGTTGAGTTCTATGAGTGAGTTGCTTGTGTAGTTGCCAATATGTCAGAAATTAGAAGCAAGTGGATAAATATCTATTACTGAGAAATTTTTCACAGTGAATCCAATTTTCTTGGTTAAATTTCCCTGAATTATCAAGAACAGTGTCCCAGTTGCTAATGGCTTGACTAATTTTGTCTACCTATTTTGAGTGTTTGAGGGATACTTTATCAATTTTTTGCTTTGACTAGATTCCAAATACAGCCATGCCTGTAAAGGAGGATCATTTATCACACGTTTAATAATTTTTCATATGATTTGTGTATATCATGGTAGTTTAGCACATCGACCCCAAATGACCCCTGTGAATCATATTAAGTTCCGAATTAGAATATGTACAGATCCCCTTGTTTCCTATCTTACAGCTTTCACAATGCTTTATTTGTTGATATATGTATACAAACGGCCTGTTTCGTTTGACCAGAGCAAATTTGGTGCTTGTCCGCGAGTTGGGGGATCGTGCAGCAGAAGGAAGGGCGTTTGGTAACCTTGGCAACACGCACTATTTGTTGGGCAACTTCGACAAGGCAGTCCAGTACCACGAAGAGGTAGGTCGTTTCTTTTCGTTTACAATCTATTGCGGGTGTTAGGTTCCTGAAAGATGAATGTTCTCGGCATGCTTTTACAAGTTGTTTCATGCACAACGTGTTGTACTCTTATTCGTCCCTGTACAGTCGAACCTTTGTATAAACCGTTTTCAGAGTCAGTCAAATTGTTCCGGGACAGTTCGTTTTGAATTTTCTTATCGCTTCATCGCAATTCCTACCTTCAAAACAGACCTACGAATGTTGATGTAATGTATCAACATCAATAAAAGAACAAAGCCATCGCCGAGAAGAATGGGAGGCCTGGGGCAAAGCTGAAGTATGAGGCAACCTTAGGGGTGATTTGACCGGACGACATCATAGTGGCCGTTAGTCCGAGCCGTCCGGTTATGAAATGTGAGGGATGTGACGAGAATAGAATCCGTCATGGTGGAAGAGCCCGTGTTTGACCTCCTGCTGTATGCAGTGTGTTCTTCACACGTGGATTTTGCATGAGATATGCTTCAGCTTCGCTCAACTCAGATTAAAGATGTCTGTAACAGTCATTAACTGGAACTGTTCCAATTTATGTGCATAATCTGGCCCACCAATGTTATATTGACAGTAGCAAGCTTCCTTAATTTGCCTTTCTCGTGAACATCGAGATAATCAACGCTTATTGTACTAAGAACTCCATCTTGCTCCTTGTACATTGGCTAATTTCGTGAGAAGGTGGGCATGTCTGGATCAAAGACTAAAGAGATGAATGTTAAAAATGAATCTTTCATAGGTATTCTGAGTATTAGAAACAGTCTGGCTCTGAACATTTGGTTATTTTCCAGCGACTGATGGTAGCCAGGCAATTTACCGACACTTCAGCTGAGAGAAGAGCCTTCAGCAATCTGGGAAATGCTCATGTCTTTCTAGGTGAATTCGAAATCGCTGCCGAGTATTATAAGTAAGTCGTTTTGTTATTTTCTTGGATGAAATAGCCCTTGCCTCACAGAGAGCAATATTATTTTTGTTGAGCTTCGAAACGCCCAACCGATACCCATAATACTGCCTGGCCCCTTGCCCCCAAGTGAATAACAAGATACACATACTAGACCAGGTCCAATAGGTTGAGAAATGATTAGTACTTCAATGAAGCGTGAATATGGTCTGGATTTCAAAGACTGCTTGATAGGGCTGCTTGTTGAACTAAGAAGTGATATTTTAAAGCTATTGGTGTCCACTCGGAGCTGAAAGAATCACAGTTCCTTAAAAAATTTCTATCACGGAGGACTATATTTTGTATTGACCATTGTTTCCTGAATTGTTTTGTAATCTGATTAAAAAGGTTTTAGGTGAGAGAATAATTTACTCAAATACTAGCAACACCTATTTTCTCATATGACAATTGTTTACTGTGCAAACATAACTTAAAAATCTTTGTACTCGTGTCAGACAATTAAGAATCAGTTGGCATATCATTGCATTCTGAACTAAAGCAATTTTTGCCTGACTTTCTTGTGTAACTATACATGCAAGTGAGAAAAGCCAACTTGGAAAGGTTTTAATCAATGGGAACGAAGTCATTTGCTAAGAATGTTTACAGTTGGTGATGATGAACGGATGAATCTCATTGTTTGCACGTACGAAGCCCAAGTCTGTAATCAATTGTCGTGATGGGATATTTGTAACTAATTCTAAATTTGACAAGCAACAAGTATTGGAATTGGAGGCAAGTGGGCTTGTTTTTTGGTAAAATGTTACTCCGGCTCCTTCAGTGCTCTCGAAGATGCCTTTAGAATGGTAACTTATTGTTGCATGCAACAGGCAGTTCAGAGCCCGGGGCCTTGAGAATCTGTTTACAAAGTTTTGTGTTCAATGCCTTTTGCGCTGTAAACGGTCAATCGAGCCGCTAAACCTAACCCAAAACTCTAAACGGAAAGTTGAAATGTCTCTGTTTTCTTCATAATCTATGCAGAAAAAAACGTTTGAAGCTCTTTTCGATACCGCTCTCTCAAAAGTTACATAACATCATATCTCATCCGGTACTGAATTTGCCTGAGCTATACTTTACTGAGGTGACGGAACTGTATAAAATAAAACAGCTCTGATTACCTCGGGCTGTACCTGTTACGTCGTTTATAGACGGCGCTCGGCACCTGGTTTTGTAATGTGGAAATCATTGCTCGGCAATCAGGGAGAGATCTCCTGCATTTATTCGCCGAAGACAAAACTATAATCTGACAAGGGCATTTGCATAACGCGCACCGGGTCAGTGTTGTGATTCTACTAGATGGCTGGGCTGGGACAATCGGAACTTAATATTTGATGTAGTTCTATGTGATCTTTTTGAGTAAGCGTGCAATTCTAATGGTGACCTTTTCGCCATAGAAAAACGTTGCAGATTGCACAAGCATTGGGGGATCGAGCCATTGAAGCACAGGTTAGTTGCATTACCGTGGTGGAATTGTAAACTATTCTCGTCCTAATACGTACAACTCGCTCAATTGAGGTTAATTATTACCGACTGATCGAAAATGCAATGCAGCATTATATATGATCAAGAATTTAGATCCGTTCGCGCAGCAGTGCCTATTTTCTCTTGTTGTTTTGGAACAGGTTGCTCTGTCTTAGAATATTGAAGTTGGTTCTCTTACAGTGTAATCCCCAGCTTTTCCAATAGTTCACCCGCGACACAAGTTGACTTTATAGTGCGTCACGTGACGTCGAATGTAGATGCAGGTGAATTTCTAGAGCTCCTGCGCAATTTTCTTGCACAGTGGTAGGGATTCCAGATGCCTAACTTGACTTAACATCTGCGCATTGGTCACTTTATACTTTGAAGTGTCACGTTCTTAGAAGCTCCTTATATCTAGGTATAGGCTTCAAATGGCCAACCCAGTTACACAAAAAACACTTCGACTCAATCGAAACCACCCGCCCAAAAATTTCCCCGGACGTTTAAGTTGATAAATTGATGCATTTGTCAACTGTTTGCTGTAGAATCTTCTAATTGCCTTGCTTGAGTTGGGGGGATTCTGCGAGAAGGCGGACTGTTGTTGTTTTTAAGTTACGTAATACAACAGTGCTGAGACTGTTGGTAGGACGAGGAAGATGCCAGGTCGCAAGTAGCAACCTTTACTTCTGTTTTTGAGTTGAATGTAGCTTATCTACAGTCACACGTAGCATATCCAGGTGATTTGTAAATGTATCCCACTGGTTTCCAGGCCTGCTACAGTTTAGGAAATACTTACACGCTTCTTAAAACATTCGAAAAAGCGACGGATTATCATTTGCGTCATCTTGGGATTGCAACAGAGCTGGGAGACAGGTATGAACTTGTTTTCGCTTAAATAACCATATCCCCGCAGTAAGAAACGACATGACATGACACGAAAACGTGAAAACTATAGACTAGATGCGATGTCTCTTGAACAACCTTGTAAGCTGTTTCCTTGAACAACCTTGTAAATTTCATTTGATGATAGTTAAATACAGTTAAATACTGTCTTCTCTGGTCCAACCATTTTGATGGCATTTTTCAATGATTATTAGCAAAGTGGAAAGTGAATCCAGCCGAGCAGTGGGATATTTGAATCTTAATCATATTTCTGAATATTTCAATACGTCCTTGTCACTGAAATGACCTTTAGCTTAATAACTCTTCAACTTTTTGGCAAACTCTTGATTTGTGTAAAAAAGGATCCAAATGAGACGTATTCCCTGTTGTTGTGATGTTTACTGGCTCCATTCATCACTATATTAAACGTATGGATCTTGAAGATGTTCTTCGATGCTGGGTCAAATAATTCTGAATCTTGGCACAGTTTTCATGTCATGAAGAGCTACTGAGTCCTTGTTGTTCGTCTATGCTTCGTTGTTTTTCAGTAACGACATAAGTTCTAGCAATTTTCACAACTTTCAGTAGTGGGTCACAGTGTAAGAGCTATGAGGCACCGTTAAGTACCGTTATTTGCAGGGTCGGTGAAGGTCGTGCTTATTGGAGTTTAGGGAACGCCTACACTGCTTTGAACAAACACGAAGTAGCCCTAGGATACGCCGAGAAGCATCTTATCATTTCAAAAGAGGTATGATGTGCTTTTAAGCATTTATTCTATGTCTTTCTCATCAAACGCGGATTTGGTTCAAGAAGCAATTTGGTTCTATACAACTTGGCAATGTAGAGATGTATGCATCTTCTGTTATCTTGATGCGAGCATTTGTTATCAGCGTAATGCCACGAACCGATGTTTAGAAATCATCTTGACCACCAATGGCTTTTATCAAGCGATAGGGTAGCTCAGTAAAAGTGACGCGAGCGCAATGCTGCCTACAGTAGCATAAAAGCAGAGGAGGCTGGAGTCCCTTTCTTAGTTCTAACGCTTACGATTGCATGTAGACAATCCAAGTTACAAGGCAAGCTGTTTCGATTTGCAAGTAATTGCACCTGCGACTCAGCTTAATTTCATGCACTAACTAAAACTCAAACAGTTCCACAAATTTCCCGATCCGCCCTGGTGTTTAATGTTAAGGAAGTGCGCTTGTACAACGCTTCAAATTCCAAGCTTTCCAAGCTATACTTTTTTCCTGATTTAGAGAGTGAGAACCTTTTTGTGTGTACGTGATATTGTATTGAGTAGACAGTCTTTTAAGGCGTCAGTTTTGCATGGTGAGAACGTATCTTGTGCATTCGATGTAGGTGGGAGACAGAACTGGTGAACTCACAGCTGAGATGAACATCGCCGACTTGAAAATCGTCCTGGGTATCACTGATAAAAAAGCGGAGTACGTTTCACATTGCTTTCTCCCTTTCCGCTCATTTTTATTTCATTATGGAATTAATGTTACCCGCTCTTTGCAATGGCAGTTTGAGAATTCTTCTTTGACATTGCAATTGCGAAAGGGTGATAAGCAAGTCAGCTGGTCAAAATGACTGCATATTCGCAAAGAAATACAGAGATTATCAGTTGCCACGGTTACTTCCAACCCCCTATCAGACTTTGCCTTAGCGGTCATTTTTGTTGTAAATGCAAGTTCTAATCTTTTACTTTGAAAATTCCTTCTGCTAGCATTCCTACTTTGGCCATTCCTGATACCAGCTTCTTTGATCTGCCTCATTTGGTCTTTCTTCAATCCGTTCTTTTTATTCTCTGTTTTTCAAACTAATCGCACTCACAAGTTGTTCCCATTTGTCAGACGTAACTACGGTGTTTTCTAATATTTTTTCAACCTCGTGTTTTAGGGCTTCTAGCAGTTCTTCAGCTGCACCAATTCAAAAACTATTTCAGCCAGGTACGTCGTTGCTCTCTGGGAAGGCAATAAACCCCCAGTCCTTATGTATTGGCAATGCACGTTGCAGTTAAGGTAAATTCGATGCCTTGGAATCTTGTTGGGTAAATATAGAATTCCAAGGATTAAGAATCCTTGGGTCAAGCCAATAGTTTTTTAAGAAATTTATAAAAGTTGTCTAGCAAAGAAAACTATACTCTGTTATACTTAAACCTAATCTGCCCTCTTTTGACAACTAATTTTTTTGGACCATTTCCACATTTTAAAAACCTTTATTATCTGTTTCCTTCTAGCCGCTCAGGATGGCAACCATTTAACGGTATTTAGTCCTTTCCATGTATTAATTTATCAATCTAGATTATTTCATTTGAGACAATGTGTCAAGATTTTTGACAACTCAAGATTTAAAAATCTAAAACGAAAGTTGTCCTCTAATACAAGACCGTCTTAAAATAAACAGAGTGAGAAAAGACAGTGTTGTTTCAGCTACATATTTTTTAATGCTGCGAAACATAGAAAATCTCTCTTTGAGCTTCTCGTGCCTCAGAAGAACTGGGTGCTTTGAGTTATTTGAGGGTTTATTCAACTTTAAAAACGGTGGGGAATTGCATTCATTTAGAATTAGCAACGTGGAGTTTGAGTTCTGTATGCACAGAATGCAGTGATTTCGTATGTACATTGCAGTCCCACGTTGAGGCATCATTATGGTGTAGCATACAAAGCACCTTTTCGAATTGATTCAGGATCCAAGAGTATTATTTTAGCCCCATTTGAATGTATCCGTGTTGGTAGCATCTTCAAACTTTACCAAAGTCTGTTTTACCACATATGTCCAAGGTTAGCTGCGGAGCTTTCGGTTTCCACGGTATGTGGAAAAACCTCAGTTTTTAACGAAGGTTTTAGGAATTAATGTCAACCATTGTGGCATGTCTTACCTAAACAAGTATGCTCAAATGCACAATGTTTTCGATTTCAAATGAATCCATAAGCGCGAGATTATAAACTGTGGTGATAAATTTTTTTTAACGATGCAATCAAAAATTTCCACCCGCTAGATTGCAGTAGTTGTCAACCATAAGTTCGCATTTGCAAGTGAAAATGATTTGTTTACTCTTTGGTATTGTTTCAATACTGCAATACATCGTGTTTCGCTTTCTCAAGCAATTTATCAAATACATAATCGACTCTATGTTTTAATTGCCTGTGGTCATAATTGATGCTTCTTTCTCAGAACGGTGCTGAAGCAGCTGACTCTGATAAGCGCGCGCTTTCTCAAGGTGACGTCAAACTCCGCGTGAGAGCGGACCAGGTGAGTGGCATCAAGCCGGAAATCTTAAATTATTAGTCAACCAGGACCCCCATCTTCTTGAAAGGCTGCCACTTTTTATCGCCTTGATCAGAAAGGGTGCTTCATAGTCTTCGTATGAAAACTTTCAAGTAAGCTGAGTATCTGCGTTTAAGAATATTTCTTTCAAGAAGTTCCATCATCCTCAAACCGCATCTTTCCGCCCCGGAGGTGTAAGTCGCTTTTGACCGGGCCGGTAAATTTGTTGTTGCTGTCCTGTCATGGGTGTTTGAAATTGCCTAAGAATGCTTGATATGTCGAATCACTTGCAATTTTCAAATTAAAAAGCACGTGGCCGGGTATAAGCCAATGAAAGGTCTCAAGGATAGCTGTTGTTGTTGATTGCATCAAGGATTGTTGTTGTTGTCGTTGCTGTTGTTGTCAATCATGGCTGCTTGTGTGTGTATAGCTTCTTCTTTCTTCCTTTCCAGAGCTTAGATTCCTCTTTGGAGGAAGGGCCTGGGGATGACTTCTTAGACATGCTTATGAAAGCGCAGGGGGGCCGAATGGACGACCAACGATGCGAGCTGCCACGCAACGGACAACGGCAGCCAGCGAGCCAGGCGACCGCCGACAGCAGACCACCTGCGCAGGGCAACAATTCGCGAGCGAACAGTAGTTTGCAGCCCCCGTCCGAAATGAAGCCAAGCGTTAGCACTGAGAATTTGTTCGACATGCTGCAAAGAGTCCAAGGGAGTCGGATAGACGAACAACGGTTTTCGATGCCTCCATTGCCAGGACTGGATCCTGCACGTATGTTTCCATGTTGAAAGGCGACCTCTGCCATCTCAACTGATGCTCTTTCTTCAGAAGCTAGCCTGCTTGGAATATTCATTTGATGCCATTGGAGAAACCAGTTCGCGACTGTACATTGATAAACAAACCGATGAGGCTATGTGCATTGACGTCATCAACCTTTTTCAGCCGACCTTTTTAATAATTACTTTCTGTAGTATTTGCTCAGACGTTTGAATAAGAAGAGTCTGATTTCTGCAGTAAAAAGCATAATTTCTCATCAAAATTTTCCCGTACCTCTCTTTGCTATTAGCAATACTTGTCAATGTTTTCGTATAAAAATCATCACTTCTATTGCAGTGCGAGAGCAGCTTATTACAAAGTCGAAAGAGAAGCAGTCGACTGTCCCGGACGATTCGTTTCTCGACATGCTCATGCGATGTCAGGTAGGCCGACTTTGTTATTACTCTATTGTTATTGCGATTATTACTTCGTGGTGAGACGTTGCTATTAGAGCATCGCCAGCCATTGCAAGCTGTTCATTTGGGGGGCCTAAAAGGCATGCTTGCGAAAGGTAAGTTATTTTATCGTTTGACGTCACTGCACGGAAGACAGAAGGCTTCCATGAAAACAACGTATCAAGTTTTTATGATATGGCAACATTGTGTTTCCTTTGACTTTGATTGGACAAAGTGGTGATTACTTCCCGTATTCACATGATATGCCCTCCAGTCACGAGCAGTTGCAATTTTTGTAACCTCAAAAATATGCCTTTTTTCTAGACCTCTTCACAAAGATCTTTCCCCAAAGTTGATTCAGTATTTTAAGAGAATTGTGTTTTTTATAATTTAGTAGCATTTGTTTGGGGAGAAAGGGTAGAAAATCAATTTGTGGGGTAGCCGTTGATCGAAGACTTCAAAGCACTGCATTTTCCTGGGGACTGTGTCTAAAGTTTAGTCTGTCCGTAGTTGTCATCTTCTTGTCTTTTTGGGGGTGTTGTCAATTGCGATGCGTGTTAGGTGCCACAATACCTCGTTGTAATACCTAAATCTAAGGTATTCACAGCATTATCTTGTTCCTTCAGGCCACGCGAATGGAAGATCAAAGATGCGACTTCCCTTCTGTTCCACGTGGACCGACGGTTCCGGATGAAGACTTTTTCAGTCTTATATTAAGACTACAGTCAAAGCGCATCAACGATCAGCGAGTTAATTTCCCGACCAGGAAATGAGTTGGCTTATCTCCGAAAATCGTTACGACATGGTGAGATCTTATCTTCTCGTTGTTTTGCTCCCGAACAGCTGCTACGGTTCAGGAAGCAGACAGTTTCTACCTTGTCGTCCTTTTGACGTTTTTAGTTCCATACACGGAGCAGCTTGTTGAATATTTCAAGCATGTATTAAGCTTCAATACTAGCAGTCACAAAGCAACTACGTTTTGAGATATAATCGAATATCTTAGTACTTGGGATCTCCGCACCACAAGTGTTTACTATGTTGAGTTTGATTTTGAAAATCGATTTGTTAGTCTTCCCTGATAACAAACTCTCCCAGTTTTACAAAATCTTTTCGCATAAGAACTTATCTTTGAATCGTGCGGATGATAGGGGGGTTATTACCAGCTTGTAATTACAGCGATTCTGGAAACATGATGGACCTTTTGGCTCAATTGAAATGCCTTCTATGAAACAGCGTATCCAGTAATTCCATTACGACGGAAAATGTCCTTTCCGAAGAAACTGTTAGTGCGTAAATGGGGAAGTGGGCTTGGGGATTGACCTTGTCACATTTTGGTACCTTAGAATCTTGTCAATGAATGACTTATCTTTATCTCCATACAGTATTTGTCGACATTAACAACAAGTGACTTGGATCTGCAGTGATTGCTCTCCACTCTATGACGTCACGCGTAATCGACTTACGTCGCGCGATCATATCGCAGCGTAACGTGCCTCCTTAATCAAGCCTGGGTGTTCAAGGACCAGTGACAACGAGGCTGATTCATAAGTGACTTCACCTGACTATTCTTGTAGATTCTGCTGCGAAAACAGAGCGTTTTAAACATTATACAGTACGTCCTTGATTATCCGAACAGGTTGCACTCAAGTTTTGCAGGGCCGTTCGGATACACCTAAAATTCGTACAACCGAGGACGAATATTTCACGTACAAACCTTGCTTTGAAGTTTATTGTTATCAACCAGAATAACCACTTTCTTTACCAATCCGTGTATTTCTCAATCGCCAAAATTTCCCTTTTTCTAATTTCTTTTCCAGAAGAAGCCATGTTGAGGCGTAATTATTTTGACAAAACTAAGGCTTGAATGATCACGTCCTCTCAAAACGCTAACTCAAAGAGAGGATGATCACAATTACAGTAGTCAACGGTTTGGAAATTCCTGTTTAATTACCTTTAACAGTTTGGGTAATTTTAGATACAAATGGGAAAACTGATCTGTTCATTTGATTTTTTCATTGGATTGACTGGCCTTGATAAAGAGAAAATTTAAACAGGCAACGGATATTTTATTTGGTTAATCGAGAATTGGTTTGCAAAAAGCCGATGCAATTTAAACTTATGTCGTTCGGATGATGGAGGTTTAGATAATCGAGGATGTATTGTACTTCAGCCCACTTGCCAGTCTGTTTTTAAGGCATCTAGCGGTTTTGTCCAAATGTATGCTTTATCGTTTACAGTCCCTTTTTTCAGCTGCAAGATTTCCGTGCTTTCTAGAACTATGAATCATTTTGTGCTTCGTGAGTGTTTGAGGTGGGTTGTCGGTTAATGAAAGGGATGATTTTGAAGCTAAGAATGTATGTTTTCTAAACTCGAATGCATGTTTATTTTTAAGTCAGTATTGTTTGTCAGTGATAGTCAAATTTACCTTAGGAAGGAAAATACCCATGGTTGTTAGCTACTTATTTAGAGACGGTTTTAATCGTAAAATCGAGCACTTTTGCCACTTTCTATTGAATTATAAAACGCTGTTTACAGCCTATAGAAATATCGCAGATTATGGAGCCTCAGACAAACTTCAAGATCTTTGCAATAGAAAAATCATTTGCCAAAGGTTTTTGGCTTGAAATCAGTCCAGCTCTAATAAACAGGACGTCGTTGCTTTCAGTTAATTATGGATCTTTTTCAATTATACTTTTATTGAATTATCGAGGCGCCTGAAAGCTCCCTCCCTCAAGGTCCAAATATTCCTTTCTTGGTGTTTTTCTTTTGGATATGAAAATCGTGAGATCGGATTTTTCGGCTTCAAAATGGCGGATTCGATCTACCGCCTGATATCGTGCAAAAAATCCTTTCCCGTAGGTTTTTGTTTTAGCTTGGAAAACGTTTATTTACATGGTGTTGTCTAGAAAGTACGATTTTAGATCTGTATGTAGTTATAATATAAAAGATTTAAGGATTATAGTTATGCTTTTAATTTGTTGTAACAGTTATATAGCAATGTTACCTTTCTGGAACTTTCCTATGTTGATTTGTCGACCCAATTCTTGAGTGCAGCTTGGTTCTGAAAGAAGCATTAAACGTGAGTCACAAATCTTCGATATTGTCATCCAGTATGCCACAAAGCGCTTTCGACATCGCCAAAAAACATTGAGTGATGTTTTGGGGAACTTCAGAGATTTGTTGGGGGGGGGGGGGGTTGGGTTTAATCAGGTATGACGAAGAAAAGGGAAAATAGAACGTGATTTAATTGGAAGAAAGCTAGTAAAAAATACATTATTTCATATTTTTATGCAATGAATTTGCGTGTCTGTCATCAGACAGGAATATTCCAACCTCTCAGCATAAGATTACATAGCACTTTTTGAAAGGGAGATGATGAAGTGCAAGATAATTTTGCTTTATCAGGTCTTACACAAAACCGAAAAGATAAAAGGGATCCCTCAAGGACTTTATCTATTTACATTGTTTTGTGCTTTGGTAAATGTAATCGCAGCCAAAGATTTAATTCACTATTCACTATTTTCCTATTTGTGCAAGCGCAAACCTTTAATGTTTCTAACAAAACGATTTACGTTTTCTTCGCCGCCTAGCACCGAGTTCTTTACCAAAAATCGTTTGTCTCCTTATCTGTGGCGTTTTATCTTATCAGGGAAAGCCAATCGAAGCTTTGTAGCATCTATACAGGTCTACCCTGTAATGAAATAATGTCTGCGGTAAGCGCCCATGGGCGTCAATATCTAATCTTCACTTGGGTATAAGGCCTAGCCTAAAGAAGCTCTGAGAGGATTCGCAAGAAGGAGAAGAAACCTTCCTTAACATTGCACGCTGCCACAAAATAACCATAAACATCATCACCATCCCCAGGAAGGCCTGCTACCCGGACTGCATCCAGTGAAGCTGCTCATGCAAGATTAACCTAAAAATACTAGGCTTTTTCGAGATTCCGATTATCAGCCATTTTGAATGTATAATCGGGAGTTTTATACAGAAATGTGCGGGCCATTCCTGTGAAACACGGGAACAAGGGGTATGACCATCGGGAAAATTAGGGTTGGAGCATGCGCTATCGGATACAGCTACTTAGGTGTGGCAGCCTTGAGGTTATTGGATTTCCCAAAGCACTACATGCTTTCAAAAATTAAACGAGTCGGACTATGGTTTCTGGCGAGCAACGAAATCTTCAAATGAATTTGAAACCCCCTAGAGTTAGCCGTGTTTAACTTATTTTTCCATTGTATATTTATCCTCAGTTTGTGAATAACAACCTTGCAGACGCATTGATGTTTTTCAATCGGTCAAACTACCAGATGCATTTCTATAGCTCCCCACGTCCCTTGCTATATAACAAGGTGGCCGATGCAGTTATTAAAATTGACGCTTTACATGGTGCCAAACGACGCACAAACAGCAAAAAAGCTCGGCTGAATTTGTCTAAACTAGCAAATGTAGTGCCACATTGGCCTTTAGAAAGATTGAATGTAACTTATTGGCCGAATAAGTTTCAATTACATCAATACGAGTCAAGCTTGAATATGAGGTTGTTTCAAAAGTTTAAAAACATCGCCAGTCTAAAAATATGGCCGTGCGCTGGTACAACAGGCTTGTGCCGACAAAATATAGCCATTCTTCGCGCAGGGAGTCAAATTAGCGGAAAGAGAATGGCCCACGAGAAAAAGGTTGATATGCCATTACCAGAAGTTATTGGTAAGGCTTTGGAAGCCACGCACGTTGAAGGTCGAGCGACTGGGGACGTTATCGAGAAACACAGGATAGTAAGGGGCTATGATTTTGAGAAAGGAGTTGATTACCACGAAATCTTCAAATCATTCATGAACAATGGATTCCAGTCGACATTATTTGCAAAAGCAGTTAACGAAGTCAATGCAATGGTAAGTTGTTCGCCTTTTTTATTTCAACCGTGTATACCAAAAGTTAAATAGGGAAATGAGAAAACATTCTAGGTTCGTGAAACATTACGTCACATGATTTTCGAATCCTTCTATTTGGCAAAATTTTCAGGACCTCGCTTGCTTTGGCAATCATTGCTGTGTGTTGAAGCTATGTTGCTTAGAGCCGGTCTCTACCTTTAATATTGCATAGAAATAATGACCACGTTCATGAATTCAGTTTAAATATCTTTCTCATCCTAACCATGATAAATAGTTTACTGCATTCGGGTACTTATACCGCATACATTGAGGAGAGTTCCATGTGTTTTGTTGAGTGCTAGGACCTGCCACAAGATGCCACTCCCTTTGAGAAATGGGTAAAAACTCCCTTAATTGCAGAAGTTGATAATTTGCAAACCATTTGAGACAGGAGCCGAAAATTTAAAGTTATTCTATGGCTAGAGTGTAGACAGACACAAGCTTCTCTTTTGCTTGAGATTTGACACAGGTCTATCCAGACCTGATAATACCAGCACAAGAGAAAAGTTTAGAAGATAACCAAAAACTGACAGAATAAATAGCCAGATGCAGATCGAAAACACTAGAGGGTGATAAGCAGAGCGCGTGATTGGTTATAATTGACCAATCAGCATTATAACAAAATTCTGGATGACACAGTTAGCACCTAAAATTAAGGCTCAGTATAATCAAGGGGTGACAAAGCTAGCATACATAACATACAAGATCAGCTGGATCTTGATACACAAAATTAGCCAGATATTGGTGAGCAATTATACAAAATGCTGGATGACACAGTTAGCACCCAAACTTAAGGCGCATAATAATCAAGGGGTGACACTGCTAGCATTCATAACATACAATATCAGCTGGATCTTGACACACAAAATTAGCCAGATATTGGTGAGCAACACAACAAAAACACGAGCAAGCCAATAGTGATTCTTGTCACAAGTTGGCAATAGAAGGAGTTGTTGATGTTTCTGAGACAACTTAATATAATACTTGTATGCATCACTTGACCAACTGCCCATAGCCTGGATGAAATACTCAGGATAAACCTAACAAATAGATGCTGTTGTTGCGCCCACCCTGAGGCTTCAATGGGTATTTTCCCAGGCCAACGGGCGGCCTTAAGAATAGACTGTAAGTATACGTGCAAATGGTGACCTGTCAACAGCAGTCCATTTTGGTACATGAAACAGCCCTCTTTAATAGACCTTCTTGGATGGAGGTAGGACATCAGTGCGGAAGAACGGGCAAAGTGAGCCATCAGAGTCCGCAAACAAAATGGTACAACCTGTTCCAGATGGGTCTGTTTTGGAATAGGACAAGTACAGGTAAACAAAAGATGGGAATCGGTAAGTGTCAATAGAAAAAATATTAACCAGTGGGAAAATGCACCTCAGGACTAAAGCCTGAATCAGGGACTGTGAATAAAGAGGATTGTAAAAACCAAAAAGATGGTACAGCATGTTGCTCACATCGTTAGGTCAACTGCATTGGAGAGATCTAGCTGAAGCTGGGTATTCTGCAACACTGATGCTGTCGCAGGCAACCTGTTCCTGGTGGTGGGAAAAAAGGCAAAGGAAGCATGGAAAGTCGTAACAGATCAGTTTCAACATGTTTCGCTTATGCAAAGAATACGTATTCGAAACCGATTTTATCAACTGGGGTTTCAGAATGGCGGTCTTATACATATCCATATGTGCAATGTATGGATATTTCCATGGTTTACCATATGTAGCTTTTGTTTGTAGAGTTTTACCCCTCCAGAAGAGACATTAATTGACTACGTCATTTACTGACCTCGGTTCTAAACCGTTGTTGTTGTAAGGATAGGCCTAAGTTTTTAATTCGCCTTCTCGACGAACCATTGTATTCAATGAGCTGGAAATCTATCAAAGTATCGCGGAAAATATCTTGATTATTTGTGTCATTCTCTATTTTAATCGAGTGTCTAACACATAATTAGGAAGCTGTGTGAGCGCCAAAAACGAAATGAGGGGTTAGGAGAGTCCTTGGATAATAAGGACTTAGCAATGACACTTCTACTTCTAGCCAGTTTGCCATTTGAAGGACATCAATCTCTGATCGTGTCCTTTTATGTCGCTGGAGAGGACAGTTCAAGCTTAAATGATATGAAAAAACTCTGTTGCTTAACGAGGCTGACCATCTAGCAGGTAACAATACAGAAAACCAGAGAGTTGTTGCTAATTTTGCTTCAGCTACAACGCCAAAACCAAAACCACAAAGGGGCATTTAAAGTGCTATGCCTTTGGACAAATGGGAGCATTTTACAAAGTATGGTAGAAATCCACAAAAGAGAGAAAAGAATGCATCACATGAATCAATGCTCAAGTTGCCGAAATTACGAAGGATCTAGCTAAATGAGTTGCCTTTGCTTTAGCTACCACAAGCAATCCTTTCAAAATGAATGGAAGTTGGATTGTTGACTCTAGGCAAGTCAACAAGTCAAAAAACACAAGAATTAAGATTGGCGATACATTCCTAGATGGTGCTCGTAGCCGTTGCTCAGTTAACGGCGAAGGAGTCCGTCAAAAATATCAATGCCACAACTGGCAGACAAGATTAAATGAAGACGATCTCACCCGGTCACGCGATGAAAGACTAGGCTCACTTGAGAGATGGGGTCACGGGGTCGAAAGACATAAGACAACCAGCTGCTTTAACAAGAACTCCCGTGGTTGGCGGAGGAACTCCCAGCAAAAACCAGGACGTTGCGATAGTCTCAACGTGCCCATCTTGCTTGCTTTGCTTCCATAAATTCGATTCAAACAACTAACGAGGCCACAACAAACGGTTGTGGAGCGGTTTCCCACGGGCTGTTGTCTGTTTTCATGTGATAAATTGGCTTTCATGTGATCAGACATCAACTGCGATGTAATAGCATCATGTGTGTAGTTCGGTTGACAGCCAATCAGAATAACGGAGCTATCATAATGACTCAGCAATATTTGTAATTTGGGTATAAGCTTTCCATTTATCATGACTCAATGCCTTTAACTAGGCGCACGAGGGAGTAGGAACGCCCACTTAAAAGGTCCCGGATGAACAGTAATATAGCCATTCTTCACTCAGGGAGTCAAATTAGCGGAAAGAGGATGGCCCACGAGAAAAAGGTTGATATGCCATTACCAGAACTTATTGGTAAGGCTTTTGAAGCCAATCACGTTGAAGGTCGAGCGACTGGGGACATCGAGAAACACGGGAAAGTACGGGGCTATGATTTTGAAAAAGGAGTTGATTACCACGAAATCTTCAAATCGTTCATTAATAATGGATTCCAGTCGACATTATTTGCAAGAGCAGTCAATGAAGTCAATGCAATGGTAAGTCGTTCGCCTTGATGTACCAAAAGTTAAATAGGGAAATGAGAAAACATTCTATTGTTTGTTCCCATAAATCATTTCCACACTCTTTTTGAGATTTTCTCTCAAAATCTCCTGGTAATAAGCAGCGTTTATGGGTCGATCACAGACGGCAAGCTTTCCTACGCCGCTAGGCCCAGTGCAACCCCAGACCATCACAGAAGCTGTTGGCCCGAAATATTTAGGGTTAACTGCTTCACAGGTTGTCCTCCAGACTCTGGTCCTCCAGCATTTGGCAAAACTTTCTTGCACCCCATTAATTTAGGAAAATTTCATGTGTTTTGTTCAGTACGAGGACCAGCCACAAGATGCCACTCCCTTTGAGAAATGGGTAAAAAGCCAGGGGCAGATTCAGAGAGAAATCTGACTACAGCAAATATAATAAAATCTAACAAAGGCTTTGATCCCTGTTTTCTGTTTGGAATGCGTCACATTCACAGAACGGAAACAAAGAAAATCGCAAGGGCCATTGTCGACATTTTCAAAGGGAGATTGAACGCGACAGAATTTTGGAATAGGCTATCGACACAAGCGGTCGCGAATACAATGGCGTCGACCGAAATGAAACTCGTGCCGGCATGTCGCGAAAATTACATGCCGCTTTTTCGTGCCGGTGTAATATGCATTTTGGTACCATATGCAAAAGGGTAACATTATGAAACGCAATGTGTTACAAATGGAACACAATGCTTCCCGAACAAAATGTTTCACAGTTGTCTACCACGCAAAATAGCGATGCCATTTATTTTGTACTCCCTTAGCGTTTCCTAAATAAAGGACATCAGAGCACCTCTTTTTGTTCGCACATTCTGAACAATGCGGACCAAACAGGAATGCAAAAAATAAAGAGAAAGGCTCAGTTCTGCCATTCGTTTTGGTTACCTCTTTTTTAAGTGCTTGGGTACGTTTTTGCATAACCAAAATTGCCATGCGTTTGTGTACCTTAACCAAAATGCATGCTAAATTTTACCATTCTTTTTGGTCACCTATTGTTTAGGTGATTGGATACTTTTTTGCATAACAAAAATTGCCATGCGTTTGTGTACCCGGACCGAAATGCATGCTAAATTTTACCATTCGTTTTGGTTACCCCTTCTTTAAGTGCTTGGGTACGTTTTTGCATAACCAAAATTGCCATGCGTTTGTGTACCTTAACCGAAATGCATGCTAAATTTTACCATTCTTTTTGGTTACCTATTGTTTAGGTGATTGGATACTTTTTTGCATAACAAAAATTGCCATGCGTTTGTGTACCCGGACCGAAATGCATGCTAAATTTTACCATTCGTTTTGGTTACCCCTTCTTTAAGTGCTTGGGTACGTTTTTGCATAACCAAAATTGCCATGCGTTTGTGTACCTGGACCGAAATGCATAAGGTTACCGAAACGCATATAAAGCCCCGGCAAAACGACTGGACATTTTCACTGAACATGCACTGGACAAATGTCCAGCGTAAATGTTGCGTCGTTTTGCCACCTTGTCCAGTCTTGTTCAGTGATGTTGAGTGTTGTTCAGTCGATTTTGAAGGTAATCAAAAATGTTCAGTGGACAGGATTAAAATTCTTTTGTTCATAGATGTTGTAGAGAAATGTTCAGTCGTTTTGCCACTCTACTGAACATTGTCCAGTTCGCGCACGCGCAATGAATGTAATGGATTGGATTTGGCGAGAAATTTATTTCCATTATTCAAATCTTCAACAAGCTTTAAACACCGTGGGAAGAAATGGAATCAACTTTAAACTTCAATTCGACGAAGAGCAGGAAAAGGCATTTCATTGGTAACGACGAGTCTTCTGAAGATATTAACTTTAATTCCGATGAGGAAAGCGATGGCAGAGAGCACGAGTACGGCGATTTTTACGAGCCTGGCAGGTTTTGTAGCTAGTTTTCCCGGGTGTAAAAGTTCACTGGACAATGTTCAGTCGTTTTGCCACCACCAAAATTTTCTGAATGTCCACACACTGAACAAGTGAGCAATGTTCAGTGCATGACCAGTGCAAATGTCCAGTCGTTTTGCCGGGGCTTAACACCGGCACGAAAGTGTCGTGTAAACAGATCAGTTTTTCATATGGGGGAATCAGTGATAAAATCGCCTCCGTTGCACAAATTCTGCACTTGTGTGACCAGGCTTTCTCCATTGCTGTCTTTTTTTCCTCAAAAGTCTATTTCTCATGGCTCTGTATCGGCAAAGGGCACGATTTTTGTCTTCATCGGCAGCTCTTAAATTTTCCTTAATTTCTTGCTGTTGCAAGAATACCTGTATAGCTAGCTAGAAACATTTGCCTTTTTGCTATGCAACCAGTTGTAAAAACTGTGATCAAAAGAAGTTTCCTTGGATCATCTGCCGCCATTTTGAAAATTTACTCTTAAACTTTCCCGCTCTTTTTGAGAAGCACGAAGTCACGTTAATATCATACGAAAGAATTCGACAGTTTCATGTCGGCTATCATGTAACGCCGAGCAAATTTCACCTAATTTTTTTGCCGGCACGAACCCATGCCGGCATGAGTTCGTTTCGGGTCTCATGTAAATGGCCTCTTAAACCACAATTGCATAGGTCCACTTGTATCTTGATTGGCTACCGTAAATCCTTGAATTGCCCGTTAATTGATGCAAAAGTAAATTGTTTGAGGAAATCTGACTTATGCTCGCGCCAAGGTTGCTAACGTCCGGATCCGCCCCTGAAAGCCCCTCATTTTCGAAAGTTGATAATTTTCGAAACATTGGAGAAAGGAGCCCAACATTTTAAGTTACTCGATGGCAAAATATTGGCATCGGTGGCTAGAAGCTTCTCTTTTGCTGGATGATTTCACACAGATCTATCCAGAACTGATAATACCAGCACAAGAGAAAAGTTTGTCCATAAAGAATGGCACTTGACTGTTCAGAAATGCAGAATTTCAAATTGATTTCTTTAATATACATGTTAATGGGACTGGAACTTGTAGCTTAGAGGAGTAAATATCTTTTTTTTGGCTACATGGTTGAGTTTTAAATTTGCAGTTCTTTTGCAGATAGCAAAGAGAAAGTTACCCTTGAAGGATGTGAGTCCATACACAGATGAAGATGTGAGACCAAGAAAAAATTTAACAATATTTCTTGGATATACATCAAATATGATATCATGTGGAGTTAGAGAGGTTATCCGATTCCTTGCAAAGCATCATCTGGTTGACTGTCTTGTGACATCTGCAGGTGGGATAGAGGAGGATTTTGTCAAATGCCTTGCCCCCACATTTATTGATGACTTTAATTACAATGGAGGTGAAGCCAGAAGAGCTGGATTAAATCGAATTGGCAATCTGATTGCCCCAAATGATGGGTATTGTAAATTTGAAGACTGGTTTTCAAGAGTCCTGGCTCGAATGCTGACAGAGCAAAAAGAAAATGTAAGCAGTTGTAATTATTTATAATTGGAATCTGTGGAATATGTTGGCAGTATTTCAGTGATTTGATTAGGTAGTAGAACTGCTTTAAAAGGTGGCAAAATTTGGCTTAATTTGTATGGTAGCCAAGTTCTTCCTCACTGCTTATGGGATGTTTGTATTGTTGTTTGGAAAATCCTCCCCTCTTTGATGTATAAGGACAATTTCTGGTGCTATTGCAGTTTTGCGTCTCAGGACACAGAGAATAAGTTTTATCACCCTAACCCTGTTTGGATTTTCACTTAACCCTGTCCCTAACTCTAACCTAATTAAAGGCCTTATCAACAGTTATAATTGATTGGTATAAAGTATTAATATATATATGACCACTGAGAGGTGCAAAATTGCAATAGCACTTTCTTAGCAACACTGTCAAGTCTTGACATGTGGCAAAATATCAGTTTCATTGTCTGTTTGTAATTTTGAGTTTGTTGGTATTTTACAGAATGTCAATTGGACACCATCAAAAATGATTCGTCTCATGGGAGAGGTGATAGATAACGAAGAATCTGTTTATTATTGGGCATTCAAGGTGAGTTGTAAGCTGTACTATTTGCTTTATCATCAATTCTAAATGAGTGAACACTCCAAGAACAGGCTGAACACCCCAAGAACACCCCAAGAACACCCCAAGAACACCCCAAGAACACTCTAAGAGCAAGAAGTAAGCACCTCTTCCTTAGTATACTAGAGTAGTAGAGGTGGGATTGATTTTTTAGTCTTTGTTATTGCAAACACATTTAGAAAGAAAACAAGGATTTTTTTCTCCTGTTGTTTGTGAACTAGAAAAGAGCTATGTGCTAGAAAGAAACTTAAAGAGTTGATTGTATTTTTGGTGTATTGTGCTCAGTTGTATTAGCAGCTTTTGGATAATGCTGAGTTCATTGTCAGTTAAATCTGATTCTGACTTGCTTTTGAAAGTAACTCTACACCATCTGCTTTTCAATCACAGCCAACATATGTGACTCAACTAAATATTATTACCGCACTTTCCTCATTTAACCATGGGCTTTTGTTTCGGTATGTCATTGAAATACAAGCTGCTTCTCGAATTACATTCAAAGAAAGCCAATACCGTCATGCTTCGATTAAAGGGGCGTTTATAAAATTATTTTATATCTCAAGGAGGCGTTCAAAGGAAGGGGTGATTGTTGAACTATTTCACTCTTCCTTGGCAATACAGTAAACTCCCGTTTATCCAAATCCCGCTAATGCGAATGTTAGGGAAATAGTCAATGCGCATGCACATTGATCATAAAAATGATACATTAAGTGTGAGACGAGTAGGGTCATGTCGAGTATAAAGAGAAATAAAGGTCATCAAGAGGGGGCAAAGGTCATCATTGGTGAATACGGCAACGCTGCTTCATCTAAGCGAGCTTGCTGCCCAAAATCGCGAACGTTCACGAAAGCATTTAAGTTTTTTACAAAGACAAATTGAAATAAAATGACTCCTTCCACTCAAATTATGTTCGAACCTTTAAGATGTTTATTAAAGGATCTTCTATTGCTATTGTATCTTTTCAACCCACTCGCTTATCCGGTATTTTCGCTTATCCGAACGGTTTCCAAGTCTGTTTGGGCGGAGGTGTTTGGATAAGCGGGAGTTTACTGTGTGTTCAAAAAAACACCTAATGATGATCGCACTTAGCGTGAAACTCGTCGCCATCTTCCTTGATGATGTTAAAAATGGGAGCAGCTTCGGCCTTCGGTCTCTTCAAGGTGGCGTCTATTTGAGCTGGCGTTTATTGAAAAAGATCGAAATAGGGGGACCTCTATTCGAGGGGGGCGTTTAAGAGAAGAGGGGCGTTTAATCGAAGCATTACGGTATTCATGTCTTGTACAAATGATGGCACTAACAGGCATGCAGTCTACCACCTGTCTCAAACAGAGAAGCTTTCTCTTACCGCTCCCTCTATGCAGAAAGTCCTTTTCCATTAACGATCAATGTTTTTTGGAATGAAATTTCTAACTATACGAATCACCTTTTCCACAGAATGATATTCCAGTTTTTTGTCCAGCAATAACTGACGGAGCGATTGGTGATAACATTTACTTTTATTCATACAAAAACCCAGGATTGAAAATTGACATTGCAGAGGGTAGGTCCCTTTTACAACCTCTTTCGCTTTTGTCATTCCCCCAAACTTCCCTTGGGTCACAGAAGAAGTGGAAGGTACTGATTAGTTGATACCTTCCTGGAGTTGCTTGAATCACAATGCTTTGTTAGGCACTAATTAATGTTGATGTTTTCCCGGGTAAACACGGTTTTTTATTTCTTCCTATATTTCAAATTTGAATTGCCACCTGGCTGGGTTCATTGATGCAATTCTCATGCCTGCCCCTAGTGGCACTGTTTTTGCACTGAAAACTCTAATCAGCTCCCATTAAAATCTTAATATTCTTGTATTGCTGATAACATTTGCTATGCCATGCTAGAACGAATTCAATGTTTTTCAGACATCCGGAAGATCAATGATATAAGTGTGCATTCGAAAAACACTGGTATGCTGATACTCGGTGGTGGGCTTCCCAAGCATCACATTTGCAATTCTAATCTGATGGTGCGTATTCTCTTATGCATGTCTTTTTTTATTGTTTACGATCTTTCAAGAACCTCTTACTATTGAATGGCCCCAGTACAATAAAACTTTTTACAGATTTTTAACCTTCGTTGCTTGAGATTTGTCATCAGCCAAAGCTCATATTTCATCCCGTTCATTTACAACCAACTTTTGTAATAAAGGACGTCTCTTTCAAATAAGTTTCTCTATTCTCCACTCATATCCATTAATTTTTAGAGAAATGGTGCCGATCATTCTGTGTTCATCAATACGGGTATGGCATTTGATGGAAGCGATGCGGGTGCTACCCCCAACGAAGCAGTCTCCTGGGGCAAGATTAAACAAACAGCAAAGCCTGTTAAGGTAAGTGACGACCTTGTTTAAAAACAATAGAAGATTCCACTCCAGTTATACGGCACAACCTTCATTTGATGTCCGCGTAAGATCACGGAGGGTTTTTGAAATAGAACTCTTCATCTGCTAATCAGATTTTGTTTTTTGAATTTGGTATGGCATTTGTACAAGCAAATGTTCTAATTGTGTTAGGCTATTACTTTAAAACACATTTATTACCCAATGTTTTCTCAAGATAAAGTTTTCCATGCTTGCTGCTTTCTTGTTGACCACCGAGGGAATTTCGCCACCGTCTTTAGAAATTTAAAAACGTATAACTTGGTTTGTTAGAGTGATGGTAAGGGGCTTGCAGTTTGATTTCGACTTTAAGAAATTACATATATTGTCACTAGCTTTTTCGCAAAATGTGTCTGTAGAAAGGATTGTAGTTCTTAAATCCTCTGGTTTTTATAAGAATAACGTTATAAGCACTCAAAGAATACCTTTGATTTATTTCTCCTATCCAATTTATTGACCGGCATTTTGTAGCTGAGCTCATGATTTATATCTAAGCTATTATTCTAGCCTAAACTATTATTATCCAAACTAAGTGTTTACTTTATACGCAGTTTTAATAGTTTTAATATTTTTTTGTCTTTTAAAAGAATTACTTCGACACTATTGGAAACTTTTAGGTTGTTGGCGAGGCATCAATCCTTTTTCCACTGCTTGTTGCGGAGACATTCGCCCGAGACTTTTGTGGCGAGAACGACGAGAGCTCCAGTGCCACTGCATGAATTCACCCCGAGGTATTTGATACTTCTCGTGTATGGTGTCCTATTTAACCAAATAGCCAGCCGAAAAATAGTTTGTATTTTTATATGAGACTAAAGAACCGCGAAGAGCAGGCTCAATGATGTTGCCAAGTATTCAACTAACTGGAATAGATACAACAAATTTGATGAGATGAAATTATGGCTTTTCCTTGCTTTTGAACCTTTCACTCTGCAAACATTTTATATTGATTCTAAGAACTTCTAACAGTAGACAGGATAATTATCATAAAGCTATTAAGCCTGAGTTGTGTTGTATACTTTTGAAGGCGTTTTCAAGACATGATTTCCATAATAAACAGCTTCAACTGTCTATTAGTGCGAACACGATTGAGTTTGTGCGTTCTTGTTGAACGTCAGACCATCTTGATGGCAAGACGCCTTTCTTTCTCGCTCGCCCCCTGTGCTCAAGTTAACCCTAACCAAGAATGTGAGGATTCTTGTTGCGAACCTTGTGTTTCACATGTTAGACTTTGAACATTAAATTCTCCAGCTTTGATTTTATTATTTATAAGATACAAGCTTATGACCTCCAAATTTCCTTATCTGACAAACTTTGAATTTGCTGAACCCTGTTTCGCACAAACGTTTTCCATACTTTTATCATATCGAATCCAGCAAAGTACAGCTTGTGAATCTACCCAAAATGTTGTCTTTGGAATGCTACCAAATTCGCCAGACAATACTTCTCTCACAGTGTTTACGTGTTTGGCCAGTAAACAAGCGCCTAGAAATTCCAACCTGGGGATAGACTGTTTAGTTATTGGTGAAACCCTGGCTTTTGACATAATTATCCTAGCTTCTATGTGCCCTCCCTCATACTCAACTCGTAAGTACACTACACATGCGTACGCTTGTTCACTGGCATCGCAAAGCCCATGTAATTGCAATTCTTTGAGTTGACCTTGACCAAAATAGCACCTGGGAACCTGAATGAAAGTTAATTTCTCCAGCTCTGCAAGTATGCTAAGAAGCTCTAAACGCATTTCCCCCAAACAAAGGCTCGTCCCATCCTACACAGAGCTGCTGAAACTTTACTTTCATTCTTATCATGAAAGGAGTCAAAAGCCCGAAAGGGTCAAAGACCTTTGCATATATCTTCAATAATGATGTCTTTGTTACCGGTAATTCTTTACCATAACCTTACCGCATTCCCAATTAATTCCTAGTATCTTACACTGGTCCTCATTATGCATCGATGGCGATTCACTAATTACTTCAGGAGTCTCCTTTTCAATTTCAATAATTTGGCTGTTGGCTTGATTTTGTGATTCAATATCACACAATTTCTTGCGTAATTCCCCTGAATTTGTTTTGAATTTACGCAAGTTAAATCCCCCTTGGCGCAAAATTCTCTTGAAAACAGTACAAATTTTCAAGGCCTCCTCCACAGAGTCAGTACTACACGACAAGTCATCTACAAAGAGACGATCTAAAACTTCGAAAATTTTGGAGTAACGATCTTTGTACTGACTCAAATGCTTTTTCACGCAAGCGCCTAAAATGCTTGGACTGGGTATCAAGTCAAAAAGCAAACGCTTGTGCCTAAACTGAATAACCCTCGGGTGAATAACTCCGACGTTTTTTCCGTTACACATGTTGGAAGTTTTAGGAATTCATCCATGTGTGCGGATATCATTTTTTGCTTATTTCCATAGCGTTCCTTCAAAAGCTCGACAGCGTTTTCATAATTTACTTCGGTAACCCTTGTACGGCTCTTGCAGCTGGGCCTTCTAGCAGAGAAACCAGATGATTAAACTTGCCTATGCTAGACCTCATTTTTGTGAACAAGGCTCTTGTAATTGTCCCAGAACGACAAAATTCCTGTTATCTCCCCATTGACCCTTGGAAGGTTGATTTTCGGTAGCCTTGCTTTTGTTCCACCGCCTACTTGTTCGCTTCTTGGCCTGGTTGGTGTCGTTAAAACGTTTCCCTGATCGCTTGGTGTTGAAACATTTGCCTGCTCACGCTGAATAGATTCTGTGCCTCCATTTCGTTTGATTTCGGCAGCTCTTTTAATTCTTTCCTGTATATCTCGAACTCTAAATTCTATTTTACTCGACAAAAAAACGTCATGCTCCATAGCCTCCGTGCTGATATGTTTCAAAATTTGCTCAATTGTGTAAAAGGTTTAACTTTTCCTCTAAAAGTTTGTTCGTGAAAATTGTGACTCGTCGAGATTTCCTTGTTCAATTAATACTACCGCCTCTCTTTCTAACCTCGTGGCAACCGCTCTGTTTGCCCCTCTCGTCTCTTTTACTCTTTCTATGTCAATTGAGGATCCCCTTATGAATTCTCTCGCCTCCTCGATGTTACACTGTGCTCCTTCCGAAGTCATCTTTTGGTACTTCGTGTCCCACGTTGGGCGCCATTTATGTTGCGAACCTTGTGTTTCACGTGTTAGACTTTGAACAGAAAATTCTCCAGCTTTTGATTTTATTATTTGTAAGATACAAGCTGATTACATATTGCGTTGCTACTGCACTCAAAATCTACGCCATCTCCCCCTTCCTCCTCCTACCAACAACTTCACGACACGTGTTCATTTTTCTAGGGACCTGGGGCGAGGTCTCTAACATTTCTAACCATATAAAAATAATTGGCTAATACTGTTCATCCTAACCAAAGTTACCTATGTAAAGTAAAGGGGCACCCTTATGAATACAGACACCCTTTCAATTGGGCTCCTTTTCAAGTTTGCGATAACATTCCTGACACGAAATTTGATTTTCTCTTCCTGAAAACAATGGAATCAGATTAACCTACACATCATTCAATGCACAAGAATGTGGGACTCCAGTCATATGAAAATTGTTAGCGAATACTGTATAATATTATTGTATTGCAAATTTCAAGATACTGGAGATGATGTTTCGAAAAAGGACACTGAAAAAGAAGTCTTGTGTGCACAACACCATGAATGGGGATTCAGGCACCCATAGAAAGTAAAGTGGACCTACTTTTAGTGTCACCGATTTTGTCCAACCGTTGTACTAAAATATTGGTACCATCACATTTTTTTATAGTTATACAGAATAAACAGGGGCATACCTTGACTATCTGGAGAAGGGGGATGTCAACGAGTGAATCTGCGAATAAGGCAAATTGTACCACCCCCTACACCCCCTCCTAGATACGCCCCTGAGAATGTATGGTTGTAGCTGCGCGTGCTATAGAGTAACGCTTAGAGTAACTATTTATGTCGTTAATAATGGCTTTCTATAACAACGATCAATTTCGTGATAAGCGCTCTCAATGGTTCACTTTCTGCATATTCAAATACCAAGCTGTCTTTTTCATTATCACTAGTTTATTGAACGTGTTGCTTTATTTAAATTCTAACTTTGCGTCGATGACAGACAGCTTTTCTTTTCGGGATCAATGCTTCCTACAGACTGATGGACTGATCAAACAAACCTTCGTTTCACAACGGATCGTATTGTCAATATTTGACGCTCTTAGTTATTCCTCAGTTCGGCTAATCTCTGTTTTGCCCCGCTTCATTAATACAACATTCTTTGCGCGAACGAGGAAGAAAAGGTGTTGGCCTACATCGAACTCCAAGGCCAAGTTGTCTCGTATTTCTCGTGTTTACGGCCTACATCGGTAGTGAACTCCAAGGCCAAGTTGTCTCGTATTTCGCGTGTTTATGCTACAAGCGTGCATTTTGCTGTTTGTCCACATTTGGAGTTTTGCTGTTTGTGCATATTTGTGTTTACCAGTGGTGGTGGATATCTAGTGACGCATATCTAGTGAAAGGCATCTTCAGAAGGGCACACTCAGCCGTGTCAGTGGTAATCGGCAAAGAGTAAGCAGGGATACCTTACACTGTCGAGTGTCCCTAACACACTTTCCCTCGCGACGCACTGTCTCTCGTCGTCTCTGGTTGCCGTTTTTATCCCATGCTGTAAGCGTGGCCCTGTTTGTTCTGCATACCCGTTGTTGCCAATGGCCGCTAGAGAAGATTATCACGGCTTCGCCAGCAGTCTGTGGCTGTACCTGTGCATAGTATGTCTGATCAGAGCGGTGAATGCAGATGTGGTCGTTTTCAGCGAAATGCAATGCGAGGATTTATGCCTGCGTAGCGGAGACTGCACCACGTACACGGTGCAGACTGTAGGTGGCAAGAAGAAGTGCTTTCTCAATGCTGCTAAAGGGAAAACGTTACTTTTGAGAGTGAGTACGACTTCTTGCTTGTTTGATTACTACAGTGCGAAGTTATCTTTGTGTAATTTCTATCATTTAATTATCGCAATATGCAGAGAATTTAGATTTCTGATTTCTATCCGATTTCTAAGGCTTTTAATGTGCTGAAATGTACTATATCATTTAGAAAATTTCCACCTGTGTTCCTGCGACTGTTTTGGTCTTGTGGAGGAGCATTTGAAAAGGATAGCTCTCTTCTAAGTTTACATTTGAATTGCTGCTGTAATAGATGTATGTGGACTTTTACTACGAAGCAGTATATGATAACCACTTCACTAAAGTGTACAAAACTCACTCGATTTATTCGTCCTCTTCTTTCTCTTCTTCTTCTTCCTTTATAAATCCTTCCTCTTCTTTGTCTTCTACCTCTTCTTCTTCTTTCTCCTTCTTCTTCTTTCTCTCCTTCTCTTCTTTCTCTTCTTCTTCTTCTTTCTCTTCTTCTTCTTCCTCTTCATCTTACTCTTTTTCTTATTCTTCTTCTTATTCTTCCTCTTCTTTTACTTCTTCCTTCTCTTCTTCTTCTTCTACCTCTTCTTCTTCCCCTTCTCTTTTATTTATTCTTCCTCTTCTTTGTCTTCTTTTTCTTCCTCTTCGTCTTCTTCTTCTACCTCTTCTTCCCCTTCTCCTTTATTTATTCTTCCTCTTCTTTGTCCTCTTCTTCATCCTCTTCGTCTTCTTCTTCTACCTCTTCTTCTTCTTTTATTTATTCTTCCTTTTTCTTTGTCTTCTTTTTCTTCCGCTTTTTTTATCTTTCTCTTTTTTTCCTTCCTCTTCTTTTTCTTTCTCTTTTTTGCTTCTCCTTCGGGAATGTTTGTCAGGTGGAAATGCTATGAAACAGTGCAATACAAATTGGTGTCATAACAAGGGGATCTACTTGAAATGGTGCGGCATTCGAACAACAGCCGAAAAAGCACTTGATGAATCGATTCTAACAGTTAAGAGTCGTGTCTGAACCAAGGCCAACAGACTGGTGCTTGAATATACAGAAACAGTTTCCTCCCATTTATACATTTACAGAATGATCATGGGTCTAGCAATTTTCTCTTTGCAAAGCAATGACTGTCCTTTAACATTGATCAAACAACCCAAAGACGTCATCAAAAATTGAGCTAGAGTTTCAATTATAAGAAGTCTTCATAAGCGCCTTTCTACTGTAAATACGTGGATCGTAGGTTTCTGTCATGCATACAAGTAATTTTCGTAGAAGCTTTTCCAGAACGCTTCTCTTTCATAGTATAATACGCCTTTGCGCGAGCTTTAGACCAGAATGTATTATTTTTAATTTACTGTAGTATTGACACAGCTGGAAGCGAAAAAAATTGCTTAAATTGTTTTCCGGGAAATTTTTGCCCGAGCACTTGATAATTTCAGTCTAAGTGCTTAGGAAGATTGCAGAGCTGCAAGAAACTTGATTGAATTTGCGCTATCCTGTTTGTTTTGTTTTTTGTCGGTCCTTTCACCATAATTTGTGTCAGCAAGTAGTCCCGCCATTTCACAAGAGTATTCAATAGACAAAGCTATCCTCTTTTGAGTTGCTTGGAAGCAAAGCACTCCCCTGAAACAAGTACTCTTCTTTCGTACACAAGAGTCCATTTATAAACTAGATGTAGCAAACTCAAGATAAAGCAAGACGATTCTGGTTGCTAGCGCTGTTCTTTTGTTTTATAGAAGAGGGTCCATTTAAAACAGGCACATCCTTACCACCAAGACCCATCCAGCAAGGCTCCTCCGCTCGATCTACTCAAGGATATGCGCGTCAATAAGATAACTTCTCTAGTCACCTAACTCTTTAATCTGACCAATCCAAACACGGCTTCTTGGCTATTTGTGATGAAAATTAAAACGAGTTTACTCGAGATATAAAGTTCTTTTTTCTAACAAGCTCAATATTCTTTTAAGTCGTGGGATCTTTTTAAGGTCAGCAGGCTTCGCATTTATCTGCAAATTTTGATGCTGGTACGAAAACGCAGTTTGATCTTTTTTCTTCTCGACGTTAATTGAGTTGCGGTGTAATGGGGCTCTGACGAGTGTGTTTATTGTGGCTATCTTAAGATTGGTGTTCTTGCTCTTTTGAAGATGGAACCAGGAAATTTTCTCAGGAATGGGCATGGAACCAGGATATTTTCGCTTAAGCTAGCGAAATGTTGATTTTGAAAATGTTTTGGGGACAAAAACACCACTATTGCATCACCGGAGCTTGACTAACGCTTCTGATATTTTTGTGTAGTTTTAGTCCATCAAAGAAGATATTGATTTTTAAAGTTTAGCAGAGCAAAATGCAGCGAAACATTCTTAGAATTGATTTTGTAACGATTAAAGGCCATTTACACGGATAGTTTCCAGAGATTGAGCTATAGGATAGCTATATAACACACTCACTGTTTGAGCAATGAGAAAAGAACCATGCTTTCTTTAAGCTAGCTTTAAACGCAACAACACTGTCATTTGAACTGTTGAGAAGCAAAATGCTGCTAGTTAGCCGTATCGTACCGTGTGATAACATTGGGCGAAGAATGACTGGATACGCCACATAATGGTAACTAGAACAGAGTTGTGGGGGAGATGTTTTGGCGGTTTTCGGGAACTAAACAGCAGTTGGTTGTTGGGGGAAAAAGGGGGGAGTTATCCCTGTTGCCGTACTAAAATTTGCCTGTTCGGCGTGATAACAACTGAGATGGCCGGTCGGTTCTGCACCTTGGCTCCCTTTGAAACTATCAAATAACCCTGCTAGAATTAAAGAAATGGCCTATCTACCACTTCATCGTGTTGTTGCTATAACCCGGTAAAGCTGCCTGAACCTTCAAACAATGTTCCACTGATGAAAAACCTCAAGAATGCATGTTGATATTTGCCATCCAACACTGGCCCACCCCCATGCACTGCTTTCTTACGAACGGCTCGTAGAAGATTTGAAATTCAATAACTTACGCGTTTTTATATTTGCTCCTGGACTGCAAAAAATGTATGGCACACCAAATGGAGCGACTACATTTATAGAACTGGAGTCACTTGTTCGTATTTTTAGATACTTGTTTGTTTCGAGCTCTGCTTATTTTTAGAATACATTAATATTTGTCGTGATGCATGAGTTGATGCATTAGACCGGGCCCACTTGTTTTTCTGTTTCAATGTTTTGACACACCGTTAAACAAGACAACGTTGGGGCGATTAAGACAGTTAAACATCGGGATTAGAATGTGTACCTCTCCTACTTACAACAACAATACAGTTTTGTGTTAGGTTTGCTCGAGAAAAGTTTTTAGTTGCATTGTTGATGCAAGGATTTGATATTTTTGCAAAATGCGACTCGAAGTAAGATGAATGTCTATGGACAACCATAGTGACGCCAGCTAACAACTTATACTGCAAGAATGTTTATATCTGCTGATATAGTCATAAGTTCATTGTCAACAAGCAGGAGAAACCCTATGATGAAGGCTTTTGTGGCAAGGCATGCGCGGATCCTGCAGCAAATTCACATCAAGTAGGCCTACATGGTAGAGTGCTACATCCAGGTGATTTGCTTCGACGACAAAGTAATGCACCTAGCAGCTATTGGTGTCTCCGAACATATCAACGCGTGGCCTCAACAGACACATAGAACGGCGTATTGCATAGATTAGTTTAAAAATTGAGCCTTTCTACACGAAGAGTTAGACATATGATTAGTTTCGAATAATAACAATCCTAGGGTTCAGACTATCGATCCGTCGAATTCAGACCTTAGTACTGGAAGATTATCACATAGGCATGTTTTAGTTGAAAATTCATGTAAAAATTCACATTTTCAAATTGTGGAAACTCAAGAGTGATATTTGGAGTATAAACAACAAACCAAGGGCTTTAAAGGGTATAATAAATAGCTTTCTCGCCCGGGCGTTTAATCGTGTTTCCTTCCATACCGAAACCAGGGCGGTAATTCCAGTTTCAACAATAAAGGATCCTAGCCTCTTACTCATCACACGCATGTCACTAACGTTATTCCTTCAATTCACATCTCATCTGCAAAGCACTAGCTGCAATCTAGTTAAGAAATTTTACATTTCACAATGTTTTAAGAATTGTAAAAATTAATTTATAAAAACTAGTCGATTAATTCTGCCTTTAATCTCGCTCTGTATAGGAACGACTTGCTCTGAACTGTGTCCCTAATCCGTGTCAACATGGTGGGAAATGCACGGAGGATCCGAGCACGTGCAGAAGAATCATTTGCACCTGCAAAAAGAACTGGACCGGGAGACTTTGTAACCTCAAAATCAAAGATGTTGGTGAAGCCTGGCACGATTCCGACTGCATGTGACATTCAATGTGACAATACCATTCTGTACCGTTTTCCACAATGCTACCTGTCCGATCTCCCTTAACGAAAGGGTGTTGTGCAAATAGTCTCCAAGGGAAGCATTGTGGAAAATGGGTTGCCCTACTGCCTTTTGTTGAATTAATTTCCTAGCTATGGCAGACGATCAGTTTAAAAGTTTGATGTTCATATATAGGGACATTGTTAGTCAGTTCATTTGGCACAGAAAATAACTCTCGCCGTTTCAAAAATGTCGCCTCAATGTGATTTTCATAGCGAAAATAATTCTTTCTTCGATCTCTTAATTTGCAAAGACAGACCACAAGTCTTGTTTGTTCAACACACCGTTCTTACCATCTTTATAAAAGATGCAAATTAATTGAGAGTGTAATAAAGTAAACACAAATTGTTATATTAAAACAGGTTATATTAAAACAGGTTATAATACTTGCAGGTTAGTCTGAATATGCGATATCAAAAGTCATATAAACCCAGCATTCGTTATTCTCAGAGTCTTACTCAGTTGTCACTTTTGTTAGAATATGACAGAATTTTTTTTTGAACAAGGGTACTTGGACCTCTACACGAAAAGTTAATGGGTGTTTAGCTCCTTACTAAAAAGGCCCTTCGCTATAATGGTTTCAAAGTACCCTGGTGACGTATTAAAGTTCAGAATAGAACCCAGGCTCTCTGATGTGTGGTATTAAACATGGCAACCGTTCTCCTGTACGCCGTCGCCTGAAAATGATATTTCTCTTTTCAACCCCAGAAAAAGGTAGAATATCAAGTCAAGAGAACGAAAGAGAATTCTAGAGTTTGGCGAAAAGGTACTGTACCCTCTCTTCTTCCGTCAGGGGACCTTTAAAGGGGGGTACAATAGACTACGCCGATGAACCAAGTAGCACTCGATTTTGAATTCAGAAACGCAAACATATTCTACACCCGTTTGCATAAAACAATATTGTTTTGAGTAAGCTACGTCGATTTATCGCAGATTTATGGTTATTGGAGGCTGGCAATCGAGAACTTTGCTGGTGTTATGTGAAATCGAAATGCCGGGCTGATTGTCAAACAGGAAGCCGAGAAAGGCCAGCGCTTTCACCGACAAGAGAGGTTGGCGATATTCTCAATTAAAAGAGGCTGTTAATTAATATCATTGATTGTATTTTAGTCAAGGGTCCCTGCTCGAGTCTACTCCTTGGGAAAGCTTTACATTTAACATTCATAAGATGATTTCTCTCGCGTCCACCATAAGGATTCACCACAATAAATCAACTGCCATAGGAGGGATAATTGGACACAAAATAGTCAATTGATTCAAAGCAAGACGCAATTTGCCTTCTCATCTGAAAAACTTCAAGTATAATACAATATATAAAAAAAGGAAAATAATAAAAGAATAAATGATACGAAAGAGATATGTTATGTTTTAGGCAATAAATCATAAAATATTCAGTCAGAGACTACTCATAATGAGAAACATCTCCAGAAAGCGAATCCATATTCTGCCTCCAAAATCCCTACCTGGCCTAAGGAAGCCAAGTAGTGCGAAAAACGTCATCCAACCGACAGTGCCAAGTCACCTGATCAAGAAACAATAATTGCGCCATCCCAGGGTGTTGGATGCGTCATTCTCGCAGTGTTGTTCCACGTGACTTGGTCACTTGTGCTTCTTCTTTGTCTTCTTGTGTTTGTGTTTCTTTCTGTCCACATTGCCTTCCTCTTGGTCTTCTTCCTCGCTCTCTTTATGTTTACTTTTCTTTTTCTTGTGCTTTGATTTACTCCTTCTGTGGTTCTCGCTATCATCCTCGCTTCCCCCTCGCAATTCTCCAGCCTCTAAGCTATCGTCTTCCAATCGAGGCTGATCATCAACAACGTGCGATGCAGGGTCCTTTGTTTCCCTGTCTTCCTTTTTTATTCCCAGGCTTCGATCTCCGCTCCTATTCAAATTAGCCATCATTAATGGGCACGGTCGATTTTTCAGCAATATTATATTAAATAATTGAATAATGAAATAATGGTTATCTAGAGATTCTTCAAGTTGAAATGTTGAAATGATAACAAATGTTAAATTAACATGCATCGTAGCCACATCATAAGTACACGTATCCAAACGTACACCTGACCAAAACGAACACTAGGCTGAAACTAGCGAAACAAATACTATCAATTGTCTCATACTATTATTCAGCTCCGACAAATAATTCATATGGTCAATTAATAAGAAACTTCATTCTATATATATTATTAACAAAGCGTCAAAGTACTACTATTCTTAGTACTGCTCCCTTTCAAAAACACGTCAAATACAGAGATGAAACTGTAAATGACAATATACAATAGAAGATATGCTAGAAAGGAGACATGTTCTCTGTTACTCCTAGTTTCGTGCCTGTGCACTCATAAGACAGACAGACGGATCTGATTTTGACATCGAGCACTGTTAAGTCAGAATAGACAACGCAATCTGGAATTAATTACAATATACATACATATACTTGGCTTGCCTGTATCAGCATCAATCCTTTCAATAGCATTTTTAGCATTAAATTTTATTACTATCGGTAACGTTGTATGGGTAAATCACTTGCCTCTTCCGTTTCGACTTTCTGTTAGCATTCTCAGGAGATTCATGTCTCGCCGGACTCCCCCTTTCATCACCCACGTACTCCCCATTTTGCACTTCCTCCCGATCTTTACGTATTTTCTCCTCCTTGTTGTGTTTCTCCTCACTCGGGCTCCTTTTACTCCTGCGCTCTCTCGACACCTCGTTGCTATGACTCCTGCGCATCCTCTCTTTGCTATCGCTTCTTCTGTCTCTGCGGCGATCTTTTCTGTCCCCGCTAACACTTCTTCGGTTCTTTTCTCTGCTCCTACTCCTGCTGGATTTTCCATGCGCCCGTATACGAGAACCATGTTTCAACTGCCTCTCTTTGGAAGCAGCCTCTCTGCTACGACTCCTCTCTCGATTACGACTCCTTCTGTGTCTGTTCTGAACCTTCTCTCTACTTGAAGTCCTTCCGTCTCTTCTTTTCAATCTTTCAGCGCTACGGCTTCGTCGGCGGTGCACCCGTTCTGCGCTGCGGCTGCGTCTTCGCGGGCTTTTCCGTCGAGCTGGTCTGTCCTGGCTTCTGCTTCTCCTTCGCAATCTTTCTGCGCTGCCACTTCTCCTTTGCCGCGGCTCTCTCGCGCGTTCATCTCTCCCAGGACGATCCCGACTTCGACTTCTATCATAGCAAAGAACAAGAAATTTGCATTTCATAAGTCCTAAATGATATCAAAGTAATATCTCAACAAGAAATTTGCCTATAGCCACGACCATCAAAACTCAATGTCTTGCAACAACAAATTACGCAATGACCATCTGCCTACCAGGCACTTCGAGTCTTACCTTCGATGCATTCTTGAGTACTTTTCAGCTTCCCCGAAATCAGTTTGCTCCCTATAAGTTAAGAAGATGATAAAGCTACATGAAAGATTCATCCACAAAAAGAATTATTGGCAACTGAAGCTGCAATTGGAAAACAAAGCATTTGGCAATCTGGTAATTAGCATGGACGATTTTGTGTTTGTGCTTTAATTATTTAGAAGAAATTATTTTGGGTTTTACCCAGCAGGTCTTCTTTATATGGTATGATAATCTAATCTCAGATAAGCTATCAAAATGACTGAATTGTCCTTGTTTGTCTACAAACACCTTGTTATTTTTTCTTTAAAGGAGATAATTTGACGGAAATTTATGTCCTGAATAGAAAGCAAATTGTCAAAGTTCAACATGTATATCTTGTGACAAGAAATTTGATTTTTAAATTAAAAGAAAAAATTCACCAAAGGCAATAGATATAAACTCAGAGTTTATGATGAGGTACTCCTAGTCTAAAATATTGTTGTCTGCCTGAAACTAAGCAAACAGGTGCAAACTGTTGAATATGACACCAACTACTCAAGAGAAATAACTATCCTCCCTATAGTTTAGGCTAGATCACTCAAGCTATCATGACACCCAATATGAAAACATTCTCCAATTAGCTGATATACCAGATGGGAGTAGCCTTGTTTGACAACCACAACTTCAGTGTCCCCGACACTAGTAATCTCTAGCAGTGTGATTTAAATTGACAGCACATAGTCATGATTCCTGCTCTGTGGATGGGCACTCCACATACAAAACTACTGACTTAAGAGGAGTAGTCTTCGCCCTTACTGTTTCATTTCTTTCAGAATACAGTGCCACTCAAATCAGCATGAAATACGAAAATTCCAAACCAGCACCTGCAAATGTGAATATATTTAAAACACTCAGCTCAGTTCTTGGCAGCTTAAAAATATAATTCTTACTTAAGTCGTAGTGCAAGCATCAAATGCTATAAATCACATTTCTTTCATTAAAGTGATCAACTGATCAAAGGTGTAATGCAGTTTGTCAAGATTCAACTTTGTGATTGGCTTATAAAGTAGTTAATCTCCACAAACTTATTTTTTAATGATCTGATTGTTCTAGTAAAAATGCATTTTGTTTTCCTATCCATCACACAAGGTGGCCTCATAATTCAAGATGACAAAAAAAGATAGTGAAAAAATAAATGAATTAATAAACTATATATAACAAAAATAATAATAATAATAATATGAATTATCAATAATATACAACAAGATTGCTACAGATTGACACAGATTACTGCAATCAATCTAAAAACAATTATTCAAGAAAAATATTGAACATGTTCCCAAACTAAAAACCAAACTTTGCTTCCTTTCCCTACCAAGTTCCTTGCATTCTGAGTTTACCTGTTTACACTTGAGCAGATAAAGTCCCCTTATGTTGGAGTTGTTGTCATATCAATTTGTCAAGAATTGCTTAGTGTTTGGTGCCAACAGAGCATTTATAATTGCCATGTTGCTTCATTTATTGCTTTCTGGTCCAACATGAATTCTTTATAGCTTCCGAGCAAAAAATTTTCAGAGTGAGATAACTCAAATAAAGTTTTCTTCTACATGATCACTTCACAAATAATGCTTCACTGAATCAATGCATAGAAATGGGATCTCCAGAAATACTATCATTGAAAAACAAGCCATTCAAAACAGTGGAAATGGCCTTACCGCTTTGGTTCACCATCTTCCTCCCGTTTTGTTTGGGCATATCGCTCAGCCTCCCCCCAGCCCTCATCAGCCTTTCGCTTGTGATCATCACAAAGATTCAGATATGTTAGCCTCTCTCGTATGTCCTTCTCGACTGGCACTGGAATCCTTGGGAACAATGTTCCATACCACTCTAGCTTCAATAAAAAGCTTCGAACAAGTTGTCCAACTGTCATTGTGCAACCTCCACCAGCCTACAATTTTCCTAATAAGAACACCCACCCTTGTCAGTTACATGTTTTACATTAACAACTGATACTAGTGAGAAAAACCACTTAGTATTCCAAAAAGTACACTATTTTATTAATTGATCAATTTGCTGAAAAATATATCAACAGGCCATATTAACTAACTTTCTTCACAACAGTCATGAACACTTTAAAACTCATTCAAACCTCTTCCATATCCACGCACCTCTTCATCTTCTAAATAAGGTTCCAGCCAAAACCAAAGCTCTTTTGGTTGAAGACAATATCTAAAAATGATGCAAAAAAGCTGTATATATTTATAGAAACCAAGCTTAATATAAAAAGTATAAAGATCAAAGGAAGAACGGGTAAACAAGGAACTTGAGACACTGAAAATCATGCATTAAATGTGAACAAAGTTTTTTATACCTTATGTACATGAATCCAATTCCTCTAATGTATGGAGAGTCACAGTGATCAATAAGACCTTGCAGTTGCTTCTTCGTTAGTTTCAATGTAAACAACTTGAATAGCAGACAATAGCAAGATGAAACAATACCACCAGCACCTACACCTCGTACCTGAAACAAAAGGTCTTGTTTCGCTACTGAAGTCCCAAAGAATAAGTAACAATTACATTTTGTCATGAAATCAGTTACTATACAGTGTTATTAATCAACAAATCAGAGGCAAGTATAAGATTGCACTTTTTAGTCTGGCTGGTGACTCAAATCTCTAGACAGAAATTGGCCAAGAAGTTTAGAAAAAGGGTTTGTCATGTTTGTTGAATATTAATTATGATTTGATACATTTAAACACTGCTGAACTGAAATCAAATCTCTTTGTATGAATACTACAAAATGTTTTTTTCTGTGAGCAGTAATGTTTTTAATGAATTTTTTATGTTTTAATACATTTGATTCCAAAGCAAACTAAGGCAGGTAGTATTTTGGGTAATATTTACATTTGCAGAAGAAAATACTATTTCAGTACAAATGTAAGAATCTGGTAGCTTTATCTAATACAAAGACTGTCATAGAACATTTATTTCTAAAAAAATTCCTTTTCATAGATACTTATCCTGAACCTCTTAATTACTTTCTTATAATTATTTCTGGAAATCTTTTTTGTAGCTAAAAATTCACAACTTTCTTTTTCTCTAGCAAATATCTTTACGCATATGTAGGCTTCATTAGAGTTCTATGTAGTGGAATTTCAAAAGAAGAAACTGACATGAAACTCCACAGTAGAAGTGACCAACAACAACAACAACTGACCACAAGATAAACTTACCCCACCACACATTCCAACTTGACCAGAGGTCTTTCTGCTTCCTTTCTCCCATGGTTCAAGATGGGTGACCTGGAACAATTAAGGATTAGTCTTGTAGCTACTTGAATGAAAAGTATTCGTTGTGATAGGCGTTCCAATAAAAACTTTGACAATAATGTTAGTTTATACATACATACATAAAAGCTATTTCACATTGGAAACCGTAATAAACTATTAAGTTCTTCTCTCTTTCAGTGGTGCTATATATACAATTAGTCAGTTCATTCAACTTCCTCCTGTCTTGCTAATTCTTTCAAGTTTTCTAGATCTTTATTGGTTCTCAGTTTCATACCACTGCTTGAATATCTTGCTAACTGTCAGTTTAATCAGGTTAATTCAACAAAATGATGATTAATAGACTTCTGTGCATAGTTTTCGTAGATAAAATCAGGAATACTTTTACTACTTTTGTGGATAGATTTGCTTCAATGGCCTACATTTCATTGTCACCCAAATGTTTTGTGAAATCCATCTATTTGAGTTTCTCATGTTATGGCGATCTTGTCTTGGAAGTGTTTCCTTACAGCCCCCAAACATGATAATCAATTCAGACTCTTTTGTAGGAAATCGCTACTAAACAGTGGGCGCTGCACCAAACCCAACTTATTATTAGTTTTAGGACCAGAAATACCATACACGTGAGCTGCTGAGGCCTAAATTTGACAATTCAGACACACGGTATACGAACCCTAAAATTATTGAGGAAATAGGTATGATCAATTCTCGTTGGATTACATTTCAATGCTGAGCATTAAATTGATATAGAGCACCTTTTCTTACCTGATAATATATTTCATCTACAACTTCATGGTACGTCTTCAAAGTAAAAAGGTTGTTTTTGAAATACGGGGACGACAAGATATTTGTATGAATCATATTGTTGATATTCATGGTTGTAGCATTGCCCCATGTCTGGACAGCATTACTTTGTTTTTTCTTTCGACTTTCCTCTTCAACGTCCATTTTGAAGGCCGCAACGCTTGTCTGAAATACTTGATGTAAAGGGAGACATGGAATACTCATGGGAAGGAGGTTCTATTAAAAGGACGGACAAGTAAGAAAATGGCGGCGAGGTTTCGGAAGGCGCTTTCCATGTGCAGGGGACCGCTGCCAACAGGTAATTTTAGAGAGGAATATTGTGGGTGAATGACATGAGCAGAGCAAAATTGAAGTCCGTGGCCTTTGCAATAATAGAATCTAAAGAAAAAGTTAAAAATAAAAGTTGATATCCTTGCAGTAACTGATGAACTTCAGTATGGATGTTTCACTCTTTAGTTTGTTGGGGACTTTATTAAAAAAAAATTATTAAAGATTTAGTCAGTCATTTAGCCACCCAGTCACTGTTACACCATACATTATGGATCTTGATAATAAAAGCAATACTTGTTTATAAAAAATCTATTTGTAAAATTTTGTGTTGATGCTATGCAAATGTTCAGAATTTGCTAATGGAATTCTTCTATTATGATCTAACTCACAGGAGCATTGTTAAAGTTTGTAGACACATTTTTGTTCTGATTTCAGCCATATATAAACAGAAATGGTATTCAACTGCTATGGCTAGGATTGATGCAGTTGGACAAGATGTTAATGGTATGGTGTTATTTATTTTGATTTGCTTGCTTGCTTGTGAACTGGAATTGTAAAACCCAAGATGGGCTCAAATCAAACCTACATAAACGTTAACTGTATGGAGCATCTAGACAAAAAAATTCCAATGTTAGTCATCCAATAAAAATTGTAGCTTATTCTCTTATGCCAAGTTAAATGTTAGATTTCAAAACTGACATCAAACTGTATGTAGTCTGAAAAATTCTTCATTATTCACAATAGTCAATAGAAGCATACTCTCAACATGAAAATCATGATTCTCCCAACCAGCATTGCAATAATCTTTAATGGCAAGTGAAGGCTTTTAGTGAACCATATTAATTTTTTTGGGACCATATTAAAAAAGAATGCAACTAAAGAGGAATTGAAAATGAATTATTAATTATGCAACTAAATATCTGTAAATTTTGTAAATTCCAACTCCAGCTTTTAAATGTACTCAGTTTTTAATTATTTTTAAAGTAACATTTTGTGAGTTTTTTTCTTTTTTATGTAAATTTTTCATACTTTCCATTCTTCTTAGCATTCCAAAATAGCCTCACAGAACCAATTTTGATTTACCAAAATACTTAGTGATTACCAAAATAATAAATAGGCACAAAATAGGGCATTGAGTTATTTTGTATTGTTTGACACTCAAGAATATTGAGTTAATTACTTTATAATGCTCACTTTGCTGATATTTTTACAACAGAGTTAACTAGAATAACTTACTGACTGAAGCCCTTACTGAAGCTGTATAATGTTGATTGTTTTTACTGCCTAGGCTAAGTAGAAATGTGTTTGTTAATTTGATTTTCAGTCAATTCAACATCATTTTGGAGTGTGTTTGGTTTAGAATTATTTTTCTGATGAAACACTGTTCATCCACATGGAGCTTTTTGATTGCTTTTCTTTTGAATATTTGTGAACAAGTGCTTTGTGGTACAAAACTTCACAATGGCTAGAAAAAGAGGAACCTGTTTTCGCATACTTAAAAGTATTTTTTTCGTCCGACACTCCTCAGAGTATGCAAACGTCGGAAGATAACCAAAAACTGACTGAATAAATAGCCAGATGCGGATCGAAAACACTAGAGGGTGAAAAGCAGAGCGCATGATTGGTTATAATTGACCAATCTGCGTTACTTAACACCTAACTTTAGAAGAGCCCAAGGGAATTTTGAATATGTCAAAGTTTCATGTTCTTGAGAGATGGTTTGAAGTTTATGCTAACTAATTTGCCTATTAACTTACTAAATTTTTTAAGTCAGTTGATTTCCAAAATGATTGTTAATGCCTATTATTGCATGCTGAAGAGGATCTGTTAACTCAAATTTTCTGTAGTGAAATATTTTGCCCTGGTAGGGCCATGCCTACCTGTTAAAGGTTGCAAGAAGCACCTTTAAAGTGGGCTGGAGCACATGTCTTGGCAAATCTGTAGTAGAGCCAGTTGAAAATAATGTTTGCTAAAGTATGAAAACAATTTATAGGTAGCCTTTGACAAATGCTCATCAATAAAAACGTGATTTTTCCAGAAAGCAAAAGTGCCCTGGACAGTGACGACTTTTTTGATGTGAAATCATTGGTCAAGTTGGATGACTTGTTTGATGCAAGAGTACACCTAGGACACCATGAAGGATGTTGGAATTACCACATGAAGCCATATATTTATGGATCAAGAGCACACCATCACATTATTGATTTGAACAAAACAGTTAATCATTTGAAGGTTAGCTCAAGATATTTCACTCATCATAATTAGAATTACAGAGACACCCATGTAGACAACAGTTGAGTTTAATGCCACACCCCTAACTTCCCAACCCCATCTATAGTGATGGTGTCTGTCTCCAAGCCCTTACAGTGTAGTGCAAAGAAAACACTTTTCTATATATATCCAATTCGTTATTAATATTGGAACGGCAGTTTACAAATACTTTGCCTATGCTTATGCATATCCAATGGCACCAAACTAAATCACACTACGCTGGAGATTAATTTGTGCATAATTCATTGCATGGGGTAGAGAGCATGGGGTAGTGAATTTCCTGTTACACTGTTCCATAGACCACAAGTGCCTTTCAATGCCGCACCAATATTCTTTACGTATCAAGAAATCTCTTCTCGCCTCATTGTTCTTTGCAACGGCATGTTTGCAAAGCAGTTCTTATACTCAAAATTTTTCCTTAACAGGTCGCACTCAATGTTCTATGTCACGTGGTCTATCGAAATGGAATCGTACTTTTCATCAACAAACACCCTCGCTTTGAATATCTGTATCAGAAAACGGCAAGAGAGGCTGGAGAATATTGCATCACGCAAGAGTGGCGCGGAGGAACGCTTACCAATGCATCGAAGCTGCTTGGGCGCGTACGATTACCAGATTTGATAATTGCTTCTAGTATAAACTCTTTTGGTGAAAACTTGCTGCCACTCAAAGAAGCTGCAATGTGCAATATCCCCACGATCGGTATAGTAGACACGGACTGCGACCCACGGCTGATAACGTATACTGTGCCTGGTAATGATGACACGCAAGATGCAATGGAACTCTATTGCCGTCTTTTTAAGACCGCCATACTCAGAGCAAAAGAAATGAGAAACAAAGCAGAGTAATTCAATTAGGTAGCTACTTTTTTATTACATATATCAATAACCCAGTTGGAATGAAGTTTAGTTTCAAGGATGCTTACAAAATGTGTTTATCGGAGATGAAATTTTAACGGTGTTCAACAAGATCTTGGTTTTTCTAATCTAAACAATCAACGCTTCGATGGCAGTAAAAAACATTGAGAAGTACATTTTTTGACCTCCACGTATTCCGGCTTATACATTGAGTGCAAGGAAACGAAATCACAGTCTTTTTATGCCAATGTGGGTTTATCTCCCCAGAATTGGTTCAGGAAAAGTCAAAAATTTGCCGTGGAAATTGAAGCTTACTTGTTTTTTCGTCATTAGCTCTTCTGGTCAGTTGTGTTTTGACAACCATGCTTAATAAACAACCCTGCGCCAGTGCTCCATAAAGCAAAATTAAACACACGAGAAATTTTCCTTTTAGTTTTTGTAATAAGAACATTTTTCAGCAAATATGTTACGAGAATAACTGAACAGATTTTCCAAAGAACACAGTGTGAAGGGTAGTAAAGCACATTCAACAAAAGAGGCCTAAATGTAGGTTTGTCTTGTCTGTTGCTACCCTTGTGAGCTATGATTAATGGGATCAGTTATTAGAATTTAATTATGGTTACTTCTCTGGAATGATTAAAGATATGGAATCACAAACATGCCATGCTACTTTAAAAGTCATTCCACTATTCCATATATTAGAAACAAGAAGGGAAGAGACGTCCTTTGTTGTAAGACTTAATATTAAACAGCATAGTTAAATGTCCATCTTGTGATAATATTGTTACATTATTGGTTCTATCTATCAATAGGTCTTAAATTACATTTCTGCAACGCACTAAAAAAGCTTGATGAAATACTTTCATATAATCATATAATCGTTTCACTCCTTATAATAAATAACACATAATAACAATACTCTTTAAATATCTGTAGATTTTCGAAGTTTAAGGTAATGAGTACAATAGTTATATGTTGTCCACAAATCAATGTAAGCCCAGGTTCTAGATTTGCTCCTCAATTCCTTACACCTCTTTTCAGTTTGCCGTCAAGATTCCTCTTAAATGACTAAAATGGAAAAGAAGTATTTCAGAGTAGTAGGCATTCGAATATATGAACCATTCAAAAATTGCATGATGACGTTTGCTCGATTGCAGAACATTTTTTCAACTGCTATGAAATCTGTTAAATCTTGTTTTAAATCGAATAAAATCATCAACTGAAATGCATAGCAAAAAACTATAGAAGGAGTTCCTTGAAAAGACAGGTAGCTCCGTTAAACGGTCTTACAAGCCTTTTGAAGTTATTAAGGCAAATTGTAAGGCCGGGTATCCATCGGACTTCTCATTCCACATCCTTGTTTGTAAACTGCTTCGTAGATTGTTTCTCATGACGTAATGCTCCTGCCCAGTCTTAATAGATGACCAGTGCAACGAGGCTTCTGATCCCGTCGTCGCCTTTTCCGTGAGAATATTGCTAATCTTTGAACATCCTTGAAATTCCTCTAGCAGCTGTAAAATTTTTGAGTTGGCGTGTGCACAAGGGCTGGGAAGTAGAAACTTCTATAGGACTAAGAAGGAAGTAGGAACTTATTTACAATACCTGCAGGCATTCTTCTATGGCGATGAGGTATCTGAATGATTGCATTGATTTTTCTGATGCGTGCAATTCTTTGTCCAGTGCAGCGGCTGTTACCCTTGGCCCCAGTCCTACAGTATACTTTGGAATGTTTTCCAGATTGTAGAGCTTTGCCTACGAAAACGCCCAATCCCATTAACCTCGTTATGAAGAGAAGGCTAATAGTCAAGCCGGCTGAGAATATGAATTGAAGGCACGGCTCTCCGTATGGATATACTCATATAGATACTCGGATAGTGAAAGGCAGAATCAAGGTCTTGAAGCGTATTGAAGTGAACTTTTTTTCGATGGCTTGTCTTCAGCTTCAGCGAGATTTAACGTCATAAAATAACTATGAAAATCGGAACCAAAGCAAAGTATGTTAATATGCATTAATAAATTGTGCTACAGAGTAGGTTACCCTTCTTACCAGCTCCAGGGTTTTGGAAACCAGATCTCGAAGATCAAACTCAAGTCTCATGAAATTTTTCGGGGAAACTGTTGATCTGGCAGCTGGTGCCTGGCTAGGAATTCGATTGGTTGCGTCACGGATCATCTTCTCATGACTTCGACGTCCTTCAACCAACTCTGTGTATTGAACGTCATCGATGTGGGTTTGAAGAGCACCGATAGTCGCAACGAGATGCTTTCCACACTTGAAAAAAGGTCAAATAAGCCCTTAATCGTAAAGCATTTTTCCTGACAGAAATAAGAGTAAAAAAGTATTCTTTCCTTGGCAGGAGTGTTAGGAAACTTCTGTCTTCATTCTGCTTAAACTTCACGTATCTTCTTAGCAAAATTCAAAGTAACAGAAACTTGATTGCTTTATATTAATCAAGTAAACGTAATACTTCAACGTAACATTTCAGGTCAAAATAACGTCTTAAAGAAGTTTAAAATCAATAATACTAACTTATACTTCTTTCAGTTATGGTAATGTGCATTACAACTTTTCTTTTTGCGTCAAGTAAATCCGCTTGAATACATACCTTTCCTTTTAAATGCTGGAAACGCGGTTTCAATTTTCTTTCAATTCCCTTGAAAAGAAGAATTTGTCACAGTTTCACGTTATGTGCTGAGAACTTTCTTAGAATAACATACCCTCTTGGTCCTAGGATACTAAGCTAACCTCCATTGTCAAAAATTTTGCTAGGCCCACGTCGATTCGGTCCCCACTACTTTGGAGTCTTCTCGGTTTCTGACAGACGCCTTTGCATTTCTTTTTAAAACTATTAAATTCTAGGAAATCCAGGTCCAAATTTCAGAAGCAAATTTCTCCTCGAACGATTCCTTATGAAAGAGACAGACTATACTAATTTCTGAATACAGTCAACCGTGAATTGCCTACAAATCTCAACGCACAAAATTATCCAAAAGATACTCACAAAGTCTCTTCGCAATTTCGTGACGTATACAATCAGTTTGCTCAAGGCATCGTCAACGCTTGTAATACTCGTTCGAAGATTCCCTTCGCGTGGGATTTTGTTCTCCGTAATCGCGTTAGATAACAGAAAACATTGACACCAAATTATGGAGAGTCCAATAAGGCCTACGGCAAAAATCGACTTGGGTTAATAGGATTTTAAGATTTGTTATCTGTCTGGAATTTTTAATGAAATTTCGTTCTTGTTTTATCATTTACGTTTCTGTTGTAGAATTCAAACTAAAGCTTAGCTTTCTTCATGCACAATAGGAAAAATACACTGATCAATTTGCAAAACAGGCATTTTCTAACCAAGCCAAAGGCTGTGCTTCACAGAGCTGCTTTAGTTAGCCTGCGTGCAGACTCTGTTGACAAAATTGAAAAGAGGAGAATAAATTGACAATATCTACTAAGAATGATCTCTTTCCATTGACCAAAGACATCATCATGAGACCGTAACAATCATAGAATATTTAACCAATAGCAAGAAATAAAGGGTAATCATAAAAATATTAATAATATTCCCCCAGTAGAACACCTCAAAAAGTTTGTTTTTCATTGGAGTTCTATGGGACGAAGTTTGTTTTGACAGCGGCTGCTTTTTCGAAAGCGCAGAGCGACGGATCGACGTGAGCGAAATTCTTGGAATAAGGTGAAAGGGTGACTGGAGGGTTGTATTCAATGGAACCCTTTGTGGTGACAAGTTTAGCCGTTGTTAAATGTTGCGCTTGGGTGCTCAGAGACACACAGTGACATACTCGGGTGCTCTTCAAGTTGCGAAATTGAACAAGTCGTTTTAGAAAAAAGAATAGCGCCTGATTATGCAAGAACCTTCATGCTTTCAGAATTTCATAGCGTGTATAGCTGATGCTTTCCTTAGGAAGAAAATAACGGGGACGCGTAGATATGCATCAGGAAAAGGGTGGCAAAAGACCCAAAATTATAACATGTATTGCAAAATGAATATGGGTGAAATTATGTTTTCAAGAAGAGAACAATGAAGTTGGCGAGTAATCCAAGAACTTAGCAAGCAACTTTTCTAGGACCATGAATTAAGTTTCTTTAAAACTCACCTTTCATCGCTAATGTCATGCTAGTCTTGATCGATACTCGTTGGGTATGCACTTCGTCTGCAAATACAGTAAGTGGTAGGTGGCGACCATTTATAGCAGAAATCTAACATCGAAGCTGGGAAGCCCATTTCAGGTACCGAAACCTCTCTAATTCAAAAGACTCCCATTCTAAGAAAATAACAAGGAAAATAACCCGTTTATGCATAGTGCAAGAGACCAACATTGCCACTGAAGGATGACTGGAGGAAAACAAGAGGATTCCGAGAAGCCAGTCTCACGTGACAATGGATTTCAATCAATTGCTGATACAAACAAAAAGGGTTGTTGTTCTAGTTATGGGAAATAACATCTGAAAGCTAGGTTTCAGACATCAATTAGACATGATGCATTTCTGTTTCACAAACGAGCCAATTTCGTCATCTGCTTTTAAATATTAATTGCTCATTGTAACGAGTATGTAATAACGGAGCATTTAGACTTATTCACTCTAGGTATTGCCCATTCATTTTAGAATTGTTTTTCTTCGTTGTGCCATTTTAGCGGTACTCTTTTTTTTAGTTGATCTTTCAGATCGCTTTACAGCTTATGCCTACCATTTGTGACACAACCTAAGCACTTGCATGTTAGGCACTTTGTCTGACAGAACCATTGAGCGATAATACTTCTTTATTTAGAAACTTTAATGTACGTATTCGCATAAATAAGAGGTTCGTATTTACATTAGAGGAACAGACATGGATAAGTTACGCTAGTGTAGGATGGGTGGATTACCACCAACACAAGAGTCGTGTGAAAGCTCTTAGTGTTTATTATCGTTTTGTGAGAAGTTTTATTAAGTATTTTAGGGGAATACTGTAATTGAGAAAGACTGGGATGCGCCTTTGGGTTTATCACACGTGTTATAGAGAGCTCCTAGGGATGAGTACTACAGAACGAGGTGAATTCTGTGTGGAAAGGTAGTTTCCAAAGGTTATTGTGTCCAATTGTGTCCTGCTCCACAAACAATGTTATTTTTAGCTCTCTAAACTGCTGTGATTTCTTTCTGCGGAAAGATGTCTCTCATTGTCTCGAAGCTCTTCGTTGCGGAACAACGGTTTACGTTCGCAAGGCTAGCACGACTATTCGCTATGACGAAAATCTATTCTTTCAGCCGGCATTTGTTGATAATGCAATCTTACACAAGAATAGTTGAAGTATCTAAAAAAGTGGTCTCGGTTTCTCGTAGCTTTTAAAGATAGCTTCTCCACCCGAAGCAGTGTTGAATGTCTGTCTTTGAATTATTAACAGCAGATCGATGGGGAGAAACGAGGGAAAAACGTTTCTCAGAAAAGTGGGGAAAGCGGTGGTGGGAGAAGAATATTCTAAGCCTGCATTTGTCTGTACACGCCGTTCATTTCTTGTGGTGGTAGTTCTGACGGTCAAGCTCAAATTCGAAAAACATTTCGTGGGTATTGCAATGCTCCCGAAAAGACAACAATAAAGCAAACTGAATATGGATCTCTACAACCATATTGGTCATTTGAAAAACATCAAATCTATCAAATACCATTCATTAAATACAAATACTTAATCTACGTGTGAGATGAATATTCAGCTGAAGCCAGGATAGGAGGTTGGCAATTCTGCACCAAGGATATGTAGCAATTTACAATTAATAAACAGATTGTATCAATATGTAGTTGGAATTAATCAGAGTCGTTTTCTAGAAGGAAATTCTCTCTAATGGTATTCCCTCAAATTGACACCAACTGGTCATGATTCTCACATGATGACATCAAATTTTCACACCACTCAATAGCAAGCAACTGACTATATCAAAAAGAAGTTATCAAGTTAGCAGCCAAAAAAGCTAGACATTGTTTTGGACAACAACATATTCCAACAGTGATACAGCCCTACCTGATAATGAAGCACTATTTAGTAAAGTCTATCTGATTGCAAACTTTGTTCAAAAGCCTAAGTAACTAAAAATCGTTTCTCGCCAGCAATGCCAAACCAAAATCTTTCATCTATGTTTGATTTTTCTGTCCAAAGCTTCTTTGTGCATTGAGCCTCCCCACAGAGCAGCAAATAAGTCCCTGCAAAAACACAAATATATTAACTGCCCTTTAAATTTCAACAAGGATATTAGACTTGCCAGCTTCTTTCTTCAACAAAGCTGCAAAAATAATGACAGGAAAATGATTCCTTGTAATTGGAAATATTGGAAAGGCAGTTTACAAATACCTTGCCTATGCTTATGCATATCCAATGCCACCAAACTAAATCACACTACGATGGAGATTAATTTGTGCATAATTCATTGCATGGGGTAGAGAGCATGGGGTAGTGAATTTCCTGTTACACTGTTCCATAGACCACAAGTGCCTTTCAATGCCGCACCAATATTCTTTACGTATCAAGAAATCTCTTCTCGCCTCATTGTTCTTTGCAACGGCATGTTTGCAAAGCAGTTCTTATACTCAAAATTTTTCCTTAACAGGTCGCACTCAATGTTCTATGTCACGTGGTCTATCGAAATGGAATCGTACTTTTCATCAACAAACACCCTCGCTTTGAATATCTGTATCAGAAAACGGCAAGAGAGGCTGAAGAATATTGCATCACGCAAGAGTGGCGCGGAGGAACGCTTACCAATGCATCGAAACTGCTTGGGCGCGTACGATTACCAGATTTGATAATTGCTTCTAGTATAAACTCTTTTGGTGAAAACTTGCTGCCACTCAAAGAAGCTGCAATGTGCAATATCCCCACGATCGGTATAGTAGACACGGACTGCGACCCACGGCTGATAACGTATACTGTGCCTGGTAATGATGACACGCAAGATGCAATGGAACTCTATTGCCGTCTTTTTAAGACCGCCATACTCAGAGCAAAAGAAATGAGAAACAAAGCAGAGTAATTCAATTAGGTAGCTACGTTTTATTACATATATCAATAACCCAGTTGGAATGAAGTTTAGTTTCAAGGATGCTTACAAAATGTGTTTATCGGAGATGAAATTTTAACGGTGTTCAACAAGATCTTGGTTTTCTAATCTAAACAATCGATGGCAGTAAAAAACATTGAGAAGTACATTTTTTGCCCTCCACGTATTCCGGCTTATACATTGAGTGCAAGGAAACGAAGTCACAGTCTTTTTATGCCAATGTGGGTTTATCTCCCCAAAATTGGTTCAGGACAAGTCAAAAATTTGCCGTGGAAATTGAAGCTTACTTGTTTTTTCGTCATTAGCTCTTTTGGTCAGTTGTGTTTTGACAACCATGCTTAATAGTCAACCCTGCGCTAGTGCTCCATAAAGCAAAATTAAACACACGAGAAGTATTCTTTTGAGTTTTGTAATAAAAACAGTTTTCAGCAAAAATGTTACGAGAATAACTGAACAGATTTTCCAAAGAACACAGTGTGAAGGGTAGTAAAGCACATTCAACAAAAGAGGCCTAAATGTAGGTTTGTCTTGTCTGTTGCTACCCTTGTGAGCTATGATTAATGGGATCAGTTATTAGAATTTAATTATGGTTACTTCTCTGGAATGATTAAAGATATGGAATCACAAACATGCCATGCTACTTTAAAAGTCATTCCACTATTCCATATATTAGAAACAAGAAGGGAAGAGACGTCCTTTGTTGTAAGACTTAATATTAAACAGCATAGTTAAATGTCCATCTTGTGATAATATTGTTACATTATTGGTTCTATCTATCAATAGGTCTTAAATTACATTTCTGCAACGCACTAAAAAAGCTTGATGAAATACTTTCATATAATCATATAATCGTTTCACTCCTTATAATAAATAACACATAATAACAATACTCTTTAAATATCTGTAGATTTTCGAAGTTTAAGGTAATGAGTACAATAGTTATATGTTGTCCACAAATCAATGTAAGCCCAGGTTCTAGATTTGCTCCTCAATTCCTTACACCTCTATTCAGTTTGCCGTCAAGATTCCTCTTAAATGACTAAAATGGAAAAGAAGTATTTCAGAGTAGTAGGCATTCGAATATATGAACCATTCAAAAATTGCATGATGACGTTTGCTCGATTGCAGAACATTTTTTCAACTGCTATGCAATCTGTTAAATCTTGTTTTAAATCGAATAAAATCATCAACTGAAATGCATAGCAAAAAACTATAGAAGGAGTTCCTTGAAAAGACAGGTAGCTCCGTTAAACGGTCTTACAAGCCTTTTGAAGTTATTAAGGCAAATTGTAAGGCCGGGTATCCATCAGACTTCTCATTCCACATCCTTGTTTGTAAACTGCTTCGTAGATTGTTTCTCATGACGTAATGCTCCTGCCCAGTCTTAATAGACGACCAGTGCAATGAGGCTTCTGATCCCGTCGTCGCCTTTTCCGTGAGAATATTGCTAATCTTTAAGCATCCTTGAAATTCCTCTACCAGCTGTGAAATTTTTGAGTTGGCGTGTGCACAAGGGCTGGGAAGTAGAAACTTCTATAGGACTAAGAAGGAAGTAGGAACTTATTTACAATACCTGCAGGCATTCTTCTATGGCGATGAGGTATCTGAATGATTGCATAGATTTTTCGGATGCGTGCAATTCTTTGTCCAGTGCAGCGGCTGTTACCCTTGGCCCCAGTCCTACAGTATACTTTGGAATGTTTTCCAGATTGTAGAGCTTTGCCTACGAAAACGCCCAATCCCATTAACCTCGTTATGAAGAGAAGGCTAATAGTCAAGCCGGCTGAGAATATGAATTGAAGGCACGGCTCTCCGTATGGATATACTATGGCTAGTGAAAGGCAGAATCAAGGTCTTGAAGCGTATTGAAGTGAACTTTTTTTCGATGGCTTGTCTTCAGCTTCAGCGAGATTTAACGTCATAAAATAACTATGAAAATCGGAACCAAAGCAAAGTATCTTAATATGCATTAATAAATTGTGCTACAGAGTAGGTTACCCTTCTTACCAGCTCCAGGGTTTTGGAAACCAGATCTCGAAGATCAAACTCAAGTCTCATGAAATTTTTCGGGGAAACTGTTGATCTGGCAGCTGGTGCCTGGCTAGGAATTCGATTGGTTGCGTCACGGATCATCTTCTCATGACTTCGACGTCCTTCAACCAACTCTGTGTATTGAACGTCATCGATGTGGGTTTGAAGAGCACCGATAGTCGCAACGAGATGCTTTCCACACTTGAAAAAAGGTCAAATAAGCCCTTAATCGTAAAGCATTTTTCCTGACAGAAATAAGAGTAAAAAAGTATTCTTTCCTTGGCAGGAGTGTTAGGAAACTTCTGTCTTCATTCTGCTTAAACTTCACGTATCTTCTTAGCAAAATTCAAAGTAACAGAAACTTGATTGCTTTATATTAATCAAGTCAACGTAATACTTATTAACATTTCAGGTCAAAATAACGTCTTAAAGAAGTTTAAAATCAATAATACTAACTTATACTTTCTTTCAGTTATGGTAATGTGCATTACAACTTTCTTTTGCGTCAAGTAAATCCGCTTGAATACATACCTTTCCTTTTAAATGCTGGAAACGCGGTTTCAATTTTCTTTCAATTCCCTTAAAAGGAAGAATTTGTCACAGTTTCACGTTATGTGCTGAGAACTTTCTTGGAATAACAGACCCTCTTGGTCCTAGGATACTAAGCTAACCTCCATTGTCAAAAATTTTGCTAGGCCCACGTCGATTCGGTCCCCACTACTTTGGAGTCTTCTCGGTTTCTGACAGACGCCTTTGCATTGCTTTTTAAAACTATTAAATTCTAGGAAATCCAGGTCCAAATTTCAGAAGCAAATTTCTCCTCGAACGATTCCTTATGAAAGAGACAGACTATACTAATTTCTGAATACAGTCAACCGTGAATTGCCTACAAATCTCAACGCACAAAATTATCCAAAAGATACTCACAAAGTCTCTTCGCAATTTCGTGACGTATACAATCAGTTTGCTCAAGGCATCGTCAACGCTTGTAATACTCGTTCGAAGATTCCCTTCGCGTGGGATTTTGTTTTCCGTAATCGCGTTAGATAACAGAAAACATTGACACCAAATTATGGAGAGTCCAATAAGGCCTACGGCAAAAATCGACTTGGGTTAATAGGATTTTAAGATTTGTTATCTGTCTGGAATTTTTAATGAAATTTCGTTCTTGTTTTATCATTTACGTTTCTGTTGTAGAATTCAAACTAAAGCTTAGCTTTCTTCATGCACAATAGGGAAAATACTCAATTTGCAAAACAGGCATTTTCTAACCAAGCCAAAGCTTGTGCTTCACAGAGCTGCTTTAGTTAGCCTGCGTGCAGACTCTGTTGACAAAATTGAAAAGAGGAGAATAAATTGACAATATCTACTAAGAATGATCTCTTTCCATTGACCAAAGACATCATCATGAGACCGTAACAATCATAGAATATTTAACCAATAGCAAGAAATAAAGGGTAATCATAAAAATATTAATAATATTCCCCCAGTAGAACACCTCAAAAAGTTTGTTTTTCATTGGAGTTCTATGGGACGAAGTTTGTTTTGACAGCGGCTGCTTTTTCGAAAGCGCAGAGCGACGGAAAGACGTGAGCGAAATTCTTGGAATAAGGTGAAAGGGTGACTGGAGGGTTGTATTCAATGGAACCCTTTGTGGTGACAAGTTTAGCCGTTGTTAAATGTTGCGCTTGGGTGCTCAGAGACACACAGTGACATACTCGGGTGCTCTTCAAGTTGCGAAATTGAACAAGTCGTTTTAGAAAAAAGAATAGCGCCTGATTATGCAAGAACCTTCATGCTTTCAGAATTTCATAGCGTGCATAGCTGATGCTTTTCTTAGGAAGAAAATAACGGGGACGCGTAGATATGCATCAGGAAAAGGGTGGCAAAAGACCTAAAATTATGACATGTATTGCAAAATGAATATGGGTGAAATTATGCTTTCAAGAAGAGAACAATGAAGTTGGCGAGTAATCCAAGAACTTAGTAAGCAACTTTTCTAGGACCATGAATTAAGTTTCTTTAAAACTCACCTTTCATCGCTAATGTCATGCTAGTCTTGATCGATACTCGTTGGGTATGCACTTCGTCTGCAAATACAGTAAGTGGTAGGTGGCGACCATTTATAGCAGAAATCTAACATCGAAGCTGGGAAGCCCAGGTACCGAAACCTCTCTAATTCAAAAGACTCCCATGCTAAGAAAATAACAAGGAAAATAACCCGTTTATGCATAGTGCAAGAGACCAACATTGCCACTGAAGGATGACTGGAGGAAAACAAGAGGATTCCGAGAAGCCAGTCTCACGTGACAATGGATTTCAATCAATTGCTGATACAGACAAAAAGGGTTGTTGTTCTAGTTATGGGAAATAACATCTGAAAGCTAGGTTTCAGACATCAATTAGACATGATGCATTTCTGTTTCACAAACGAGCCAATTTCGTCATCTGCTTTTAAATATTAATTGCTCATTGTAACGAGTATGTAATAACGGAGCATTTAGACTTATTCACTCTAGGTATTGCCCATTCATTTTAGAATTGTTTTTCTTCGTTGTGCCATTTTAGCGGTACTCTTTTTTTAGTTGATCTTTCAGATCGCTTTACAGCTTATGCCTACCATTTGTGACACAACCTAAGCACCTGCATGTTAGGCACTTTGTCTGACAGAACCATTGAGCGATAATACTTCTTTATTTAGAAACTTTAATGTACGTATTCGCATAAATAAGAGGTTCGTATTTACATTAGAGGAACAGACTTGGATAAGTTACGCTAGTGTAGGATGGGTGGATTACCACCAACACAAGAGTCGTGTGAAAGCTCTTAGTGTTTATTATCGTTTTGTGAGAAGTTTTATTAAGTATTTTAGGGGAATACTGTAATTGAGAAAGACTGGGATGCGCCTTTGGGTTTATCACACGTGTTATAGAGAGCTCCTAGGGATGAGTACTACAGAACGAGGTGAGTCTGTGTGAAAGGTAGTTTCCAAAGGTTATTGTGTCCAATTGTGTCCTGCTCCACAAACAATGTTATTTTTAGCTCTCTAAACTGCTGTGATTTTTTTCTGCGGAAAGATGTCTCTCATTGTCTCGAAGCTCTTCGTTGCGGATCAACGGTTTACGTTCGCAAGGCTAACACGACTATTCGCTATGACGAAAATCTATTCTTTCAGCCGGCATTTGTTGATAATGCAATCTTACACAAGAATAGTTGAAGTATCTAAAAAAGTGGTCTCGGTTTCTCGTAGCTTTTAAAGATAACTTCTCCACCCGAAGCAGTGTTGAATGTCTGTCTTTGAATTATTAACAGCAGATCGATGGGGAGAAACGAGGGGAAAACTTTTCTCAGAAAAGTGGGGAAAGCGGTGGTGGGAGAAGAATATTCTAAGCCTGCATTTGTCTGTACATGCCGTTCATTTCTTGTGGTCGTAGTTCTGACGGTCAAGCTCAAATTCGAAAAACATTTCGTGGGTATTGCAATGCTCCCGAAAAGACAACAATAAAGCAAACTGAATATGGATCTCTACAACCATATTGGTCATTTGAAAAACATCAAATCTATCAAATACCATTCATTAAATACAAATACTTAATCTACGTATGCGATGAATATTCAGCTGAAGCCAGGATAGGAGGTTGGCAATTCTGCACCAAGGATATGTAGCAATTTACAATTAATAAACAGATTGTATCAATATGTAGTTGGAATTAATCAGAGTCGTTTTCTAGAAGGAAATTATCCCATGGTATTCCCTCAAATTGACACCAACTGGTCATGATTCTCACATGATGACATCAAATTTTCACACCACTCAATAGCAAGCAACTGACTATATCAAAAAGAAGTTATAAAGTTAGCAGCCAAAAAAGCTAGACATTGTTTTGGACAACAACATATTCCAACAGTGATACAGCCCTACCTGATAATGAAGCACTATTTAGTAAAGCATCTATCTGATTGCAAACTTTGTTCAAAAGCCTAAGTAACTAAAAATCGTTTCTCGCCAAGCAATGCCAAACGGAAATTTTTCATCTATGTTTGATTTTTCTGTTCAAAGCTTCTTTGTGCATTGAGCCTCCCCACAGAGCAGCAAATAAGTCCCTGCAAAAACACAAATATATTAACTGCCCTTTAAATTTCAACAAGGATATTAGACTTGCCAGCTTCTTTCTTCAACAAAGCTGCAAAAATAATGACAGGAAAATGATTCCTTGTAATTGGGGAAATTCATTCATCTGTCTGATGATTGAAAGTAGAGCTTCTCATTTAAAAACAACATTTCTGAGAAGATCATATGAAAAATAAATTTTTTCTTATTGATCGATTTATGTAATGCAGTTAGGAGAACTTGTCAAAACAATCTATAACACAGATTCTTTAAGTGTAAGGTAACCTACCTTTCTTCATCCAACGCATCTCTGAGTGACATGTCATCAGCATTCACTGATATTTGCTTCATTGTTTGCACAACCTTTGGATGTGCATGCAAGAAGCCCCCATTTTTCAACCAATCAGCACAACATTCAGTTGGATCCTGAAAAATTTTGTATTTTACATCGAGGGTCAAACAATTTTTCAAATGCACAACATATAGCATATAGCAAACAAATCAAGAGAATGCCTTATTCCTGATGCTAGCATTTGAGAATAAAACAGGTATTGAGATACCTTTTCTTTGTCTAAAAGAGCATCAGCAATTCCAAAATTCAAAGCTTCTTGGTACTGTAGTATCTTTGCTGTGGTTAAAAGTTGCAGAGCTTTACGCTTACCAACAATTTTTACCAGCCTGGAGCCACCACCCCAGCCAGTTGAAATGGCCAACTTTGACTGAACAAATCCAATCTCTAAGAAATATTTTTTAGGTCTCAATGACTGCCAATCAAACATAGACTAACAACAAATTCTGAAACAACAATATACTTCAACACCCAAAAAAATCAAGAATTCTTTATTAAGTTGTTTCATTTGGCAAAAAGCTTTTAGTGTAAAACAAAGAGCAATCATGGAGGAAAAAGTTATGAAAAAACATAAACATGTATATATATATATACTAAATGCCAATGATTTCATTTAAAATCATTATATGCCTGTTTTGTGATGATACAAGTTTTGCTTCTGGACATTTCATTGTGTAGATTAAAAATAAAAACTTAAAAAGTGATAAGCAAACATCAACAAACAAATCAAACGAGTATTAGAAAATCATTACAATTATTAACATGAGTTGAGAAGAAACCTGCACTTTCTGTCATCAGCCTGAAGTCACACGCAGTTGCAAGCTTTAAAGGGAAAAAGTTGTTGGTTTTTTTCCTGTCTTGAAACACTTCAAAACTAAGGGTTCACTTGCAAAAATGTAAACCAAGCATTTAACTTTCCAGGATGGAAATGAGATCCTACAGATTTGACTAGTCTAGGGTCAAAAATGAGACTTATTAGCTAAGACTCAAAACAAATAATAAACAAATAAAGACAAAGGCAGAACTGCATAAACGGTAAAGAGGGGCCTAAAGTGAACCAATAAATGACTTAATATACTGTGTTCCTTTTGCCAAAAGAAGTCAGCCTTGAATGGGCTTACCTCAGCTCCTCCTCCAAGTGCTTTGCCATTGAGAGCAGCAACACTTATCAAAGGCAATTCCATAAATCTGGTAAGAGTCTCTTGCATGTATTCACACATCATTCTACCCTCGTCTGGTGTCCCAATCTCCTTCATCACCGCATTAAGGTCTCCTCCAGAGCAAAATGTGTCACCATAGCCTCTTAAAATAATTGCTTTCCCTTCTTTCCAAGATTCCAACTCAGAAACAACATCTTTTAAAGCAACCATCATGTGTCCAGTTAATGCATTCTTCCTCTTTTTATTTTCTACAGTTACTACTGCAATACCTGTGGCATTGTCTAATTCAAGAATTATTTCTCCATTTCCATAATTTGAAAGTCTACTTAAAAATTTCTCCATTACATCTGGTGGAAACTTTTTATCTGTGGGGTTATATGTAGACATTAATTTTCTACAGCCAAAAATCGTTTTTGACTTTTCAATGGATCTGCATAAATGTCGGACAATCATGGCTGAATATGTGTACCTGAAAGAAAATTAATAAGATCAACTTGAAACACCAGATAATGGGTATGTTCTAAGAGCAAAATAACAGTCAAGTAGCAAATAGAACTTTAACAGACACACACTTTTCTGATAAATGCTTTTAAACCAAAAAGCTTTAGTACATAAGGAGAACTAAACTACAGTCTGAGACTACTGTTCATGAAATAAATATTTGATATATGGGCTTGTGGCTTTCCTGGGCGTATCAGAGACCCCCCCCCCCCCCCCCTCCTTAGAAAAACATGTGCACTTCTGTTTCAGTAGCAGCAGAAAAAGCCAAATATCACAAAATGCTTTAGGTGCACTGTGTTGATTTCCCCTCTACTGTTGAGTATTGCTTACTGAACAAAACCTTCTTTCATCCCATATCGGGCAAAACCTACGGCCATCCATATCAACAATTCATCTCATCAAAATTGTCGTCACTGTATGTTTTGGCGCGATCTGGATTCTCTAAAAGATGTTGTCCTATAGCCGAATCGCAATAAATTTGGGCATTGACGCCAAAACATACAGTGACGACAATTTTCGTATAATTGGGCAAGCAAGGTCGTCCTTTCATCTATTGTTTTGGAATCTGTCTATATTTCAATGGAAAATCCCATTCTTTGTAGACAGAAAGAGTTCGTCTTTTCCCTTCGGCTCTTCTAAAGTTAGGTGAAGTAGCGCAGATTGGTCAATTATAACCAATCACGCGTTCTGCTTATCACCCTCTAGTGTTTTCGATCCGCATCTGGCTATTTATTCGGTCAGTTTTTGGTTATTTTCCGACGTTTGCATACTCTGAGGAGTGTCAGACGAAAAAAGTACTTTTAAGTATGCGAAAACTAGTTCCGCTTTTTCTAGCAATTGTGAAGTTTTGTACCACAAAGCACTTGTTCAAAAATTACATTTCAATCACTGCATTACCAATGTGGGACTAGCAGCAGATTCCAGATGAGTTTTTACGCAAAAAGCACTAAAAATACCACCGAAAAAAATCATGATGGTACTGGCCAGTGGCCACCTCCCACTTCTGTGAAGAATAAAAGCTAGATTTAATTCATTGTCTTGTTCAAAACTCTTACCAGAAATAGGCAAAAAAGACCTTGGGCTTTCTGTTGATGGAGCTAGCGATAGCAGTCCTATTTGTCGATTCTGAGAGAAAACAACCTGCAGCTTCTTTCCTTTTGCAGTTGCCTCGACTTCACCGATGCTCACCTTCATGTCACCTTACCGAGTAATCGGTATGCCGTTGTGGTTGTTGTACTGGTTTCCGGCCCGGCTGAGCGACCAAGAATATTCACTCTGCAACTACTAGAGGACTTGTCGGCCAAGAATATTCACTCTGCAACTACTTCGGTAGAAGTTAAACAAATAAGAATTAAATTTGCACTTTTGTTATATCCAGCTTAGACAAAAAGGAACCACTACGGTACTAGAGTGTAAAAATGTGTGCGCTATTATTAATTTGTGCGGTAAATTTCTCATGTTACACCCCCCCCCCCCCCTCCTCCCACTCAAAAGCCCTTTGGCATGCCACTGACCAGAGGAATCAATGTATCAGCCTTTTGGATCTACCACCTACAAGCAGGGAGAACTCAAAATCTGTTTTATCATTCCGTATGAAATATTTTGCCAAAATATGAACGTTAACTTTCTTTCATCGATTCGGATTTCAATTTCTTACCTATTGGAAGTTAAGGTTACGGTGAACGTTTTCAACACGAAATTTGGTTTTTCCTTCCTAAAGGCCAAACTCTTCCTGGAATTTGGGTAAACTATATATCATTCGATGCACAAGATTGTGGCGTATCCAGCCAGATCAAAATTATTGACAAATGATATTAAATGATATTTCCCAAGCGAATTTATTGCTCAAAAGAGTGTACCACCTTCAAAAGCTATTTTGTACCCTTGCTTGCTAAGCCTGACTTGTACCAGCAGAGAGTGCAGATCCTAAGCTACCAAAGAGTGTCTCTTCTTGAAACTATACCCTGTCAAAAACTGGCAAACAATTTTTCCACCCTCCCGCAGCTGTATTTGGGTATAAAAGACGGACCAGAGCAAATAAAAAAATGTTGAGACACACATCAACGTCTTTGCCCAACGTCTGCCCTGGTTGGTGCAAATTTTCGAGCCATTTGATTGGTTCTTTGGTACAAAACTCGGCTATCAGAATGTGAAAAAATCAAAAAATGGATGTTTTTGTCCAGAAAACGTTTACCTTAACCTTAATCAAATTGCCCAGCTAAGGGCATTACCCACCAGTTTTTGTGCAAAGAAATGTTCACTAATTTCAAATTTATGTGAATTTTCTCCCAATTTTAGCAACCAGAAGCCAAGTGGCAGCAAAAATTCACCAGCCTGAGCTAGAACGTTCTAGTTATAGAAATTATGCAAATCATGTTACACTTAAGACCAAACTTGTTATGAAAATCTATCTACAAAATTAATTTTGGCTTTTTATGCCTTAGCATAAAGCTAGAAATGTTTATTTTAAAGGGGATTTTGCCAAATAGATAACAGGTGCTTTTAATGTATGTTTTGCAACTTTGTTGGCTTGATTTCATAGCTTTGCAAAAGATAGGTATACACTGGCATTTGATAAAGAAAGGGCTGAGTCATTTCTATCGCTTTCCTTCAATATAGGAAGTTTGATTTCCTCTAAAGGCCCTTCTTTATTAAACAATAACTTGCTTTATGAGATATATAGACAGACAGAAATTGTTAACTGAAGGCAGAAATACCACTCTGCATAGCAAGATTTAAAAAATCAACACTTCATTGGGCATTAGAAGAAGTTTCCGTTTTTACAATTAAGTCAGTTTGAAAATGTCAAGATGATCTTGATGATTTGTAGTAATACTGGTCTGCTATTATTACATATAGAAAGTGATATAAAAGTTAGAAGTTTATTCCTTGTTTTGTGTCATTACTCAGTTCGAGATGCTGCAAATCTGTTAGTCCGGTCAAAACTAACTTTATTAGAGCCTTTATCTTTGCAACATCTTTAGTTAAGTTTTCTGCTTGCTTTGTCAACAGTTCAATCTTTTTTGAGGTGAACTCTTTTCCTTCTTTCAGTGTAAACTCAACAAAGAATCCAAAGCCCACAGCAATAAAAACTTTAGAAGTATCTGTCACTTTTGCTTGGCAATAGAAATTACAACCGAGGTCTGTCATAACTTTAGCTGTCTTCTTTGACAAGCAATCTCCTTTCGAAGCTGGTTCTTCAAATTGCTCAATCGATCTTTTTAGTTGCAAATATTCTGCTATCTTAGAATATATTTCATCCCTTTGATCGGTAACCTTTTTGAGGTCTCTCTTCAACACATCATTTATAAATGACTCGTAGTACAATACTGTATCGTTTAATTCCATGTGTGCTTTGAATTTTTTATCCTTCTTGGATATGTGATTCATCGCTGCCATTTTTCTTTCTGCAATGTTGTTGTTTAGCCTCGGTTCCATTTCACCTCGCATTGGTAAGACCGCCACAATGGAAAACAGCAGACATGTTATGAGCGAAGAGAGGGACTTTTCATAAATAAGAAAAATTTTCAGAAGAGTTATAAGGACTGAGGCTTGTTTCGATGGCAGGCTTTGATGAAGCAGGTCTTCCTGGAAAGCAGTACATTAAAGATGGGTTTGCAAATTGCCATGACCCATCGGAGTTCATAAGTGCGTTTCAACAGGAAAACTGTGTTCTTTTACCATCACTCCACCCTGCCCTTCATTTGCTTGATTTGCAGAATGTTCCTCGTGTGAATTTCCACCATTCGCTGTTGGAGGAACTGCGAGATAAGCTACTCAAAAGGATAAAGGACTGTAATAAAGAAAAGCTGCAGACTTTGTTAGAACATACATTCAAGTTTGTCCATGTTGACCAGCTTCGGCCCGTTATTATGGCCATTATGAAAGAAATACCAAGCATAGAGCCTGCGTATCTGGACCAGCTCGCAGATAACCCTAAGCTGTATTCTGACTGTCCTGTTGAGGTTAAAAGACAGATTTGGATGAGAAGACATCCTCTGTTTGGTGATGCAGTTGGTCCTTTGTTGAAAGACTATTTAGAATATAAATATGCCGAAATTTTCAGCCTAGACCCGAACCCAGCAAAAAACTTCTTTGTTGTCGCACCAAGACAGAGAAGACAACACAAGATTGTAAAAGAATTAGCAACCATGATAGGTGTGTAACCTGCCTTCAAACAGCTATTTTGATTGATGAATTTAAAATTTAGTGCAAAAGTTTCTCACAGGCCCAAGGATGGTCTCTATCAATGGATATAATATGTTTAAACAGATCAGGCTATGTGTTACAGATCAGGTATTCTAAGTATCTTAACATTCTTGCAAGAAATTAAATTTTGTGTCAGGTATTTCATATCATAACATTTCTAGAGGTTGATAACAGTTTTTTAACCAATCATGAAAGCAAGATGTCAGTTGTGAGTCATTCATAAGAATGATCCCGACTTAGCTGTCAAAGAGACAAGCAATCACCCTATTTGGTAGGATAATCAGAAGCAACACACCTGCCAGCATTCTTTTAAGTTTTGTCATGCCAAATTCTCTAGTCTGACATGGTTGACCTAGTCTTTGCACTGAGGCAACACCAAGTGTTACTGAAAATGAAGGTGGTCAAAATTTGCTTTCAAGTTCTGTAAGGGTTCACTTGTATTCAAGACTTTTTTAACAAGTGCCAAATGTCCATTCTGCCTTTTCCCTTCTGTGTAAAGTTCAGAACTTTATTGTTACTATTGAATTTTCACTTTTTCGTTAATACTGCATGGTTTTTTATATATGATTTATCCTATTGTAGGGAGATCTATTGAGCTGTACAATTTGCTTTTGCAGTTTTTAAGAACCCTGTTCTTAAGAACTAAAGAGGTTCATTATTGCTCTCTGCGTGCAGAAATTCTTATGGCCTTCCATGATGCAGACATTTCAGAAATTAGGTCTGTTGACCCTTGTCACAAGTTTGCCTGGTGTCTTGATGCCTGTATAAGAGAAAAGAATCCAGATAGTAGGAGGTTGAAAGAGCTTAGAACTTTTATTGATGGAATGAAGAAGGGAGAAGAAGAAATAATTGGGTGAGTTGTCTTGCCATGAAGAATTAAAACCTTTGTTGGTTCTACAGTTTTTGCAACATTAGGTATGAACAGGGTGATCTTGTAAATTTTTCTAATGTTCCTCTGTGCAAATTCCTCTTTGCCAACATGTTTTATTGTCATTTTATTTCTATCTCTAATGGTAAAAATTACATTCCTTGGCATTGAACTTTGCTGTTGAATACAAGATAGCTGTAAGCAGTCTTGGTCGTTTGATGTGTGCGATCGCACGCGCACGCATCGGCACAAACATGACGCAAGTAATGCCAGCGATTTATCGCACACATGAGATGTATATTTGACCGTTGCTTTTGACCTTCATAAAATTTTTCTTTAACGAAAAATTGGAAATTTTGTCTTTCATTAGCTGAGCAACATCGACAGATCCTTTTAATAGTGCCTATTGTCTCTTCCTATTGTGTTTTCATAAAACGTATTTCAACATATTTCATCGGAATTCAGAGTCTACAATCAATTAAGATTATTTCCGTTATATGAAAACCGACCAAATTTTATGAAAACCTCCTAACGTAAATAACCCTAATAAAACGTAACTCAACCTAATTCATAGGAAGAAATGAAAAAAAATTGTTCCTTCCGACAAAATACGACGAATTAAGACGAATTACGGTCAATGAATTATATGAAAATCAGAAATACGTCAAATACGTTGAAATACGGTAGCCAAATCTTGTTTTGCAAAGTAGCTCACAATCTGAAAAATGCACACCTTGATTCCAACATGGCAGACAAGCGGGAAATAAAAAATATTTGATCATATATCCTCAGTTCATAAGTGAGTGCTTGAAAGTGGCCAGACCATTTGCGTTCTTGGAAAATTTTCCGAATCCAATATCTCTTCTCCTAACATTTTTCCATGTAAGCAATTGTTTCTTCTTTCTCAAAGTGGCTGTAATGACTATCAAACTGCGCTGCAGCATTAACCTATGATTTATTTTGCCTGATAAAGTATTGAGTTTCCAGCTTCTTTTAGACCCTCGTCTTATTTAATAAATTAATTGCCGCCGCCGCCAAATAATTAAAGATGATGCGCCATATTTTTATCCAAAGACCACATGTTACTGTAGACACGTGATCGTATACCGCCTTTTCCGGTAGAATTACGATGAATTTAGATGAAAAACGTTGCGATGAAATACGACGAAATATTTCTTCGAATGGAAATCACTCAAGACGTTTGTAAAAGCCTATTATCGTGAAAGGACTGTCCGGTCTTTGTGGCCAAAAATATTTGAATTCAAACGCAAAGAATTCCCCAATCTTTGCCTCTATGCAGAATTTACTATTTCAATAAGTGGCTCGAATTCTACAGTAGAGAGCATTATTCCTAAACACTAATGAAAAACTTTCTTTGTCAAAAAAATGTCATTTCAGATTAACATTGACAAAAATTCTAAAATTCAGGCAAAAAATCTGTAGTGCCTTTTTGTCACTTTTATCAAGCATCACGGAATCAAAGGTGAAGGAAATTTGCTGTAGAAACAACAAATTTTCGCACTCTGCTATTCGGAAACGAATTTTGTACTGTCACAATACCGTTTTTGAAGGGGACAGTGTAAAGAGGGTCTGAAAAGCCAGATATGTAAGAGTGTGAATCACACGCATGAAGGAAAGAATGTGTGTGGTTTACAACACGCATGGTGATTTTCTTATGACAAAGACTGTGTAAGTTAACAAATTTTTTCTGTTCTATTTCACGAGGATCAAACATTAGGAAGTTGCAGGCTTGGTATCTTGTTGGTATGGGTATTTCTTTGTGGACTAATTTTCCATTTACACCAAATGCACCAAATACATTGGCTGTTTTGACTTTGCAGGGATGTTGCAATGATTGCATGCGACCCATTTGCTGTGAACACTTTGGCCTCCAGTATTTTGTCATTTTGTAGTCGAATGATAAAAACAGAAGCCTTACCAAGGGTTTGTTGAATTTTTTTAGACTAAGGCTGTCCTAAGTTAAAAGTGTCACATTTAAATACTGTATATTTTGTTAATTTCCCATCTCATTTTTTCTTTTTGCTAGATGGGCTGTAAGCCATTCACGAGCAAATGATAATTCTAGGCCTTGAAGTATTTCAATGAACACCATATTGTAAAAACTATGAGGATGATGTTTAGAGCTAGTTGCAATGCTTTCAAACATTAGTAGAATGGCAAAGCAATGCTTAAAACTTTTGAATTCTCAAGTCAGCATCTTATCTCATGAAAATCACTGAAGAGAGCCACAAGTTTTTGGTAGTGGCTAGATCTTTTCCTATGGTTCTTAAATATTAGAAACACACTACATTCTCAACTGACTCAAATCAGACTTTTCAAGTTTGTAGTTGTCAAAAATATACTTTAAACTTTCAATTTTTTGTTGCTGTTTCTTTAAGAAATAGTTATGGCTGTTATTTATTATTCACAAAGTAACATTTTTCATTTCAGGCTACACCAGACCTTATGTTTCTAGTGAGAATTTTCACTCTTAGTTTGTCAGCATGGGAGATGATTAGCAAGCAACAGTTCAGAGAGCCTCCTTTGGTGAATGCTTAAATTTTTCTTAATTATAAATATATTTATCTGCATAGATAGCCTTTTTACTTAAAGAGTTAATCCTCTCTCAACTGTTTTCTGGCCAGAGCTGACGTTTGACAGTATAATTCTCAAATCTATAAACCAAAAGAATGTTTTGTGGCTCAAAACTTCACTATAGCAAGAGGCAGCAGGGTTATAACTTTTGCCAATTTAAAGAGTTTTCCTCTGACACTCCTCAAGGTATGCAAACGTTGGAAATTGACCAAAAGCTGACAAAATAGACAGCCAGTTGCAAATAAAAACTGGATGTGAGAAGAATGCATGATTGGCTGCCTAATGACCAATCAGCATCCACTTCAAACATTATAGAGGAGCCTAAGTGTAAAGACGTGCTTTTGTGCTACATAGAATTTTCCAAGTTCATTTATATCAATATTTGCATAGACAGATCAATATACTTTCATATGCACATTAGATATGAAAATATTCCCCCATAATCCCATATCGAAGCAATAAGTTACAGCACATTCATAAAAAGCAAGAAGTCCTTAATCACAGAACTATGCTATCTCGAGTTTGTCAATAATTTTCGTTTTGTACTCTTAGAATAATGATATCATCACTCGATTTCTACCATCACTGGCCTCATTGATGCTCGAGGAACATATCCATGCTATCTCAGAGAAAATCAGCCATCATTCAAGCAAAGTGAATTTTCCACACGTGCTCCTAGATTATGTGCAGGAAAATTTCATAGCAGCCACCCTTGGCTGGTATTTTATCATATACCTTATACAGCATGCAAAGAAGTAAGTTTTTCCCCTTTCCATGGTATTGTTTAGGTTGGTTTCCTGTTGCCATGCATGCCTTTTTAAACAGCTTTGAAAGAAATTGACTAATTACATTTATCTGCGTTCGGTGCTGAAAGTGCCAAACATCTTTTATTGTTAGTATTTGCAGTTCTGCAAACCTACTATATTCTGCAAAAATGGAAAGAAAGAGCACTTGATAATGCGATTGAAATCAAGCGATGAACTCTTTCGACTTTCCTTGGTAGTTTAGTCATATGAAATTATGCAGTTGCCATTTTCCCAGAGTTAACTTGTTTTGCATTTGTTTCAGAGGAATGCTTCATTGCGTACTGCCAAAGTTTTGCCGAATCAGCAAAGAAAACCCGCCGAATGACTGTCTTTTGAACACGATAACCAGTGGATTGCTACGACACTCAGATGACTTCCACTCTGCAGACTACTGCTCTTTGATCTTTGATCAGTTCTTGTTTACCTGGCTCCCACAAGAATCCATCTTGCATCACTCCCTTCGTCTGCTTTGGTTTACCCATGTGAAAATTGAGAGCAGTGTTATGGTGGGACTGTTGACCACCACCCAACCAACTGGCGAGGTATGCCCCTGCTTTGGCTCCCTGCTTTGGCCTTATCGCATCATTTTCACTGTTTATCCGCCCCTTCTGTCCCCCTAGCCTATTGCTTTCTTTCTAAATCTAAGGAAGAAAATTCAGAAATAACAGGACAATGATGCAAACATTTTTCCAAGCCTTTCCTTTTCAATGTCAAATTTTATGTTGTAGCTTATGTTTCCGGTTCAGCTGCCTGGTATTGCAGTTGCTGTTCGTTATACTTTGCGCCCAGTTGATGTTTCGATATGTTCAAGTTGCATTTAGTCGTGGTGTGTATCAAACAGCCAGAGAGGCTTGCATCACTGGCACTAGCTACTTATGACCTACTACCGAATGTCACTGATGTAAATATGATAGAAGGGATGTTCTTCTAAACGTCGCTTGCTTCCGTTACAGCACGCGGAGAGCATTCACGACCTCCATGCCAAGCTGGTGGATGCCGTTGCTTCCTCCAAGGCAAGCACACCGTCGAGCGTCGAACAACCAAACTCACTGTCACCGGCCATTTCACCGGTCATTTCCCCTGGGCTTAGGACTCCGCCATCTATGTGAGAGGACGTTTTCCATTAAGGGTGGAACCCAGGCAACAAGTATGCACAGTGTGTGAGAATGGATCTAAGCTAGGCCCGTATCCCTCACCGCTCACAGTTTTGATTTTTCTAATCGTGGATTTATTTCTTGAGAAACTGAACCCATCCGTTCCGTAAAATCCATCATCATCATCATCATCATCATCATCATCATCATCACCATCATCATCATCATCATCATCAACATCATCATCATCATCATCATCACCATCATCATCATCATCATCATCATCATCAACATCATCATCATCATCACCAAAACGATTCGCATGTCAGTGTTGTGTACACGCCGCTTTCGTGACTGCTGCTGACGTCATCGTGTAAATTGGATCGCCTCCATCAAGTATCACTAACGTTTGTTAGAATCAAATGCTGTAGTTTGTATTTCGTCAAGATTTATTGGAGTTTTTCTGTTTATCAGAAAGACATTATGCGCAGCTTGAAATGGCAGAAAAGATATTAAAAAGCAATATTTATTTGTTGCCGTCTTCTTGGAATTCGCATACGGCAGTGATAATGCAAATGCATCAAGGCAGTAATAATGCAATCAAATTCCACTAGTTTTATTAATTACATCTTAGGCTTTACGCATTCGAGAAGCAGTCAGTTAATTACACTAAAACACATTGGCAACGATTTTTGAAAATTCTTTGCACCACGCTTTCCGTTGCACCATGTGACCCCTCCTTCTGCAAAGGTGCGTTTGCAGATTTATCCTGGTCTGCAGCCAAATACTAATTCGGTTTCGAATTGTTTGCATATTTTGCAGTAATCAACAGTTTATTGACGCATAAACAGGCAAAGGGGAAAATTTCGCTGTCTTGTGAATCGATTAAACGTGGGATGTAGGCTGTAGAGTCAGGTGATATGGCGGTGCACCCTAGGCAACTTTGATTTCTAGAAAACGTGGAATGCAGGCTGTAGAAATGGCAGTTGACTATTCAAGTATGTCAAAGAAACATCAAATCAGGATTTGCACCAAATTCTTTAAAATCAGGCATTTTATCGATCACAGCAAGGGCACATGTGAATGGAACTATAAATATATATTTAACTCGTCTTTCTGAATGTTTATCTAAAAATTAATAAAACTTAATGCCCAAGGCTCATTTGCTTGCCTACTTTTGGGTAACGTTATACAGGGCCGTATACCATTCGTTGTGAAGAAGCCCCTCTTGCTTGCTCCATTTTTTGACACTGCCATCTTTGCCATCTTTAGAAAGGGTATTTCCTATCTTTTGGAAAGAAATGAATTCTATATATTTCCTCAACCTGTCAATCAAATTTAACGATAACGTCTGAGGGAAAACGAAAGATCTCGTGCAGAGCCTTACGACCATACAGAAGAAAGAATGAGATCACGTGCAGTGCTGACAATGGGGTCGTAAAGTATAATTCAGACTGCAATTGAAATTGCCTCATTTGTGGCAAGCACGAGAGCTTGGTGAGGAAGTGAATGTGCTCAGGAGGTTTGAAAATGACGGACAGAGGTGTACTTAAATTCATCATGAAACGTGCCCCGTGGAAGAAGAAGCACAAGCCCTTGTCTCTCTACAAATGCGGAATAAACATTGCAGTTCTTGGTGCTACCGGCGTCGGGAAAACCTCGATTCTCAATCGTATAACACAATGTTGCTTCACAGAAATACACTTTCCGACCAAAGTAGATACAAAGGAGCATGTTGTTGCTGTAGAGAACGTGGAGGCTACGCTTCGACTGCAGGAAGTATCCAACAACGTTGAATTCTGCTTGACCCGACGAAGGATAATTCACGAAGCGGATGGATTCATTCTGGTCTTTTCGCTCGCCGATAAAAGTTCGTTTGAGGAGCTGGAGGTTTTCCGGCTGCATATCGAGTCCCTAAAGGGGGTCGCAGCCTCTGAATTGCCAATTATTGTAGTGGGAAACAAGAGCGACTTGACAGGCAGTGAAGTAAGCAATGATGAAATTACTAAATGTTGCATAAACCAAATGGATAGTTTGTACTTGGAATGTTCTGCTAAAACGAACAGTGCAGTTTCGCTGATTTGCCCTACGTTATTGGACGAGCTGGGGATTTTCGGCTTGCTCTACAAAAAAGTAAAGGAAATCCAGTTCAAGCAAGAAGTCTCGAAGGTATGCGAGAAACGGGGTTCACGTTGAAGGTGTGCCAGGCACTGTAGGTCTGCATGTGGCACACTGTAGCTGCATCGTAAGACAAAGCCGGATCCAAGAATCGTTAGAATGGCAGGCCCTGGTAGGCTAGAGACAACGTGAGGTGGAATTTCGAGGACGAATGGGTAATCTTATTGTCCCTACTCCTCGCCCAGGCAAAGCAAGGCAGAGGTAGTCTAAAGTCATGGTAAACAATGCTGGATGAGTAGTCCTTCAGTCCTAACACCCTTTATTTAAAGCCCCTGATTTTTGGCTTCCTTAGTTTACTTGTTTAGTGGTAGTTATTTATGCAACTTGGGAGAAACAAGTGCTGACATCAGGAATTTTTGTGGCCAAGTTTGAATCGCATTGTTATATGCGAAAGAGGAAATTTTCCGAACCAATCATTGTAGTTGGGCAGTCTTCTGTAACCAAAAGTCGATCGATAAAGCCGCAAAGAATGAAGATCCAAAGGTGATTGTTTTTTATCGAATAGTATTTCTAAGAACAACCCGTTTTCCCAAAGACGATCACTTCCCTCTTTGTCTGGTTGTGCGCCCTTTTTATCGCCGTGACGAAGGAAGGTTTTGTCGGCGATCAGAATAACCGGGCCATGCAAAATTCGTGGCGAATCACTCGTGTCCAGGCAAAATTCGTGGCGAATCACTCGTGTCCAGGCAAAATTCGTGGCGAATCACTCGTGTCCAGGCTTCGAGTATAAGTATATTGCATAGAAACTTAGGATAATAAGCAGATGTTTTCAAGGAGCTCAAGCTACCATTGCGGGCTTTAGACAGTTTAACAATTAATAGTTCAAGTAGCCTTGATAAGGAGCCATCGAAAAAGGCCCAGTTAAGCATTTTCTTGTAGAGAACGTCTGTTCTAAATTAAATCTAATTTTCCGACAGCTCATAACAATGTACTAGAAGTTACTGTAAATTTTTTGTGAGTTTTTGGCTGAAAGCAATATTTCAGTATGAATATAATTTATTCACGGCATTGATTAACTGCTTTCGCAAGCTCCTACAAGTTGGCTGCGTTTACAAAGATGCCCGTTTCATATTCACTATGGAAATCATGCAAATATTTACGCATGAATGGTAGCCCTGCACAAAATATTATGCTGGATGGTTTTCCCTATTTTTTTAACCAGTGCAATTGCAAATCTCAATACTGCACGTACCAGCGGCCTGTTTTGTTTGACGTCACGATGGTTTGTGGTGTCCCACTGTCAATTTTATTGCAAATTTGCTACGCAGATTCAAAGGTACTTACAGCACACACAAAACTTCGCGTCTTTGTTTATGTTGACCTTACTGTGGTATACGTGCAAAGTTGCTTCGTACCTGATCAATTGCTACGTAACAATTTTCTGCCATCTACGTTCTGTTGACAACGAGTTGATTATAATTGATATTTTTAAAATGCTGTCACGTACATTTATTGCCCCCCCCCTCCCTCTTGGCCTCTATTTTGATTGTAAAACTGAATCCAGAAACTCGTGGTTGCACCTTTGCTTTGCTGGGCTGTAAGAAAGTTCTTGTGTTATTTAGATCTTGGGATTTGTCGATAGTTGTATCTTCGCCAAACAAGCTATCTTGCTAAATCTACCTGTAATGCTGACATCAAGTTTATCGTAAAACGACAACTTTAACTGTAACTAGAAATTGTTCTCATAATTTTTTGTCATTAATTCGATTAGGTTTAATTAGAATGTATATCATTTAGAGAGAATTTATACATTGTAGAGTAAATTAAAATAGCTATTTATATATGATGAGGCTTTTACGTTGGCTCGGCGAATGATTTATCTGCAAATTCTTTATCTACGATCATAAACGTTCGGATTTGTTAATTGCGCCCTGGTATGTGCTGTGGTGAAAAGTGCCAGGTGAGGTAAAAACGTTGAATGCACGAAAGTGGGAGTGGAAATGCCCTAATCAAATTGTCAGAATGACCTCACAATTGCAGGCTAGACATCACGTGCATTGACGTGGCGGTTAGTTAACTCGTCTTTTCTATTTGATTAATTTGAGCTCAAGGCCTATCATGGGTGCGTGTCGATTCCGCCATTGCCCAATTTAGCCACTAGCCATTCAAAGATTGTGTTTTGAAACCAATTCTAGTGCTACTAATTGATAAAGTTTTGGAATAAATTTTTTAATATAATGACGACGGAGAAAGGTTAGTAATCACAAAGGCATTACTAGAACAGGAAAGGTAGTGTCTTGAAGTGTTCTTTTGTCTATGGACCCTCCATACCGACAATTGATTAATGGCTTAATGAATTATGATAATGTTATTGAAAACCTAGAAATTGTAATTAAGGTTTATTAGTTTGAAGCAGAAAATTATCGTATAGTTATCAAATTTTGGAACAAAATTTGCTTAGGTTCTATGGGAGCTCTAAATGCATTGCCTTTTCGCAAATTATTTTGATCTTCAGCCGAGACATTTTTCGAACAAGCTGGAATTAGCCTCTAAGGATGCCGAGGATGGGAGGCCCACTTTTGCGATTTGTTTCTTTTGAACATAATTTAAAAAATATTATTTTCTTCCTTTGTATTATCTTTCATGAAGGGGCCCTGAGAATTCAACAAAGGGTGTAAGCCTTGTGACACAGCAACAACAACCATAAGCTGCACCTCTTGAGAAAATGGCGCCCTCTCACCCCGGCGAAGAATCACAAAGCTATTCCGAAAACATGGTTAAATATTTTCAAGAGAATTCTCGTACGAAAGACTTTGTTGGGCACTCGGCAAAGGTGATACTCTTTGCTTTCCGTACCAGGTTGTTTGTTGTGGGAATACATGTGGTGAAAGATTTGTTCCCCACCAGATATTAGTTTTTAGGTGGTAAGCATTCAAGAACCAGAGGGCTCGTCCAGTCAACCAATTAAAATCCCATAAAAAATATCTTGACAAGGTTATTCAGTGACGTAGAAACTGGGGCAAGGGGGCCATAAAACTGGGATATTGTGGCCGTGTATTTTAGATTAGAAGTTAAGAATTGTGGCTATCATATTGTAGCACATGATGTAGCTTTTTATGAAATTGTTTCAACTTTCAAGGCTACAATGAATTTGCCACAAAACAATTTTGTGGACTCTGTCATGTTTCCAACTTGCTGAATGTTTGGGGCATTGGTAATAAATTCATTCAAGTCATGTTACTGAGTATCTTCAAACCTTATATTCCATTATCAATAAATTTTCCCAACCCTTGCTCTTTTTATTTAAGGAGAAAATAGGATTTTGTGTGTATATAATGAATTGATAAAGAGCTTTCAATATTAACCCTGTGATGTTACAGGATTTTCTCAAAGTGTCAGGCTATTTTACTTAGTCACTTTCATGCATCACCTGAAATATATTTTATTTCTCTTAAGTTAAAAGTTGCTGGAAGCTTTTTCTAGTAAAGCTATGAATAAACTCCAAGTGCATTTGTGGATATTTTGCCAGTTAGCACAAGTATTAGGTGTTGCATAGAAATCTAAGACTAATTTATGAAGTAAAATTAATTCTTCACATCTAGATTATCTAGGCCTGCAGATAGTTGTGACTTTAAAGAGGTTAGTTTTCTTGAAAGGTATGATTGTTTTTTTAGGTTCATTCAGTGGCATGGAATTGCTCTGGACGGTATTTGGCTTCAGGGTCTTTTGATAAAACAGTCAGCATTTTCAATCTGGACAAAGATAGGCTGGTAGTGTAAATTAAATTCCACTTTGTATTGTGTGAAAGATCTCTGTTTGTTTGCATTCAATCTCTTCCATTAAGGTTATTGATGTATCAGAACTGTCAACCTATGATTTTCAAAACCTGGAGATTTCAGATTTTTGTTGAGAAACGGATATTTGGCCAAAGAAAGTGAGATCCCTGAAATGAATTTATAAACAACATACCTGTCAAAAAAGTCATGGTTACCAAACAGTTATGATGATAATTATCATGGGTAGCTTCTCTCTAATGGTTCTAATTGCTAATACTAACAAAATAATTCACCATATCAAAAGAAAGTCATTTCAATCATTTTTATAAGAAAACCTCTGTTTAAGACCTGAAAAACAGGGAAAAGATCATAAAAAACCAAGAGACATGAGGAAAGCAAGCAGAAACTGGTGTTTCCTAGCGAGGGTTGACAGATCTGATGTATTTATAAATTGTGTCTGTGTAGTGTTTATAAATCTTTTTCCATTGATTTTAGCTTCGCGAGTCAAATATGAAAGGACACAATGACAGTGTTGATCAATTGTGTTGGCATCCAAGCCATCCAGACCTTCTGGTCACTGCTTCTGGAGACAAAACAATAAGAGTCTGGGATGCAAGGGGTAAATGCTGACTGTTTAATTTGGAACTGTCTCCTCACAACTTATTTATTCTGTTAAGATGTACAACCATCAATGCACTTATGAATTATTTTGATCTAGGGTAGAGTGGAAATGGTGGATTTAGTCTTGAGTTAAAATGGAAATAATCATTGACCATCAGGTTAAAACATCATTGTATCTATGTATCATGTGTATCTATGATACAAGTGAAAATTTCCCTTCCCAAATAAATCCTGTTAAGAGAGTGCTCCTTTATAAGCTATGCTTGTCAAAGTGATCTAAGTCTTTTTAATCACGCAGAAGTTGAAAATAACCTGAAAAAATCAGCAAAGCAGCAAATCATTTGTATTGTTGTTATCCTATACAATATATATTATTTTTGACATTTTTTGCAGCAAATGGTAAATGCATGGAAGTTGTTAGTACTAGGGGCGAAAATATCAATATTTGCTGGAGTCCAGATGGACAAACAATTGCAGTTGGGAACAAGGTTCATATCAAACACACATTTATTCTATTCTGAAAGCTTCTGTATTTTCTATTTTTGTCTGATATGCAGGAATTTCATCATATATTATATAACTTATACTCTGTTAAAAAGTCCATTAATGTGTTCAAGTATGTAATTAACTGTTTTGTTCATTTGGCTTTTCCTTTCGGTCTTTGGTGTTTTTATTCATTCCTTATTTTTTTATTCTTGGTTTGCTCAGTTTTTCATAGACTTTGTTTTTTCTTTTGTGTTCACTTCTTTATCTCCCAGTTGAATGGCTTGCAGCAAATAAAAGACATGTTTTGCTTCTGAAAGATTTTTTCATCTCTCAATTGTCCTCAGGAAGATCTTATTACATTTGTTGATACAAAAACATTTCGAACTAAAGCAGAAGAGCAATTTAAATTTGAGGTGAGTCTTATTTTTTTTAGTAACCATTCTTAGAACTAACAAGGAACAGAAAGCAAATAATGCTTTTCTCAAGTTTATTTTTATTTCTAAACAGGATTGAGAAGAGCCTAAATTTTTTATAAGAAATAATGCTGCTTTTTAGGAAACCAACGAGATTTGTGGTGATGAGAAGCTGTTGTTTCTCAAAGCTGTGAAATATGTGGAAATTCGTGCGTGCTAATAAGTATGCTAATTAGGAGCAAATTTGTTTGAAGCAATAATTACCTGTGCATTGAATTGGCCACTAAATAGCCATTTTAGTTTAACACAAACGATGTGCGTCGCCATGTTGATTCCCATTGGTTTGAATGTGGGGGCGTGTGTTGTTAACACTATCTGATGCTTCTGGGTGATTAGCAAAGACACATAGCAACAAATGTGGCATTGCCTCCGAATTAGATATAATAAAAATCAAATCAGCATTCATTTATTTGCCCCGTTTAGTAGATGGTACACATTTGCATTGAAAGCCGTCTCTAAAGTGATGGGTTAGTCGACTTGTTGTCCACTTAGTGTTAATAATGACCTCCATTTTTGTGCTCTTGAGTGTCGAAACCCATTTGCTTCCAATTACATTTTATTGCCAATGCGAGCCATAAACCTAACTGATTTTTACTGTCAGTGTTCTCCCTGAATTATCAAGCTCTCCTAATGACGTAAGCATTTTCAGCGATGCGTTTGAATGGTTCTCCAAGCACTTCTCCAAAACTTGTGGGCAGTTTCGGATTCACTTTTAAAACTACCAATAGCCATGTACATATTGACTGATTCACTCGAGTAAAGCGTGAATGAGAAAGCTGTTTATGCACCTTTCAAGCATATTCCATCGATGCAAATAAGAATCGGTAGTCAACTCCCTTGCAATGGTTTTGCCATTCCAGTATCGTACTCACTAATGCGTATCATCATTATTCCTGATCGAACTGTTCGTCCCGTTAATATCAAATATCTCATTAGCCTGGATTTGCTGCATTTTTAATGCCATTAGATGCTCAGTGGCGCAGCAGCTGTGTCAATGTCCCCTTGTATGTCCGGTGATTCTGCCTTTCTCCCAATACATTCGGAAGCTTAATTTTAGAATTGCATTGTAGTGCTTATATATATATATATGAATCTATTAACGCTACATTTTGCCTGACACATATTTCCTGCCCACTTGATGATGAATTGAGTTTTATGTTTGAGCATTATTGCCGAAACAAATAGCACCATAAATCGTAATAAAACTGCCAACAAATATTTAACTTCAAGATGCATCTCCTCCACCTTTATCTTAATTGCGTTATTATCCCACCTGGGCTGGCCGGTTTATTCTCTTTTTTAAAGTGAGTGGAGCGCCAACTACCCCTAAGTTTAATGGGGCTACGCTACTATGGTGCAGAAAACTGAAGAGAATTCTAACTAGCATTGGCTCGAGGTTACACTGAAGGCCTTGAAGCGTACCAAAACTCAACTCAATCCGCTTTAACATTTGACAATTGCGGCCTTTTAACCTGTTTGGCATGACTTCTGTTGGGTTTCTTTTCTCCTTTTTCGATAAATCTAATTCAACTTCAAAAGTTTCCCAGCACTCGAGCTGATGTTTCTTTCATCTTTTGCTCGTCGCCGTGTGGGCCTGTGTTTCGACGCCTGTGTTTCGACGCCTGTGTAAATTGAATTCTCCTTACTTTGTGAAAAGGAGTTTGAGACATTGATACCGTACCTTTTTATTATTGCAGGTGAATGAAATATCTTGGAACAACTCCAACGACTTGTTCTTCCTGACAAATGGCCATGGCTGCATTAATATTCTCAGGTATTACAGTTAGAAATTCTATATCTCTGTATTCTATTTTTCTTGTAAAGCTCTTTGTTAGATGGAACCGCTTTGCACACCGTCTCTGCCTGGCATTCTCTTCACAAATATTTCAATAATCATTGATGCAATGGATTCGAGGTAAAGGAAGTCAGTTCTAGACACGGCAGAACTGCCCAAATCCAGTATTGTAGTGCTGCCCATTTAGGTCCGGTCATGTTACGTCTACTTTAGACGGATTCCCTTCCTCTTAAATACTCTCTCTCCCATCTTTTAAGAATCAGGAAAGTTTTTCTGCGTTAGAGTTAGGAGAGTTAATTGAAGGTGGTATAGTACAAAGATTTTCTGCAATTATCGATTCAACAAAAAGCTCAGTGGCACAATGTTTGTTCTGCTTTAAGATGAAGTTTTTAATTAAGAAAATTAAGAAGTATAAAGGAAATTGTCGTATAAATATGCTCTTTAAAACGCCACCAACAAAGCTATAGATTAACTCGCATCTATTTTTTCGGTTTGAGTTCAAAGTTGTTAATTCCAGCGAGTTCATGGGAGAAAGAACATACGGTTTTAGGTGATATTCATCAATTTATTTGTCAACAATTGCGCTCGGTGTACCTGGTTTTCGTTCGAATATACCCAGTACTTTGAGAAAGACCAGTTGGAAGTCTTTTTACAACAATCAATCCTGATGAATTTTCTGACTCATGCACTTACCAATATCATAATTTGTTTTTAAAGATTTTCTTTCTAAAGCCGAGTACTGAAGCTCCTTGGCTTTTCCCCGAATGCCCTTTACTAGTTTTTCGATGAACGCTTCATAAGATTAATTGCTTTTTATAAAATGATTATATTAAAGGCATTGAGTCATGGTGAATAGCGGTTTTCCACGAGCTGTTGTCTGTTTTCATGTGATAAATCGACTTTCATGTGATCAGACATCAACTGCGAGGTTAAAACATCATGTGTGCAGTTTGCTTGACAGCCAATGAGATTAACGGAGCTATCATAATGACTCAGCAATTTTTGAAAATTTGGGTATACGCTTTCCATTTATCATGACTCAATGCCTTTAAAGATGTTTTACGAATTACAACCACCAGCAACCTCTCAATTATTGACTCGTTTAACTTTGCCTATGAGTCTGCTTATGTCTCGTTTTTGCCCATCAATGACGTCAAGTCCTTTTTATAGCTACCCCGATTTGAAGTTGATCCACACACTCAATGCGCACCCTGCTAACTGCATCTGTATCAAGTTCGATCCTAAAGGAAGGTTAGTATTTTGTATTGTCATAAACATATCCAGCTGTGCAGTCTTCGATTTTGGCAAACTTTAGGATATCTTGCAAGAAATTGGCTCTTTATGCCTCTTTGAGTACAGAAGGGTCCAATCTAAGCCTATCGAGTCATTTATCCAATGAAGGCGTCTTAAGATTCTTAGGTACAGGGCCGTCGAGAGACGGGCCGGGCCCCAGGGCTGGGACTGTCATGGGGCCCCACCGTCGAAGGCTGCAAAAACCTTTTTTGGGTTACGCCCTTAGCAATGCAGTTAGATGGACTGTAAAAGGCATTAATTTTGAAATCAAGGCCCCCAGAAACACTTGAATTTGTATTTTAAGGTCTTTAACAGAACATATAATTAGTGACTATATAAAATAAATCATTAAAACAAATCAGAGTTAATTTAATGTTTAAAAAACTGCTTTTCTTGCTTTCCTCATGGCGAAATCCTTAATTACATTTGTAAAATCCATTTTTCTTGCTGTTTCACTCTCGATGCTTAAGACGGCCAAATCTGAAAGTCGTTGCTGAGTCATTGTGCTCCTCAAAAAGTTCTTTATTTGCTTGAGTTTGCTAAATGATCGCTCAGCCGAAGCAACGGTCACGGGCAGTGTGCAAAAAATTCTCAATGCTGTACACACGTTGAAAAAAATCTCATCAAGTTTAAATTGGCTTATGCTGTTTAATAACTGCAACGGATTCAACGATTTCTCTCCAAAATTTGCCTTGTGGATTGACCTGATGTGGACCATTTCTTCTCTCAGTCCATCGAGGCAAATATCCACTTCATATTTACTGGCAAAGATGTCACAGGCCTGCAAAATTTCCTCTTCAGACATAATCAAGTACTCCCAAAGAAAGCTGAACGTGTGGTAAATGCGATTTGCAGCATCAAAGCGTGTTGTCAAACCTGAAATCACGGAATCAACAATTGTATGGAATACATCACGCTTGAATGCCCTCGCTTCTCTGCTTTCGATTTCATCAGCCTCATCTCCACCTTCTTCGACATCTCTTTTGCTCTTGCGCGTTTTCGGAAATTCAGCCAAAATGTTTAGTGAATTTGCAACTAGCTTCGATTCATTCAAAATCATAGGCCATTGGCTGCGCAGTTCCTTAAGCTCGTCAATCAGGCTTCTTAAGTTTGAGACCTCAACATCGATCGTTGCTTCCCTTGCCTGAATTACTTGGTTTCTTTGGTCGATTGGGACAAGAACCTTCGACCACAAGGCAGACATCACTATGCATGTAAATGATGACACATACTTAATCGCGCCGTTGACTTCAATGGTTGTTTTCGGGGTAAGATTCAGCAACAGGAGATCTTCAAGGGCGTTCTTGATTCCTGGCAAATGGGCTGCAAATGGTCGGACGCTAGCAACGCGATCAGTCCATCTTGTACATGATAATCCATGTAGTGACGACCCAACATGGCTTAGTAAAATGTTCCATCTCTGTGGACTGCACGAGAAAAGGTTGTATATAGTTTGTACCATACCAAAAAATGTAACAGCTTCAGGACAGCATACGGCGGAATTGGTACCACAGAGATTCAACGAGTGGCAGGCACAGGGTGAGTACAGGCACAAAGGATTGACCGAATTCACATGCTGCTGAGCACCATTATATCTCCCTGACATGTTGGCAGCATTATCATAGCCTTGGCCTCGACAGTCAGCAATAGGTATTCCGTACTTCTCCAAAGTCTTCAAAATTAAGTTAGCGATCTCGAGACCCGACTTCTTAAAACAGTCAACAAAGGCTAGAAATCTTTCTTGAACTGTGAAAATCTCACCGTCATTGGTAAGGTACCTAAGAATGAAGGTAGTTTGCTCTGTGTGACTTGCATCTGGTGTGCCATCAACCATAATCGCAAAGTACTTTGAGACCTTGCGCTCTTCTAAAATATGATTTCTCACTTGTGCAGCACAAATATTTATAAACTCATTTTGAGATTCTGGTGACAAATAGTGAGCCTGGAGTCTAGTCCCTTTCTCTTGTGCGGATTTCACTTTACCAATGTGCTCTTGAAGAAGAGGATCGTAACGTGCAAGCAACTCTAAAATCCCAAGAAAGTTGCCGTTGTGCGTATCACCAATCTTCTCTGAATCCCCACGAAACGCAAGCCCTCGCTCTCCAAGAAACATGACTACGTCAAGGATTCGTTGCAGTAACATTTTCCATCTTTCTGCTTCAGACAAAACACTTTTCTCCAATAACAAATCTACATCAGCATCTGCTTCTAAGCGTCGTTGAAGCTCACGCCATGCCAAGTAACACTTGATGTGGGCATTGCCTCTCTCATGTTCTGGGAGTCTTTCCCACAATCTTTTCCAGCTGTCGTTCGCTCCCCAACCACAAGGAGAAGCCAATTTTGATTTTGAACCATTATCAATAGTGTGGCCAAACAACCTGCATGGCAAACAATAGAGTGCAGCCTTTGTAGGACTGAAAACAAGCCAGCTTCTTCTTACTAACTCCCCATTTTGCTGCTTCACATTTAGGACCGTTGTTGGAAATTTGTGGCCGTCGCAATCTTTGGGAAACTCTGGAGGATGAGGCAAATTACCAGTTCTAACAACCTTTTCTAACTCCTTTATCGTTGGAAATCCGGTCAATGTGCCGACATCAAAACTAAATGATCCACTATGGACAGTATCTTGATTTAATGACGAATCAGTAGTGCTTTCTCTACTTTCTGTGGTGTCATGGTCTACCGAAGCAGCCAAGCCGTCTGTGTCCTCTTCTTCTTCAGCAGTGCTTTGAACAGAGCTTTCGCCAGGTTTATTTAAAATTGAATCACCTTCATTGTCTCTTTTGTAAGCACCAACCTCAAACAATGTGCGAGAGGCTTTCTTTGTTTCTTTTTCTCGTATCTTTTTTTCCTGCCTTTTCTGAGCACCAGACTTGTGCCTGTAAGATGACATCGCAGGGGTTGGTTGGATCGTGATCCCGCTTAGTGATTTTGATGAAGACTTTTATAGCGTTTGGATTTGTCTTGGTTCTTCGCATGTGCTTTTTCTCTGGTGTACGCCGTGAATGGAAGATTTACTTTTACGTTTATAGGAAGTCCACACAAGCAATAACTAAAACATTTGACCTAAAAGTAGATGTATGTAAGTGCAATCGAATTTTTCGGCTTCCGGAGAAGTATATTATGATCGTCAGTGTTTTAATTATAAACCATAACAGGAAAAGGCCCTCATCATAGACCAGCTTGTTGATCGCTTGTTGAAAGATTAAATTTCGAATATCAATCGGGTCATGGGCCCACTCTGCCAATGCTGCTAATTGAAAACTCATAGCCAAAAATAAATACCTTATTTTCTACGGGCCCCTCAAGGCCCCGGGCCCCCTGGTAACTACCCTGGCTACCCCCCCCTCTCGACGGTCCTGCTTAGGTAAGCCTTATTTTCATTTCAACAGGTCTCTCTAGGGGTTAAAGCAGAGCAATTATTCTATGATTTATTCGCTCCTTGTTATGTATTTGTTTCTACCTAGCATCCGAAGGTAGTTTTTAGGAGACTGAGAAGCTTCATGATTCCTTATGCCTGGAATTGCAGAGAGCTGGCGACTCCCTTCACTCTGTGTGCAAGCCTGGTCTTGCCAGGGACTCGAACCACGGACCCTTGGGGCTGTTGATAGTGAACCCCTGAACTATTCTGTAACAACTGAACCATCCTTGTTATGCCCGGAGTATTATAGAGAATGTTGTACAAAGAAACAAAGCAAGTAGTTTCAAGTTCTGTTAACAATTATTTGAGGTAGTGAGATATATCAATTGAAGTGAATGATTCAGGTTACTCTTATCGTTCGAAATTTCGTTTCTTAGCTTTTAACAGCCAAAAGAGACACGTGTCTGTGTGACGTCATTTTGGCCGTTTCCAATAACTGATTACGAAAGAGACCACGTGGTTTTGCGTGTTTTAGACCAATCAAGATTTGAGCCCTAATTTATCTAAAATTTAAAGAAAATTATGATCTCACTTACATGTCGTGAACTCTTTTGTCAAGCAGAGACGGAAGTGTTTTCTTGACTTGTTTTTTTGGTTGAATTCGTGTTTGATTGTCACGTCTATAAGTAGTCATTATATGAAGACTATTAACTTGCATGCGAGTCGGACATTGATGATCTTGAGCCTCCTACTTTACTTAGGTACTTCGCCACTGGAAGTGCAGATGCGTTGGTTAGTCTTTGGGACCTAGAAGAGCTTGTCTGTGTGCGAACATTTTCCCGCCTGGAGTGAGTAAAAGTGTATCTGACGTCATTTGCATGCTTGTTTTACCTTCATATGAGGGTTTTACATTGGTCCATCCATTTTTCTGTTCAACTATATTTTCAGTTTACTTGGGTAATATATGTCTACATTGTGTCAATTGTTCTTAAAGTGAAGCCAGCGACTTCTTGTTTCAAAAAAGTTTCTATTTGACCGCGAACTTCGGCGTCTTCGGGAAAACTTATAAACACATTTTCACCCTTATTTTGAAACGCGTAAGAAACAAGCTAGACCTGGTCAAAATTCGTTTCCTGTCACGCGGTAATACGGCATTTGAACTTGGTCTGTATGTTTGTTTATTGCATTTATTTTGCCGCACTGAATATATTTATATTGTGTCACATACAGCCCGGGGAAGGGGGGGGGGGTCACTCAGGCATACAGGGTCAGTCCAACAATTTTACAGGCCACTCATAAATATCAGCTTATTTTCAAAAGACCTTAAAATATCAGCAAAGAGTTAAAATCTGAGCCGATAAACAATACATTTTATTCAGATATGGAAATCTCACAAAAACCCAAGAATATCATTGTTCCTAAATTTGATACCGAGAAATATCAGAATTGTATCTATTGTTTTTGCAGGACCCATGATATCACTTTTAGTGTGTATCACATTTGAACCAAAAATATCGAACTGACCAAAACGTTTTTTTTATAAGGAACCACTTTATAAGGAACCTACATGTAGAAGGCCGAAATATTTAAAGAACTTATACTACTAAAAACGAAATCCTTAAGGAACTGTTCGATTTAAAAAAAATTTATAACTGCAAGCATCAAGAACTAAAAAGCTGTCTCGCCCCTCTCTATATTAAATGCTAAGGCTGTGCAGCGAAAATTTTGATGTGCAGCGAAAATTAAGAAACTTTTAAGGAACTTTTGGCACTAAAATCTGATGATTTGAGGTCTACGAATAACTTTTGGAACTGGGGCTTGAGGTAGGTTCCTTATGAAAAAGCGTTTATATTATATAAATCTATATTTCATAAATTTATTGTATATCGGATACATATTTGCTGCATTGAAAATATATGAATATATTTGCTGTATAGCATATATATGAATATATTTGCTGTATTGCATATTGCTACAAATGGGCAGTCATATTGGATAGCATAACCCCCGCGACAAAGATTTTCAGTTTCTGTTATCATTTGGAAAGTCCCTTTTCTGGACCGTGTGCAAACATTCTCTCCTCAACAAAGGAAAAGGCAATGACCCTGAGATTTCGCAATGTTTTGTTCATAGTTTGGCTAGGATTTCCTTTCTTTTTAGTTTACTTCCGATTCCTGCGGCACTTTGTTCGTATGATTTGGAAGTAGTGCGGTTCTTGAATCTTTGAAGGCGGTGTCTAGCAAAGTTAACAGTTATCGAGAATGGAGAAGAGAAAACACAGATATCTTTAGCCACATGCGTAACGTTAAAATAACCTGAGAAGTTAACATTAAATGGAGTGGGTGTTTACAATCAATGACGAAGTTAGTATGCGAGGGCCCCCGGGGGGTTATGAGGAACAAGGGAGCTTGTCGTTTTTGTTTAGAGGAGCATGAGAGCATAAGCAAATATTTCGGGGCAATAGCGAAAAAGGAACTTCTTTTTCAAAACTGGGGGACAGTACGACTTTTCGTCTTTGATAGCAAGAACACCCTGGATACCAGGCTCACTATGTATCAAATAGAGTCTGGTACTTATAAGGAGTTTGGTATCAGGGTAGAGAACACCTACACCCTTGGCATAGACCTCTTATGCATCCGAGGTAAATTTAACAAGCGTCAAAAAACTTCGTTAGTTACCTAAAGGAATAGAGAAAGTAAAGAAGATTCAAATTTTATCTGCTTCTTCCGCGTCTAAAGATTTTATAGTATGATGTTTAAAGGATAAGTTAAACAACAACAAAGGGTTCAGGTTATTTTAAGGAGACCAGGCCTAAAGCTTTCAAATCCTACGACCTTTTTATTTTAGTCTTTAAGACTTAGCATCATTTGCTATTATCTTTATGCTTCCTTTAAGTCTTTTAGCATAATTTGTCATTATTATTTTACATTTGCTTGCAGCTGGCCCGTAAGACAACTCGGGTTTAGTTATGACGGCCAGATGCTTGCATCCGCGTCAGAAGACCTCTTTATAGACATTGTAAGTACCGTTTCTTGCCAGTTTCCCCACGGGCACAGTCAATAATGCACAATCAGTGCCGGGATGTTGTATTTTTCCGGCTTTGAAATTCAGCTCCGTTGAGCTTTTTAATTAAAGAATGATTACAGGATAAATCACAGAGATGAGCGTAACATAGGGGGTTTGTTTGAAACAAAATAGTTGTAATTTTTTTTGAGGGGGGGGGGGGGTTGTTGATAGGATAGGTTGATAGGTTGATAGAGTGCTCAGTCATTTTCCCTTTTCCGTAGAGGACTAGATCCTTTCCCATTTGTTTAGCTACTTCTTAACCCTCCCCCCAAACCGTTTATGCCTGAAAGCAATTGACGCACCTAGTTTTACTGTTTGTTTTCTGTTTGTCACTGCTTCACAGGCTATGGTAGACACTGGTGAGAGAATTGCCGAAGTTCCCTGTTCAGCTCCAACCTTCACAGTGGCTTGGCATCCGAACAAGTATCTCCTTGCTTTTGCATGTGACGATAAAGTAATTTTTCAAATCATTTTCGACATTAAATTTGCAGTTTCCTTCATGGTATATCAAAGCTTCAGACCAGTTGCAACAATTGTTTTTATGGGGGTTTGTAGGCGTGGTTAGGTGTTGTTTTGAAATTAGTCTAAGGGCATGTGAGTAAAGGAGTCTTAGATTAAATTTTGTTGGGACTATCTTTATTTCCATCTCTAGTTACGCTTCCCTCGTGACTTTTCTCTCGTAACTCTTTTCTCGTAACTTTTCTCCCGTAACTCTCCCCTCGTATTTTTTCCCTTCTGTCTCTTCTCTCGCTACTCTTCTCTTGTAATCCTTCTCTGGTAACTCTTCTCCAGGACAAACATGAACGAGATGCAGGCACAGTTCGCTTGTTTGGAATTTCAAATTCTTCAACTTGAACGATTGGCTTTGCTGAACTTATGACGCCGCCCGCAATGGCTCGAAGAACTCGCAAGGAATCCTACGTCAAGTCTATGGACACGAATCTACATATGCGTTTGTCTTGCTTCTTGTATCCAAACCCTCTTCGAGCGAAAATAGTGTTTCTGCTCTTTTGAAAAATATGAACAGAACGATGCTCGCCAAATTGGATATGTTGTAATTAACATATGTAACTTGAAAGGACAAGAGCCACGCCGATATGTGCTATTTACAAGGATCTTTGTTCCCCATATAACAATACTTTTGACTTTTTTATTTCTCTTGGTCCTGGTGTCAGTAAATACATAATGGCGCCTTAACATCTGAGAAATGTATGAGAAATGAGAAATCTTACAATTGTATTATTCATTTAAGAAAATATGGCTTCCCGGCAATACTGGTTATCCTCTGACTTCTTTTCCTTCTATGCCTTGCTTTGGGGTGAAACACAACAACCTCGTCTTGAATAAGGCAAGACTATGGCCTTCATATCGAGAGCAGTGTACAGCCCCTCTTCCAAAGATTCTGGCTCGAATTGGCATACGAATACCTTTTTTATCTTGAGTCAGAATATCTGGAGAGCCACGAGAATCATCATCTGCTGATAGAGAATCAAGATGAACGTCCGATATTCTGAGGCAAACACTCGAAAAGAAACTTTCCGTGGCGCTCGAAGTGCTGACTGCTATTTCAATCTTTTCGGACATGCTTTGGACAGCCGATGATGCTAACCGGGGAATTACCCGTGACCGAAAATCGACATGGAATAGCGTAGACGCACCACTCGAGGAAGACGATATTGATGATGACGTAGAGCGGTGTAGAGCGGCTTTAGTCGGACCCCCGGATGGTTCGTTTGATGGTTTGATTGACGGCTTCAGAAGATTCCAGCAAGCCCGAAAGTTGCCTTTCACTTTTCATCGTATCCAACAGAAGAAAGTCGCCTGTGATTTCGCAGCACATTCAAACTCGAAAGGGACTTGGATTTATGTCAGAAATTCTGTTTAGGGTACTCCAGTCAAATCACTCATGCAAAGCTGACAGAAATCTAGACGTAACTAAATGTTGGTTGCATTTGCGACCGTATTGGTAACTCTGGTCAACATCGGGAATGTTGATAGTGTTCCTTGTGATCTCAGAGGAAAGCAGTTCGTACTAAAAAACGAACAGTGGTCATGTGAGGAGTACTGTATGCCGAAGAACAAGTTTCCTGGTTGCGAAGACCAGTGCTGTCCAAAAGCATCACGGCAACCGACAGCAGCAGTGCAGTCCACTACAGTGAAACCTGCGAGGACTGACTACCCACAAAGTTAGTATTGTGCTTCCGACCGTCTATTGTGTAATTTTTGCAAGCAGTTTTTTGTGAGATACCGGATCAGTTTTTGTCTAAACTATCGAATCAACCCTTTCCTACCTAGGATGTATTTGTCTTGGGATGGATTGCGAAACGTCATCGATTTGGTATCTACGGCTCTTTCTGAAAAATGAACATCAGAATTTAAATTTTGATTTTTAACTTAGTTTATACAGAAAACTTCATGTTGCGAGTTACTTGGTTTGGAATATTTAGATATTGCTTGAGATTTAACCGCAGTTTTCTGCAGTGAAATTTTCTTAAGTACGGGGATTGCTAAACCAGTCCAGCTTCTCTTTCAATCTCTTGCGCATTTCACGAATCGGGTTGATCTCTTCCTTCTGCATATTGTTCCATTGGCGCACTTTTTCGATAGTATCCTCTTCCCCAACATCTTTTCTCTCACGTCATCCTTGGACCTGTCCAGTTTCTTTAAGGTTCGGCAAATCTTCTCATATGCCAGCTCGATGTCTTCTTTGTCTTGAAGTTGGAAGGCCTCTTCGCAATCCTCCAGCATGAATAACCCAGTTTTCAGTTCTTGTTTGTATTTTTCCATTGCGTGTCCCTTCGTGGTCGCCACTTTTAGTGTGGGGAATGTTACAATCACGTTTAAGGCTCTGACTGTAATCCAAAAGAATTCCCGCTTCCACTAAAAAAACTCTCGGCGAGTATCCAACCTCGTCTCCCCTTCCACTCTCTGTTCTAAATCTAAATAACTTCGAATATTTATATGTACGGGAAAAATACCATGATATTTTTATAAAAATAATCCTGCAACAAAAGAATGGAATGCTGCGTACCGCCGCGTGGTGCTGCTTCATGAAGACAGAACATTGGAGACACAAGGGGATTCCCTAAGGTGCTATGCAGTAACCAATTTGTTACGTATACAAGGAAAGTGAAGCGTAGTTGCTAAATATAACCATGCTTAGGCTAGCATTATTTTGAACAACATAGTGACCGGGTGTAAGTCTAGCTAAGCCTTTCGCCATAGGCCAGAGAGAGCTGGTTTTCATACACATACAATTTTCCGATTAATATAAAAACTTTAAATCACTGGGGGCTGAAACCCCCTCTCACTTTTTCGGAGGTCAAAATATTTTAACCGTATTTTTTATCAATTTTTACAACGGAGTATGAAATAAAATGAGAACAAAGTGCTTAAATACTGCCTGATTTTATTTGACCTATTTTCTGACTTATTGAGATATATTTTTATTATCTGTTTTTGATTTGCATCAATTCAGTAGATAAATTTCATTGCAATGTCATTTTTGATGTGTAATCATGGCTTACTGAAAATACTCGAGATAAAGAAGATGCACATGTGTGTTCAGGAAGTAAATTCTCCCACTCAATTCAATATTATTGAGATGCGCTATCCTAACTTATGGCTACCCCTCCTTCCCCCAATGTCTATCACCAGAGTTTTAGCATGACTCCTCCACTCCCAGCACTTATTCTGGGCGGTATGGTATTCATTTTGATGTTCCTCCTAAAAATGATGTTTTGGCATGACACGCCCCTTAAAAGCATGACACCCCCTACTGAAAACAGTGGAGTTTTGCACCTATAGTCATCTCTTTCTGCATCGTAAAATCTTCCGCAAACAGAAACCTTGTAAGGACTTGTAAAAACCATGTATTTATTTTCCACAGAGAATTCCACAGAGTCATTGACTGAGGGCGAAATCGTAGCAGTGGTCATTGGGTTAATAGCATTTGTGCTACTTGTCGGTAAGTTAAATTTCATTCTTTTTGCTGTTGTCTCTTGCATTGGCAGGTAAAAGTAACTTCTGATGACATATTGCGTAACAGGACCGTATCCAAGACTCCCTGAGCTCTAAGTACGCCAAAACAAATTTGTACCATGCTCAAGGCCCCCAGAAGTAGAAAATCTTTAGGCCCATGGGTAAATGCGTCACTGTTGCGAAATATTTAACAAATTCTTGATTTATAGAGAGTGCCGGGTTGGCTGGTTGGTTGATATTGGTTGATTGGTTGTTGGCGAGATCCCCTTCTTGGGAATCCTCCAGGCAATACAACCAATCAAGATTTGTCCGCTATGCTATGCTCATCTTCAATCACCGCCAATGCTGGTTGTATTTAATAGAACTACTACCATTCCTTGGTTCATACCATCCTTTTTGGCTACGTTCACACCGGATGCTGTCTGAACTCGCATAACTCACGTAATATGATGTTGCAACCTTCGAATTTGCGATAACCTGTTCGGACTGCAAGCTTGTTCTGCTGAGGTGACCAAACGAAAAAGATTTCAAAATATTTCCCTAAAAGCTTGTCCTAAATTTGATACTTCATATTTCAACGTGTGTGGCTGAAAAAACCCCTATATAACTACTGAGCGTTTGTGGTATTTTTTCAGAGCAGTGAAGTTTTTTTGGCCATTGTCTGCAGGCATCCGCTGACCAATTGTGTCAATCTGAACGCCAACGATATTTCATGCTGTGATTTGTTGATGGCGGCTTTCAGATGGCTTATTCTCCGATCCAGGAAAATTTTTAATTCCACATTTGACAAAAATGGATCATAGGATTGGAATGTACATTTTTAAACTGGTCTGTGTCGTCCGGCATACGAATAAACCCATTTTCAAAGTTTGGCTTTTTCTAAACATTTCAATTTAATTCGCAGCTGCAGCCTGGGCCTGCTACAAGAAGGGTCGCTGCAATTGTCCTAATGTTGGTGGCAATCCTAACGGGCAGCTTGAAGTGGAATTGGATGCATTGAGCCCGCCGCAACAAGTTACCGATGTCACCGTTGACGAACCAATCTTCGCTACCCCCAGTACAGTGGGCTCTTAGACGACTTCAGTAGAGTTGATTGCTATTATTCGATGAAAAAACTCGATGAAGTAGATATTTGTTAGCAACGATTGACGATGCCGCCGCATTGTAATTAGAATGATAATAAATAATGATGTTAATAATAAAAATTGATGTTAAAAATAAATAATGAACGACGAAATCTTTGGACGACAAAAGCTAATAATTTTTATACCATAACTTAGGCTATAGTCCTAATGAGTATCATTTTTTCTATTTGGCTTTAAACGAATGTAGTCTTTCATAACAGATTGATTCAGGTTGTGCAAAGTTTTGTGAACTTCGAGTTCTAGTAGCCGAATAGAGTGAATATGAATTGTGGTAGATATAGCCAGAGTCAGTCAGGAACAGAGCTACAGAAAACAACAGACAACGCGTCCTCTCTCTCTCTCTCTCTCTCTCTCTCTCTCTCTCGGCCTGGCTCCGTGTTCTCTGCACGTTAAACAAGACCACTTTGGCACGGATCGTCCATAGAGGTTGAGCAACGCAGTCGGTAGAAACCCAACTCAACTCGTTTCTATAAAACTGTTATCCGATAGTGCGAATCGCAGGGGCTCTCTTGTTTTCTTTCTCGAACTTCTTTTTGGCTTGTGTTACTGCAGATTAACCAGATGAAGGGGCAATAGTTGAAATGACAAAGAATAAATGAATCATCCATTGCCACCCTTTTTTTCCATGAATCGAACAAGTCGTTAGCTTTTTTGCAGACTTTATCAATATATTTGTGTTGTACAGCGATTTTAATTCCAACAAACTTACTTTACTAATTATAATTATTTTGAAACCATCATTCATACAGAATATACTGCAAGGTGATTATTGTCAACAACTAGTGACTGAACTTTAGATGGATAAGCAGTGGCGAAGCTAAAGGTCCTGCTGGTCTTGCTGAGCAGGACCAAAAATTTTCAAAAATAATCTTTTTTTCACTCAAAATATTTTTTCCTCGTACTAAATCAAGCCCCGAACGTCCCCATTTAGAGCGCGATATTTCATACAGGTGTACCTTACATAGATGGTCCTGCTCTATACTATGGCAGCCCTGTATTTTGGTCCTGCTCATAAGTATGATACCCTATGTCTGGTCCTGCTTCACAATAGTCTAGAACAAAGAGCAGTCCTAGGACCTCGCCAGAATAATATACCTTACAGCATTGTTTTAAAAACTTTTGGTCCTGCTATTTCTGAGAGCAGGACCTGCATTTGCTGAAGATCCCTGTAGCGTATCGTGAAATCTCACTTACGGCCTAGAAATTAGACATTCGAGGCGGCATATCCCGATTTGGACAAATATACGACTTAAGGGCAGAATCAAAAATGGGAAATCGACACAAAACAACAGAAAATCTACCTTTTCTTCGATTGCTTTCCAATTGAAAGCGTAAAACTACAAAACTTTAACTTCAGAGGATTCTTGAAAACAGCTCCGAGGAAACCCCCAAACGAAAACATCACCAAAAGGTGTCCCTAAATAACTCTTGCAAAACTGTTCAGATTTATATGAAACTTGATATACATCCTTAAATCGATGTACCTAACATGTAATAGGGGGTCTTGCTTAGTTATTTTAGGTTTTGGCGAAATTGACGACACCCCTTCGACGCAGCTCCATCCTGAAGCCTTATAGAAAATTTCTCGAATGTCGATGTCCCTAAATAAAATTTGCCAGGCTGATCTGATTTTGAGCAGGACCATCAGATCTAGGCTAGCTTCGCCACTGTGGATAAGCTGTCATGTGGTTTGAGAAAACACACACAGTCAATGCATTTATTGGTGTAATGCTGTGCTAATCTAAGGAATTCATCAGCATTAACCGCAGAAATGCAGATTGCATTGTCATCAGCGAAGTTGTATCACGAGCTCTTTTGAGTGAAGAGAAATTCGTCATTTATAAAAGGGTTTGAAAAGCGATGGTCCAATTATTGCGCCCTCAAGCACTATTTGATTTAGTGGTCTCCATGGGACTAAACTATCCACTGACATAGGTACAGCTGCAGTGTATTTCTTAGCTTCTTGGCTAGTTTGCAGAAAGTTTGAGAAACAGATTCTAGCAATGATGATGATTCTAGCAAACTGAGGTACTTTGTCGTCTGACACTCGCCAGAGTTCAAATGTCGGGAAACGACCAAAAGCTGACAAAATATATAGCCAGCTGTGGATTTCTTCTTTTAAAAAGAGTTCAAGTGAAAGGTGTTAAAACGAAAAATTCCTTCCTAAATAGGTATGGGTTTTGCGTAGAGAGACTCCAAAACTCCTGGATGAAAGCAGAGGTGGGTCCAGAACAGAGTTTAGTCAACTTTCAAGAGTCGAAGTTTAGAAAGATTGATATACATACTTACCAAAGAGTTTTTGGAGCAGAGTATGTTTTTCTTATCTTAATCATTCACTTTCCAAAATTATATTTGTAATTTGAAGCTAAAATTTGTTTGATAAATGATGCCGTCAAAGGGGTTTCTAAGGGGTTAAAACTGCACAAAACGCATTGTGCAACAACTAATTATGCATGCACCGTGGGAAAGGGGGGCTGTGAAAGCTTGAAGCCCCCCACTTTTAGCGAAAATTCCAAATGTTATGCAATAAACTACCAGTAAACCCTCTTTTTATTCATGTAGCATATAGCTAAATAATTCTGCCATATTTCTAAATTTGCATTTTTACGAATAGGGTGTGATTTTTCGACTACACCTTTTTGGAACTCTCTGAATCCACTTCTGGAAAAGGAAAACATGAAATTTTTTCAATAATACGAAAGCATGGACTTGCAGGGTGCATTTACAGTTCACAACTAAAAGGTCCCACACACACAAAGGACGTACTTCTACATGTGTTACATAATAATAAACCTCGTTATAAAATGGCCTCGTTTGTAACATTACAAATACGTCATCCTACAAGCAAGCGAATTTGCAAGCAAAATTAATACAATGAACGTCTGTCTATCTAATGGGCTCTATGGTCGAGTTTGCGTTGAAAATGCTCAACCTTCCAGCCACAAACATCTGTGATCTGTGACACTTGTTTTCTGTTCGTTGAAAAAACCTCCAGTCTCGTTGGTTTCAGACAAAACTAAAAAAGAAAGCACTGAAATTGTAATATAAATGCTGAATTTGACAGCGGAAGAAGGAGAACAATCCTGAAGTCAGATTCACTGCATCATAGACGATTTTCGTTCTTGTTTTTTTTCTCGGAATACCGTGACTCGTCAATGCAGCGTGACACCCAAGCTAACTTGCATCGTATGCTTCTTGCGGCAGAAATCCAAAGTTTCGATAACGTCAAAGTGTCGAAAATTTGTCGATGTGTCAACAATGATCAAAATTAAAAGTCGTCAACATTTTGTTTTGAAAACCGGCACTTTTCTTAGAGAAGGTATGAAGATATCACAAAATATGGCCTGGTGATTATAAAACAGCTATATAATGACGGAATTCAGGAGTAGAAACAGCGCTGTGATTTTTACTCTAACAGCTGCAGATTGCAGTTATTCTGTTCAAATAAGGCGGAAAGGATTCACTGCTTATTTTGTGACGTAGCTACTGAGCTAAGAAAAACCAAAGAATAATAAGAGAGCTAATTCTCCTTCGCAGCTCACTCAAAATGCAATGGCCTTGACACATCGACAAGACAAATCGAACAGGGCAACGGGAATTACTGCAAAAAACAAATATTCGAGTTTTTGTGAATAATATTGGGAAAAGCTCCAAATGAAAATTTTATTCCTGAGGATTTTTCTTGAGTTTCGAATGTAATTGCTGCATACTGAATTAAGCTGTTATTCGGGAAAATAATGTGCTGTAAAATCTAAGGGATCCACTAATGCCATATGTACCCGAACTCTATGCCACAGTTGGAGGCTCGCCATTTAATTTTCCTATTTTCTTTCTTTTACAGTAAACACCATTTTCCCGTTGACTTTCCCGAAAAGTGTGGCGTGTGTTTACTCCCCAATATCAAATGTAACGGAGACCTTTCCTACGAAAGATGTGTTTTTGTTGTTGCAGTTTTTGTACTGGGTTTCCATATTAACCCTCGCAGTTATCTAGAATTTCTAAGACATCCTTATCTAGACTGCTGAAAAATTCGCTTAAATAGAGTCGCATGAGTACGTATCAAGGGATTGCGTACAAGGAAAGCCTGACTCGTCGAAAACCAAACTGGAAAAAATGACGCTTTCACCTTGGACAACCCTCTGTAAGTCCTTACGTCTCAGAGTTATTAACCAAAAGGTGGTTCCCTCTAGCATTCTATAAGAAAAATCAATGCTTTTGTTCAGTGGCAAATCTTATTGTCCTGCAAGCAATGGGTCGCAGTGTGTCGTAGCTGAAAAGAGTATCCTTCAGAAAAATGCTCGTCAAGTTCCCTAGTTCTTAGAACCCCTTTGTTCTCTAATTGAAAGCCTCTACGGATGATTTGCTACCAACTTTCCATATGACTTCATGCAAGCATAACGCTATTGTCTTTATTTAAAGTACCACAAAGAACTACAGAGGATGTCTTTAGAACAACGAATATCTGAGAATGGATCATTACTCTGGCGTATACTTTCGAATTGCAGTCGTCATTTTGGTTTTCCCGTGAACATTTGCTATATATTGAGCCATTTTCAACTGGTATGCAAGAAATCAGAATCACATCGTTTAGTACCTTTGGAGGATACTACAAAGTGAGACAGAGAAGACGAGAGAGACTTGGTCAAAACAAAGATGAAGGGTAAGGAGAGCTATCCTGTTGGCACTGCTTCAATTATTTTTTTGATTTAACTTTATTTAACATTGAGATATACTTGTTTTTCTGACTTTTTTCTTTGAAAACATGCGTTTAGGCAACTCATAGGCAACTGCTTTGATTCATATTTTGACTAATGTTTGAGACTTTAATGAAAATTAATGTACAAAGCTCAGCTATTATGTTCATACCTTCAGCGATTTGTTTTTTAATTTTCATTCATTCCTTAGGATACACACTTATGCTTCTGTTTGCAAAGCTGTATCTTCTGGCAGGGGCCATCCCGAACAACATAGACGGAACGAATGTCTGGAGCACTCTAGCAGAATTGAATGCCGAGGCGAATACTCTCATAAAATTCACGGATAATCTGGCAGAAAGATTTGTAAGCAAATATAACAATCATTTATGATTGACATTCTCGGTTAGTTCGCTAATGGATTTTGCTTATTGCTTGATTCAGTTCCTTCACAACTATGTCATTCTGCTTTTGGATAAAGCAGGTCAGTAAAGCAATGCATTCCCAGAAAGCAAATCAATTAAGCAAGGCTGATTGATTAGCAAGTGACCTCTTAGTTAGTGCATAAAACTACACCGTTTTGAAGAAGGGGTTTTCACTGAAAATATTTGCCGCTGTTGTTGTTCCTTTTGCTAGGTCTTGTGAGTTGATTGGTGACTGAGTGAAGAAAGCCTTGTCCGTCGGCTCATAAGCATGTCTGTGTCATTTACCCTTTGGTTTAGTCCTCTAATTTTGGACCAATGTGTGTTCAATAATTTGCTCAACTCTGAAACAGTTCGACTGCCCGCATTCTGATTTTTCTTGAGTTGAATAGATCTTGGCAGTTTCAAAGTTGGTTTCCATTTTAAAGGAGAATAAAAAAATTTTCCACAAAACAATAGCTATCAACCATTCTCTTGTGTTTTTAATAAAGCATGTTTACTGTAGCCAAATCACTGTTCTTATGGCGGAGTAACTTTTCATAACAACACTTTTGTACTTTCTAGAAAGAAGAGCGAGGTGTTGATTGGTTTTTCAAAAAAGCAGAGAGCCAGGTAAGGAGATTTTGTATCTACGTTTACTTGGTAGGGTAATTCACAAATCAGAGATTTCACAAGTTGACCTCTGGTTCGAGAATTTTGGGAGACGCCCAAAGTATCAAGCCACTTGTGGGCAGGAAAGTGTTCTGTAATACGAACATTTGTTGCTCCACTATATGAAAGACAATTCTTTAGATAGCAGTCTTTTCTGTAGATACAATTTGATGCAGTTCATTCACCTGTTTAAATAAATGACATAGAGTATATATGATGATTCAAATACGCATTTTGTGGTTTGAGCCCCTCCTCAGTACAGACTTCATATCAGCTGGTCAGAACTTCTTCCTTATTCAGTCAGTCCCCAGTATTCGAACATTTTACTATACTGGATATCACAATTCATTCTGTTGTTGTTTTAATCCAATTGTAGTGCGCCAAGAGTCTTAGAAAAGCTATGAAGTTTATTCAGAACCATGTGAGTGCCCTTCAGCGTATTCAAGTCAGGGAAGGTCAGCGTTTGCAACCGCTCGTGGTAAAGACCCTTTCAAATGCGATTGATTTGGGAACATCAACCATCACTGCAAATGATTTCATGAAACTCGAATTTGACCTACGAGACTTCGTTTCCAACATTCGAAAACTGGTGTGTATTGGCCTGTTTACAATTGTATAATGTTTTTTATTCATCTAATTTTCTTTTCGCCATCCAATTCAATTCTTGTCAATGCCTTGCAATAGCCTTCTAGTGGAGTTCTGGCCCCATACTGGTGTAAAACAGAAGTTAAGTTTGGCTGCAAGTAGGCCAAGCGAAAAACTTGATCCTGCTTTTGGCGACATTTGAACGTCCCTTGATCTGCCCCTTGATTTCTTGTGCAAAAACTACGTAGCTAGCATGCCTTGAAACCACTTTGCATTGCTAGATGAATTTATTTCCAAAGCATTTTAGGTCGCGTTATACAGTTCGTCGTGCTTGTGTTTAAGTGCAACACTGTAGTGTATTGATAGGCCTTGGCTTAGAACTGTGCGCCTCTTTCCTTCGTCTTCAAAGGAAGTCTGAAATGTTTATCTAGAGTAAAAGGGATTTGCTTGTTTTATATAAGCCCTTTCAATTTGCTATCAAAGGGTCTCTTACATACTATCTATTAAGTAAAATAAATTTTTTTCAGGCAAAATTTTACCGCATCGGTGGACTCCCAAGCTACTCCGTTGGATTACGCCCTAGCACAGCAACAGCTGCAAAGATTAGTGACAGCAAACATAACCAAGAATCCTTAAAAGCACTCTTGAAAATAGGAAATTGTTTGAAGGTATTCAGGAGTAGCTACATAGCCCCTAGAAATGGATATGAATTAGACATATACGGCTCAAGTGGCAACAATGTGTAGCCTACTCCAGCAAACATGAAAAACAATACATGCTGAATTTTAACCAACAAACTGTAATTTATCTGTGTGTAATTTAACTGTGATTTACATGTAGCCAAAGACCGTATTTTCCATTGAGCCTGCAAAATTTGTGTAGTCTGATAGGCTTTAACTGATGAAGTTATCCTTCACTTTTAGTTTGTACAAAGGAACTCTCTTGAAAAACAGAAAAAACCTACGTAACGTTCGCCACCACTACAGACGACAACAACAACGACAACAACAACAACAACAACAACAACAACAACAACAATTGAAATTACGATACACTGTAAAGAAACAGTGGACAAGCGACAACTGATTGTTTTGATTTTTCTACACTGGTTAACGTTAGCTAACCCTACCTCTTTTACATTTAATAAAGTCTAAAGTGAGGTTGATGGCTTTTTGTCTACCGAGACGATAAATATGATACTCATGTATGCTAATACTAGTTAGAGGCTTCTATTTGGTATTCATGGTTCAATGATATCATATTACTTTGTAGTTTATTTATGTTTCTTTATTATCGGATACCATAAAATTCCTTTCTTTTTTTCCGTGCGCCAAATCTGAAAACCAAATAGAAATGTTTATTCCAATGAGTACGACGTTACACTGAGCTTGCTTATAAGACCTTATATTAGAATCATGCCAAAAATTAAAGCTTTAGCAGCTAGAACAGGAAAAAAGCAAATATAGGAACATGTTTTGCTCAGGAGACTCTCAAGCCACCTGGACGGATACGGTTAAAAGAGGCCAAGCAGTTTGTGGTGAATACAAAGTAGGGTGGTATGAGAAATATCACAAATCTTATCGATTCTTGCATGGAACCCTAGATATCTGTCATTCCGAGAGCTTCTTAAGTGTAAAATGCAATTAAAAATTGACGTAAATCACGAAGTCCTGTGATTTTTTTTTCTTTCATGTTTTTGATTCAAGGACTATTCTGAAGGTCACCAAAATCTTAGGAAATCCAAGGGACGCTTCTTGTTACCCGATCAAGGTTTTCTGTAAATGATTCATCATTCTTTAGTTAGATGTAATTCCTATTGGTTTAAGTAAAATTACTGGAGTGTTACATGGCATTGTTACAAATATGGGTCTTGAACGAAAGTCCTTTTCGGTTTTTTGGGTATGATCTAGCCAGGATATCTTCAACAATTTTGTACTTTGGTTGCACACGCTCAGTCAAGTCATGGCAATTTAGCCTCAGTTTCAATATGGGGTTGTTCCATAAGGGCATTCATAAACATTTCTTTATGACGGACTGGATACAGTTTCTACAGTGTTTCTTTAAGTCATGCTGAGGAGACTAGCGTGGAACGAGTTTTTCTAAGATTGCAAAGGAAACGAAAGCAACTTTTGCAATGGCATTTTATCAGAGTTGGGGAGAAAGTGATACACGCGAGGAGAACACACCAACACAAAATGAGGTAAACAAGTAAACAACATACCATCGATAGCCCCAGATATTTATCTTGCAAGATGGTTTGCAGCTGTCTTGTATATGATTTTCCCAAAAATTCTTGTTCCAGCCCCGAAAAAGCAAAAAAAATAGACGATCAGTTTATAGCATTATCATTTTTCAGTCAATGCATTTGCTCATTTTAATTCCCAGAAGGGACGGTGCGTGCATGTTTTTCGAGGGATTTTATTTTCATTAATCACCAAATCTGTCTTCATATTTAGTTTTCTTCATCAGAAAAGTTTTGAACTCTACTCTTTCATTCCAGGGAGCGATGTTTGTTGTCTTGTAACTGTTGATGTAAGCAAGAAAAAGAAACATAAAAGAATAGATATGAAACTTTATAGGCCTAAATCTTTATTTTTGGACAAATTTTGTTTTTTTCTAGCTTGTGGTGTATCATGGAAATCAAGCTGTACTTGTTACTCAAAAGGGCGTAACGTATGGTTTCCTCAAACTTCTGTATAATGCAGAGAGTAATAACGAGTGTTCCGCAATGATGGGAGTTAGGCCAAGAGGCCAGTTGGTCAGCAAAGTTATTTCAGCAGATAATGCGGTCCTGGACAAGCCAGAATATGAACTTGTTACAACAAGTTAGTGATATTTGTTAGCTACATGTTTGTTACAGAAGCTTGGGATTTTATTTTGTTTGTTTTCTTCTAACTTACTCATCTGGTACCATAGATTTACTTTGTTAATTCTATTGTATTTACTGTGTTACTATGTACTGGGTTAGATTGCGTGAGGGCCAGGGGGCCCAAGACCTGTGGCGCGAGGGGCCAGGGGGCCCATAACCCATGGAATTGGAGAGGATGCCAAAATTATGTGTTGGGTGTATTTTTTAATGTATAATTAGGATGTATAGCAAAAATCAAATCTCCAACGCCAAAGAAACAATAGCTACTTGGTAACACCCATTCTGCCTGGTAATGGTGACCTTTGATTGTTTTCTCATGGCTAAAACAATATCAGTGCAAAATTTGCCAAGCAGCCTAGGTTCTTTACTAGTAGAAAAAATGTACACTCTTAAGTTTAAGAAATGTAAAATATGATTTTTCTCTAGTAACAAGTAAACATTTTTTAAAGGAAAACTGCAGATTGAGTTTCTATACTGGTTAATTGTTTCCATTTGTCTGACTATAATTGCTCTAGATATTTTAAGATGTTCTAGATATTCTCTTGCCTTTGGTGTTATTTTTTACATTCACAAGAAGATTATTTAGATACATTCAGTTCAGCTGTTATATACAAGCATTATCACTTTGCCTGTATTTTTGATTCCAATCTTTTCTAGCTATGCTACCACAAACATATGCACCGGGTGCAAGTGTCACAGTCCATCCTGGCATAATTCCTAGACAGATGGCTAGTATACAAGGCTTTTTAGGGCAGTTCCCATCAAACTTTTTGTTTCCACCACAAAGAACATTCTCTCAAGTCCAGCCACAAATGCAATCAGTTAACAGCCAATCAAACAACCAGCCTCAGCAGTATTCACAGCCAGGCCTAAGCAATGAAATGCAAGAACAGGTTGAAACCCAGTCTGCAGTGTTACCAACCAATGAAGGACCATTAATCACAGGCCTTTCTCAGATACCTTTTTCAATAGGAGAGCCTCTTGAGACAGATGCTACCACAAATAAATTTGCACAGCAGGACGGACAATGTTCTCAAGGGAGAACTACAAACAGCGTGCTATATCAAGATTTAGCTAAACTGAACCAGTCTAGTACTGCAGCGGTAATTAACATGAGTTTTGTGAATTCACATCATAGAAAACAACTACATTCAAACAGAAGTAAGATTTCAAACTTGATGACACTAGTTTCTGTTAATTGTTTTATCAGAACTTACTTGCTTTTTATTTTTTTTTTTTTAATTGGTGTGACCTAGTTAAGTTTCAATAATAACATTTGACAGTCTTTAGAAAAGAAGTTCCAATTCTTAGGAATTTTTCTGCTTAAGGGGTAACATTATTATTTTCTTTCTTGCACAGCTGATCTAAAGTAAATAAAGTTTGGCAGTATTAAAGCTATTCCCCTTGATTCTGGAAGACTCTTATGGTAGATATTGATTGCGTTGCAAAACTTTTCATGAAAATTAATAATTCTGCTTGTTTTCCTTTTCTGCAGAGAATAACAATAAGTCAACCAAATTTCCATTTTGTTGTGAAGTTTGCCACCTCCCATTCAGATGCAAAAGTAAGTTTCAATCACACAAACGGAAGCATACTGAGGATGAGCCCTACATATGCAGTTATTGTGGAGACAGCTTTAAATATCATGCTGATTTGTCAACTCATAGAGAAGAGATGCATCTTGGTTGTAAGACATTCAAGTGTAAGCACTGTGTAAAATCATTTTCTACAAGAAAGGAGCTAACTCAGCATACATGGAAACACACAGGTTGGATTGTTTGTGCTTACCTTGTTGCTTGTTCTGAAAATGTTTCTCTATTTCTACATTACAGTCATAGAAAATATTTGTCCCTTATAAAAGTATTTATTTTTATAGTGATTCACATAATGAGAGGTTCAAAGCAATTTTTGAGAGGTTCAGCATCAAAGCTGATTAAGGGCTTGCAGTAGGCTTAGAGAAATTAGGCAATAAGCTGGTTCCTTAAAGTAAAAGTTTTGCAAATCTTCATGACATTCCAATGAAGAAAGTTCCCTGCCTTGAGTAATCTTAGTATAAAGAGGTCAGATGATTTAGTTTTCTTCCCAGTTTTCAGACTAGAAGAATTTTGATTCAATCCCTAGCAGCCTTGATTTTCTTCGCATCAAGTGTGTGTTACAAAAAAGAGAGCATTGCTTCCAAATTTCTTTAAATTAAGCACAATGGTTGTAATAAAAAGTTTTTGTAAATTTGAGTAATGCCATTAAGAATCTAAAACTTTTAGTTGATTTCCAAATTATCTATTAAACATGGAAGCCTTTCACGCATCTTTTATAATTGGGCTTTCAGCTACAACTGTCAAGATAGTCTCCTTTTGTATGATTTTCCCTTTTAAGTAGCCTCACAACTGGAAAGTGGTATGGTATTAATTTTGCAAAATATCCTGTTTATTTTCCTTTTTTTCCTGGTGTTACTGGTGTCAACATAATCCCTATAAATTGCATGCTGGGTATACATATTGTTATCATTATATCATCATCTGGGTGTACATACAACATTATCATCCCATTGAAGCTTTCTTTGGTCTCTACCATAATCCAGCCAAAGTACCAGTTTGTTGTATGTTTTGAAAATCCCTTTTTCCTATATCTTCAAGGCGTCAAAATGTACAAATGCGGCATCTGTAACAAAACCTACACATCCTCTGGAAACCTGGCATTGCACCAACAGAGACACGAAGGTGATTCTTTGCATCATTTCTACTTGTTTTAATTTATGGTTTACATGATTGAAATAAAATTTGAAATGCCATGCCACAGATGAGGAAATTCAAGTAGTTAAAGGATGATCTAAACAAATATAAAAGCTCAAGATGATGTCTTTGATCTATTTTGTGGTAATAAGAGTTAGACGACAATGTTAATTATCCTCTGAGTAATTATTATCATCTAAATCGTCTGCTAGTTTTGTTTGAAATGATTTTGCATTGAATAGTTCAATGCAAAAGTTGGAAGGATAAGTTATGATAAATAAAATAAACAATAAATGCTTTATTTTGGGCTAGCTAGAAAAATATTATATTAGGCTTGAAATCTTCACAAACAAGTTTATTCATGAAGCTTGGATTGAGATTCTTTTGAGTTCTAATAATTTCAGTAGCTAGCAACTGTAAATTTTTGTGATGAATGGACACTATGGCTGCTTTTGTTAATAATTCTTCCGTAGTAGAACAACTATCGTTGCATGGGATTCTCAAAGCTTGCTTGCGAATTTTGTTAACTTATTATAAAAAGGTTTGATTTCCTTTAACAACAAATAAGCGCCATCTGCCAAATAAGCGCCTTGGGATAAAGGCAATTTTTCCAATAAGCGCTTATTTGAATTTAGTAAAAACAACATATTTCATTGCCAAAATGTATTCCAATAAACTTAAAAACAAAAAATCATTTAAAATTTGGTTGTTTAATGATCTTAGCCTCTGTATAACCTAACTCAAAGTGAGTATATTTCAAACTTCTGTAGAGGCAAATTTAAAATTTTTTTATTGTTATTGTCAATCTTAATCGAAGAAGATGTTATATGAGGTTGATTCAGGCCACGAAGAGGATGAAGAAATTGAAGTTTTAATGTATAGGTTTGACATAACTGTATCAGAAAAAGAACTCGTATACACTGGAATTTATTTTTCGTCCTTATATGATGTGAGCAAAGAATTAATTAGCGCCCTGCTGAATTAATCGCCCCTGATGTATAAGCGCCCCTGCTGAGTAAGCGCCTCCTGTAAAAGCTTATTTTTTTGACAAATTGGCAGCTACGCATATTTTCTTAAGCCAGTCTAATGCCAAGCAGGTTTCCGTCGTGTTCCACGCTAGTTTGCCCACCAAGACTGCCATCAGGTGTGCTTTTTGCAAAACATGTACGCAAGTTTTTCAACGACGTGGTTTATAAAATTATGTCCTTTGAGTTAGCAGGGAAGCATCATTCATATTTGAATTCAAGATAATAAGACGTATCAACGATCCCTGTAGCGCAGCACGCAAGACTGCTTGAAGAGCTCACACCGTTTGATACATGAATCGAATAGAACAAATGAATCTGTCACCTATGCCTCTATGCCACCTCTATGCCTCTCTTAATCCCACGACTTTATGCAAAGCATAGAAATCTTATCTCCAGACTGTAGTAAATGCAGTTGTACACATATAAATTTGGTTATCGTTAGCAGTCTTGACTATCCCAGCAGTTATCCACCTCGATGTTTTGTCTGATGCCTGATATTAACTTTTTGTTAAAAAGGCTAAAACTGTTTAAAGGTCATTATTTCGAATTACACGCCCTGCTATAACTTTTTGAATTTTTGTTCCCTCGTTTTCCTATATTTGTTGCTCTCTTGCAAGCATGTTCAGTTTTCTTTGTCCCTTTCTTTACCCCTTTTTTATCCAACAGGAGTTAAAACTATGCAATGCTCGTTCTGCCCGGAGATGTTTGGTCAAAGGTCTTCTCTCGAAAGGCACATTCGCTGTTTACACACTGGGGAGCGGCCTTTTGTGTGTCTCCTATGCAACAAGTCGTTTCCTACATCCAGTCAGCTTGCCTCACACAAGAAGAAACATTCTGACGTCAAACCTTTCAAGTGAGCATTGTTCACTCCTTTCATCTCAACTGCCAAGCCAATGTACATTGCTTCACTACTTTATAATTCATATGTAGACGATTTTGCCATTTGTCCTTACCAATCAGCCGGCAGGCTATTATCCAAGTGCAAGTTCTATAAGGCATATCCGACTTCAAAGCGCTGTTTTGGAATTTGGGTTACTCGTGTAATGAGTCTTTATAGGTGGCTAGAGGCCTTGTAAGGTAATCGTATATCCAAAAGTCCCGGAAGCAAGGGATGGTGATCCCTAATGCCGGGGTTGTTATGGCAATGCTTGTATGACCTGACTGCTTACCTGCATGTATGACCTGACTGCTTACCTGCATGTATGACCTGACTGCATACCTGCATGCCACTTGCTTAGAACGGAAAATTAGATCATTGTGTCTGTCTCTTCATTGCTATCACAACGATTTCATACAGCTAATGCACTGCTGATAGAGAGAGCTTTATGATTTTTGTGTAGCATTTAATGCGTAGAGAAATCTTTGTTTTGAATGGTTCTGAATGGAGGGAATCGTGATTAAGATTTTGATCCTTACGTTTTATCTAGGTGCAGCGAGTGCAAAATGTGTTTTCGCCAAAAACATGTCTTGAAGCGACATATGAAGATACATACGAATGAAAGACCATACAAATGTCATGTATGCTCCAGAAAATTTCGCAATGCCTTCAACCTGAAATGCCACACAAGAACGCACGTTGATAAAGCCAGCCGATGCATGCCGTGTCCTCTTTGTGACAAGAGAGTTACGATTGGCAGAGGTTTGAAAAGACACTTGAAGCTACATCACAATGGGGAATGCCCCAGCGCAGTTGACGCAACGCCTCCTGGCAAAGCCTCGACCCTTGAGAGCAAAAAAACCGCAATTGCGCCTAGGACATGTAAGTTGTAAGCCTTTTGGTACTCGCAAGTTGGTGAGATTTGACTGCGGAGTTTGAATGAATGATTTGATTAGCCTGCGAGTGTATTGGTAGTTGCTAATCATGTTTAGTTTTACAATCGCTTCTTCGTTTGATTGCCATTATTATTTTAAAAGAGAGTGAAGTACAAACCAGAGCGTTATCGTTGCGTTGACAGCAAATGTGGGATGGCGACTTCAATGTGTTTCTTTTATCTAAGGCTCAGCAGGGGGCAAGGAGTCCAATGACAAATGCGAAGAAGCCAGTACAAGTGACAAGCATCCAACCTCCGGCGATGGAAGCGAATCGGCAAAACGTTCTGACGTCATCAGACCACGTGGTCCAGCATCAAAGCCAGAGAGAGTAGCTGGGAAGCATGGTGGTAGTGCTAAATTACGCCAGAACAGCACTGCATCAAAACCAAACAATGCAAAGATGTTCCAGTACGTGAGATTTCTCTTCAATCTTTCCGGTCAGAAATGGGCTTTTGGTTTTATCACAGGAACCTGTGAGTGTAGTAACAGGTGAAACGGTCATTTGGGTAGTAGTCCACTAAAGTATTCGAGGATAGCTTTGGTATTCAGTCGATACCTAGGGTTTATGGGGGTATTCCTCTTGTTTACGTACCGCAGCCCAATTAGAGAAGTGGACACCCACTTACCCTACTCATCAAACTGAATTTGGAGCTAAAAAGTCACTGCATTATCTAATCGAGTGGCTCCCCACGATCAGCGAATGGCAACGATCAGCTTGCCCATGAGACCAGCGACTACCTTTTTCAACTGTAAAGTTTTCCATGCATCATCATGAGTACTGACCCAATTGTTAGCTGCAAATGCTTTACAAAAAAGCCAGCCCTTTACCTTGTCTCTGTTGTCTTTGTTGACATTAGCCTCTCGGTTGTTGTGTTGGTTAGAAATTGTTGTGTGTGCAGTGAGAAGTTGATCGATTGTGATTATTTAGAGGAAGCTGGACTCTAGGGAAATTTATTTTTCATCGTAGTTATTTTTTTCTTTTAATTTTTCAATCAACAGAAATTAATTTGAATATCTATGTTTCAGAAAACTCACATTTCATATGCAAATTATCAGACTTCATGTATGCCAGAAAACATACGTTTGAGTTGCAATTCCGACTTTGACAATTAAAAGTTTAGTGCGTTTACCAGCAACATACCATTTGTAAACGAATGCTTGTTTTGTTTTTTTAGATGCAAATTCTGCAAAAAACGTTTTTAAACGAATGCTTGTTTTGTTTCAGGTGCAAATTCTGCAAAAAACGTTTTTAAGTGAATGCTTGTTTTGTTTTCGGTGCGAAATTTGCAAAAAACGCTTTTAAACAAATGCTTGTTGTGTTTTCTGTGCGAATTCTGCAAATATCGTTTTAAACGAATGCTTGTTTTGTTTTCAGGTGCAAATTCTGCAAAAATTGTTTTTAACGAATGCTTGTTTTGTTTTCAGGTGCAAATTCTGCAAAAAACGTTTTGGCAAAAATCACGTTCTGACACGACACTTGAAAGTTCACACCAGCAATCGTCCATTCAAATGCGACATCTGCCGCAAGGCGTTTCGGGACGCCTGCAACCTGGAGTACCACAAAAGAACGCACATTGGCAAGGCTGATCGCCGTATCTCTTGTCCCCTGTGCAAGAAGACAGTTCTTGTTGGACGGGGGGTACGGCGACACTTGAAGCTCCATCACAGCATAGTTTGTTCGAATGAGCACGAGGCAATTATTGCTATGGAGGCAGCAGCAACAACGAATGCAGATCGCAGTTTTCAAGAAGGCCATTCAGGTGAGTCATAATGCTATAAATATGAATAATGATATTGGTAGTAATATTATAAATTAATATGATGACGGGAAATTGAGTATGATGATGAGCAACGTACAACATTGTAAGTAAGCCAATTATTTCTACAGCTTTTCGGCCCATCGTTGTTGTATTGGTAGAATTGTTGAATTGTTTGACAACAGTTTTTGCTTGAGTTAAGTCTGTATCAACATATCTCGGTAAAGTTTTGGTCGTATTTTTCTGCAGTTCAAAAGCAGGTATAATAAAATAGAGTATTTTCTATTGCTAACGAATGGGTGTAGTCCATTGTTACCGAAGAAGTATTGGATGAGAATGTTGCCATTATTTTGGCCCTCATGATAGAGACGATCATTTTGTATACCGTGATCAGCAAAAGGTCTGGTATAGTGACTTGCTTTTAGTTGCCAATTGCTATAACACCACCGTGTACTAATGGCAAAGCCCATGTTTTAGCACTCTTGAAAATTTCGAACCTGTTTGCAGTGCAAAAGAACTTCTGTTCTTATTTGTATACCACTCCATGTTTAAAGTGGTATAGTAGGTCTTTACAAAGCAATTTCTGTTTCAGAAAACAAAGAAGACAAAAGTTGCTTGAACAAGGAGATGTACAATTTAAAAGCTGAGTTGAGTCAGACGCGCTCAACAGAACCTGGCAGTGTAGGTCAAGAAGAGACTCAAATTGCAAACAAGTCCCTTGCAACACAGTGCAATGAGACAAAAAGAGATAGCGATAGGCCGAAACGTCTTAAATGCTCTCGAATTTTTAATTCAACCGGCGTGGGAGGAGAACATTCTCTAAAGAAAATTAATGCTAATGCTGGGGTACGGAAACCTTCAGAGCTTAGTTTTGAAGTCTTAGCAAGCAATGTCTTGCACGTTGAGCACCACAAAGCCGAATGCAATGCAAAGGATGTTGCGCAGGAAGGCTGGGACCAAGTGACGTCACACGAAGCAGCTGTTGAGTCTACTGGTGAAGGAGAGTGTTTAAATGCAGATGGTTTGTCAACCACTACACAGAAACAATTGAGTTTGAATACATTTCATGATACTGGCATCCCTGTGTTTAATCTAGACTACGCGAAGTGCTCCTTGAAGAAAATGGCGGGAAGTGATTTTAGGCAAGAAAGTATACCGATAGTAGCAGTAGGGTGCACTGATTTTGAACCTCCAAATGGGTATTCGTATGCTTTGATGCCAGTTTTGTTAGAGAACAATCTAATGAGCGGTTTAGAGGCAATTATGTCAAATCCTGTTGTGCCAAATGCGCAGTTAGTGGCAAAAGATGGGCAAATTATTTAAAGTTAATCCAGTTGTTTTTATTGTAGGTTTTAATATGACTCCAATATGATGTGTATATAAGATCCTCATTATACCTTTTCGTTCATTCACCATAGCATACTTTGTCTTTCTCTGTTTTGAAACTGCATTAATGTTTACGTAGCAGCCAAACCCAATGTTATCTGCAGTAAATACAATTAACTTTAATTTTTTTGTCAAACATCTTGAACCTTTTCATTTCGCCTGGAGAGCTCAGGGCTTTCTCTGGACGGGTATTTTGGATTGATAACCACGTCATAAAAACCAAATGACTTCTGTACAGTTCGTAAAATAAGAAATGAAAGGATTTTATTCTTTTAGAATATTTATGTTCCTGAAGTCGTGAAATGTCATTTAATTTTCATCGCAACTTTAGATTCGATGGCTGCATGCATAATGCTGTATGGGATTTATATCACCATGTCAATCTTCGACATACGTTACGTGACTACAAGGATAACACGTTTATTAATGTAGATCGCAATGTAGTTGTATTTTCATCCTTCCTTATTTCTATTGCCAGCAGGCTTTCTCCAAAGCCTTGTCCTCCACGTTTGTCTGTATAGACATTGACCGAAACTTTTAGACTGGGTACAAAACTTCACTGAGTTCGTTAGTTTTTCATGTAAATCATACCCTTGGAAAATGTTTTAAAAATGATAGAATAGAAGAAATCAGGGCAAGGAAGAAAAAAATAGATTAGATTGCAGATTTCGCTACCTGCTCAGAAAAGTTGTTTTCTATCAAGAGGAAAGCATCTGTCTTGCCTTTAAAAGAAAGCAAAAGTGCTACCGTTTTGAAGATTCAGAAACTTCACAGACTAAAAAACAAATGATTCAAGTTCACGCCTATTTTTCCTTCCTACTTCAATATGAAACCAAAGCATTCGTAGGCATAAAAGTCACCTTTTTCAATTGCAATGTAGGGCTGGGTGACTTAGGCCACAAGTGTTTTGGTAGATACTTGCATTATTAGGATAACATAATTTCCAGTTTTAATAACGGCAATCACTTCAACACGTGGTTGTGCATCCATTTAACATTTGACAAATTATAATGGAGTTGCCCCAGCGCCATGGAACTTGGCTCGCACTCCGCACAAATCATATCACAGGGGTACAAGACGTCGAAACAACTTCATCTTCTTCGGTTCAACAACAAGTGAAATTCTTGTGGCAGAGCCAAAGAAATGTTGTGCCCATTGAACTGATGGTGCAGTTGTTTGTGGGGGCGGACCAAAACATTGCATCTTTTGATCTGCCGACTCATAGAGCCTGCAATTATGGCTTGCTGCTTTTTGCCGCCTATATGAAGCAAATGCAGTTGTGGAAGGAAGGTTGTTGATGATTTTGTAAAGTGCCAAAATGAAAGTTGAAGCAGATACGACAAGAAAGATGACCGGAACAATAAACATAAAAATGCTGTTACTATTTCTGATAGCTACTTTGGATTGGAAATGTAGTAGTTGCAGCCCACTGTTGCAGAATTGCAGCGTTGGAATTTGCTCAACCCACCTGCCAACGGACTCTTCGCCATTAATTGACGATCTTTCATCATTTGGACTTAGTGCGACTAAAACTTCAAATGCATCAGGAAATACCTCATCCACGAAGACACCTCGTACCAAAGTCAAACATAAAATGTCTGGAGGCATTAAAGTTGCAAAGTTGGATTTCTTCAGAGTTGAAACCCCTTTTAATGTGTGCTTGTGGATCCTCTTGGGAAGCATTGCAAAGCTAGGTATGGGTCATATTCGCAAAAGCTAATAGCTCATATTTTATGAAATTAGATTTTTATAGTAAGATCAACTGCTAATATAAACTTTTGCTGAAGAAGTTCAAATTTTTTGTGGAATAAAATCGTTTTCTTCAAATATCTTTTTTGCAACATTTTTCTTTCTGATCTGTGTTTATCAGAATACCCATCTAAATAAAAATCTTATGAAGGAGAAATTGAATACCTTGCATAATGTATCTGGTTCTCTATTAGATGGTCAAGGACTGAAGAAAATTTATCAGTTCATTAGCAGAGTGCTGTGGAAATGCAAAGATGATTAGTAATGCACACCAAGTTTTACAAAAACTGTTTGGTTCAGATCCAAATAACTGTTTTTGAGGTTGGAGCCAGACAGTAAAAAATTGTTTTCTTTTTCAGTTTTTCATTTCTTCACGCGAATTTCATCATTGATGCCAGAGTCATGGTAAGTTTTGTGATTCTATATCAGTCAAACCAAAAGCATGCTTTTCTCTAGCTGCACAAATCAGTTATTTTTTACATACAGAATGCCTCCTAGCACTTATCAACTCCAGTTGATTCAGTTCTTCGTAGCACAGACATAACTTTCCACGTTTTATGATTTAATTGCATCCTCCTTGCCTAATGACTTTCGTTTATTGCATGCTTGTACTTTAAGTGAAAGCAAGTTACTTTAGTGACTGTAAATAATTGATTACATCTCCACCTTTTATTTTAGCTTGCTGATATTGCTAGGTGTTCCAGTTGGATTGATACTGAAGTACGTTTTTGTTTTTTTGTTTGAAGGTGCAACCTTTTGTGGCAAATAGGAAACATCAATCTGTCATTGTCCTTTGGCATTTAAAAAGATTAACATACTTTTAAGTTGTGACCTCATCAGTTGGACTATGCTATAAGAATAGAAATGCTATGAAAGTAGCTGCACCTAATTATTTATTTGGTGCTCTGTGTAATTGCGTAATTGAGCAAAGTTCTTTTAGTTGGATTATTTTATTTTTCTGTTCATTTTCTTCCATTATAGAGCAGCTGGCATGCAGCAGTTCTACTTTACCTCAAATTTGTTCTTTCTTTTCTTACTTCCACCGTAAGTATTATTCATCTTGTATGTGTTCTACTCTTGTCATTCTTTATGGTTTTTGATACTAAAATTGATATAACCATCATATGCAAAATCATCAATCATAAATAATGTGAGATAATGTTTATCTGTTATAAAAGTCAAAAAGAGCATGCTTCCTTTCATTTCAGGATAATATTGGATGCTGGGTATTTCATGCCAGTCAGACTTTTTTATCTAAACATTGGTACTATTTTGCTTTATGCCACAGTTGTAAGTACTGCTCTTTTTTATTTCTGGTTAATTACTTGCCAGTGGCTATTTTGATTGATTTGTCTGTGAGCATCCTACACACTTAAAAGCACTGCAAATTATTTAATTAAATGACCATTGAACATAAAACCTGGGGATTTGCCACCCTCTCCTTTTGGCTTCTCAATCCTACAACGTAATCCATAGCCCAAGATGGTGTGCTACTAAGACTCCACTTTTGCCAATTTCTGCTTTTTTCTACAGCTCCACTTCTGTTTTTCTTTCGTCAATAGATGAACCTGAGTAGCTTCCATTGTTTATTCTAGGGAACAATCTTTAATGCATTTGCCATAGGTAGGTCACTTGTCATTGTCTTGATGTGGTAAAGAAATATTTTGGAAAGTGGTTGAACTTCTGTAGATAAATTCAGAGTTGTATAATAGATACAGTATTAATTGAGTAAGTTCCATGACTCTTCCTGTAGCTAAGTGTTTACAGTAAGAAAATCATATTGATAAATTCTTGTAGCAAATTTGAGTTAAATTAGTAATAAGACCAAGAGGACTCACACTGGAGGAGAAAATTTCAGAAAGATAATTTTTTAAAGCAACTGCTGTCAGGAATGGCATGCAAGCAGTGAAATTGCTCCATTTCATCCATGCTTGAATTTTGATTCTTCACAAGGGTTGAGATTCTTGTCATGCCAGTTTAACAAGTGCTTCTGTTTGCCAAGGCTCTGTTTTGTATGGACTTCAAGGCCTGACATCAACCAGCTACTCTCTGATGCATGCATTTTTGTTTGGCAGCTTGATATCTGCTGTAGATCCAGTTGCGGTGAGTCAATAATGTGTCAATGAAGTTGCAAATCATCTGCCCCTACTATTAAGGTCGATTTCACAATAAGTCAAATTTATCCTGCCATTTTTCGCGAGACTTAGGAAATTGAGAAGACGTTTTGTAATTATTGTTTGCTTTGGTTACTCGCTTTGTTTGTTTCTGACAAACAGCTCACTGTTTAAAGGCCAAATATTCTAGGAAAGTGCAGCGAAACGTAGGCTGATGTTGTAGAGTTCTTGATGTTGTAGAGGTAAAATGTCGCTGCAGACGATCATTTTTTGTTTCTTGATAACATATCACTACGAATCATTTGAAAAATCACGAGTGGTTTGCAACTTCTGCCGTTTTTCTAGCAAATGATTGTTTGAAGCATAGTTGTTCGAGAATTTCAAGGACGCTTTTCCTGACTGTGATCTTATTTAATTCACAGTGGTATGCAAAACAAAGTTTCCATCTAGCAATGCTTCACGTTTATGGCTTGACGTTGACACGTTGTTTTTTTAACGGAAATCTAAATTTGACGTTTGACAGTGACAGAGCCTGTCTTATCAACAGAGAACTATGTTCATTCTTTATTTATTATCTCTAATTTGTGGTCTAGGTTCTTGCTGTCTTTGAAGAGGTTCATGTTCACGAGGTCCTCTACATTTTGGTTTTTGGAGAGTCTGTCTTAAACGGTGGGTGTTTTAGTTTGCAGTTTACGCAGAGGGGAGCACGTGGTGCAGCCAGACCTTGATCTGGCGAGGCTGTATCGTAACGAGCCATATACCCCATTCAACCCCCAATCTATACCAATCATCTGTAGCATTGTTTTCTTTCTCCAAGGGTCCAGGCATTAATCCCAACCTTACCTTTTTGGCATAACCATAACGTGCCACAAAATTTGACTCTCGGAATCAGGATCTGTTCTACTGATTTATACTGGGTTATAAAGGGAGTTAAATCCTTGCAATGTGACTAATAAATCGTTTGACTTCATTCACTGAAATGCTCTGACGTCCAGTTGGATTGATATGCAGCCAAATTGAAATCAAATGTCCCTTGACTTCCGTCTGGATATTTTTGTGTCGTTTGACTTTCAGCTCTTGACGACACTTTATTATTTAGCGGCCAGTTTGTAGTTTTTCGTGCTTTTTCCAATAGCACTTCAAATCTATATTGAAAGTCCCGGCTGAATAGATAGCATTTTGTTCTACTTTTTCTTCTTGTGTCATATTTAATTACTTCGCACTTCGTACTAGAAGTAATTCGAGAACCAAGGTGCCTCTTTTCCAATTTCTTCAGATGCTGCCTCGGTTGTACTCTATCACACTTTTGAAGCTATGGCAAACATGTCCCATATTACATTCAAAGAGGTATGTCTTTTGGGCATTTATTTTCCCTTGCGTTAGTGGCAGGGGATACGCTGACACCGAGACGTTGTGCCAGGCAAATTAAATGGTCTGGTAATGAATCTGGGTTGTCTTTGCAGGTAGCTCTTGCTTTTGTTTCATTCTTCGTTGTGAGCATCGGAGGGACGTTCATTGGCGTCATTTGGGGCATCGCCGCAAGCTTTGTCACGCGCTTCACTGAACACGTCAGAGGTTCGTATCGCTTCCAGGCTCCTTTGCTTGGTGGCACACTTGTTGCTGCTTAACTAACAGAAGCTTAAGTTCAACATGGTTTTAGGAAACCAGTGCTTTCAAGCCGACAGTTTCTCAATTCTTCAGTAAATTTCAATAATCTTATTTGGTATTTTTCACTTTTCTGCAAGAGCCTTCTAATTCTAAGAAGAAGGGCTCTAAAGGAGTTTCGTAATTTTTTGTGACAATCAGCCTTGATTGCTATTATGTAAAAAAGCCGTGAATGAAGTGGAATCCTTAATCGTCAATCCTGGTCTTTTTTAGTGATCGAGCCAATTTTCATTTTCGTGATGGCTTACATGGCATACCTGACTGCAGAAATTTTTCACTTCTCGGGAATTATGGCGTGAGTATGCAGCTTTCAATTGATTTTATAAATTCACCAATATTGAAAGTGTTGATATCATAAATTTGTATTGAAAGTAGAAAATTTTTGGCCGGCGTAATCTTTACGTACAGTTTTGCTCATTGTTGGAGCCAACTGCTCATGTGTTTCCCGGAATGTTTTTGTAGATTCATCCCTGACAAAGCATGGTTAATACCTCAAATTCGCACAAAGTGTGACTATCAAAGACAAAAGCGTTGTCACTTTTGTTCGTTCATCCCCTTGTATAACATTCTTTAAGTATCGAATCGGTGGGAATGGGGGATTTAATGGAGGGAATGCACCAAACAGCGAACTTATGCAGTGTTTCAGATAATTTTCTGAAATCTTCTAGGGTTAAATTGACTAAGATAAGAATGCTCCAAGATTTTTAAGACTTAAGCAAGCCTGAGAAAATTATTCAATTTGATGATTGATGATGTTAAAGTCATAGAGAGTGCGGAAAAATAACCGACCCGAGCGGGACTCGAACTCACGTCCCTAGACTTCGGGTCGGTTATTTTTCCGCACTCTCTTTGATCCTTCGTATGAAATCCTGTTGCCTTAACCTTTTCACGATGTTGAAGTCGTTTGTAGGTAGTTAGTAGATAAAAGCCATGTTCACAGAAGACTCTGCCAATACACAGCTTTTCTTGCCTTAACTGGAGTTTGTTGAAGTTTAAGCATTCGGAATTTGTTTGTTTGCTATTCGCACACACAAGCTTCCCTACTACCTGCGATTTTTCTGTTATGAAGCTGGTAGAATCTATGAAAATTGTCATCTTACAAGAGCAGGCTTCCTAGCCTACATTGCGCAGCCTCGGTTTCAGATGTGACGTAATTGCGCATTCGACGTCAAATGAATAACTGACTCCTCATGTGGTGAGCAATCGAACGGTGTTTGGCGATTGGTTTGTTGGTGGATGTATTTTGGAAGTGGAAGTTAGTGAACATGAGCTTATCCAGAAGTCAAAAAGTGAAAAGGCGCAAGAAAGATCAGCTTTCTTCGTTGCGCGAAGAGCTTGCAGCACAGTGCGAACAGTCTGCTGCTGCGAGTGAGTCGAACGTCTCTTTGACCCGTGAGAAGGAGCATCTGGTTGTGCTGAACAAGCGGCTACTTGACCAAGTGAACTTTGAGAGAGAGAAGCAACGTCCTTTTCACCAAGCATTTCTGGTATGTTCCTCATCTGCTTATAGTGTTCTTTGATGTTTCTTGTCAGTTTTATGTTATCATACATATGTGAGATGTTGCATGTAGTTTTAGATAATTTAGTGGCTTATTGTTCCTCTAATTGATTTTTATTTGAGAAAGGCAAAAGCAATCTGATAGTGTCGACACTTCAGAATCTGGTTCGCTTGTTTGAGTTGTGGCTCTATAAATCTGTATGAAATCCAAGGGCAATATATTTTTGAGATAAGTACGGTGAAGGAATGGGATAAAAATTTCATGGCTTCTTGGTATGCTAGGGCTTAAAGTGATTAAGCAGAGTAAGATATTTGAAAATAACATTTTTTCTAATTATTTTATAGACATTCAGATGTCAACTTAATGCAGAAAAGTTCAAAGAGTTGGCAGAGCTGGCTTTGCAAAGAAAGGTGCTAAAGATGTCGAAGAACCTAGAGAAGCTTGCTTGGCTGCAACAATTGGCTTGCAGGCAGGAAGGTGCGAGAAACGCAGGGCAATCTGCGTGTTCTTTGGTCTCTGCTAAGCCGAGTATGATTGAAAAGGACTCTGGTCTCGAGATCCAAGATAAAGGCACTTTACGCGAGGAGAATGAGAAGTTCAAGGCTTTGAGCGAGAGTATGTCGACTGAGATCGAGGACTTGAAGAAGCAATTGGAGGGGAAAGAGGCTGAGATCGAAGAACTTGTCGAGGAATTGGATACCAGAGAGAACCAGTACCGGACCCTTGAAGGTCATTCGCTACACCTTGCCAACAAAGTCACCGAGGTTTTAGATATAAATTTTGGCCTTGAGTTTGACATTGGGGTTAAGGAGGGTGAAATAAGGGAGATGCATGCTACGTATCAGGAAAAAATCAAGTTGGTGGTTGAGAAGAACACTTTCAGATTAATGCGGGAAAAAATGAAGTGGACCAAAGAAGCTCGCTTGCTCACAACGCAGTTGAATGAAAAGGATAAGGAAATCAACGAGCTCAGAGCAAGGGAACAAGCGGCACGTGTTACAAGGAAAGTTGTTTATCAGGCTATCGACCTTGGTTATACAGAAGATACGCAGCGTCATATGGCGAAGATCCGGGACTTGGAGAAGAGACTGACAGAGGCAGAAGATTCAATCAAGCAGCGGCAGGCAAATGAAGATCAATTGGAAGAGGAAATTGTCCAGCTGCATTGTAGAATTGAGTCAATGCAGGATATGCGATGTAAGCAGGACAAGATTATCGAGGACCTCAACGCACAATCAGCAAGTCTTAGTGAAGAAAAGACGGGGCTAGAAAGTCGTCTTGCGGTCGAGATTGATGCTCGTGCGAAGGACAGTGCCTCGTTTTCGGGCCAACTAGTTAAACTCAAAGTCGACTGTGAAAATTTGGGTCGAGTCAACAAGAGGTTGGAAAACGAAGTTGTTGCCCATCAAGATAGAATTCGCTCCAGAGAAAATGAGGTCAAGAATCTAGAAGCCCAGATGGGCATCCTCGACAAAAGAATTGAAGAGAAGGAGATTCTGGTCGAACACCTTCTTGCTAAGAAGCGAAGAGGGTTTTTTAGAAGACTTTTGTGCTGTTGACTTTTGTTCTGTATCATTGCTACAACTTAACTTATTTGAAATTTGTTGGTATTAACCTCGCGTTACGATTCTAACTAATTCGTAATTTCTATATATTTTCAAAAATTTGTTTGTATTGTGAACAGGATGTGGCTCTTTTTTCCGCTGACTCTCTCCCTTGAACCTGTAACCATAATTGCGTGATTGTGTGAATTGTGTCATTTGAAATCGGGATATAATTAGTACCTAAAAAAGAGCGTCCAACTCCTAATCACCCAGCAAGAACTACTTCACAACATCTAATATTTTAGAAAGCTCTTTGCTCCACTCTTTTGGCTTTTGCAATGGAAGTTGACGCAATTTCCCTAGATCTGCTTTCACCATGTCCTCACATTTTTATGTTTTCAGTTTTTTGGCTTGATTAAACTCCCCTGCCTTCCATCAATGGCCACCTTTTTCGAATTTGACTCTACATGAAGCGTACTAACCTCTCTCGCCTAAGTCATGTTTTTCACTCAGATTTGCATTCACAGGATTTTATTTTCTGGTATCATCATGAAGCCCTACGTCGAATCAAATGTGTCCAGGAAATCTCACACGACCATCAAATATTTTCTCAAACTTTTAAGGTAAGTTTATAAATAGGTGTAACATTTTTATTTATGTTCAAGCGACGTGTTTCAATTTGTTGATAGCGTTCTAGGCAAGTGATACTTAGGCGTGCTCTTGCTGTTATCTTTTGTTCTCATTAATGTTTCATTGTGTCTTTCATTATTTATCTCTGTTTGCTTAACGGTTTGTTCGTATGTCTTCTCGAGATTAAACGAAGAACATATTGGCAGTGAATCAATTGAAATCATTTTTCTGCCACTTTGCCTTTGTCTATGATTAGCGCATAGTCGTTCTATTATCCCGGCGATTCCTAGGTGTTATTCTTTTTTCTCAAATGTAGTACTTGTTGTGAGACGATCATCTTCATGTTTCTGGGCGTTTCTTTGGTGATGAACAAACATTTGTGGAACCCCGCATTCATAGTTATCACTCTAATCCTGATCTTGGTTGTCAGAACTGTGGGTGAGCATTTAGCTTCCATCATCCAGTAACTTTTTTTGAGGTAGTTTTCTATCATCCTCTAACTTTCTTTGGCGTAACTAAAATCACTGTTTTCACGAAATGTTCATTAATTATGATGATTATTACGTACATATTGTTATTATTGTGGTGGCATGTGAAGTTGCATTATGACAAACTGAAGGCATGTCTGAGTTCAGGCTGAACAAGTCGTGTACGTGCATTTGCTAAACAAGGGGCCGCTATACAATATGATATGATAGTCAACTATTTTCTAGAGTATCGAATTGTCTTTTCAAGTATCTCGATGCAAGATTTCTTTGGCTGAGATTTTGCTCATGTTTAGTAGCATGATGTTTGAAAGACAAGTTGCCTGTTGGAAAATACTCCGTGAATTTATTTTGTAAATATATTGTTTGGATATCGTGGATGGTATTGTTTAGAAGCATCGAAAAAGCCGGCCGCAGCTCTTGTAATGTTTGACAGCACGTATTTTGATGTGCAACTCTAAACAAGAAGGGCAAATGTCAAAAAGTATTTCAAACATGAACATGTTGCGTTTTTAAGTAGTTGTGGGCGTTGCCTTCTGCGTTATTAACCCAAAAGACGTCATTTAATGACGACTGAATATTTTTACGTACTTTAGACAAAAGCACAGTTTCTTAACAGTATTCTGATACAGAATATGCGAATGCCCGACGGGAATTGATGATGTGTCGGTTCTTTTAGGTGTTATAGTATTGACTGCCATTGCAAACTGGAATGGCCGGGTGCAGAATATTGGCCGGACCGAGCAGTTTATAATGGCAAGTAACCGGTATTTTCAAACATTGACATCCGCCCTTGATAGCATCACAGTTTGACACCATGATAACACTTTACTTCTGATCGTTGACCATCAGTTACAAGAGGATTAACAGTTCCTTCCTAAATCAGGTCTACGTGCCTTTGATGTGGTATATTTACGTCTAATTGTTTTGGTTACCTCATGAAAGAAATTGTGGTAACTTTTGAGAGAAGTTTGGCTACTTACAAGTTTCTAGTCTGCGCTTGGTAACGCCTTTTTGACAGTGAAATTCTCGATGTTTTAGACCCTTTCAAGGCAGCCAAGAAGTAGAATTTAAGAATGGTGTCTCTGATTATGATTGTTTTCATTCATTTTTTGATAGCCGTATACTCTTTAACGTTAGAATAGAACATTTCAGTGAAGTTATTTTCAAACACGCTTTATTGCTTAAGAATACCAATGCTTCATCGAACAATAACAATTTTAAGTACTGAAAATTATAAACGTTAGTAGGGTGCATTTGTTTTAACCAACTTTTCTACTCCAGAGCTATGGTGGTTTGCGAGGGGCTGTTGCGTTTTGTCTGGCGATTCTGTTGGATGAAGAGCACATGGATCACGAACTTAAAGGAATGATTGTCACAACCACTATGGTAGTGGTACTTTTTACAGTGTTTGTTCAGGTAAGAAGTGCATCCACTGGCGATCGGTATTAGCGCTGTTCTTCTATCACATGACTTGGCGTGTAATCTGTGTTTTGATCGATTTGCTACTTCTCGCTGAGCGTCATTCCGTAATTTAGTGTTCTTGGCACGAAGCGATGTTGTGCCAGTCCTGAGATTGCTTTGTTTACAGTCCTCGAACGCCAACAGTGAACGTATAAAACACTGAACACACTAGTTTGATTGGAACGAAACTAGCGATCTTTCTCACGGTGGTTATTCATAATCAGAGCAGAGATAATCAGCATTTGTAGACAGAGAATCGCCAAGTGATTTACTTGCTAGTCAACAAAATCACAAATGGGGAATTTGCTCTGGCCGAACGCCGCCATCATGTGGCCAGTTGACCTCTTTCCTCCGCAGCGGCTAACTTGTAACTATGGAAATCAATAATGGGTTCTAAGCAATCTAAGGAATTTTTACTACTGGTACCTGAGAGCTATTAGCTTCCAAAACCAAAGGAGAACATGTAGGCTCAGTGGTCTAATGGTATGATTCTCGCTTTGGGTGCGAGAGGCTCCGGGTTCGATTCCCGGCTGAGCCCCTTTATCCTTTTTTGGAATTGTTAGGGGAGGGACAGGGAGAAAGAGGGGGGAAGCTGTGTTATGATTCCTGGCTCTTTCTACCGTCGACTGAAGACTTTCACCCTGTTTATAGATCTTAAACACAATCTATTTCGCCTCATGTTCTTGGTTTACCAACATCAAAACGTTTGCGATGTTTTGATATAATTTAGATGTTTAACATTGCATGAAATATTGCCACGCCAATCAATGAATTGCAAACACCAGGAAATGAATCTAGATTTCATTTTGCTTTTCATCTTTGATCACTATTTTGTCCTTGTACACCTTGGTAAATGGTAAAGAAGTTGAAAATGAGTAGAAGGAATTGTCGTTAGCGAACGTTCCTTCTACTCGCTCCAATTATACGCTTATACATCATTGCGTAGCCCCTCTAGTCATAGAAGCGAGGCTTTTTCAAAATGCCTGTTTCTGAAAGTACTCAGTAAATGTCGGCCTTCTAGTGCTACGAGGCAACACAGCCACGTCGCCTCGAAGAAGGCAAGCATGTATGATTTAAAAGCTTGCTTTCATTTTCTCGATTCGTAAGTGAAGTTCCCTTCAAGGCAATTCTGCAGCTTTTATTTCAACCACTGAATGGATCGAATTTAGGCCTGTTTTCCGATTCAGCAGCGTTCTCACTGGGGGCAGATTGAAATTGTTTGGGACCACCTTCAAGTAGTTTTGCCCTAAAATGCTTTAACTAGTCGTTGCAGAAAGGTTGCCGGAATAATGTTGCCATGGATACTGGAAAACCAGCTCGAAGGAATTTTTCGTGCTGGTACCAAAAAACTACCTCCATATAATTTAGCAGTAGTTCAGGTCGGCTTAGTGGTCTAATGGTATGATTCTCGCTTTGGGTGCGAGAGGCTCCGGGTTCGATTCCCGGCTGAGCCCCTTTTGCTCTTTATTGCTTTAGTTTTGTGGGAGAGGGGGAAGGGGGAGGAGGCGACTGTGGTGAGTAAGAAGGGTGTCATGCTTTGACTCGTTTCATCCTCGACTGAATCTCTCAATTTTAGGCACAATGCTCTGGTTCTCCTCTTCTTTGAACACTGACAGCGTGAAATTTGCCTTAATTGTGCTTTAGGGACTTTAAATTTTCTTTGGTAACAGAATTAGTTCACCTGTGCATTTTCTTTGCCTCTCTGCTACTCTTTAAAGCGAGGCTAGTTTAAAATGACTGAATATAGAAGTTTGCAATGAATGGCAGCTTTATAAAACCAGTAGAAAGAATCATGTCTCCTTTAGATAAGCATTCATTTAGTTATTTGAACTTTCTTTCACTTTTTCGCTTCATTAGTACTTCCAGGAGACTTTTCTGCATTGAGATATTTCAATACTTTTCCTTGTAGGTGATTGGTAAAACAAAACTTAGGCCCTTCTCAGATCGAAACTACTTTAGGCAAATTTGGTGCTTCCATGCTCAATGGACTTGCAAAACAGCTTTTTTAAAGTGATCTTGCAAATGTGTATGCAATGTTATTTATAGTTTTTAGACTGACGTTACCATGGATACTGGATAACCAGCTCGAAGGAATTGTTCGTGCTGGTACCAAAAAGCTTCCTCGATATAATTTAGCAGTAGTTCAGGTCGGCTTAGTGGTCTAATGGTATGATTCTCGCTTTGGGTGCGAGAGGCTCCGGGTTCGATTCCCGGCTGAGCCCCTTTTGCTCTTTACTGTTTAATTTTTCAGGGGGCGGGAGTTGAGTAGGGGAGGAGAATGGGTATGGGGCTTCGCTTCACTTCCTGGTTCTTCCAACGGGGACTGAATCGCTAGATTCTTGAAACAGTGCATTCCTTTTTTATGTATTTGGGAATTGGGAAAGTAGCAGCCGGATTTTTTCCCAAATTGAATTTTATGGCTTTTGACAATTTAGAGCAACGAAGTTGTTGTTTAGTGCGATTGGAAAGAAAATGTTATGTGTGCCAAAAATGTAATGTCAAGTTATTATTATTCTTCCCTTAAGTAAGAAGGGAGGTGTAAGCCAAATGATATCGTTGCAGTAGGCCAAATTTCTTCTTACTTTTATGGGCTTCAAACACAGCCAACTATATTCCAAAAGTTCTCGTTTCCCTGCTTCAGTTTAAAGCGAGGCCACTACAAGATGTCCGTTGCTAGAACTGTACAATGAATAGCAGATTTGTAAAGCCAGTTTAAGAATCACATTTTCTTGAAAGAAATAAGCATCTAGTTCTTTAAATTTCCTTTCAATTTCTCTTTTCATGAGTAAATCCCCCAAAGTTATCATCAATAACATATTTGATTCTTTGTCTTTTTGGTCAATGATGGAATAGATCTTAGGCCCTTCTTAGATGAATCGTATTTTAGACAGAGTTATTGCTCCACACTCAGTGGTCAAGTCATGTCTACTCTTTAATGTGATCTGACAAATGTGTATGCAACGTTTTTAATGGCCGTTAGAGTGATGTTGCCATGGAAGCTGGGTTACCAGTTCAAAGGAATTTTTAACGCTGGTACCAAAAAGCTACCTCGATATAATTTAGCAGTAGTTCAGGTCGGCTTAGTGGTCTAATGGTATGATTCTCGCTTTGGGTGCGAGAGGCTCCGGGTTCGATTCCCGGCTGAGCCCCTTTTGCTCTTTACTGTTTAATTTTTCAGGGGGCAGGGGTTGAGTAGGGGAGGGGAATGGGTAGGGGGCTTCGCTTCACTTCCTGGTTCTTCCAACGGGAGACTGAATCGCTAGATTCTAGAAACAGTGCATTCCTTTTTTATGTATTTGGGAATTGGGTAAGTAGCAGCTGGATATTTTCCAAAATTGGATATTAAGGATCTTGTGTATTTCAGGCAACGAAGTGTTGTTTAGTGCTATTAGTAAGAATGTGTTACGTTTGCCCAAATGTAAAATAAAATAATTACCATACCTTCATCAAGTAAAAAGGGAGGGGTAAATCAAATGATATCGCTGCAGTAGGCCAAATTTCTCCTTACTTTTATGGCCTTCAAACACAGCCAGTTGTATTCCAAAAATTCCTCATTTCCCTGCTGTAGTTTAAAGCGAGGCCACTACAAGATGTCCGTTGCTAGAACTGTACAATGAATAGCAGATTTGCAAAACCAGTTTAAGAATTACGACTTCTTGAAAGGAACAGGCATCTTGTTCTTTTAACTTCCTTTAACTTTCTCTATTCATGAGTAGATCTCCCAAAAGTATTGTCATCAAAATATTTCGATGCTTTATTTTGTGAGACACTGATGGAACAAAACTTAGGCCGTTCTTAGATTAAACATGTTTTAGACAAATTTGGTGCTTACACGTTCAATGGTCAAATAATGTCTACTTTTTAAAGGAATTGGGATATGTCTATGCAATGTAACTAATAGTTTTTGGACTAACGTGGATGCTGGGTTACCAGTTCAAAGGAATTTTTAACGCTGGTACCAGAATATATCTCGATATAATTTAGCTGTAGTTCAGGTCGGCTTAGTGGTCTAATGGTATGATTCTCGCTTTGGGTGCGAGAGGCTCCGGGTTCGATTCCCGGCTGAGCCCTTTTTTAAAGCAATCACATATAAAAAGTTTCGTCAAGTTTCGCTTCCTGTCACATCTGACAATGCACTGCTTTTCTTCTCAGGGAACTACGATCAAGCCCCTTGTCAGATTCTTGAAAATTAAGAGGAATGAGAAACAAGAAATGACAATGACATGCGTCATCAACGATCGTGTGAGTTGTGTATCTACAGAGACTCCGCAAGGCTCTATTCTTAGTACAGTGATGTTTAACTCATCTATTCAAGTTGGTGTCTTCGTAGCGTAATAGTATTTCTTATATTGCTATTTGATCATATACATAACGTTAGACGAGTTTGATTTTTTTCTAGATTCTTGATCATCTTAACGCCGGTATGGAGGAAGTATTAGGGCATCATGGTCATGGTTATTGGAAGGTATGCTTTACGTGAACTTTAGACTCTGCTGTGATTAAGTCGTCGTTGATTCAACGCTGTTTTGAAGTGACCCCTAGATGATCTTTTACAAACAAAGAAGCATCCAGCACTTTCCGTTTAAATTGGATCAAAATGTTTCGACTAGGGTCTTTTACTATGCAGCGGTTCTAAGGTATTGGTCATATTTGAGCACCTATGAATGCATTCAAAGTGTTAGATATGAACTGACTGCTGACAAACTTAGAACTTCAAAAGCTCTTACATATGTAGTACTTCAATAGGACAAATTATCTTCTTACTGCATCTGTCCCAGCTTTGTGCTGCCATCAGAGTCTTTTTCAATCAATTCCGTCAGATATCCGTATTGAACAGCAAGCATAGCTGACTTCTTCTTTTTTTCATTTAGGGGATCATCGATTATCTGAATAAGAATTACTTCAGAAAATGGCTGGAAAGAGACCCAGATCAGGCACTCGACGAGGAAATCATTCTTGCGAGTCGAAAGATGGCCTACAAGTGTGTATACATTTAGTCGTAAGCTTTTGCCTTTGCCTTTATTGTTTGATATTCTGGAAGAAACCGTGCCCTGGGGATCTAGGGGACAAATGGAAAGTATTCTTCCATTTTAGCTTTACATTTCGCCATGACAAAAAACTTTTCTGCTCATTTTCCGTTATTCAATTAAAGAAGCGTTTCCCGATTGTGCTAACCCTCGCTACATTTCTTATGGACTGTGATTGCTCAGTGGCGATTCTAGTCTTAGAAACTAGGGGTCTAAGGCCCTCACTAGCCCCCTTAGTAACAAAACTGTGATTGCTCAACTAAAAGTGTCAGGATGACTTTCTTGCTTAGGTAATATGTGTACCCAAGAGACTAGGTAATGCGGTCGCATGCATGTTGCAAGTCAGTTGCATCCCAGGTTCTGTCAGTCGCTAAAGTGTCTCACCAACAAACATCCATTGGCCTAAATTTTCCATCAGCTTTGTGTGTTTTTGTCATCAGATGCGCCCTTAGTATGGCAGAGAACCCATCAGCACTGTTTCAGAAGTGAGTCATTTGTTGCATCTTCGACCTCATTTTTGCGTGTTGTTGCTGTCCGATTTGTTAACGAAATGTTACAGACATTTCTGAAGGCGTTCGCTTATTGTAATGGCTCTGGCAGTGCTTTTTTAATTTTTTTAAGTCTTCTTTCAAGTCTTCTTTTTAAGTCTTCTTTTCTAAGTCTTCTTTTCTAAGTCTTCTATTTTAAGTCTTCTATTTTAAGTCTTCTTTTTAAGTCTTCTTTTCTAAGTCTTCTTTTCTAAGTCTTCTATTTTAAGTCTTCTATTTTAAGTCTTCTTTTTAAGTCTTCTTTTCTAAGTCTTCTTTTCTAAGTCTTCTTTTCTAAGTCTTCTTTTCTGAGTCTTCTATTTTAAGTCTTCTTTTTAAGTCTTCTTTTCTAAGTTTGAAGCAAAGCTATTGAACGCTACTGTCTGCAGTTCAAAACTACAATTTAAAAAGTTAAAATGGTTAAGAAAATAAGTAAATATTTATATCCAAAGTGATAATGGCACAAATTCAAGATTCTGGAAGTTTTTTAAAGTTTACTTTCTTGACTGGATTGCCAAAGATTGGATTAAGGTCTTATTAATCTCGTGCGTAAAAATGCTTTGCGTCTATTCTTCAATAGAACTGACGAATGGTCTGCCGTGAAGAGAAATCCATCCTATGCAGTTGCCCTTGCTCTGAGGTTTGATATGACTTCTAGGTCTGTTTGTTGCTGACGACCAAATCAACTCATTATGGCAATTTATTTCATACTCAAAACTCTGATGTTTAATGAACTAAACAGGTTGAATCTAAATTTTGACAAATTCTTTTTATTGTATTAGTTTGTTTTGTCTTAACTTTGGCCCATTTGAACCCCTGGTGTGTGAGTGATTTTTTTCATTGAATGCTCAACGAACAACATTCCTGCTTATATTTCCACTAGAAGAACTTCCACAACTTACACAATATCGCTTTCGTTTTTAGGGAGAACTCAGATATATCTGCGAATCAGCCTCGTTTGGACACTGGTGTACTCAACCGTAAGCAATTTTTTCTAAAGATTTTTAAACTCGATTGCTCATTGTCAGTTTTGAGGAAGGAGAAATTGAATCGGTGGCTGCTCTAAGGAGTTTTTCAATCCATTTCTATATTTGAGTCCAATGTATGAATAAGAATGAAATGGTGATTCATGATTTGAGCTGAGTTTTCAACCATAGATGCGAAGCCATCTCTTAACATTTCCGTAGCATTAAAGCATTATATAGCTTTTATTTTGATAGTTGGTACAAGAGAAGTGGACGAGGGACTTCCGCATAACATTTCCTTTGTCATCCCAAGAGCTCGAGCTCCCAAGCTTTCTTTAGTGAGTATCAGAGTGTCAATTTTTATCTCATTAATTGATTGATTGCCCGATTGATCAATTGATCAATTGATTCATTTATCGACTTATTTTTACGTGGAAGGCGCTTTCAACTGTAAGGCAGTGCTGTACGGTTATTTGAATTTGGCGCTTGTCGCTTGATCGAGTGATTTGAATTTAATGGTACATATTTGATTTCGGTTTTTGCAGCGAGCACGTACGTTATCGACAAGAAAATACACACTGGAGTCTCTCGATGAACCTGAAGATGAAATTCCCTACCGGCACAACAAAGTGTAAGTCCCCGACTTTCGCTTCCTGGAGAAAATTACTCGTCAGTACAGCTATCTAGCATCTTCCTTTTTGAAATCTTCAGTACAATATCAGCTTATCAGCCGATGCTGAAATTGTAGCAAGAGAAATGCAAGTGTTGCAAATGAAAAAAATTCTGAGAAAATATATGGCCAGCTCTGGGTTGAAAATAATTATAAAACTAAAACGCTGAGATGATTTGATAAAGGCACCAAGAGGTCTACAGATGTTTATGCGAATGTTTATTTTGAATTCGTAGCAAAAGAAATGCGCTGGCGCACATGATGCCTTCAGAGGGCAGCAGAGACGGAAGCTTTCATTCCAGAGGTCACAGACACAAGCACCACCATCGAAGAAGACACCGTGGGTCTAGTGGAAAACGTGACGATTTGAACTCGCTCGCTGTTCCCACGTTTGCACAGCAGAGTGACAGGGCACAAGAGGGGAATGTGGAGGAAGGGGGCATCATGTTCAAGATCGACCCGTGTCCGGAAGAGATTGAGATGACGGAGCGCGTGGCCTCGAATGCATCCTTGCCATTGCTGCCTTGTGAAGCAGAGCCAGTGAAAGATGACCGGGTTGTCATCATGGAAGAAGGAACCATGCTGGATGACCAGGGTCAGGTACCGCTGCTGCATGCACCTCATGCTTCTCTTGTCCGTCAGAAAGAGCTGTCATCAGAGGAACCTTGCTAGGATTCATTAACAAGGTCAAACATGGTTAGTTTGCCTTCAACTGCTAAAGTCATGGACGAAAGAAGAGCGTTAATTTAAAACTGTTTGAATTCTGTATTATGAGGTTGGATTGCAATTTTCCTTGATCAATTCCCACTCAAATGAATCAAAACCAATGCAATGTTTGTTAAATCTTTACAATGAAATTGTTTTCCAATTAGCGTTAAAAATTTTCTAAATTACAAAGACATTCTCTGAGGCTAGTTATTGAAAAACAAATCAACTATACCTTGGAAATTTCTGTAACTTTTGAAGTCGAAGTTGAAGTTGAGTCGTTTTTCGACTGATTGGGTAGCTTTTGGAAAAATTGGATAAACATTTCCCAAGGTTCAAAGAACTCAAAAACGTGGCTTTTCGTTAGCCTATTTTTTAAATATAGGTTAAATTTTGCTTGAAACACAACCATATGTTTCGTAGTAATTTTGCTGCAAATTTCAATATTAAATTTTAATTATCTTTGCGTAAATCTGGTGAGGCGCACTGTTGATATGTATGTATCATGACATCAATATGTAAAGTGTATGATCGGAGAATTGTAGAAATTTATATTCATTTGTTGTACTGTAAACAAATTTTTGATCAATAAGAAGATTTTAACAGCCACTTTACGCTTTGCAATGTTGAATAGTGCATTTGACTTTAACACTCATGCTGTGAATGGATTTAGCCTTAGCTAAGAATAAATTACAATCATTAATCATCATCAAATCGATCATTGTTTCCTTTCTCATCAGTTTTTCCATCGCTTGAAAAGATTTCTTTCTTTCCCGAAACGAGAATATTCCCTTTCCCCGCGTGTAAATGGTTTACACGGGAAAAATGCACCCTGAATAATTATGAGAATTGCATCATTTAAGCTCTGTTGTACCTTTTATTATATTAATTTGTACAATGTTTGTAAAGATATAGGGTGCCAGAGATGGCCTAAATTGTGGGTTTATTTTCTGTTGTTTCAGGATGCAATCGCCCTGTTAACCTTCTTTAAGGGGATCAGAGAGTTAGTAGAAAAAGTAAAACCGTATCCCAAGTGATCAGGAAATGTGTTGGTTGAGAGAATAATCGTTCTTGAGTCCCTTCATTTTTAGTCCAAAAGGCAAGGCTATAACCTCGGAAAAAACACAATTTTTGGTGAAAACTTTTTGTCTGCATTCAGACTCTTGTCTGTCTATACATCAAGTATGCATCCTTATAACATGCCTCAGGTGATCGGGAAGTGAATTGGTTGAGAGAATAGTCGTTTTTGAGTCCCTTCATTTTAGGCCAAAAGGCAAGACTATAACCTTGGAAAAGGCGATTTTTTGGTGAAAACATTTTTTCTGCATTCAGTCTCTTGTCTGTCTATACATCAAGTATGCATCCTTATAACATGCCTCAGGTGATCGGGAAGTGAATTGGTTGAGAGAATAGTCGTTTTTGAGTCCCTTCATTTTTAGGCCAAAAGGCAAGACTATAACCTTGGAAAAAAGGCGATTTTTTGGTGAAAACATTTTTTCTGCATTCAGTCTCTTGTCTGTCTATACATCAAGTATGCATCCTTATAACATGCCTCAGGTGATCGGGAAGTGAATTGGTTGAGAGAATAGTCGTTCTTGAGTCCATTCATTTTTAGGCCAAAAGGCAAGGCTATAACCTTGGAAAAAAGGCGATTTTGGTCGAAACTTTTTATCTGCATTCAGACTCTTGACTGTCTATACATCAAGTATGCATCCTTATAACATGCCTCAGGTGATCGGGAAGTGAATTGGTTGAGAGAATAGTCGTTCTTAAGTCCCTTCATTTTTAGGCCAAAAGGCAAGACTATAACCTTGGAAAAAAGGCGATTTTTTGGTGAAAACTTTTTGTCTGCATTCGGTCTCTTGTCTGTCTATACATCAAGTATGCATCCTTATAACATGCCTCAGGTGATCGGGAAGTGAATTGGTTGAGAGAATAGTCGTTCTTGAGTCCATTCATTTTTAGGCCAAAAGGTAAGGCTATAACCTTGGAAAAAAGGCGACTTTTTGGTGAAAACTTTTTGTCTGCATTCGGTCTCTTGTCTGTCTATACATCAAGTATGCATCCTTATAACATGCCTCAGGTGATCGGGAAGTGAATTGGTTGAGAGAATAGTCGTTCTTGAGTCCATTCATTTTTAGGCCAAAAGGCAAGGCTATAACCTTGGAAAAAAGGCGATTTTTTGGTGAAAACTTTTTGTCTGCATTCGGTCTCTTGTCTGTCTATACATCAAGTATGCATCCTTAAAACATGCCTCAGGTGATCGGGAAGTGAATTGGTTGAGAGAATAGTCGTTCTTGAGTCCATTCATTTTTAGGCCAAAAGGTAAGGCTATAACCTTGGAAAAAAGGCGACTTTTTGGTGAAAACTTTTTGTCTGCATTCGGTCTCTTGTCTGTCTATACATCAAGTATGCATCCTTATAACATGCCTCAGGTGATCGGGAAGTGAATTGGTTGAGAGAATAGTCGTTCTTGAGTCCATTCATTTTTAGGCCAAAAGGCAAGGCTATAACCTTGGAAAAAAGGCGATTTTTTGGTGAAAACTTTTTGTCTGCATTCGGTCTCTTGTCTGTCTATACATCAAGTATGCATCCTTATAACATGCCTCAGGTGATCGGGAAGTGAATTGGTTGAGAGAATAGTCGTTCTTAAGTCCCTTCATTTTTAGGCCAAAAGGCAAGACTATAACCTTGGAAAAAAGGCGATTTTTTGGTGAAAACTTTTTGTCTGCATTCGGTCTCTTGTCTGTCTATACATCAAGTATGCATCCTTATAACATGCCTCAGGTGATCGGGAAGTGAATTGGTTGAGAGAATAGTCGTTCTTGAGTCCATGTTCAGAAGACAGACATGTGATACTTTCATTCTTGTAATTGTTGATTGGAACAATAACTTTTACGCGTCTGGACACAATAGTTGTTTGAGCAAGTTGTTTTGCGTTAAATTGGACAATGGTTGGTTAGTAGAGAGTGTTAATGTGTTTTTAGAGGACAGTATTTGTTAATCCCTTGCGTAATGGACAATCAAACTAGTGACAATATTTTAAAGTTGTTTACGTCGTTAATAGTATAAATTAGGTTCGTATTCGTAGTTAGTTAGTTAGTTTTTAGCCTTCGGGCTTAAGGATCAAAAGTCGCGGACGGTCTTCCAAACATTTGGTAGCAGAGGGTAGTTTTGCCGTGGACAAACTTGGACAGAGGAAGGCCAATTGACGAGAAGCATGACTTCAAACGCAGGTGAAGAAGGAAGGACAGAAGATGGAATCGGAAGAGGGGAAGACGTGGAAGATTTGGAAGAAAAATTGGAAAGCTTGAAGCAAGAAAAAGCAAAAGCAAAGTCGGCGTTCACACGTGCAAGAAAGCAGTTGTTGGAACTGGTGGAAGAAATGGATCTACCAAACAGACATCAGGTTCGAGATGGGCAAACGAAATTGGACAGCACACAAGAAAGGGCACTGAAGATCATGATCGCACTGTCAGAGCACTATCAATGGCAGAAGAACGGAACAGCAAGACAAAAAGTTACTCAGGAAATGGAGCAATTGGTGCAAGAATTCGAAGAGACCCACAACAGAGTACAGGAGTATCTGGATGAACGAAGAGATTCAGAATCAAGTAAGACAGCGGGATCTTACAACCCACGAGAGGATCGAAAGGTAAGCCTGGGAGCACCTAGATTTAATCAAGAGACTTATTTGCCATTTCAGGAAGCGAAATTTGATTCTTCTCAATTTCACAACAATTCTGAGCGACAAGAGCTTCAGCACAAGTCAACCAATGTCGGTGTTGGCGCGAAAAGAAGTCAGTTTCCAATGACCCCGGAGGAACATTCACAGCAACTGCAACAGTCAGTCAGATTTGGTGGTGATCACAGACGATCTGAGCGATATTCACACGAAGAGTCACTTGGTCAGGACATGTGGCGACAGCTGCAGCGTGTTGCGATTCCCGTTTTCTCTGGTGACAAGCGAAAGTATGAGAACTGGAAAGCTGCATTTCTGGCTTGCATTGACAGAGCTCCTGCGACTCCTGAATACAAGCTGCTGCAGTTGAGGCAATATCTATCTGGCGTTGCACTGGAAGCGATCGAGAATCTTGGCTTTTCTGGAGCTGCATATGAAGCTGCAAAGGACAGGTTAGAGCGAAAATTTGGTGGCAAGAGGAGGGAAATCGCAATTCACTTGGAGGACATGGATAATTTCAAACCAGTGAGAGATGGATGTTCAAAAGACATAGAGAAGTTTGCAGATCTACTTGATGTTCTGGTGGTGAATCTACTGGAGAGTGGACGTCACGATGAATTGGGAAATGGATCTCTCTACATCAAGCTACTGAAGAAACTTCCAGAAACACTGCTGACGCAGTACAATCGATGGATCTTTGAGAATCGAAGAAGAGAATGCGTTGAAACACTGAAGATGTGGGTGATTCAAGAGTCTGAATTCTACACAGTTGCAAGAGAGACAGTGCATGGTGTATCAAGCGAAAGAAGAAACAGTAGATCAAGAAACTTAGCAGGAGAGAAGAAAACCACATTCTTTGGTGCTACTGAAGAATTAACACAAGTGAATCGTTTTCAAGTTGGTAGATCAGGTGTCACTGGTGGGAAATACGGTAAGCAGCGACTGTGCAAAGTGTGCAATGGTAGACATGGTGTATGGGCATGTGATGCTTTTCGAAACATGGACATTCGACAGCGATGGAATGTGGCAAAGCATTTCAAATTGTGTTTTCGGTGCCTTGGTGATGACCACAGTGGTAGTAAATGTACTCGAAGTAGAGTGTGTGGTATTCGTGGATGTCAGGAAACACACAACAAGTTGCTGCATAGCATGGGTAACAGGATCACTGGAAAGCAAAACAGCAATGAAACAAGGACACCAGAAGCCTTCAATCAGCAATCAGTCAGCAGTAGCAGTCAGCAACAGTTGTCATCGTCAGTCACGGAGGGGGAGCGTTTGCAGAGGAATTTTGCAACACAAACAACGATGGTGTGCTCAAAATCAGATGTCAAAGGAGCAACAGCATTGAGAACCATTCCGGTTGTTTTGAAAAATGGCTGTCGAAGATTGAAATTGAACGCACTTCTTGATGATGCCAGCACTCAAACGTATGTGAATGAAGATGTTGCAGCAGAACTGGGTCTCAATGGTACCTTTGAAACAATAAAGGTCAATGTTTTGAATGGAGATTGCAAGTCTTTTCAAACCATGCCTGTCGAGTTTGGACTTGAAAGTGTAAGTGGTGATGTTGACATCAGAGTAAAAGCACTTACTGCAAAGAGAGTAACTGGAAACATGAAGGTCATCCAATGGTCACATCTAGCAGACAAATGGCCTCATTTGAAGCACATTGATTTTCCAGACACCGGTTTGAGACCTATCGTGGATTTGCTGATTGGTATTGACTACCTTGACATGCACTATTCTTACGAAGAAGTCAGGGGACAAGAAGGAGAGCCCATTGCCAGACGAACGCCATTGGGGTGGACATGCGTAGGATGTCCAGAAGGCAAGAAGATCCCTGATACCCATTTCAGCAAGACGACTTTGTTTACTACAAGCAGATCTGATGTCGATGAAATCAACTCAACAATGAAGAAGTTTTGGGATATCGACTCAGCTGGAACGTTCACCCAGACAACAGTGGTGAGTCCTGATGAGAAGGCTGCATTGGAAAAAGCTGAGAATTCTTTCAGGTTCATTGATGGTCGATATGAAGTTGGAGTACCATGGAAAGAAGATAGTTATAGAATGGTGAACAATCACAAAATGGCAATGAAAAGACTTCAGAACACCGAGAAACGTTTGCTCAAGAACCCAGATGTGATGAAGGCATACGATGAAGTCATTGATCAATATTTGGACAAAGGATACATACGAAAGGTTCCAGTCTCTGAGAAGCAACCTGACAGCAAGTGGTATCTTCCTCATTTTGCTATATTGAAACCCAACAAAGCGACCACCAAGATCAGAATCGTCTTTGATGCTTCAGCAAAGTATGAAGGGACATCCTTGAATGACATGATACATTCAGGCCCGAAGCTGCAACGAGAATTGTTTGATGTTTTGCTACGCTTTAGATGTCATCCCGTCGCTGTTGTCTGTGACATTGCTGAGATGTATTTGAGGATTCAGATTCCAGAAGCTGACCGTGTGTATCATCGATTTCTTTGGAGAAGATGTGACCAGGACAGAGATCCAGAGGAGTATGAATTCAGCCGAGTGGTGTTTGGTATAACAAGTTCACCGTTTCAAGCACAGTTTGTGATTCAAAAGCATGCTCAGTTGTACAGATCAGAATATCCGATGGCTTCAGAAACTGCACTCAAGTCAACCTACATGGATGACAGCATTGATTCAGTACAAGATGACGAAAAGGGAATCCAACTGTATCATCAGCTTGCAGCTCTATGGAACAAGGCAGGCATGCATGCAAGAAAGTGGCTCTCTAATTCTCCAGAAGTTCTCTCTGTAATCCCAGTAGAAGACAGAGCATCTGAAATTGATTTGGACAATGGAGAGCTTCCAACTGTAAAGACCCTTGGAATACTTTGGCGAGCAAAGGAGGATATTTTCAGTTTTCACTCAAGCCCACCTGAAGAAAATCAAATCATCACAAAGAGATCGTTTCTGAGAACCATTGCATCATTGTTTGACCCTCTTGGTTTCTTGGCACCATTCATCGTTAGAGCAAAAGTGGTAATGCAGGAAATCTGGCGACAAGGCTTCGATTGGGATGATGAGCTCGATGGCGAAGTCAAGTCAAAGATTCAGAGTTGGTACAGTGAACTTCACGAGTTGTCAAATCTTTCAGTGCCAAGATGTCTTCACACTGGCAAGCATAAAGATGTTCAATCAATGCAATTACACGTTTTCAGTGATGCATCAGAAGAAGCTTATGGAGCTGTTATTTATGCAAGGTATGTCTACGTTGATCATGCAGCTACTACTAATATTGTCGCAGCAAAGTCACGTGTTGCACCACTGGCAGCTATGAGCATTCCAAGGATGGAACTAATGGGAGCAGTCACAGGACTTCGATTGGCGGTATCGGTAGCGAATGCAATGCAAGTGTCAGTGAAGCAAGTCAAATTCTGGTGTGACAGCATGAACACACTTTGGTGGATCAGAGGACATAGCAGATGTTTCAAGCCATTTGTTGCAAATCGTGTTGGTGAGATTCAAAACATGACAAACCCTGAGCAATGGAGATATGTTCCCACGAAGGATAATCCTGCTGATCACTTGACAAGAGAGATGGTAGCATCTGCGTTGGCAAACAGTGAGCAATGGTGGAAAGGACCAGAATTCTTGGAAATGGCTGAGGATGAATGGCCTAATAATCAATTTGAGATGTCAATGGAAGCAGTATCGGAGCAGAAGAAGTCTGGTCGTTCAAAGATGAAGTCCGTAACAGAAAATCATGAAGAGAAACAATCATTGTTTGCTGATGCAGTTAGCAAAAAGAAATCTACGACTGGTGAACAAGTGGAACCAAGTAAACTGATGAAAGCGGGTAAGGAGAATTCTTGGTATTTGGATCCTTCTCATTTTTCAAGCTGGCTTCGACTTACAAGACTTGTAGCATGGGTTTGCCGTTTCTTGGACAACTGTCGAACAGCAAAAAAAGAAAGAANATCGGGAAGTGAATTGGTTGAGAGAATAGTCGTTTTTGAGTCCATTCATTTTTAGGCCAAAAGGCAAGGCTATAACCTTGAAAAAAGGCGATTTTTGGTGAAAACTTTTTGTCTGCATTCGTCTCTTGTCTGTCTATACATCAAGTATGCATCCTTATAACATGCCTCAGGTGATCGGGAAGTGAATTGGTTGAGAGAATAGTCGTTCTTGAGTCCATTCATTTTTAGGCCAAAAGGCAAGGCTATAACCTTGGAAAAAAGGCGATTTTTGGTGAAAACTTTTTGTCTGCATTCAGTCTCTGTCTGTCTATACATCAAGTATGCATCCTTATAACATGCCTCAGGTGATCGGGAAGTGAATTGGTTGAGAGAATAGTCGTTCTTGAGTCCATTCATTTTTAGGCCAAAAGGCAAGGCTATAACCTTGAAAAAAGGCGATTTTTGGTGAAAATTTTTGTCTGCATTCAGTCTCTTGTCTGTCTATACATCAAGTATGCATCCTTATAACATGCCCAGGTGATCGGGAAGTGAATTGGTTGAGAGAATAGTCGTTCTTGAGTCCATTCATTTTTAGGCCAAAAGGCAAGGCTATAACCTTGAAAAAAGGCGATTTTTGGTGAAAACTTTTTGTCTGCATTCAGTCTCTATCTGTCTATACATCAAGTATGCATCCTTATAACATGCCTCAGGTGATCGGGAAGTGAATTGGTTGAGAGAATAGTCGTTCTTGAGTCCATTTCATTTTTAGGCCAAAAGGCAAGGCTATAACCTTGGAAAAAAGGCGATTTTTGGTGAAAATTTTTGTCTGCATTCAGTCTCTTATCTGTCTATACATCAAGTATGCATCCTTATAACATGCCTCAGGTGATCGGAAGTGAATTGGTTGAGAGAATAGTCGTTCTTGAGTCCATTCATTTTAGGCCAAAAGGCAAGGCTATAACCTTGGAAAAAAGGCGATTTTTGGTGAAAACTTTTGTCTGCATTCAGTCTCTATCTGTCTATACATCAAGTATGCATCCTTATAACATGCCTCAGGTGATCGGGAAGTGAATTGGTTGAGAGAATAGTCGTTCTTGAGTCCATTCATTTTTAGGCCAAAAGGCAAGGCTATAACCTTGGAAAAAAGGCGATTTTTGGTGAAAATTTTTGTCTGGATTCAGTCTCTAATCTGTCTATACATCAAGTATGCATCCTTATAACATGCCTCAGGTCATCGGGAAGTGAATTGGTTGAGAGAATAGTCGTTCTTGAGTCCATTCATTTTTAGGCCAAAAGGCAAGGCTATAACCTTGGAAAAAAGGCGATTTTTGGTGAAAACTTTTTGTCTGCATTCAGTCTCTTGTCTGTCTATACATCAAGTATGCATCCTTATAACATGCCCCAGGTGATCGGGAAGTGAATTGGTTGAGAGAATAGTCGTTCTTGAGTCCCTTCATTTTTAGGCCAAAAGGCAAGGCTATAACCTTGGAAAAAAGGCGATTTTTGGTGAAAACATTTTGTCTGCATTCAGTCTCTTATCTGTCTATACATCAAGTATGCATCCTTATAACATGCCTCAGGTGATCAGGAAGTGAATTGGTTGAGAGAATAGTCGTTCTTGAGTCCGTTCATTTTTAGGCCAAAAGGCAAGGCTATAACCTTGAAAAAAAGGCGATTTTTGGTGAAAATTTTTTGTCTGGATTCAGTCTCTTATCTGTCTATACATCAAGTATGCATCCTTATAACATGCCTCAGGTGATCGGGAAGTGAATTGGTTGAGAGAATAGTCGTTCTTGAGTCCCTTCATTTTTAGGCCAAAAGGCAAGGCTATAACCTTGAAAAAAGGCGATTTTTGGTGAAAATTTTTGTCTGCAATCAGTCTCTTATCTGTCTATACATCAAGTATGCATCCTTATAACATGCCTCAGGTGATCGGAAGTGAATTGGTTGAGAGAATAGTCGTTCTTGAGTCCATTCATTTTTAGGCCAAAAGGCAAGGCTATAACCTTGAAAAAAGGCGATTTTTGGTGAAAATTTTTGTCTGCATTCAGTCTCTTATCTGTCTATACATCAAGTATGCATCCTTATAACATGCCTCAGGTGATCGGAAGTGAATTGGTTGAGAGAATAGTCGTTCTTGAGTCCATTCATTTTTAGGCCAAAAGGCAAGGCTATAACCTTGAAAAAAAGGCGATTTTTGGTGAAAACATTTTGTCTGCATTCAGTCTCTTATCTGTCTATACATCAAATATGCATCCTTATAACATGCCTCAGGTGATCAGGAAGTGAATTGGTTGAGAGAATAGTCGTTCTTGAGTCCCTTCATTTTTAGGCCAAAAGGCAAGGCTATAACCTTGGAAAAAAGGCGATTTTTGGTGAAAACATTTTGTCTGCATTCAGTCTCTCTGTCTATACATCAAGTATGCATCCTTATAACATGCCTCAGGTGATCAGGAAGTGAATTGGTTGAGAGAATAGTCGTTCTTGAGTCTGTTCATTTTTAGGCCAAAAGGCAAGGCTATAACCTTGAAAAAAAGGCGATTTTTGGTGAAAACTTTTTGTCTGCATTCAGTCTCTTATCTGTCTATACATCAAGTATGCATCCTTATAACATGCCTCAGGTGATCGGAAGTGAATTGGTTGAGAGAATAGTCGTTCTTGAGTCTTTCATTTTTAGGCCAAAAGGCAAGGCTATAACCTTGAAAAAAGGCGATTTTTGGTGAAAACTTTTTGTCTGCATTCAGTCTCTTATCTGTCTATACATCAAGTATGCATCCTTATAACATGCCTCAGGTGATCGGAAGTGAATTGGTTGAGAGAATAGTCGTTCTTGAGTCTTCATTTTTAGGCCAAAAGGCAAGGCTATAACCTTGAAAAAAGGCGATTTTTGGTGAAAACTTTTTCTGCATTCAGTCTCTTATCTGTCTATACATCAAGTATGCATCCTTATAACATGCCTCAGGTGATCGGAAGTGAATTGGTTGAGAGAATAGTCGTTCTTGAGTCCTTCATTTTTAGGCCAAAAGGCAAGGCTATAACCTTGAAAAAAGGCGATTTTTGGTGAAAATTTTGTCTGCATTCAGTCTCTTATCTGTCTATACATCAAGTATGCATCCTTATAACATGCCTCAGGTGATCGGAAGTGAATTGGTTGAGAGAATAGTCGTTCTTGAGTCCATTCATTTTTAGGCCAAAAGGCAAGGCTATAACCTTGAAAAAAGGCGATTTTTGGTGAAAATTTTTGTCTGCATTCAGTCTCTTATCTGTCTATACATCAAGTATGCATCCTTATAACATGCCTCAGGTGATCGGAAGTGAATTGGTTGAGAGAATAGTCGTTCTTGAGTCCATTCATTTTTAGGCCAAAAGGCAAGGCTATAACCTTGAAAAAAGGCGATTTTTGGTGAAAACTTTTTGTCTGCATTCAGTCTCTTATCTGTCTATACATCAAGTATGCATCCTTATAACATGCCTCAGGTGATCGGAAGTGAATTGGTTGAGAGAATAGTCGTTCTTGAGTCCATTCATTTTTAGGCCAAAAGGCAAGGCTATAACCTTGAAAAAAGGCGATTTTTGGTGAAAACATTTTGTCTGCATTCAGTCTCTTATCTGTCTATACATCAAGTATGCATCCTTATAACATGCCTCAGGTGATCGGGAAGTGAATTGGTTGAGAGAATAGTCGTTCTTGAGTCCATTCATTTTTAGGCCAAAAGGCAAGGCTATAACCTTGAAAAAAGGCGATTTTTGGTGAAAACTTTTTGTCTGCATTCAGTCTCTTATCTGTCTATACATCAAGTATGCATCCTTATAACATGCCTCAGGTGATCGGGAAGTGAATTGGTTGAGAGAATAGTCGTTCTTGAGTCCATTCATTTTTAGGCCAAAAGGCAAGGCTATAACCTTGAAAAAAGGCGATTTTTGGTGAAAACATTTTGTCTGCATTCAGTCTCTTATCTGTCTATACATCAAGTATGCATCCTTATAACATGCCTCAGGTGATCGGAAGTGAATTGGTTGAGAGAATAGTCGTTCTTGAGTCCTTCATTTTTAGGCCAAAAGGCAAGGCTATAACCTTGAAAAAAGGCGATTTTTGGTGAAAACATTTTGTCTGCATTCAGTCTCTTATCTGTCTATACATCAAGTATGCATCCTTATAACATGCCTCAGGTGATCAGGAAGTGAATTGGTTGAGAGAATAGTCGTTCTTGAGTCCATTCATTTTTAGGCCAAAAGGCAAGGCTATAACCTTGAAAAAAGGCGATTTTTTGGTGAAAACATTTTGTCTGCATTCAGTCTCTTATCTGTCTATACATCAAGTATGCATCCTTATAACATGCCTCAGGTGATCGGAAGTGAATTGGTTGAGAGAATAGTCGTTCTTGAGTCCATTCATTTTTAGGCCAAAAGGCAAGGCTATAACCTTGGAAAAAAGGCGATTTTTGGTGAAAACATTTTTGCTGCATTCAGTCTCTTATCTGTCTATACATCAAGTATGCATCCTTATAACATGCCTCAGGTGATCGGAAGTGAATTGGTTGAGAGAATAGTCGTTCTTGAGTCCATTCATTTTTAGGCCAAAAGGCAAGGCTATAACCTTGAAAAAAGGCGATTTTTGGTGAAAATTTTTGTCTGCATTCAGTCTCTTATCTGTCTATACATCAAGTATGCATCCTTATAACATGCCTCAGGTGATCGGAAGTGAATTGGTTGAGAGAATAGTCGTTCTTGAGTCCATTCATTTTTAGGCCAAAAGGCAAGGCTATAACCTTGGAAAAAAGGCGATTTTTGGTGAAAACATTTTGTCTGCATTCAGTCTCTTATCTGTCTATACATCAAGTATGCATCCTTATAACATGCCTCAGGTGATCGGGAAGTGAATTGGTTGAGAGAATAGTCGTTCTTGAGTCCATTCATTTTTAGGCCAAAAGGCAAGGCTATAACCTTGAAAAAAGGCGATTTTTGGTGAAAACATTTTGTCTGCATTCAGTCTCTTATCTGTCTATACATCAAGTATGCATCCTTATAACATGCCTCAGGTGATCGGAAGTGAATTGGTTGAGAGAATAGTCGTTCTTGAGTCCATTCATTTTTAGGCCAAAAGGCAAGGCTATAACCTTGGAAAAAAGGCGATTTTTGGTGAAAACTTTTTGTCTGCATTCAGTCTCTTATCTGTCTATACATCAAGTATGCATCCTTATAACATGCCTCAGGTGATCGGAAGTGAATTGGTTGAGAGAATAGTCGTTCTTGAGTCCATTCATTTTTAGGCCAAAAGGCAAGGCTATAACCTTAGAAAAAAGGCGATTTTTGGTGAAACATTTTTGTCTGCATTCAGTCTCTTATCTGTCTATACATCAAGTATGCATCCTTATAACATGCCTCAGGTGATCGGGAAGTGAATTGGTTGAGAGAATAGTCGTTCTTGAGTCCATTCATTTTTAGGCCAAAAGGCAAGGCTATAACCTTGAAAAAAGGCGATTTTTGGTGAAAACATTTTTGTCTGCATTCAGTCTCTTATCTGTCTATACATCAAGTATGCATCCTTATAACATGCCTCAGGTGATCGGGAAGTGAATTGGTTGAGAGAATAGTCGTTCTTGAGTCCATTCATTTTTAGGCCAAAAGGCAAGGCTATAACCTTGAAAAAAGGCGATTTTTGGTGAAAACATTTTTGTCTGCATTCAGTCTCTTATCTGTCTATACATCAAGTATGCATCCTTATAACATGCCCAGGTATCGGGAAGTGAATTGGTTGAGAGAATAGTCGTTCTTGAGTCCATTCATTTTTAGGCCAAAAGGCAAGGCTATAACCTTGAAAAAAGGCGATTTTTGGTGAAAACATTTTTGTCTGCATTCAGTCTCTTATCTGTCTATACATCAAGTATGCATCCTTATAACATGCCCAGGTGATCGGGAAGTGAATTGGTTGAGAGAATAGTCGTTCTTGAGTCCATTCATTTTTAGGCCAAAAGGCAAGGCTATAACCTTGAAAAAAGGCGATTTTTGGTGAAAACATTTTTGTCTGCATTCAGTCTCTTATCTGTCTATACATCAAGTATGCATCCTTATAACATGCCTCAGGTGATCGGAAGTGAATTGGTTGAGAGAATAGTCGTTCTTGAGTCCATTCATTTTTAGGCCAAAAGGCAAGGCTATAACCTTGGAAAAAAGGCGATTTTTGGTGAAAACATTTTGTCTGCATTCAGTCTCTTATCTGTCTATACATCAAGTATGCATCCTTATAACATGCCTCAGGTATCGGAAGTGAATTGGTTGAGAGAATAGTCGTTCTTGAGTCCATTCATTTTTAGGCCAAAAGGCAAGGCTATAACCTTGAAAAAAGGCGATTTTTGGTGAAAACTTTTTGTCTGCATTCAGTCTCTTATCTGTCTATACATCAAGTATGCATCCTTATAACATGCCTCAGGTGATCGGGAAGTGAATTGGTTGAGAGAATAGTCGTTCTTGAGTCCATTCATTTTTAGGCCAAAAGGCAAGGCTATAACCTTGAAAAAAGGCGATTTTTGGTGAAAACTTTTTGTCTGCATTCAGTCTCTTATCTGTCTATACATCAAGTATGCATCCTTATAACATGCCCCAGGTATCGGGAAGTGAATTGGTTGAGAGAAAAGTCGTTTTTGAGTCCCTTATTTTTAGGCCAAAAGGCAAGGCTATAGCCTTGGAAAAAAGGCGATTTTTGGTGAAAACATTTTGTCTGGATTCAGTCTCTAATCTGTCTATACATCAAGTTTGCATCCTTATAACATGCCTCAGGTGATCAGGAAGTGAATTGGTTGAGAGAATAGTCGTTCTTGAGTCCGTTCATTTTTAGGCTAAAAGGCAAGGCTATAACCTTGAAAAAAAGGTGATTTTTGGTGAAAATTTTTTGTCTGCATTCAGTCTCTTGTCTGTCTATACATCAAGTATGCATCCTTATAACATGCCTCAGGTGATCGGGAAGTGAATTGGTTGAGAGAATAGTCGTTCTTGAGTCCATTCATTTTTAGGCCAAAAGGCAAGGCTATAACCTTGAAAAAAAGGCGATTTTTGGTGAAAATATTTTGTCTGCATTCAGTCTCTTATCTGTCTATACATCAAGTATGCATCCTTATAACATGCCTCAGGTGATCGGGAAGTGAATTGGTTGAGAGAAATGTCGTTCTTGAGTCCATTCATTTTTAGGCCAAAAGGCAAGGCTATAACCTTGAAAAAAAGGCGATTTTTTGGTGAAAACATTTTTGTCTGCAATCAGTCTCTTATCTGTCTATACATCAAATATGCATCCTTAAAACATGCCTCAGGTGATCAGGAAGTGAATTGGTTGAGAGAATAGTCGTTCTTGAGTCCATTCATTTTTAGGCCAAAAGGCAAGGCTATAACCTTGAAAAAAAGGTGATTTTTGGTGAAAACTTTTTGTCTGCATTCGGTCTCTTGTCTGTCTATACATCAAGTATGCATCCTTATAACATGCCTCAGGTGATCAGGAAGTGAATTGGTTGAGAGAATAGTCGTTCTTGAGTCCATTCATTTTTAGGCCAAAAGGCAAGGCTATAACCTTGAAAAAAGGCGATTTTTGGTGAAAACTTTTTGTCTGCATTCAGTCTCTTATCTGTCTATACATCAAGTATGCATCCTTATAACATGCCTCAGGTGATCAGGAAGTGAATTGGTTGAGAGAAAAGTCGTTCTTGATTACTTCATTCAGGCCAAAAGGCAAGGCTATAACCTTGGAAAAAAGGCGATTTTTGTGAAAACATTTTGTCTGGATTCAGTCTCTAATCTGTCTATACATCAAGTTTGCATCCTTATAACATGCCTCAGGTGATCAGGAAGTGAATTGGTTGAGAGAATAGTCGTTCTTGAGTCCGTTCATTTTTAGGCTAAAAGGCAAGGCTATAACCTTGGAAAAAAGGCGATTTTTTGTGAAAACTTTTTGTCTGCATTCAGTCTCTAATCTGTCTATACATCAAGTATGCATCCTTATAACATGCCTCAGGTCATCGGGAAGTGAATTGGTTGAGAGAATAGTCGTCCCTGAATCTTTAAATTTTTAGGCTAAAAGGCAATGCTTCAACCTTGGAAATAGGCCCGATTGTCGTAGGGATTATTAAACTGCAGTTAAGTCACTCTCCCCCCCTTTTTGGCAAGGTGTGAATCGGATCTAAAGTTACTTTATTATTGTCTTTTTCTCTTTATAATCTTCAATATTCGGTAAACAGAGCAATTGTTTTCATTATTGTATTGTAGCTTTTTCAAATTTCAGACAATTTTTTAGAAGTAGCTTGTTTCTTATAAAAGGCATTCTAATGATGTTTATATGATGCTTTTCTAATTATCAATTTTTGCCCAAATGCTTAGAAGGGCAAATGATTAACCAAATGGCAATATATTGAATTGTTTCTTACTGATTTTTAAAATGTAGTAAAATATTTTCCTGTTTTTGGTATTTTACATATATGTTTATCTACCAAACTTATAACTGTACAACTTAAGCAACCATTTGGAGAGTATTTTGCGTGCGTAGCTTTGTTTTATGATGCACTGTACTGTCAAAGGCATTTAACAATTCTAGAGATCTTTCATTGTCATATTTTGGAAAGAAAACTCCAGTCACTCAAAACTCAGGCTTTGACAAAACTCAGGTTTTTTGTGAACCATCGTGACGTCTAAAATCCTGTAAAAATTGTAATTTTTGAATTTTCGAGCTGATGTTGGTCCTTAAAATTCAAATCCACCCTTCTCCCTGTAATAAATGTTGGAATAGCATAATAAATGCTGTAAGATCAATAGCAAATGCTTCAAAACATTCTCTCAACATTGAGTTGAGGAGGGGGGAATGTCTTCTCCCAACGAAAAGCGAAAAGGTGTTCTCCCAACCATTCATGTTCGGGATTAAATTTTTCGACAGAGGTGATCAGAACAGAATGTTGGCACGGAAGCGAGGCAGAGCCAAGAGGACAGATAACAACATGGCGTTCTACAATTGCAAGCTGGCCGATAAGTGTTTTAGAAAAATTTGTTACAATTGTGTTGATAGAGCAATAAAAGTTCGTAAATATAGTAGCAATAGATTAATTCCGCCTTTAAATGTAGCTTTACCTGGCGTAGCAGCACCTCCTGTCAATGGAGATCACAAGGAAAAACACCCAAGTGAGCAAAACAAAAATGTGGTAGAAGTGTCGACATTGTCAAATGGTATCAAGGTTGCATCAGAGGAATCATTCGGACCATTCTGCACGCTAGGAGGTATCAGTAAATTCTAGCTTCAATTAGAGTAGCAATTGACGACTCGTTTTGCAAAATGGTTGGAGTTGATCAAGCACAGAATATACTCTGTCGTCGGTTTTTTCAAACTCCTTTCTTTCAAGACATGGACGTGAGCATGCTTGCTTTCAACTTATTTTGAATACCATGTTGTTACCCGCCTCCATAGGATGTAATGTCTGTCATTTGATGCTTCTCCTAGTTCTATTTGATGCTGGATCAAGGCATGAAGTTGACTATCCAAGTGGTGTTTCACACATGCTTGAAAAAATGGCATTCCAGGTATTACAACATATTTTCCAGTTTGCTATTTTCCGCATATATGGAAGCCAGTTCAGCAAATGAAAATTTTCGTAATTTTCCTTTTTATTTTGTTTTGCAATTTATGAAGACTTAACAGAAGCCTTAATATAATGCAATGATTTAATAATCATTGACTCAATGATTAATTACTCTTTATATCTGCTTTTATTTATTGACCATTTATTTATTTATTGACCAGTTTGAACTAAGTATCTTGTAAATTTTGTACATTTTCCCCAAAACTATAACACACATGTATTTCTGTAATAGAGCACAAGAAAGTATGCTGATTGTGAAGCTGTCAATGAAAAAATGGAAGAATTGGGTGGCAATGCAGACTGCCAATCATTTAGGTTGGGGAAAATTTTTATACTTTTGGACAAGATTCAGATTGATTAATGTGATTAATGTGATTTGCTATAATCTCAACTAGAACAATGGACCACTTTTTTATTTGAAGTTAATGAATAATCTTTTCTGGGTGCAAACTAAGTTCTAATCTCCTAGCGATTGTATCATGATAACTACTATTTTTGTCTCTACTTTCTACATTTTTGCTACGATTACCTACCATGCTTTTTTCCTAAACATGTGCCACGTTATCATACATTTTCTTAGTGTGTACCTATTTTCAGTGCCATTCAACAAATTATGTTGATTTCAGGGATTGTACAGTTTATGCCGCTTCTGCATTAACAAGTAGCGTAGGAGGAGCATTAGAAGTTTTATCAGAAGCAGTATGGCATTCCCAGATGACAGATGTAGAGGTAATGAGTTTAGAATAATTTCAGTGAATGTTTTCTTCCTTAGTCACTGTTGTTACCTGAAAAGCCAAAAACTTACTTGGATTGGCACTCTTAATCTTCCCTACACTTGATGTCAAATAAAGTTGTTGTAGTTATTATCGTATAATTTGGAAGCTACAGGATGCTTTTCAAAGATACAAAACTTCCCTTTATTCTATTTAACAAAGATTTCATTTTCAAAAACCGGAACCTTTTAATTATATACATTTAAATAAGCATAATACTACTTATTGTTGATATGATTGGACTAAAGAAATTTAAAGCCTGTTCCATATAGTCACACCAGCAGAAGAAAGTTTTTCTTTGTAATGCTTGTTTCTGCAAATCACAGCCACTGGAATTCACAAAAAGACTTGTTACCCTTTTTATGCATGTGAATTTATTATTTTAAATTTTGGCTAATTCTAATAAAGCTAATCAATATTTTTTTATTTTAGATAGAAGAACAGAAAAAGACTATTGCTTTTGAGATAGAATCATTAGAATATAGACCTGAGCCAGAGCCTCAGATGCACGATTTAATACATGCTGTGAGTATGATTGTTGTGACATCTTTTTTTCTTGTTTTTGGCTCCAAAAACTTCAAACCTTTGGTCATACAGACAGCAAAACCTGCCACTAGCAAGCAGTTAGCATCAATCCTGAAGACTGTTGTTGCAAGATTGGAATGTTTTGTGATAATGATATCAATCCTTGATGCCAGGCAGATGGAAGTAGATTGTAGACAAAATGTACTTTCAAGAAGAACTTTTTCTATTAAATGTTTCAACCAAGGTCTTCATCAGTAATAATTAATACATATATATACAGTAGAATACGAAGGCTCGCTCAGTGATTTTTGATAGACAGGAGGTTGCAAGCCTTTTTATCTATAGAAGTCCACTTTTAAAAGAGAAATTCCTTGTTCAATTCAGGCTGCATACTCTGGCAACACTCTCGGCCTTCCTAAAATCTGCCCAATCGAGAATCTGACTGTTATGGACCGAGATATATTGCAACACTTCATGAAGAGGTACTACACTCCAGACAGGATGACCATTGCTGCAGTTAACGCAGACCATAGCGAGCTTGTCAAATGGGCAGAGAAGTATTTCGTCGAGCAGGTCCCCAGCTGGGTAAACGACATGGATAATATCCCTGCTCCAGATCAGTCAATCGCACAGTATACAGGGGGTGTGATCAAGGTATGTCCATGCTTTTTGATTATAGAAATCATGATATATGCATTTATCTTCTATAATCAAGACAAACTTGATGCAGTGAAGTAGGGGTGTATTAGTATTTCTCAGGAATGGGCCTATTTTGTATTGAGCTGCACTCTTTAGAGACTTTTCGGTTGTTATTTGTTGCCTATCGATCATTGATTGATTCTTGATGATTCTTGATTAATTATATAATTTTGCATGAAAATTAACGATTTTTCTCGTTTCTATGATAGCAATTACAAGCCTCGAATAAGAAATCAAATCAGTCTCCCATTGAGATACAATTTTCGTTTGAAGCTACTTTCTTTATGAAAGAGAGTCCAATGTTTCTGTCACCTTGATATTTCATTACCAGGTGCTCATAAAGGTTGTTCAATTATCATTATATGTGTGTCGATTTGCTATTTTCAGGATCATAGGCCCGAGCCTCGTGTGCAACCAGGCCCTAACCCCCTTCCAGAACTCTGTCACGTGTCAATTGGATTCGAAAGTGTCTCGTATAATCAGCCCGACTTCTTTGCATTTGCCGTTTTGAATATGTTACTTGGCGGAGGAGGGTCCTTTTCTGCCGGGGGACCAGGGAAAGGCATGTACTCCAGGCTCTATTTGAATGTCCTCAATCGGCACCACTGGATGTACTCCGCTACCGCTTACAACCACAGCTATGCAGACAGTGGCATTTTCTGCATCAATGCCAGTTCGCATCCTTCACAGGTACGTCATCCATTGCAATACTAAAGAGTGTAGATATTCGGGGGGTAATTACTGGTAACGATCAAGTTCAGATTGAAAATGGCTGCAACGGTCTACATGTTTATTCTTATTCTTGAACCCAGAGCCTGTTTTGTGAGAATATTTTAATGCTTCATCAGACTTCTCATTGAATACAGTCTTGTGATATCCGATCGCAGATCCGAAGAATCTGTTCCAAATTTATTCATCTTTCAGATAAAAGATTTGGTACAAGTCCTCGTGAAAGAGTACATCACATTGGCAACAAGTCTGCCGCATTCGGTTAGATAAACCTTTTGTCTGTTTGCGTTTCCAGCCCATTTTACAAGTATGCCCCGATGTCTTTAGAATGGCGTACGCCCTTGGAAGCGAGATTCTTTGGGGCAACCTTTCCTCAAACCTTGTATATGACGGGCTTCTTTGTGGTGGGAAAACCGAACGAAATATCTGAACAAAAACTGATGCCTTTGGTTTTTGCTGCAGGAGGAAATTGCCCGGGCCAAGAAGCAATTGCAGTCCATGCTCATGATGAACTTGGAGTCACGTGTAATCGCATTCGAAGATGTGGGAAGGTAGGCCGTTTCCTACTGGGGTGCCAGTTGCAAGATCATATCTTTCCAGTCCATTGGTGCTGGAACCCATTCTTTTGAGTGCAAAGTCTTTTATAATTTAAGAATGCATCTGACTAAGACTCTCAAAGATGCTTGTTGCTTATTTGTGTGATATGCTGAGCCTTTTTAAATTATTATGCTTTTTGTATCAAGGCAAGTTCTTGGTCTTGGCTATCGCAAGTCACCTCAGGAGTTGTACGATGCAATTGGTAAGCTTTGAGTGATTTTGATTGTGTAAGACACAAGTGCTTGACTAGGGAAGGACCTTTTGGGGCTTTGGCTAATAAAAATATATCAGTACACAGGAAAGGAAAAGGTCACGCGTTTGTAGTGAGCCCTGACTGATCTATCAGCCGATTTGATCTAATTGATATGTTGTAATATCTAGTCAGTATCTAATACCTTTCCATTCACATCCTTTGAGACATTTATCAGCCTTGATTTGTTATCAAAGTTCGACAATTCTTTATCTTCTGGGGTCCATCAGCAGCTACGGATTTGATGTTTCACTACCCTCGCGATTACTTTTCTCCACATCCTCCCTCTATTGCTGTATTTATGCCGATATGTTCTGTTCCCCACTTGGCACATTTGTTCTACTCGTTGCAGAAATTGTCACACCAGAGAACATCCGCGAAGTCTCTCAAAAAATGCTTACAAAAAAGCCATGTATTGCAGCAATCGGGGACGTTTCACAGCTTCCAAGTTACGAAGACATCGAAAGAGCAGTCATTAAAAGAGGAACACTTAAAAGCAGTGGTAAATACTTTTTTAACCGCTTCTAAAATCGTGTAGTATTAAGATGGTCACCGAGTTTGTCGCGCTTTTTTGTGTACATCACGTGTTCGCAGGAATGCGATTTTAGTCAACTGATATCATAATTTAGAATTTATCCAGTTTGTTTGTATTTACAGATAGGTATAAATTGACCGAAATACAGTTGCATGAAGGTTGCTGCATCTGTGTATTTCAATCTGCCTAATTACGTGAATATGAACGACTGACAAGAATTTAAATAAGGCATAACACTGGTGCGGATTGTGCTTATGTTAAAATTGTTATTTCATTGTGAACCCGTGAATCTAGAAAAATTATTTGGTTTTTTTTATTTCAAATCTTTTCAAATTTTCAACAATTTAACATTTCCTCAAAGAAGGTCCAACCCTTTCTAAATTTCTCAAAACAGGATAGGTTTTCATAAACTGTGATCAATTAAATTGGTAAATTAATTGGGATGTTCACAATCTTTGGTTAACTGAAGAAACGAAATGAAAAAGCAAACTTGTGGTGAAGCAGATGCTGGAGACGAAAATTCAAAGACAAGTAATTTGGTCCTGCAATCAAATTCATTGAGCTTTGATTTTTACAGTGGATTCACATATTTAAAACTGAGTTTGTGATTTTAAACAAATTGGTACATCGACTTAAATCTACAAAATATAATCTTGACTATTCCTAAAACCTGATGTTGCCGCTGCTTCTTTCAATGTTGCAAAAACCAACAAACGATAATAGCAGAAGAGGAGAAATGTTGTCGCTTTTGGAAGGGAAACATAATTCATCAAATGTTATTCCAAAAGAGTTGCAAATGGAAATTGGAGATATGTGAACAGATCTAGGTGGAAAATAAATTTTTTTTGCTGCCTGTTCCACAAATGATCAGATTTATATCGTCTTTGGGAGTCCATACAGTCGAATATTCAAATGGCTAGACCGCAAGCGCTGAAGAACTCTAGGCTCATTTTAGTCACCAAGGAAGCATTTGCATCGGTGTCACTAAACAGATTATTGAAGTCTGCTCTATGGTACGAACAAATCTACGCTTTAACCCACAGCATTAATTAATTTAAACCTGCAAAGTGATCATGTTGACTGACTAGTCATTAGCTGTGGATATTTATGCATTTGAGGTGCTAGAAAACCGCCCTTGTTAATGGGACAACGAATCAGCATGGGGTCTCTGGTTTCTAATAACCGTCGCTGCGATCCTGCACAACAACTGAACTCATAGTTTTGAATAAGCAACAAGGGCAACTTCCTAATCGATTCTTTACAGATAACTGTTCAACAAAATCTCAATCTGCGAATTCCATTTCAAGGTGAATCCTATATACACAGCGCTGACGTTTCATGTAGTTCTTGGTGCAAATTATACATTTAACATTCATCTGCGGCCAGGGGGGGGGGGGGCTACGGGGTAAACGTGCCCCTAATTGCCGTGGTGTCAACAAATCTTCAATTGCGCTTTAGCACGCTTAAGACCATTTTAACTTATGTAAGGAAGACTATGCATGGAAATCAAGGAAGGAATGACTATAATAGTCCGAAATTGAGCCTCGATCCACAACCTTCTAAGGATGGACTGCCACTTCTAACAAGCTAGTATGTCATCGTGTATTACACGGGGGAGTAAAAGATCTGTGCGTAGTTTTGAACCGCGTACCCTTCCTGGTTCTAATAAAGTTTTCTAATACCTAGCGTCTTCATCAAACTTACAGAAATCTCTCAACTCAACAAAATCAATATCTAGAGAAGCAAATAGTGTATTGTATTTACTGAACGCTTAAGGCATGATTCTTCTTAACCGAACAAACAGTAGACAAATAAACCCAAACTGAAGGAAAAAGTGCCCCCATCTTTGCCCCTATCTTTGCCCCCATCTTAGTCCCCATATTTGCCCCCATCTTTGCTCCCACAAGCTTAAGCAGCGTCTGTCATAGCTATTGCCACATTCCATAAGTGCAAATGAAGCAGACCAATGTGTTGGTAAAATTTCGAAAGAGAGTTAGAGATGACATACACATGGAACAGGTGAACAAATGGTAGAACTTGCGTAAAGATCTGTCTTCTTACATTGAGGGGTCTCTACCCCGTATTTTCATACCTACAGCAATTGCAAGGGGGTCACCGTATGGTATTGACGACTATAGGTTTTTGGATGCCGGGGGAAAGTTCTACATTTTCAGTTAAGGCAAATCAAAAACAAAGTTTTGAAACACTACCTTAGGGTTAACACAACACGATCAATTCAAACCTACCGGGGTTTAGTTGAATAAAATGGAAAGATCAAACTTTTCTAAAACTCCACGAAAAACCTTTCTAATTATGCACTCCAAGTGTGAATGGAAACAATGCTGTGCCACTTTTGCGCTTAGCTCAAGCATTTAGCTTCAAATTCACAGACAAGAAAATGATTGCAACGAAATGCAAACAGACAACGAGCGGCCATAAAACTGGCTGCAGCCTCAGCTAGGTCACTGCTAAGTTCATCAGGTGCTTCCTTACGAAGCTAGCGGATTCGCCTCCGACTTAACAAGTGAAAACCATAGAAACTGGTCTTAAACTTTGCCCTTACAATCGCAGCCTACCACGAATAGCACTAAAACCACGTCGCTACGCCTCGTTTCCGTTATAGGCAACAAAGACCTCTAACCTCGCAGCAGAAAGCTGCCATCTTGGTAAACGGCTGAAGATAAATTCCACAGGGAACCAAGAGACGTCTGTCTCAACCAATAAATGCCAAAGGCCACGTGACAAGATGTTCTCTTCACTTCGTTGGTTTCCGGTGCACTGTTGGCTGCTGGGTCTTCTTTTGGTCGCTTAGCAGCTGTTCCAGGGGAGACATGGCACCGTGGCCAAATCCAAAATTAGAGCTCCAAATGGACTAAACCGAAACGAAACAGATTGTCAGAAAAATTATAATTTCCTTGACATATGACTGCATTGAGTATGAAAAACGGGATTTTCATCTTCATATGCTGCAACGATTGTATAAATGGCTCAAGGAGAAAAACAGCACTAAAACTGTTTCTGAGATGAAGACTTAGAAAGTGCTTTAGAAATGGTATAACAACTAAATCCCAACATGATCTCGACAATCCTTCAATGGATGGATAGGCAAATGTACTGTTAAGTGCTCACAAGCAATGACTTGTTATTCAAAATTCATCTTGACCGTACTTAAAATAATTCTTACTTGGTTGCCTTGGGGTGAACTCCGAGAAAGGCCAGGCGATCCCGGGGGCGTGAAATTAATGGAATTTGGGGGCTGCTGGATAGCGTGATTGGCGCTGCTTTGGAACTGCGACCGCGGGGTTTGACCGATCGCCCCAAAAACTGCACCATTGGTCACAACTGGTGGTACGAAAGCTGGGAAACCTGCTGGGCGGGACATGCCTTGTTGAAGAGCGATTGGCACCCGTGGAACTGGTCCAACAAATGACAGGGGGTGTTGGTTGATGGGGTGTTGGTTGATGGGGTGTTGGTTGATGGGGTGTTGGTTGATGGTGACGGCGGCATTGTTGATTCCAATCTGATTTGGTTGGAGCACAGGCCCCTCGACGCGCGCCGGCATCCGGTTGGGGCCGACAACGTGATGGTTGCCATAAAAGCCGGACTGTGGCATGTGTGGATTGTTCATGGACATTCTCGTCAGTTGCTGCTGTATGGGGTGGTTGGGGATTTGACTGGCCATGAGGGATGCGGGCAGCGGGCGGCCCTCTCGCTTGTTGTGACGTGACTGCGCGTTGGCTGCCGTGGCCGAAGAGGGAAACACGCCAATGTTCACTGACCTCGTCGACTTTGGGAACATTTCGGTGGTCGTCAACGGGTCCGCATCCTTGCTGGCGAACGCCGAAGGCTGCGGGCTCGCCTCCCGGTCCAGCGTCAGCTTCTCGAACAGTTCGGAAAAGACCGGCTCTTCTGAGGACGACTCTGGAAATGGAAAACCAAGTCAATTACCTTAGCACTACCTTGGTTCTCTAAGGCGCTTTCATAATCATTGTGTTTTCAACATTGAAAAAATCTATCAATTGAAGAGCTTCTCTGCTTAGTAAATGTCCGGCATGAGGAGTTATGGGTGAACTGTGTCAGTAAATGAATGGACGACAGAGAGTAGGTACCTTTGGTTGGAGACCTGTTCAAGGGCACACTCCAAGGCGAGTCGAATAACGAATACGAGGCAACAGGACCGGCGACTATCGGCACGTCCTTGATCCCCTGTTCTTCTGAATCAGTTCTGAACAATGATCTGTTTGGCGAAATAAACATTAATAGGGTCTTTAGATGGGTGATGAGGGTGATTGAATGAAATCTGTGCTCTCGGCATTATCGAAGATCATGGATAGTGATCATGGATGGATAGTCAATGAAAAGGAATAAGCTTCCCTTTGATTTGACCTTTAACAATTGATTTCGAATTACTGTTAATCACTGCCGAACCACTGTTAATCGCTGCCGAATCACTTAGTATCATTGCCGAAACACTATCAATCACTGTCGTATCACTAGTAGCTAAGCACCACTATAGGCAAAATCGTTTGATCACTGAACAACCTGTGTCATCAACATTGGTCAGGCTCCACAATCAAACGACGTGTTTTGACCTACTTCAAACGTACAAAAATGACGATCTGGACTCTGCAATGTAACTAACCTGGTCTCTCTAAATGGCGATTTACTCCGACCTTGCTGTGTTTTCTGCAAAAGAGGTTTAATACATTCAGGATGGCCTTAACATTTGAATGCATATTCAACATATTACTCAAACATTCTCCTTAAAAATTGATTTGGCTAGGATACTAGAGCCTTATTAAATTGAAGCAATCAAAACGATAAGAGAGCAGATTGCATGAAAGTGCCAGGTGGTAAATCAGACAACATACCCCCTTGAGATCAGGCAGTGCATCAAATAGCTCTCTGACGGCCACGTCAAATTCTGCGTTGCTCCTTTTTGGTTCCTTCGGTGACTGTGTTTCATTGACAGGCTCCTCCTGCTTTGAGGGAAAATGAAACACTGCAAACCTTGAAAGCGTCAAGAGCCATTGTCACAAAGGATGCCAAAGAGTAGGACAAGGACATAAAGCAAACGCTTTGATATTATACACCGTTCATCCATCATGTCAGAGGATTTATTAGTGGTAAAACATTCTAAAGAATTTCCACACTAGGCCTGCATCTCTGTGTTGACCATTTCAATCGTTGGTAGTTGTGGATTTTGAGAAGAATATAAAAATATGGCTGAAGCGCAAATAGCACTGGAAGTTCAAAGGGTATTTCATGGACCACACCAAGGACCATTTCAAGACACAGCCTGGCCAGATTCAACACTATCAAAACTCAACATCTTTTGCCTCAGAGCTCTTGGAGTATCGATATCCTGAAAATAATATGAAAGCGAGAACCGTGACTAGGTACAAAAGAACACGCAACTGTACCTGAAGACAGAAAAAACGAGCACTGCCGTTGCTTTCTCTCTTCTCGATGTACCTGAAAGTAGAATGACGTGGATTTAATGCCAGCGGTCTAAAATGCAACTAAAGACGCCGTGGATATCAAACACAGCATTCACAGAAGCAGCAGGAGAATCGCGAAATCACCTTGAGGCGGGTTCTTGTTGGCACAGCCAGTTGATGTAGGAAATGATTCTGTACGCACGCAGAGACTGGATGTCGACGGAATCCTTATCGCTGTGTTTGAACTGCAGACGTCTGAAACAGACAACAATAGCAGCGTAAAAACAACGTGTTTCTGGTTAACTTGGTTAAACAAAAATAGCACAAATTACAATACCATACGGAAAAGCACTTATTTCATTTTGGAGGCTCCAAGATGGGCGCTTATTCGAGGGGGCGCTTACTTGCGGGGTGGGCGTTTATTTGGGCATTACTGTATTGGCAGTAGAAAGGCCTTCAGTGCCTGTGTAGATATGTACATATATAGATGTCATTACTAACCTGTGTATTCTTCTCAAGGGGAAGAATCCGCGCACTTCACGGTCTTCGGGGAGAGGTAATGCTGTTGAGAAATCAAGATTGCTTTGACTAAGGCAGATAGAAAGGACTGTTAAGGAATTGACGTTTTTTTAATTACTGAAGCAGATGATTGCCTCGTTATTGTTATCTCAGTTTCCGCAGCTTGCAAACCAAAAGCTTTGGAGATATCAAGAGTATCCTAAATAAAGAGTATCCTAAATAAAGGCTAGTTCTATGAAACATATGTAAACAATAAATTCCTTGTCATATCGTTTCGTATTGTAATGACAAACAAACTTCCTTAGGAGCTGTACTTGGTCATGCTTGGTGTGAATGCAGCTCGGATATAGACATAGACCATGATCTATATCTGAGCGAACGCAAGATCGAAGACAAATCAGTAGTCCAGTTTTTAGCAAAGGCCAGCCCACAAGAACTAGCTAGCCTACATTGCCTGGTTGATTTATCCGAGCTGGCGAAAAGAATAATTAGGATTAGAAAAACTGGGACCAGATAGAGCTTAGAAATACAAGTGCTAAGAACCATACCGGTAGAGGAGGTGATTTCAGCGGCTTTAAATAACAATCCATTTCCAAGGGTGGTCAAACTTTTATAAAGCCTTTAAAAAACAAATTGAATAATTACAAATATCAATTACAAATACCAATTACAAAAAATTCTCAATGTACTATGATCCTTGGTAACAAAGATTTGTCAAATAAAAGCCCTGAGGAAAATAGGTTTGTAGAGTTTGCTCCAAACACAGAGGGAGTCATTAACATTTCTTTGGTTAAGCCTTACCAAAAAAGCCGATCGTTAACAGAAAGATTTGGCACACCGAATGGAATGAGATTCAAAGTTTACTTACTCCTTGTTTCTATCGAAAGCCTCCTCCATCAAAATCGCCGACCCTGAACACAATATCCAGTCTGAAAGAATTTTGACGCAGGGCAGATACTTGTTCTCGCCCTCGTTTTCATCCACATTTTGATACCGAGACGCAAGGTTGATCATCAAAGTGTAGAACGATGCCAAAAATGAGCAGATCAGATTCCAGACTTGGATCTCATCCTCAGCAATGCAGTCTTCTTGGCCATCCTCTTCTTTCGGCTTGCTTTTGTACAGCGTGAAGATAGTTATCAATGCCATGCTTACCAGGTGTTCGCTCGAAAATTCGTCACTGAGAGCCTGGGAATAAAATCGTAGGTTCATTTAAGAGTGGTCGCAAAGGTTTCTATGTCAGCTAAAGATATTGGTTGGGCTTGAAATAACTTCCAAAACACTTAGGAGACCTGTTGGTTTTCATTTGAAATGGTTCCAATTTAGCTAAATGTTTTCTAAGATATGGTATGGCAAGGTTAGGTAAGGTAAAGTACATTAAAATAAGGTAAAGTAAGTTAAGGTAAGATAAGGTTAGGCTAGGTAAGGTAAGGCGAGGTAAGGAAAGGCGAGGTAAGGAAAGGCGAGGTAATATAAGGTAAGGTGAAATTAGGTAAGGTAAGGTAAGGTAAGGTAAGGAAAGGTAAGATAAGGTGAAATTAGGCAAAGAAAGACAAGATGAAGGTAAGGTGAAATTAGGCAAAGAAAGGCAAGATAAGGTAAGGTGAAATATGGCAAAGTATGGTATGGTAAGGTATGGTAAGGTAAGGTGAAATATGGCAAAGTATGGTATGGTAAGGTATGGTAAGGTAAGGTGAAATATGGCAAAGTATGGTATGGTAAGGTAAAGTAAGGTAAGGTTCAATGGAAGTGCTCCTCTTGACAACTTTTCGCAGCTTGACAACTAACCCACCTCCAGATCACATACGATCCGATCGTGAAGAGACCCAGCCTTGTCAATATCTGTAAGAAACAACACATGAATGGCAACTATCATTATGAGGTGAGCTTATACGAAACTATCAATGTCCATGTAGCTTCTAATTTAGGCACTTCAGACAACAGATTTAGCAGAAAACCTTCAAATATGGAAATATGTTACATTGACTATTTTTAATACTACAAAATTCGACTATCGTGAAAAAAACTATTAGTACAGGATTTGAACTAAACTGGAAAAAATTGCTAAACTTACTCAACACTAAATAGACGGATCCGTGGTACTGCAGGAACAGAGAAACTAGATCATCGAATGTAGTGCAGCATGTCTTTGAAAGAATGCTGCAAGAAAAAATTGTGTTTATGACGCAAGGCCGGGCAAAAATAAAATACTTTGTCGAAATAGCTAGGAAAAGGCCCTTTTAATGCAACTGTCTCAGTACTTGATTTGATGGTTCGATTTTCAAATGAGCCACCAATGAATAAAAAGCATGAATTTCAATGACTGGAACTGAATGTATTGAATGCAAAGACAATGCATTTTTACAATAATAACGTTGAATTGCCTGAGCGTATTTAGGAGCCGATGCATTTGAAGTTAAAGGATCTGATTACTAGCTTCTAAACATTCACTTTCAGCACCAAGTGTATTTCAAGAGAAAACTTCAAAAAAATGGAAAATAATATTTCGTTGCACAAGCGAGAGGTTCTGCATAAGAAATACGTTCTGTATAGAGAATGCATTCTGTATAAGGGATGTGTTATTGTTTAGAGTTACCTGAAGTTTTGCCGCGTACAGAATTGGTTGAGAGTCTTCTGCAGGTTAGAGACAGCCGGAGGAAAAGGGTTCTGAACAAGAGCACTATAAAATAAGAAAGGGGTTTAATCAATTAGTAAATATTCATGACAAATTGTCACCGTCAAACGTCAAGGAAAAGAAGCGTCAAATCATAATGACCAATTTGACAGCTTTCCATCTACCCTTTGAAAAACTATGGCATCCCCTAAAAATGGTTCATTATACAAGAAGGCACATTCCTGTCTACCTTTTCTAGCGCGTGCAGTATTTGGATGGTCCATTGTCAATGGATCATGTCAATGGTGAAACTTTTGAATAATGTAAATGACGCAAGAATGAATTATTTACAGCATTCAAAAACTTTAAATGTTACAGGAACAGTAATGAAGGAAATAATCATTCAAAAAAAATGCATACAGCCTGTGCGGGGAGCGAGATCTGAGCTACAATAATTAGGGAACTTTTGTGCAGATAACACGGCAGATGTACAAGGAGTGAATTTGCAAAAAGGCTAAAATCGAACCTTTTGCAGTAATAAAAGACAGCCTTGAGTTGATCTCCTTTTGCACTTTCAATAATTGCTAGTTGGTTGTAAGGTTGTCCTTTACAAAAAAGTTTAATTATCAGAATAGTTGTGATATTTGAGAAGCATTAATAAACATTCTAAGCAGATAAAATTTTGACAAAAAAATTATAAGACAAACGATGACTCAGTGAAGCACGATGTTTTCCAAACACGTATCAATAGAGTTTCTTACAAATTAGGAAAACAAATGATAGTCTTCTACTGTTACCACTGTTTTTTTAAATTTTACTATTACCACTTTATGTTATTTTTATAGGCAAAATGTTATCTTTCTGTAACAAAGTCTGCATTGATGTTAAATAAAGCAGAGGCCTCGAGGTGGTAGTACGTGCTGAAATATTTATTGGTGACTGGAAAGGTTGTAAAACTAACCGTTAACAGCAATGATTGTGGAGGCCAGTTTGTAGTATGACTCCGCCTGGACCATGTCATTTCGGTACCGTGCTGAAAAAAAAACAGAAGTGCCGATTAAACGTTGCAGTTTTTAGAGAATTTGATACAATTAGATAAAATAACTATTTTTGGGGCGAGAGGAAAAGCCTGCCAACCACTTACAAAATTTTATAGCAAATAACTTCGTTGCCGAGTTTTCGATTTGATTATATTTTATAAAAGTAGAAAAACCAAGTTTATGATCAATTAACGATTCTCCAGGGGTATTCGCCTGTCCATTGCCACCTCAGAAGTAATTTTAAATGAAGAACGTAAATGAGTTTAATTTGGCACAAATTAAGTGACAATAATGACAAATGTACCAACCTAGGTCACCTAGGTGTACTAGGCAGTCTTGCGAGATGTAAAAACAAGAACTAATCTTGGACTTTGATTGATTGGCCGATTTGCAGTCTGAAATTATGGGCCCTGCAAACAATACATAACTTTGAGAATGACAATAACAGACCAGGGAATATCAACTGAGGCCGCATGACCAGGTGACAAATTAATGGAAAAGTACCAAGCAGTTTTAGGTAAGACATTTCGTATAAAGACTTAAAATGGATAAAGTGACTTATTTAGTCAGCAAGTAACTGCTTTTATCATTAGAAGTGATACCATCATTGTAGAAATTTTTACTTGTGTGTATGTTACGCTAAAAGGACTAATTTTTGGTACAGTATTTATTTGACATTTTAGCAATAAATGCTCAATCAGCTGCACTTTGGATTCAAGACTGCAGAATTTAGCTGCAAAATTAGATTATGTTTCTACTTCATGGCATTTCCCTTTAGAGTCAAAACTTTTGACGATTTGGTATCAACATGTGTGTGGTGGTCGAAGATAGCCATGGCTTATAGAGTCACCCCGTTGGGGTAGTGCAAATGGGTTGCATGAAGTTTCACACACAGGTGAAATTCTGTGGTAAGCAGCATAGCTTAAAGGTGGAAATCAAATTCAATTTTACCTTGCAGTATTCCCAAGTTGATGGCTTTGGTTCGAAAAGGCAAATCGAGATCGTAGCAATCGCAAAATTCTTGCAGCAACTGCAGAAAAAACTTAAATTTAAACACGAGAAACAGTTGAATACCTGATGAACAAATCACCAAGCCAACGAAAATTCCAGAGTTGATCCTCTGGTTCCAAAGATATTTCCCCGCAATGGTAGTAGTGCATTTGGGTTTTAGAAAACATGAAAAATTACAAAATACTTTTCTGACTTCTTATTTTGGCTCAAAGATTTATTGCAAAATAATTTATCATCGATCCAGGAAAATTTTAACTTCACTTGGCAAAAGGATCATAAATTGGAATCTTCATGTTGAAATGAGTCTGTGCCAAAAATATCTACTAAAGTGTTTTGGTCGTCAGACTGCGAATAAACCAATTTTCAAAATGTAGTGCTGCTGCAGTGAACAAAATTGCGGTAAGATCTGAATAAGAAACGAAAATCTAAATATTCAATACAAAGTAACTCGCGACCGGAAGGGACAAGCAACATAATTTTTTAATCAAATATGACTTAAAGATGACGATTTCAATTCTTGAGTTCCTTTCAAAGATTTCAAAGAAAGATCCGTAGATAGCAAGATAAAAAGTTGATGACATAAACCTGGATCGCATAAATATAATACTGAAGGAAAATGATGATGTTAACTTCACTTAACATTATTTTGGTATTGTGGTGTTAAATCGTAAGCCTAATTCTAGATACATATATAAGCAACTCCAGCACAATTCTGGAAATCTCCGGGACCGACGATAAATCGATGAACATAAAAATTGAGTCAAGATTTCTGTCATGAGGAAGGAAAGAAAAAGGGAAGAAAAGAATGCCGTGACCAGGATTCGAACCTGGGTTATTGCGGCCACAACGCAATGTACTAACCACTATACGATCACGGCGCCAGGGTAACATGGGTCCTATTATTGAGGTCAAAGAACACTGTATGTAAGAGTCGATACCGGCTTTTACAACACTGCTTGTCTGTTTATATCAACATCTTTTTGACAGTTTTATGCAAGAATATTTCGGAAAGTTGAGACAACCATACTTTGGGCATGGTTGCCTAGCGTTTCATTTTCTCATATATCTTTCGCAGAAAGCTAAATAAGAATAACTATAGTCTTAAAAACCGTTAGAAGAGCCATTCTTCAAACTCATTACAGCACATTAAGTCAAATGTATTGGGTCCTCCATTTCCAGTCTTCATAAGACCAGAATAAGAAACTGTTGTGACACCTCCATTGGGAAATGCAGTTTCGGTGGGGTGCGTCCCCTCATTCAGAAACGAGGGATTACTCCGTTTTCAAATCACTTCGTTCATGTCTGAATTTTCGAATCACTTCGTTATCGGTGTTTCCAAAGACGTTTCCATTAAAACTATCCGTTTTCACATCACTCCTCTTTCAACAGCATTTTCGAAAGTCTCTCTTTTGAAGCGTTGTAATGGAAATGCAAAGCCCAAAACGTGCAAAGCACTCCGCTATGTTTTCGTGTAAAGGAAACAGAGCCTTCAATTAAATGGAAAAAATAACGGCGCGGAAGTAGGGTGGATTTTTCCCATAAACTTTCCCCATCACAAGCTTCAACATGCTGCAAAAAAGCTTTGCCTCATCAGTATTTCCTTTTTTTGTATTCGAAGTTCCATGTAGTAGAAGAAAAGCAATGAACAAGGGGGTAAGTTTAGAGTCCAATCCGGGTGTACATTTTTCGTCAGGCCTTTCAGTAAACAATTGTAAATGCCACAATCTAAAAATTTTTGATCGAAACAGAAAATGCCTCCATTTTCTTTTGAAATTGGTCCGCAATAAGACCAACATGTACACTGCAATACAAGAAATGAGTAGCTAGGAAAATGTAGGCCTACTTAAACATATTTTAGAAACGCTTGAACTGATTTATTAAGCATGCTTTGATAAAGCGAAGTGCTTGAAATCCAGCTGAAAAAACAATAATACAAGATTTATCTGAAACAAACAAATGCTTTCTGCCGCGAAGCTATATTTGCATTCGGTTTTCATTTTGTGTGTTAAACATGCTCTTTCAGTAAATTTGTCGCTTGGGAACATGACGGAAATGGGTAAAAACACTATTAGTACAATAAACTGTGACTTACCTGGAGATAGAATCCCACAGAAGCATCAATAAAAAAACACAATTTTGCTTGTAATTCGGCTTTTTCTGATCCCTATTAAACAGAATTTTTAACATAAGAAAGCACGGCAAATATGAACTTACGTCTCACATAAAGTAACTGGCTTTAACATTGTTTTCCTTTGCATACGATGTATATTTAAATTAAATGTCTCTTTGCCGAATAACAATTAAAAGGAATACCCAAGAAAAAAGTGCTGTGTAAGCAAGGTTTGCATGATCTACAAAGGAGATGAGTTACATGATGCCAGAGATCCCGTCATCTATTTCTTACAACTTGCAACATTTGGTACCCTTCAAGTTTCAAGATTTGTTGCAATAATTGCTCCTTGAGTGCAATAAGGTCAGTTCTTCTCTCAAGATGGCTGACTATGTTGATATTTCTGTCTTTCTTTTAGCAGTATGCCTGTTTGTGATATTCAAAGATTGGAAATGGGGTTGCCAAAATAGAACACCAAGATGTTCCTTTTGCAATGATCATTGTTTACATAAACTTCACTAAAAATTTACCCGCTTCTCCTTCAAACACTGTCTGAGATAATCAATATGGCCTTTGAATGCATTGTTCCATCTAAAAAATTAGAAAGAATGGTTTGACGGATCATAAAGCATCAAATTTTAAAACCTTAATATCAGTTGAATTAGCAGTTACTCTTGAATAACAAATGCAAAGCAGAACTTACATGAATGCATCAGTACCAATCCAAATATCTACCAAGCCAATATAAATCTTAGAAGTACTAAAACCACTGAAAATTAATTGAACTACCCCCAAATAAACTCAGGACAAGAAACAGAATGCAGACATTATCATTTCAACATGACAGGCAAAAACTCTTTTGAGCTGAGCAAGAACATCTAAACACTGAGGGACACAGACATTGTCCACTCTATCTGATGGTGAATTCTTTCAGCTAATCCAAAACAGGCCTAATCCTGAGAAAAAGTCCATGCAAGTTGTTGCTGGACATGAGCGATTGCTCTTCGTTAACATCTAATAAGCAAAAATAAATAAAAATATACCCTGTGTGAAATATTTCTACACAATAAAAACATTTATGACAGACAAAATGCAGACAATTTGACCAGAAATTAAAGGGAACTTCTCAGATATACAGAGTAAAATTCAGGATCTTGTGCAAACAATCAAAAGCTTATGCACACAGGTTTGTGCAGGTGTTGAAGTGATTGTGAGCGATTGCTTGCATTTATTGCAGGAGGGGGGGGGGGGTGGCGGGGTGGTGTGCTGTCAGTGTACAACAGCTCAAGGAAGCATCATAACCTCAAAAATAAAAAAACCCGCTTATCTGCACTTTCAAACCTAAACTAATATAATGAACATAGATCTTAAAAGTTATCTCTTTTCTTAATAAAGCTTTCCTTACCTTAACATATTTGTGTCACTCCAATACTTTTAACTGTAAATACTTGTATTCCCTTTACAACACTTGCCACACTTTTTCTTCCAAAAAATACTCAACCAGGTATAAAACAAAATTGAAAAGAAACAGATGAGACACTTACAGTTCTAGTTCCACTTTTCTGTTCAATGCATATTGTAGATCAGTGAGTAAAATAGTTTTGTATATTTCTTGCAAGCTAAAAAGAAAAAAAACACTCAACATCTATTAAATGAACTTACAGCTTAAATACCATTACTAGAAAGATAATTGAGAATAAGCAAAAGAAGCAATGGGAATGAGAATTCATCTTAATGACAGATATGGTAAAGACACGTTTGGTACTCAGGTTATGGAAAAATACTAATCTGGTACCTGTGTAGTTTTTATTGAGAGTGACAAATATGAATGCTGAAATCAAAAGGCTAACAATCTAAAAAGGTAATTCATTTGGGCACATACTGACATATTTCCAGGACATTTGCATAATGTACAACCCTTCACCAGTTTTTCTGGTACAAAAGTATTCATCCCACTACAAGACCTTTAGACTGCGTTCAAATTGAATGCTAAAATAAGCTTCCTAGACATAGCTTTCAACCAATTGCAACAGGAATTGGAATGGATGTCATGATTAGCAAAACCTGTTGGCGAATCTTGGCAGGCAATTACTAATCAAGACTGTTAGTCTCTTGAAAACTAAGAATTTGACTATTAATTTTTATTTTCTCACTTCTAAAAAATCAGTTATGTAGGTCATGAATTTCAAAACATACAACAGAGAAGTTATTTTCAAAATTGGCAAAAAGTATTTCAAATTTGAGTGATATTTCCTATATTTGAAATGAAAGATCCATCCATTTCTACACAAACCCCAAAGTAATACTTTCCTCAGAAGTTATGCAAGGGTTTTCAACATTAAACTTTTAAATGTGAAGCATAGGTTTTGAAAAAGTTTATAGGGGAAAATTTTGCTACCTCTTTCCATTTGGTTTTCTCAATGGAAAAAGGTTCTTAGTTATAAGTATGAACAGGATATCTGGAACTCAAATGAATCAAGCTTCAAAGCATTCAGTCTGAATCCAACATTATAATCAAATCACTATGCTGCAATATACAAATGTTTTCTCAAATTGAAATGCTCCTCGATTCACTATCAAGTGTCCAACTAAATGTTTGACTATGACATAGATTCAACTCACTTTTTGCGCTGCACAAACTCTTCTGAAAAATGATCTGTTGTGTCAGCATATTTTCCTTTTTTGAAAAGAAAAAATTCATTTATCAGATATATATATATATGTTTTATAGGGAACAGTGAAAATTAAAAGATATCTTGCAGCTAGATAAATTTTAATTTTAACAACAGCTTTCATGCTGTACATCACTTAAAGATATAAGATGAACTATTAATACAAACCTGAAATTGTAGTCTTCAGCTCCTCTGCTTGCCTAAAATTGAAAAAATTTTTTTTGTAAAGTTGAAGTCAATATCAACAGCACAATAAAATTACCAGCTGACTATTCAGATGTGCTTTAGAGAACTGGTAAGAATAAAAGAATGGTTGTATTACACAATTTGGCGGAACATTCAGCTGTTTACATCTCTATTTAGAATAGCATGTATAGACCCATAGTTCCTTTGCTTGAAGATATACAAAGAAGTATACATTTGGTTGTATGATTGTGATCAAACACACATTAATTCCTAAATGCGACCAATTCGAGTAGAATTCAGATATTTTGGCCCTATGTATGCATGAAAGTAGAAATGGTATCAAGCCATTAAGAGGTAGAAAACAAGGTTCAGAGTTTGCTTAATGTGAACCGCTTCAAAACTCTATGTAACAACTGATGTGTTACTTTGCTAAGATGTAACTACAACACTGGCTTTAGAAATAAGTATGAGTGTTTACATTCATTACAATAGGAAAAAAACATAGAATGACATTAAGATTCACTTTAAGTGTTATCAAGCTTGCAAAAAGGCAGAGACATAATTCATATATGGAATCATAAACTCAAGTATGTCCGCTATCAGAGTATTCTCTCCGGCTGGACACTAACGAGATATAAACTCATAATATGGATGAGGAGGGACACTTGCAGCACCAGGGTAACTAGATAGAGTAACTTAACTATTTGCGCTTTATTCTATCACAAAAATGTTAATTTAAAGGCGTGTTAACATGCTTAAATGTCACAATACTACTGATAAGATGAACGGATATACTGAAAAAAACATTTGGTAGATAAGGTTCAGTTAAAAAAGCGTACCATGGTGAGATAGATTTGTAAATCAGTGCTACGCTGTAAATATTTTAATTGAAAATATTTTCATTGTTATTAATATAGCTTCCTTAAATCGTTTTAGCTTGGCCTTGCTGGAACTGTCGGCTGAAAATGAATATGAACCGTTTTGAATGCCAGTCCGCCGCGTCATAGCTATACTTTCCATTGTCTTATCTTGCAACTTTCAAGCACACGAGTAAAACTGGCAATTTGAAGTAAGGATTCTGCTAAGTAAAAACATGTATAATTCTATGCCCGCTGACATAAATTAACAGTCTATAATAGAAAAATTGACCTAAATAGTTGAGCACTTGCAGCACTTGTCACGGCAGCAGACACCATCTTTGATTTTACCTTAACTATATCCCTCAGCCCCTTGTGGCTGAAGCCGTGAAAGGGTATAAATGGCCTCGCTTTGACAGCTCCCAAGAAATGTGAGAGAACCTTTTGCCCGGTCGTCGATTAAGCATCAAGGTAAGAAAAGTGTGTTGAAAATCCGATGACAAAGTTAGCTAAAGTTATGTGCAAAGCTTTTACAAACAATAGTGTCGTTAACCATCAGGGGCGTACTAAGCGGGGTTACACCTCGCACTTTTGGAAAGTTGCTTGACGAATTCTATGGCTGGTTGATAAATGCCATAGATTGTCGGTAGATACGTATCATGACTTGAGTTAGTATATATATAATAGTATGCTTCACGGACAATTTGTGGTTGGAAACATTTGGGATACCATGTGGAAAGATCTTATTTTCTTGTAATTGGCAAGATCATATTGATAAAACAGTTGAAATTCACAGTAAATTGTATATTTTACTGTAAAATGAGTTATACATTGACTAGCATATAAGTAGAATTACGTCGGTTAATTACATCGTTTACGCCCCTCTACTTCAAATCGTCCAGGTACGCTACTGTCCACCATGGCAGAGTTCTCAAAACTTTGGTACATAGAATGCATAGAAACGGGGGAAAGTTCTCGAATCTGGAGAAAGCTGCGTTCATAATTCTCCATCTCTAATTCCCATCCAGAAAGATAGCCCGAGTTGAAAGAATGGGGGGGGGGGCATCAGGACCGACCGATTAAGCCTGTACTTTAAGGGGGACATGTCATTTGAGTTTGACTATAAGCTAAATGTTTTGAAAAAAGAAAAACTAAGTTAACGAATAATTTAAGTAACATTAAGTAACGAAAAATTTGGTTTTTTGATTCGAAACTAAACCCACACAAAAAGCTCAGCTTTTCGGAAAAGTAAGAGAAAATGTAATGTAATACCCACCGCAGCCTTTACGCAACACGACTTTCATGCAAAAACAAAACTTAACGTATTGATCAAACCCTTTCAAGCTGCTGCTGGTTTATATGCATCAACTTTATAATTTCGTCGAAGGAATCCTAATTCTAAGAATATCTCGATGTTTCTGGGTGAGCAAAGAGGGGGTAAAATCAGTCGAATGGGCGGGTGGTGCTCCTACGTTACCTTGGCCTTGTGAACTTTTCCACCCTTGCATTTTCACCCTAAACACAATGCGATCTTCGCTAATCGGAAGAAAAGCTTCGCGTGATTTTGATATAATTCTTTGACCGTTGTTTATCATATTTAAAGCAGTGGCGTAGCGTGAGCGTGAACTAAGCATGCGGTATGTAAATTGTAAACGTGAAAAATGGTTTCATTATGTCTTTTGTGAATTTGTGGGTATTTAAAGCAATCAAAAAACAGACTGATGCCAGTGTGGCAATAAACAAGCATTGTTGAAAGAACATTGTTGCCTACGCAAACATATGTAGGGTTCTCTCCTCTGGTACTAAAAATCAGTCTTTGTTTCCTTTCATTCGTTGCGCCTAATTATCGAAACGGGGCGTGGCTAGGGCTTTAGAAGTGCTCGTCAGCTGTATGCGTGTTTAGTCGTGATCGATGCCCTCTGCTATTTGTTCGAACTTACTGCCCAACTTGGGGATAAAGGAAGCCTTAAGTGGTTCTGGCTCATTCTTGAGGGGCTGTTGAGTTGCTTGATTTTGTTAGGGAATGGCAGATTTTGATATGGTGGACCAGGATCTTGGTTCATTTATGCAAGATATATCTCAGGAAGCAGGGCAACAGAATGTTTCTCTACAAGTCGTGTAATCTTTGATAGATTGCATCATCAAGGCTCCTTACATGCAACGTAGTAGAAGCGACAACCAGGACTGTTTTGAAAGGGCCTGATCTAAAGTGCCAGCTTATATCTCTGATCTAAAGTGCCAGCTTATAACTCATTCAGAGCTATTCTGTGAAAAATTATTTGAGTTCCTCACTAATTAGTCACTGAAACACTACGGCACTAATCAAAAGCAGGGTAGTTCAAAGATAAAAATCTCGATAAACTGTCAATGTGACTCTTCATGCAGTAAAAACTGACATTTTGTTATGCTAACCGCTGGATTGTTGTTTGTTTCCCTGCTATCTGGACTCAACCTGTAGTGGTTTGCGTGTTTTAATTTTTGCCAACTTTATTCACGCTGCTTTTGTCCATCTCTCTAATCACCTCGCACAAGCACTTCCCATTGTGATACCTCGTTACATTCGATGTTAACCTTAGTGCTGTGTATTTAATAAGCATATAGTTTAGCTCCATTTAAGGACAAGATTAAGTACTCAAGATTCAAGAATTTAACACATTTTAAAGGTTTCTGGTAAGTAGTCAGTCCGAATTTCCCTTAGATGTCGATAGTGCAGCAACCAATGTTGATGTCTTATCTTACCGTCGGCTTCTTATTAGCTCTAGCAACACAAAAATCAGCTATCAATCTGACAACACGCCTTTCAAATATTCAAAGGGCCCAGCGGAGCATGGAGATTTCAGCTCTGGGATATTGGGATAATAAACAAGAATGGCACATTAATCTTTTTATTCACATCTGTACACACAGCTCTTTGCTGGGATGCCCAAGGACTCCCATTGGTCGTCTGGATACGTATTAGACGAGGCAAACAAACATCATAACTTTTATCTGGCTGATCATTTTCTCGGGACGCATCACTAGAAAGTCAACCATATTGCTAATGTGCTGGTGTGATCGATTTGCTGATTTTCCGTGAAACCAGAAGGATGAAGTCGTTGAAGAAGAAGCTGAAAGTACACAACAGGTTGAGTCAATCAACACCTCTGATAAATGGCTCGTCTACGCCTGACCTCCAGCCAGAAGTTGCTGTGACGCGCGGGAGGGTATATCAGTCAGTGTCCTCTATGCCCGAGGACGATATCGAAAACGATCTCATTCCAGAAAAAGGCTACTACCAGAGACAGCTCTCCCCACCGAGTTCCCCCGTCTCGCCTACCTTTAGTGAGACTAGTTTTGGCGAAATGTCGAAGAAAGAAGCTCCTTGGGTGACCGAAGCACGTGTACAGAGCAAGAAAGAGCCAGTTTTGTGCGCCAAAGACGCAACCTTTCATTTCGTCGAAATTACGACCAGTGATTCCTGGCTCGAAGGACTATGGCAGACTGCTGTCGTTCTATTGCTGTTTTTCGCCCTTCCTTCGGTTATATTTGCAGTTGGCGGTGGAATTGTTATTCGCTGCGTCTACATTCCGAATGTTGGCCGCTCGAAAAGAGAGCAAAGGAAACTGAGGGCTTACATTATTGCCTTCCTTGCATCCCTGTTGATGAGCATTTTGAAGGACAGCATTATTGCGACGGCCGTTGTGCACGCGCACTTTCGCCTCGAAGCGCCACTTTATGAAATTGTCTTCGCAGCCTTAGTCCTCTTGCTACTGGTGGTTCTACTCGTTGCGCCAATCATGTTTACGCCTTGTCGGGAGCGAATTTTAGCTACGCATGCGAAGCAACTGACAGCCGAGAAACGAAATCAGGCAACAAACGAGGCATGAAGCTCGCTGTAGAATTCATGAAAACCCACTTGTCATCGTTACACGAGGTAACCAACCTGCGAGAACAGGGAATATTTTTGCTGAATTACTTCCCAAAATCCCTATTTTCGATACTCGCGGTTTTTTTCCTACTGCTTTGTGCACTACGAAACACCATGCCGCTGTTTTTCAGCGCCTCGAGGCAACAGAACAGCTTCACAACAAACATGACGATCAACGCAACAAATCAAAACACGACTCTAAAGAGCCACCCCGCTTATTTGGAAGACTTGGTGGCTGTTCTTTCGGGGATCAACTCCTTCATTGTCACATTCACTTTGGCAGCCTTTTTCGTTGTTACCACTGCCTGGAGCATGGTCATGCTGAAGCTGTGGAGGAGCTTTGCTGCGACTCTGAAAGGCAGCGATGACCTTCTCTGCATTGGCATGGACGGCATGGTGGCATGGTGGCGTGTTTACCAAACTGCCTTGTTCGTGTCGCTGCCTGGCAAAACGCCATTCGGACTCCTGTATACCACGCTTAACTGTCTTTTCTCGGTAGCAGTAACGGCCATTTCTGTTCTGCTCCTGAAATGCCAAGCGGCCGGGTGTCTTTCTGGTCCATTCGTTTGGCTGATTACCTTTGACAACCTGATGTTGATATTGGGCCTAATTGCAAGCCATATACCTTGCTATTTAGTCAGTCGCGTGCTTAAATCGATTTTGCAAGAATTGAGTTTGAAGAGGTTGAATATGGTAGCCCAGGCGGGTGCATCTAACACCGATGCCGAGAAGAACGAAGGGGAGTACCATGTCCACTTGAAGCGTTTTAAGGGACGCAACTTGCGAACGAGCCAACAGCTACTGCAAGAGCTCTTCAACGTGCTCAGAGAATCCGATTCCCACTCAATGTTGTCACCCAGCACAGCTCTACACGTTGCAATTGTTGTCCTGGGACTCGCCTCTCTGGGAATCACCGTAAAGGGACTTGTTTAATTGAATTACCCTTTTCGCAGTGGAATTACTATTTTGCTTACATTAGCCTTAGTCAATAGAAAAGGTGCTCACTTAACAAATTATTTTACTATTGACTATGCATTAACTAACCACCATGACTATAAATTTTTAACAATTACCTTATTACAGCGGCAGTAATACTGCCCCTACCTTGTCAATGAAATTCTACTTCTCCCCAAGCATTTCGATTCATCTCAAATTTAGATGGAATCACTAATAATGCTTTTTGGGGTTTTAGATTTTTGTCATAAAGGAATGAATCAGATTTTTATTGTCATAAAATATAAGGTCAAAAGCTTCGAAATCCAAAAGATTGGCATTTATGACATCACCATGTCTTGTATCATCTGAGAGCTAATCAAGGCGGAAGGGGTTAGCATTTCCCACTCAGGGGAAGCGCGGCATTTCTCGACACAGATCTTTATCGCATCAATTTCCGATAATAATTTCATAAATATTTCATACAATTAACATTGAGTATTAGGTCTAAGAAGTTTTCATCGTTCAAAAAATCTAGTCTAGTCTCAGTGCTTTTAGTTTCCTTTGCAGCCAACTTCTGGACATTTTCTAATTGTCTTTCTAACACTTCTTGCACTTGAAGAAAGCGGCTTACAACTTCAGTGAAACATGCTGTGATACAGGAGTTTTCAAGATAGGTAATGAGACTGGATCTAGGATCTAGACCCAAAACTTGGATCCATCTGTCACATTAAATATTCATTCGAGAACTTTCTTTGTCTCACCTAACTTGCAACAAATAATTCCACCACATTCTCAAGGTGGTCCCGACAAGAACACGCTGAAGAGCACTTAACAGATTTGCTTCAGCAGTAGTCAAGTGCCTGCAGTGCTTGTGGTTGAAAAAAGGCTAATCGTTGTCACAAACACAGAGTAGTATATTTGTAGCGACATTCTGACGCATGGAATAAATGATACGCTAGAGAATGCTGAAAACATATCCTTAAATGAAGGCTGCCTTTGAGGGTATAAGAGCTGGGTTAGTCTGGCAAAATTCAACTCTTGGAGACAAAAGTGGTCTAGAACAATAGAAAGCAAAACAGCAAGACACTGCTGAGAGATTAAGTAGAATATTGAGAAGATTTAGCTCTGCCGGGGTGACATTCGAATTTGTGCATTACATCACTCCCCGAGTTAACAACATTGAAATGGAATTTATTGTTTGTTTGCAATTGGTTCCTCCAATGCCTCGAGAATCTCTCTCCTATAATCATCAAAATCACCGTCTATTTCTTCAGCCGATTGGTCCTCTACAATCCAAAGACGACAGTCTGTCTACAGTATGAGTCGAGCATCGTGGCTAACGATTATAACCCTTGAAGAAAATTGGCTGTCTTGATGCCATGTCGGCTAAAGCCATCCTAGACTTCTGTCCACTTGTGAAGAAAATGAATTAATAGAGAAACTCGTAATGGTACGTTTAGCAATAAGTTTTGCCTCTAGCTATTACTAATACTGGAAAAAACAAAACATTGGCAACTGACCTACCTTCATCTACTCGATTTCCCTGACTGCAGTGACTACTTTGAAAAAAAATTAGGATTCAAACATTTTTGCCAAAGGAAAAGTCAACAGGCCAAAGAAAATTCATGGAAAAAGGTGAACCTCTTGAAGACATATCAGTTCCAAAATTAACCAATTTGTTAAGTACAGGCCGGCGATGTCATTGTGGTTATTTGCCTAGAGGCACTCATAATCAAGAACTATTTGAAAAATAAAAAGCTAAAATATATGAAAAATGCTTCAAAACAGCGTTGCTTCTGGTCTCTAATATAAGAAGGAAACCGAAATATGAGTCGAGTCAATTTGAGTTTTAGTCAAGCCACGTGAATACAGACCTGCCTAGATCTTTAGAAGAAGAATCAAAATGAAAGTCCTCATGTGTGTTATGCATGCTCAAAGAACACTGTTTTTCTACGAAGCAAAGGAAAGTTATTACACCCCCTGCTCTTCATATGGGGACGAAGATTGCTATGCCGTTGACGAAATGAATATTAGAAAGAGACGCACCGTCGTTTGGCAGTGGAAAGAAATACAGATTACGAAAAATCCCAAGACTCCTAATAGTGATTTTTATAAGAAGATGTATCGATATATTCAATTACTGACATACGCGGTACACTACACAGCTATAGTTAACCGTGGTTACTCTATTTATGAAATATTGAAAACTTTGACTTGCAATTACATTTGTTGGTAATAGACTCCATTCCTGTATTTTCCATGGAAAGAATGAGTATTTGCGATAGTTTCTTGATCCGTGTAGCGTGTGGAAACCCAGTTTATGTGAGAAACGCCCTAAAACTACAATTAATATTTGACTACTCTCGTTCGAAAAGAAAATTTGATGTCAGGGTCTGATTTCGCCGATCAGATAGAGTGATACCGTAAATCCTCGAATTGGCCCCCCCCCTCGAAAAAGCCCCCCCCCTAGAACTACAAACTTTAAATAAGCCCCACCCGAATAAGCCACCTAGATTGGTAGATCTTTGACTCCTGAGGTTGCCTTTGGCATTTTAATGAATTACCATAAAAATGTATGTTTTTGTTAATAATTTAATCAAATGTTACTTTATACTTAGGTTACTTTTTATATTGTGAAAAGAAAAAAATTCAAAAATTGTCTTTTTATGTGGCATGTTTCAGGAAATTTTATAAGCCCCCCCCTCGAATAAGCCCCCCCCTCGAATAAGCCCCCACCCAAAAATGTCAAAAATAAATAAGCCCCCAGGGGGCTTATTCGAGGATTTACGGTATGCCGATTAAATTTTTCGACGAGCAGCCTGCGGGTGATATCGCGTTTTCACGCGTGTCGATCCACGTAAAGAATCCTGGGACTCCGTCTGTGACTCCGTGCAGCTTTGTCACAAGACCTAAATTTTTGATGAAAGGAATGTAGCGTCTTATCATACAAAATTCATTACTTTTAAGTTGTTGGAAAAGCGTCTTCTGAAGCAGTGAGAATGAATTCAATGTAAATCGAATAACAACAGGTATCGATTTATAATGTTGTCGCTGTTGAAGCATCGTTGTTGTTGTCTTCAACCGTGTAGTAGACTCGACATTAGGCCCAACCAGGGGCTTCCTTTGCTCCAGGCTGGATCCTGAAGGAATATTTGCAGTGCATTTTAGCACAGCAGGAAATTCAATATTATGGGTTATAATTTTTAATCGTTTCATCCAGGAACAGAAACCCAGAAAAACCCCAAAATGAATATGCACATGCCGAAAAACCACAGTGGGATGCCATCAATGGACATGATGAAGGTAAATGCGAATTAAATGTTTTGACAAGGTATTTCCACCCGGTACAAGGTCGAAAATTCAAGCATATATTTTGCCTAGTAAATGATTTGATTACCTTTTCCGCTTATTCAAATTCTTAGTTAGTCTATATTCTTATCAAATGAACTGTATGGTCTCTTCCCTTTTCTGCAAGGGGAACCATTTTAGAGTGGGTTCTCCATTCATTGCAGCTCTCTAGGACTCCAGATACAATCTAGAATCATTATGCATGATCGGTAGCCAAGCATAAAACTGGCCAATTGAATTCCTTATCTTAACTCGCTATCTCTGCCCCATGACAATGTCTTTTGTATGCCTCAACCCAGGGTGCAAACCCTTTTTACACGCAACTCCAAGACTTGTGCAGAAGAATCCAATGGAATTTTAAGACAAAAATTATCATATTCACAAATTTTATTGCATTATCAACAGTTCATGCTTGTAACTCCTGGAGGTTTTAATTACCTTGGCAGAGTTATTGAATTTCATAATTTTCTAATGGAAGCATTTAGACTTGAACCAGAGATTTTTGCTCAGCAGAAAACAGTCACGCATTTAGTTCTACTTATGTCACGCAAATTGATAAATCACAAATTCTTCATGTTTCAAATCAAATTTAATCAAATTCTCTTCATTCAACTCAAATTCACTCGACTTTTTACCTGGTTCTCCAACTTACATAGTATCTTAACAATGCAAAAAAGTTCTGATAGTCATACTAAACTCTAATTTTATGATATGAATCATGTTTGCATCTAATATTATTTTCAGATGTACTTCCATCTTGGTTTTCATGAGAAAAACATCATTTTTAAAGGCTTGAACATCAGCAGTGTTGCAGGTGCTGTTATGAATTTGCTTTGCTATGAAACTGTGCATAATTGTGATTTGAAATTGGAATTGGTAGTGCATAACTTTCAATATCAGTGAAAATACTTAGAACAATACCTTTGCCTTTAGTTAGAATACTTGATTCTTGAAAGCTGTCAGATTTTTAACTAATACAGCCTCACTACAAGAAAGCAATTCATTAAAAAGTCATTAAGTATGCAAGAGCAAAACTTAGATTGTAGCGTGTGCACCTATTTTTGAGTTTTGCATGAAAGCTGCTTGATATGAAAATGTTTTGAACAATAGCATATGCTAGTCTCTTACCTTACTATACTGCCAGGCATGTGGGCATGGACATTTCGAAATACTCTTTGTGTGTGCACATCTGTTTTGATGTGATCCACCTCCTGTGTGCCAAGCACAGTGTGGTAGGATAAGGTTTGAACATTCTTGAAGTATATTTCTTTGAATTTCCCAGAGAATGATGATAAATCTTATAAAATTATTGGACATGTCTCTTTTCTTGTTAGTTTGTTGTAACTAGCATTTTCTGCATGTTGAAAGATATTTCTGAACTATAGCTAATTTCTAATTTGTAGATTTGATTGGATCCATGGTCATCTTTTTGGTAATGGCTGTTTTGTACGAAGGACTGAAAGCTAGCAGAGAACTGATTAAACAGAAGGAGTTGAAGGGAAGAAGAGTGACAAATCATAATAACATGAAAACCTACGGTGAAACACATCCACTTGTTAATGATGTTCGATTTAAGTAAGTTATATGATTCTTTTTGAGATTTTTAATACTATTTTGTTTTGGTTACATTTATCATTAAATTTTTGTCAATTATCAATCGATCTCTAGTTTTATTACTAAGCCTTTATATCACAATGGGACAGTTAATTTTTTTATATTTCATTTGATCTTTCTCTGGAAATTGCAGAAAATTGTGTATGTTACCTTACCTTCACTTTTAGGAGGCCATCATTCTTGAGCAAATATCGTTTGATACAAGCTCTGCTGCACATTTTACAGATGTTCATGGGTTATATACTTATGTTGGCATTTATGGCATACAATGTATGGATTTGCATTGGCATTCTCCTTGGCGGAGGTATTGGCCATCTTCTCTTTACATGGCTTGTGGAAACACCATTATCTGATTCATCAGATCATTGCATGTGACCCAGAAGGGTTTTCAATATATGCATCAATTTTTGAAATTGAAAAAGATGCTAATAAACTTTTCTCTAGCTGCAGATTCTTTGGATCTATTGAGGATTTCATTAAGTATCAAATTGATTTATTATATTATGTAGCAAAATAATGTCATGTTGGCAGATTAAATAATTTTTATGAGATTGTTTTGTTTGTTTGTTCTATTGTTTAGATTAATTACAGAGACAGAAAACAGGTAAAATAATCAAAAGAATTCAAAAGTTATTGTTTATCATGAATGAAAAGTTTTAAGCATACTCAGATTTCATTTGAGGGACAATAACTGCTTTTCTAAGGTATTCCAACACAAAAAATAGCTGAGTAAGCTAGCTTTTTGATATTTCTTTTCAAATTTTATAAACATTTTGTAATATTGATCAAAGTTAAAGAAAATTGTGAATGCTCATTTCAAGTTAAGCTTCAGTCTAAATTATTGGAGACGAGTGTTGCATCTTTATATGCAAGATGTAGAATAATTATTTATGTTGTAGTTGTATGAAACTTATATCAACTATTGTAGTGAGACTTAAGTCCAAAAGCCCCTATTAATATTGATTGTTTATTTGTAAAATGCTTAGTTTTTTCATCTGTGATTAAGTAGTTTTTGTAGATTTAGTGTTCTAAGCAATTTTTGTTTGCTTTCATAAAATAATTCATAAAAATAACTATGCGTGATATTTAGAATAAACCTGCCACATTTGCTCTCAAAATATAATTGCAACATTTTGTCCAACTAGTAAACAACATTGACCTAGCAGTGTTCAATTGTTCAATGGCTATGAATGATACTGCAAACAGAATCTAGAAATTTTCAATATGTTCTGTATAGAAAAGTTATGTAATATATTTGATTTAGTTAAACTGATTTACAGTTGCTACCTTTAAGAGGTCCATACTTCATGATTTAATGTCATTGATGATGTGTTTGTTTTTTTGCTCTTTTTTCTTACAAGGATAACTTTCGATATATATTCTAATTCTATTCCACAATTAAATGGTATTTCATGGAGTAAATCACATAATATGCTGTATGCAAAGTTTTGTTAGTTGCAAAGATGTCTAGGTTTAACCTACACTGGAAATGATCAAGATGGATCTGTGAATAATAAGCATTTCTTAAAGTGGGAGTACTGCAAATTTGCTATTAGTATCAACATATTATGGCTTTTAAGTTATTTCTTGGCAACTTGTTTCACACAGAGGCAGAAATAAAACTGATGGAAATTATCCAGGTGCTGTTCTAAGAAATCCAGTTCTCCAGCGAAGTAGGAAATCAGAGTCAATGTGCATTAAATTAGAAAGTAAATCTTAGCTGTTTGCTATCTTGTCCAGCATTTTTGAAGCCATTTGGGTATGGTGAACAACCAAAGCTATTTGAATGTTGACATTAGTCCAGTCTTTATCTTTTCCGCTTTCCACCATATGGATTGCCTCGACAACAGCTGGAAACGACCGACCAAGGTAGATATTTACACTGCTTGGAGAATATAGCACGTGCCTGAAAAGAATATGATGCCGATGAATATTCTTAGGCACAGAAAACAGATTTGACACATGTCTATAGTTAATATCAAGTCAACTTCATTTGCAGGCGTATCGAAAAGAAAATTGAAGGACTCGAATAGCACAACTTACTTGAACTGCGGTCGCCCTTTTAAGCCAGAAGGAGCTATAAATGATCTCTCAAGTTCCATTATTTGATCATTGAGTGACCTTACTGCCAGCACACTGTGGACAAAAGCATCGCGAGTCATTTTCAAAGTAAAGACGTATTTGAAAAGTCGGGTTGAGGATCTGGAGCCTATACACCTGGAGATAGTCAATAGCTTTCAGGTTCTCTGATTGATTCAATTTGCTATCACTCATGTATTCCTGCTATCAGCTCAGCGAAGAATTGAACTGATGATACTGTAGACCATGATGTTATATCTGCTTTATTAAAATGTTTTGTTTTTTTATTATACATACTACATATGTTGTATTACGTTATTAAAGCGACAGGTAATTTCTCTACCTTTTAACTTTTTGAGCCCTCCCCTTCCCTGGGAAAAATAAAAGTCGGTGCCTATGGCCAAACGTGTTAAATTACGAGAGCTGTATCTCAGTACTGCAGACGAAACTCTGTTGAATATCCAATGTAATCTGTAAAGTAGTGTCGACATTTCCTAGCATCAAACGGGAAAGCGGATCTACGAACAAAAATCGATGAGATGTATTTCGATGATACTTACTCGTTAAGATCAATTTTGTTGATTCTGGTTTGTAGCCTTTGAGCTGATTCTAGAAAGTCCATCGCGGCACGCTTGAGCATTTCTATAGCAAAGTATAAGATGTTAATTTGGAAAAACAAAATCAACAAACAGCTCATGATTGCGAATAAAACAAGTGAAGTGACCAAAGCCTCAAAAACAGGGGGAAGACGTAGCCAGGGGGAGAAACGTAGCCAGAGGGAGACCGAGGGTAACCGTGACTCCCCTTTTCAAGGTTTAGGATTAATTAAGGTGATTCAATTTGAATATGGCTCAAGATTGTGAAGGTCATCCGCCAGCAGTTAGTTGACCAGGTAAGAAGAAAAAGAAAGACAGAAATAAAGAAAGTTGAATTGAGGATAATATGAAGAAATAAGAAACAATAATGCTAATAGCCATTAGTATGCAGTTTAATTCCATCTCATCCTCAGCGTCGCCTCCGATCTCTAGGAAAGATGGTACGTTATAGCTTTAACTGTTGCTATAATGCCGATGCCTTCTCTATTGCATTTCTGTTGGCACTGGCGTAAGCTGCCTTGTTTAGCAGGAGGACTCTGATCACGCCTTGCCCCTCTATCGTCAAAGACCCGAATATTCTGAATCTTAAGTTTCGAGACAATGAATTAAATGGCCTGTCTCTTAGGGAGGGGCAAAATATAATAAAGATGGTAGGCAGTACAGAAGACAGCTTTTTAATGGAAGCGGTGGTCATGTTACTTGGAGAAATTCATGATGAAGGTTATGATGCAATGATAACGATCTGATAAATGGCTGCGTTGAGGAAGTTCCAAGCAATGAGAATGCAATGCCATCTTTCCAGCGTTTGGCTGACTAAATACCGCAAAAAAGACATGCATACTCAGGAAGTAACATCAGCTGTAAATTCACATGCGTAACTAGCTAAGAAAAAGCTGAGCTGCAGAATTCATTTAGGAGATACTACAGAAAAACTTCAGTAAGTATTTATCTAACGAATCGTCAGTTTCTTGCTCGACTTTAAAATTTTGTCGTGAATGTCTAGGAGTGGATCTGAAATTTGGGATCAAGTTTCTTTGTAGAGAAGGTTATTGAAAGTAATTTCAAATTAAAGAATTGATTTATGAAAAAAGGAAAGAGGCAATCGTCGCCTAAAGAAGATGGTTATTGCTAATCGCTTGCTTTTATCAACGAGTTTGTCTGCCAATTTAGCGAAGCGGATAGGTACAGGCATCTTTTTATCGTATTGCTCCGTACCTTAGAGTAAGAGTGAATTAAAAGCTGAATTCAACAAATGACAGTGTTAAATGGAGACAAACCACGACCACGACCACGAAATGTAAGACCGTGTATGGCAACCACACAGTATTGCAATTTGACAACGAGCAAGTAAAAAATTATATCCTTAAAAAGCACAATCTTACGTAGATCGACGCCATTTTTCCTGAGTAGTTCACTGTAGCTCGCCTCGAAACTCTTGACGTAATCAAGGAGATCTTCACAATATCTGGTTGAATTGAATGGCAAAATTGGGCTGTCCAGCAGCTTCAGTGTGTACTTCGTCCATAATTGCGTGATGGCTTTGTTGCACTTGAAGTCAGGATCGACAAAGGACTTCATCCAGTGGTAGTTGTCGTGAATCGAGTGATAGACTGGGTAACTTCCAAGATGCATGCTATTCTAAAAATGAAATTAGGCCCTTGTGTTACTTTATAATTAGGACTAGCCAACCCGGGAATTAGCAAATCTTCTATTGACAGCATCAATAATCTCTGAAACTCTTTCCACGTAATTTGTTTTTGGCAGCAACTGGCTTCATAGGCCAATTTTTTGGCATCTTCAAATCTTCTGAAAGGTTCTTCGTGGCATGTAGTACGGTCATAGGAACATGGATTCCAGGCGTTCCTGAAGACTCTATCAGCGACAAGGGTATGACTGTTTTACTGAAATAGGGACCTTTTGTTGAAGATATTTCAGTGGATTTTAGAGTCTTGAAGCCATAGGTGTGACATCACTTCCTGGTCACTTCAATATCGCTCCACGTGAGAAAGAAACAAAAAGTCGGCCGTCTGAAGAATATGAATATCTCGAAAGGAGACACTTTTGGTTTTAACAGCTTACGCTTGGTAAATACAATTGTGTAGGGAGAAACGATCAAGATATGATGAATAAAACTGCATCACTATTTAGAAAGTCCTCACTTCGTCGTATGTGTATCGGAAGTCCAAAGCAGGCACACCAATAACGGAATAAAATGGAGTAAAGTCGCTCCCTGCTCCAAGTGTATGAATCCTAGTGATAAAATTTATAATTAATTTTCATTTTTATAATTTAATGATCTTAAATTTCATAAACATTTTTGGAATCTAAAGTGGATGATGAGCTCTGCAACGGTAATAGGGAAAACATGAAGTTTTCAAAAACCCTTTTAAGAATGATATTAAATGTCTTCGAACACGGTTCAACTTTGTAGATCCCCTTGTTCTTCTTAGGAATCATGCGGAGGAGCGCTTCCATGGGCTGTGAATAGCCGTAAAACAATGAAGACTTTTTTAACTTAAAAAGAAGCCTATTTTGGAGACCCTGACCTATTTACTCCACACATGCCCCTGTTTTCTTCCTCACAATTGAAGTGTTTCCCTCAAAAAGAGCTCTTGTTGTTACGTCTAACTAACATTAGGCCTAGCATTAATTGTATGGCAAGCTTATTGATAGTTGTATACTAACTTGGGAGAGTTGTTTCTTTTAGGATCAGGGAATTTTGATATCCAGTCATCATAAAGGCTGACATTTGAGTCAGGAACTTTAATCTGTAATTAAAAAGATTAGATAAAGCTTTAGTAAACATAAACAAGATAGAAATACTCTAAAGGAAGCAAACAATGTCGGTCAATTAAACTTTTTATTGATTTCTCTTTTAGAAGTTACCTAGTTTATAGTTTTAATTTAAAATTGGCAAAGAGAACACTAAAGGTTGATAAAAACACATAAATTTGAGCGCCACTACCTTCAAATGATAAGGTTTACTACGCACGTTTATTGCGCACATTCCATTTCCGTTCAAATGACTAGAAAGAGTTGGATGGTATGTCATATCAGACTGTCAGAAAAATAAGAAAACTACTCATGGCTGCACTGCAGGTGCTCATTTAGCCATTTCAGTTGTATGAACTCTAGTCATGGGTGATGTAGGGCAATGGGCGGGCCCCAGAAGAAATGAAGCCGATTGGCTGTGGAAAGCCTCAATACGATGCCACGAGTGACGTCATACACAGGAGGACACTTGAACATGGCGCACACTTGAAACAAAGAGGAAACATATTGTACCAAAATACGATTTGATTAAGAGAGACATATTGGGATCTGAGTTTAACTGCTAGCATGTCCTCTCAAATGATTGGAGATACGTGATCCTACTGTCTTTTCAACATAAAAAATGATTCAAGGCGTTTTCTTAGAGTTCCTACCTCTTTTGCAACATCGAAGAAGGGAGTTGTCAACTGAGGGCTTGATTTCACCTTTAGTGAATAATTGCCTACAATAAAATGCAAGCATTGAGGTCAATAATCAAATTGAATGCTAGAAAAAAATAAGCAAGGATGGAATTAATAAAAATGAATAAAAAAGTTAGCGAGTAAATAAACAAAATGCTAGAAAAAAATAAGCAAGGATGGAATTAGAAAGACAGAATGTAGAAAAATAACGTGGCACATAAGCATACTAGCAAGCAACTTGAAAAATCACGTATGAACAAATATGAAAGTGAGCAGAAAAGGAAGAACAATTGTAAAATGACAATAAAGCAACAAAGAAGCAAAACAATCATCAAATGTGAAAGAATCTGACGTCATTGGTAGGCCTACGGAAGTGATGTTGCTGTTCATGAGGGTGATATGCAACGAACCTTGAACTGCAATGTCTACGTTTATGTACGCAACAGCTCTGTAGCCAAGAATGGCAGCGTATTCCTGTAATCACAGCACATGGTAGCTATTTTATAATAACTTATCAACGCATTTATTTCAATGTAATGAAACCCAATGCAAAGCACGATTACCCCATCGACAGTTTCTGCGAATGGCCCCAAGCAAATTTACAACTTGTACAAGTCTGATACGTCTCCTGGCCCATCATGCTTTGATACTTTCAATGAACAATGTTCTCGTAGGATAGGCTGTGTTTTCTATTAAAATTTGTAAAAAAAATTTACTTCATCTAGATTGTTCCTAGCTTTCGTATATAAATTTAAATAAATCTAGGAGCACAAATGCCAACAAATTTTATTGGTGCATCATTTCAAAACTTTGAGTTTCAAAGATGAACGATGTCATATAATTGTTTTTCAGTTTTTAAGTTTTAAAATATTAAACTGAAACAATTATGCATTCGTTGTATGCATTTATGAAAAAGAACTTAGTTTACCACGGTGCTAGAAACGTAATATAGACATTGCTGATAAATTGAAGAAAATGCACAATTGAGGAGTGAAACATCTTGCATTTCAAAGCACACCAGCCTATATCAAGTCTACTATTCTATGTTTTCATAAAATCCCTGGGTCACTTTTGTCTCTGAGACGCTGACGTCATTTAACATACCTCGACCCACTCTTTCGATCCCATGAGACCATACTCTTCTGCATCCCAGCTGCATACAACCAGTGTTCTTCTCGGTCTCCAGCCTGCAGTTGACCATAAAAGATTCAAAATCATGCATACCTCAGGCCTTAAAATGCCTAACGCTCTTCATACATTTCTAGTGCAGCCTCGCCTACCTCTATCAAAGAATGGTGCGAGATGCCGAAAAATGCTGGCCAGTTACGGTTTTAGATACATCCTCTTCGAAAGAACTCGTCAGATTAAAATAATCAGAGATGACTCTTCTTAGTTATGCTTGGCAGCTTGAATGCCGTTTCGATGAAGACCCGAATGATTGAAGGGCATAATTGCAAGCTTCTCCCTTTCTAGGACGAATGAAGCATGTTAGCCGAACCTTTGATCATTACCTTAAGCGTACGATACTAGCAGAATCTACATGTCTACGAAATCACTTTTGTTACTGAGTGCGTCTCTGCTAAAAGATTTTCCGCATTGTAGCGGTAACATGTACTTTAATCATATACCCTTAAGAAAAAACAATAGCGTTGTTATGACTACACCAGCTCCCTGTGGCATTTTTGGCATCGAAGGCAACAAACCATTTCAAACATCAACGACTACAATCACAATGTTATTTATTTGCTGGAACTTATTCGCTATACCAGAATTTGCCCACCAGTCATTCAATTCATTCAGGAATCGATCGAACGATCCCCGAAGATTCAATTCATCGCTATTCAAGTCAAACGAGCTCCGACCAGGTTTGCGCCTGACCGTGGTTATTAACACGTGGTATGCTCCTTACCAGCGCCCTTGATTTCGCCAATCACCCTGGACGTCTCCACCAACGCAGAGGTTGCACTGGACGGATCTCCGCCACCATACACCCAGGCATCGCGGTGGTTTCCAATAAGCACCAGTCTGTCTGCGTTAGAAAGTGAATGCAGTGAGCATGGAATCTCGGGAAGACTGTATAATGAATGCTTGAGTGGCATGACATAGAGCACCGAGATATTTGATACTCCTGGTGCATAAACCTTTATATAAATAGGCCTTGGCATGCGTGTATATCACATCATCAATGTACTGAAAGTGGCGAATCATCGATTCCTAAGTACACAACAGTTTAGCTATTTAGCTTGGCTGAATAAACTTAGGGGAAATTAAGTAAAGAATTGCTATCATCGGCAACAAATATGACACAGTTGCATCCTATAGAATTATACGAAAACCACTATTGCCTAAAAGTACTCTCTTCAAAGTGAAACTTGAATGTCCTAAATATTTTCTTTCCCATTAATATTCCAGAGGTTTACATTGTGTACATGTGGACCTTCTTTGAATAGAAACGAATGCCCGTCTGCCAGAGGTGTTAAGCTTTTAATGTTGCTGATTAGCCTCTTTCCTACAGACTCTAACCAACATTTACATATTCATTTCTACATTGCTAAAGATGATCCTCCCACCTGGCTCTTCCTTGCCATAGATTGTGCCAATGACGTTGTAAATGTACCTATCCACTAGTGGCACATCAACAGTAAGTCGGACTTTGCTGCAATAAAGGAGACCAATGTAGACAACAACCACAGCTGCATCGCAACTGAATAATCAACCGATATTCTGTATTCAAATTTTACAAGTGCTTTTAACATAAAAGGCTTTTTGATAAATCAGAAATGATTTGTTAGAGATAAAGCTTAGGATACACGTGTTGATGAAAGAAACAATATTGGAAGCGTCTTGAAAAAGACTCATCGTTTAAAATGTATGAAGGAATAAATAGAAGCGTGTCCTGCTTACAATTTTGCCTTTGATGTAATCTTGTATGTGACATTCAGTCCGCCAAGCCATCCTTCGAGAGGGGGTTCCTTGCCGTCTAGGAAGCTTTATGATGAGACAGATAGTTAATGAGTTTGTGCTAAGGGAAGGAGTAATACTCAAACACTGAGCACAGGGAAGCAGCATATGTGCTAGCAGTAAACGTCTTTACACAATTCCTTTAAATTCATGTAATAATCTTCTGTTTACACCCACAGTGCAATGTAAATAACTGTTACTGGAGTTAAAGACTTTAACTAACGCTGATTTACATATACAACAAAGTGTCTTCCCAGCTCATATATTTCTAAAGAAATAAAGTTAATAATATCTGTAAGTAGTCTACTGATGATGGCATCAAACTTCAAAATGGTTTTTTTAAATGTCGCACACATACCCGCTTATAGCAAAACACAGTAAGCCAACATTTTTGTTGGTCACTTTGGAAACTTTGTTATAGAGACCATAAGCAAAGTGTTACCTTAAAAGTTTCGTTGCGTGCTGTTGACTAATTGGTTGGCAAGGAATCTTGTGGAGAAATTTCACGTCGTCGGCTTTCATCCTGAACATACCCTCTATCAAATGAATAAGGAGTAAATCGTTAGAATTTTTTGTCTTGAAACAGTTTAATAGCATTTAACAATATTATGCTTGCTGTTTTAACAACCTTTCTGAAAAAGCAATTAATAAAAGATTTGATCTGGGATAAGCGACGAAAAGATTTCTTTGATTAAATTTAAATCGATCCAGTCGTCAGAAGGTTTTTGCCAACCACTTGACCCAATACCTTCACAATATGACGTCATAGATACCTGTTGATGGATATCCGGGGGATAGTGGATCCCCCTTTTGCTTCAATATGTTTCCCCTCTGAATTGCTGTGTCAGGCAAGAACCAGCTATTCGGGTAATTCACACTAGAACTGAAGTCTAGTGGATCCGAAAATAGGATCACTCCTTTAGCACCAGCGTTCTCAGCAAAATTCACCTGAAAATATACTTGAAAATAGTAGAAATTTTGTCTAACCTAATGCTATCAACCATTTCTCAGCACCTTTGATTGAATTTTTGGATTTATTACATTTTTATTCCAAGGAAATTATAGAAACTTTTTCTCAAGTTTCTTAGTAAAGTGATGAAGTCGTTGATAATTTATCTTATAGTTGCTTTCAGTTTTTGAAACTCTAAAAACTGATTATTTGTGCTAACAAACTTACAACGCAAAATATTCCTTACCTTATCGCCTCTAAAATTCTTTCCATATCTGCAGATGACAATTTTTCCTTCGAGACTAATATTCATATCTTTGATCTCTTTAAAATCCTTGTCCGTTCCATAATTCACGTACACCAACTCGCCCTGTTGGTGATACGAGTTTAAAGATTACTGTTAAGCTGAGTTTGGATTATTAAAAACTGTCCCAAACGATATCAGTTTTACTCTCAACCTGCATAACCAAGAGCGCATGCTATTCTTTCAATGTGCATTTTGCGACAATGAGTTGCACACCACCAACATAAGCTGGGAAAATTCTATGAGATGCAGAACTGCATGTCTACATCGGCTGCAGTAATTAAGCTAATTGCTAATCATCATTATCGGACTGGCTGAAAAATTTTAACCGGCCATGAAGAACTCAAACAAGCCTTGATAGGGGGGGACAGAAAATTAAGGGGTGCGGTGTAGTCAAGTGAAAATTATACGATCATCAATTGACTTTAACATAAATAACATGGCAGGTGGGCCAGTTCAGTCCACCATTGATGATACTCAGATATGATGCTTCATACTTTGCATTTGTTTTTACCAAGGGTATCCAATAATTGTAACAACTTTCTTATTCATGAAAAATTATGATTTTAGCTTATTATGTTAGATGTTAATTGTGATTCACCTCTGCTTGCCCAGAAGCAGTATAAGCATTGAATGGGTAAATTTCTCTTGGATCGCCCTCGGAATCATGCAGAGGCTTTTCAGTGATGGTCTCATGGTAAAGCACCGTTCCATTACCATCGTACAGGCTAACATTCCCCGGCGACCTTGGAACCGATAACAAAGCTTGATATTTCTTCAGTTCTACTTTGTCGAACCCAAATTTTCGAAGCTGGTCTGCTAGATATTTTGCCTGTTCATACGATTCTTTCGAGCCACCAACATGCGGGACCGAGGTAAAGTACCTATAAAAGAGACCAAGGTCCATTAAGCGTGACAAATAGCACACCTGGGCTAGAATGCATGCTCTTTACTGTAATAAAAATCATTTGTAGATTGGCAGAGGGATTCGATCGCAATATTGTTGGTTACCAGAAAATGAAGCAACTGAAAATGCTAGCAAGAAGCACTCAAAACCACTTATCTCAGGGTCTCATCTCCAGAAACAGCAGAACAACACCGCTCCCCATAAGCAATGTTTGAGAGTATCCTAAACACCTTATATTACAGAGGTATCGAATAAACTTGAGAAGTTTTTGTGAATAAAAATAATGTTTGAGGGGGGAGAAGGAAAAAGCATGTACGACTTTAAAAAGGCCAGATATTGTGTTGGCTGTGCTCAAAATTTGGAGTATTCTATTTCTAAACGCTGTTGGAGAAAAAGGAAAGATAAATTATTCTGATTTTATTCAAAAGCCGTTAATTCTTTGCAATAAAAATATGCCTTGGATTTAAAAAAGTTTGCACCTGTAGGCAATCAAAGTTTCTTAGGAGATCTTTCAGTTGATGCAACTATTGAGTGCTGAGGCTCACTTTAAATGAAGCACTTTGATAATTTCAACACAATAGACTGATTATCTAAAGAACACTTTAAGGAATATCTTATTCAAGTCTTTTCGGGTGTTAATTTACCGTGGGCAATGGCCACTTGTTAGCTGATTAAATAAAACCTGCTGGAAAGCTCAGATGCAAATAATTAGAAAAGACCTTGCTTTGAACAAGGCTATGTTTACTAAGATCAAGAATCAAGATTGGATTGGTCGAGATTTGAATGTCCCGTCAAGCTGTGTTTTTGATGCATCCACAGATCAAAGATCTCAATAAACTTGAGTTTCATCTTGTTAAGAAAAATCAACTAGGCTTCTATTAACATGCCGGCTAAAGAGAGTTCAATTAAAAGATTTTGCGTATATAGCTTTAGCAAGTTGCTGCTTTCTGGCCTTTTGCCAAACATTGCGGTATTTTTTCTGCATAAGGTGATATATAGCAAAACAATACAAGGCTATTTGGATTCAATGTATACGTCAATATTCAGGTTTCTTTTATGTGAATCGAGGCGACAAGCAACTGTTTGGTAACATCAAAGTCATCTATCGGACGCGTAATTATGCCAAACATAAATCAAGCATCAAAGTACTTTGAATTTTGACGAAAATTGTTGTTTTTTTATATTATTCATCGAGTATCTTTTTAGCATTTTCAGCAGGTTTCAGTCCCATAAATACTAGAAAAAAGATGAAATTTCAACAGTATGCACAAAGGCATATAAAAAGAGTTTTAAAGACATAAAGAATGAGGTATGATGCATGCCAAACTTGCCATAAAAATTATCATAACCATCAAAGCACCAACCTACATCCTTACAAGTCACCATAGGATAACTCAAAAAGGTGCTTTTATAAAGAAAAGTATCTAGTTTCAATATACTTAAGGCAAAAGTCATTTTTCGTTATTTTTCTCGAAGGAAAGAAGGCCTTGTAAATACAAGAAACTCAGATGACGAAATATTCATGAAACGCCAATGCAAGATGAAGCTTGTCTGTTTGCCTACATTAACACAACGCAGTGGCGAAAAGAAAATAAGTTGTTTGTATTTACCTGAAAAAATTCTCGATACTCGTACTAGAAACAGCTTCAGCCGCTTGGTCGTGGTACTCTCTTTTCGGGTCTCCAGCTTCGCGCCTCTGAAGTTTTCCTGTCACCTGGGTAAATGCATCATAATTGCCAAACTTTTCGTTTACAAAGTAGCCTAGCAAAAATGCTGAAACAGTTGTTAGTAAGGTCAAGAAAATGTTCAACTTGTGCCCGCCACAGAACCCTCGCATCATGTTATTAAAGTTATGAATTCCAATCTTATTTATTTTATATTTGAATACAGTCTCATTCTAAAGATTTTCTGAATCATTTCTCAGCAACTGAGAAAACCTTCCGGGCCCACTAACGCGGAACAGCGCACAGGAATTTGGGTACCATGCTTACGGTCACCCACTCACCAGCTCAAAGATTCGCGCGCATCGATGAGCAACCCTTGCTGATTGGCTTTCCAGATAAGAAGCGTTGATTATAGGCACCCTTGGACATGTATTGCAAAAGAGTCGGAGATCGACAGAAAACTCAATGGAAATCAACGGGAAATTCAATCTGCTATTTCCAGGGGCTTCCTATTCCAGGAAGGCTAGTTACCAGTTCCCCCGTCTGTGTCCATAAATGCCTAAAAGCCTGGCGATAGAACGGGTGAAGAAGCCGTACAAACAGTGGTTTTTGAATAGCTTGTTCATTTGAAATTGTATCTTAAAGTAAACAATGCGTCATAGGGATGACCTTACAAATATCACGATGACTTATTCTTGCACTGCAAAATCAGTGAATCGTCAGTTTCATCACATCAACATTGGTGTTATGTTTCTCATCTTTGAGAGATTCCTATCCTTGTAAAGCCATCTCCATGAACTACTACTACTTCTCCAAGAATAACAAGTAAACTACTGATCGTGTTTCCCAAATTTTTCCATCTCTAGAAAAGATTATCTGATCGAGATGCGAGAGAATCTAAAGGGAACGCCTTGGCAAGAAAACTCTTTTCTTTTCATTTACTATGCTCCATCCTATAGTGCTTTTGCAATTAAAATAAATATCAAATTCAACCTGTATTATTTAAAATATGTGTACATTAATCACAAATATAGATGCAAGACCATCGAAATGATATGAATACTCAAATTGGAAGTTGAAAACTATTTGTAATTACACATGGAGTTTGTTCACAAATTATCGAGAACTGCCAACTGGATGCTGATTCTAGGAGGGCCGTTTATCGTTTTGCTTCCCAGACTGGTTTAAAGTAAATCGTATCTGCTTTTGACGTTAGTTCTCATAATGTGGCAAAGTGAAAAATATCTAGGAGAGTCAGTGATTTCAAAGTTACGCATGAACATGACGAATACCAGAAGGCATGTCCAAATAGCAATGTTCACGTGCGCAGAAGTAAGGTGAGGTATTGATGAAGTTTTCGAATCAACGGTGGTATAATTATAAACCACAAAATGTGTCAGTATGGTTATTACCTGGAAAAGCAAGGGCCTCAGGCAAAAACCTTATGGGCATCGTCCCATACCAGCGACGTCTCCTTTCTTGTTCAACAACGTTGTACTTGAATGCATAAAAAACGATACCAGAGCCTTGGGTGTTAATAGTCATACATTACATCAGTTGAGTATTCATACCAGAACTCAACGTTGATCAGAGAGAGTATTGGGCACATGGCGTTCGTCAGTCTCTCTGGTGAGGTTTCTCGTGAAGCTTGCACCTTCACGGTTTTTGGAACAGACTTGTCTCATGGTAGACCATTACTCCAGAAACCGAGTGACGTAACCATCTCTGAGGTGATAAAAAGGGTTATAGACGAGCCGAAGCAGTTGTCATTGCAACAACTGGTCGTACCGCAATACCGTTTTCACACGGCCTACCGACAGTAGACGAACTCCGATTGCTTAACTTGTTAATAAAGAAGTATATAAGTGGATCTAGGCTTATATTGGTGTAGAAAATTAAACTCAAGACACACCTGTAGACAGGTCCTAAGTCTTTACGAAAAAGAAAGACAACGAACGGAATCTGGCATATTAGAAACACCACTGTCACGGCAACAGAATGGAGATAGACCTTTCGGTTGGAGCGCTGCGATTGCGCGGAAGAGTGACGACTTCTCATGTAGTAGCACAAGAACGAATAACAGAGAACAAGTACACTGCCGGATGAGACAATGACACATTGCAGTGGGAATGTGTTTGGATATGAGTTCCAGGGGTAGCTAATGAACACGGAAGCGATCCAGATGAAGGGAAGCAGCCACAAGCAGTGTTTTCGTTTGAAGCACAGTCGATATTTGATTGGCTTAGAAACAGCAAACAGCCTTTGAATGGCGATGAAGGAAACATGGAATGCTGAAGATGATACCGCAAAAGTCATAACAATAACCCCAATTGTGTCATGTGATTCGTCGATCAAGTCGAAAAGAACCATGTGTTGTAACACTCCATAAAGCATGGCTCCAATTGCTGCAACAGTATCCGCGATGCACAGGCTAAAAACAGAGACATCAAAAGGAAGAACAAACTGCTTTGCACGAACCATGCTAGCCACTTGGAGAAAGTTGACGACTAGGCCTATGCAACCTAGCGTGATGCTCCCATAGGCTTCTACCTCCAAAATCACTTCCATGGTATTGGCAGATCCCAATCAACGACTTGATTTATCAAAATCGATTGCTCTTTGTTTTTGAGAGTCCCTTTCAAACAATGTGAATTCCAATTTGCACGTCTTGTGTGATTGTTCGGTACTAAACTTTACAAGCTAACTGACTTCGTAGATCAATAACGGGTTTCTTTAAAAAATTGTGAGCTGCAAAGATTCATTTTCGTTGTCGACCGTAATGCAAACAAATTTACACAGGCGTTGTCGGGAAACGCTCCTTCAACTAGGTAGCAATTGAATGAAGATATTGAAATGCAGACAGAACTCCGTCAACGATCAATCTCAGCACCTGTTGGATGAAGTCGGCTAGAGCACATCTTGAAGAAGTTCAATTACCCCTCTCTTTAATTTTTTGTGAGGATACACAAAGAAAAATTGCGTGATACTGTAGAGGTATTGATATTTCACAAGCACCAGTAATTAGGAAGTTGGGCCTTGTTATACAGGCCTTTTTACAAGAATAAAGTCTATAGGAATTTCGAGTCTCAAAATTGCTAAAATTTATAAAAAATTGATAAATAATTTGAACCTCAACCTTCAAGATTAAACTTTTCCTTATTCTGAGTTTTCTTTCACATTCAAATAGCAGAACATTCAAGGTACAAAATTATATTGAATTTGAAACTTACAGTCATGTGAAAAAAGGAGAAAAAATCATTTGTAAAGGGAGTTTTCCAAAATTTCTTTTTCAGATCTCTTAGTTAAGGTCTGAACATTGGTGGCCAGTTAAGCCGATTATAGTCGATTTGCAGTTGTGGTCTATTTACATCATGGCATGGCGCATCCACGTATACAACATACTGCTGTGGTTATTTAGACATGCTTATTGATCTTGAAGCTACTAGTGACTTGAGACTCTGAGGTTTACGAATGTGCCTTGCAAGTGCGATCTGTGAAATACCATTTACTACGGACTTAAAATTCCTCTACATACAGGTACGAAAGTCTATATTGTACCCAAGGAACAAATCAAACGGCTGAAAAATTTGCACACATCCAGGACATATGTCTGACAGGCAGTGGCGGACACAGGAATTAATTTGAGTGGGCGCCAAAGAGGGGGGATGGGGGCGCAGCCCCAGGGAATTTTTTAGAGACCACGCCCTTAAAATCGCGGGAGATAGTGGCAACGCCCATATTCATTAGCGAAATGAGCTTGTCGAGAGAAAAGAAGATGAATGAAATGTTAAGATATAAAGCAAAGTATAATGAAAAGATCGATGAAATACACTCTAAAATGTTTGCTTCCTGTTTCCCAAATGGTACAATAACAACCATTTGTATTATCTGCTTGAAGCAGAGGTCTCGTGGGGTGCCACCCACTCTCTGTTGCAGGGTTTATTTGTTGCAGCAGCAGCTCTTTAAAACTGGGTAATAATTGACAAGGCAAGGCAAATATCAATGATCAGCAACAGTTCTTTAAAACACTGTAATAACTGACAAGGCAAATATCAATTTCTTGCTTTATTCCTTTATTCTTAATTCCTTTATTCTTGCTTCAGAATGACCAATTTTCTTTGCAAAGACTAAACATGGAACACAAAAACACCCATTTGAACATTTTGAATAAGCAAGCCAAGGAAAATCATTCAGCCAACTGAATAGGAATTTTCTGGATTTGCCAGACTCCAGTTTAAGAGGAAATTAAAAATCTTGTGGAGGGACCCAACCTAAGAAATCTGCAAGCTCAGAATCATCTAGTAGATGATTTCCAGAAAAGACAAAGTGGCCAATTGATATAAAAAGAACTAACACTTCCAGAAAAAAAGAGGAAAGCAAGGTTTTTTTAGGGGTTGCTGAGTCACCACTGATACAATCAAACTCTTGTATTCCCTTTGCTCCCTTGGAAATACTTTTTTCCAATCAGTTGATGATTTCTTTAGAGAGTCTTTTGGGAGGCAGATTCAACTTTGTTTGAACAAATTTAGGTGCTGATACAGAAGCATGGGATTTACATGTTTTGCCTTGAGAATCTTCACCAATAAGAAGTATTGGGACAAAGTCGTTTTGATTAAAAGTATAATGTGAAGCTGTGCTGACATATCCACACCTTGTCCAAAGAATGTGAACCAATTGCTGACCTATAACATCTGTAACAAATTGTGGCAATATTTCTCTGTTTAAAAAATGATTAGTTGCATTGTTGCCTTTAGGGTAATGGGAATAGATTTTGGTGGAAGTAGCAGAATAGACAAACAAATGAAGACCAAGGTGCAAGGATGGTTTGCATAAAATTCAGAATTAACAAATAATTCAATGGCTGTGAGAATTCTTAGAAATGAACTGAGACTTTCATTTCCACATAAAGCAATAGAGCAAACATTAAAAAGACAATTCCCATCACCAGTTGTTCTAAAATGAAAAATTATTGCACTCTGATAGTCAAATTATCATAACACAAAAGCTTTTAGTTTGCTGTATGCATATGCCTGGTAATATGATGATGGGAAAAGACCACCAAGGATGCAGGAACTATGGAATGGAGTGCAAAAATAATTACTTCAGCTCATACTATGTGTAAATTAATACTAATACTCATGGGGTGCCAAGGAGGAGGGCTCATCTTCCTTGACCTTGTTGAAATTCAGGGTGACTTCAGGCTGGCAGGTCAATGAATGAATTCTGAGCTGGTAACCGTCTATTGTGTGAATGAGCAGTTTCAATGATTTTATATACACAACATACAATATTCAACACAAATAGGAAAGATAGGTGTGGCATTTAGAAGTTGCCAAAGTGTGACTTTTAGGACAGTACCCCTGCTCATAGTTATAGACCTAACCGTGCATTTTGTCAGTCTCGGGTTTTTTACAGTTTTATAAGAGAGTGTCTTCGTTAAATTTAGCAAGGCTTCATAGTCAGAAACAAAAAATCTTAAGGAACCTTGCCGCAAATACTTTGCTCTCCTTTTGAGCAAGAGAAAACATTGAATATTTCATATCCTCGTTCACAAATCCTGTGGAAACCGAGTACTCGGGAAGTTTTGAAATATCAAAGTTCTTTACCTCGATAACCTTTTAATGTGACTTTTTCATTTTGTCTAAAGTTCGGTAATCTTCACCTACAAGTGCTGCAAGAAGCTCCTCGTAGTCACGCTCTAACGTCGCCATTATGAGCACGGAAGCACGGATGGTCAGCCGTCAGACCCTTTCGTACATTGGAATGGAAACCTGAAATGGGTTCCAAGAGGGTTCCTTTGTTTGTGGCTAAAACAATCTATTACAATTAATTGCCATGACTACGACAGGGTTCCTTTCTTTCAAAATACAATATGGTACAATCAGCTGCCATGGCTACGACAGGGTTCCTTTCTTTAGAGGAATATAATACGCTACAAAAGATCACCATAGCTACGACAGGGTTCCTTTCTTTTATAATACCATATTTAAAGACTACATAATGCCGTATAAGGAATCCATATTGCCTGAGTGCAGACTTAACTATCCGTTACGAAGGAGAGCCAATACGGAACCTAGAATCCATATTATATTGAACCAGTAAAAGGCAATCAACCTTTCACGACAACCTTCACAAAGGTAATCGGTGATGGAGTCTTTTTAGGTAACTAATCTAAGGAATTTGTTCTTAAGAAAATCTGACAGGGTTCCGGAACCCTTGGAACCCGGTCTGGATCCGCCACTGCTGACAGGGCGGATCCGTTAGCAATCTTTGCGCGAGCATAAGTCAGATTTTCTCAAACAATTTCCTTTTGCATCAATTAACGTCACCCAATGTCACAAACATTCTTCCTGTTCTCTGGAATTTCATCACAACCTATTGCCGCTATTGATGTTGCTTCGTAAGCCAATCCCAAGCAAGTTGAGCTATGCTGAATTTGGTGCGAGCATAGGTGAAATTTGAACTGTCGAATAAGAAGCCGAGTTGACCTATGCAATTGTTGTAGAAAGTGTCCAATAAAATCCAGTGCAGACTCAAATAGCCAATCAAGATACAAGTTGACCTATGCAATTGTTGTTAAACTGTCCAATAAACAGATAGACTGACCTATGCAATTGTATTCGCCACCGCTGTCGCGTTCAATCTTGAAAATGTCAACAATAGCCCTTGCGATTTCCGTTCTGTGAATGTGACGCATTCTTAACAGAAAACAGGGATCAAGGCCTTGTTAGATTTTAATATATGATTTTAGCGCTGACCACTAACAAAAATTCTGATCATAAATAGTATTCACATAAAAGGGGTGTGGCCTACATTTTAGGCAGCCTGAAGGGCGGGGCTCTAAAAATATTCCCTTCCTTTGCTGTAGTCAGATTTCTCCCTGAATCCGCATCTGCTATGGTAACCAAATTATGTCTCAAAATTTATACATTTGCTTTGGTCTGTCTTTTATAGCTAAATACAGCTATGAGAAGGAAAAACATTGTTTGCCAATTTTTGATAGGGTATAGTTTCAAGAAGAGGAGTAATTCTGAGACACACTTTGGTAGCTTAGGATCTGCACTTCCTGCTGGTATAAGCCAGATTTTGGTGGCGCAAATGCAAGGGTACAAAATAGCCTTTGAAGGTGGTACACTGATTGAAAGTAAACAATGCGCCATAGGGATGACGTTACAAATATCACGATTACTTATTCTTGCACTGCAAAATCAGTGAATCGTCAGTTTCATCACATCAACATTGGTGTTATGTTTCTCATCTTTTGAGAGATTCCTATCCTTGTAAAGCCATCTCCATGAACTACTACTACTTCTCCAAGAATAACAAGTAAACTACTGATCGCGTTTCCCAAATGTTTTCATCTCTAGAAAAGATTATCTGATCGAGATGCGAGAAAATCCAAAGGGTTTATTAATTACTTACGTGACTTTATGTTTTTTCTAAACGATTAACCTTGAACACCCTGGCAAGTAAAACTCTTTTCTCTTCATTTACAATACTCAATCCTATACTGCTTTTTCAATTAATATAAATATTAAATTCAACCTGTATTATTTAAGATATGTGTAAATTAATCACAAATGTAGATTCAAAAATATTCTTCTGACCTCTCGAAATGATATGAATATTCAAATTGGAAGTTGAAAACTATTTGTAATTACACATGGAGTTTGTTCACAAATTATCGAGAACTGCCAACTGGACGCTGATTCTAAGAGGGCCGTTTATCGTTTTGCTTCCCAGACTGGTTTAAAGTAAATCGTATCTGCTTTTAACGTTAGTTCTCATAATGTGGCAAAGTGAAAACTATCTAGGAGTGTCAGTGATTTCAAAGTTGCGCATAAACACGACTAATACAAGAAGGCATGTCCAAATAGCAATGTTCACGTGCGCAGAAGTAAGGTGAGGTATTGATGAAAGTTTTCGAATCAACGGTGGTATAATTATAAACCACAAAATGTGTCAGTGTGGTTATTACCTGGAAAAGCAAGGGGCTCAGGCAAAAACCTTATGGGCATCGTCCCATACCAGCGACGTCTCCTTTCTTGTTCAACAACGTTGTACTTGAATGCATAAAAAACGATACCAGAGCCTTGGGTGTTATTAGTCATACATTACATCAGTTGAGTATTCATACCAGAACTCATCTTTGATCAGGGAAAGTATTGGGCACATGGCGTTCGTCAGTCTCTCTGGTAAAGTTTCTCATGAAGCTTGCACCTCCACGGTTTTTGGAACAGATATGTCTCATGGTAGACCATTACTCCAGAAACCGAGTGACGTAACCATCTGACATGACAAAAAGGGTTAAAGACGAGCCGAAGTCGTTGTTGTTGCAACAACTGGTCTTACCGCAATACCGTTTCCACACGGCCTACCGACAGTAGACGAACTCCGACTGCTTAACTTGTTAATAAAAAAGTATATGAGTGGATCTAAGCTCATATTGATGCAGAAAAGCAAAAACATGGCACACCTGTAGACAGGTCCTAGGTCTATATGAAAAAGATAGACAACGAACGGAATCTGGCATACCAGAAACACCACTGTCACGGCAATAGAATGGAGATAGACCTTTCGGTTGGAGCGCTGCGATTGCGCGGAAGAGTGATGGCTCCTCATGTAGTAGCACAATAACGAATAACAGAGAACAAGTACACTGCCGGATGAGACAATGACACATTTCAATGACAATGTGCTTGAATATGAGTCCCAGGGGTAGCTAATGAACAAGGAGGCGATCCAGATGAAGGGAAGCAGCCACAGGCAGTGTTTTCGTTTGAAGCACAGTCGATATTTCATTGGCTTAGAAACAGCAAACAGCCTTTGAATGGCGATGAAGGAAACGTGGAAAGCTGAAGATGATATCGCAAATATCATAACAATGGCCCCAATGACCTCATATGGTTCGAGGACCAAGTCGAAAAGAACCATGTATCGTAACACTCCAGAAACTATGGCCCCAATTGCTGCAACAGTATCCGCGATGCACAGGCTAAAAACAGAGACATCGAAAGGAAGAACAAACTGCTTTGCATGAACCATGCTAGCCACTTGGAGAAAGTTGACGACTAGGCCTATGCAACCTAGCGTGATGCTCCCATAGGCTTCTACCTTCAAAATCACATTCATGGTATTGGCAGATCTCAATCAACTTGATTTATCAAAATCGATTGCTCTTTGTTTTTGAGAGTCCCTTTCGAACAATGTGAATTCCAATTTGCACGTCTTGTGTGATTGTTCGGTACTAAACTTTACAAGCTAACTGACTTCGTACAGCAATAACGGGTTTCTTTAAGAAGTGGTGAGCTGCAAAGATTCATTTTCGTTTTCATTTTCAACTAGGTAGCAATTGAATGAAGAGATTGAAATGCAAACAGAACTCCGTCAGCGATCAATCTCAGTACCTGTTGGATGAAGTCGGCTAAAGCACATATTGAAGAAGTTCAATTACCCCTCTCTGTAACTATTTGTGAGGATACGCAGAGAAAAATTGCGCGGTACTATAGAGGTATTGATATATATCACAAGCACCAGTAATTAGAAAAGTTAATTGGTCAATTATAGCCAATCACGCGCACTGCTTAGCACCCTCAAGTGTTTTCGATCCGCCTCTGGCTGTTTATTCGGTCAGCTTTTGGTTATTTTCTGACGTTTGCATACTCTGAGGAGTGTCGGACGAAAAAAATACTTTAAGTATGAGAAAACTAGTTCCGCTTTTTCTAGCAATTGTGAAATTTGATATTTTGTTTTCTTCTTGTTGAAATTGATGACGGAGCAGCAAATAAAAAATCTTAATATTTTTCTTTGATGTAAAGGCGAATTTACATCTAGTGTTGGGCAAGGATAATTTAAGAATAATTTTAGGCTCAAAATCGAAAATTTTTAAGAATATTGAGGCTCGGAAGATAATCAGGTATTCTTAAAAGAAAAGTGTGTACTCCCAAACCCTTTGTTGAAGTTTGGAATAGGAACAAATTTCACTTGATGTTAAAGAAGGCATGGGTGTCATCACACAAACATCTCGCGCAGCTGGTTTGCACAATGAATCAATGAAAAATGTGCTGTCATACAATTGTGCATTTGACACAGCAGAGCATTTGAAGGCATCTCCAGAAAAACAAAAATCATAATTCAAGGTTACGGTGAACATTTTCTGGATGAAAACATCAATTTTTGAGTTTTCTTTCACATTCAAATAGCAGAACATTCAAGGTACACAAGTTTAGTTTAAAATAAATCGTATCTGCTTTTGACGTTAGTTCTCATAATGTGGCAAAGTGAAAACTATCTAGGAGAGTCAGTGATTTCAAAGTTACGCATAAACACGACTAATACCAGAAGGCATGTCCAAATAGCAATGTTCACGTGCGCAGAAGTAAGGTGAGGTATTGATGAAAGTTTTCGAATCAACGGTGGTATAATTATAAACCACAAAATGTGTCAGTGTGGTTATTACCTGTAAAAGCAAGGGGGTCAGGCAAAAACCTTATGGGCATCGTCCCATACCAGCGACGTCTCCTTTCTTGTTCAACAACGTTGTACTTGAATGCATAAAAAACGATACCAGAGCCTTGGGTGTTATTAGTCATACATTACATCAGTTGAGTATTCATACCAGAACTCATCTTTGATCAGGGAGAGTATTGTGCACATGGCGTTCGTCAGTCTCTCTGGTAAGGTTTCTCGTGAAGCTTGCACCTCCACGGTCCTTGGAACAGACATGTCTCATGGTAGACTATTACTCCAGAAACCGAGTGACGTAACCATCTCTGACGTGATAAAAAGGGTTATAGACGAGCCGAAGCCGTTGTCATTGCAACAACTGGTCTTACCGCAATACCGTTTTCACACGGCCTACCGACAGTAGACGAACTCCGATTGCTTAACTTGTTAATAAAGAAGTATATGAGTGGATCTAAGCTTATATTGATGCATAAAAGGTAATACATGGCACACCTGTAGACAGGTCCTAGGTCATTATGAAAAAGATAGACAACGAACAGGACCTGGCATATTAGAAACACCACTGTCACGGCAACAGAATGGAGATAGACCTTTCGGTTGGAGCGTTGCGATTGCGCGGAAGAGTGATGGCTCCTCATGTAGTAGCACAAGAACGAATAACAGAGAACAAGTACACTGCCGGATGAGACAATGACACATTGCAGTGGGAATGTGTTTGGATATGAGTTCCAGGGGTAGCTAATGAACACGGAAGCGATCCAGATGAAGGGAAGCAGCCACAGGCAGTGTTTTCGTTTGAAGCACAGTCGATATTTCATTGGCTTAGAAACAGCAAACAGCCTTTGAATGGCGATGAAGGAAACGTGGAATGCTGAAGATGATACCGCAAATATCATAACAATGACCCCAATGCCTCCAATGACTTCATATGATTCGTCGACCAAGTCGAAAAGAACCATGTATCGTAACACTCCAGAAACTATGGCTCCAATTGCTGCAACAGTATCCGCGATGCACAAGCTAAAAACAGAGACATCGAAAGGAAGAACAAACTGCTTTGCACGAACCATGCTAGCCACTTGGAGAAAGTTGACGACTAGGCCTATACAACCTAGCGTGATGCTCCCATAGGCTTCTACCTTCTCCAAAATCACTTCCATGGTATTGGCAGATCTCAATCAACGACTTGATTTATCAAAATCGATTGCTCTTTGTTTTTGAGAGTCCCTTTCGAACAATGTGAATTCCAATTTGCACGTCTTGTGTGATTGTTCGGTACTAAACTTTACAAGCTAACTGACTTCGTACAGCAATAACGGGTTTCTTTAAGAAGTGGTGAGCTGCAACGATTCATTTTCGTTTTCATTTTCAACTAGGTAGCAATTGAATGAAAAGATTGAAATGCAAACAGAACTCCGTCAGCGATCAATCTCAGTACCTGTTGGATGAAGTCGGCTAAAGCACATCTTGAAGAAGTTGAATTACCCCTCTCTTTAATTATTTGTGAGGATACGCAGAGAAAAATTGCGCGGTACTATAGAGGTATTGATATATCACAAGCGCCAGTAATTAGAAAAGTTAATTGGTCAATTATAGCCAATCACGCGATCTGCTTGTCACCCTCTAGTGTTTTCGATCCGTATCTGGCAATTAATTCGGTCAGATTTTGGTTATTTTCTGACGTTTGCATACTCTGTGGAGTGTCGGATGAAAAAGTACTTGAAGTATGCGAAAACCGCTTTTTCTAGCAATTGTGAAATTTGATATTTTGTTTTCCTCTTGTTGAAATTCATGACATAGCAGCAAATAAAAAACTTAATATTTTTTTTTTGATCTAAAGGCGAATTTACTTACATCTTGTGTTGGGCAAGAATAATTTAAGATTAATTTTAGGCTCCAAATCGAAATTTTTTAAGGATATTGAGGCGCGGCAGAAAATCTGGTATTCTTAAAAGAAAGTGTGTACCACACGGCCAGGATAAATGTCTGGTAACCAAAGTGTGTCTCAGAATTTATACATTTGCTCTGGTCCGTTTTTTATGGCTAAATACAGCTATGAGTGGGAGTAAAAATTGTTTGCCAATTTTTGATAGGGTCTAGTTTCAAGAAGAGGAGGAATTCTGAGACACACTTTGGTAGCTTAGGATCTGCACTTCCTGTTGGTATTAGTCAGATTTTGTTACCTCAAACACAAGGGTACAAAATAGCCTTTGAAGGTGGTACACTGATTTAAGTAATAAATTTGTTTGTAAAGTTTTTTATACAGCATTTGCCAATTATTTTTTTATGGTTTGAATTACCATGTTCTTTTTCATCGAATGATGTATAGTTTAATCTGATTTGGTTAAAAGTTATGGTTTTAGGGAGAGAGAAACCAAATATTATGTCAGAAACTTTTACAGTAACCTTAGGCAGGAGGTGAAAATGTTTTGAGGAAACCAAGTAAGCATTTTAGAGAGAATGGAAACATACTTTGATGTTTGACATTAGAGACAATGCCATATCATCAGGTGTTAGAGGTGAAGTTCAAGATTACTGGCAGCAGAAAAATTGCATATAGAAAAATGTGCGTTACCAGTAACACTTTCTGCTCCTGTATGACTCTCCATATGCAGTATAGAGGTTAAACAATAAAAAAAATTCTGATGCAAGGCTTGTGTTTTACCCAAACTAATAATTTTGCTACTTACATGAAAACCTGATATGGATGTCAATACTGATGGAATCAATATGGAGCTATAACTTCATTATAATCCTATATATTCTTCAAATTCTATAGAGAGTAGCCTATGTTATAGATTGGAAATTCTTAGTCAAAGAAGACACTAGAGTCACTACTTTTAGATGTAACATTTAATTGATACATGTTCTAAAAAGCAGACCAAAGTTTGTTCCCCAGGCCATATAGGCTCCCCAAAAATTTTAGATAAGAAAGGAATATTGTAAATGATACCTATGGAAAATAGTAGTTACCATTCACCTATTCATGCCTGCATGAAATAACTGTAACAAAAATTTGTAACAATGCGCTTATAGAGTAGTCAAGTATTGCTAATTTAATAATACATATGCATTGCACTTAAAGTTCAAGGAAAACAATTTTGAAAACCTAACACACAGATATTCTACACAAATCTAAAGCCTCATTCTAAAAACATACGAAAGACCCAGGGAATATAACATCTTCACTTAAGGCAGAAAGGACAACTTAATATTAAAAACAGTGGTCCCCAAGGTTTGAAATTGCAACACTGTTCCAGCCAAAAAGAAAATAACCAGAGCCAGCACCAAGTACGACTGCTATACAGAGCCATACATTGTATGTCATGAATGCCAACATGAGGAGATATCCAATAAATACTTGTAACATGTGAAGAAAAGTTTGCACCAGATGTATCCTTGACAGCAGCAAATCCCTATGTTCCAAATAGAGATCTACTCAAAACATGCACATGTATACTAAACATATGTTTTTATGTGTGTGTGTTTGTGCACTCTTTCATTCAATTATATGTAAAATTGTTAAGAGAATTTTTGAAGCATTATTAGCGCATTGATTAGAAACACCAGACTAAAAAATAAATCCCATGACATTAACAAACTCTTCCAAAACATTTCTGAACATCCCCACATATCATGATAAATATAGGAATTGACTAGCAATTAAATAAAACTATGATAAGTGGAACAACAGGCAGTAAAATAACATTGGAAATCCAATCCATACCTAGGGGACTTCATGACAGCAGTGACATCAGGAACCTTTTTGCAAGTATCACCATTCAAGTCAAATGTTTCTTTAATCAGAAATGGTCTTGAAGCATTTCTTTTCAATACTTCTCTACCCACTTTGAGGCCCTCATAAATGATGGCCATAAGAAAGAGGGCAATCATTGTTCCTACAAGTTCTAAAATAAAACATCAATGCTTTAAACATCTAACCTTTTGATAGTATGTCTCCACGATGAAAAGAGAATAAATTCTTAGAATAAATACATCATTCAGAGGCAATGAGATCTGCTAATTAAAATCTTTTGAAACCTGTGTTAAATAAATAAAAAAACATTTAGCACATTCTTCAATGTCCCCTAAAGGAAGTAATCAAGATTATTCTATTTTGATTGTGATGATTCTATTTTGATGAACAAAAAGTACTTGAAATAATATTGACATGTCAATGAAGCATTGAAAACTTACCCCCAGTTGAATCGACCTTCCAGCTTTCAAAAAGAACAGTCAAGTTATTGCCTGTATGAAACCACATCTTAAAATGAAGAATAAGAAAGGGTTATCTAAGTAAAACATAAGTATGTTTTCTCATCCAAATAACACAAACAACATCAAAAATAAAATGAGTTTTTACATGCTTTCGGAGGAAAAGGATGTGGCATGGAACATGCCTGTAGGTTCCTAATTTTGCAGAGCTTTCCACACCATGATTTACAAAGAATGGCAGACTGCTGGCCTATTTACAAACAGCTAACACGCACATATATGTTAAAGGTAAACACTGATTGGCATCTGAAGAAACAGGAACTAAAATTTAATGATTAGTTGAATGAAATGACTGAACTGGGAACTAAAACTTTACACCTAAGAACAAAACTACTGCAAAACACATTCAAAACAATTAATTCACAACTATGCATAAGAAATAAATGAGCATGCATAAACTACAATTCAAGCATAAATTATATGGATTTTCAAGGCTTTAGGCAGTATCTAAATGTGTAATTATCACTTGTCCCATAAAAAGATGTTTTATATCAAGTAGGTATCACAAATTGGTTGAAAAAATAGCAGAATATGTTAATGAATTGTGAAGTATGCAAGAAGTAGGTGAAGCATGATTGTCTACTTAGCAAAGTAGAAGACAGAATAAATGTTGAGTCACTCTGAAAAAATGCCACAAACTATCAGTGAAGACATTGCTTGAAAAATTTGAAAAAAAATTCTGTGCCATTATACCTATCTAAAGTTATGAATAAATGCTTTAGAATAGGCTCTGAAAATATAGCAAAGAATACTAGAATCTGATTCATACCAACATCCCATTGTGACCAGCTGAGTTTCCTGTACTCCATGACCCCATGACCCCCATGACCCCCATGACCCCCATGGCTCTTTGTTGTGTGGCCCCCGGCATGGTGGCTGTGGTGAGTCATCATGGAGTGGTTCATGGGCATCATTGTGTGGTTGTGTGGTGTCATCTTAATGGTAACTGATAGTCAAAATAGGAAATTCAGCTGATATTATGATAGAGACAGTGCTTCTATCAGCTGAAAAGTAGATATGCAGGGAAATTGAAAAATGAGGTTGCTAAAGAAAAGTTCATTCATTACTTATCACAGGGTTCTATAGTTCAGTGGCATACATTAGAGGTTTTACAGGCAAAAAAATTATGCTCACACGAATACTAAGTATTCAAGGAGAGAGAATGCAAAACCTGTCAAATTGATGGCAACAGTAGGGGAGATAAAGGGGTGACAGTGGGTAAGGTAAGGGGTGACAGTGGGGGTAGGGGTGACAGTGGGGGTAGGGGGTGACAGTGGGGGGTAGGGGTGACAGTGAGGGAGATAGACGGTGACAGTGGGGAGGGGGGGCTCTTTCAACTTCGACCGCGACTTTCAAAAGTCACGAACCAGAAGCCGCTTGGGCCCTGCTTCCACTGCGCACACAAAGATGTAGCTGAATTGATCCGCCTGTTTTGCGTTCGAATTTATAGTTTGGAAAAAGAAGTTATTCAAAAATGACGTTCACAGTGGAGAAGAATCGCCAACGGAGATAGAACAGGGACCCAATAACAAATACAATGAATCAGGGCATAGCAATGCCGGCCTAGGCAAAAATATCGCCTTCAATTATAGTTTTACTAACAAAAACTACATAAGACATGGCCATTATCGAAGCACTTCAACGATTTCCAAAAATTTGAAAAAGTTTAAGAGATACGAGAACAGGAAAAATGATTAACTTCCTAGCGGAACAATAATCTAAGCTATTTGAAATTAGATGAAACAAAACAAGCAAGATTTTTATCATCGCAGTGGGCAGCTACCTAATTTGATCCAGAAAAGTTTGACCTAAAATTTCGTGAACTGATGCCTGAGTTTTCAGTACTGGATGAATACTTAAAAAGCCAGACTTCAAAATAGCATTTAGAAGCGCCGAATCAAAATTTTTTTTGCACACGGACAAGAATGCAAATGTCGGAAAATGACCAAAAGTTGCCGAAATAGAGTACGTTGTTTACTCTGCAACAGGATTTATATTTGACTGCTTTTATTGATTTTTTTTAACGTTTACAAATCCCGAGAAATGTCAGTCTAAAAAGTAAGTTATGTAAGTAAAAACTAGGACTCTGTTATTCCACACTAGTTTGTGGGCCTAGCAAAACCTGCTTTACAGACAGTCTACTTACCTTTTCCCTAGCGTCACCAGACACTTTCCACTCTGCACAGCGAAGGTCAAAAGAACATTTACGGCGCAGGGTATCTTCAAGTGGACAACTTTTGTTCGTCACGCTTTGCCTTTCTTCTTCTACGTCTCGACAGAATTCTTCCCGTAACAACAGTTTATTCACTTCACTGAGCACATCACGCCAAAACTTCCGGCAAACATTGGCGACCAGCTGATCAAATGTGTGCTCTCTGATTGGCTTTCCGAAGAGATTCAACGTTTGTGATTGGCTGTTTATATGCTTCCTATTTTAAACAAAGCTCATTACGAAAATTGGAGGAATATTGGAAAATTTTGATTAAGTACTGTGAGAAAATGTGAATTAAGCTCAGATATCACGAACTTTTTGCGTACCGAAAAAAGTGTATGTTAGAAATAAATTTATTTCTTCAGCTTTCTTAGCCCAAGGAATGTGTTTGACAGGCGAAAGTTTCAAGGGTGCTCATCTAAAGTTGAGACAAACTTGTGTGAACAGTGGTGCTTTCAAAATTCTGTACTTCTGCAACGAGTGCTACACCTGTCCAAACTGGACAGGTCAAGTTTGAATGAACAAGTGCTTCGTCAACGTAGGTTTTCCGCAACGAACATTGAAGTTTAAAGAAAGTCTCCAGAACACATGGCGAAAGTCTCCACCGCACACCAAGACAATATCCAGAAACCCCCATTTGAAAATCCCAAATATGTTATAGATTATCATCTTTCCCTAACCTATGTTTATAAACATCTTAGCTCTTGTACTAAAGTGATTGCTAATACCTGCGTGCTCTAGCTTGCAAGGTAATGAATCATTTTCTGCATGTACTTATTTTTCTTCGAACAAGCTGCAATCAGCTAAACATACTATCTTTTAAAAAACCCTAAACTATCCTCCCTAGATAAAGTTGCTTTAAAGTCGTACAACTTTTAGATTAAACTTTTCAAATATTCAAATTATTTACAATCATAAAGCTTTTCAAGCTAGCTTATGTTCTTAATGTATGAAAATCAACAAGTAATTAGCTTGACAGAGGGCGCAGGACGCACGCTTACAAATGCACACAGACAACAAACAAATCGAGACCCAAAGCAATAGCAAGATGATAATTCAACCGTAACGTATTAAATTTGGTGATTTGAAAGGACTTGGCACGAAAGGAAATGGGGTTGGCTTTGATTATGGTACCAAAATCATTTCAAGAATTATACCCTATAACCTTATACAAAAGTAGATAGAATTTTATGAAGCAAGTACAATGACCATCGTGTCTAGGTTCTTTTGTAAAATCCAGGTTGTACAGCTGCCTCCAGGTTTTGAATTTTTTCAAGCAAAGAAGCGTGAACCAACTCCACCCACATTCAAAAGAGTCCTTATTCACAAACTACCTTGAAAGTCAAGGTGGGAACAGCCCTTTGTCAATCACATCAATTAAATATCAGTGAAGGGCACAAGTCCAGCAGCCTTAACATATGGGGTAAGCATTTTATACAACAAAAAGGACTGGCTAGATAAAATACAGTTAATATGACATATCAACGGTGCTTCTAAAAGCTGTTTACATCGTTATAACTTCAAAAGGCTGTTTACATTGTTTCTGTGCATTTGAAGTATAGCTTTATTTCTCCTTTTATAATAAGACAAATAAAGACAACTCTGGGAGTGATTAAGGCACTAAAGCCTTTTTTGAATAATTTTCTTAGAAAAGTAAAAGCTGGAATCTGGCAGTGTCGTAAACAACTGGAGAAAAGTGTAGTTCAATAAATAGCATAGAGGATTTCATTAATAGTTGACAAAAATTACATTCATTTAATATCAGCTAAGTAATTAAAATGTTAGCAAGATCATCAGTAACCAGAAATCGGCATGGAATCGTTCTGGATTACTTGAATGGAAGTTAGGAAGAGAGCCAGGTTATCAATGCTGTGTTGATCAAATTCTATTGCGCTAATTCTAGTCTCTATTAAAATTCAAGTGCAAAAAGGCCATAACAAATATACTTCAACGCTATATACAGCTGAAAAATAAAAATCGCTACACATCATTCGCTATTTCTTTGTTATTTCTCGAGTATAAATTTCTTCCTAATTGGAAGCATATTTCTACATGAAATGAACAGAAAATTTTGGTACAAATGATCCAGTAGCGGCGCCAAGGGAGGGACCCCCAGCTCTCCCCAGGATCGATGTTTTAATTCGTCTAAATTCGAGAAGAAATTGATGGGAGGGGTGATATCTTTGCAAGGTCCTATCATTTTCACCAAAACTTTATGCCTTAGAAACTGCAATTGAAAAGCTTCAGTTGCTGCAAATATAGACTTTTCACATAGGTAAAAGGGTGTTTCAAAGCATCGAAAAGGGCGTGTCCTACATAGAAAGGGCGTTTTCTAAATTAAAAAGGGTGAGATCCTAAAGAATTTTGGGGCTCCACCCCATGTACCCACTTCGTCCCGTCAACTGTTTGGCAGCTGGCGCCGCCACTGGAATAAATTTCCATCTAGTGCCAGTAAATGGCCAAGTTCACAAAAATATTCAGTGAAGTCAATCTTTCAAATCATATTGGCAGTTATTCAAATTAAGAGAATTCACTTCGACACAATGCATAACTTCTTGCACAGTGGTTCGATCGAGACAGAAATTGGATCCGTGCGTAGTTGTTTCGTGTCCAACTGCTGAAGTTCGGTGATTCCATTAACGGATTAAATATTTACATTCGAATATATCAATATTAGGAGCAATTGAGGTGCTAGAATCAAACTCCGTACAAATGGCACCTTTGCTCAATAACCCTCCTGCAAAGCGGGCACTGTTCCAGCGGTCTTGAGCACATTGCGCATGTGCACACATGTCCACAGTTGAGGAAAATTGTGTCGGGCTGAAAGCATCAAAAGAATAGGTGAAAACCTAGAAATAAACTTCAATTATACCAAACATGTTAATACATCATAGTTATTGCGATGCAAGAATCACTCAACACTAATCCTGCCAAATTCTACAAGTCTCGAGCGTCTAAAAATACAACGCAGTTTGCTATAAAGCGCGCCAGGCAGCTTTTATTGTTTAGAAAAAGGCCAGGTTGTAAAAAGAATATTATATGTTCTAATTCAAGAATCAATGACAAACAAATGCAATTTAATGCTAGGATAACCGTCGCCAATTAATGGCAGGTAGTGAAGAAGCGAACCACAATAGGTGATACGAGGTACCAGCAAGAAGACAGGACCAACGCCATCAAACAACCTACCCTCTTTTCCAAGCACACCACACACTCGCCCTCGAACCGGGCGATCAGAGATGCCGCTGGGGGGGCGCTTGGGATTGCATCGCCATGCACTTCAATTTCGTCAACAGATATGGACTATAATGCAACGTAGTTATTAAAGGAACAGCAGCATAGAATATAGAACTACATGTCATAATACTGCCTAGGAAGGATCAGTGTGCGAAACGTTCTGAGTGGCTAGCAGCAGGAGTTTGAAATATTTCCGTATTTTTGTTTGCCACGAAACATGGTGTTGGATAAGAAAGAAGAGTTCACTTGCGCCCTAAACACGAGATTTTTTGCATCTTATGCTTTTTCTTGATAAATCTTTTGATAAAATAGGCCGAATTCTGAGAAAATATCTGAATACCTGAAAGTTCGAACGCTTGTTTAAGCATGCTTTCAGGAAAAACCTACGTGAATCCCTTAAACATAGAATAAGCTTGTGTTTCAACCTGGAAAATGAAAGTTCAGCTTCTGGCAAAGCCATTTTATGCTACATAAGAAAAGGGTTTCTACCTTTTATGGGTTATGAAAATACGTTTGCATGGAGCATCGTCCCGAAAATCCTAGACAAGCACATCCTATAGACAATGGATACTTTCGAATGTCCATCCCACATCGGCCTTATACAACTGTCAAAGTCTTCAGCAACATTGCTCACGCAGTACTTGCTTGTAAATATTGTCACCAAAAACTACTGATGCTCCTTTTGAAGGCGTAGGAAAGCTGAAGTTGACTCTAGTTTGCCAAATAAAATCATTTCTATTCCCGAAGCTATACCGTACAATAGACTTTTGGTCCAGTTTAAAATTACATCTTATTTAAACAGCTTTAAAAGATCAATACGGAATTAAATATTGCCCTAAATTGTTTAAATAATAGTCATTCTACGAGGTAACATCGCGGTTCTTTGTTTTCAGGTGTTTTATTTCCCACTAAAGATCACTGAGGTGCTGATGAATTTGAAAACGGCATGACTTGATGTAAAAGAAATACCTTTGAATAGCTTTTCTTTTGTTCCATTTCATGGCTCATAAGAATCTTGCTTTTGATTGCAGCCAGTATGTCCACGCGGGCATCTTCGTTGTACACGCCGATCTACGAAACAATCGTGATGGTGAAAAATGATAAAAGGAAGCAAAAACAATGAAAAATGTATAATTTTGTCATATAGATGAAAAGATTATCATCTTACCGATTTGAGTTCATCGTGTGTCATTAAATTCATTTGCTCTTTTGTGACCTTCTTTCTCGCAAACATCGGCAAATATTCCTTTGCGTTGGCATTCATAAGGATGTCAATAACATAAATATCCAGTTCATTTTCCTGTCAAGCGAGAAAATGAAATTGAAAAAGAATGAAATCTCAGAATGAAACTCTGAAAGGATGAAATGAAAAAACTAGGAAATGGGAAAAAGCAAAATAAAAGTGCTGAATTTAGTGCAAATAAAGATTAGTATTTGGTGGCTTTACTAGTTTCTGAAACGATTTCTTGTAAATTTTTCTTGAAATTACCTCGACTAGTTTTACATTGTATTAGGATTACTATTGTTGTAACAGTACCTTCTATTACTGATAAGGTATTTTACCCTGTATAAATATGTATTTTATCATTATTCGCTTCTCTCCTATCTGTTTTACAGCGGAAGTTCAAACGGGTCTCTTTTGTGAATCTTTCTATGAGCTCTCTTGGCATCTTCGGCAATTCCTGCAATTCATTCTTCAAAATGTGTGACTCTCTCTCCGTCGATCAGCAACAAAAACGGTATCTCATTTCTAAATTTTCCAACATTGCCATCCGTGCTACGTACTACATATTTTGTTGCAGAAATAAGCCATGGGCAAATCCGGAATTACATCCTTTTTAACTTTGGTTGTTTTATTTTTTTTCAGTTTCTCCTTTTACCTTACGATTGTTATAGTTCTTTTCTTGTAAAACCAGGCTAGCCAATTGCAAATTACCTTGTAATAGTGAAATTTGTAATTGTAGTTTAAGTTGAATTGAAAATGAAATGTTTCGTTTATTATTACTATTATTATTATCATTATAATTGTTATCATTATTATTATTATTATTAAATGAAAGATCAATAAACATTTCTGCTTTAAAAGCCACTGATTTTTCGCTGGCGCATTAGTCATGTCGCCAGTTTCTTGATCTGCCTGAAAAAACTGCTAGAAGATACGGCTGATAATTGCAGCACCGTTACAACTTTAAAGTTGAAATACTCAAATGCTTGGACTCCACTTACGTCATCAACAAGAACATGTGGCTTGCTATCGAGCAGTCTTTGGAACTGAACAAGCCAGTAATCTTTGGCTTCATCTTCTTTGTAGTTTTCCATCTCTTTCTGGGAGGGGAAAAATACAGAAATTGGATGATGCAACTAAAAAAGCATATACGCAGAAGAACATCTGAACGGAATAAATGTCAATTTATTGAAGCTTGCATAAGGGACTTTCTTTATTGTGGAGATTAATATCTAATACTGATCATTGGAAAACAATATATCTCTTATGATGACCCTACTCTGAAAATCGCAGCTTTAAAAAATAAATTTAGTTTCAGCCTATATAAATTTTATACATTTAAAATAAAGCGTTTACCAATAACATATTATCGCAACAATCATAAATTATCATTTTAATATTACTAATAATCTGTCATAAATTATTATTGTTAATGGTATATTATCATGAAACTGACTTACGTATCAACCAAGGAACTTCGAAACAAAAATGAATCGCTGATTGTTAGCAAAGTATAACATTGCACAACGAGAATGAACGGAGAAATATAGCTACCAGTCTTTTAACCAGCTCGATTTCTCTCTTCTCCTGCTCGTCAATAAGCTGACTCAACAGCAAGGCCGTGTTGATGCGCATCTCCGCAAGTCGATCCTGCAAGCAAAGCAGAGTGAAACAGCATGACAGCAAGCGTTCCTGTTGCTCACCCACGCCTTAGTTTAGGGCAGATACTGGAAGAGAGGAACTAGTTTCTCTGCAGAAATTAAGGAAGGCTTTTAAAATTACTCGTCTCGTGATCTAACAATCCAAAATTCATTCGTAACTTGTAAAATATGATGACACAATAATTAAAGCGATCATCATAAAAACCGACTGTCAATAACAGAAAGAACAACCTTCACGTGAGAATATATTAACTATCTATAGAGACTGTTTTGGTCTATTTCAAATTATTTGCACTCTTTGCTATTCGATCTCTTAACAGGTCTGTAATGATGTATGGTTTCAAAATCGAAAACACTTAAAGCCTTATAACTTCATGAAACGTTGAAAGTGACAGGATTTTTTGGGAAACATAACTAGAGAATGAGACCTATAGAGAGAAAATGTAATGCAAAATTACACATGAGGGTATGAATCGAACCATTCATCCTGTTTGCTTTAAGCACACTAAAAACAGAAGATTGGTTTTGCACAGAAAGCCTGAGCAGGAATAAAGATATGAACACGAAAACTAACCATCTCTTCTTCTTCTTTCTGAACCTTCTTCTCCATTTCCAGAAGTGTTATTCGTCGGAGTTCACTCTCAATCATATCAATCTATCGGAAAATTGAGCGATATCTTCTAAACATTCGATAACTTATAATCGAAAACTCCGGAGAGGTCTCATAAATCAGCCTGCTTTTAAAAAATGCTTCACAGTTGCTAGGCCCTTGGCTCGCACTGGACTGACCCAAAACATTATCATTTTGCTCGTTGAGTTTAACATAGTAAAATAAAACCCAAAGCAAAGGACTACCTAACATTCTCGTCGAAATTTGAACTTGAAAATCAAACGCATGTATAGTCGCTTCATAAGCTGTAGTTACAAACGACTCTCTAATAGCTTACGCTTGCCGGACCTTGAAGGTGAAATGCCCCCCCCCCCTGGCTTAGATATGGAAAATGAAAATGGTTGCCACGAGCTTGAAGTCCTACCTGTTGTCTAATACGCGATAGTTTTGTGTCCTTCTGAAATTGCAATGCCTTGAAGGCCAACATCTGGCTCTCTTCCTACATTTAAACATAAACCAAGATAAGAAATGCGCTCTCGCACTGGAGTCCACTAATGAGAAGCTCCAGAAACCTGAATATCGACATTTGTCTCTTTCTAAAGAGCAAGATACCCCCCCCCCTGGCTTTTGGGTCGCTTGTCATAAGACCGCAAGAAAAAACAGTAAGCATGTAGGGTACTACACTGCGTACGAAGATCATATTCAAAGATATCGAAATTATTCATATGAACCCTCTGGGTGATACTAAATTGCCAAGCTTTAAAATTTTTTCGAAATTAGTGCTGCTGACAGGTCACCAAATATCGCTTCAAATGCTGAGACATGATTTCTGTAGCTTGCATTTTGCTAGAACACCGCACTAGGTCAATAGGACTACCAATGCATGCATTGAAAATCAACAGCAAATCAACAGACCTCGACTGATATTTTATGAAGAATATCAGTTCGGTGCTCATCTCTTTCGTGAAGCAATGCTTCGATGTCTTGGTTTGATTGAAGGCTAGAGGGGAAGGTGCGTAGGCAAATGAGACAAGCGAATGTTGCATTCAAAGCATGCCAGGAGCGGCTTTGAGTCTAAGCCAGTTTCTTCATTCGTTGAGGGAGGCTGAAATTTTTTTATCTAATACACTATTACAAATATTACTAACACACCGGCGAAATGCGTGCATTCCTATCTGGTCGTCAACACAGTCAAAACTAGTCAAATATTCTGAAATACACTTGTTGATTAACTTCATGTCAAAGAAATTCTTCACGTTGGTGAAGTCAATACCGAAAAGTGCCTGAGTTTATCACTAACGAAACACAATTGAATCATACTTAAATCGGGTTTGTCCCCGAAAAAATACCTTCTCAGTGCCAGCTTCGAAGTGTGGTCACGTGATTTTTCATATTCCGCAAACTTCACTTCATGCTTCTCGAGTTCTTTCATGACAATAGTCATACATCCTGAAATAAAAAAATCAACAATTATTTCTTACCCCACAGCATTAATTTTTGGGTTACGAAATCAGTCATAAAATTCAAAGCCATGAAATTTGCAGTCGAAAACCTATGCAAAATGGTCCAGCATTATCGAAAGTGTTAAGACAAAGGCAGATTCAGGCAATGTTGATGCAAAACCAGTATGTTGAAGAGGTTTATTATACTAAGAATGCTTGGCACTTTGAAGATGTTTAGTACGATAAGGAGTTAAGTTGTTCTGGGACGATTTGTGCGTTAAAAACACCTAGGAAGTCGTGGTAATCTACAAGCTAAGGAGAGTTAGCATGTTAAGAAGATTAGGCGCATCAAGAAGATCCGGAGAGCCGTTCTAGTTACGTTGAGGTCTAGTTCAGAAATTACGTTGTACTAATGTCTTTAAGAATGTTAATGATTTCGAAGAGTTCTAGTATGTTATGAGGGCAACATACGTATCACATCCTCCTTCTTCAGCCTTTCTGTTTCCTCTTGGGTTATTCTGAACAACATGTCTGTTCTCTCTCTGCAAAATCAACACAGGAACTCTGTTGGGGTTTTGAAACAAATAATTTGCTCGTTATGTATCGGAAAGGCATCGTCAGAACAAGTTCAAATTGAATCGATTAATGAACCGATTTTATTCATGGTAAGAAACTTCGTCTCAAACCTTTCTTGTTCCATTTCATCGAGTAACTCTTCTGTTCTTCGGGCTCTGTTAAATCAAAAATTCAAAATTGCATTGTGCACTGTGTTTGAAAAAGTGCTTCATTTAAAAACTATCCTAAGCAACATCCTGATCAAATACGATTCTAAGTTTAGGTTATTCAGAAGATTGCTCAAGATGATCCAGAATGGGTAATTAGAGGGAAGAGGGTAATAAGAAGGAAGAGGGTAATAAGAAGGAAGAGGATAATAAGAAGGAAGAGGGTAATAAGAAGGAAGAGGGTAATAAGAAGGAAGAGGATAATAAGAAGGAAGAGGGTAATAAAAAGGAAGGGGATAATAAGAAGGAAGAGGATAATAAGAAGGAAGAGGGTAATAAGAAGGAAGAGGGTAATAAGAAGGAAGAGGATAATAAGAAGGAAGAGGATAATAAGAAGGAAGAGGGTGATAAGAAGGAAGAGGGTGATAAGAAGGAAGAGGGTAATAAGAAGGAAGAGGGTAATAAGAAGGAAGAGGATAATAAGAAGGAAGAGGGTGATAAGAAGGAAGAGGATAATAAGAAGGAAGAGGGTAATAAAAAGGAAGGGGATAAAAAGAAGGAAGAGGGTAATAAGAAGGAAGAGGATAATAAGAAAGAAGAGGATAACAAGAAAGAAGAGGATAATAAGAAAAGAGGTAATAAGAAGGAAGAGGATAATAAGAAGGAAGAGGGTAATAAGAAGGAAGAGATAATAAGAAAGAAGAGGTAATAAGAAGGAAGAGGTAATAAGAAGAAGAGGTAATAAGAAGGAAGAGGATAATAAGAAGGAAGAGGTAATAAGAAGGAAGAGGATAATAAGAAGGAAGAGGGTAATAAGAAGGAAGAGGGTAATAAGAAGGAAGAGGATAATAAGAAGGAAGAGGGTAATAAGAAGGAAGAGGGTAATAAGAAGGAAGAGGGTGATAAGAAAGAAGAGGATAATAAGAAGGAAGAGGATAATAAGAAGGAAGAGGGTAATAAGAAGGAAGAGGGTAATAAGAAGGAAGAGGGTGATAAGAAGGAAGAGGATAATAAGAAGGAAGAGGATAATAAGAAGGAAGAGGGTAATAAGAAGGAAGAGGGTAATAAGAAGGAAGAGGATAATAAGAAGGAAGAGGGTAATAAGAAGGAAGAGGGTAATAAGAAGGAAGGGGATAAAAAAAAGGAAGAGGGTAATAAGAAGGAAGAGGATAATAAGAAAGAAGAGGATAATAAGAAAGAAGAGGATAATAAGAAGGAAGAGGGTAATAAGAAGGAAGAGGATAATAAGAAGGAAGAGGGTAATAAGAAGGAAGAGGATAATAAGAAGGAAGAGGGTAATAAGAAGGAAGAGGTAATAAGAAGGAAGAGGATAATAAGAAGGAAGAGGGTAATAAGAAGGAAGAGGGTAATAAGAAGGAAGAGGATAATAAGAAGGAAGAGGGTGATAAGAAAGAAGAGGATAATAAGAAGGAAGAGGGTAATAAGAAGGAAGAGGATAATAAGAAGGAAGAGGGTAATAAGAAGGAAGAGGGTAATAGGGTAATAAGAAGGAAGAGGGTGATAAGAAAGAAGAGGGTAATAAGAAGGAAGAGGGTAATAAGAAGGAAGAGGGTGATAAGAAGGAAGAGGATAATAAGAAGGAAGAGGGTAATAAGAAGGAAGAGGGTAATAAGAAGGAAGAGGGTAATAAGAAGGAAGAGGGTGATAAGAAGGAAGAGGATAATAAGAAGGAAGAGGGTAATAAAAAGGAAGGGGATAAAAAGAAGGAAGAGTGCAAGCAATACAGTGTGCTTGCAAACAGTAAAACTTAAATTGATCATTACTGAATTTGCCGTGATGATAAATCGTAGGAAATTGCTCAGGAGAACTTCATAGTAGACTAAGAAAAAGGTTGGGACACTAAAACTAACTTTTCACTCATTTGAAGTACCAATGCCACTGTGTCGTTCAAATACTCCTCGTCTGAATAAAAAAGAAAGTTAAAAAGGAGAAGCTGAAAATAAAAAGACTTCAAATTTTCAAAAAAATAATTTTAAGATAAGTCTTCTACGTCATGAGAAACCTAGCCCGCTTAAAAAGTCTAAAAAACCCGAAATGTTATTAAATCTAACCGCAAATTCCTTAATATCGCTGGCCCTAAATTGTTAATGAATTTCAGTGCTACAAATAATCTCGATTAAACAAAGGTCCTAAATCGAAAATATCATGCTTGCCGTGACGCAATGCCTCAAGCATTCTCTTCCTGCTGCCTTCACTCTCTTCGTATGCCCGATGAATCTCTGACTGATTTTTCATCTCCTCCTAAAAGACATTGAAAAACAATGAGCTCAGAGCAAAAAGCAAAACATGTTCACTCTAAATTAGCCCTCTATAGTCCAGGGGATTCTTATCACATTGCATCTTTATCCAGTTCTCAAGTTTACATTTAAAAAAATCAATTTTCCTATAAGGAATACCACAACGAAAAATCTTCAGGTACTTAGGCACTAGCTCAAAATTTTAAGGTCTAAAAGCACGGAAATTGCAGGTAAGAAAATCTCAACACATTCAGCAATAACGATTGCTTGGATTCAGTACAAAACTAGCGTGTTTTCAACAGTACTTTCTAGAGATGTAAGAAGCGAGCTCACAAAGGCAACATTCGCAAGCAGCTTCTGTCTCTCATTTGCAGCTGATGAAATCAAGACGGCATTTTCAGTTTGTGCATCCAAGATTCTCTTCTCTAATTCAAGCTGCTGTTGTTTCTTCTTTTCCTTCAAATCAGAAAGAAAATTTTTTGTCAGCGCATGTTATATAAATGGGTCATATAAATAAGCAATTAATTTCAAAAGTAGAAAGCGACCAAAAATGGACAAGAAATTTGCTAAATGAGTAAAACTTTCTACCTTTCAAAGAGAAATAATTATAAAAAGTTAAATATTAGCACATGTTGAAATATACTGCATACTCGAATTTCTTCCCTTTTTCTGATTGATTCCTACAACAAAACGTAATCAACGTAAATAACTATCACAAATTTAATTTTTATTATCTCTGGAGGATAAAGAAGAAATGAATATTGAAAACGCGAGAAAAATAGGATTGACGTTTGTATTCATGCAATATGAAAAGCATTCTGAAAGCAACGGCTTACTTCGTACACAGCACCATCATCAGAGAGACTGGAGGACGAATAGTCTGATTGTCTGTTTGGCAGCCCTGCGCAGAAGGAAGGAGATTAAGAAATGCCAGCCCTTTAAATATCGCTCGAGGTCAGAAGTTTACACACCACCGGTAAAAGCTCGCACCAAGAAAATATTTTTGATGAATAAGAATCCAAATCTGAACAACAAAATGGGAACAGTTACAGACAGCTGACAGAGTGGTCTCGCTTATTCATTTTAGAACAAGAGGAGCAAAAAGAGGTATTCTGGATAAAAACATTTACTAACGTGCTTCAAGGGCAACTCGTTCTCCTTCGAATTCATCGCCTTTGACTAAAACAAGAAAACTCAGCAAAGTAATTGACATTTCGATATGAAAACATTTAAGCATTTAAAATGGATGAATAGAAATAAAAAAGGCAAAAATGGATGCTAGTTCTTGGCCAATTCATTTAGCTTTGCTGTATTTTCTTCAGTTACTTTAAGCTTTGCACTAGGTATTAATTACTTATTCGTTGTACTTAGCTTTAAGAAGTATTTCTTTACTTTCCTTTAATTCCACCAAATGTTCAATCTAGCTTTAAGGCTCCCCTTTCTGCTTAGAAAAGTATTTAGCCGAAACAAAAAAACAGTTACTTCACTAAACACCAAGCTCTACAAAGGGTGTTTGAGAAAGCATCATACCAAGCATAAACCATCTTCTGATCTCCAAGATTCCTTGACTTGAAACTTCTGCAACGTCAAAAAACAATGTATGGAATCATAGGCGTACCATAACGTTTTTAACAATGAATCAACATAACATGTAATTGATGGCCCATCTACCAAAAACGCAAAGAGCAGTAGAAACAAAGAAAACGATAAATACTCCGGCTCCCACCTAAATAAAAGATTACCAAACTAGTCGGTCGCATACATTTACCAGCTAAATTCAGTCGAAAACTTCTCTTGAAAAATTCCCTTGAAAATTTCTTAAAGAACATCGCCTAGACTTTGTGATGTCCAAAGGAAAAGGGGCATAAATAAAGACCCATAAAGAAGGTGAAAGAATTACATGAACAAATTATTGAATGAAATTTCTAGTACACTCCCTTCCTAAAATTTCAGGCTGTATGTATTCGGTTGCTACGGTGTTGTGAAATAACATTTACAAACAGTAATAGCAATACTACCTTTAGGGGGATAACGGATTCTTTCTCTGTCGTAAACAAATTCCTAGAAAAACGGATTATTGACTTAAAACGGAAGATGTCTGACGCGGCAAAAAAGTGCAGTTGGCAACTCGCTTTCAGTCTCAGCGTAAGGATGATTAAAAACGATGTTTGCCATTGAGTACAATATGCAAAGCTTCAATTAAGAAGATGAGATTGGTGCAAATTCCAGTTACGTATATGATTAGCCCGAGAAATCAAGTTTAGAAGTATCGTATTGAAAAACAGTCAGGCCTTTCCGGGAGACCGCGCAAACCCCACGCAAAATAATTTTGCGAGGGCTTTTTTTAAATCACGACATATGAGCTAGGCATTCCCAATAACGCCACATTTGACCTGCGAAACATGGCGAAGGCAGAAACTGTGAAACTCAGTACTTTTCTTTCTTGGGGAAAAGATAATGTTATTGGATTAAAAACTGATGAAAAAAACGGGACGACTGTGGTGAATTATGTTTGGTGTAAAGTTTGTGCGAAAAACTACGATTCCATCATCAAAAGTCCATTTTATAAAGGGGAAGTAAAAACAGCGGTGAAAACTTTTGTTGATGGGAAAAACTGCACAGTCAATTTAAAGGTAGAAATACACACAAAAATGTCTTCTTAAGGACAATAGTGTTTAAAGAATTGGTAAGGCAATGTATTTTTGCTTTTGTAAACACTCAATTATAAAAAACAATCAACAGTTCTGCAAGGGCTAAATAGCCCACGCAGCCAAACTGGCAAGATCTTTTTATAGCCGGCATTGTTTTTATTCCCCGAGAGGCCTGAAAACATTCCTCGTTTTCTCTGTTATCATTCTGAATGACATGACAATTGGGTAAAACTAAAGGTGGTTCCAAGGAGATAAGCAATACTATCTCATTACTACAAAATTTGAACCTAAGATTTTAGTAATTGCTTCAAAAATTATCTGAGTGAACAAGGATCAGTCGTCTGTGTTCTCAATTCACTTACCTCTAGTGAACTGAGGTGGCAGAGATTTACTGGAAGCTGGGCAAGATCCTTGTTTCCACTTACATCCAAAGATTGCAAATCTCTAAGATACTTAATATTTGGTGGCAGGTATGACAGCTTGTTTCCTAAAGGAATTTTAAAAATTATAATGCAGCATAAGTAATTAATTTCCAGAAAAGGAATCAAATTGGCATATCAGTTATGCTTAAAAGTGTGTTGGAAAAGCCCTTAAAATTAACAAGAAATAATTAAACTTTTACAAAAAGCATATGCAAAACTACAAAAAGTACATTAATGCATCTCACAAAGCGCTTTTTACATGAGCAAGAGCATCGCCAGTTATCATATCACCAGTTAAAATGCATCACCAGCTCTTATCATCATGTATCACTAACGACAATTCAATGAAAATAACAATTAATTAAAATAATCCTACACACCAACTGAGTAAGCCAGTTACTTTAAAACAAATTGGAGTTCTTGCCAAACCATGCAAGTTTGAGGCCTCAATATTCAGAAAAATTTTTCGCCTAATATTTTATCATTGGAATCATTTTTAAAAATTGTGAAATTATCATTTTGAGATTTGGCCACATCTATAATTTTTTTTTGGGGGGGGGGGGGAATGAGGGAAAATGTGCAGCTTATATATGCATGTGTTTATTAGCATGCACTTTAACCCAAAGCCAATCTGCAACTAATTTTAATGAAAATTAATAAATCAAAGATCTTGTTTATGTCTCATTAACAACAAAGAAAGAAATACCTGTAAGTTTTAATTCCTTCAGTTTAACCAAAGATCCAATTTCATCAGGTAGACGTTTTAACTTGTTGAAGGACAAGTCAAGCTTCTACAATTTTGAAAGAATGGAGATAAGGAAATCTAAAGAAAGCAACCCTGTTTGGATTTTGATAACAATTCAGAATGACAGGTCTTCAGCACTAGAAGGGTACATTCCCTTCTACAGTTGATTGAGAAAGCATTTTTGAGTGCAAGTATTCAAAAGCAAGTTTTTCAAACAAACATTTTGATCAATTGGATGACAGGCTCAAGGATAGGCTCAGATCCAGCTCCATTTTGTATATTTGGCTGAGAAAGCACTCCATTTTACTAACAAGAATTTTTGGCATAAGCACCTTTGGGAAAATTTTGTCTAACTAACAAATCCAATATTTGGTACTCATCAATTAATTAAACAAAGAATCAATTAAATGGATTTGCAAACTGTACTACTTTATGATAGAATAGGAATGCAAACTATTCTTAATAACTTGTCTTTGCAAATAAAAAATGCATCTCACCACCAAATTTACAAGGCAACCAATCTGCTTAGGGAGAGTTCCTATTTCATTGTGGGACAAGTCCAGAACCTAGGTAAATAGAATGGAAACTCGTGAGAAATACAGTGCAAGCATTTCAATTGAGCAGATTAATATACAAAACTTACAGTTTTGCATATAAATATATGAAAGAACCATTAAAATTCAGGGATACAGGCATTGAATTTCTTCTGCATTTTTAAATCATTTGAAGAAGTATATATATACAATTATAGAACTCTGAAAGATCAAAAAGTCTCTTGTGGAAATTTTAGTTTAGACTTCTATTAAATTTGGCTGTCAAATGACAAGAGCCCAATTTTTAGGGGACTGGTTTTTTGGAAAAATTACTTCAAACAAATATGAAACAGTGGGGTCATAGTTTTGTATGTGTCACACAAAGTAATTAGGCCAGGCCATTCTTCAATTTTGACTCATTAGTCTGAATTGAGAATCAAAATTGCATCCTGTAAATATGATCTAGAGCTGGATTTAATCCATCATGTATTGACTCTTGAAGGTAGAACATTAAGTGTGCAACTGATGCCTTGTTCTGTACCATTTTGAAAAACTTGGCAGTATAGAAAATTACATTTGCTGCAGTAGTCACAGCTAATACCCACCTGCAAGGTTGCAAACTCTTCCATTTTTGCCCCATTTAATGAATGAATTCTATTATACTGCAAAAGCATGATCTACAAAAGCAATAGGTTGGCAAATTAGTAAATGTCACATCATATGATCTATTAAATATCAAAAGGCATATGTCAAGGAACCTTGAAGACATGCATTGCATGCCTTATGTAGCATTCCTCCTCATTCCACATAGAATACTTTAACTAATTGATAACATGACTACATATCTTCTTTATGATTTCCAACATCAGGCTAAAATTATCACATAGTAGCTCATACAACTTTGAAAAAATGTCTCAATAGAAGATATGGGTGCTGCTTTAGCCAGTGGAGTGTGAAAATTCGCCCTGGGTCATCAAAAAAGTAACAAGAGATTAAAAATCCTGTTTACTAGAAATCCCAAAATATCATACCTTTTTCTGCAGAATTTTGCAAAATGCAAACACTTTATCAGGAACCTGGAAGTAAGAAAAACTTTGAAGTTGCAATATTGACTTAAAGTTCTTCATATTTGAGGGACAGTAAATATTTATTTATTTGGATCCTAGATCATCACTTTAAAGGGTTTAATTTCATTCCAACTGCTCCACCAAATCAACATTTATTCTTAACTATAAATCTAGCCTTTAGAATGACAACAACCAGGTTGACTTTGCCAATTTACATCAAGCATAGCATAGCAAAAAGATATCTTTGTCTTTGAAAAATCCAAATACAAGTTAAGTACTTAATCTTTTACAAACAACAGGTTATGAAACTTTAAAAAGTATGAAAAGTGAGTAAGAAATGTTCATGTACTTACTGAGGGTAAACCACAATTAGTAAGATCAAAAAACTCATCTGGTTTTTCTTGAGCCTAAAAATTAATAAAAACAAGGATCAAGATTGTTAGAGTTTGGTAACATTCCAGATTCTAAGGTTAGTTTTTTTCAGAGTAAATGCATACGCGGTTTTATCTTGCCCTCATATTCTGCACAAATACATGTTAACATACAAATGTGCTTGTTACTGCACGTATGAAGTAATTGATGACGAAAATCATAATATTGAAGGAAATGACACAAGTATACATTAACCGGAGCTCTTGCGAACTATGTTTGATACGAGGACTATTCTGATTGCGTTGTTTTGCTGGAGAAATTAGGACTCGCAGCAGATGGTTTACTGTATGGTTAACCAAATTGTCAAGATATTGAAACCTGCTGATAAATCACGAGATGTCATCCTGGCTTGAGAACGATAACGAAAACAAACATCTTAAAGTGTACTCACAATTTGAAACTTTTTCTCAAACAAGTTCTTGTCATCCTTCCCCATGCCTCTTCGAAAAATTGACATTTCCTTCTCGATGTCTTTCAGGGAGTCCAAGGATTAATAAAATTTGAGTGACCTCTCGAAATTATATTTAAGTTTGGCTTGCAAAAAAATACGGCACTTAATTTTACGCACAGGCACAGTGAAAGATTACACAACAAACATTCCAGATCCAACAATGTCTGTTACTTCTAACAGAAAGTGTTTAGCATTGATTGCAACTCGGCTACTCGCCTCTTCATCAAAGCAGCTCAGGAAGAGGCTGTAGGCTTTTATATAGCCCAAGAGCTAGATTACGTCATTATGCCAGTTAATTTGCTGAATAATCATTTTCTAAAATCAGGGCTCTAAGTAGAGAAAGGTGTGCAGGCCAGTCAGAACCGGGGGGAGGGCCAAAATCCCAGTAATTGTAAAGCTTCAATACTTTCCCGTTACAACGGTAAACTGAATGAGAAGGGATATAATATGCAGATAATAGAAGATTACTTACTGATGTAAGTTTGAAGGAAATAATATTTGAGCATAAGTTTGATATAAACATCAAATGTGAAGTTCATCTTTACCAGTGTCAGAAGATTACCTTTCTGAAGCAGATGTCTAACGCATCAGGATTATGGTGTTTTCAGATTATACCGGTGGTGGTGGTGGTGGAACATGAAACATTGGCCAGTTTTCTATTGAATTCTATTGGCTTTTCATTCATCTTTTTACTAAGTATCTAACCATATAATTAGGTCCTCCAAAGTAGAAATTGCACGTCCAGTCTCGTAAATGAATCTAAGGAGGGGGTGTCTCGTGTTGAAATCAGGCTTTGTCTTGTAGCAGCAAAACAGCATTGTATCTAGAAGGAATGGGGAGAGGGCTTCTGAACACGAGATAAAGAGTTTTCGTTGTTGTTGTTGTAGGCATTGTAGGACCGAGGCGGTGACATTGCCACCAAGGGCAGCAATAGCAACAGAAACAAAGCCCGAGTATACTTTGCGTTGTGTAGCTGTCCTTTCGTGTACCAATGAGATGCCATAAAAATGAAAGATCTGTCCACTGAACGCTTGCCAATGCTGTATAAGGAAGACAACTTTTGGGAGTATTGTTGAAGAACAGTGAACAAATTGAAAGCACACAGAGAAGCAAAAACTGTGTTTGAGTTATGCGGGTCATCCCTGTTTCGCGAAATGAACACCATTGTGTATAAGCGTGTCACCATGTCGAATTAAGTAAGCTTGAAAATCAAGAAATGACTCAAAAGTAATGATGTAGAAACCCACGGGGGAACATGTGCCCCCAACTGTTCAGCATTTGAGGCGAGTTGCCCCTTCGCAGGGTAACTAAAACGCGCCCTCAAAATACCAAGGACGTTGTCTCTTTCGATTGTTAATTTTTTCAATCACTTATTGGTGTGTTTGTATGGGTGACTTACTTTCTCACTCAAAACCGTCCATTGATTTCTGCATCAGTCCTTTACATAGCGTCCTTCAAAATGGAGCAGGGTAAAAGTGCTCTTCAAAACATGTACATCCCCCTCTTTAAAGGTTCGTCCTATATCTTTGGCTTAACTTAAGCATATATTCTTCCATCTGACAAAGACAAATTGACAATCCAGCAACGGCTGCAGCAAAAGACTGATTAGGCCTATTTGTTGGCATCTTGGGACCACTCATGTTTTTGCAACATCTCGGCATAGCTACTCGTAAGTATATTGTTATCATCTATTATAGTGCAAATTTTACAACAACTATAAAAAGAAATGACTTTAATGCCTTTCAAAGTAATCAAAACCCACCTTGTAAAAAAGGAGATCAGACAAAAAAGGAAGAATAATGGAAGTAGTGATACAACTTTTTCCGCTAGGACTTGAAACTAGTATCATGTCGATTATTCATTACTTTGAATTCATAACGACGACAAATAACCAAACTTGAGAAATAATGCATGGAGTTACATTTAATAACTTTTGAGAGTTTTGAGACAATTAATCTAGCATTAAAAGTTTTTAACTAGTCTACACGTGTCTACATGCTAAGATTGGCCTAAAGATGAACTGTTTACGAAATGTACAAACACGCAAAAATTTACTTTCTTCGTAGCACTCGCTAAATAATGGTTACCGGCCGCCTTTCCATATCGAAAGTAACTAAGGTACTCTCTGAAGAAATCGACTTCAATGTTGGCCTCGCTTTCAGTGCCATTCGATGCTCCCTGGCTTGCTTCCATGTTGATATGCTGTTGGCCAGGCTGTCAATATGCTTCCGGGGGTATCGTCTATACGCATACTCGATCGGCAGCATCAGGAACATCGCTCCGAATGTTATTGAAATAAACAAAACCAAGCCGCCAAAGTATTCGAGAGAGAGGCTCTCCGGTACATGGAGGTTGCTGTTCTGTTCGGAGCACGAAGCCGAGAGCCACTTTTTGTTCAAGTCAGCCAACACATCAGCTTCAGTCAGTTTCAGGATTTCGTAAGACAATCTCTCGGTCCATGGCGAGCCCTTTTTAAGCGCCAACGCAAAGCCTGATTGACCCACTGGCTCCCCAGTTATTTTCAGCTCGCATTTTGATTGTTTTGACAAGAAGTAGAGAAGGAATGGGTACTCGTGAATAAACGCTTGGATTTTGCTGAAATGACAATGGCTTTATCATATTGCTTAATTCTCATCAATTGAAGACTTGCATTATAAATCTGCAGCAGAAAACTTTGACAATCACAAAGCACAAGAAAACATTGAGAACTAAAAGAGTTGAATAGAAATTAAGCTGGATAAGCTTAGTTTCAAATTGTAACAAAATCTGTTCAGGAAAGGTGTTCAGCAACATATAAGAGCGAAGGACATAAGTATGAGCTTCCAGCCACTTCGTAAAATTGGAAGATTTTCAGTATAATATTGTGGAAAGGGGCGTACCCAGATTGAACTTGCTTCAGACCCTCTTGCACAGTGCGAACATTATAGTTCTGCATAAACAGGTACATCCTGCGGAACGTCTCGTCCGGGGCATTCTTGAAGAAGCTCTCAATACTGGTGCTAGGCACTGTTGCGAATTTAAAGTCAGGAGTCGGATTTCTCATCTGTCAGTAACAAAAAGAGTTTGCAGCAGAACGATTTCAAACTCGGGTAAAAGGATATTTTAACTATGAGGTAGCTCTTTAAGAGAAATTGCTAGAAAGGCAACTGTAATCCTCTTAATCAAAAAAAGCAATGAGCTGGTGACCCCAGTCAGATGCATTCAAAAAAATATTTTGCATTTCTCGAGCGTCTACATATTCTTCCCTTCAACAAAGATAGACATTAAAAATGCAGCTTCTAAATCTCCAAATCAAATTGTGATCATAATTTGAGCGCGTCAGGTTCACTTGAGCCTATTTTGTGTGAAAAATGGAACCGATTTTTAAAAACTGTACATTTTTGTCATTTTAAAGATATAAAACATGTGTGTTATGCTATGTAATTTTTGACATTGTCCTAGCCTGATATTGAGTGTTGTAATTGCTATGACGTAATGAATATTTTCTGTATATATTGCTGAATATTGTACATGCTATGTAATGTTTGACATTGTTCGTATCTGACATTTAATAACGGAATTGCTTTGTGATAGTGGACACTGTCCTTGTAAAATTTCGAATGTTGAATTGGCGATGTAATTCTATACACTTTTCTTGCTACACTTAAGATTCATTGGCAAATATTACCTTGCATGTATGAATAAGAAAGAAGCATTTGAGAGGCTGGTTTAAGAGGCTAACCCTTTGGTCCTTGATGCCGAGAAAGGGATTTGGGTCCCTCTGCGCAACTTTGGTTGCTGTGAGCACCGCCGTGTATGTAGTCATGACAACCAACATGGCGAACGCGAAGCCAATAGCTACAACTCGACTTCCAAACTCCGAAGGATTCTTCCCCCCTAAGTCTCTTTGAAAGGTGAGCCCTGAGTAATAGGTGAAGCCTTCTCGCCATGAGTAGCGCGGGGGGTTTTGTTTAGGATCAAGCAGCCGCCTGACCACGACCTCCTGATTTTCCATGGCGTAGGTCAAGAAAGTGCCCAGTAAGATGCCCATAAACACAATGATGATCACAAGATTGTCGACGGGGTACGCAAACTGCCAGTTGATGAAGGGCAGCGCTTCTCTCTTGGTCATAGTAACGATTCCGATGTCCTGCCGGATGAAGGGCGAGGTGAAGTCGACAGCTTTTGACCGCTGGGATGTTATCGTCACACCCGCAATGGCTACGTCAGCTTTGCCGGCTGCTACATCACCGATCATGCCGTTGAAGGACCCATTTACCAGCGAGCCGTAGAAGCCGTCTTCGACGATGTACAGGTCGACAGACAAACTCAGCTTCTGCATCAAAATGGCAAGGAGGTCCATCGAATGCCCAATGCAGCACGAGTATCGCCAGTCACCTGGGGATGTGGTATTGCCCCCAGGGTCTTTAAGACGGCAAACCAGGCCCCTTTCACATTGGTGATTGTTGCCATCGCTACTGCGAAGATAGGGCACTTCCATTGTGAAAGGGGCATCGATTACCGTTACCATGCGCAAAAATGTAGTCCTCTTTTCCGTGTTGAAAATACTCATCACGAGACCATTGTCTGCATAGAACTGGTAATTGCTACTCTTGTCCTTCATGTACACGATTGTCCAATCAGAGGTCTTGTCACTTTTTGCCAGGACTGTAACCTTAGATAGTTTGTTACTTCTGCAGGCTGGTAGCGTCGAGTGGTTCCCTCCAACCGATAGTTGACTGCTAAACATAGAGGAAACGTGAATGCAAAGTTGTTTGTCATCGTGAACTCTATGGCACAGATTAAGCTGGCAAATGGAGAAATTTAATGATTAGTTTAGGGTTTCAAGGGGGTCGCCCTACCACAGACTCAGCTTATTAGCCAAGACCAAGAGTTAAAAGAATTCAGATTTTACAATCTCAAACAAACTTATGGTGAGAGGAGAAGATTTTGAACACTTACCCCCAGAAGGGAGGGGGAGGGGGCAACACAACGAGAAGGTAATTAGCTACGTGTAGCTGAAAGATTCAAATAGAGTCAGGTTTGTCTTGTATGAATACGAGACTATCGATTGAGATAGCTTTCATAACAAAATATTTCATCACGATTGCAACGGTGTGAATTCCTACCTTTGATTTGGATTCTTCATAATTTCCGCGGCGTGCTTGATGGCACTTACGACTTGCCAGTTTTCAAGCATTGGCAGCTGATGGGCATGCACCGTTCTTCGCACAGTTATGAGCTGCATCGGAATCAGTCGTGCCTCCAGTGCATCATCCAGCGTCGGTATTACCCATATGTTTTCGTAGCCGAGCATGGCATATCTTGCTGCAACCTTAGAAATCGGAGAAGGAGTTACCAGCATCGATTGTGATATTTGTTTAGGATATTGGTGCATGTAGGCTTAACGCATCTGCTATTTAGGCTATAAACGTGATCACAACATAGAAATGACAATATATGTTCAAAATCTACAAAAGTGTACTCTAGAAAGGCATTTAAAAGGTAAGATCATTAGAGTGGAAAATTGCCAGGGATGACAAATGAACATTTGAACCCACTCTTAGAACGACTTTCTGCACATCCAGAGGGCACGCAAGAAGCAGAGCCGTTGGTTTTAGAATCTTGATTTTCTGGATAAGGATTGAGATTTCCTTTACGTCGAGTGGATTTTCTGCAAATTCATACATAGACACATTTGTCTTTTTTCGAGTAACATGCAGGCGTTGCTTCTTTGAAATATCTTTCACGAGAAGTCCTGCAAACGTCCTACTGCATGGCTCATTGCTTGTCAAAATCGCCATCTTTGAGCCTTCTAGGTGGTGTAACAACATCAGCAGAGCCTCGTTTACCTCCGAAGATATTTCATTGCAACGAGGCAGCAGATGACTATTTCCTTTATAGCCCTGAAATATGGAGAAGACTGGAGATATACATATTAAATTATACGCGACAAGCTTGAGATCAGGTGTCTTAATTAAGCGAAAACTAGCCCAAATAGGCATTGTGTTTACACGAGAACTGTTCGAACTGTTTCATTTGGGACCCGAAAACCTTCAAAGCATTCGTCAGTTAGATGCTAAAAACAGGTTCTGGGTTAAGCCAGGGCATATTACTCTCCCCTTGAACCCAATGCTCGGGCTCTGGAGTGGAGCCGCTTGCAACCGTTCCAAGGTTCTCGTGTAAACGCAAGCACGAAATATTTGGAACCGTTTCAAATGGAAACGTTCCATTTTCTCTCGTGTAAACAAGGACTGAATCATCTATAAGACAAACATGGTTAACAAGACAATAGTCATTCTTAAATTTAGCTTCTTAAAGAATTCATTCTTATAGACATTATTCTAGTAGGAATAAATTCACGAGGAGAATAACTGTAGGTTCAAGGAGATGGCGTAGTTTTGTGAGCAGGCAAGGATGGCATTACATGCTACCTGCTTTTGTTTTAGCGACGTTTCACTTACTTTGAGCAGGTTGGGGAACAACGAAGCTTTTGAATTAATCAATATTTTGAAAACATCAAGCGGAAAATCAAGTAGGACTGTTAACTTGTGTATGGCTATGCCTTGATGGAAAATAATCGGGTTTAACCAATGATCTATAATTCAACTAGGATTGTAGGATTTTTTATTATTTTCTAGGATTACTTTTATTACTTTTGAGCTTCACAAAATGATAAGAGAGTTCTACATCTATTCCTAGGCCATGTCAATCATTTAATGAGAGAATGAGAATTCAGGTAAAAATCAAACAAAAAAATACATGACTTACAATGTGGCAATCTTGAGGACTAAGTGTCATGTGCTTCAACCCATTGCTTCCCAAAACATCATCAAACAATCGCGAATCCATTCCATTAAGAAATGAAATAACGAAATCACTCGTTTTAAGAAGCTCAAGCAGTGGCGAGCTTAGTACGTGCTTATTAATACCACTTTGCTTGGGCAGAGATTGGTAGTGCAGTTCATACGAAGCTGCACCGAGTCCGTCTTTTATCGCTGTGGAGTTCAGGCCTATCAAGTCCTCTTCATAGAGGACAAGTGAAATTTTGCCAGAGCTATAACTCAGACTAGCCAGTACGATCAATACCAGGAGTACTTTCAGAAACGTTGACTGGAAAAAGAGCGGCAGCTCATACCATTGCATTTTTCGTTGATACAAAGTCACAACCAACATTGAAACAGTCTATACTTTTTGCCGCAAACTTTGTGTCTTTTTATCCTCAAAAGCCTTCGACATTGTGTTGAATCCTTCAAGCAAACACTTCATTCAAGTACACGACTCGTCAATCACGAATCGCCGACTCACAGTTGAACTGTGTGTCTTTGCAATCTCCCATCTTCCATTTTCATCCTTCCGTATTGAAAGTATGATTAAACTGTGCTATCGGAACATATCGTGAATCACTTGTCTTGAGACTGGGAATTCTGGGAAGGTAAACATAGATAAGTAGACAAAAAGCTTTTAATATATGGCTAGAAAATGATATAATTATCTTTAAGCAATGAATTATGCAGGTACGTAACTGGTTCTGTTTATTGCCCACCAACTTTGAGTACTGTCATTATTTCAAATAAATACTTAATACAAAGAAAACTATTAAAAGGCTATTGATCAATAATTCATTGCATTGTTTTCCAGTATTCTTTGAAACTCTATCGCCTTACGGACCATCAGTTTTCCAAACAAACTAACACATTGGTTTTATAAAGAAGAAATATCTTATTAGTTCTAGATCCTCCTTGCACAAGGACTTTCTTATCAATTCTATCCACATATTATCAGCAGCACGTGTATCTTCAATGTAGGCACTTTCAGTTTCAGTTCATCTGAAACTCTACTGTGTTGATAAAAAAGGGTGCAGAACTAACTTAGCCAAGTGTTTTGCTATACCTGAACTATGCTACTGGTTCATTTAATTCAAAAGCTATATGTATTGCCTATTTTTGTTTCTTTCTAGTTTGCATTCTATAAGAATTAATTTTCTAAAGTCTTCATCTTTGTAGATTTTTCATATAAAATCAGGTCCTCGTCAAATTATTTTTGCAGTCCATTCTTATGCATGATTCTTTTAATTCTTCGAAAGAGAGGGATGACGTCACAAGATGCTTTCCGGCGTGTTTCTTTGTAGCGCTGTTGCTAAGGATAAATTTAAGGTAGAAGCAAGTGTTTGATCGATCTTGGGAAAATTGCCTTTGAAAGTTGTGAGTGAAATTTAGATAAATTATTTGAGTTTTGTTGTAGCAATTCTAATGGGCTTTCTCGCACCATACTAAAAGGCATGGATAAAAGGTATAAGCCATTAAAGTTGGATTCAAGAAGGCGTCTATCACCAGTTGAGGTCAAATGGTAGATTTCAAATCAATAGATACGCTTCTTAATTGCAAGAAGTTTTCAAGCTTAAGCTAATGACGATAAATAAAACAAAGATGAACAGTTAAGGGAAAATTTTACAATTTTCAACAACAACTTACTACTTGATAGAGCTATGAAAACCCAACCACTTCTCCTTATATGTTTTTGCCTACATTGACTATTTATATCTCTTTATTTCTACCTTGTAGTATATCTGAATCATTCCACAAGATAAAGCAATTAAAAAGTCATTTATTCTGCACCTTTCTTACGATTAGTTTTTTTACATACCTTCACGAGAACATTGCCCTCCTGGATTAAGAGAATGCTGCAAATCATCAACTTATAAATCTCAAAAAGATACCTTATCGCACAGGGCTGCTGCTTTAATTCTTAAAAATCGAAAATCCAAGTTCACCGACAAAGATAGGAATTCGCTTCTTTAGTTTATCAGTCAAGTCCCGTCTGTTACAACAAATTTCTCATTTTGTCTTTCTGTGTTAACAAGCTTGAGCCGAAAAAGCAAATAAACTCTCAAGTTGATCCAAGTTTGCATTGCATTCGAAGATAACTAACTAAGGCGATCACAAGCATTTCAACTTCACGATTATACGAGAAACGGTTGACTCGATTGTAATTTCCAGCGCGCCAGCTTTCATGAAAATAGTCACCAAAGCATTGAAACGAATATCAGCTTGTTGACGATAAAAGAGAGAAAAACAATCCATAACACGATTGTTAGTCCAGAACATTTGCTTACATCAAGTATGAAAACAAACTACTTTTTTGTCGATTCGTTTTTGTGACACTTTCGTGGGTTCACCATCTCCCCAAATTGGCGTTGTCTCAGATATGATGAAATGATTAATCGTAGCTGTAATATTACAAATTAAATGCACTCACCAATTTTCAACTGTCTTCAGAGCCACTCTACTCTAGATTCCTGTTTATATATGCGACAATCCTTTCACTATCCTGTACCTAAGAGAAGCGAAATGAAATAGCAATGTCTCGCTCGGTCGGGAGCATTTAGGTATGATTAGCTCAGGAAAAGTAAGCGCGAAAGTCCAGCTTGGCGACAAGAAGAAAAACTTTGTGAACAAATATTGTACTGCAAATTTCACGATTGCAAAAACAATAGAAACATGTCCTTAGAAATAAAACATTTACTCACCCTCTTCATCAAACAGAAGTCGTGGGAACTGTCCTAAAATATTGCGAGAAGATTTTCATTCTTCATACTGCTAGGCTAACCATTAAATCACTGATTCATCTAACGCTGCATTTCATTGCCAACTCCTGGTGCAGTGGAAATTAGGGTTGCAAATCATTGGCTAGTCAGGGAGGCCTTTTCAAATGCCAGTCAATAACGTTTCCTAGCAGGTGGCTCGAAGAATCTTCATGCCCTTAGAAATGCAGAAATCAAAACAGATATTTGAGGCATGGGATTAGATGTACAAATGCTTGATTTTGTTATCAATTTTGGTATTAAGACATGCAAAGCACACGCAGCGGAGTTTGCGCATCGATTATTGCATTAACTTCTTCCTTGGATTCTTCTTTGTTGAAACGTAGACAGTTGTCCAGTTAGAAATGGCTGAAGTTGTTAAGTGGCGAAGCAGCCGTCTTAATTCGTCGTGCTATGCGCGTTTCAAAATAGATTTCAAACGTTGATGGTCAGTCTGATTGACAAAATCGTGATTTTTTAAATGAAAGGGAAGCGGCCCGCTATTGATTTTCGTGGTAGTTGCAATGCCAATGTCGTCACTGAGATTGAAGGGGGAAATGAAAAGAAACTTTCAAAGCAAAGCCTCGCAAGATGAGTGGCAATGTTTATTAAATATAGTGAGCAAAGTGAATGAATTTAAAACCCAACAAAAGTAGCAGGACATAATAACATGGCTTTTCTTTTGATAGTTATCAGACCTGCACGAAAATTCGCGCGCGTCAGCAAGGCGTTCATGCATGACTGTAATTGACCATTGGTAATGCGATTAGCAACAATCTAACCAGAGATGTGTTTGAATTAGAAAGAAAGGCAGAAAATATTAATTTGCTGATAAGATCACAGTTAAAAGCGCTTATCCAACGCTTTCTGATGGCGTTAAAGATCAAAACGAAGATTCTATAATGCAGAACAATTGGTTAGGAAAGAAATAATGTAGATTAAAATTACAATTACTGCCGCAAATTTTGCATCCTAGTTAATCGCCATTCGGAAGCTCGGCCTTATGAGCCTTGAATAACACGTGCCTTTATTACGGTCCTTGTTTGGAGGCAGGAGGGCCTCGGAAGAGAATGATTCACTTTCATTGAATTGTGGTCATGCTCAAAGTAGAAATAGTAACAATTTAAATAGTTTTGATTATAAAATTGAAGTCATTATAATATTTTAGCATTTATGTTAGACGAGAGCGATTTTTAATCGCAACCCCGCCCCCATTTACTGATTTTGAATTCCAACCTTGTTGGTGCAGTATATCTGATATGACGTCATTTAGGAGACAGTCCCTCTGGCGCGATGAAAATCCTTTGAGGATAGTTTCTTATCGTGAGTTGAATCGAAGGCTCCGCCTTAGCTATCGCTGGCACGCGGAGCAGATCGTTCTAGTTAATTCCACAGGGGCCTCAGTACCCAAGGGAAAAGAAATCAAACGATAGGGGGGTAGGGGGAAGGGTTGGTTGAGAGACGGTGGTCGCTTGCTTTTCTAGTTTGACAAAACACAACATTCGAAACGACTTTGAATCTGCTTTAAGTCGCCAAAATGAAAACGAAGGCGCAGCTTCAACTTTCCTTGCAACATAAACACCAGAAAATCTCATCAATAAAAATGAAAGAATGTGCCTTTGGCTTAAATAAAGAACTCGGTTGCACATAAGCAAACATGGAACAAAGCCTTGTTTTGCACCTGCCAAGAATACCGGTTCGTATCTGATCGCGACAAATGCAGGTGTCTATGGCAGAATTATTGTAAATGTTTTACATCCAGCCGGTATCAATACAGAACTACCACAGCCAAAAACAGATATTCAACGTTTGATTGCAACTGATTGCATACGTAACCCGCAAAGCATGGTTGGCGAGTTCCCGCAAAACACACATCACACTCAGCTTCCTGCACAGATAGGCAAAGGAAGTCAACAACAAAAACCTGGAGTTCAATTGCAACCCGCGGCAAAACACCTGATAACTGAATTGATCTCCTTCCTACACACAGGGCGGCCATGTTAGTCCAGCCTCCATTGCATACTCAGTCCTAACGATACCTTGTTAAACGAAATTATGAGTGTGACTAAATGTAGAAATGCTTTTATAAAAATCCATTTAAATACCAATTAAAAAATTTTGTACATCTTTCTTTCCTAGTGCCTTATTTTTGGCATCCCTAAGTTAATATATCTTTGGCATTTTTTGTATGTCTCAACTACCTGAAAACAGAAGGACGTAGGATCATCAAGTCGAGGTTTGCAACTGATGGCGTCAGTGACGCAGTACAGAAAGCGCGCGAAGGAGAAGTTTCTTCCATGAACCCACACGCATGTTAAGTGTTAACACCGTTGACGACCATTTCATTGGACTATTTTACTGCAGTTTCTAAAAGCATATATTTGTTGTTCAAAAATTTGCGAATTGAGAAGTTGCACGTGTCATTTCTCCCAAATTTTCTATGGTGTTTTGAAATGTTTTATATTTTTGCAAAGATTCCATTAAGCCTCATTTTTCAGGGCAAATAACCCCATATCTTAAACTGCCACTTACCCAAACACTTTTTAATTTAAAAAAGCGCCTTACAATTGTATTGAGCAAGATGACGACACAGGGGCTTTGGAGTTAACATATGAGGTGGGCCTTGGTTCTAGCCCCCAAACTTGGAACTATCCCTCATGAAATCTTTCATGTCAAGAACTTTTCATTGCCTAACCTAACTTGAAACTAAATAATTTTACGTCATTCTCAAGACGGTCCCGAGTAAAACACTTTGAAGAGGCATTTAACAGATTTGTTTTAGCAGTAGTCAAGTGCCTTCCTGGGTTAAAAGATAAGCGTTGTTTTATTGAAGTTGGAATAGAGGCTGCTTTTGAAGGCATGAGAGCTGGGTTGGTCTGGCAAAATACAACTTCTGTGTCATTTTGCTCTTGGAGACCAAAATGATCTGGCACATAAGAAAGCAAAAAAGCAGGATACAGCTAAGAGAAAAAGCAAAATATTGAAAAGATTTAGCTCTGCCAGGGTGATATTCGAATTTGTGCATTACTCCAAATATGGAAACAAATTATTTTCAAATGGAATTTATTGTTTGTTTGCAATTGGTTCCTCCAATGCCTCGAGAATCTCTCTCCTATAATCATCAAAATCACCGTCTATTTCTTCAACCGATTGGTCCTCTACAATCCAAAGACGACAGTCTGTCTCCAGTATGAGTCGAGCGTCGTGGCTAACGATTATAACTCCTGAAGAAACAGCAACGTCCAAACATGAGAAAACAACCACAGCTTGCATGTCAAATGAAGATAAAATTGAAAATGCTTTAAGGCATTATCTACGCTGATTTGGTTCGAGAGACGCATCAATTATAGGCAAAATTAAGCTGCATTCGCTCCTTTAAGCACACCCTTTGAAAGCCTTCTTACTCACTCCTTTACAATCACAACTTACCTAAGAAAAGGGCCGATGGCTCTTGTGTTAGTACGAGAAAAATGCCTTTACAACATGCCAAAGAGAATCTCATATGCATTTGAAAGTGACCTCCTTTACATGCAGAGGCCTGAATGGTTTTTTCACCTTGTACAAAAAGGTCATTAATACATAAAACTAGTGTTGTTCTCAAACTAAGAACAGGCCTCGTTTTGGGTCACACAATTCCCTCGACGAGGCTGCTAGCTAGATTCTAACATTCTTCCTTCTGCTGTAGAACAAAAACTGAAAACACAGAAGAAAAGACGAACGTACCCCCAGTAAACTTATTTATTGCATCAGCAAGTGCATCGATTGACTCGATATCCAAATTATTCGTAGGCTCATCCTAAACGGAAAGATAGAAAGCATGAAAAATGGAAAATCCTGTGCAGTCTGCCTCCGCACGGTCCAAGTGGAAGCTAGCGGTCGCAGTGACACCAAATCACTCGCAAAGTAGACTCTCTAATCAAACAGCCAAAACGAATAAAACTTTGGTGTAAAGTCAAATATTACTTTCTCTAATGCTACAGTGTTGGAAAAATATGTTGTTGAGGGCCTGTGAGCAGTATTGCTTGTTATTTGAATATCATTGAGATCATGAAGTATGCCTTGCTGGGGCTTCATTGTGATTTGCAAGAAAAATGAATGGGCATAACTCAGTGCAAAGAAATAAGTCATACCAAAATGATTATATCTGGCTGTCTCGATGCCATGTCGGCTAAAGCCACCCTTGACTTCTGTCCACCTGTGAAAAAATAAACCAATAGAGAAACGGATAATCGTAAAAAACCTGTATGCAATATACCAATAATAAAATAAACAGGACTTTTAAATTGAAACTTTCTGGAATTCTTTGTGTAGCTTGATGGTTCGTGATAAAATACTGAGGGTAGGGTACCAAGACTTAATTTTGTACGTACCTGACAGGTCTCGTATTTTTATGGTATGCGCATGACCGGGTAGACCGAATCTCCCCAGAAGCTTCCGGCTATCTTGGTAATCGAGGTTAAACTCTCGCTGTAAATTAATTATAGACATCTATATGTGCTGCAGCTGCCTCTCTAATACCCTTAAATCATAGGGGCCCTGAGAAAAGTCAATCATTTATTCATTCACCGGCGTTGGTATCTTTCAAAAGGGGTTTGGTCTTATGCCATTGTAATAAAATTTGAGCAAGTGCTTTGTGGTACAAAACTTCACATAAAATTTGTGTAATAAGATTTTGACTATGCGTAAGCCTATTAGGACTAACCGAGAAAAACATATGAAACAAAAATACATATCAGTACATAACGAATAAAAGATATTAGTACTACGCCCAAAATTCACTACACAATATCCTCGTGATATCTAAACCATGAACCTAAAACAAGTCCTATAGACGACGTAAATCGTCTATTCCATTGTAATTGACCTTCTTTGGCAACAGACAACAAAGTGTTATCTACAAAACAGACACGCACTCTATATGTATTAGTTGCCCAGAGGCTTCCTTCACACATTAATACTTCATATAAGTTCAAATACTCTATAGACAGTGGTTTACTGCTGAACAGTCCAGTGGACATCCCCTTAATGAAGACTTTATGTGCTAGTAAAACAGAGCCAGGAATACCCAGAGTCGGCGAGAGGGGGCCAAGGGGGCAGATTGCAACGGGGCCCCAATGCCTAGGGGGCCACATAAAGTAAAGCCAAACTATTTGTCACTGGTAGGGGGCATCATACTTCAGCTTTGCCCCTGGGCCTCCGAATCCTCTCGGTGGCCCTGCGGATACATGTGGTCTATTCTTGCCAAGCATAAAAAACTATTGGGCTTTTTTGAGGCGCAGGAACTCAATGATCTGAAGGTAGAAGTACTCACTCGCAAATACTCCACAGACGACTCATTCAAATTGAGCTGAAAAACAACGCAATATACAATTCGATAAACAAATGATATTGTTGTCTGAACGCAAAGGGCTTAATGAGAGACATGAAACAGAATGATGATTCTTAGTGTTGGAGTATTTGAAGATAATTCAGAAACAAGCGGTAATAAAGTGGGAACAGATCCAGTAATCTGGTACTCTATATTCAAATTGACAGCACCCTTTGGTCAAGAACATGGGAAATCATTTGAAAATAAGTTCAAAAAGGAGTGATGAATGAATCATGAGGGAAAATCACTTCGCTGAGCAAATCAACTGAAAGAGTTTCTACAGTTCCTAGAGAAAATAATAAAAGCGTGCTCTGGCATAGCCCACGTTTAGACCTGCGCAAACTTTTTTCCCATTCTTCCCCCAATAAACTCCCCAGAGTTCTGCCTGTTAGCAGCAACACACGATCTTAAGCAAAAGCTACATTTTATCATACATTTCACTGTGGTGGGCCTCAGAAGCAAAAGGATAGGCCTCTCCCGTGTATAGTGAAATGTCTACAAAAACTAGAACTGGATGCAAGGAGATGAACAGTGAAAGCTGTTACCTGATCTGCTGAATGTTGGTTGTAAAAGCCAATTCGCTGCGAAGAGAATTGACAACACAAAGTGATAACTCATCAACTTGGACGTTCCGCTATATCAAATTGCTCAAAATTGCACAAAATTCAGTAACCATTATAAGAGAACGTGCATTTGGCTTAGCTGATTGCAAAACTGAAAAAAAACAAGCCAAAAACTTACCACTCTGGGATTCCTTATGACGTCACCTTCCAGCTGAAAAGAATGAGCAATAAATATGTAGTTCCATTTGGTGAGCTCGGCCCTTTCTAAACATTAGATGAATTACTAAGATAAATAATCACGAAAAAAGGCTGCGAAGTTACGCGAGCAGAGAATTTCATAAAAAGCAACCAAAACAAACAAGTTAAGAGGCTAAAAAACACACTTGTTTGGTGTGTTTGCTTTTGCTTCAAAACTTTAAATCGGCCAATAGGATCACCAAGTCTCCAGCTACGTCTATGACGTAGATCGTCGAATAAAAGATAATGGTGCTCACCGGCTCTAGTTTCCCGCAGAGGAGTTTGAGGAACGTACTCTTTCCAACGCCATTTGGACCAACTAAGGCAACTGGACGGACAAAAGCATGATCAAAGTCATTATTAATAATATCCATCGTCAATAGGATAAAAAAAGGGGGGAAGCTGACTAGAGTCCTTAAAATTGATTAGAGCTGAAAAGAAGATTCAATGGGAAGCAATTCAAGATAGACACGTGAAAATTCGAGTTATCAGGAGTAATTGGGTGAACGGCAAAACAAGCTCTGTACCCAGAGTTCGATTTTGCAGTGCTAAACACGTGTTAGCCCACTGATTCTCCGTTCATAGTCTTTTAAATACGCCTTTTAATGTTCGTGATGCAAAGTGATGCAAGTTTTCTACATAAATATCTGTTCTCTACCTTTCTTTATCTTTCGATTCGTAACCAGACTCTTAAGATTTTGTTTATAAAAATCTCATAAAAGTTGATAAAAAATGCTACTTTGAGAAAAAATTCTAGATTTTGATAATTTGCATAAAAGGAAAGTCGACAGGCCAAACAAAATTAATACAAAAATTCCAACCTCTTGAAGACATATCAATTCCAAAATTAACCATTTTGAAAAGTAAAGGCTGATCGGGGTATCCAAATTTGACATCTGCAACAAAATGTTAATGTCATTTGCCTGGAGGTACTCCTAATCAAGAACTATTTGAAAAAGTACAAAACTATAATATGTCAAAAATGTAACATATTGATTTGACATTGAGTCAAAAACGGGCAATTATTCACAAATTTGTTTCAAAAGTGCTGAGATTTTTAAAAGAAATGACAAAATGAAAGTCCACACCTACTATATGCATGCTGAAATAACAATGTTTTCCTACAAAGTGCGGGAACGAAATTTCAGGCCCTGCTCTTCATTTGGTCAACGAAATTGCAGGCCCAAAATTTGAAGTATATCTATGCCGATGACGAAATTGATACTGGAAAGAAATGCACCACCTGACAGTGGGTAGAAACGCAGCTTACGAAGAATCCCAAGACGCACCTTTTAAGCCTAGGATTGGTGGGTTTAAAGGGGGTGGACATGGAATTGTGAACTTCACTTCGTACTCCCTTGGTTTCTTCAGAAGTTCCTGTTTCTTTGCGGAATCCTGGAAATTTGAATTTCTACGTCTAAATTAAATAGGCTTTCCAAGAAGTTATGAAAACTGCAAAGAAACATTTTGTTTGTTAACATCCCCTTGCCAAATGCACCTCCGTGCATTTTACTAGCACCTATCTTTCATCAGAGCAAAAAATAAACCTGTGACCAAGCAAGCAAGAGTTGTTGCAGTGCTCCTTAAAAGCACATATTCAAACGAAGCTAAATTTTCCACTTAAAAATTTATAAAGGAAAATTCGTTATTTAACGAGCTTTTCTGTATGGCTATAATATTTCAAAAGTCACTGTTTCCAAAAAACTCTAATATGGAAGCTGGCAAAATAAAGGGGAACAACCGAAATGCATACCATTTCAACATCTCCCTTTTTGCCTTTCTCTTTCCTGCTGGCCTGCTTTTTGGCCTCAGCTTCCTATGGCAAAAACAATGAGAATAACGTAAAAAACGATCTACGAAATGAACGTTTACCTTTGATTAACCAAACTGTGAAGGAATAATTGTGTATTTATTCCTGATATCTATCAAGGCGAAATATCTGGTAAGCTTATTATCTAATAGAAATAAAGGGGCAAATATTGTGTAATTTCTAATGGCTGATTCTAAGACGGTAAAAACCACAAACCCATGTTTCTTATAATTTAAGCTTACCGCTTGCTTGGAAGATTGCCCTGACCGCTTTGAGGCCTCGATCTTTTTGGTCTAATGAAAAAGTTACTTTCATTATGTGACGAAGTAAATTCGCATATAAGAAAATTAAAGTATCAAAGGAGCAATAGTGAGTCTATTAATTGTGTGTATGGAAATGCTAAACTTCCTGGCAAAAAGCAGCTTTCAGGTCAACAAAATGGTGACAAAATGGTCCTCTACCGATGCATACAACGGTTACAACGGTGCATAGAAAGAGCTTTGGGGGCTGCAGAATTGCCTACGAAGTTCAATAATTGCCTGAAACTGTCATTGCGTCAGGTGTAATCAATTTGACGTTAAACGTACACATTCGGGGTCCATAGTACAAGGATTTGAGCCCCACCATTTCTAGGGTAAAAGGTTCTTGCTATGCATTTAGGCAAAACAAAAATACCTGCTGCTCATATGCTTTTTTCCTCTCTATAAGCTTCTGCTTGTACATTTTCTTGAATGATGCTACGATGTTATGACATCAGATTAACAAAATTGCATATCAACTAGAGCCAGTTTTCGAAAAAAACTATATATTCATAAAAATATATGTGAAAATATATCGCTCTCGGTTATAAAATGAAAACCTTTAAGCGCTGCAGGTTATAAAGCATTGATAACTAGTAAATGGGAAGATTGTATGATAAATGAAGTCCCGGGTACATATATGATTGTTGACATAATTCGGTGTAGAATAATATATGATTGACAGTCAAAAGCGGTTTTTCACAATATGATAACAATGCTATACGACTTGTCTGTCAAAAATGAAATTAAGCCTTCATGTCATTGTTGGTTTTTGTCTTAAATAGAAGTCAAGTATACAACACAGTGCAATGAGCCTTAATGAAGTTGCGGTGCAGGACAACGGACAACTGTAACTGAGCCCAAGAATCCTTAAAACAGGCACTTCCTAGACGTGCCTATCACGCCCACGGCCACTATTAATCGGCTTTACAGTCTGGCAAATGCAACTGGAAACAAACAGCCCTTAAAATTCGTCCTGCTAATGGACAGCAAAGAAAAAACAGATGATTGCAAGTACTTAGAAGAGAACATCTGTAATACTTACAATAATTTCCTTTGTAATAAAATAACTTCTGATCGTCTGCGTAGAAACAATATTCATTAAGTACGTAACGGTTATTAATAAGTACTACTAATAAAAAATAACTGCATATTTTACATCTCCATTTTCAAGACTTGAATCGACAGTGTAGAAGGAAATGACTCAGTTCATCAAAACTTATTACACCAAAAACATTCAATTTTGGTTAAAGGCAAACAAATTCCAGGTCACTTTCTGCCCCGTAATCATAAACTACCTGGACCTGAATAGACTTATGGAGATATGAGAAGGTGTGATTTACGAAAGAAGCTCTATAGTGAAGTACCCAAGTGAACGACATCTGTGCAAACATTATCCAAAAAGTGCTGGTCGTGGGAAACAACCAAAAGTGTATTTTTCCATGATTGCAAGTAGCTAGAACGATAAAGAAAACCACGAAACTGATAAAAAACACGATAATCTTCTTCATAAGGATTGCTTTGAGCAAGCAACCTAAAAGTTATAAATAATTGATAATCTTATTCAAAACCAATCTAGCTTGGGGCTTTTTCATCGAGGGCCACAAACGGAACAATACCAAAAGGCTGGTATACAAATTATTAGTCAGTCATATGATCTCACCTATATTGAATCGAAATAACCAAAACTAATTACATGTTAATTAATTATGCCTTGAATGGACATGTTTAAAGAAAACGCAAAGGCCTGAATCGCAGTTTTCCATTTTTCGTGGCATCACAATTTTGTAACCAAAGGGTCACTGTAATCGACAATAGAAGAAACAGTCGTTAAATTTTCATATTCTTTGATTAGACTTACTTATCAAGCCAAATGACGGCATTGAGATCTAAGTGATTTGTGGGTTCATCCAACATCAGCAGCGTGGGCTCAATGAATAATGCACTGTGTAGAATAAAAAAGAGGTTGCTGAATCGCGCTATAACAACACACCATGCTACATTGTAAGCGACAAGGTCGACTTACATCCGCTTCTGGGAACCAAGATGCGCGTGAATGTGAAAAGTATTAGAAGGCCATTGTCATTTTGTCACTAAATCAGAACCAGCTGCTCTTAAACTGCTTCAGACATTCTCTTCTTCAGGGGACCTCATGGACATTTTAAAGGAACTTGGAGATAGAATACAGTTGATTCCCATTTGGTCTCACCCCAGACCACTCAGGTTTTTCAAGAAGTTAATTTTGACCAAGCACTGAACTGAAATCATACGGTGGCCCTCTCTTCATATCCATCTCATGATCTCTTATTCGTCGAGACAACACTTATCAGAAAAACCGTATTCTAAGGAGGTTCTAGGGACCTGCGATTTCATCTACAAAAATAAAAGTTTGACAAAAATGTGTCACTAATTTCCCCCATAAAATGAAAAGGAAATGACCCATTACAATTCCTTTGAAGAAGAAGGCAATTAGAAACAAACAGTTTTTCTATAACGTGCAGGAAAATACAACTTTTTGTAGCACGCGTTTATGTTAATCCTTCGATTAATTCACATGCGTTACTTTTCGTGAAATAAGTATACACGCAAGACCTGGCCGTTCAAATTCATTTCGTAGGGTTACGTCTAGACATCAAATGCCAAATCATTTCGATGATTCGTATAATGCAGCTGAGTATCTAACGCTGCTTTTTCAGAGCAATCAACAGACGAATTTTCCCAGGTGAAAGTACTAGCTAGTGACATACAAAGCGTTAAACGTTTTGTTAAGAACTCACCGTGCTAAAGAGACGCGCATCCTCCAACCGCCAGAAAAATGTCTTGTTGGACGAGTTTGCATTTCAACTGTAAACCCAAGACCCTGCAATGTAAGATTGAGCTTTGATGACAGACTCCTGTTAAACCACCAAGTTTGAGTCCAAACAGAACATCAACTGCCGTTGAACTCAAATTTGCAAGCTGAAAAGCATAAGTATACCAATATGCGACTTTTGCAGTCTTCTAGTTCATACGCAAAATCTTGATGATACGACATCTTCTCACTTCATGTTGTTGAACAGAGCAGGTTTATATTGCCAAGAACGAGCACAAGTGTGTTCGTAAACCTTGTACAATACTATTTTAAAGCAAAAAATGAAAATGACTAACACTCAAAATTCTTCTTGCTTTGGCCTCCGCTTTGTAAGCTCCAATTGCTTCCAGCTCGGTATAAACCTAGAGAGACAAATTTTGTAAGGTCATTATATGGAATTAGGATCTGAAAATACCATAAACTCTATCAGTGTTAATCAACATTTTCACCGACAACCTCTGATAACATGAAAAAAATTATTATCAATTCTCCTTGAATCCAATATTTTTTCTTTTTTATTGTATGTCATTGTGTTCTTTATCTACAAGCTTGACCTTGAGCTACTGTACTAAAAAATCAACATGTTTGGAAATGATAACGTGAACAAAACTTAATAAATATACAAATAGTTAAGTTCAGAAGCTGAAGAAACAAAGTAATCGATCTCCTTAGAGTCCGAGGTACGACAACATCAGATTTAGATCTGCTACGCAGAGCAAGTTGGTGATGCTACGCAGGGTAAGTAGGTGCTGCTACGCAGGGAGCGTTAGTTTCGCTACGCAGGGCAAGTGAAGCTGCTACGCAGGGAGCGTTAGTTTCGCTATGCAGGGCAAGTAGGTGTAGGGGTTGTAGGCTGTCTTACCTCTTTAAGTCGTTTGTTAGCAGCATCCGATCCTTTGTCGACCTCAACAAGGAGCTTCTTTTCCTGCAATACAAAAAAGAATGCACCTCTAACACAAGCAGCGCAACAAAGTACCATTACATCCACAGTTTTTGTGGGAAAGAGGAAGCTGCTAATTGTTTTTATCAATATTTCAAGTTATCACCACCAGGAATGTTTTCTAGAAACTTTTGATACATATAAATTACAATAAAAAAAAAATAAAAATTCTTACAAAAAACCTGAAATGATGAATGGGACTTGGCTTTCAACAACTGCCTTCATAACTTGGGTTCTTATATTGGTTCATCTGACCTACTTTACAGTAAAAGTAGTCACTTATCATTTTGCTGCATGTGCACAATATAAAATCTTCACATTGGATCATGTATCTTTTATGAACAGAAAGCTTTAAATGTTTTTACATAAGCATAAAATCCAAATAAAATTAAAGCCAGAAAGGATATGCTACAAATGCTAATAAACCTTGTAACAATAAAGGCCTTATAACAATAAAGAGCTGAACCTCCTCAAGAAGCGCTGTTCTCTTCTTGTCAGCTTTCAGGACCACATCAACAGCGGGTGTTTCATCAGCTTGGACATCTGTGATGGAAGTTCTCATGAGTACACAAGAAGATGATAACAAACAATCTATGGAAAGCAAATACCACTAGGCAAATGACAGGTACATAATATGAAAGATGCAGTACCTTGTTCACAAAGCAGACAGTCAATATTTGATGGAATGGCCAGAGCACGGCTTCCAATGTGACTCAAAAGAGTTGTTTTACCCATGCTGAAAGTAAACAAAATTGAAAGGTTTAAATAACAAAAAGCCATTGATACCAAACTAGTACAAGAATGCTAAACACTAGCACCAAATGAAATGTTGATATCATGCAAAAAATGGCATCTTGTGACTTAGTTGTGAGATGATGCTATCAGAACTTGCAAAAGCTTGAAATATTATTTAAACCTAAGACACTCTTCATAAATTTGTTGTATGACCATCCTTGAGTGAATAATGTTATGAAGATGAGAAATATTTTGTTCCTTTTCATTAAAAATGTCAATAAGCTTGCAGAGATTGAGCAGATGTAAATTGTGCTATCTTTCGTACAGGTATAAATCAATGTTTTGTCAAGTCTGTCTATCTTAGCAAGTAAGGAAACAAAATTAGTAAAGAAAGTCAAAGAAAATGTGCATTCCATATATGTATAAATAATACAAACCCATTTGGGCCTACAAGACCATATCTTCTTCCATGTGCAATTGTAAGTTCAGCATCAACAAACAGATCTTTCCCGCGGGCTGAAATGCTGAACCTTTCAATCTATGAAAAACGGAAAACTCAAGTCAAATTTCTTCAAGATGAATTGATCTTTATATTATTTATAAGAAAAACATGATTGATCTTGTCTATTTACCAATTGAAACAAGTACCCTTTTTGTCTGCCCTGTCTTATAATCAATGTTGCCACCTCAAACTAAATTCATATATCCTCTTGTGGTAAGCTGTGCACTTTAGAATGCAGCTATTGTACTTTTTATGACTTTTCAAGCATAACATCATTTTCCAACAATATTTCAAATTGTTTTAGTCTCAAGTAAATTTAAGGTTCAACCTCAATCTCACAAAAGAAAAGGAGGCATTTGATTAAACAAAAGGAGAATGCCCATTACCTTTATGTCCATTGCATTTTCCAACAGTGCTCCTTTAGCTGTTTTTTCTTGCTGTGAGACTGAAAACTGTGAACCTTCAGTGCCGATTTTACCCATTTCAGCCTCAAACTTTGCCTGTTGATTGAATATTTTCAAATCTTTTTTATAACATAGTGGAAACTTCAAATTTAAAGATACCCTTCCTGCATAGATGGGTAAAAATAGATTTTTTCACAACAAAATAAAGGTTAAATATTCAACAAAACTTAACTTTAAAAATTTGCAAGAAGCAATATCCACAACTATAAAGAAAATATGTGAAAAGTTGTAGGAGGTTAGAGTATGCTCAATAAGTTCAAATAACAAAATACCTTTCTAAGAGCTTCCTTTTTCTCTTTTCTTGTCATTTTTTTACCCTGAGCTGCAAAAACACTAAATACTTACATAAAGAAAAAAAATTGTGTTATTTACAACTGTTTCTTATCAAGCCTATACCTTAAAACAAGTTGCCTATACCTTATGAATGTTTATAGGTATGAAAGAAAAATGATATGAATGTTTGACTGAGCAAATGCATTTATATGACATTGCTCACAAGAGATAAAGCCATCAACTTGATTTGTTTTGCTATTTCAATAATACTAATTGAGTGTGAAAACAAAGACCTGTCCCATCAAGACTGCCTTCCTTTGGTGTTATTTTACATATTTACATGGACATGATCTGTCATTCCAAGCTTCAATTATGACTGAAGTTACAAGGCCCAACATAGAGTAAGCAGGTAAAAAAACAGCAGCAGACAGACACTGGAACTTTTCTCACAATCATTACACCAGGTAAATAGCTAGTTAGCAATAGCAGAAGGGGTGTATTTTTCTGTTCATTCATGGAGAAACACTATGGGTGAAAGGGAGAATGTACAACATTTTATTGAATTTAGCAAATTCACAAGTGTTAAAGACTGGAGCCACAGGCATAAAATACTAATGAATAGGTAAATCAGAAAGATATATTCAAATTTTTAATGGCTCTTGATTAGCCACTAACAAGTAACTTTGCTTAACATTTAGCATTACCAATATTACTAAAGATTTTTCAAAACAAATCTCCCCATTAGGAATCAGCTCCAAATTATTGATCTAGGCATGCCAAACAAATTCAGTAACAACGAATACCTTTTTCATCCTCTTCCGTTTTATCTTTTTCATCCTCACTCCCTGAGCTATGATCAAATCTAGTTTTACTAAATTGATCTGCTACTTCATCCAGTTCGTCGTCTCCACTCTTTCCCTCTATTTCAGATTCTTTTGTTCCTTTCTCAACTGATTTTCCACCTGCTCTTGCACCTCTACCCTTCTTTCCTTTTTTACCTTCATCTTTTTTCACTTCTTCCTGCTGATCCTCTTCTCCTTCGCCGCTTTCGGTCCCCCCCTCTTCAATCGCTTGCTTTAGCATATCGAGCTTATTTGAGCGTTTTTTTGATTTCGACTTAGATGAAGTCGTCTTATCTTTCACGTCAGTGGCTTCGGTTTCATTATCGGCACTAACGGCCTCTGCTTTCCTCTGGTCTTTCTTCTTCCCCATTTTAATTTATTTATTTTCTAGTTTAAAGCCTTCTAGAGGAAAGAAGCTGTTTTTCTCTGAAATTATGAGAACTTTACCAACTTTAGGCCCTAGCTAGCAAACGCATGAAAAATCTTTCGATATAGCCTCCATCTCAATCCGGGGTCAACTTTCACTTATGAGTGCCCTGTGTTCTAAAGACACCACTTTGAATTTTTACCGGAAGCAGTATTATTTACCATAATGTAAATAGTTATGTTTGTTTGTTTAAAACATTACAAAACAGAATCTTCCAAGCACTGGAGCCTACAATTAAGATCGTAAGTCATCCAGAACTGCTCAATTCCCACGAATGCACCATACAAACATTTCTCTTTCAACTCCAAATAGTTTTCATCATAATGAATAAATGTCTCCTGCTAGTAAATTGCAACACATTTAATACCTTCCTAACTCGTAGCTTGCAATTCCTCGAGATTCCAACTAACATAAGCCTTTCAAAATGTCCTGTCCGTGTGTCCTGTCCTGTCTATGGCCTGTCTGTGATTATACTGCTTCCCTGGCAGTCCTCCAGATGTGATACTGCTTTCCTTCCTTCAAACCCACTGCCCTTGACAATGCTGCCAGGGACCCCAAAAACTCAACCAGTGCTTAGATGTTTCCAAGGTAAAAAATAATGGTCTGAAGCAGGGACGCCGGAGCGATGATTGGGCAGGGAGGTCACAGAGAAACGTGAGGGCAACCAAGACCAAAAACATAGACAAAAGTTTAAATGGCATCTTTCACATTGACAGTTGGCTAATAAAACAAAAGCATTTGGAGTGGAAATCCATCTTTCCATGACTTTTCACTTCTTCTTAATCAATTTTTGCTGCCGCAAAAATTCGCCCTCGATACCATGCTTTGTACATTCCCTGTTAATGATAGAGAGATTTGCGTTCCTTTAGGACAGGAAGCATTTTCAGAAAAGGCACGTTTGCCCCTTTGCCCCACCTGTCAAAGTGCCCCCCGCGCCCCTCTCCGGCGTCCCTGGTCTGAAGTTCTTCTACGTTGCTCCACACTTCATGAATGAATTTGGCTGCTGCTCCTCCATCTCCGTTGTCACCGAATAAAGACAGTAAGTGAACAACTAACAATGAATATGATTGGGGCGCTTCTATTACAATTCTACACAGCATTACATAAAAATGCACTTAGGTGAAACAAAGATAGCATTTTAATAACCCTAGTTACCATTTACATATTAGAATCCTAAATATTCGATAGTTATCATATTTTAATAATACATTTAAAATGGCTGGATACTACATATCCATATATTTTGCTCTTTAAGATTCATAAGCATCAAATTAACACTAAAAAATTTCAATTGAATACTAATCTTTAATCAAATTAGGAATGACTGATAACAAATAATATATTTTTTTGGAACTTAAACAAAAAATCCTGAATGGAACAAAATCGTTTATAAAAACATAACTTCAAAATGTTATGCATCTTGCTAATTCTAGAATAAACATTTCCATAAAAATGGAATTTTCTCTTAAGTCTTTCCAACAAAATATAGATAAAAAAATAGGCGTATAAAATTGGTTAAGACTATTACTAACTGAGCAAACGGCGATAACAAGAGGTCAAACTCACAAGTCAAAGGTCACAAGTTTGTAGCCTTATTATTTTATTTAGCATCGATCTCGCTTTTAGATAAATAGCCACATTATAGGTCATATTCCCCTGATTAATGTTCATATAACTAAATTTGTTCAATGGAAACAGACGTTTGCCTAGAACTGCAATTGCAATTCCTTGCACAACTCTTCTATACTTTTATTCAGTATTCAATTGGAAAATTCTTTGCAACATTTGCCAAATTTTTTTTCATGATTTTCGACTTGTTATTTTGACGACACGTTTTGACTTTTTCAAGAATACATGAGTTATATGTTTTTCAACATGAACTTCAGAAATAAGTATAAGCATTCTGTAATTCTGGAGATTTCTGTGAAGCAGAAAACATTAAATAGAAGGTCCTTGAGTCCTAAACATTTAAATATGGTTCTTATAAAATGACTTCATATCAAATGACTCTCTAAAATACATCTCCTCGAGTGTTCAACTAAGTTTCCAAAAAGATAACTTGATTTTCAGTCGCAGGAGTTACATAAAACACAATCGGCCAAATTTGATCCCAATCTGCTCCTTGAGACTTCCTGTAGTCCGTATTTTAGCATCAATTACAGGAAGCTCCTTCAGGTTCTGGTTTGTAGTGACTTCGATGACCGCAGCACCTCTTCGTGATGAGCCCTAAAAAACAGTCCCAAACAGAGTTGATAAACAGAAAAAAGTGGAGCAGAAAGCCTCCTGGTTTCAAACAACTTATCGCAAATTCCAAAAGCTTCACAATTGCAAGAAAAAGCGGACATAATTTTCGCATACTTTAAGTTCTTTTTCGTCCAACATTACTTCGAGTTGCTGTTTTGTCAAAGACAACCTATTTTGTGCTGTTCTTTCAACTCTTTAGTGTTTCTCCAGCGTTTGCATACTTTATGGAGTGTCGGACGAAAAAGTATTCAATAATTATGTTTTCCGGGGGTCATCGCAAAACTCTCTATGGACTCACTATGGATCCCTTCTATGTGGGAAATACCAAATATATATATAGAAATACATCTGACCTGGACTGGTGGTATATCCCAGTCCACTACGCGGAGATCTTAAAAACACTTGGTGTCAGAAGTCAAAAATGCTTATGCCACTGACTTGAAATTTAAACGGAGATGGGATGAAAATGTATGAACTCTAGAGCAAGTTGATTCTTTGTTAGTTCATATTTTGCTGGTAGAATTGAACCCATGGAACATAACAGGAAGAATATAATAGTCCAACAACTCACATTTTTGCAGGTGTCTTTAATTATCTGAAACTTTTCCAGGTCGTTAGAGCCTATATGTCTGTGGTTCCAGCCAATAAACTCGACGAGAAGACTTTCTGGTTTATCGTCGTAATAGGAAATGGCGGGAAAATTGACGCAGTCAATCGTGATTTCCTGGCGAATTTGTACACCAAGAAGTCTCAGGAAATTAATCTGCGCTTTCTTGGTTCCATATGATATCTACGATAAAAGTACCGTTTTTCCCGAGTTATCAATGGGCCTTTTTCAATGGGCCAACAAGAACCGAACTTTGGTGGTAATTTTGTCATAAAGAAATGCATAGGAAATGTAAGACAGCGAATTCGGCAAAATGAAATCATAGCTTATAAACAAACAAAACACAAATGGATTCAAATATCAAGACAAATAAATACAATAAAGTCTCTCACTAGCTTTCCTTCAAAATTTAATATTTAACAGTCTTAACTGTCCAAAGAACTAAATTACGAACGAACTAAACGGCACCATATTGTGACTGTGGAACGAACAAAATTAGGTCAGATACAATGTACGACATAGATTTCGAGATCCATGATAAACATTGCAGGGTTGTGATTTGCGAACCAAATAAAATTGTTTACCCGTTCTATGTTGATGAGGCTCGACAACATCAAAGAGTCAGAACTACCACCGTGCCATCTTCTCAAAGGAAGCTGTAGATTAAGAATGGTTTCAAAACATTAAATTTGCAATTTTTGCAATTAAAATAATAACAAAAACAATTAAAATGATAAAAGGCCGAAGACAAATGCAATGTATGTAGCATGTCATCGCTTTTTATGTCATTATCTCTGTATCGTGTTGGTAATGTACTGCTAATGCACTGTTGTTACTGTGCTGTATACTCTGTTGTTTCTTAGCTTTTCGATTGATTGTAACCAGATTCGTGTGTAATAACTAAATGTATTAAGGATATACGTCTGTGGTGATTCGAAATTTGAGGCATACAGGCGTATAAATCAGTGCCTCTCATTAACGTATATGCTACACAAATAAACATGATTAGGCCTCAGCATCAAGGACATCGCATGAACTCGTCGACTTGCAAACTAATACGAATAATATTTGTAGTGATCTTCGCGACCTACATTGGAGCTGTTTGACTCCAGGCATGTCTCTGGGGTGCCAGAAAACTTGCAGAAAACCTTGATAGCATCGTTGACGCAGCCCCTGTTCGGATCAATCCAGTAGAAACCTGGCAAAATAGAAATCACCAGTGTACAGTGATTACAATGATTAAGCTGAGGGCCATGGAGGTGATTACATGTCAGTGTTGATGATTACAATCAAATGACGATCAATATGACGATAACGGCCAGGTGATTAAGTGATTGTGATGATGATAGAGCATTGATGATTATTATGATGATAGCAAAGGCGGCAATTGCTTTGATGATGACAAAAACAACGTTGCCTCGATTACGATTTTGTTACAGTAAGAGGCGGGTCACTTACCCTGATACCTTGTAGCTTAATTACAAATTCAATTTTGGAAGACCAATACTCACAACAATACTAGCCCCGCTACAGTTCCAACAATTGTATAGCTTTTTCACTTGTTAATATTGTTAGGGAGAAAATGCAAGGTAAAGTCAGCCAGAGGCAACCGTGACTTTTTGGAAGTTTGTGAGAAAACGGCACACGGGGCGTCGTTGGCCTCGAATATCAATAAATAGACTGCACCATGTTACGCAAATTATTGCCTGCACGTAGCTAACTGACCATCTTTGGCATCGTCCAAGTTGTCACTGATCTCTTGGCAGGTTGTGGCTGGGTTCTTTTCCGTTCCGATGGGGTACATGATTTCGTCAACTTCGTTGGTTAAATACATCAGGTAATGACTCATTACGAATTTCTGCGGACAGAAATGTACCACTGATTACTATGGAAGTCTATTCTAAAGCTGACTGCTAAAACCATTTCAGCAAAAGATGCTAAGTTGAAATAATTGTTCTTTAGGCGAAATTACTGCTACTAGTAGCTGAGCAAGGCCACAAAATCACCCGGAAAATGTTATTCTCCCCCCGTCACCGCTTCTCTTATACAAGTCATCGAGATGCCAATAACTAGGAACGATACCAAAACTGAATGTCTGTTTTCAAACTTCACTATTATTGAAGAACAGTAGCTATAACGGGGAATAAACACCCTCCCCCGTCCTTTTTTTATTATCGCTCATATGCTTTAGTCACTTATATATCATCAGGGGGCAACAACTACCATACTCACCGGTGTATTGGCAGGAGTTATTCCTCCATAGTAGTACATCATGAGTCGCGAATGAGGCTGCGAAGGAACATGACAGACTCTCAACTAGGCTTCAATTAACCAAGCAATCAATTGAAGGAGTATATCTTATGGCAACGGTGAAAATCAAATTACAAATATAAAAGGGGGCTCAAATGTAAACAATGGCAAAAGAGCAGATCAAGACGAATTTGTGACAGTCCCTCCTTTACCACACTGTAACATATAACTTATTTCAAAACCAAATATTTTGGTGTAATATCACTTTTCACAGTAGGTCAACCATAAAATCAGAGTATATTTTCTTTTGACTATCTCAGCTTCTACGTGGTTACGATTTAAATGAGATATTTTGGGGTCTGATAACAGACTAATAGGGACAATTGGTCCTGACAACAACAACAACAACAACAGAAATAATAACAATAATAATAAAATACTGATAAAGTCGATCAGTTTTTGTGCCATGAAAAATTCAACTAACCACAACACTGTATATGGGCGCATGTCCTGCTGGGCCCTGAAATAACGAAGCTTCGATTATGTGGAAAAATATGATATTTCCATGCTAAATATAACCGAATGCAATAGATATCATCATTTCCAATACACAACTATTTAAGCACAAAATGGAACGAAAAATAATAACAAGCACTCACCGTATGGCCAGGCGGTCCCTGTAAAACAGAATTTGCTTCAGAATTATAAAACAGAATTAAGTGAATTTGCAAATTAAAAAAAGCTAAGCGGAGGAAAACGTTGCAACGTCGGTATCATTTTTGTTTGAAATCGTAAAATTTCGGCTTATTCTAAAAGCAAGAAGAGGAAACTTTAAACTAACTCCATTGCCATTAGGCATTCTAATATCTTAAATTTATATGAGCAGAAAAATGCAACTTGGGAAAACTCACCGGCTCTCCAGTCAATCCCTAGAGGGTAAAAGATACAATACTTTAGCTTTGTGTAAAGAAGTTTAGTGGAGGATTCTTCTCGGAAAAACGCTGAATACATCAAGACCAATTTTTAGCATAAATGAAAATCCTCTGTGACAGGTTTATTTGGTTCAGAAGTTTTGTGCAGAAGTCAGATAACTGCAGTTATCAAGAAGGGGTGGAAAAACTCCAAAGGATCTCCAATGACAATAGGTCTCTAAACATAACGACTTCCTATGCCAATATAACTATATGTAATTAAAAAGCATTTAATTTAACTTTGTTGAAAAATGCGATAAAATCAAAGCTGTAGGATAAATAGAAGTGTTCAGAAAAGTGTAAATCAAAGTTGATTACTCTTGGTCCATTTTGCCCCTGAAAATTAGAAAATAATTGTCATAGTTTTCATAGAAGAAAATGCGGGAAAATGCGGGCTTTATTTGCTGTAGAATATACTAGCTTACAATGTCTTGCGGAATGGTTGAATTTTCAATAGTTGAGTGAACTATTAGCAAATCTAGGAAATCCCATGTAAAAAAAATCAGGGCAGCAACACCTGCCCTCAAATTGTTTTTGTTTTAATTTTTATCTATACGTGTACATCTGTAATGAATAAATGTTATAGCAAAACATGTTTTTTTGACGGAGTTTCTAGAGAATAAGAGTCGTCTTGTATACGAAGCTGCAATGAAAACTAAATGAGAGAATGGAAAGATACCAGCTGCTCATCATTATAAGAGCTCTTCGAAAATTCAATTAGAAAGAAAACACTTACATCGTATCCTTTCGGCCCCTGATTGTGGAAAGATCAAGATCTCTTTAGAACCCGAAGAAATGTGATTGTTTATCAAAAACATCGGTAAAAGTCTTTAACTGCTGTTCAAAATATGACTTCAAAATACATACAATCAAAAGGCTTCTATTGGTATGTTTGTATTGGATGCCATTTGATTCAAAAGACTTTCTTTAGAGAACCACATCGCAAACATTTTTGTCTGCTACAATTGCACAACCATAGCAAGACTACGGCAGCGAATAGAGCTTATTTGAAAGATGGCAGAAAAAGAAGTCTGCAAAAATGGAAAACTTCGAAATAGAAAACGTTTGCTTCATGTCGATTTTCTTCTTCATTCTGCTTTAAAAACATTTGATGCAAAATCAATACACTATAATGAAAGATTGGTTAAAAATGTGCAAAATTTTACCTCATTGCCTCGATAGCCCTAGAGAAGAAAAATTTCTGTGAGGATGAATATAAAGATAAAATGTACAGTGTACTTTAGGTATCACCGTGGTTTTTCATTACTTCAGTCTGTTTCATGTTCGTTATAACTTACAATCGAAAATCTCTTATCACAATTCATTTAGAGGCATCTTTCTTGATAGAATTTGAGTGAGGAAGTGTTTTGTGGTACAAAACTTCGCAAATGCTAAAAACAATGAAAACAGCAAGAGATATCACGATTTCGCTATTTCCTGCAAACCTTATATCAAATTAACATAAAAAATGTAGCATTATCGCACGTAACAAGTCAATAAATGTGAATGTAAACACTTGAAAAAATATTGGGCACTCGTTAAGGGAAGCTTTTTAATTCTGAATGTTGCAAGGGTAATTTGAAGAGCTGAGGAAAAACGAAGTCCGTAAAAGATAATAGGGAATAAAACAACTCTAAGAATAAAAGAAATGCATGAACAAACCTTATTGCCTTTTTGACCTGGGTACCCACGAATACCATCAAAGCCCTTCCTACCCTAAATGACAGATTCAGAAAGAGGCACATACTTTAATCTACTAGTTCAGTATACAGCAACTAAAAACTTGATGTTTGACTTCTTTAAAGAGTTAAAAGTTTCTCTAAGCTTAATAATAAAACGAATTAAAAAGGACAGTTTAAAGCTCCCTCATCCAACAAACTAGAATAGAGTTTAATAAAAATAAATAGTTTTTTTCTCAATATGATTGAAAGAGGTGTCCTTCATCAAAACCACAGGCACTAGCAATATCATAGCTATGTGGTTATACCTTGGGACCTCTTAGCCCACGAGGTCCATTTCTACCAAGATCACCGGCGACCCCCTAAAACGACAAAATAAGTTACATGGTAACGCTTCCCAAATTGTCTCAATTGTTTTCCAGTAATAAGAACATATCGCCCATGACTCAATAATGAAAACACTTTCCCACTCAGAAAACAAAGAGGAGCCAGAATTTTGAGGTACAAGAAATGAAAAATAAAATAAATATTCCAAAGCATGCCATGTTCTTGCTGATATTTTACATGATTAATCAATCAGCAATGATTAATCAATAATGATTAATCAGCAAAAACGTGAACTGGTAAGCCTTTTGAAATGACGAAGCGGCCTTTTTAAATTTGATCTCTAGGCTGTCAATTGATTAAGCCTAATGAGTAAGCTTTTCGTTTGCCTCCTTATCGTGCTACGTGTGGCAAACGAGGCCAACTGCTCTCTTCTTGAATTCTGACAGAGAATGGCCCACTCTGTTGTAGAGTTGGCATGCTTACTTCATGAACAATTCAATTTGCTACAGTCGCTGTCTTATTAGAGTGACGTCACTTCCAAGAGCATGTAGTCATATTTCAACACACTCAAATCCGGATTAAAAGCAACTGATGCACTACCTGAACACCGTCGGCTCCGGTTTGCCCTTGTGGTCCTTGATCGCCGATGTCACCCTTAATAAAGATTGGTAAGCTTGGGATAAACAATCAAGTAATGTAAGTAATCTTAAATAATCTAAGCTTCGGATTTTCACTCAGTTATTTGGTTTAAAAAACACACCTAATAAGAATGTATATGAAATTAGTATTGTGAATTAAAAGCACAAAGACAATAAAGATCATAGAACTGATCATCGTTGAAGCAATAAAAAAATATAAAACACAGTTTAAAATAAACAATGAGCTTTACCTTATCTCCAAGGATACCTTTTGTTCCCTTCACACCTGAAATTCCACGACTACCCTAAAAGTACAACATTCTACAACTAGCAAAAGCTTCTTGATCCTGAAAAAGGACGCAAACATAAAAATTATACAAATTCATTTGTGTTAATGTTGCATTCAACACAACAATAAAAACTTGGCAACAAATAAAAGCACAAGAGTCCCCATGAATCCATCAAAGGTCACAATTGTAACGTGAATAAATCAAAAAACAAAACTCCATCATGTTATGATGTAATATGACATCAAGAAGTGAATTTTTGCAGCAAAACTGGAACAATTATGCAAAAACTGGACACACATCGTGGATCAAAGTTAACTGAAACTCACAGTTCCTCCCATTTTGCCAATTTGTCCTTGTTTTCCAGGCGGGCCGACATCACCCTGATGAAATGGGGAAGAGTGCCTTTTTTACCAGATAAGAACTTGAGAACTTCTTAAACAAACCGGGCACGCTTCACTCAAGTGAAAATTTAGACGGGATAGTATAGACTTAGGAGATGTTTTGGTATATCAACAAAGATAAGCTGGTTTACCTGCATCAGTCGCGATTAACAATGGTAATTGATGGTTGAAGAATGATAGTAACTAAATGATCATCAAAAGACAAGCAAATGCTAGCTGTAATAGCATTCTCACCGGGGTACCAGGTATTCCTTCTTCTCCTGTTCTTCCGTTGCTGCCGGGGGGACCCTAAAAGCGATTTAAGGGCTGGAGATTATCATCCAAGTCAAAAGTCAATCAAATAGTTCCTGGCGCAAATCTTGACACCCTCTTGGCACAAGAAAAGAAGATTTAAAATCTGACAACATGGGAATAAAGTTAAGACGTTTAACGTGTTGATTGAAGTTAAAAGTAAGAAGAAAAATAGAAAATTACTGTGGTAGTCAGACCTGTGGTCCAGGAAGACCATACAATGTTGGTGGTCCGGGGGGGCCCATATCGCCCCTTGCACCTTTTTGTCCTTTCTTTCCACTGGCACCTTTGAAGCCTTTTGGCCCCTGTATAAAAGAATAATCAAAACTGTACTGAAAAGGCTTCTGCTTAACTTGCTATGTCAAAACTCATTCGCAATGCATCTATAGTCACAAAGGAGAAGGAGTTGCAATAGACGATTTGATATTCATGACATCGTGTGTAGACAACCTTCCACCGCCCCGAATCAACATTCATTTGCCATACAGTTGGAAACAAGTGAGAATGAAGACAAAGAAAATAAAAAATATCGACTTTTTGTTAAATAATGAGCAATATTTCATATGTACAAGGAGTTCTGGCCAAAACAAAAAAGACCTGCAATTTCCTTGACTATGTGTTTTTGCTGCACATTCAAATGAAAACACAGGCAACATAAAACTGAAAACTCTTAACAACTACGAAGAACTCCTTGCAGTCAATACTGCATGGGAAGTTTCTAGGAAGTCTATATTGTCGTGCATTCATTACAGCAAGATAGAAGGTTTAATATTCACTCTGCTTTCTTCTTCTCTGACACCCTTTAAAAATCTTAGTACCCCTCTGCAATGAGAGGCAACGCTATCTAATGTAATAGTTATCCCTTTGGTTTTTTCCTTAAACTTTTTTGAACAATCTCCGACTTCTCCGGTTTATAGGGGTCATCAATGTAGGTCCAAGAGCGACTCACACTATATCCAAATCCTCCTTTTGCACCTTTTCTTTGACTCAAGCCTGGTGTACCCTTAAAGTGAACAGAAAATTATCATAGACATGAGCTGTGACTAGAATCTTGAATAAACCCTTCAGACCTTGACATACCTCAAAAATTGCATATTTAAGTCATCGAAAATTCCCCGAGGATCATATATCAAGGGGAAATATTTGACGTAAGAAACCCCACTTAGAATGCGAAACAAACTGACCTTTTCACCCCGTGCGCCTGGTGCACCATCTAGACCGTCTTTTCCATTCTTACCCTGCATAAAATCATGAAAAGCTTTCTCAATACACTCCGGTGTTAAAAGTATAAGAGTTTAACTGCCCAAAATAATATGTCCTTTTGTATCTTAAACAATCGAGATAGAAAGGGAATTTAGCAAGTTCGGATATTATAATTGAATATTTGAATAGAAAAAATTCTGAGTAATAAAATGTTAGGTTTTAACAAGTTATCTATTACTTCTTATTCCAGCAATGAAAAACTGGGAAATCGAAATAGGTGAAGTTCATAATAATACGTATAGCTATCCTAAGCTTCAAACATAGATCTTTAGGCATAAAATATGATTTGTGCATATGAAGAATGCTACAGTATACGGAACCTAATATTATTTTTAGAAATAGTTATATTCAAGATTATCTATATATTCAGAAAGGCGGATCAGAGAAAAACATGGAACAGTTTGAGAAAAATAGAATACCCGTTTCCCACGTGGTCCTTGTATGCCTGCAGCGCCAGGAACACCAGGAAAGCCCTAACCACCGATGAAAGTAGGTTCATTAACAATGTGACCTTCATTTGAAACAAACAACTGAATATAATCATTGATTGTGAGTGATTGTATTGATAAGTAATCATTGATTGCTTATCAACACTATAATCACACCAGTACATGTTCATTATTTTTCATCTCAAAGTACCAATTTTCAAATCAAAAGAAAAACTTCTACATCTCAAACTCTTTAGACGTTAGAAAATTTATTCTTGGTACAGCATGATATAGGAGCGGAAATTCAGATAGGGTTTCGCTACCTCTTCTATCGATTCAATTTTTGGTTTGCAGAAAACAATAAAATAAGTTCTAGAACGCATCACAATGCAAAAATTGTTTCACCTGAACTTTACAAAGAAAAAACATTACTTACAACGTTTCCATCAGTCCCTCTATTCCAGCAGGGCCGCTTGATCCCCGTTCGCCCTTAAACAGAATTGCAGCATAAATCTACGTACAACAAGCAACGTTCTCTCGAATCTTGCAGCCACGTTCAGTCGAATGAAACAATGTTTTACCATGAAAGACTCTCAACACTGGACAGTCACAAACTTGAACAATGGAAAAGAAACAAAGTTTTGAATTCGAAACAGAAGATACATTAATAGCTTAGGAAGGAGTAGTGAAGTAGTCTAACAAAACGGCCTAATGTGTGTAAACCAAATTTAAGGATGACAGACAAGTTTTGCACCTTCAAACCAATATCTCCACTATCTCCTTCGTCTCCAAAAGCCCCTTTTGTCCCCTTTTGAAAGAAAAAATTCGATCGTTACTTTTGGGGATCAAAACAAGTCAAACCAAGGATTAAGCACCTCAAGAGATTGTCGAAAAACAGCGACAGCAAACTGAATTTTCCTGCGCAGCACCAAAGTCTATGAGATGAAATAATGCAGCAAAAGGGAGGAAGAATGGGCATTTAAGCTTGGTCTTGCATAAAGTTGTCCGCGATGGCTGGCAAATTTAAAAATGTTCGTTTAAAGTGCCTGACCTCATATCCTCTTGCTCCTGGAATGCCATCTAAGCCATTTTTACCAGCATCGCCCTAAAAGAATCGTAAGTCGCATAAACAATGGATCCCCTAGAGAGACAAGGTCTGGCCGGTCTAACCCTATGTCAAATCGGCAGTAAATTCAGCCGCGATGTATGCCGGGAAAAGCAAAGACAAGTATACGAGTGTAATTTCGGTTCCATCTTCGTTATTGCAATGTAAATAAAAACATGACACTGTTGCTATTAGAGTACCAATTTGATCAGCGGGCGCATGACACCTAAGTTATAACCAAGTTGTAATCATCAAAAACAGTTTAAGAACTACTTTCGTTTGTTTTCAAGATGTTTCACAAAGATCTGAGCACAGATAAAGACACCTTTTCATACAAGAAAATGAGATACCTAAAATGACTTGCATAGGAACGTTTAACATTTCAATTTCCAAATACATTTTCATCAGTTAAGAAATTAAAGTAACCCTTTGAAGTTGAAGTATGCCTTTTGAAACTGTTTGTGGGCAGTTGGATTGTGAAGTGATAGTTCAGTTAGCCAAACATTTATATGATAAACAAAAACTTTATAAAAACAGGTGGCATTCAGCATGAAGTTCCTCTGACTCGGTAAATTGTACAAGTGAAGTTCTTTAACACTTTGAGCTAAAGTACCAAGTTTCTAATTAATGAATCTCTAACTAATAAAGAAAACGTGTCGAAATTATCAAAGAACTCGAAATTGCTTTTTTAAGGATCCAGAGGTGTAAAGAAATTGTGTACAAAATACTAACCTTTTCTCCCTTCAGACCTATTCTTCCAATGATTCCAGGTTTACCCAAAACTCCCTTGAAGAAAAAACAAAGTTACTATAATATCCTTCCATGTATGATAGGCTGGCATTAAGAGACAGTGCAACATGGGACGAAAGGGTTCGTTGTTAACCGGTAGCTTTGCCTTCTTCCAATAAAGACATTTGGGTATGATATTCAGAGTCAGAACTAAGCATGCAACTCTCTCAAAATTTTTTAATGGATATCACAATGTATTCAGGACGATTCAATAATTCGTAACTTAAAAACGCCAGTTGAATCCAACGCAGGCTGGTTGAAGTATGGACAGTGAAAAATATGGGGTTGGGTGGGGGTATGTTTAACAAATTGCAACTCTCTTATGCGTGCTTCACAAAGCTCCGAGTGAAGGTCAAAATATTGGGAAGAAATCACCGTTCACTGTTAATAGACCGGTCTTTATCAGTAGAGACTGGTGCTTTTTAGTAACAAACCGGCGTAATCCGGTAATAAACCGGCGCTGTTCGCTATTAAAAATTATGTAGACCTTACCTTGTCTCCAGTTGAGCCTGGAACACCACGCGGACCATGGGATCCCTTTGGGCCCTAAAGATTCCACGAACATCTTAAATATTCTCATGTCTGTCAAACAATCTTAATGAGGGCAAAAAGCTAGACAAACTTGAAGATGTCATGCCAAAGCAGATTCAAAAGAACCTGAGATTACCAAACTTATATGTAGCAAAAAGAAACGATGAGGATAAGAAAGCAAAAAAACTCAATAGGAGCCAACTATACAGAAATAAACGAAATTCAGCAAAAACATAGCGATGAAGCGTTACAAAATGTTAATAAATGTCCTACCTGGGGGCCTGTATCACCCCGTTCCCCAGGACTCCCTGTTCTTCCTGGGACCCCCTACAATTTACGGAAAGCCATAAACTGGAGTCCAGCATGAACACAAAAGAAATACCATACGAACACAAGCAAGAATTTTGTCAAACTTACGCTCCAATTGCACTTCATAACGGTTCAAATAATAATAACACGGTTCTATAAGCGTTCTTAATAATAGACCTAAGATAAAGATAGACATAAGACGTCGAGAAATAAGAACATACGACGATTCCGGGAAGGCCATCTTTTCCCAGGGCTCCTGCACTTCCACGTTCTCCCTAAATTAAAAAAGGAGCTATTTAATTCAAAATGAAAACGAACCAGATAAGAAATTTCATAGCTTTTAAAGAACAGCTTCTTCTTTTTCAGCCTAATATTCTTTTCATATACTAAAAACTTATAGCGTTATCTACTATATTGTCCTTTAATACATGATGAATCTTAGTAATTATCTGACAACTCACGGGAAATCCTTTGACACCAGACGTACCAGGAGCTCCTCTGATTCCCTTTTCACCCTGCGAATAAAAGGACCCTAAAACATCAGGATAAAACCTGAAGAATGTTGGGGTAGAACAGTTTTCTGATTCAAGAAGGAATGTAGCTTTGTGGTAGCATGTAATTTTTGCACGCATATGATTATCAGTGGCACCAAATTTTTAGTTTGAAAGCAATTATATATATATTTCTTCCACCAGACAAAACTATTATTTAAAACCAATCATATTTTGAAAAAATATTTGAGAAATTTACCAACCTGGTGACCATTGAATCCAGGATCCCCAATAATACCCGACTCCCCTGATTCACCCTAAAAAGAAGTTACACCGGTCCGGAATTAAAAAATTAAAGAATGCAAAACATGTGAAATGAGAGGATCATTACACAGTGACTCAATTAGAAGGTTTATCGGATTTTGACATATCTAGATAGTAAAAGATTTCTATTTGTGTAAAGGGAGAATGGGTGTAAAAAGTACTATTCTTTAGCAAATGCGAGGGGTTGTTTAAAGCAAAGGATGCATTACAGATGCAAGAAAAAAATAAGACTTAACAGTAAAGTAACTGACTAAATAAAAGCAACAAAACAGTCTTTGCAAGATTCTGCCACCATTATTTTCTACAGGTAGGTGGTGTATGAAAGAAACATTTGCAACTCATGAAAAAATCATGAAAATATACGGCTATTTGACTCACAGTATCTCCAAGTTTCCCAGGGTGGCCAGAATCACCAACATTACCACTGACGCCCTGTTGACAAAACAGCGATTGTTGAATATAGAAGAAGAGACCTAGCATTACAATAACTGGTTTGAAGAGGGACTGACTTTGCAAAAGGGCTACCTTTTCACCTTTCCTTCCCATTTCACCTTCATCACCAAGGCGTCCTTGCAATCCCTAAAATGTGAATGTGAGCGCAGATGAGAATGAGCAGTTGAAAAATGGAGACATGAGATGTGAAAAAGTAATATAACATAAATGGGCGAAGAAATCAAAATCACGAGTTCGATTGATTTGAAAAGCTGACGTTCAGTTGAATCTTTTGTTCAAGGCAATTAAGTTCTGCGAAAAGTAACCAGCAACTGGAGGACAATGTAAGAAAAGTGACCTAAAATAGAGAGAAGACTTGTTAGTTAAGCTCACTTCAAATCCAGTTGCTCCCTTCTTTCCAGCATCTCCAGGCTCCCCTTTCACACCCTCAAAGAATAAAACACAGAAAATTTAATCAAGTGAACGCTTACAGTTCTTAAACACCCATAATAACACAAATACACATAAGAAAAAGTCAAATTATCAATCGGAATAATTAGAGCACCTATCCAAAACAGCAGCATTTGTCACAAAACGGCGCTACGTCATCAACGACTCTTTCATATGAAAACCGTCTTGTAGTGATCCTGCCTAGGCCTATTTTTCATCACACACTCATTTCTGCCTAACACACAAGGTATTTTCCAACCGGCAATTACGACATCAACATAATTGATCACCATGGAGATCATCAGCATCAAAACAATGCTCTGCTCACATGGCATTTCCTCTCCAAAATTTTTTTTTCTTTTCTTTTTTTTGACTTTAAAGCATAGGTTGGGAGAGGCAAGGTGATTTAACAAGAAGAAACAAGAAGCTTATGAGAATATGAAAAATCCTTTAAACTCTTTGTGCAAACTAACACCAAATGTGTACCACTACGATCAGTTTCAGGCCCTAAATTGGTGAGGCTGGCCATTCAGAGAAATCATCTTCACTCGGAGTGGCGCAGATAAGCCCAACGTAAAGGAATCCAAATCAAAGGGACAATTAGTTACAATCTACAAGGACACGGACATAACATGGAGTAAGATACTGTCCGACGAATGACGTTATAATATAAAAAACAAACCTCTTTTCCATCATCTCCTGGTTCACCAGGAAAGCCAGGGAGTCCAAATGGCCCCTTAGAAATTGAGTTGCATTGAAGGAATCAACAGGGTAACAGACCATAAACTCGCAACAAATGGAAAATTCAAAAAATGATCTGGACAAGTAGGTGGATCAAAAATAGTATACTTTATATGCATTAAACATGAAACTATTTACAATACGTTGTAACCGTGACCAGAGCGTTTTATCTCAAAGCAGATAAACACCACTCTTTCTCAGAGTCATTTGGTCTTTCATCTTTTCGATTCCATAGTGTTTCTTTTCTCGGTGACGTAAGTCTAACACGTTAAATCGTTGTCATCGTGTAAATAATTTATTGATATTGTCTGAATTGATAATTATAACTGTCTAAGTAATAGTTTTCACTGTCTAAATATGTAGAAAGTTGTTATTGTGTAAATAGAAACGCGTCATCTTACCGTTATCCCAGCAGCACCTATCTGACCTCTTTTTCCCTTGGCGCCTTGTGGCCCCTGTAAAGTCAAAACCGTGATTCTAACGTGCTGCAACTTTCAATTAACAAAGTTTGCACTGAGCACGCAACTAAAGAAGATGACGCACTGGGTAGAAATCAGCACAACACATTCTCCATACTAATTAAACAAGATAAGTGAAAAGTCAAAGTAAGGGTGCATTAACCGACGAAATTTGGAGATACCCTTCCATTTTCATCAATTTTGCAGCAAAATAATCTCTATTGCCACCAACCAACTAACAAGAAAATTCCAAAAAGATGTTTTGGGACAATCCAAAAATTTGGCACTCACCCTTGGTCCGAGAATTCCGTGATCGCCGGCAATACCAGCTTCGCCAGTCAGACCCTAAAACAAAAAACCCATGCTTCAAAACATTGTTTCAAAAAATTTATTCAAAACATTGTTTCAAAACATTGTTTCAAAACATTGCTTCAAAACATTGCTTCAAAAAATTTATTCAAAACATTGTTTCAAAACATTTTTTAATGCATTGCTTGTAAACATTGCTTCAAAAAATTACTTCAAAACATTGCTTCAAAACATTTTTTAATGCATTGCTTGAAACATTGTTTCACAATAACTGTGTACATTTTAATGGGCTAATGACAATATTCTGTTAACATGGTGAAAATGTTGAAATGATTCAAATGCTCCTGTCAAGAAGGTTGCATGAAAATAGAAGCATTGGACGTGACCGGCAATGCATCATAAAACTCATGCACAATCATAACATTAAAAAAAGGAGAAAAATTATATTTGTTGGAAACTTTTTTTTCGACCACCCAATCAAGATTTGATATGGTGATACATGTAAACTTGAAACTTGTTAACAAGCCAGTATTGTTCGTATGGCTTATAACTCCGAATTTGACTGAAGACAACATGTTCTTGTTATAAAACATCTCATTGTAGCAAATAGTCAACAAATTCCTAAATGTAAGTTATCATAAGAACGTTGTTCTGATACATATTCTACTATTCAGCATTGGTAACATGAATTATTCAAATTGCAGAAAGATATACCTGTTTACCCTGCTTCCCTGGCTCACCCTTGTGTCCTTTTCCACCCTGAAAAATTCTAACTATTTAGATTTCATCCCAGAGAGCTACCTTATGCCATATACATTTCTGACATAAATGTAAACAGCACTTTGACGCGTAAAATCTCAAAGACAACGGAATCGTAGTCGGTTATATAGATCAGCGCAAGAAGGCCTTCACAACAAATCCAGCACTCCAATACAACATGCTGCATATGCAACATTATGGAAGATTCGTTCCGGTGACTTTGATTCAAAACAACAAAGCAACGAGGCTCAAGATACAAAAGCGAGGCTAGTGATCTATAAGCATTGATGAAGAAGCTGAAAGCACCTAGAGAAAAGTTGAATTACATAGAGAAAACCTTTCTTGAACTAAAAAGATGTTCAGGCGCACAAACAGATGCAAACATTTTGACGAACCTTTGGTCCTAATTCTCCTTCTGGTCCACTGAAGCCTGCAATGCCCTAAATAACAAAATCGTACATCAGTATCATTAAAGAGAATATGCATTGTTCAAAGTGGTGCGGTCTTACATCTCATTTATTTTTCATTTTCCTAATTACATCGCATTCTTAGAATTAAAGTTTTCATTTTCACAATCAAAAGCATTTCTTTCTGACAATGCTCAGTTATTACCAATTCCATGTCATTACACTCAAGGCAGCTGCGCATGAGCAAAGGCACTAGGTTAAGCAAGCACTGTTCATAAAAGTTACACTTCAGGACAATGACACGCAAGCTTAAAGAACACGACCAAGACACTTTATGCAAAGATTAAAATGCAATCACAGAACGGAACATTGCACCCACCTTCTTTCCAAGTTTTCCAGTTTTCCCTTTTGCTCCAAGACGACCCTTGTTTCCCTGAAAATGGAAATTAAGCTTCCATTAAAATACTTTGCATCAATGAATAATTTGTTCAAAACAAGCGTTCCCTTTTTGGTAAGGAATCTGATAAAAACAAAGCCCTATTTAAAACCAGGAAGACTTACTGGAAACCCTTTCAGCCCAGGATACCCAGACCTTCCAGGCGGGCCAGTCTCTCCCTGAAAAGAAGATTAAAAGCAAAAAGATAAACCATGAACACCCAACAGTAACACAACAACATAACATGGGTAGCACCCAAGGGTACAAACTTCTAAGGTAACACCCCTGTCATACTACTCTGTCATAGTGTAAAATATTTTTTGTTATTTTCGGTAAATGGAAACCAGATTATTATTGATAAATCTATAGAGAAGACATAGGGGAAGAAATAAAAATACAAAGATTCTAGACCACATACGTCCAAGCCGGGTCTCCCGACGTCCCCTCTGTAGCCAGGTCGTCCACGGTGCCCCTAAGACAAAAAGCAAGAAAAGGCTTTTACTTGTTGTAATGGGGTGGTTGTAAAGCAAGAAGCAAAGAATGGTTGACAGAAGCCAGAGATGAATGCAAATATTCCTAGATTGCATCATTGTAGCCCATATATCATGTACAAAAACACTCATGTCATGTCAAAAACACTCTTATACATGCATGTCAAAAACTGTCAAAACAAGCGAGCAAACAAACATCGATTAAATCACCTTTTATTAAGGGGCAATCATTAGAGATTGAGGGAATTCAACGCAAGGATAGCTCAGTGGTTAGAGGCGCTGACTACGGACCCAAGGGTCCGTGGTTCGAGTCCCTGGCATGGCCAAACTTGCAGACAGAGTGAGGAGAGTCACCAGCCTTCTGTATTTCCAGGCATAAGGAATCACGAGGTGTGGTCACATCGAGAGGAAGGACCAGGACACTGCTCGATAAGCTTAAGCTTCTCAGTGTCCTAAAACTACCTTCGGAAGAAATGTAGAAACAAATACAAATTCAACGTAACAGTTACAGAGGGAACTCACCGGGATGCCCTTTGCGCCTTTACGTCCAGCGGATCCTTGCTTTCCGCGCTTCCCCTTATAGGAAACGAACAGAATCAATAAATCCAGAGCAAAGATGATGATAGTCGACAGTTGATAATGGCAAACACGATTAAGTTGATCGCTATCGCAACAAAGATAATTACGGTCAGTGATTGATGATCACGTACATAGGTGATCATGATCACTGATAATCATATTGATTGGTGACAGCGCTGATTAGCGATCGTGTTGATCAAGAATCACTTTGATAAAGAAGAATTATCACCTTTTCGCCTTTCACTCCTTTGATTCCAGATTGTCCAGAAGAGCCAATTACTCCCTAGGGAGGAAACATGTTTAAGGAAATAAACCAAAATTTGCGGTCTATAGTAATCGCGGAGCTTAAACATAAGTGACGGCAAATTATAAATAAGATACATTGGTACCTCTAATATTCTTACACGTTTCATTTCATTGATGGAAAAATTCATATTCGTGTGATAGGGAAACAGACTTGCCTTTTGTCCTATGGCCCCAGAATCACCAATGTCACCAGAATAGCCCTAGAAGTTAAAGCAAAACAATTAAAAGGTAGAGGAATCGGATGTAAATAAATGGTTGAGTAAGTAAATGAGTGAGTGAGAAGTGAGTGACTGAATGGGTGCATGAGTGAGTGATTTAGTGAAAGTTAGTTAGTTTGTGTAAGAGTGAGTGGGTGAATGAGTTGGAGAATTACGGGTAAACGGAGAGTATACCAGTAGTATAATTGCATCTCTTCAGCTTTGGGTTTAAAATTGCAAGTCTTATTCTGAAGAGTGGACTATAGTTTGGCTTGGATGTCATCTTATCCATTATCTGCTTTCTTCTCTTGCAGGCTAGCATAATTCAATTGCGATTCGTATCCTATCCACTTACCTTTGCTCCTGTCAAACCAGAACCTCCTGGCAGCCCAATATCGCCAATTTCACCCTCAACAGAGAAAAGACCAGACATTAATATCGCTTCTTTGGCGGCTACGAAAACGTTTTATATAACGTGAACATAATAAAACAGGAACTAGCATAGTAGACTACCAGATTTATCAAACTTTAGTGTACAGACAATTTCAGCGGAAGACACAAGACAGAGAGAAAAGTCACTAAAGAGTGAAGGTAACAATGTCAAACGTTAGTCACTGAAGGAAGGGGGGAAAAATGTCGAATTCTAATTTCAATAGAAGCGTACCTAGTCAGAATTTACAGAAATATCTGAAACCACTTCAAAATGCAAATAACGAGACAAAATCATTTTCTAGAGAAAACTAACCTTGTCCCCTAATCCTCCCTCTGGTCCAAATGAGCCATGTGTACCCTAGAAGAAAAAGGTAGTTTTTATACCAAGAGACAGGGAGAGAATCCATGATGCATTCACAAGTGCTTTCCTCCTATAGTCAAGTAATAAACAGTGTGGGGTTTCTTTCAAATCTTCCCTTGGGTTCGTTTAATCAGGTAGAGAGAGAGAGAGAGAGAGAGAGAGAGAGAGAGAGAGAGAGAGAGAGAGAGAGAGAGAGGAGATAGAGAGAGAGAGGAGATAGAGAGAGAGACCGGTCATCCTCTTCACAAGAGTTTCGAACTCAACGTAGCCCTGTTAGTGGCAAGATTTCCTCAAGCCTGACTACTATTAAAGTGGAAAATACCTTCTCGCCCTTAGCTCCATTGGCACCGACCGCTCCTTTGCTTCCCCTAGGGCCCTGGCGAGTGCAACATTAAGTATTATCGCAGGAAACAAGATGGTGGCGACTTTAGGCCACCTGATAGGTTTATTATTTACAAATCTTGTCAAACATCAATGTTACACGTTGATATATTACTCACAGAAAGGGAATACAATGCTGTTAGGGAGGATGCAAGGGCAACGAAAACATCTGCAATATGTAATTTAACAAAGTTTAAGTCATCTGAAGAAAAAAACTATCATGGTCATGGCTTCCAAAAAGCAACGAGGAAATTCAAGCGAAACAACTGATGCTTGTTTGGTTACTCACGGGAAGACCGGGTTTTCCATGCGGAGCTGGTACCCCAGATGGCCCTTGGACCCCCTACGAAAAGGGGAAAAGGAAAAAATAGAATTCTCAAAGGTAAAGAGCTATGAAGGTATCAAAGTGAGTACATTTGGCTCACTTATTAACCATGACTCAACGAAGCTAATTAAGATAGGATGATAAGAAGCTCAGGGAGCCGAATGCTATTGGACTTGATTCAGTTGATCGGTTATCAACAGCCATTTGTGATTGAAACTGCCCGGCAATGATTAGATTTTCGTTGAAAAGTGTGCTTATGGGGTTGACGATTCTTGTGCAGAGCAATTCCAAATGTGTGAGAGTCACTTCTTTCGTTAAAAAGTTTTATATCAAGTCTTACGTCAGTTATATCAGTTATATCAAGTAAAAGTTTTACGTCAAATATCAAGGGAGTCTTCTTTAAAAATAATCTTTAAATAATTACAAGTATAAAATTTATAAATCAACACACTTCATCATTGATTTTGATTATGTAAGGATATTATGCACGGATTATATAGGAATATTACAAAAACATTGACAGTTTACCTTGTAGCCTATTTGGCCTGGATACCCTTTTGGTCCCTGAGGTCCTGGTTGACCCTGAAAAACAAACCAGAGCAAGATGGAACTTGAATTATATAAAGCATACCAATCAAATAAATCAAAACTCCGGAACGAAAACTCAGAGTTAATTACTGTCAATTAGAAACAGAGAAATTATCGCTAAAAATTGATATCTACTATTCTTGAGGAAAATTCCCGACCCTTTTTAATGCAAATATCTTCGAGATTGGGGCAGAAACATTGAATTCATTATCAGAAAATTCTCAAATCTATTAATTGTGAAGAAGTCTTGGCAGAATCCAATCAGAGCCTTAACCGGTTGCAATATAACCTGGGCATTCAATCGAGACCAGAATCAAATACTGACGCGTTTTCCTGGTGGTCCTCTATCGCCTGCGAAACCTTGATCTCCCATTTCGCCCTGAAATTAAAGTTCGCTGTTACAACAACGATTTTCAAGCACAAAGGAACATGCCTTTTTGGCTTTTAGCCAAATAGAAACTTTACAAATCAGGTAGAATAAAAGGTATGTCCATGACTATTACAGTCCTTAATAATATAGCTCTTAAATGATGCTGAACATCTGCTGTAATAATAAGCATTGGTGTTTCTTGGGGTAACAGGCATTTACACTTCCTTGGTGAAATTTTGTAAAAAAGAAGCAACATTTAAACCTACTCTCAAGAGACTCATCACGAAACTTAATGGTCTGAACATTCATACTGCTACACAGTTTTACTATTCAATCAAGATTCTGACTTGAATCAGAATTTTACCACTGGGCCCTGCTCTCCGCTTTGACCATTCGTTCCAAACTGTCCACGGTGACCCTACAAAATTGCAGCGGTTATTGATTTGCAATCAAAATAAAAATGTGTACAAAGTGTCGGGAAAAAGCAACAATCACTTCACACAATGGTCGTAGCGAAGAGAACAATTCTACTAGTATTATTTGCAAATTGACAAAAACTACATATCAAATCAGTAACAATTCCTTCAGACAACCTTGAAGAAAACAATCGGCTGTTTTAACTGAATTCAAGACTTGCATCGAAGTTTATCTAAGATTGCATCTAAGATTACTTTGAATTTCTCAGTGCCTCCTGTCTCTGCAACCATCTTACAAAGCAATTACAAAGCACTTACTTTCTCGCCTTTCGGCCCCTGATGACCGATCTCTCCATTCGAGCCCTGATTAAATTCGTAACAAGTATTTCAAAGATTGATCGACAATAAATAAATACTCAAACTCTAAATTTAGAAAAATAAACAGTAGCTGTAAATTGATTAAAAAAGAGAACAAATTTATATCGATTTATTGTTGATCATTCAAGCAAAAAATAAACCCATTTCAAGCTAACGGACTAGGATTACATAGCCAGTTTAAAACTTTCACAACTTGGAAAGTTTTCAAGGGCCTTGCCTTTGGCTACAGATAGCACAATACAAACATAACACACTGCATCGGGAGGAGCCACAGCACAAGCTACGCAATGTAACGAAGAATTGGACACATGCTAAATGCTAAAGAAAAAGAATTGACAAGCAATACCTTTGGGCCAGGTAATCCGAGTTTCCCAGGGAGGCCCGAGGTACCGGGGTTACCCTGAAAAGCAAAATTTAGTGCTCATGTCCAAGCTTTATAGGTTGATGGCAAGTTTGCAACATTTGTTAAAAGGCAGCGAGAAACCACCTAGCGTTCTACGCGTAGACTTAATTATTTGATTTTATGAAAATACTGCTTGGAAATAACGATATCCTAAACAAACATTGAGCTGGCAAAATGAAATTTAGCTGATTTATAAATCTAGAAAAATTTGTGAGAGATGAATTGGGTTAAAAGTTTATCGAATTCCGAGATAGAAAATCATGGCAAGTCTTACGGGTGCTCCAACAGGACCGGGTGAACCTTGTTTACCAAATGCACCCTAAAAAATGTAAACAAAATAGTTAGATTTATTTGGAATTAAAAATTACCAAAGACATACTGAAATAGTCAAGACATCTGATGCTGAAATAGTGTTTAAGTTTTTATATTCATCGTAAAAAGAATGGTAAAAGAGGCATTGGATTGAAACTTTAGATAATGGAAGCTTGAATCGATGTATTGCACAAAGTATTAATCTGAATGCGAACTGCAGCTAGAGTTTCAAAGGGCTGTGATGCCAAAATGTCTTGTTAAAGTTTGATAAAGATCCCAAACTCAACTCATATTTAAAAGCAATTACCAAAACGTTTGTTCAGTGTGTTAAGAAAGTTTTGATACAGACCACTTTGCCTGACTTGCCATTTTCACCAAGATTGCCAACTTCGCCACGCGAGCCCTGTCGTGAACAAAATGAATATAAATCTAAAATGAATATATTTCACTGAACGCCTTCTAAGGTGTTCAGACTTAATGAGCACCGAATATAAGGAGATATTAAAATCACCAAAGCAGATAAAGGAAAGCTTGAAATTGCACTAATTATATAAAGTAGATAAACTGTCATATAAAGGAACTGTGTTGGAAGATGACAATGAAAAACCGAAAAGTTATTCAGAAATATCCTAGACCAATTGATTATGACTACAACCACTTTAGAACACAGCAATAGGAACAAGTGGTTTGAGTCCCATTTCAATCCATGCAGCAGTTGATGCCAAAGAGATAGCATTACCCTTCTTCTAACATACAAACAGTTAATGGCATACCGCTGGGCCTTTTTCGCCAGGTTTCCCTTGGATCCCACGAAGGCCCTAAAGAAGGAGAAGAACTTAAGAAGAAGAGTAACCACTGCAAGAAAGAAGTGTAAAAATCTGGGTGAGATCAAGAAAAATTGGTCTATGACTTGTTGAGCCAGTGAAACGTACCATGACTCCATCGTTACCAATTCTTCCTTGTCTTCCTTCTTCTCCTTGGATTCCCTGTTAGAACAAACCAAACTTAATAAGCTTCAAGCAATTAAAACAGAGATAACTAAGCAAAAAGATTGCGTCCGAATAAATGTGTGTGAAGTGGATTTGGAGTATCTATTGCGTGCTTGGTGATTCATTAAAATCATAAAATTGTTTGCCAAATAACTTTTAGAAAGATCAATGCAATGTTTATGAAAAATACCTGAGGCCCTTGATCACCTACTGCTCCTTTTGGTCCCTGGTTTCCCTGTAAAATGAGAAGACAATAACAATCAGGTCCTGTAATTGTGTGCACTTGGTGACAAATTTTTGCTCTATTGTTGCTATGTAAAATTTGGACAAAAGCAAAGACAAACAGACCGCACAAGCCCACAAACAAAGATACATTTTAAAAACTTCATCAGATGGGCCTTAAAGCTGGTCCTACCTGGTACTGAAACGTGATTTCCAACCAAAGTTTGGCACACTTTCAATGACAAAATAAAACATCGGTTCATTTCAAAGAAATTCAAAGTACTCCAATGAACAAGCTAATTGCAAGCACTCGAAATCTTCGGCAATCGTTTGGCAACTCGTGCTAAAAGATTGAACTAACTCTTTTCGATCGGTCAATTTTGAGCGTGCATTTCATATTATCATGGTATGTTATGTTATGATATGCGTGGTTTGATATTTACCACGTCGCATTTGCGGAATTTAGGAATCGGGTGGAAAGGCAAGATGCAGCGGTGGCATGCTCCTAGAAGATTGGCGACAACTGTAGTCGGACATCTTACGTACAAGTTACTTTCCAAATATGATAAGCCATGTTAGCGAAAGAGGGTACCAAGAGAAAAACGCAATATTTTTCGGATTGATCAAAGTGATGACAAAAAAGTAACATTAACAAAAAATAAACATTTCTACTGCAATTAAGTTCATAAATTGTGTCATTTGAAAACTGTCTAAAACTGTTCTGCCATTACGGCTGTTTAAAAGCCAACAAGTCTCTTCAACTCATCTGCGGCGTCTGTCCCAGTTTGGCCCCTTCTCCTGTTCCTGGGTTCGGCTCTCCCTCCAGCTGTCAAACTGTCTCCACAGCTTTTGGCTTGAGTGGAATTATCTCCATCATCACTGAAAAACAGCAAGCTGTCACTTCCAGCCCCACGTCGACTTGTGCTCGCCTGACTTGGCTCACGATTCCTTCTTGGTGCATTCCTCGCCTTGTTGCCACTTGACGGCATGTCATCGAAGAAGTCGAACAAATCGTCGTCTTTGCTCCTCTTTGAAACAGGCTCCTTGCTTTTCGTTGGGCTTGGAGAGGAGTCTTGCAGCCAGCTTGGCTTGTTACTCTGTGCAGCTGCATTTTTACTGCCGGAACCCGGCTTCTGTGTGAAGGAAGGGACGTATCCACCTCCCAGCAAGGAATCATCATCCTCGTCTGAGGAAAAGACTCTCACTTCTGATTTCTGCTTGGCCGTTCTCCCCTTGCTACTATTGGATGACTGCTGGCAAGCCTCATCTGCCTGTTTGATCCTCGTATCCGCGCCCAAGGTACTTCTCTGAGGCGGTTGTCTAACAGCCGATCCCTCTCTAGCCCACGGTTGCGGAGCCTCCTTAACATGTGGGGGTACTCTGCTGTTGTTGTGAGGCTCTCTCGTCCGCATTTCCGCACACGTTCTAACGGTACAATCAGACACAAGGTTAGTCTGCTTACCACGTGATTATACTATTCTACTTGTCTTTCTAGACATGTTACATCAATGCGACAAGATATGGCTAATTCGTCTAACTTGAGCAACAAACCAAAACAAATATTACCTTTTCAACTTTTCAATTTCCTCCTCAAGCTCGCGCACTTGCTTGGTCTTCTCTGTCGATTCTTTTTCCTGACTTCTGATCTCTTCAAATAACTTCTTGTTTTCAGCTTCAGCCAAATTTCCTTGGGTCTTCATTTCCTCTGCTTCTTTCTCCAGCTGCTTTATGTCTTGCACCATGTTTTGGTTCTTTTTCTTCAAGACACCATTCTCTTCCTCCAAAAGTGCCAGTTTGTCCTCAAGTACCAACAACTGCTTGTTTAAATTGTCCAACTTCTCGTTATCTTCCAGATCCTCTGCGAGCTTCTTGACCTCGTTCGTGAGTCGCTGAACCTCGTTTTGCAAAGCACTGTTAGTAAGCCTTTCATTTTCAACATTTTGCAGTGCATGCTCGAGTTTGGTATTCAAACACTGCACATCTACCTTGAATTTCTCATTCTTTATCATTTCAGAATCTTTTTCATTTTTGGATTCTTGCAGCTGCTTTTTAACTCCTTCATTCTCTTTGATCCCATCTTCAACCCTTTGAGTCAGGAATCTTATTTCTTTATCCTTCGAAGCCATAGCGTCTGACAGCTCCTCTATCTTATCCTCCTTTTCCTTGAACTTTTCTTCAACGTTCTCATACCTTATCTTCATTTGACACACCATGTCAACTGACTTCTGCAATTCCCTTGCGGTCTTCGCTAATTCCTTTGACAAATTTGATTTCTCTTCTTCCAGCTGTTTATTCTGGCACTTAATATCTGTCACCCTCTTCTGCATCTTCTCCAGTTTTACCTTGACACTACCGAGCTCATACTTGCTATCGGTTGCCTCTTCTTTAACTTCTTCATAATCCTGGGCCAACGCTCTCATTTTCTCCTTTATTTCCCTTAACATGCGAGTCTTTACATCGACTTCTGACATGAGCTCCTTGCAGATCTTTTGCGAATCCATTTCTCTGATGCTCAACTCACTTCCAAGTTTCCTGGTCAGCTCCAATTCCCGTTTTGTCTCGCTTACTTTCTCCTCCACTTGGTCACAGTAACTTAACAACCTGTTGTTTTCCTCTCTCAGCTTCTTAATATGCGCTTTGAAGCTGAACATAGATTCGAAGGTGACCATACAGTACTCGTCATTATTTTCTGACTTTACGGTGGCATTCAGCAGTTCTATTTCTTCATCCTTGCACTTCTGAATCATGAGATTCTTCGTCAGCTCTTTGGACAACTTTTTTGCTGCATTTTTCTGGTCTACCAGCTCCATCTTCAAACATTCTATCTCTTCATCTTTCTTGTTGAGCTCAAACGACTGTCGCTTCATCAATGTCTTCAGACGCTTTTCCATGGCAGCGTTTTCTTTGATGACCGACTCCTTCAAACTCACGTTCTCTTGTATAGATCTTTCTAATTCCTCTCTGCTGCTTATCAAGTTCTTTCGCAATCTTTGTAGCTCCTTCAGCTTTTCCACATTGCTCTCATGACATGCAATCTGCTCTTGCCAAACATCTTCAATCTTTAGAAAGGCAAATGCGTTTAATTTCCCGCCACCGAGAGTTTCCTCTGTCATTATGGCATCCAAGAAGTGCTCATGTTTGTAGGGAGAAATACTTGCCGGTTGCTTCACTGATTGCTTTGAGCAGTTGGACCTCGTCTTATCTGACCATTCACTGTTTTCCATTTGATCATTTGATATCTTATTATCATCATCTTTCTCCAGCCCCACCTCTTCAGATAGACGTGCTATGCGAATCTGATTCCCAAATCTATCTTTAAATTCATTTAGCTGTTGCTCTCTAAGGACCAGCTCTTCCCGCAGATTCATCATCTCACTTTCCATTTTATTCTCCTTCTTCTGGAAATTCTCTTTGGCCTGTTTGATCCCAGCAATCAGCGTCTTGTTTTCCTCCTTTTTCATCCGCAACTCGTACTGCAATCTTTCAATTTCTCTCTCCCCATCTTTATCTTTTTCTCTCTCCCGCTCTTTTGCGGCTTTAAGCTCGTTGTACTTATCCAACATCTTCTTGTACTCGCGTTTGAGTTCTTCTTTCTCGATGGCATTCTTTTCAATCTCTTTTCCTTTCTCTTCATTTCTCTCTGCCTTGAGCTTATCAAACCTATCGAGAAGCTGCTTGTAATGATGCTTCGTCTCTTCTTTCTCGAAAACCTTCTTCTCCAGTTCACGTTTCAAGGCCTCGATTTCTTCTTCTTTCTCTCTTCTCATCTCCGCCATTAGGGCTTGGCTACGATTCGCCATTTCCTGTCCGTCTCTCTTCAGCATATCAACTTCTTCCAGCCACTTTCTCTTCACGTCATCCATTTCCCTACTGGCATCATCTACGCTCTTCGCGTAGGCCTTCCCTTTTTCCTCAAAGCCATCTTTCAACTTCTTCAGCTCCCTTTGGTGACCAACTCTTTCTTCCTCCTTCTCCGCTGTCACCCTTTCAACTGCAATAACCAGCTCAGTCTTCTCGTGCTCAATCCTCGAAATTTCCACTTTCATGACTCTGTTGCTTTCTTTCTCTGAAAACAACTCATTGTGATGATGGAGACTTCTTCCAACTTGGCACTGACCAGGTTATAATATTTCTCGAGCAAATGAAAACCAATCTTGAGCATCTCCTTCTTGGAAACTTTAGGCCTTCTTTGCCACCATTTACACACCAAGTTTTCTGCTTGCATTGGGATTACTGTCTTATTTAATTTATCGTGATCCTTCACATAAAATCCAACAGTGGAACTTTGAACAAATTTCAAATGACGAAGAATCACCACAACTTTAAGATCACCTCCCGACATCTTCGGTTCGCTACCAGCCGCATCGTTGGATCTTGTTTTCCCCTTTTCATTAGACGCTACCAAACATTTTTCAAGCTTGGCTATCATCTGCTCTTCAAAGGAGAGAACCTTGTCCGGGATCTTCGTGGCGTTGAAGACAGCAAAGTTTGTCTTCACTTGGTCTTCCCTTCCAGATCTTCTCCCCGATGGGGGGAACAGTTGGCATGGCGTGCCTGGCTCATTCAAGACATCCAGCTGAATATCGTCATTGTTCAGATCCAGTTTTATCCGTGGTACAAACACAGAAGATTCCTGATTCTGCGTACTTGACTTATCAGTCTGATTGTCTTTTGCTTCGCCTTTCTTCGCACCGTCACGTCCGCTCTCCATTTCTGCAAAGCAAACGAAATTTCAGTTGGCAAAAACAAGCCCAAGGTGTTTTCAAATCTACTGGTGCACCTTAAAGCAAAAATTTGCGAAAAATATTTATTGAAAAGTGGTGTTAAAAGTCATTTTTGTTCTACACAAGTACAGAAACCGAGTAAAATAAACGAGCATAAAAAAGATCTCACCTTAATATATTTGGATCTTGGGACAATGATTTTGAATCTTTCCTCCGTAATTGGCAAAAGCCATTTTTGTTGAAAGTAAAAATTAAAATAAAGTGATAAAAAATACGAGAACACCCCGCAGTATGCTCTAGCAAAAAGTACGAATGTTTGTGAATCTCTTGTGAGAAAACTTCAATCCAATGAAAATAATTTCAACGAATGAGGAGACGAGCGATTCGCAACATTATTTATGAAGGGCATCAATTTGACGTCACAATCAAGCAGCGATGTGACGTGTAACCTTGTTAGGATACCCCCGTGAGGTTGATTGAAAGTGCAACAAATATAATAGATATACGGGGGTGTGTATGGCAGTTGACGAAAATCTCAAGCCTTTTGACAATATCAATGGCATTGCAGCCGGCAAAACATGCGAAAGTTACCGGCGATGCAAATTTGGTATCTATAACTTACAGGCGGTCCAGCCGGTCCGGATTTTCCTGTAGCACCGATGATTCCCTACAAAATGCAGCGAGATCTTTAAGAAGTTCGGCTTCTTTCTAGGTGTTGACCGCGAAGGCACGAATATACGGTCTAATTTCAAAAACATCATAAACTTATTTTCCAGACAATTTTAATGATGACAACACCACATTCAAATGCTCGCTCATCAAATTATCAGGGGAAAAAATGCTCTTAGGTTTCCAAATTCAAGTGAAATTCGTTTAAAAAACCTCAGGTTTGCAAGAATTCTTCAATTCTAATTAAATTTGATTGTTTCACTTGACCACCAACGTAGTTGATATAGACAAAAATAAAAAGAAGCCAGGAGCATTGCTAAGAATCAACATTAACCACATATAACATTTGGCTTGATGATATCTTATAAACTGGTGGGTTGTTATGATGTTGTTGACCATGTTGTGGAGAATTCATAATTTTTCATCACTCAAGTCTGCAAGATAGTTCGGTCCGGGACCTCGTAAATCCCAAAAACATAAAGATAAATTAATTGACTGACGAAAAGTGTCAGGGCTCATACATATGAAGATGATGACATCATACGTAGGATGATGATGACGAAAATGACCGTCATTAAACTTTACCTTGTCACCAGTCTCCCCTCTCGGCCCTGGAAGTCCTCTGTACCCCATATCGCCCTGTCGAAAACAGAATACTCAACAGTAAACCAAAGTTACTTCCAAACAAATAAACAGCAGATGCACTAACCGTTCACAAGAAGATGCTTACTTTCCAAAAGTTTGTTTAAAAGTAAGACATTTGTCAGGGGCGAAGCTACAAAACAATTTTAATGGGTAAAAAATTAAGGTTTGACGTCAATAGGGTGTGGTTATGATTAAGGCGTGGCTTTTTTTAATTAACAGACCAGGTGACACATTGACAAAAGGCTTTTTGGATTTATCTTAATTAAATGTAAACCAAGGCTTATGTGTTTCGTATGCTATCAGCAATGAATTTCCTTAGCATTAAAATGTATCCTTCTTTTGTAATAAACTTTTATCATCTTTAAGCTATAATGAGCTTTTATCTTTCACGCGATTTTTGAAAATGCACCGAAAACAAAACAAGATATTCACAAAATTTCATCATTCGCCGTCAAAACCATCATTTTGCCGACAGACGCAAGGTTTAAGGGGGATAGTGCCCCCGTACCCCCTTTAGAGACGCCCCTGACCTTAACACCAGATGATTTCAATTTTCATCAAACAAAATCTAGCGTACCTTCCTTCCTTGGGGTCCGACTGCCCCTTTGCGACCTTGAGGTCCGAGGTCACCCTAAAATAAGAGCTGCCATTATAGTGAGGTAAAGCATTTTCAATGCACAACCGAAACTTAAGCCAGAGTCAATTGCTGCTCAGAGACAGAGAAAAAAGACAGATATCTACTAGCTAGCGTGATACTTCGAATCTTTGATTAAGTAGAATACATTAGTATTAAGAACAAACGCAAGACGGCAAAATGTATATATAAGAGACAAGAGTGACAAAACACAGTGAGCCACATCTCACGTAACCATAGCCATATAACAGTTCGAGTTCATATTTAAAGAGGATTCGTGTTAACTCGAGTGACATGGTTCCCTACAAAAGTTGTTATATAAATTCACACATTGGGGTTAATTTGGGGGCAAATTCACCAAATATGCTTGCCCGCTTTGCAGTGGCACATCTTGCTCCTTGTGCCCCCTTTGCTGCAGAAAGGCGCCTTTAACAGCGTAGAAGTAAAGCGAAGCAAAAATTGATAAAAGACAGCAAAAGCAAAATTAAATACTTGATAGAAGACAAATATGAAGGGGCATTACCCGCGCTCCATCTCTGCCATGACGATGTATGGCCGGAATTCCATAGATTCCCTTTGCACCCTATTTGAAAAAGTAATGAGATATTGAAGGGACTTTAACTCGCGAAAATCTTTCAAGCAGCAAAATGAGCTTGCGCACTTATTTGCATCAACTTTTTCCAATTTGCTTCGTGTAAAATTCACAATATACACACAGTAAGCCATGTAAAAAAACACGACAACTTGCACAACTAACGGCATTTACCAATGATTTGAAAACCTTCTTCGGGGCTAAAGATGAATAAGGATTTTAAGAAAAACATTGAGTGGGTTATGTCTCGTGAAAGTATAGGACTTCCATCATTTTCACGAAAGACATGAGACATAAAAGGTTTTACTGACTGAAGATTTAACACGCTGCTAAGGTGTGGAGCTGGCCGCTGGCTCAATAAAAATTGAGAAAATTCAATGACATATAAATATTAATATTGCTTATCAATCTTGGTGGGGAAGATTTGAAAAGTAAACCAGTGACGAAGTGGCGAATAAGAATACAAACCGGAGGTCCGGGCGGTCCAGAAAGACCTGCCGGACCAATTGGTCCGGGAGCACCCTGCGGACAAGAAAATTCAGCCAGTAAAAAAGGAAACATTACTGCCTACAGCCTAAGAAAATATTAGAAAGAGGGTGCGCGTTACTTTAGTGAGGTTAGATGATGGCAGCAAAAGCTACTATAAATACTAAAACGTGTTTGAATTAAAAAACAATCCATCCAGCAGAAAATGGAAGAACAAAGCAGCTTTTGAGGAATATGATAACATTCTCGAGCAGAAGATGTACTTTTAGAAAGGGAAGTATATTGATAATCCCTTTGAGGTAACAATAGAGTCACTCACGTCTCTGCCTTTGGTGCCCGCTTTGCCTTTCTCCCCCACATCGCCTTCAGGTCCCTGTTTAAGCAGAAATAAATGTAAACTAAACCGACCGTGCTAGACCAAACGCGAAGCTCCGCGTTACAGAGACACGAGCCTCGAATAACAACACTGTCAATCATAAACTATTCTATAACAAGTTAATAGTTTCTAGATTTGCACGAGACATTTCCGCTCCCAGCATCATCTCAGAACCTTCAGTAAAGAGGATTCAGCAAATTCGCATACAAAACTGTAACATCACTGAGATTAGAAAAAAATTATGCATGATTAAGAAATTGCTTTTTTAAAAACAAGCAGCATTTAAACTTGCATCGTAAATTTGCACCAGAACTGCCTCATACTCAACTTAAAAATCTTCCTTTGACTATCAGATTTTTATATTAATATCCCGTCAAATAAATTAATAGTCAAATCTTGGAGTGACGATATTTTTGTACTGATTAGTTCTTACATTAATAAAGGCTCACCAACGAGTAAAAGTATATTAAAAGAATACAAAGCGTAATTGATTCAAACCAGTGGGCCTTGGGCACCAGGATATCCTTTAAGGCCAACGGGGCCTCTCAAATACCAGTACTTCTGTTTTACCTACAAAGAAGATATATAATACTGCAATATAGAAGACAAGCCGTGAACATCAGAACTACTTCTTGTGCTTCAAAATCAGTTGAAACCAACAGAATACGGCATTATTAGAGAGCTTTTTACTCCACTCGTGCCTAACCTCTGAGAGTATTGCAAAAAAATCAAATTATTTTACAAAGGCAACGATAAACGCAGACAAACGTATAGATAAATACTAGAGTGTCGAGAGGAAAGCACGCGATTGGCTGTCTAATGACCAATCAGCGTATATTTCACACCTTCTAAAAAATAGCCCAAGGGAAAGGATGAACTCTTTCTGCTGACATAGAAGGATTTTGCATAGTAATGTAGACAGATTCTAAATGAAAAGACGACCTAGTTTTCCCAATAAGATGAAAATTGTCGTATTATCGAAAACTATCTAAAAATGACGTTTGCATATTCTAAGGGATGTCGGATGAAAAAGAACCAAATATGCAAAGATTAAGAATAATTATACAAAAGACCAACCGAAGTCGTAGGAGTGAAAGCACTGGTGTCATAAGGCGTGAAAGCTGATACATTCGATGATGATGACCTGTTGAACTCGTTTGTTTCTTTTCCAAAAGCCAAGGTGGGTGGTTCTTGCTTGCCTGTAACGGCCTTCGCTATTGTTGTTGTTGCTGCTGTTGTCCGCTCTGATGTTGTTGTTGCTGTTGATGTTGTTGTCGGTTCTGCTGTTGTTGTTGCCGTTGTTTTCCGTTCTTCTGTAGTTTTTATTGTTGTTGTTGCTGTTTTTGTTGCAGCTGTTGTTTTTGCTTCCGGTGTCGTTTTCGGCTCTCCAGTTGTCATATAAGTGGTAGTACCCTCTTCTGTGCCTCTCGTTGTCTCACTCCTTGCTGTAGGTGTAGGCAAACCGGTTCCTCTTTTGCTAACAAGGGTCTTTGAAGTAGCTTCCTTTGTAAAAGGCTGCACTTTTGAGCCCATAGTTCTCTCACGTTGGGAGGAAATCGCATCTGGCTTTGTATTTATAACAGGCAAAGGCGACACTACCTTTGTCGCTGCATTTGCAACTGGTAGAGAAGTAGCTACATCTTTAGTCGGTGTTGACGGGTCGGCCGTTCTGGAGGAAGCCACTTGTATGGATGAGAGATTTGCACGTGAAACCGAGGTTGTTGTCTTCAGGAGTTTAACTTTAGAAATCTTGCTTGGGGTTACAGTTGTGGGTAGAAGGACTTTCTTCTCCAATGTTTTCTGCTTGGGTTTAATTGCCTTTTCCTCTATAATTTCATCTAAGATAGAGATTAGTGTATCTTAATCGTGTTTTGCCAAAAAGCTTTCATGTGTTTCGAACAAACAAAAGAAAACCATAAATCACTTAACAAAAAAATTTTTATCTTCGTCTGGAATTGGCTTAATGTCACCGAACATTGCTATACGCGTGATCTCTATTCCATCTTGTTTTGTTAAACTGAGCCTCTAACTACTAATAAAAAATCTAAGCAATTTTGGTATTTTCCATGACTCTTTAGTTTACATTCTAAAAGGAGGTGCAACGTTAAAAGAATTTCATGTACTAAAACAGCTTTTGCAGCCTCGTCTCATTATAAAAATTTCAATTTGAACTGGAAGATGTATTGATAATGACAATTCCCGTATATGTCACAAAAATAACCTAATTAGGACGTACTAAATGTATCAGAATACATAGGCTTTACTCAAAATATTTTGCCCTCTATACAAAATAATTAAGTATAGTAATGCGTTTGTCTCTTAAACATTAATCTGATCTAGTTTATTAATATACGCATTAATCTAGTTTTGATCAAAGCATTAAATGAATATGTTCTGGGAAATTAATAATCGGACCAGATACATGGGATTGCAGCAAACCTTTGGTGGCGAGTTGAAGAATTTCTATCAATGCAGGCTGCAAGAGAGCGAAAAATAATCAGCTGGGCAAAGCTGAAGATCTAGGTAACAACGACGTCTCAAAAATCAAATTAATGAATTCGACACTGAGACAAAAATAACAAGAGTGACCAAAAATGACTCGCAGCAAATGTGACAACTGACAACAGCAGCCTTTAAGCGGTGTCCCCATTTGCCAATTGGAATGCTTGCCTGCTTAGAACACTTGCATGTATTATGTAGCTTCTACACAAACTACAATCTCGACACACTTTAACTATAAGTACTTTAGTACTTTAGCAAGTGTCATGCATTTAAAAATCGAGATAAAAAGAAATGCAGTTAGAGAACCTGTCCTTTGAACTCCTCCAGCACCAGGGGGTCGATGTTCACTCTGACTTGACCAAGGACAATTTCCAACGGTGCCTCGGCTTGCTCCACAGCCTTAGCACCAACTGCCCGCCAATCCTTGGTACCAGCCTAAAATTACACAAGTCATGAAAAAACCTCGATTGTTGCTAATACATTTACAAGCTTACTACACAATTACCAGGTGCAACTAGTTGATACATTGGCAAATATGAGTTTAAGAGGATCCAATTGCTGAACAGTGTCTTATATCACAGTATCCAGCTTTCACAAACGTAGATGTCTTATGGATTTTCACAGAAATACACAGAATTTTTGAAGGCCGGCTACAGTGAAGGGCGGGCTGTTTATTCTCCTTTTGGAGAAGCCTCGAGTTCACACCAAAACAAATAATGCGCCTTCATTGGGGGCTATCTTAGATGCTCGCTGGTTGCAGTGTCCGTTTCACTTCCTGACTGCGCCAAGAAAATAAGAAACAATCTTATTAAACTAAGGCTCCCTAACAATCATATCCTTATAGTTAAATTGAAATAAAAGGATCCTTTTCAGACTATTTATGCGGTGTTCATAACAGCAAATCTTGATAAGCACTCTGGCGGCCACTAATCGTGTTACAAGCTTGCAGTGAAATGAAAAACAAAGATTAATTGCGGTCAATTTGACATCAATGCCAATAACACCAGGCAAGACCTCGCCAAACGGACCCTTTCAAGTTGTCTCACAGCCAAAAAAATATCAGGAAGATGCAAATAATATCGTTGTTCTTTATTGTCTAGATATAAGAATTAGCCATCATACGTATGACCAAGATGACTGAACTACGATAATTTTAGATATGAAATGCAAATTATACTGATTTGACCTTCTTCAAACAGCATTAAAAAGGGACAAGAAAATGGAAGGGTTTCAGGGACATAATTGATTTTCAAAGCTTACCAAAATTGGAGTCACATCGCAAATAGAACAAAACAGTTGAGCCTTTATCTGATTCCTTCGAAAATTCTTCGTGAATAGCACTAGATTTTATAGATTCTATAAAGCATTAACTTGCTTAACCTAACATCGTTACAATATCTAAAGTTGCAATATGGTCGAAAACTTTCGGGTATTTAATGCGAAATGATAATTATAAAAACAAGCTGTGCAAACAAACAAAAAATGTCTTGTTTCCAGAGGCTAAAGAATAAGGTTTCAACTTAACAGTAATGGGACCTCGTACAAATTTGGTCCACTGCAGCGATATCATTTGACTAACACCTCCCTTCGTACTTGATGAAGGTATGGTAATTATTTGATTTTACATTTGGGCAGACATAATATAATCTTACTAATAGCACATAACAACGAACCTAGCTACGCGAAATACTCCAGGACCATCAAATGCAACTTGGGAAACTTTTTAGATGCTAGTTTACCGAATACATAAAAAGGAAAGCACTGTGTCTTGAATCCAGAGATTCAGTTTTCCATTGGAAGAACGAGGAAGTGAAGCAAAGCCCCCCTACCCAGTCTCCTCCCCCACTAACACCCCGAAAAATCAAACAGTTAAGAGCAAAAGGGGCTCAGCCGGGAATCGAACCCGGAGCCTCTCGCACCCAAAGCGAGAATCATACCATTAGACCACTAAGCCGACCTGAACTACTGCTAAATTATATCGAGGAGGCTTTTTGGTACCAGCACGAAAAATTCCTTCGAGCTGGTTACCCAGTATCCATGGTAACGTTAGTCCAAAAACTATAAATAACATTGCATACACATTTGCAAGATCACTTTAAAAAAGCTGTTTTGCAAGTCCATTGAGCGTGGAAGCACCAAATTTGCCTAAAGTAGTTTCGATCTGAGAAGGGCCTAAGTTTTGTTTTACCAATTACCAACAAGGAAAAGTATTGAAATATCTCACTGCAGAAAAGTCTCCTGGAAGTACGAATGATGCGAAAAAGTGAAAGGAAGTTCAAAAAACTAAATGAATCCTTATTTAAAGGAGACATAATTGTTTCTACTGGTTTTACAAAGCTGCCATTCATTGCAAAATTCTATCGTCAGTCATTTTAAACTAGCCTCGCTTTAAAAAGTAGCAGAGAGGCAAAGAAAATGCACAGGTGAACGAATTCTGTTACCAAAGAAAATTTAAAGTCCCCAAAGCACAATTAAGGCAAATTTCACGCTGTCAGTGTTCAAAGAAGAGGAAAATCAAAGCATTGTGCCTAAAATTGAGAGATTCAGTCGAGGATGAAACGAGCCAAGAGTCAAAGCATGACACCCTCCTACTCACCACAGCCGCCTCCTCCCCCGCCTCCTCCCCATAAAACTTAAGTACTAAAGAGCAAAAGGGGCTCAGCCGGGAATCGAACCCGGAGCCTCTCGCACCCAAAGCGAGAATCATACCATTAGACCACTAAGCCGACCTGAAGTACTGCTAAATTATATCGAGGTAGCTTTTTGGTACCAGCGTTAAAAATTCCTTTGAACTGGTAACCCAGCTTCCATGGCAACATCACTCTAACGGCCATTAAAAACGTTGCATACACATTTGTCAGATCACATTAAAGAGTAGACATGACTTGTCCACTGAGTGTGGAGCAATAACTCTGTCTAAAATACGATTCATCTAAGAAGGGCCTAAGATCTATTCCATCATTGACCAAAAAGACAAAGAATCAAATATGTTATTGATAATAACTTTGGGGGATTTACTCATGAAAAGAGAAATTGAGAGGAAATTTAAAAAACTAGATGCTTATTTCTTTCAAGAAAATGTGACTCTTAAACTGGCTTTACAAATCTGCTATTCATTGTACAGTTCTAGCAACGGACATCTTGTAGTGGCCTCGCTTTAAACTGAAGCAGGGAAACGAGAACTTTTGGAATATACTTGGCTGTGTTTGAAGCCCATAAAAGTAAGAAGAAATTTGGCCTACTGCAACGATATCATTTGGCTTACACCTCCCTTCTTACTTAAGGGAAGAATAATAATAACTTGACATTACATTTTTGGCACACATAACATATTCTTTCCAATCGCACTAAACAACAACTTCGTTGCTCTAAATTGTCAAAAGCCATAAAATTCAATTTGGGAAAAACTCCGGCTGCTACTTTCCCAATTCCCAAATACATAAAATAAGGAATGCACTGTTTCTAGAATCTAGCGATTCAGTCCCCGTTGGAAGAACCAGGAAGTGAAGCGAAGCCCCATACCCATTCTCCTCCCCTACTCAACCCCCGCCCCCTGAAAAATTAAACAGTAAAGAGCAAAAGGGGCTCAGCCGGGAATCGAACCCGGAGCCTCTCGCACCCAAAGCGAGAATCATACCATTAGACCACTAAGCCGACCTGAACTACTGCTAAATTATATCGAGGAAGCTTTTTGGTACCAGCACGAAAAATTCCTTCGAGCTGGTTACCAAGTATCCATGGAAACGTCAGTCTAAAAACTATAAATAACATTGCATATACATTTGTAAAATCACTTTAAAAAAGCTGTTTTGCAAGTCCATTGAGCATGGAAGCACCAAATTTGCCTAAAGTAGTTTCGATCTGAGAAGGGCCTAAGTTTTGTTCTACAAATCACCTACAAGGAAAAGTATTGAAATATCTCAATGCAGAAAAGTCCCCTGGAAGTACTAATGAAGCGAAAAAGTGAAAGGAAGTTCAAAAAACTAAATTAATCCTTATTTAAAGGAGACAGGATCTTTCTGCTGGTTTTACAAAGCTGCCATTCATTGCAAAATTCTATATTCAGTCATTTTAAACTAGCCTCGCTTTGAAGAATAGCAGAGAGGCAAAGAAGAAACAGTGTAAACCGAGTCTCATATATCGACACTAACTAAATTTCATTTGTAAATGCACAGGTGAACAAATTTTGTTACCAAAGAAAATTTAAAGTCCCCAAAGCACAATTAAGGCAACTTTCAGGCTGTCAGTATTTAAAGAAGAAGAAAATCAAAGCATTGTGCCTAAAATTGAGAGATTCAGTCGAGGATGAAAAGAGCCAAGAGTCAAAGCATGACACCCTTCTCATTCACCACAGCCGCCCCCTCTACCCTCCCCCCATAAAATTAAACAGTAAAGAGCAAAAGGGGCTCAGCCGGGAATCGAACCCGGAGCCTCTCGCACCCAAAGCGAGAATCATACCATTAGACCACTAAGCCGACTTGAACTACTGCTAAATTATATCGAGGTAGCTTTTTGGTACCAGCAATAAAAATTCCTATGAACTGGTAACCCAGCTTCCATGGCAACATCACTTTAACGGCCATTAAAAACGTTGCATAAACATTTGCCAGATTACTTTAAAAAGTAGATATGACCTGTCCATTGAGTGTGGAAGCAATAAAACTAAAACACGTTTGATCTGAGAAGGGCCTAAGTTTTGTTGCATCATTGACCAAAAAGACAAAGCATCAAATATGTTATTTATAATAACATTGGGAGAATTACTCATGAAAAGAGAAGGCGAAAGGAAGTTAAAAGAACTGGATGCTTGCTACTTTCAAGAAAACGTGATTCTTAAACTGGTTTTCTAAAAGCTGCTTTTCATTGTACAGTTCTAGGAACGGACATATTATAGTGGCCTCGCTTTAAACAGAAGCAGGAAAACGAGGACTTTCTAGAAAACAACTGGCAGTAAGGAGAAATTTCGCCCACTGCAGCGATATCAGTTGAGTTACACCTCCTTTCTTACTTGAGGAAGGAAATAATGCCTTGATAATAAATTTGGGCACACATAACATATCCTTTCCAATAGCACAAAACACCAAACTTCGTTGCCTAAAATACTCAAGAACCTTAAAACTTAATTTTGGAAAATCTTCAGCTGCTACTATTCTAAAAATACATCAAAAATGAAGGCACTGAATCTAGAATCTAGCGATTCAGTCCATCATAGAAAGAACCAGGAACTGAAGCAAAGCCCCCCTACCCAGTCCCCTCCCCCACTAACACCCCGAAAAATCAAACAGTAAAGAGCAAAAGGGGCTCAGCCGGGAATCGAACCCGGAGCCTCTCGCACCCAAAGCGAGAATCATACCATTAGACCACTAAGCCGACCTGAAGTACTGCTAAATTATATCGAGGTAGCTTTTTGGTACCAGCGTTAAAAATTCCTTTGAACTGGTAACCCAGCTTCCATGGCAACATCACTCTAACGGCCATTAAAAACGTTGCATACACATTTGTCAGATCACATTAAAGAGTAGACATGACTTGACCACTGAGTGTGGAGCAATAACTCTGTCTAAAATACGATTCATCTAAGAAGGGCCTAAGATCTATTCCATCATTGACCAAAAAGACAAAGAATCAAATATGTTATTGATAATAACTTTGGGGGATTTACTCATGAAAAAAGAAAGTGAAAGGAAGATTAAAAACTGGATGCTTGCTACTTTCAAGAAAACTTGATTTTTAAACTGGTTTTACAAAGCTGCTATTCATTGTACAGTTCTAGCAACGGACATATTACAGTGGCCTCGCTTTAAACTACAGCAGGGAAACGAGGAATTTTGGAATACAACTGGCAGTAAATTTGGCCAACTGCAGCGATATCATTTGACTTAACATCCTTTCTTACTTCAGGAAGGAAATATTACCTTGATATTACATTTTAGCACACATATTTTCCAATCGCACTAAACAACAAACTTCGTTGCCTGAAATACTCAAAAGCCATAAAACTCAATTTGGGAAAATCTTCAGCTGCTACTATCCCAAAAATACATAGAAATGATTGAACTGTTTCTAGAATCTAGCGATCAGTCTCCCGTTGGAAGAACCAGGAAGTGAAACGAAGCCCCCTACCCATTCCCCTCACCTACTCAACCCCCTCCCCTCCCTGAAAAATTAAACAGTAAAGAGCAAAAGGGGCTCAGCCGGGAATCGAACCCGGAGCCTCTCGCACCCAAAGCGAGAATCATACCATTAGACCACTAAGCCGACCTGAAGTACTGCTAAATTATATCGAGGTAGCTTTTTGGTACCAGCGTTAAAAATTCCTTTGAACTGGTAACCCAGCTTCCATGGCAACATCACTCTAACGGCCATTAAAAACGTTGCATACACATTTGTCAGATCACATTAAAGAGTAGACATGACTTGACCACTGAGTGTGGAGCAATAACTCTGTCTAAAATACGATTCATCTAAGAAGGGCCTAAGATCTATTCCATCATTGACCAAAAAGACAAAGAATCAAATATGTTATTGATAATAACTTTGGGGGATTTACTCATGAAAAGAGAAATTGAGAGGAAATTTAAAAAACTAGATGCTTATTTCTTTCAAGAAAATGTGATTCTTAAACTGGCTTTACAAATCTGCTATTCATTGTACAGTTCTAGCAACGGACATCTTGTAGTGGCCTCGCTTTAAACTGAAGCAGGGAAACGAGAACTTTTGGAATATAGTTGGCTGTGTTTGAAGCCCATAAAAGTAAGAAGAAATTTGGCCTACTGCAACGATATCATTTGGCTTACACCTCCCTTCTTACTTAAGGGAAGAATAATAATAACATTACATTTCTGGCACACATAACATATTCTTTCCAATCGCACTAAACAACAACTTCGTTGCTCTAAATTGTCAAAAGCCATAAAATTCAATTTGGGAAAAACTCCAGCTGCTACTTTCCCAATTCCCAAATACATAAAAAAGGAATGCACTGTATCTAGAATCTAGCGATTCAGTCCCCGTTGGAAGAACCAGGAAGTGAAGCGAAGCCCCATACCCATTCTCCTCCCCTACTCAACCCCCGCCCCCTGAAAAATTAAACAGTAAAGAGCAAAAGGGGCTCAGCCGGGAATCGAACCCGGAGCCTCTCGCACCCAAAGCGAGAATCATACCATTAGACCACTAAGCCGACATGAACTACTGTTAAATTATATCTAGGTAGCTCTTGGGTACCAGCACGAAAAATTCCTTCGAGCTGGTTATCCAGTATCCATGGTAATATCACTTCTAAAGCCTTTGCTCCCGATGGCTATGTGATAACAAGAAAGTTGTCGAAGACTGATTTGCAAAAGTAAAATGTGCAAGGTACTGCCCCTGTGCCCACCCAGCCCCTCTATCTTTGTCTCGAAGCGTGATAGCGGCTTCCATGAAGCAAAGCAAAGGCTTGCAATGTTCTAATGGTTAACGGCTAAGGCGCACGGTCAAGGGTGGGTTGTGGGTCAACAGTCAAACTTGTACAAAAGAATTAAATAACCAAGTTCAAGGTGGAAAGAGCCGATAGAAAATGAGGGGTACTGCATTAGCTTGTGTCTCCTTCAGATGTATAGTCCATTCGGATGAAGGTTCTGTTATCTTTGAAACAGTGCCAGGTTGTATCTCGGTAACTGCCAAAGAAGGTGCAGCCACGGCTATTTGAGGTACCTGACTTTGATTAAGCTATGCTAGGGAAGCCACAGAGGGTTTTCTTGGTACCGAAGCATATGGTGAATGGGCGGCTATTTGCTTCTGTTTGGTAAACTTCCGTTTTCATTATGTCTTCGTTTCAAGATAAATCTCGTTTTAGGGTCCCTCATATATTTCCAGTCAGTCGTTTACAGTTTCCAACTCAAGTCAAATCTCCAGTACTTACCTATTCAACAACCTCTTCACGTCCTTCTTTTGCGACAATCAGAACCTTGCGGGACTGAATTAGAATTTTATAGGAAATTCTAATCCAATAGTTCTCATTAGCTGATCAGTGTAGCATTCACGCTTGTCACAAGTAAGAACCCTTCTAAGCTACTGCTGTTGTTGTTGTAATCTTAAAGAATGAGGATTGAGTTATGTTCTATTATGTTCAAGATGGCGTGATTTTCTAGTCTAAACTCTGCAGGTACAATAAGCAGTACCTTTAATGGAGCCAGCATGAAAGGGACCCTGAAATTTCTACAATAAGAAACAAGTTGAAATAAGTTGAAATAAGAAAGACTGCAGCAGACAAAAGTGGCAAAAATCTTCCCGGAGTATTTACCATTTGTGCCGCTTTTGGGACACCTTGAGGCCGCGAACAACTGTGCTCGAACTTCACACATGCCTTGCTACTTGCAGTCAATCTTGACAAAAGAAGGGCACTGCAGATGAAGACCTGAGGAGAATAAAGCGCTAGTGAGATGAAGAAGAAATCAATGAAATCAGAAAGGCTGATGCAAGAGGAGCTGGGACACCGGTGTAAATTCTTCAACTCATGTCCATTCCACCATCTCAACCTTTCTAGCACCTTACTAGAAACATTGCTTTTTAGGGGGGTTGAAGGGGGTTGACGATGATTGGCGGGACAAATGAATCAAACATATTGGAAATATTGGAAAATGGGGGCAAATATTGAAGTGTTTCCAGGGCCGGCATCAGCATTTATTTATCAAGCAGCCAAGTTAAATAGTCGCGGGTTCAAGCCCTGGCCTGGTCTGAGCCAGTAGCATTTAAAATATGACAGTTGCAAAGGCTGAGAAATCATACATAAACTGCTTTGCATTAATGAAATAGTAATCTTTAGGTTCTTGTCCTGATGTCTTTTACCTTCGAGACAAACTCGCCTTAAATCAAGTAAAATATACAGATCCACATTGTACCTTTGTCTCGCGAAAAAGCCAGAATCTGTGAGTTGGGGGATCGAATGTGTTGTACTTGAGCAACTGTCGCCCTGCGTTTATACATTTGATGAAGAGATGGATAACGTTGGCGGATTTTGTCAAAATCAGCTGATGCCATTTTCCAGGGCGAAGGGTCAATCGGAAGTCGACAGCCTTGTTGTTGTACCTGAGGAACAGCAATAAAACAAGATTACTACTAAATGACTTTACAGGCGGCGCCAAAGAAAAATTGTCGTCGTTCTCTAAGGAAGTTCAAATGTGAGTAAATGCTTTCGAGACCAACAATGTCGAAAAGCAAAAGATTTCACACGCAACTCTCAACTTAAATTCATAAGAAACTTCAAAAATTGTGTATACGCACTTAAAACGCACAAATGTTGCTCCAATAGACACGGAGAGGAAAACTGCGCCTTTCTTGTCCTGAGATTGCTTAATAATGAACACGGTCTTTGGAACTAGAGGGAAGGAATCCAGCCAAAGGACAAGCTGAAGGGAAAACTCTCTCCCAAAATCTTCTTCTGAGAACGTGTGGAATAATTCTTGAAATGATTCAGTTGCATTGTCCCTTTCCACCAGGTTTTGATCTACCAGGGGTCCACGCAAGCTCAAAGCCTCTCCTTCAATGATCAATAAACTTTCATATTAGCTTGTTACAATTATAGCAACTACAAAACACCTAAGAGTAGAAAATTTATAACTGTTGATCTTTTTGGCAAGGTTCCAGAAAGAAAAGAGTGAAAAAAATAGTTGCAGGATTAGTCTTGACGTACCTTTCAATTTGCAACCAAATATCTGCAACTTGAGAAACACAGAACCCGGCTTGGTAATAATTGGCCTAAACTGGATAAATCGAGCCAACGTTGGCCGTTTCAGTTCTATTCGCTCTCTTCCGGCTGAAGAACTAGAAAATTTCATCTGCAAAGAAACGCCAGAAACAAGACTTATAAAAATTGCTAATGTCGATGAGAATAAAGAACTGAAACCATAACAAAAGGTGCTAAAGAAGAAATCTTTGAATACCCTAGCAGAATTTTAATCAACCACAAACTTCCGTTGCTAACCTTCAAGTAATGTTTTGAAAAATGTGCCGCACCAGTTAGCTACTGATTTTTATTTGGAGTCTAATCATGATGAACGGATGAGTTGGGGAAAGTTGAATGTTCAGACAAGGGGCGGGCTTACCGGGGGGGGGGGGGTGTTGGGGTGTGACACCCCAATATTTTTTTGCTATCCGGTAAATTCTGTTTTGATTCGGTAAATAGCTTTTTTGGTAGTCAGCAGTGATGAAATGACGCCAGTTTCTTCCTTATTTATCCTCTTGTCGACTCAGTTGTAGTTTTTCTTTACAGTTTGATTTAAAAAATTACAGTTATAAATATAAATTCAACAATGGGCGTTTCTATTATTTCCCAGGCACCTGAAGGGCGTGACCCTAAAATCCGATCATAATCTAATACCCCCCCCCCCTAATCGTCGCCTCTTAAATCCGCCCCTTGTTCAGACAAAACCCAAAACACTACGCTCTTTACTACCAAAGCAATAGTCATTCACAGCATTACCACAGTGTCTGCCTCCTCTTTATACTCCAGCCAGTTCTCCGCTTTGGTCGCTGTCATCATGACAAAGTGCTCAGGGGTCGCAAGTGGCACGCTCCCATACATCGGCTGCACCACCTGGACAGCTGTCAGCAAGTAGAGATCCAGCAGATCAACCTGGACATACTCTTTGCTGGGAATGTCATTCTGACTATGCCTCTTAGGACCCCATGGGAAAATCGAATTTGGTGCAGCAACATAAAACCCACTGAATCTTGCACCTGTCCTTGATGTGAAAACAGATGACTCTGTGTAGTTCATGTTGGGTAGCAAGATAGGCTTTTTGCAACCTAAAGATTCAAAATAATAGTGATGTTAAAGCCTGGTTCCAATAAATAGTCAGTGTCCGGAACGTATCGCCGACTCCTACTTCCATCTTGCACCATAACAATCAAACAAAAAATTGTTCCCATTGATTAGCGATCTGTCGGAAAGCGCAATATCCCATCATCCTTTTAGGACTCTAAGGGCCCGCAAATCACAAATCAACAACAAATAAACTGAAACGCCCAAAACACTCGACTGATTGGCCAATGCCATCAAAGAGACCAACTTACGACAATAGTGGATCGGTGCTGTCGGCGACCAGTGTTCCAATAAAAACTTTCCTTGACCGACCATCTTACAATTTAATGAGAACCAGGCTTAAGAAACAAAGATGCTTGGGTTCCCAGGACCATGGAAAATATGAGATAAACTTTGGACACTAGCATTCAGTGACAAAGGATTGTCAGCTTTCAACATCTACAAACATCCCTTTAAAGCCATCTGTAATTGGGGAGCAAGTAAAGGGGCCAATGTGGCTTATGTTGGGGCCCTTATCAGTGGGTGTGGTCATTACACCCTGGCCCCCCTGCCAGGTTACAACGGGAAGCATCTGTCAGTTGGTATCAGACTTGGAGCTGAGCCCATAACTCTTAGCTTTGTTATCATGTGCCTAAACCACCTGGCTTTTCAGCTCTCTTGGAAACTGCATAACAAATATAATAAATCAAAGAGTCGAATTCCAAAGGCTTTTTGCCATGTTTGCTGAATGAATTGACAAATTTCTAATACAATTTGACCACATATCTGGCTGGCAGGCCAGCCACCCAAAACCTTTCTTTATGAACTTTGTTGGAAACCTAATGAGTATAGAAGTAACTGTTCTCTCACTATTTCTCCATGCAACATGATCTTTAGCACATTCTTCCATCAAGTTTCAGAGCTTTATGAGACTTCCCACCCTTAAAACTTTTCTTAAATTTCAAACTTCCTTGTATAAATGGTTCATATCAAGGAAAATTCACTTTCAATAGGAGCTCAATTTACAAGTTAAAAAGTTTGAATCTCAGTATAAATATCTATTGTTTCGAATTTTATATGTGGTTTAGTTCTGCTAAACCAAACTCTGCTAGTCGCCATATAGAATGTCAGAATTCACAAGATAGCTTTCCAAACATCTTCTCTTCATAAATTGTCATGAACTTATTTCAGTGAAAAAAGAATGGGAGTTTATCTTTCATCAGATATCTGTTACTCAGTAAAACTTCCAAAATTGATTTTTAAAAACATCTTAATTCAAGATCTGCCATATACATATTCATTTCAAAAGATTTAAAGGTACTAAATGGACTTTTGAGGGTAAGTAACGATACTTCAAGGTCTAGGAACACATTTCACATCAAGCTTAGGCGGGCAACTAAAATGACTTACGAGATTAACTTAACAAGAGATGAATCTACTAGGATGCTTAACCTTATAAAGGAAAATTAAAGGCTTCATTCAACTTCAGGCAAAACAAGCCCAATTATGACAGTCTACCATAGAAACCATTATTAAAAAAATTGCTAGGGACCTAGATTTTTTCAATTGCTGAAATCACTGAAAGCATTTGAATATAACATTGCTTTAATGCAGTCTCTTGTTTACATACTGGTTTAGCATCTCAGCCTATAATCTTGACTTTAACTTTCGAACAACTTTTAGCTGTCCTACGCTAAATCCTTACTCTGTACAGCCATATATGTTGAAATCTGAAAACTATAACCTAACATTGAATCTTTCAATATGACTTGACACAGGCATTAAATACCTTTGAGTCCTTAGAGCCCGATTTTGATGTGTCTAGCTTTACAATCACGCACAATGCACTGCGCTGATGTAGGTACATGCAATAATTAAGCTGTTCCTGGAGGCAAATAGTGATTTAATAGGTTTCATTCACAATTATTCTTTATGCTACAGTTAAATACAGAGCAAATCCTTTTAAAGTGCTTAATCCGAAAACAAACCGATGAAAAGAGTCCTTGTGTCCCTGTAAACGCAAAGTGATACAACTGTAAACACTGGATCGAAAGTGTAAAGGCTCGAATAAATATTAGGCTTTTACATCCACCGTTGCAAGATTTCGCATTTCAAGCCCCAGGTCAAGTAAAGAGGAACAAGCAATATGCTTGCTTTTTTCATAAACTTATGCTGTTGTTTGTTAAGGATTCCTAGGAATACACTGACATGATGTTCGGTGCTGATTTAGGTCTATCCTTGAGACCGGTAGCTTTCGATTTAATCAAAATTGTAGCAAAAAGCTCGAATCCATCATACTTTCGATTTTATGCAAAGCTTGTGCTGGCCTGAACGGTCCTGTGAAGGATTAAATGTTATGGTTGTCCAGCAGATAGCGGGACGGTTGTCCCAGTCCTCGTAATAATAAACGCATTACGAGTTATTACCTAACCTTGGACAAAATAGATTCCTATATCGATGAGGAACACCGATAACAGCAAAATGAGCCAAAACTCACAATGCAAACGTGCTTTTCGTCACCAAGTAAATGGTATGTTCCTATACTTCGCTGTCTGTGCTGTTTCGGCATTAACCTGTGTTTGTGATTGAAACCATTGCTATCACTTCGCAGTGTTCTACCGTCACAAGTATTATGGGCGCCATATACATATATGCATACATGCGATTTAGAAGCTCATGTATAAATGATTAAATGAGATTTACGTTCTATCAGTAGCTCTAAGTAATACCAATATAAACAGACATAAATCCTACCTTGGCCATCACTAGGTCTCAATAAAAATGTCCACAAAATGAGCAAGGAAATACAGCTATCCATGACCGATCAGATAAAGCTCTCTGCCTCAAGTTCTGTGTCTACGACATGTCTTTCAAACCCCTGCTTCGTGATCGGTTGCGCAAGTCAGGATCCATGAAACCAACAATGCAAAAAACATTTATAAAAAAATTCCCCAAACCAAAAAGCCCTTAGGCCTAATCTCGTTTCCATAACATTTCGAGTTGAGGCAAAAGGGCGCGAAAAATGTCGCTGAAAACCGCAAAGGAATGACCCCCGATGAAAAGAGCGTTGTCTTTCTACTGTGCGTCTTGTTTTCAAACAAGAGCGTTCAAATTCCTTGAAAGTGTTGATCAAGAATTAGTTTATCGTGTAAATAACATCGTTAGTTTTTCCATGTTATTACAACGATATCTTCTTGGAATCCACTATGTTCATGTTATCAATACAAAATTATTCACCAGTCACTCGAGGCAATGGACACTGGAATTAATAAAAGGCAAATAAAGTATCTTGTAAAGAACAGGTGTCTCGCTAAAATCCCTTTATTCTGCAATATAACTGATTTGATTATCATAATCATCATAACTTCGATTGCCCAGAGAAGAAATAGCGAAAAATTACCATGAGATGAAAATCTAAATAATTAATGTTGAATTTTGCTTTTTAAGAGATCCGGAAGATGTTTACCTTAACTGGGCAAAGTAGGCAAGTGCAGAACATACAGATGAACAGAAAATGATTAGAGTTTTCTGCAATTTGATTGATGTTCAGTTGGTAACATTTGCTCTCTAAGACTGGGCGGGCATAATCTCAATGAAATAGTTTGGCTTTTTGTCACATTTCGTTTCTGAAACTGCGCTCGCCAGTTGATGAATTGAACGTACGTCTTCATTTGCTCTGCTTTTATAGTTTAAATTTAGCATCAGTAACTGTGCTAGGCTTCAATTACTAGCTTTCATGGCTTAGTACCGAATGGCAAGAAAATTATGAATTTTCCTACATATTTGCCTTCTACTTTTCATGATAAAAGGTAGATACCTTTTATTTCTCTTGTCGGCATTCCCATATCAAAAGTATTATCCAAGACCGCTGAGAGGGTTTAGCTTCCTGTTATGTCTGTGATGTGGCTAGCTATTTTTTGCTCGAAAATCGACAACCAGGAGAAAAAATGCCACACCCCTTTGCACAGTATTTGACCTAACCCCATCCCCCCTCTCTTTGTTCCATTTAGAGCTACGTAGACATGCAGTCGGCCAATAAACAAAGCCAATGCCTTCTTTCATACTCTTTTAAATTAGTCGTGTTTCGTATCGAACGCAGGTAAGGTGATCATCTCTTAAAAAAAGCTTAAAAAAGCTTAAAAAATTTTTTCCCTGTCTCCTGAGCATCTTGGGGACAGGCTAGACTATCTATCTTCCTGTATGTCTGCTCGTTTTTTTCTATGTTACATCTAGTACTTGGAGGATTAAATTAACAAACAAACTGAACTAATCTTTTCATGATGAATTGCGAGAGACATTCAGCAGGTAGGGAAGTGGTTACTAGGTGGTAAAGGAATCCTGCAACAAAGGAGTAACGAAAATAAACGTGAAAACGGATGGGTATTGTTAGCGGATCAGAAAGACCACATTGGCAAGCCAAGTCCTAATTTTAACAAATAAATACAAGAAAAACAGTTCTTGGGAAAAGACTGATAAGGCTTTGATTATCTAGCACTGCTTTGGATCTTTTGACTAAGTGGAACAATGCAGGTGACGTATAAAATAGAAAGAGGTGATTCTCAATGGAAAAAAAAAATACTCTAGCATCAAATCAAAATTACTAATTAGATCCAAAAAATAGAAATCTGAAGAAGAGAAACGTAAAACGTCTAGACATGCAAGTAGATATAACATCAGGAGACATGACATGTGATGTCAGAGATTGACAGACAAGGACCCCTAAGTGGCTCAGAAAAGCACAAACCCGAAACTAATGGACTAATGTTAGTCTTAAGTCAAGAAAGGCTTCACACCAAATTACACCCAAATATTTGGACAAACACTAATAAAGTGAAAAAACAGCAAATTCTTGTTACCCATGAATATTTTCTATTTTTGTGCTGCCAAAATAGATTGCTACTGACAACCATTACTTTGCTACCTCTGATGAATTTTTCTACAAATTTTTCTACCAATAGCAATTGACCTGTCTTGCCAATTTTTCTACTTGTGTGATAAAGTTGGTTGATAAAGAAAAGAGTTTAGAAAACAAAGTACAGGTTATCTTGGTCGTAATATTATTATAGAGAGGCTCCAACCTATGCAGCAGTTTTTGTTTGTTCTTCAACCTTTCACAGGAATTTTTGTTCTCAAATTAATAGCATAACGAGGCAAAAAAATTTCTCAATGAAATGTTTATTTATTTAGTAGATATAAAGCAAACATACTAAAAGAAACCATAAAGGTTGAACATTATATAGCAGAAATCTAGAGCTATTAGAAGCAACAGACAACAGCTAATCATAAACAAAGGATTTGCTCAACACATTCTAGGCAGCGCAGGGAGGCATGCCCACTCAAAACATTGAACTTTTAAAACTTGAACACACAGTATAATGAGATATACAGCTTTTAACATGAACAGCAAATAGCTCTACTTGGAAGTAATTGTCAAAAGTTGTCTCACCAAATTGAGAGTTCTCTAGTTGTATCAATTTTCGATGTATTTTCTCAAAGTGACTAAGTATGAAAATATCATGCGGTTAGGCTTGATGTTCATCAAAATAATGCAGTGTTTAAAATAAGATGATTGAATTTGAAATGTAAATCAACTTTATTATGCTAAAGACTTAATATATTGGGCCATGTTTTACAGATATAAAAACAAAAATTTGCTTAGTATTGACAAATAAACTAAATGCTATGATGTTGCAGCTGATTGGAACCTTTTGTACTAGACGAATCATTTAATATCTAATCAAAATTACTTTCACTTGTAATTTGCTAGCAATGCTGGTATATTAAAAAATTGACTGTTTTTAAAATAAATAACATTACTTTCAAGTAAGAGTAAATATTTCTGTTGCATATGTAAATGGTTGCTCTTTTAAACACCCTTTAATGTCAAGAATGTGCAAGAATGAAAAGCTATGAATCTCTAGCTTTGAAAAATGCAAACAAAAAGGAAACTATAAAAAGAACACAAAAAATTGGATACAAATTTGAATGGAAGCACATCCAATTAGGCAGTGATTCTCCTTGGATCATAGCCTCGTGTACACTGTGTATTTGTGTATAATCTAATCCATCGCCAACACCAACTAGCCATGAAAAGTCACATAAATGAAGGTAGTCTAGGAACACAAGGAGATGTTGAAACTGAACGATTCGTTCAAGTCTGTGTGGAGAAATACCAAGTTTGTTAATCGTGATACCAAGATATGCATCATCAATATTGAAGGGTTTGATGTGAGCAAATGCTTTTACTACTGATGGTAACAAATTGCCAGATAAAACAACCATTGATCCCTTGCAATATAATGGATAGTATTGCTCCCCATAGTCAGATTTCTTGACATGATGACGGTGCAAAGGGTCTCTTACAACCACACCAGTGTATGTTGTTCCACCGTAAATGATTGTTGAAAATCCTAGTCCAGTTGCTATGTATTTAGTCAGTCGTGGTAAATTAACATAAACATCATCATCAGTTTTAATAAGATATTTCAGATCAAAATTTGACACAAATTGCATTGCTGATCTTAGTTTCCATGTAATGTTTCTGTAATGCTCTTTGACATCAACAACTATAATATCCTTATATATTGATGCTTCTTCCTTTACTGCAGTATCAATACTTTTATTTCCAGTTTCTCCAACAAAAAACATCACTCTACATTTGTAATAATCCTTTAATGATTCACTTTCTTTGCCTCTTGAATGTATCAAAAGTTCACTTCTAAGAGTCCTTTGTAGCATGTAACTCTGGCAGTTCCCCCATGTATTCCGAATAGCTTCTCTTCTGTCCCTGTTTTTTCTGTTTCCTGCTGTAGTTGAAATCAGCACCAAGAATAACAACTTCTCCCTAACAGTATCAGGTTTCACTATAATTTTGTTGAAACTATAAATGCCATGTCTTTTGAAAGAATCAGGCATGTTGACTTTCTGGGCATCAGGGCTTTGCAATGATCCACTAGAACTCATTCCAGCATATTGCCAAAGGTGCAGCACTAATAGTATAATCACTATTGTAATTAGCAGAAGAATTTTTGGTATCTGTCTGCACTGTAGATGCATAACTCTGGTTAGGCAGTCCTTGGATAGGTTAGCAAGGTTGTTCAAGTACATTGTTTCTAATCTGAAACAGAACACAATGAGTTGCATTCAAATTAAAGACAACATTGGCATATAACCCTGAAAAATGCTTTTAGCAAAATGTATGTTGTGAAAATTAGCCATCTTCAGAAACCTTATCAATATTATAGCAATGTGGCATAAAATGACGAACGATAGGTAGTTGATTGTTAGAAAATAAATGTAATATATGTTTCTGCAAAAGTTGCAGTTGCAACAATTTAAAGTTGCAGCCCTAAAATATGGTGTGCTTGAAGTTATGGAAAACCAATAAAGTACATACCTGTTTCAAATTTACATTTGCAATGTACTAGATGCAGATGCATCGATAAAATGTGCAAAGGGACCAAATTGTAGGAAAAACAAAATTACATGATATGCATTTTAGTATTTTCCCAAACACGCCCTCTAATTGATATTAGCAATTTATTCAAAGCTTAAGCAGTCTCAAGAAACATTTGTAGCATACCTTTGTTTATTTGGACTTGGCTGTCTTGTCAAAGGACTAACTACAGGAAAATTCCAGCTCTTGTGAACTCAAGTACGTTCTCCATCCATGGCATGCACATTCACAACACGTAGGGAATAAACACAAGCTTCTTCTGTATCTTCTGCAAACTCTCATCGCTCACCGACCCAAGCCCGTATAATTACATACCAGGTCAAGCAAATAACATTATTTGACTTTTTTGTTTATATTTCAACGGGTTACTTTTCCTGTAAAGAATTATATTTAAAAGGAAAGTAGTAGCTTCGTTGTTACTGTGAGTAATGGATGCATCTCCTTTCCTTTTCATACAAGCTATTGTGGTTGTTGTTGTCAAGCGCCTTCGTAAGCAACTCTTGCTGAGGAAAATGTCACATGCTTCCTAGCATCTGCTATGAATTACATGGCGTCTGGGGTCCTGCAGCTAGTTCTGATGGGCCTGTTTACTTCTCACAAATACTCCTTATCATAAAGCAACGTGACGGCCAGACTTTGGAATGGCTAGAGTAAATTTTATTCACCCTCTTGACTGGTTATTTGGATTTTCGAGCGACAAAACCTATTTCCAGTGCGTAACCGGAATAGCCCGGCCTTATACAGAAAATAACAAAACACCAGTAATGCTTTCCCTCAGAACTGCGACAAAGTGGATTCTTTATAGCACACACAAAAAAAATTGGACTTTCTCGTTAACCTGTGTCAGCTTGCAAGTATATGAATATGATCAAACAACGTGATTCCTAGTCGACAAATCCTCATTGTGACAAACAGTGTTGCTATATAATAAAGCATAGGTGGATGAAATTGTACAATGTCTCAGAATATCAAAGCATTTGGCAATCGATACTAGAGAAGAGGAGACGAGAAGGGTCAAGGTCAAGAAGTATAGGGTCATGAAGGTACATTATTGAAAACAGTGGACCCTAGATTGCTTCTCAATAAGATAACAGGAGCGGCAAAAAGAAGCAATTATGGAAAAGTGTAGCGTTAAACTTGGCTATGCAACCAAAAACCTTGGTGACAGGGCAGCACTTTAATATCAGGCGGACTTCTGTACAAGAACGGTCATAATCCTATCTCACTGGTTTTTGCAACTATGACGACTTTCAATAAAAACTTGGAATTCACTCGTTTGAACACAGGGAACGCATCAAATAAAGGCAACATGTCTCACGGTAAAGAAATATCATGTAACCGCGGAATTGCTTAAGAAAGGTCTGACTAAAATTTCCATAAGTTATATAATGTCTATTTCGCTTATGTTGTCCTTAACCTCGCTGTTCCAAGAAGCCAGAGAAGAATTCTGTCTACAACAAACGCAAGTACAGCATCCAATAGCAACACTTGCATGAGCGTACTTCGAAACTGAAAGAACAAGAGTAGGTCATCATTCTCTGTGCAAACAACGATGAAAGTTAAGTCATAATATTAGGCCACAGTCTTGGGTTCCAATAACAAGTTAAGCGATTAACAATCTACTTGGCTCGTGCTCACAGACTGATTCATGATTAACGATTGATGATTCATGATCAATTATAAACCGGTGATGAAAGAACACTGCCGTATGAAACAATACAATGCAATGAGACATTTGAACCCAGACATTTGAGTTTTTAATATGCACTTCTGCGCGCATGATCCAATTAGACGAGGCCTTTAAAGCTCTATGTGGGAGGCATATAAAACCGCCATGAAGGCAGCCTGTAGTGATAACAAATGAGGTCGCAACGTACCTGTGGGGGAAAATCAATGATTTCGAACTGAGCAGCGAAGTCTGGCAGCCAACCGGCCGCTAGGCCAAAAATCACTGTCCCCGAAATACCGATGCTGAACAGCAATGGCTTGTTCTCAACAAGGCTTTCCATGAATGGCCGTCCCTAACATCACAAAAAATCAAGTATGAATAGGATTTCTTCAGACTCATAGCAAAGAAAGCTAAAAATCCTTCCCATCCTGCAACAAGACCTCTCCATTGCCTGGTAACGCGAAGGACTTATTTCTAAAGCCAGTACAACCTTCTTACAAAAACGTATTGGTTACTAATTGAGAACCAGGCAGAAAGAGCACAGTGAATAATAAAATAAATTGGTGTAAATTCTTGAGACCCATGAAGTCAAGAAGCTTTTCTTAGCAGCAGCTTTCTCTTGCGCTACCTTTTGGCAGAATAAGTTTAGACATGTTTGCAGACACTTGGCTGTGGCAAGTTGTAGCTCATCATCGTGTGTGGATTATCATGAAAGAAGGAAAGCCAGAAGCCCAATCTGATGTGGATGACAATTGATACGAAAAGACATAAACATGCAACAAGGATAAGAAGTTCCTGTATTAAAGACGAAAACATCTAAGCAATCTCTGCCAGGATCCCAACATAACTATGGTTAAGTCAACAAATGTATAGTTGGGAGAGGAGATGAAACAAGCAGTAGGAAATGTCTGATAATGAAAGCGCTACGTTACCCTGTAATTAACTGCAAATGTGGATATTTGGAGGGCAACTGAGATTATGTAAACAGTGCTGTTTAATAGTGAGGGCTCGAACTTCTTTTCTAGATCGACATTTTCACTGAAAAAGAACACAAATATTAGCTTTAGAACGGAAAGAAGCTCTTCAAAATTATGTTAGGGCAATCTTGTTTTTACGTCGGCTATTTTAAGTGCTTCGTCTCCAAGACGTCATTCAGAGAATGCAACAACAATTAATGTCCATACAACAACACTTAGTACAACAACAACAACGACGACAACTAGTACAACAACAGCTACAACAACAAGAACAACAATAGCAGCAGCATAATATCATTTAGTAAAACAATATTTCTACACGAGGCAGTATGATCATAGCGATATAATAAAAACTCAGATAACGATAAAGAATCAAAATGTTCAAAAAGCGTTGATCAAATTTAGTAACCTAGTCAATGCAACTGAGTTGAACAGTTCATTGAATGAATCGTGAAGCAGCAAAAACGTCCTTAGTGAAGACGCCCGTAGCCAACGTCTCCCCAATGCTAACCAATATAAAACCAATATAAAACCAATATAAAACCAATATAAAACCAATATGAAACCAATACTGCACTTACTGCTTTGGTACCAATCTGTATACTTCCTGGACCAGATATATCAATGCAGTGAAATGAACAGCAAACTGACTCAGTACAGTTCCAATGGTGTAAATATTAAAAATGTTGGGCAGCGGCCGTTCTTTCGACAGTGTTGAAAGAGGCTGCAAAAACAACAAACTGATTAGGAGGCTGCAATGATGGGGCACTCTAGGCCTAATTGATTAAGATAAAAGTGATGAAACTGGTACTTCATATTTCGCTGGCAAAAAGCGCGCAGGCAAAGCATCCAATAAAAAAGCAAGTAATGTTACCTTTGACCTAGAGATGAACAGAAAACAGCCAGCTAGGAGAATGCCTTGGAAAGTGGCTTGCCTAGAAGAAGGACAACAATAAGTTAAACATAAACTTGAACAAGTAAAGGATTTTCAAGATTTAAAGAATAAAAACGAAAAATCAAGAAGCAATGCACTCTTCTATAAAATGAATAATTCAAGAATTAATATTTTTAAATGATCAATTTACCTTGTATAACACAAATAGTTTACGACAAAAAGAGGAAGATATAACCGAGGCATTTTGTCAAATACAGGGGCACTTTGGATTGATTGACAGTTTAGTCTTTATGGACTGCAAAATATTTCGACTGTGAACTGACCCATCGCTGAACTTGACTCCATCCAAATACAAGACACTTTGGCAATATGCTAGAATGAGTGCGTTTAAAGCAAGAATCTTGAACATCTGTAGCGTTGTTACCAAAGTGCATCGGCCTTGCTTTATCACATGGCATACTACGAAAAAAGTCCATAGTCTTAGAAAGCTTACAATTACTAAACTGAGGTCAGAAAACAGTGAAGACGAGTATCAAAAAGCTTGGTTAATCTATCTACATCTTGAGGCTGAATCTGACAATCTCTGTTCGTCTTGATCAGTGTTGCTATATGCTCTATGAAAACAAGAATGGCAAACAAACCTATACAAAGTGGTAAACAATAATTAAGCAGGGAGCAAACATGATCAATGAAAATCATCAACTGAATTTGTGCATTTATAAAATAGAGCAAACGCAAACAGCGAAGCGAAGCCTTGCCAATGCTCCTTCGCAACCGAGGGCACTTGCACGTGACGAGATACTCACTGCATCGAATACTGGCATATCTTGACGTAAACGGTGACGCAATAGAAGCATCTCCTAGTTTAACGATTTGACTTTGATCCTGCTCCTCCAGCTCCTTCAATAGTTCTTTCAGCCGCTTCTAAACAAAAATGCAACACAACGATAACAATAAGAATAACAAAATGACTTTACGAAGCAAAAAGGGACCTATTAATAAGGCGATTGCTGTGAAAACTGCCAATTCTACAAAATTTGAATCAAATCTTAAATTTAAAGTGATCAATTTGGTGAAAATTCATATGATTAGCTGTTAAAAAATTTCGTGGTGGAATATTCGCATTATTGTCCTATTATTGATCATTGTCAACCCACTTGGTGATCATTGGCAGCTTTTAACGCAGGAGACTCAGTGTCACCCCTTGTGACTGCTCGCATGCGGGCCGCTTTGGAGGCGCCTTTGCCTGAAGGCAAACCACGTGACTTCTTCTCGTCATGCTCCCCAGCCTGTAGAAAACATAAGCCAGCATGAAATAACGGTAGCAAGTGTGAATGCACATAGGAGTGCGTAGATAGACCTAGTTGTACCGAATATGCAACTGGTTTTGCATTTGCTGCCAAGAACAGGTCCTGAAAGGTCATTCTCAACAGATTTCATGTAAAATGATAGGAAGTGAATGAGCAAGCTTCTGCGATACCTCTTTGCTTTTCTTGTGCTCTTTGTCCTTCCCTCGCCCTTTCTCTGTCTCTTGAGGATCCAGCCATTTCTCGGGGGACCCAGGCAGCAGAGCCACACCTGCGCGATAATTGACCACAAGTCAGGGCATGGAGACAAGTAGAATACCACAATGTCTGAGACAGATGCATTCATATTGATGGAAAATGGAGGGGGGTTTGGTTGATGGTGGTAGAATGGTTGAAATTTGAAAAATATTATTTGCTAAGGCTAAATATCAAGTGGTCTCCTTCATGCCCGTCGTTTAGTGGTGCCAATAATGTGCAAACTGCAGTATGTTTCCTTCATAACGGTGTGCTGAAGATGAAGGAATAAAAGGGCAAGAATATTCACCCCCTCCTCCCGCATGAATTTGGTTTCAGCGACACTGCTTTTTTAACATAAAGACAGTATTTAGAAATCATCTGTTCTATTTCAATGGAAACAGCCGAAAAGAGCAAATTGATAATTCAAAGTTTTTGCAATAAGCCCTTAGAATTACTGAAAAGATCAGGATACAAAACAGCACTTTATCATTCTACAATCTCTACCACAGCCGGAGGGGAGCATGTTCAATGTGGGCAGTGGCTGAGCTGTAGAAAGAGGTCTCGTACCCACGTTGGAGTGCTTCAGAGCACCAACATCGTTTGTGCCATCACCACACATCAGCACTATGTACCCGAGGCTCTTCATCTTGGTCACTATGAATTCCTTCTGCTTGGGGTCCACCTGGCAAACACCCGAACATGAATGAGGAACTTCTTCAGTAGATTCAGATTTTCTTTCGACTGCAGTAGATAGGACAGGCCCTGCAAAAGAGCATTCACACGGCTACAAAGCAATTTGGCTCCTTGCGTGTAAATACGCTCATTGGCTGTCCCACAAACATTCAAACACACTGATTGGCTATTTGGCAAAAATTTACGCTGATTGGCTCTTTTGAAAACTTTCAAACACACTGATTGTAAGAAATCGTGTTGACGTGACGTCAATGATGTATTATCAGTTGCCTGCATTAAAGTTGCTCTTTCAATTTTGCTTCAAAAGAAGCTTAGATTATCGAAACAAACTCTGAGAAAAGAAGCTTATGAAAGAACCTTCAACAATGAACATCGTTTGAACGTAATCTAATCTTGATTTGTTTCAATGTTGGTATGCAGAAGATCGCCCATTTTTAGACACTCTACTATATACATCTGATGATCGAAAATTTGATAGAGTTTGTTGGTAGCAATGCGAAGCCCTCTCAAACTTATTCTACGAAGCCCATATTTAGGTAATTCTAATCTGCTACCTCAAGAGTAGCGACCGATATTCATATGTTCAAATTTGAACTTAATGTGGGGGTTCATAACACTGATTCAAGATTCAAACATGACTTGTGGTGAGCTATGATTCATTCTCATAGAATATGACATTAACAGAACTGTCCTTGTCTTCATGATTACCTTAAGCCCCAGTTGGCTTCTCAAAACTGATGACATTAAACTTTAACATAAATTTCAGAACTGGCCACCAGGGCACTTCAGTAGCAACCACAAAATAAAAACACTAGAAAAACCAATAATTTCAGTGTCATACCTCTCCGGTCAAAGCCAAATCGTAGTTGCTGAGAAACTCTTTAACGTTATCAGGAAGCAGTTCGAAATGGGTGCTCTTATCGGTTGACTGCCAAATCCATTTGTCGGACGACGTTTCATCGGCAGGGCATTGCGTTAAGGCCAGGATCGGCTTTTCGCTGAGATCCAACGACCTTGCCACGTGACAGGCAGTCAATACATTGTCACCGGTGATCATCACAACCTGAAAAGGGCGAAAAACTCTGCAATCAAAATGGAGGCTTGATGGCACAATGGAGGCTTACTCATATTGGCCTACCTTTTAGTATCTGGTAGTATTTGCTCTAACAAAAGCCCTTAGATCTTCTCGAAAAAATGAAGAGTATTTTTACAGGTAAGACCAATTGCTCGTTGTTGGTAGTATTTAATCATGCAATAAAACCAGCATTAAAAATGTTTATTACTTCTTTCCTAAAGATTGCTCAGTGTTTTACAAGTTGGCGCTGATTAAAAATAAAAATAAATGAAACTAAGACGATTCATACTAAAACAAACTCCTTTTTATCATGGGAGATTATTTGATGTGTGGTACACCGTAAGATAGGAGGGTCGACTAATAACTATTTTCAAGTGCCACTAATTGTCACTTAAACTCCAGTGTCAGTGACCACTCTATAAAGCTTGACGAAAGAGTGAATGCAAATACATAAATAGGAACTCACGTGGTGTGAAGAATACTTGATCTCCTTAATGGTCTGGTCTGAGTCCACCTTCAACGGACAGGAAAGCACAGCGAATCCACTGAAAATCAAACCGCACTCAGCCTTCTCCCGTGTGACGTCACGAATCTGTCAATGTGAATTTATATGTTGTCTTTAGCATCAGAATTTCTGCATTAGCAATACTGGCAGTGTTTAAGAATGAATTCAATTCAAATATCCCCTTGATAAATCACGATTTTGTAATCCAAAAGAAACTTAGCCATGTTTAAGGACTCCTCGAGAGTGCGGACTACTTCCCTCTCGTGATTATAATTGTCTTTCAATTTCATTGCTATTATGAGATCTTCGCCCACACACTGCAATATAAAAAAATAAGTGTAAAAATGCTAACTGCATTGAGCTCCTTAACAATCCATTTCCCAATCTGTGTTTTCTCTTTTCAATATAACCCATCCTCCCGCAAAAGGCAGTTGGATCTTTACTTACTTCCGGCATTAAAAACCTCACCTCTTGTGACGATAGTTGGCCAATGTTTTTGTATCCGAGCGCAATGACTCGTCCGCCTTCGCAGGATAGCTTGCGATGAAGTTCGTCATAGTTGCTGGGTATCTCTAAAAACTGGACATAGTGAAAAAATGATGTCCTACAATAATCAACCAGTTAAATAATTAGGTTAATCAGCAAGAAAAATACGTGATGGTGGACAGCTAACATACTAAAAAGTCACTAAATCAGTTCAACAGGAATATAGCAGTTTGTTGAGTGAAAAAAGTCTGATGTTTTCTAAAAAAGGCAAGCATCGCATCGTATCCTTACCCAAGAGGCTCAAGCAAAAAGGTTGCACTGTACTGTGGGGGGTTTGATTATAACAGAAAACATATGCATGGCAAGAGCTTTGAGTCTAGGGCTACTCTAGTCTGCGTCACAGACCACTTGTTCGCTCATTCATGATTTTGCTACAGCTACTCGTGCTGTGGTGCTTGCTGCTCATTGTAAGATGGCAGTAGAAAAACACAGGCAGACTCACCATTCCTTTGAGAGTCTCTGGTGCCCCTTTGCAAGCCACCAGTACCATCTGGTTGGACGATTCGCTCGTCTGCATGGAAATGATGACGGACATTCGACGAAGCGCGCTGGTGAAGTGAAATCGATGAAGGATCTTTAGAGACTGGCGCTGGCCCTTCTTTGGTAGACACACATCACCTGGGGAGAAGGCGTGAACGTGTCACAAAAATCAATCAACGTGAATTTACTTTCATTGAAGATTCTGTCAAAAATATAAAGAAGAAATTTGTTCTAATGAAACTGGCAGCCCCAAAGCCATGCATAGACACGGAATGATTTGAAGGGGTTTTTTTGGGAAAGGAAATCAAAGTGGCAATATTTGCTTCCCACCTTGCGAATCCGCATCCCCCCAACGCCCAAGTTAATGCCTTCTAATGCTTAAATCAACGCCTTAAATACGTAAAAATGAAATAAGTGAACTAAAATGAAAAATGAAAACATTTGAACTTTAACAGCATTCTCCAGACTCCTTCTCGTGATGTAATTTTTTACTATCAAAATTCTTAAAACACCGACAGACACATTTTACGCAGACATATCATAACCACTTTTCTAACTTTCTGGTCAGCATCTCCAGCAACTTTAGCAAAAATATCCAGATCAAACCTTTTGTAAAAGTCCAGTCCACGGAATGCAATAACGCTTTCTCCATCGGATCGCCCACAATGACATCATCGACATATGTCAGAGCATGACATGAGGCTAAAACGCGGACTGTTTCTATTGGTAGGTTGTCGACTCCTTGTATATCATCTAGTTCACTGAGGTGAAAAAGAAACAAAATGATTAACCAAAAGCTTTGAGAAGGCAGTCAGTAAAATACACAAATCTATTTAATCTTCGCAATGGTAGGTTTAGGAGGACTAAACATGGTCATTTTTTACATTTAACTGCCTACTGAAATATCTAAGCATTAGAATGTAATGATAACTGTTTAAATTTTACTGTTGGTCATTGAAATATAAAAAAGAATGCTTTTGGGAAAAACTATAGGGGTGTAAGACCATCCCTTTCTACAAAGTTGCCCCACACCCTGTTATGTTATCGAGCTAATCATCATAACAGTTAACTTCAATCCAGGAAAGGCAAACTTTCTTGCCTAACGTGGTCAACAAATGGAAGGAACCAGCTTATCACTTTAGTTTTTTGCACCCGCCAAGGTTTATCGATGGAAGAAATTATTTGATTGTGCAACATGCGAGCTATTTGTAAAAAAACTGACTTTGGCTACACGGTTTTTGCCTTTCTTAACCGGTAGAAAGGATGCCTAAACGTTAACAAGAGAAAATTGAGGAGAAAAACAGAAAAAAAGACTAACTACATTCTAAAGAAAACTGAGCATAGGAGGCAAGGACGCATGAGGAGTTAATGGCAAAGTTCTTGTAATTGGAAGGACGAGTAGTTGGATGGGCAATTTGAGCCCTTCAGATGTCCACCAAAGCTTTGTGCAAGACAGAGGAATTGGGCGCTAGGATTAAAGGGGTCTTCTTGGGAGCTTACCCAACACCAGCTACCCCCTCTACAACGAGGTTATCGCTTGTGAGTGTTCCCGTTTTGTCGAAGCAGCAGATGTCGATTTTTCCAGCAAAGGGGATCCGGAACGGCTCGGTGCAAAAGACGCCTTAAAGAGAAAAGGAAGTGGAGGTCGATATCTGAGAATCAATCATAGAACCTAAAGCTAGTTTGGCTTTAGTAATAAAAAACCTCAAAAATCACGTTGGTACATAAGAAGTTTATCTGATGGATTCATCGAAATTAACAATGCGGCTTACTTAAAAAACAAAAATAAACTTTCAATCACTAATAATAGTTGTGAAATTTTTAAGAAATTTGGCAAAATAATGATGCTATCAAGGCTTTCGCAAGGCAAGACGTCCAAAAAGTAAACTATTCGCAAAATAGCTTTGCATGAGGTAACATCATTCTGGAAGCGCAGAAACTACACACATTCCAGCAAAATCATTCCATATCATTATTATGCTTGCAAAACTAGCTGTAAAGCGGAGACACAGCTTCTAATGATTACTAAAGAAAAAACCAAAATAATCATAGTACTCTTTACATTACGCTCAAACTATCTACTTTAATACTCTAGTACTCTAAATCAATTACTGAATCATAGTCAACGCATACCAAGCTTTTTTAAAGAGCAGGCGATAACAGTATTCCACATATAACTCAAAACAAAATCAATTTTGTAAATCATAGTGAAAAAACATACCGAGTTTGTGAAGGGCGATCAATGATGTGTTGACAGCCAGCGATAACTCGATCGGCAATTCAGGTGGAACAACAGAAGTCAAAATCAGAGTGCATTCCAAGAAAAGCTTGTAGCGATTCCTTTTTGGGTTTTCAGTTCCTGGAAAAAGATTCAGGAAGACTTGGCTGAAGATCCTAAAGAGTAGGCTACATGAAATCTCGAATTAAACAGACGATGTATTCTTACTGCAGGAAGAAATACAAATGATGCGGTGCAAGAACTGTGCCCTTTCTTTTTCATTGTTGGAGCTAGAATATTCTAGCTGGTAATGTCCATGGAGATTTGAACAGTTTAAAACTAAGAGGATTGACAGCAACATTTCCGTATGAAGAAAGCAAACCAAAGATTAATGAGTGATGTACATTATTGAAAAACTTGTTAACTAATTTTAACGAATGGCAATAGTTTAATCGTCTCTAAATTGTTTTGATTTCAATCAAATTGTCTCAAGGATTTCAATCAATCAAAACTACTAATCAGATCAATAAGGCCAATTCTATGCTGTCCGGCAAATAGTTCTCAATCCAGTAAAGTTTGAGAGAAAGTCACGCCTCTTTTTCCTTCTAAATCCTCGTGGCGATTTCGTTCTAAAGCGTACCTTTGACCCAGACGTATGACGCTGCAGTGACAGCAAATATCAGCAAGAACATGATAAACATGAATGTCTCTATGTTGTTGGCAGTTACTCGTTTCACACCATACAGAATGGTTTTCAACAGCTTTCCCTGAAAATAAGAAGCACCATAAAGAAAACTGCTAATGAGTTAAAATTCATAAAGAGCGCCAACTAGTGCAGTTAGCTAGTCAAATCGATACCAAAAAGATTCTAGAAGTGAAAACGTTCTTTAGTCTAAAAAACCCTACTGTCTGTACAAGTATTGTTGTTCCCTTTCTATAAAAATGCCTTTCAAAACTGACCGTTCAAAATGAGCCTTACAAGAAGCCATTCAGCACAAGTGCCACAGTTCTTGACATAAAAGTTATACCGCTGGTGGGGCACCCCCATTACCTTGCGAACAAATTGTAGCATTGAAAGGCACATTTTTTTTCCAAATTTTGTATATCAAATTTCAGGCATCAGAACAAGCAGAGCTGCAATGTTATGGAACATCTTAAAATAATACAACCTCGATTGGCTAGAACAGAAAATTAAAATTCTAGATCTAGTCGTCTGGTACACTTTATCATTTTTTTTTCGACTTACTTGTGAAGTGTTGAAGCCGGTCTTGATCACGTATGCAACGCATCCATTGTCAGGTGCTTTGAACAACAAAGCAAACATTTATGAAGTTGAAAAATTGTTTAAACAAATGTTGCTAGAGTGTTTGCGCAATTGGGCGAGTGGATCGAATCTTAAAGAGAATAAAGATAACATGAACATAAATGCAAGGTCACTAAATAAAGAAATAAATTCAGACGATATTGGTGAATCTATAAAAGATGCTGCTTACCTTTAAGGCCAGAAGCAGTTTTAGGTACTGGTGTGTGATTTACAACTTTGGTTCCAGAGGAAAGAACATGCAGTTTACCATGGGCCTGCTCCTGGAAAAATTCATCTTCTTTGCATTCCTCAATTGGCTCCTACAAGAGAAAAACACCAGGAATACAGTAATCCCTACCTCAACGATAGGTTTATGTGGAATAGTGGTCAAACATACAATCAAAAGAGTAAAAAAATGTGCGCTATAGTGAACAAGCAAACTACAAAACGAATAAAGGTATTAAGACGAACCACACCAATCTAATTCCACCTGCACAAGAAATAAAAACCTGCATCATCAAATCATGGGTTACGTAGCCTGAGACTAGAGATTCTACAGGGTGATGCATAAGTTTTTGCCTTAAAACTCCATTAAATTTGATCTTCTTGTGTGGATGCCTTTCAGTGTTACATCCTGTTATAAAAACAACTTCTTCCAACACAGAAAGGTAAGTACAACTGATGAATTTTGTTGTTTGAATACTGTATAACTTATTCACATTAGAAATACTAACCTTTAGCTGTGGCACACTCTCCCCAGTAAGCATTGACTCATCCACAATACATGATCCCCTGAGCAAGATCATGTCACATGGAAGAACTATATCTTGTTTGGACCTCACTGAAAAAGAGCAAATCTTTCTTTACTTTAGCAGTGACTGGTAGTTTGGGATTTAACATATGATGGTAAAGCATTACATTTGGATTACCATCTTTGTGAGTCGTTCCATGTGTAAAAAGATAGAATTGATGATGTTCATATATATATTTTGCAGTGCTTAGAAAAACGTTCAACTACAAAATTAACTTTTTGATTAATGTTAAATCAAAAGGACCAACATAATTTTTCAAAAAACAGCATTTCGAGATCATCATCCAGCATTTTGGTTTGGTTCTAACTAGAACATTTGCTAGATACCATTTGGGCAAAGACACTGCTGGATTATGTTAAACACATTGTGTTTGTTTCTCTGCTTATGCTGACAAATAAAAAACACCAAAATAAGATTTTCCCAGCCCTATTCTACTGGATGGATTAGGGAGTAGACAAAGATTCAAACCAATTGAGCAGATATCTCCAGGAAGCAACTCTTCACTGCTTATTGGCCTCCACTTTCTGTATCTATAAACCTTTGGAAAAGATTTGAAGGGGGCATTAATTAGCAGAACTTTCCATGATACCAAAAACTTTGTATCTTTTACAGAGTTAGCTGTGGAAGCCATGGGCCTCTTTAGACAACAAATTCAAAAAAATGAAAGCCAAAGGCCATGATCAGGAGAAAAATTGAGATTACATCCATGATTTTTCTACATAGATATCATAAATGACTGAATTGTTAACAGATTTGCTACAAATATTACAGCATTAAAAATTGCAACTTTTGAAAAATGAATGCCATTCGCTCTCAGCTTTGAAACATAAAGCATTGCATGTATATAGATGCAAACTTGTTCTTCAAAAATACATCTAGTTTTAAATCAGTTGCAAGAAAATAAAAAAACAAACAAGCATCTAAACTTGAAATAAACAAATATTACAAATACCTGAATTTGAAATGGTTTACTGCTCATGTTCCTTATCTCCTTCATATTTCTTTGTTGCTGAAATAAATTTGAGAATTTAAAAGATAAAATATTTAGTTAGCAAAACAACTGATCAAAACAGGATACATGTTACAGATGACAGATTAAAATGAAGCACATATTTTGCAATTATGTCATTAAGCTAAAACAATATAACAATCTGAGATAGGAAGCGAGTCCAATGACAGTGATTTTTCTACATAGACTGAAATTATTATATTTTTGACATAATTTGTATTGTACATGTAATATTGGGGACAATATCAAAACTTTGTTTGGATCTATAAAAATTCTTTTGCATTGGTTAATAGCGTTATGCTTGACCTATGGCCCATTTTTAGTCAATGTTACATGTTCTTGATATAGCTTGCCTGGGCCAAAATACAAACGGCCAGGCCTGTGTATGTCTGTTGGCATCCATAACAGACTAAAATGAAAGCACATATTTTGCAATTACATCATTAAGCTATTATGATTGGTCAACGTAAAAGGTTCAAGGCACAAGGGTTCAAGGTACAAACCTGCTGCACAAGTGTTGCTTCAAAGACAACCAACATGAAGAGAGTAAAAACGCTGTAGTACCAATACTCGTCAAGGCACCAAAGTCCAACACAGAAAACTTGAAAAACAAAAAATGGTGCAGTTGCTCTTTCTTTGAATAACTCCATAAAATCTGGAACAGTCATTTCAATCCTGCCAAAAGAAACACGATTCTTAATGAAGGATTGTGGACCAATAATGATACTTGCAGGGGTCCTATTAGAATGCCAGGCACTCAACATTGTAAAAGTCTGTCCCAAAGGAAATTTAATAACAGGGCAAAGATCAGGTTTTTTGCAAGAACATAAATGAAGGAGTTCATTTGTTTCTTGAATTTTGTATAATCTACACATCTGGGCATTGTCTTAAATTCAGATAAAGCATGGAAATTGTTACATATCTGTATAAAATCATTGCATTCTACCAAGAAATCTTGGTTTCTTTTTTAACTAAGTGCAAATTTTGAAAGTTTGTAAATATGCCAAACTTGCAGAGCATGCAATCTCCAAAGTAGACATAACATGCTTCCTTGAACATTGCTGGAAAAACAGCAAACAACATCAGCCAAATGACGCAAAGTGATACTTGCAATCTCTTTAATCTCACCTATTAAATCCATACTGTCTTTTGGCAATAACTACATCATCTTCCTCTGTGTATCCTTTAGCTTCTTGATAAAACTTGAAAGAATGGTCCACTGAAAAATCCACATGTACAAATTCCTTTTTCTCTTCTTTATCATAGGCATACTTCAATTTTTGAAATTCAAACCAAATAACCTTACCTAGAACATCCTGCAAATAGTAACAATAAAAATTAGCTTGAAATGCATAAAATATTATTTCAATAAAAAAATAATCAAGTGCTAATTCTGAGTTGGTTACATGACATGCTGTTTTGACATGGAATGGCTCATGCAATTTCCCAAAAAATGGTGACATTTTGAAAACATTAATCAAATGAAAATAAGAAGAGATCAAATAAAAGTAAATATTCTTGGCAGTTTAGCAGCAAGAAAATTAGCAGTCTGTGTTATTTGCTGTTTATGGGAAGTAATATTTTGAGACGATCTATCACATTAATCTTTAGAGGCCCAACTTGTGAAGTACAATAGAAAAAGGCTCCAAAGCAAAACTGTAAGTTTATTAATTATTAGATATAGATTTTCTTACATTATCGTGACGTAAGCTGACCAGCTCTGGGTTACCGTTGTTTGTTGTGGGAACAACCTTTGCAGCATTAGCCTTTTCAACATCGCTTTCCTGTGAGTATAAGTGATGACATTTTTTATTGCACAAAAAGAATGAAACTTACATGTTGAAACTTACACCAAATTTAAAAGAAGATTCATAACTTAAAACTTTACAGATAAACAAATACGAATCGGAGGCAATTTGTGACATTTAAACTTTAAAACGCAGGACTGGAAATTCGTTCATCTAAAAGAACATACATGACCTTTCGTGGTACTAGCTTTGAACGGGCGTACTAGCGTGCTGGGGTGGTTTGAAATAAGAAAACTGTAAAAAATTCCCAATAATTTTGTGAGAATTCGCTTTGCATGCTATTGAAACATTATTAAAGTAGGGTAATTATTCGATATGGTTAAGTACTATTAGGTATACAAGATAGGTCGCCTTGCAATTGTCATTCAAGCAATTGCTTTTTTGATTAGAAAAAACAAATACGACTACACGAATATATAACTTTAGCCTCAAAAGTAAAAATGAAACAACAGGTCACCTTAGAACATGTGAAGGCACATCGCACATGGACAGACCAATGGCAAGAAAGACAGGCCAAAACTTGAAGCACTCCAGTTATAGCAATAGCGATGCAGCCCAATTCAAAATTTTCCAGCGCTCCATATACAAATATCCACAAATATAGTACTGCAATATAAAGGAAGATAAATGGGAAGACATATCCGTGATAGAGTAGCCGTTTTCGGCGATATAGTCGAATGTAATCTATCTCTTTGTTGAGCGCCATCTTGGACAGTGTCGTCCGCTCTAATAAATGTCACGACACTGGAGGAGTTAGCATTTTTGTTCAAGACGATAAAACATTGCGCTGCATTTAGACAACAATTAAATGAATAAAGGAGTAGAAGCTGGCGAAAATAAGATATAATAAAACTGCCACTTTTGAAATAGTTATTATAATTCTGTTGTCGGATTGCACGGAACTATTTTAAATTCACATTTAGCAAAAGCAAATCTCTTAAAATCATGTTGAAATTAGTATGTGCCAAACATTTCTAAAAGTTTGGGCCGTCAGGCTCGCATAAACCAGTTTTCAAATTTCAATGGGAAAAATTTCAATGCAGCTGCAAGATGCGGGCAGATGTTGAGAAAAATCCAAATATTCATAACAAAGTAATTCGCGATCGAATGGTCTAAACAACATGATTTTTCAGTATAAGCTAATTTAAAGTTAGAAATTTCAATTCTGAATTTCATTTTTGCAAAAGAACTGCAGATATCGAGGTAAAAAATTGAGATGTCAACCAGCATCGGAGAATTTGACTGTTCATGGATAAGTTCCTGAGATCAATGACAAATTAAGTTGAGGAGTGTAATTAAATCATGGAATTGAGGCAACACCATTCCGAAGCTGTCGTTATTGTCATTGGATGTTGCTATGTTCTGAAGAGATAAGGTGAAGTTGTTAAATCGTACCAGATTCCAAGCATTTGCCTTGAATTGTAGACGAAATTAGAGGATGGAAGCCGAAATCATAGACATAGATGCTCTTGAGACCAGTTCAGACGTGTCAGGTTTGTTATAAGCCGTTTGTTTTCCCGGCCACAGCATTTGCAAATAGAATGTTAAAACTATTCAACTCATCTTTGTATTAATTTGTAAATTGAAGGAGAATGCTACCTTAGAAAAGTCCTGACAGTCAAGACAATCCCTCAAAGCTCTAGATTTGCAATTTGTTATAGATAGTGTCAAATACCTTTGGACTCATACATATTCATGATATGAGAGAGGTATTAATTACATTTTTAAAAGTGGCAGATTTTCCAGTATATTTCCTTTCCTGGATTTTACAACAAGTCTTGACAGATTTCGTGTGTGGCCAAGATTGCAAATTGTGGTTCAAATGAAAAATAACAGCAGCTCTGCATGTTTAATAAGATATTATATATGCTTTATAAATGATACATATCACATGGTAAGATTGCAGCTCCAATTAACCATTGCATAGCCAGATCAAAAAGTGAAATTTTAATTTTGATGTGAAAGATGATGTAAAAATACAAACACTCTACTTGTTTCAGTAGATGCACATAACACATCACATGAGAGATTTTTCTCTGCAGTACACAACTGTAGTGACCCTGCCTAGGCCTATTTTCCATCTCACATCACACACTCATTTCTGCCCATTCATCACACGCCACTTCCACCTAACACACAAGGCATTTTCCAACCGGCAATTACGACATCAACATCATTAATCACCATGGAGATCATCAGCATCAAAACACTGATCTGCTCACATAGCATTTCCTCTCCATTGATCATCCGTCGTCACCTTGCCTCTCCCTACCTATGCTTTGTTTTCCTGGCGTCATTCAATTATATTTAGAACAATCCGTTTACTATATATGTGTGTAAATAGATTCATTTGATTCAGTTACGATAACCCCAGTTAAAGTCAACACGTGTCTTGCTGAAGCTCCTCTGACTCCGTGTTCTCTGCACGTTAAATAAGACCATACATCAAAGTTTCAACTCGTCAACGGAGGGTCCTCACAGAAATTCATTCAGATAGGCAACGCCGCACATCAAAATCTCGCGTTCCTATACAACTACAGTTTTTCTCTGCCACATGATCCGCTTTTTCCATGATAATTTTACATTTAAGTTTCTAATTATAGAGGAAGGGGTGGGGTAAACTCCATTTTTTGATTAAGTTTGCATACTCATTTCCATTTATCAACACCACCCCTCACTATTTACCTATTCAATGCAAAAAGTCATCTCCCCACAGTTTTTTAGTTACAATAAAAATAAAAAACATTCACCTATCATAGGAAACAAATTCCCTACTTGATAATTCTTTCCGCTTTTTAGAAAAGGAAAAGTTTGTAAATATTTGAAAATCTGCACATTTTAACAAATTTTAAACTTTTCAAAATGTGTTTGAAACAAATATGTAACCATTTTGTTGAATTTGAATTCCCAACCCCTCCCCCCAACTATTGCTGACCCCCCAAATTGAAACATAATTTCAGAACATCTAATTATTTCAATCTCCAATGACCTCACATTTAAGGATTTTTTGAAAATGCCCCCTTCTTTGTAGTAACAAAGTATTTTTGATAACATTACCTGTAGAATAAATAGCACATTTTTGCAATTAAAAGAACCAAATGAATTCTCCTTTGCTCTTTTAATTGATATCTTCATTGTTTGGCAGATACTCCTAAAGCATTATCAGTGGTAATACCAAATGATGCTGGCACAATGGATGGTAATGCTGAAGACCTTCAAGAGGAGGAAAAAGCTTTGAGAAGAAAGGCCAAATGGCCACTTCTTTGCTGGTTTGATGGACTTGAAATCAAAAAAGAAAAAAGAGAAGAGACTGAAGAGTTTAAGACTGAAGATGACTATGAGGACATGTTTGGTGTTCTGCCTGAAGTTCGTTTGTCTCAAGCAAGAGTGAATGCAATGAAATTGTCCAGATGTGGCAGCAACAATGAAGCAGTGGACGAGAAAATACGGGCTATTGCATTGGTAAGGATTATATACGGTGATTGGAGTGTGCAGTTGGCCCGTGCCTATGCTGAGCTTGGCGAGGGTTATTTGAAGCTACGGAAGTTGCCACTACAGGCAACTAAGCACGCTGAAACTGCGCGGGATATTTTATTAGAAATCGAGGCAGTGAGGAACAGTGAAAACAATGGGCCTGAAAACCGCACTGAAAATGCATCAGTTTTGGAGTTGATCTACTTTGTACTCGGGAAAGCAAGCAAAATGCTTAGACATTATAAAAAATCAGACAACTTTCTTCAAAAGTGCTATTTGATACAAACCAAGAAGACCAATGAGTTTGGGGCGACCCTCGTGGACTCGTACAAGATGATAGAGACATTGACATTACTTGGTGAGGTATCTCGCTTACGGAAACAGAACGGGCACGCAATGGAATGGTTCGAGAAAGCAGTTGAGCTGGTGGAAACAAAGCTTGGCAGTGAATCAGGGGAACTGATAACATTGCATGATCAGATAGGAAAGACTGAACTGCAACTGGGTAAAAATGCCAATTTTGAGCGGGTTTACGAGAGCTACGAGAAGGCTAGGTCCATTGCAAGCGCCGTCTACGGAAAAACGTCCGTGGAGTATGCGAACTCGTGCGCATCCCTTGCGAAGGCGTATCTCTTGGAAGGCGACAGGACGCATTCGTCTTCTGCAGAGACCGCCCTGGAGGAGGCTATCACGGTCTACTCATCCATACTTGGCAAACACCACAAAAAGGCCATTGATGCAGAAGAGAGCCTCTGCAGGCTTCATTTGCAGGAGCGAAAGTTCAAAGAGGCCGAACTCAGAATCAATAACATGATAAATGGGAAAGTGGAGAAATATGGCGAAATCAGTGAGCAAGTTGCTGATTCATTGAAGACGCTTGGGGGCTTGTATTTGGCTCAGAATAAGTTCAAATTAGCCATGCAAAAACTAATGAAGTCCCAAGAAATCTACAGAGTTGTCTTAGGCCCACAGAGCAAAAAGACAAGAAACATCGAAAAGGTCATTAATTCTGTGAAAAAGACTCCTGCCTCGAGTGAACTGAATTTACCTGATGCAAAGCTGAAAGAAAGACCGCGATTCAATAACTCTGTTGCAGGGCCAAAGACGTTTGCATTCACGAAAACAGTCTCTAACTGAAGGTGAGGCAAAGAGCTACCTCGTTTAGAGGAAAAGGCAACTTGATTGTGACTATTAGATGAGGCCACGTGATTTAGAAACAAAATCTCGGGTAGCTCAAGCATTCGATGTCAAATTACATTCGACGGAACTCATTACCTTTACATTATTTATATGGAAGCTAATTAATACTCTATTTACTAGGTGTCATTATCATCGTCCGATTGCTATAGTTTCTTAGATTTATCATAACTGTTCGGCATGAACTGACCAGAATTGTTGCATCTGCATGAATCTTTATAAGGGTCCAATGCCTTCTACTTTTACTGCGTCAAAATAATCCAAGATTCAACTCCATCGTTCTATACTTGGCCACTATGTATAACCTGCTTGACTAAAACGTTTTATATCAAACCGACATCTACTCTACTTATATTACGGATTCCGATGCAATTTTCTAAAACGCCAAACTTAAAAACTGCGAATAGATTAACAGAAATTCAAACCAACGATAATGATTTACAACTGTGGATGTTTTGAGGACAATTGCGCAAAAGGAACTCAAAGCGTCCTCTTAGATTCGATGTCGTTCAAAACAAGTATTGTTTCCGCAAGAAGGCTCTCTAGAATCCCCTCCGTCAACTGGTCCTTGACACACGCTTCGTCTTCGTCATAGTTGATCCACTGCGGCTCTTCTTCGCGCAGCTCTTCCACTAGGATCGCATCAATATAGTCTTTCTTTGCTGTGTTCAATGGCAGTCTCTTCTTCAAAACATCGAGGCTAGGTCTCCCCAGTTTCAGGCCTAAACAAACACAAACGTGATTTTCCAGCGCCTCAGTCAAGTCATCCCCGGCCAGGCTGTGCACCTGTCGTATGAATTTCGGAAAAACGCGTCGATTGGTTTTCGGAAACGGCTGCTTAGTCGCTTTTTGGAACTCCCTAAATTCTTCTACTTCTTTGAGTAAATCTTTTGTCACATCAAAAACCATTCTTCTGAAGAGCTTTTTGCTTCTGGTCTCCAGTTCACTATCCAAAGTTTCGATTTCGCTTCGAAGGAATTGATCGTCAGGTAAAATATCGTCGTAATCCTGTCCACCTGCGAGTTTCGAAGCAACGATGCCGGCCGAATCGGCGACAAGTTGTCGGATGTCAGGCACTCTGTTTGGAACATAGACTAGCGGTTCGCCAAAGTCGAAAACGCGCACTTGCGGCATCAGGTCCGTCTCATCGCTGTCAAGGTTCGGGATGTCCGCGCCTCCGATTGGCGCAAAGGGCTCGTCGTCATCCGAGTCATCGTCGCCAAGTAGATCGTCAATCTCCTGGTCCATCCTCTTCAGCTCGCTGAGCTTGGCGGCCAGTAGATCCGTGTCGATTGCCGATGCTGGCTTATTCAAGTCGTACTCGGTCGGCGACTTGGCTTCCGGCGGTGACATAGACAGCATTGGCAATTCCCCTAATATGCTTCCCGGCAGTTTAGGCAATTCCCCAGTTGCTTTGGCGACGGGCTTGACGTCATCCGGCTGCTTGAGCATGACGTCATCTCTAGCACCACTCTTCAACCCATCACCGCGGTCTTCAAGTTGAAGTTTCGTTTTCTTCTGCTTGAAAATCTGCGCCATTTGTGTGATGGCTTCATACAGCAAAATTTGTGATACATTATTAACTTCCCTGTCAGTCACTTTACTTGCCTCATCAGTCAAAATGAGGGTGGATCCTTCGTCTTTAGCTGCATCAGGCATTTCCAATGCACCAGTGTCCCTCGGAAGGGCTGGTTTCGCCATCATAATATCTTCATCAAGCAGTTTGTCTCCTTGAGATGGAGATATGAATGCCTCACTAACTTCCATGTCATTCGAATCAAAACCGACGTCGGATCCATGACCTGACATACGCTTGATCGTATCATCTGACTTTTCGGAAATACTTGACGGAAGATCCTCAGAAATGTCTGCTGCTGACTTCCTATCCTGGGCGTCCTCTTCATTGCTCTTTGTCTGTGAATTGGCACCAGATTCGGAGCCTGATTTCTTGCTTGACAATGACTGGCTTTCCGGTTCCTGTGGCTTTTGATTCAGCAGTGGAGAAGTTACCTCTAACGACTCAGTCAATAGTTTTTTAAGAAGGCCTTCGGTCAAACTTTCGGCTAGTTGATTCAGATCGACTCTAGGTGGGAGGGGAACCGCTTCAGCATCAGATGATTCGACTTCGGACAAGGTCAAAGGACTAGATGGCCGCAAATCATATCTGGGCGTATCCCTTTCATCAAATTCATCTCCATAAGGCTTGAAGTCAGTCCCGGCAGCTGCAGATTCTTCATCATCTTTTGCCATCTGAAGAGTCTCAGGTATGCTCTCATCGTCACTTTCTTTCTCGGACAGAATTTCCCTGACCTTTGACCTTTCACTAACACTCGACCTATCACTTTTCTTTGACCCTTTAATAGAAGAAATTGATTTCTCTTCCTTAGCTTCTGTATGTTCAAAATCGTCCGCATACGAAACTTCCCTTTCCGTTGATACTTTCTCTTCATCTTCAAAATCATCATTGTACGAAAATCCTTTTTGTTCACTTCTACGGGAATGCGACTTCGCTGACGCAGATTTTAGTGACCTCTGACTTCTTCCTTTCGAACTCTGGCTTTTGGCCTCCTCTGCGTCTGTCTTGATTGACTCCTCAATAGATTCATTCACGCTGCTTGCAGGACTGCTTTTACCAGTCGTTTGCCTTCCCTTGCTCCCTATGGATGCATCATCATCCCTGCTTTTCCAACGAGATATGTTTGCAACCGGACTAAACAGGCCATAATCACTCAAGCAACTGAAGTAGCGTTTTCCACGGAACGCACCATCTGTATTTCCCACCGCTTCCTCAAGTTCAATACCAGCAACAACAACAGGCGAGAAAGATACTCTGCCAATGTAGCGAACAGTTCCTTTTAGCGTACCATCAACAAGGACTCGGTCGTTAACGCCGAATCCCTCAAACTGAGACAAACTTTGTGATGGGTATTCCTTAAAACTCCTTGTCGAGACGCCTGATGTTATTGAGCCTGTGCGGGATGATTTTTCGTCGTCAATAATCTCTGGGGAGGCTACATCACTGATTGAACCATCACTCCTTTCCTCTGCAGAAGCCACGGCGTTTTCTCTTGTACCGCGTGCCAGACTCGGAGCGGTCTTGGCGGAACTAGCTGATGTCAAAGACTCAAAGAAATCGTCCTCGTAAATATCAGCTGAGCGGCTGCTGATCTCGCTAAGCTTTTTAGAAGGCGAGTGCTCTGTGGATCGATGAGATTTCCTCGACTTTTCTTCGTCTTGTAGACTCTTGTCAGAGAAAATGCTTTCAGAGATCGACCGAAGACTGTCTGACTGATCCACGAGTGATCGTTCCTCTTGGATTGAGCCTTCAGCGTCATCTGGCACCTGAGAGTCTCTTACTACGCTGACTTGTTCGCTAACAGTCTTCACTGATGGCTCCTTCACCGAGGTCAGATCACGAGGAGACGTATGGATAGCACCGCCTTTCGTGCTCTTGGACTTGCTGCTAAATGATCTGTCTGCTTCAGCCGACAACGAACTTTTCTCCTTGTCACTGGAAACATCCTGTTCACTTCTGCTCGTTGTTGAAGTTTCTTCATCAAGATCAGTGGCGCTTGCTTGCGTGCTTAGCTTCCTTAAAGCATCTACCTCGTCCGAAAGACTTCGTGCTTCTTTTTTACTGGCACTTGCCTTAGTGGTCTTCTCTTTGACTTGCTCAATAATTTGACTTGCAATCTTCTTTGCGAGGTCCGCATCTTTCTTGGTCTGCGATTCGTCACTTTTCAGGCTGCCCTTCGCGGTATTTTCTTTTGTCGACTTCTTGCTCTGCTGTTCCTGAAGGTTTACTGGTTGTAGAACCTTTGGAGACATAATCTTCGGCGACACTGGGCCCTTTATAAACGAGTTTGGTTCGCCGAGCGACCGATCACTGTGTACGTTTTCCTTGTTCTCCAGCTGAATCATTGACTCCACAGCCTGAAAACGAGCAGTAGAAAAATATCACTAGCACCAGGAAGACCCATCGTAATAACATAACTACGTATCATAATAAAGGCTGCAAAAGAAAATAGTGTGGGTAAAAAAATCTTATGTTATCTAGCCGAGTGAGCGCCCGTTCCCTTGGCACTCTTATATTTTGCGGCTGGTCCAAAGTTACAATGTAGCCCAGGAACCTGACCAATCTAGATAACATTTCACCAAAGGCTGCTTATAATATGGTTACAACACAAAGATGCAACGCTAATAATCAATTTTCAGTTCATTTGCTTTGCAACAATTAATTTGGTTAGCTGCAACAAAGAACTGAAAACAAAGGAAGTTTAAGATCCAAGTTGATAGAGTGATTCAAGGGGACTCGTGACGAAGGCGGTCGAGAAGCAAGGATTTCTTTGGACACGAAAGGGCCTCTATAAATGAACCTAGAAAAGCATTTCTAACTTTGCAATGAGCAGGTAGCATTGTTTACGAACGTTCTTTTTAAATAACAATTCAACTTCTCTCCGTATTTCCATAATCGATAAAAGTCGTCTGTTACAAAAGACACCGTGGTTTGATTTTGATCGAAGATTGTCAAAATACAAAAATCTCTTAACTTTACTGTCAAAGGAGACACTCAGATTTGAAAAATGAAACACGGCGATATCGAGACACGTGCAAATGAAAAAGTGTTTTTGCGAAACGACGATTCTCACTGCACCCATGGCGGCCCACTATAACCCAACTGGCATCAATTCAAATCACACACAAACAATCGATGTGGAATGAAATTAAGTCCGGGTCCTTTGCTGTTCGCCAGCGACTATCATGCTGTGATCAACGGAGAAGCTGGGATTCCAGGAAAGAACACAAACATGTTCGTCTGAAGACAAGGGAAGCACCTCAAAGACAACTCTAATGTCGCACGCAAATAAAAAGCGAGGATAATCCATTGCCACGGGACACAAGGGAATCACTGAGAAACGACAGTGCTCGGGTCTGACGTCATTATAGGTGGCAGTGATAGACACCATTAGCAGCATTATAGGTAGAGATTCATTGAACTGATAGAAATGCAGACACAAGACTCCCATCTCTTGTAAATCCGTTTCATTGAATATGAGGCTTCTAGTGTTTTTTATCGTTGTATAAACGGTATCGCAAAATCGAGGGGGTGGGTTGGGGCTATGGCCACATGTAGCAAGCCTGGTGGGCCCCAACCTGATGGGTTACCGAATTCCTTCACTTCCAAACTTTACCCCACCCCCCTTCACTTTAAACAAATCGCCGGTCCTGTTTGTTAGTGTGGTTTGTTGACACCCCAACGTCTTATCACTTCAGCAAACAATCCGTGCATACAGTTTGCATTTCTTCTAGCTTAGCTCACTGAGATTGGGAAGAAAATTCAGTAAAACACTGCTAACCTTGTTTCATCAGATTTCTAGTCAGTTAAGGCAACTTGAGGTCAAAGTAGACTGCACACGCTAGCGAAAGTTTAGCTTCAATTTGGTAGGAGTTCACACATGTGAAGTCCAGCTGGTTGCTGGTTCGTTAAGAAGAGAATCACTTGTGATAGGAAAATAATCCGGATATTAGCGTGGGAAATTACGGAGTATGGGAAAACGATTGCGGGGGAACAGCTTGAGTTAGGAGTCTTGGACAGCCTAGCCAGCAATCTGCAGTCAATGGCAGCACTGTTTTCAGAGGGTGGTTGACCTTTTAATCAGGTGAAGGAAACTGTGTTTAATCCCCCGTGAGCCTCATTCCCAGGGAACCAATGTATATTGGTTGGTTAGCATCATTGCTCTACAGTGAGCTAAGGAGAAGGGGAATCACAAAATCTATAATTCGCGCCCAAAAGTGGTTTTGCGCAACATAATGGGGCAATGGGTGTGCTCTTAATCAGCTCACTGTGAAACGAAAAATGATGAATGACAATCGAATTGGGTAAGGAATTCAAATATGAGGAAGAAGATAGAAGGAAAGGAGGGACGGGCCTAGTCAGGGGCAGCAATCAAGACGGGAAGACCACTTCAACAACAAAGGCATGTCTTCGTGGGTTTTTTTAACACAAGCCCCGTGAACAAACAATGCCCTGAAAATGGTTCTATACTAGAGAAACACGGGAGCTATTCGAATATCATCAAGGTGCCTGAAGAGAAGCAGCTCGTTTTTATTGCTACAAGCCCCCTCCCCCCCCCCGATAAAAAACCCCAATGCCCACCTGTAGTTCTTGCTGCAGATTCTGCTCCTGCTTCCGCAGCTGCTCCTTCTCTCTCCTCTTTCTAATGCGATCCAAGTCTCTTCGTCTCTTCAAAAGCTCGTCTTCTAGCTGGCGAATCCTCTTTTCTATGTCGCTAGCGTCCGAGGTGGCATCTACAAGCAAAGATACTTCTATTACAACTACGATAGAACGATATTTGACTATATCAGATGATAGGAGCAGAGAGAGAACACAAGTGAAATACGGCCTTCCATCGATGCTGCGTAAAAATTGTGCCTCCACATTGACCAGTGCCTTTCATTAGGAGGCGAATTAGCTTGAGAAAACTTAGGGTGAGGGCCATCACAGAAGATCCTGGGATAGTAGTCTTCGGACACAATTCATTTACAAAATAACGCCTTTAGGTGATATAAATGCTTTTGCTTCAATTTCGAAGCTTTAAATTAATGCATGTGGCAGCTTAGAGTGAATGTTATAGCAATTAAAAGCACATCAGAACGTCTAAAGCGCATGGAAGGGAAAACTAACTAATAACTAAAGATTTTCTGAAAAAAAGTGGGGTGGGGGCAAATGAAGGGGCCAAAAGAATTCTGCGGCACCGCCTCCCCCCTCCTCCGTAGAGCCGCCACTGTTCAGATGTTTTTATATTTCACGGATAGCCGTGGTACAGGAAAGCCCACGATGGCTCACATATGCAGTACCTTCAGGTATCTCTAGGTTTTGAGCTAAAAATAAAACAACGATAACGCAGTAACATGGTTCGCGATTATCTCTATTTAATCGCACTAATCGATTTTGGTTAGGGACTCTGGTTAGTTCATGGATTTCGACCTTTGCACTCGCTATGAATCCAGTTTCACATTTGCGCAACCCGGCAAAGCTGTTCAAACTCTCTTGTTTGTCCCGCTCTTTGCTCTTCAGAGTTTCGAAACAGTGCCGTTTCAAAAGGAATTGAAATACAATACCTGCGTCAAGCTCGATTAAAGAAAGCAAAGGACCCTTGCAATAAATGCCAGTGTTTCGCTACAGTTCGTCACATAGGAACCAAGTCCCGGGGCAACCCATTGGCAACATAAGTTTTGGTACGAATGATAAAAAGGAAAAACCTTACAAATTGGTGATGTAGTGTGAGTAAGAAACAGCTGCTGAAGTTACCTTTACCACTAAAATTGAAAATGGCACAAAAATGCGGAGACATAATTATGCAGTATCAAGTTCAGCTGGCTCAGAATACATACAACTATTGAATATCATTCTTAAGTGAGCGTTTTTCAAAATCAAATTACTCGAAATCTTTTATTTTTAACTTCTATAAAGTTTTGAAGCTCTAAGAATATATTGCGTTAAAACGAGTTCTGTCTCGCGCCATACCCCGAAAGAAACCGATTCGAATAATAGGAAGAGGAAGGATTCCAAACGCGCAGTCTTAGGGCGTGTGCAGTGTGATGTCGTCATCTTTTAAATGATATGACGTAATATACGCTTGCGTGGTTTTCTACGACGATGATGTAATCCTTGCTGACGGCATCGGTGCTCCAGTGCCGCAAGTTAGTGGTACCCCCGTCTGCCCTCCAAACAGCCCTGCGATGTTGCCCTTGCAACACATCAGATTAGTTGGGTTATGAACGTTGTAAACGAAATGGCTCTGGGGGGAGGAGTTTTTTTAGATGGAAATTGCTATCAACAGAGAAGCTACCACAAAAGGCTGTTCCAACGACCTTCTGATAGAAACTGCACTAATACAAGATGCTTGTATTTTAATAAGATACTCGTTCTTGATTTTAAAGCAATTCAGGGCAGTGAGATATCGGTTCATGACAAGTGGGCGTCTTAGAAGTGGTCATTAAATCAAAGCTGTGGCTTCTGCAGGTACTTTTGAAGACGATCAAAGGGGAATTATCGCTCGTGGCCTTAATATTGATTCCCTAGATCAGAGGGCGATTTATAGAAGCCATTCGAAGTATGTCATAACAATGACTTGCCCTTGTGACATCACGTCAAGTCTCGTCCTTTGGAAGAAAAAACGCTCCTTTGCAAGGACTAGAGAAAAGAAGCATGACGAGTCCTTGATCGAACAGTTGGTGGGTAAGCTGGAGTTACCTTTTGCTACTTGGATGGGTAAAATTATGGACTTCAGCCATCAGTCGATAGCTACTTAGGTAACGCAACAGGTAAAAAAATTCGCCTAAAAATAATTGGAAAAAATGAGTTTTCAATTCACAAATTGGACTGCTGATTGCGGCTCTCCGGAGGTCCATCTATAGGGATTTGGGATCAACACCCATGAAATCACAGGGCAAAAATGTGTGCAAAACCAAAGTGCGCCCCCTTTTCCTCCCTTTCCCCCCTTTCCTCCCTCCCTTCCCTTCCTTTCCTTCTCAACAAATTCATCCTCTGTACTGGGCACTTTTCTTTTCCAAATTAAAATATAAACCCATATATCTTTGTTCGAAGAAAGTTGAACTCCCAATAGATAACAGGAAAAAATCTCATGTTTCAATGTGACAAGCGGGGATGTTTCACAGACAATGTCGAGTATTTGCCAGGCAAAAGTGCAAAATTCCAATTACCATTGAGCAGAATTAATAGGATTAAAGTCGGCCTTTTATCAGAAGTTTTCAATCACCAAAGTGTTAATACTGCCACAACAGATTGCCACTGCAGATATCAATTGCATAAAACTACCAAAATTCGTCAAATCTTCGCTGAAAAATCTTTCTTGAATTCATGCCGAACAATTTTTCACTAGATGGGTTTAAGAGCTACCAAAAAACGATAAATGGAACCTTCATTTGACGATCGGAGGACGATTTTCTGGTATAGCCAGGTCACAGAAGCTACCGTCGAACACGCAAGAAGGAGTTCAAAGTCGGGAATGGCGAAAGCGTGAAACTTACCGTGCTTGAAGCCTTCCAGCATCGTAAACACACATGACATGAAAACTCCCATCTTTCTCACGTCGCTTGCAAATTAAGTTTTTTCAGCAATTTCCCACACACACAACGATACATTCCGCTCAAAATCAGCTGATTCGAAATAAAATTTTCAAGAATTTCTGTCATGTGGACAACAATACGGCTCCAGGGGAATCTCCTTTCGGGTTAGTTCTGCATGATTAACCCAATGTTCAATGTTGCCAACTAGACACCTCCTTCGCAGCTACCGTGGGAACGTTTCCGGGGGAACGAAGAGAATAAAGGTGACGAGGGGGGGGGGGGGGGATTTTTCGTTATCAAGGGGTAGAATAACACTTTTCTGGGGCAACTGGGGATTTAAGGATTGGAGAAAGACTTGCTAACAGCTTTTACAGAAATAAAAAAGGATAGGGTTGCAAATATTGTGAACGAAAGGTCTTACAGGGGCGATCCATAGGTGACATGAGTATCTTAATGTTTATGATGTTCTTTTGAGCTGCCATCTCTGCAGGAGAGCCTAAACTGTAGTATAATTTTCTAGTGGATAGGCAATGATTGGAACGTGGGATATCGGGCGATCAGGGAACTGGGCACTTATTGTACTTGTACTCGCATTTCAACCGGTGGCAATGACTCCAGCGAAAGGGCCTTGAATCAATGTGACCTCACAAATGATTCTCAGAAAGGGCCGCACATTGCCTGACTCACAATCGGCATTTTAACTCAGATACCTTAATGTTTTATACAGGGTTCAAACACGTGTCTAGTGAAAGGGTCTTCACAAAGGTTTTCTGCTACCCATGCTAGTAAAAAACCAGAAACGACGGCAAATAAAATTCACAAAATTGATTTCAAGCCCTATTTTTAATGCCCACGTCAAGAGCTTCGAAAAATATAACCAGTTTGAAATACAATTTCAACATATCGTCCTAAATAAATCGCATTTTCACATATCGCATTTATTGCTTTCACAGCCCTGAAAAAGACTGCAGAAAGCGATTGTTGCAACCGCTGCGGCGAATCCAGTGGGGACGAGCCTCGCTTACAATCTTCATTGTTAGCAGGTGAATTGATTAGATCACACCGCCTTTGCATCACGGAACCACGCGATTGTGCGAAGACCGTTTTCAAGGTAAAACGCCCTCTCAGGCAAATCTACTGGGTTTGAAACCTTTGCATAAAGCAGGTTTTACTGCAGTTTCCATTTCAAAACACTCTTCTCCACCAGCCTTTCAACTAAGTGCAATTATATAAATTTATTTTCATCGACATATAAATTCATATTTATTTTTATTCATTTCTCATTCTATTCACCGACGGGCATGAATCACTAGCGTTTCTATGGCGCCAACAGACAGTTAGGAAGAATGCAGACCAACTGATTGAAGTATCCTTTTAATACCCAGAAACTGGCGAAAAGCATTTTGGGCATAATGCTGCTGATGAAGGTGGTGACAATTCCCATTGATGATTATCATATATACGATAAAAATCTGGATGTTGATAGTGGTTATCATAATGTTAATGGCCTTGTATTTGATAATGGTGTTAATAATGATTATAATCACAATATTGATCATGGTAATAAAAACGACAATTATCACGATATTAATAGTGTAAAAATGAGGCTTCAATAATGGTGACTATGTGGTGACTATGAACATAAAAATTGATCAGGATAACAACAACGATAATATTGTAAATATCGAGTATGATGACGACTTATGGTTGAAATTTCAATTAAGATCCCAACCATAAGTCATATCATATGCCACGCCCCATCTTACCTGCTACGGAAACCTCCTCCTCACTTCTCGACTCGTCACTCTCTTTACTATGCCTCTTTCTACCTCGGCTCTGAATTGAGAGCGAGGCAATAGGCTCTGATCTGGAGGTCAGCTTTTTGCTTTGAGTCTGGGTTCCTGAAGGGGATTCAAATGTGTCATCGACGTATTCCTCGGGAACAGAAGCGTCTGAGCTTTTCTGAACCCCGGGCGAGAAAGAGGCGATACTCTCCTCGATGACGTCATTGTCTGTTTCGTTCATCTTGATCTCTTCGACAAGCGAAGTGTCGCTCTCTGACGATTTGTCCTTGCTTAGGATCGACTTGGTCGACGAAGTGCGAGATGCAGAGTTGGTTGGGCTCTTGATCGTTGTTGATTCGGATGATTCAGAGCGATCTATATAGAAAGACTTGTTGTTACCAATCACATTTCGATCACTTCCCTTACCCACCGAAGCTACGAATTGCAAGAGCTTTTTTGGCAATAATAAAAATGAAAATACTATGTTGGTCATGTGAAAACAACTATTGTAAAACTCCAGCAAGAGATAAACAAATTCATTGTTTTGTGCAATGGACAATCTCTGGCAAAAAACCGCTAAGAGAAAGTTTATTTGAAAGCTGTGTGTATCCCCTAAGGAAGCAACATCTGGGGGCGTGGGACCCCACTTTATCCCAGTCTTCTAGAAGTTAATGGCCGCTGTCTATCCCTGCACCTTTTTCGCATCTAAAAATTCGTGGCCTTTGATTGGCATACATCTTGCAGTCTTGTTCGATGTTGAGAGATCAACTGGCTTTTCACGACAATGCTCACCTTCACGCGATGGTTTACTTGGAGTTGGTGACGTTCTGATTCGACCCTTGGTCTTCTCCAGGGCTCTCTTGATGTCCCCCTTGAGTCTGAGTTCTTCCATCTCGATTCGCTTCTGCCAGTCAGCAATTTCACGTTGATTTTTGAGCGCGGATTCAAACTGACTTCGCCGATCCTTCAGTGTTCTCTCCCGCTTTCTTAGATACCTACAAAGACATCGGCTCCATGAACACCTCTTAATTGATCATATCTCTACATGTCTTTATATAGAGATCTACCCTCATACTCCAGATAGCCCTCGATCTTAAAATAATCCTCCCCCTTCTTCGCCTCGCAACATTCACTGCACCAACAATTAACCAGCATGAAGTGTTTACTTACTGCTCGCTAGCTTTCTTCTTTAGCTTCTTAAGGTTAGTAGCCATGCTTGACTGAGTCGGCTCCGTGATCGACACCTCGTCGGCTGTGCTTTCAACCACCTCACTTTCTTCCAACCTCGAAGGCTTGCTTTCTGGACTTGCATCCGACATTTTGGGCGACTTCGTCACATTGGAATATGTCGGGAAGCTGCCGCCATCCGTTGCCGGGTGCTCCTCCGTAACGATCTCTTCGGGCACGTCTGCTGTTGTTTCCGCAGACTTTTCGGTGGATGAATTCTTAAGTGACGTCATAGCAAGTGGCGTCACAGTCTTGGCTTTGGAATATGATGACAGCAGCCTCTGCTGCCTTGCGCTCGAAGAGAGACTGCCGATTCCAGTCCCCGTTTCGTCCGAAACAACTGTGGGTTGATCTGCCGAACCAACCTGGTGAAAAACAGAAATTCATTCGTCTATTTTTCTTGTGTTTTAATTTGTTTTCGAGATGCAGGGAAATATAATTGTGCAAACCTATGAATTAAACAGACGTGAAGGCAAAATAATCGATAAAACTGTCAAGACAGAATCTATTTACGTGGCTCCTTGTTATTCGTTACTGTGCCTAATTTTCTTAGGATAGCCGCGAAAAGTTACCTCTACATTAAACCCAAAGCCAGTTGTTCGAAGCTGCAGAGACATGCTGATGGCAAAGAGAAAGTCAAGATTATCCGCGATCACTTTCTCATCGACCCTTTAATCCTCCAATGAATAATGAGCTTTAATAGCCATTCTTTCCAAGATAATTTTCAAGAAAACGAGCATAGATGGTGTCCAAAAACATTGTCCTGACTTTTAATGACGGCTTGTTGAGCAGACAGACAGGCGGGAAGCTGTATGGCCATGCATAAAGCAACATGTCCGTCTGATTTGCGAAAACTTAACACTAATTGAAAGCTCGTTTATCACCACTGAAACAATCAACAATGCAAATCCTTTTGGTCAACGATCCCTTCAAATCTCCTTGAAACAGACTTACCGACGAGGCCTCGCTAACAGATTTGTCACCATTCTCCGTCACCTCCAGCGACTTTCCTTGACTCTTTGCCACTTTCACTTGCCCCAATCTGCTCCATATCTTTTGCGTCTCGTCCTTTAAACGCACAATCTCCTTTTGCTGGTAAAGCATGAATCTTCTCTCGTGGCTCGCAGCGCGGTATGCTTGTTTCAAGCGTCTGATTTCACTCTGCAATAGCAACAACAACAACATAGCTACTATATGATCTGCAGCGGAATAATCTATATCATTTTACAAATTGAAAAATAAATTACAATCCCCCAAAAACTTGGATATATTTTTCTAACGATTAGTAGGTCACGAGTCTTGTCTCAAAATGATCCCTTTGTCGACTGGAAACAATTTGACCTTTCTGGCAATATTCACGAGGCAATCTTTCTACGGTCAGTCAATCTTATTACCATCTACAGGCAGACAATAAGGCAGGTGCGATCGTTAACATAAATCACAAGGAAATTCAATAGCCCTCGAGATTACGTGGAACCACGAATCAATCCAGTTTCAATCATTAATTAGATGAGCTAAGCGGCAGCAGCGAAGCGATTCGCGGCAAATACAGCTTCTCGTGGAGCAAACCAGGACAGCCGAAATGATTGCAAATGGCCGGTTAATCTCATTTCTGTGACCATCGATTCTAAGCTCAGAGAAGATCGCATTAAGGCAGACACAGTTTGAAAATGCGCTGGTGTTTCGAGCACAGTCCTTTCCCAACTTGGTCAGGGCGTCACAAGAAATTCTTCCTTTTTTCTTTCTTGACCAGAAACTCTCGCTTGCCACTGACAACCGTGGAGCCACGAGGCTTCCTCTATTTCTGTTGACACGCGGAAAATGTCCAACCAGTTGCAACCTCAATGAGTATATAACACAAGCGTGCAGAAATGCTTTTCTATGAAGTCTTGTGAGCATACCTTTCGATAATGCCTGGGTGATGTCCAATGATCAAATAAAGGCAAATAAAACAGAGCTACCATACCTGTTCCGACTTCAACTTCATCCAAAGACCTCGTTGCTTCTTATTCAGCGGTGGCATCAAATCATCAGCGCCCTTGCTCTTTAGCGAGGTTTTCTGCATCTCCAGCCAGGCCATTTCCGCCTTGGCCTTCTCAATCAAGGCCTTCTCTCGCAGCTTCAACAAGGCCGTTTGATGCTTACTGCGGATTTCCTCTTCTTGAATGTACTGCCTTACTACATCGGCAGTGAACTTTGTGAATGTGTCTTCACCAGCAAATGGGGAGCGGGTTCCAAGCTGTGAATGTAAACATTAACAGGCTAAGTGAACTTCTGTATGCCATGTGAAAAACGAACAAGAACACCAATCAATATCCTTAAAAATGTAAAATGGCACTTCTAATAAAAAAGGATGGCTATGAAGAGCATTTTACTCCGTTTGAATATGACTTATGCGAGATGGAAATCTGGTGGAGCTCAATCTGTTCAGAAATAGTTGAACGAAACCTTTGTGATCTTTAACCTTACGACTGAAAAGAGGGAAAAGCAAGGCAAGAAGAAAATGAATTAGAGGGTATCAAATTGTATTTAGCAAGCTGGTTCTCGATTTTGATTTGTAGCTAAACGCTCCCGCCCTCAATTTGACATGCCACATATTTGAATATCCCGTGGCTAGAAATTTATTAAACACGAATTATGAATGCAAGCTTATCTAAACGAAACTCTTTAAATGAAAAATCGTCTCTCGAGATAAAGCCTGCTAATACTAAGCTGTCATCTGTCTTTCTCAAAATAGGTTTATCAATGCCACTGCAGTCAAAACACAAATCGAAATCAACATTAACTCTCTCGAGCGCAGGACACCAAAAGTATTACCTTCAATAAAAAAATGAAATGGAAGTTACCAAAAATTTCAACGTGAAATTGACTAAAAATAACTGACCTTTGACTCTGGGGAATGCTTTCCGTCATCCTACAAAGGAATGACCTTCAGTTATGCATCTTCATAAGTTTGGTGAATGCATTGAGGAAAGGTTGCAGAAGCAAACAAGAGCTTCTTACGAGGGTGAAGGTTACTCCATTTGGAGATTACCATAGGGCCAATGTAAATATGGCTACACATTTTGGTAGATACATTTGAAACAAAAATTATATGATCATATGAAATATGTCTGTTTAAGTGCATAGAATAAACGCATAAATTCCTGGCTCATAGCTCATAAGTGTGCATGGTCAATTCCGCCCGTGTTCTGTTCAAAGTTTTCGAAATAAAAACACTGTTTAAAGAAAACGAGTTGCTGCATTCTAATAGGGTGTCCTCGAAAAACCCACATTCACCTTTAATGTTCGAACACGAATCAATGAATCATTTCATGAATGGTATGGCTTGGATACCTATTCGGCGCATGGCACAGTAAAACTTCTACCACAGAACAAGTTTGGCTATAACAAGTTTGGCTATAACAAGTTTGGCTATAACAAGTTTGGCTATAACACGTCATTGAATATCCAGCATTGCAACAATGCCTATAGCTGCTTTTCGAATTGGGCCAAGTTTCAAGAGAAAATTCCTACCAGCTGCATAATTGATAATTGTCCAACTATATATATGTTTAAGTCTGATTAGCGTTCAGATTAGAAAATAAGGGTTTTCCATTGGATTTGTCATACAACGTTAGTGGCGTAAATATTAACGTAATCTATTTTTCAGTGCCATTTTCCTTAGAACGTAGCAAACATTAAGCATGGGCTAAGAGATGATTCTTGCATGGGGGGCCAAGGATATTAAAGGACGTTCATTCTGCACCAGTCCATAGAAGTGGATAGAACAGGCTGCCTGGTGAAGAATTGAAGGTTTCCAGCAACCACTCAGCAACACAACCACCCCTCCCCTCCAATGTTCACCAATCCACTGACGAATTGAACACAGAATCAGCGTTCCCAAAAAGAAATAATACGAAGCTGGGTAATACCCTATTGCATCAGTCCATACCCCATTGAGAACTCAGTAAGGGTAACACGAAACTTACCGAAGAGGTGCCATTGTCAGAGAGGAGCTTATCGATTTTGGTTCGTCTGTCCTTCTCCAAGCTCTTTCTCCGGTGGCTCATGACCGGAAGCACCATGCGGAATCCGCTGTCCAGCTCGTCCTCCGTCAACGACGAACCGAGATTTTCATCAATTTTAAAGCTCTGCTCCGCGATCTCTGATTGGTGCAACGAGGCTGCAATAGCGACAGCGACAGTGTGAAAATTCAGAATATTAAAATGACTTCAAATCATTGCACTGTAATGAGTGTTTGTAGTAAAACTAAAGCCATGCATGATTTTTCGTAAGCATGCAAATTTTTAAAAAATGCAGAGGTATGCCTATGGAGATAATTCAGACAGTTTCAAAAAATGCTCAAGTTATGCTTATTTTCCAAAAAATTAGATCAAAATTTTTATGGTTTATTGCGAATGCGAAAAGAATCGAATTTTTTTAATTAAAAATTTTCAAGGCCTTTTGTTCTTTTAAAAGCATAAGAAATAGAAAAAACTACAAAAGTGAAAGGCTTGGAGGTGTGCTTAGCTTAAGAGTGTGTCCTTTCTGCGCCTGAATTTGCTTATAACATTATGCTTTTAAAAATATCTAATACAACAAAATCAAAGCGGCGAAGCGGTCTTACAGTCAAGACCACTCCGGAGCTCGTCCTTGTCCTTCGCAGGGGTGCTGTGTTTATCGTACTCTGTTGCAATCTCCATGCTTCGCGACAGGGCGGTGGTGTCTTGCTTGCTGTTCTCTAAACTTCGCTTGATGCTCTCTCTCAGGTCTTCTCCAATGCTGAGACTCTTCTTCAAGGGAGATGTTAAAGCCTCTTGTGAGAACAGCGACCTCTTTATCGATTCTTCAATACTCGATTTCGTATCATTCTTAGACTTTGTTTTTTCTGTTACTGAGCTGTAATGAAAAATCGCATCTATATGTGTCCGTAAATCGAAACAAGTGTTTCTAATATTCTTAAGAAAAGAACTCGTCACAGAAAATTGGTGCTGTCAAAAACATGGAAAATAATTCCAAAAACTGGTAGCCGAAAATAGCAGCGCTTTAGATGTAAGAACAGGTAGATGAAAACATTTCAATCTGTCAAAGTATGAATAGTGAAAAAATAAAGAGAACCAACAAAGCGCCAATCTGAATCTGTCCACGCAGAAAATCTCAACTGAATAGAAATAATTATTCTGGATTAAGCTAGGGTTGAACTACCGACCCTTTGGAAGGGGAGGGCTCTTCAAAATCGTCATCGCCATATGACAAATCACGGCTCTTCGATTTCTTGGAATCGTCGGTTGAGTTCGCTATTGTGCGGTCGGAATCAGTCGATCGCGTTGAATAGGAGGAGAACGTTGACTGCGAGTAGCTTGTTGAGACTAAAACAATAAAAACGGTACTTGACTGGGATAGCATGATAGAGATGAACGTTCTAAACGTGCATCATCACAATACCATGTAGACGGGGGGAGACAATGCATTTCTAAATACATCTTGAATTGGCAGATTCGATAATTTCGCGTTAGTTTGCTTTGCTGCACTTTGTAGAGAGAATCAAAGTCGAATTCCACCTAGCGACTTAGGTTAAAATGTTTGGAAAATGACGAGGGGATTTTCATAAAGGTGCAAAGACATTTCATTATCTTAAAATGGTATAAGATGAGACAATGGGTAAAAAGCATTTTAGGAACAGTAGAGCAAGCTAATTCATAAAGCGACTAAAGAAGTATCTTGCGACATTAAACTATAGCGAAGAGTGGACAAAGGAAACTGACTTTTCAATGTTTTGACTCATGCCTTGAAGAAGAGAGTTCATTTGTTGAAATCTAATGATAGGTTCGCAGAAATACAACAATACAGGAAGCCTTGCTGACCTTTTTTGAGTGCCTCGTTCCGAAGTTGCTCTAGCTGTTCCCTGTGAAACTGCATGGCCGCCTGCACAGCGGAAGAAGCAGCCGCAGCAGCTGCATTTGTTGCCATGGCTTGCATGTCATTGGAGTAGCGATTGACAGATTCCATGGCAACATCCGAAGCCATTTTCTGCGCCTGTAAAGGCATCAAAAGAGGCATCAAAGTAAACCAGCGGAGATTGGATGAATTGAAACCAAACGTTTAGAAATTATTTGCAACAAGACTAGTCACTTTGAAAGGTTCAACAGAAGACTTAAGGTTATCATTTGCAACAGTATTGTGACAACGATATATAACATAGCAAATTGTTAAAAATAACGATACCCTGTATAAATATTGCAGAAAACATACTGATTCCTTACTGTTCCAAGCAAAGAAATCGTCGAAGTACCTTTTCAACTTTTTCAGTGGCTTCATCTGTTCTTCTCGTAGCTTCCTTTTGCACCTGAATGCAGACATCGTATTTCAAACAGGCAGTTCACGAAATGAATGTAATTTCAAAAAAAGAACAGTGAAGAATTTGCAAGGAAAAATATGCGAGTGAGTGGCATGGCCTAGGTGCGATTCGAATCTGCGAAGTAGCTTCTCATCGCGTGGCTTATAGTCACGTGGCTATAGAAAGGAAAGACTGTGACTTAAGGCTAACCTCTGCTAGTCTTCTGGTGGACTCGGCAACAGTCTCTGCGGCTTGAGCGCGAATCTGGAAGCAAGTTATTTCCATAATAAAGACCATAGGTGCAAATTACAATCATCTAACGAAATCTACTGCCAGACTCTCAAGAATCGAAATCAATAGTAAACGATTATCAATAATTAAAATGCAATAAACAAACATGATCAAATATAAATGAAACGGAGAAAAATGTCAATATGCTCTGTCCTAATGGTTTTTATTAGCCAGGAGGGTATAGAGCGATCAGTCGGTGCTAAACGAAAGCATTAAATACATGGAAGTGGTTTCAAGGCGTCGCTGAAAGTTTTACCTCAGCAAGTGTTTTGTTTACACTTTCCGTTGCTCTCAATGCCGTTTCTTTTGCCTGTTCAAGAAATCAGAAATAACAACTGATGAAAAACTTAGGTGCCTATAGAATGGGGATAATGAAAATGATTAATTTCGAAGGATTCTTGAAACGTTCGACAACTTTTTTCAACAAGATTTTCGACAAGAATACGGCTGGCTCGTCAAAAATAAATTTAGATATTCATTACTTTTCACCCATCTATCGAAATGTTCTAAATACATTCAAAACATGAGAAAATATATTCCGGTTAATAAAGAAACGACTGGGAATACGTTATGATCGACCGCCAAGAGAGAGGCGCCTTTTGGGATAGCGGTACACGGCCAGTTGACAAAAAAGAGGGGAATAAAACGCACCCATATGCAGAATAACGTAAAGAAGGGCTAAACGGAGAACGTAAAGAAGGGCTAAACGGAGAACGTGAAGAAGGGCTAAACGGAGAACGTAAAGAAGGGCTAAACGGAGAACGCGAAGAAGGGCTAAACGGAGAACGTGAAGAAGGGCTAAACGGAGAACGTAAAGAAGGGCAAAACGGAGAACGCGAAGAAGGGCTAAACGGAGAACGTAAAGAAGGGCTAAACGGAGAACGTGAAGAAGGGCTAAACGGAGAACGTGAAGAAGGGCTAAACGGAGAACGTAAAGAAGGGCTAAACGGAGAACGTGAAGAAGGGCTAAACGGAGAACGTAAAGAAGGGCTAAACGGAGAACGTGAAGAAGGGCTAAACGGAGAACGTAAAGAAGGGCTAAACGGAGAACGTGAAGAAGGGCTAAACGGAGAACGTGAAGAAGGGCTAAACGGAGAACGTAAAGAAGGGCTAAACGGAGAACGTGAAGAAGGGCTAAACGGAGAACGTAAAGAAGGGCTAAACGGGCATAAAAAGCGGATGAGATCAACAAACCGTTGAAACATGCTCGGCATTTTTCATAGCTTGCTCCTGGGCATCTTTGGACATCTTCTCCAGTTCTTGCTTATAACCAAGCTGTCTTGCCTATAAAAACGTCAAATCTTAAGTAGTTAACGCCAAAAATATGGATTTTGTCAATAGATAATAAAATGAAAAGCTTGAACACAAGTAAACCAACTGTAGTTAAACTCATTGAAGACTTTTCAACTCATTGAAACAATGTGAGAACCAGAGCTTTAAAAAACATTTTCCTTTCTAGAAATCCGGGAAAAAGGACAAAAATTTTCTTTCATGAAAAGGTACTCTGTATAACAGTTCTACCGAAAGTATGCACACATTTTCACAGGGCTACTAATTAATATGTCTGGAAAAAGTTTCCAATAAAAGGTCATAATTTGGTAGTTTTTGGGTCTTTTCATTGCTGGCAAAGATGAACTATGCAAACAAATAAATAGGACATAGAAATCTCTGCCAAGCCAAAACAGTTTCTGGGAAACTAGTTCCCTGGTTCCGATACCTTTTGCAGCTGTGCCGATAACGCAGCTGAACAATGTCCTCTCTTCAGCAAAAGACTAGGCAGACCACCCACCTTGCCTCATAAAAACATTATCATGAAACAAGAAAAGGGCTTACCTTCAAAATCTGTGCCAAGGAAACCGTTTCCTGCTGAGCAAGGGTCACGCCCCTCACCCTTTCGATGTCTGTCACTTGGCGCAAGGCATCGTCCATTGTCTCCAGTTGGTTGACCTCTGCTCGCAGCTTTCTTTCCAATGTACCAGGCGAGAACTTTTCTGTGACAGCGGAGGTTGTTGTGAGGGAACTGTCCTGCTCTCTGAGGGTCTTCCCTTGTACACGACTCACTGTTGCATTCCGCTGCAATAAAACAATTGAAGGAAGTTCAATTAGAAGTGCTTTCGTCATCGCTGCTAGATAGGGGCATTGAAAGGACATAAGGGCTGAGGCCATAACGTCTTCTTTCTTATACGTAGCATCTATATGAACAAGAAAAACAGACCTAAAGAAAATGAGAAAAATATTTTGTTCCCTTCATTTATTGATAGAGCACTTCATTAATGTTTCATTAATATAAAAATCCAGTCGTCTAATTTATATACTGATAGAACACATAAACGATATTCCTCGGTCCATTGTGCTAAAGAAGTGTCTCGTACCATGGTTGATGACATGACGGGGTCCTTTGCAAAGTCCACACTACCGTCTGTCAACGACGCGGGACTTCTCGCGGGCGAAACGACGTCTGCGTGTGATGAAACAGATTCGTCTGCGTCGCTGTGGTACGACTGGATCTTCACGCTCGCGTCTTTCTGCGTCAAATCTTCGGGCAACAAGGTCAGAGTCTTGTCTAGATCCTCTGAAGTGTACCCGTAAGAATCATCTTTAGGAGGGGAGGATTTAATGGAGGAGCGAGCCTTCGAGACAGCACCAGCTTCCTGCAAGTCGAAATTTGATTTTTAAACAAATGCTTTTACAATGTAAAATGACAAGCAGGACTTTAATACATTAATTTAAGGAACAAATATTCACACATGCTATGTTGTACGTTATCTACATACATATCGTTTTTATTTGAAACAGTTGAAACATTTTACAGAGTTAGCAGGGATTTTTTAAAGGTATTGATTGATTGATTGATTTATTTATTTATTTATTGATTGACTGACTTATCGATCGATTGACTTACTGATTGACTGATTGATTTGCTTGGGACTTACTATTATCTCAGTTCATTGCGTTTGAAATCATCATGGAAATAACGTAAGCAATAACAATAACAGTGTCATAACAAATCAACCTCATCCTGTTTTTTAAGGAAAGGAAAACATCTTACCGTGTCATCGGCTAACGTGTTATCCTCCTCGTTTTCCCCATGTTCCGACTCTGATCTGATTGTAGAGGAAAAGCTGTCGAAATCGGCATCCTCATAGTTTTGCTCCTGCAAACTTTCATGTCCTAGGTGGGAATGATCTTCTCTCTCCTTTTTCTCAGGAGACGAATGAGCCCCATCTTCCTCCAGACGCCTCTTACTCGCCTCCTTCAACCGCCTCGTGTAGATATTAATAATACTGTACTTGTCCCCTTTCTTCTTTTCTTGCCCCTGTGGGGCTAGGTCCTTCAGCAAGCTTTTCTCGTTCACCTTTCTCTGCTGTCCTTGAAGACTTTTGAACTGGAAAAGATAAAGACTAGCTAAATTAACTACTGTTGCAGCCATGATTTCAATTTCTGGTGAACTAATGATGGGTAATTGTTTGCTATTCCAGAATTTACGTTTACAGCACACAGAGAAACTTTCACAAGAGAAAATATCAAAGATGTTATCTATGGAAAGAAGCATTAGAGTGCATTTTACGAAAACAGCTGCCAGAAAAACAAATAAAGCGAAACAAACAAAACAATATTCAGACAAATTACAGCATTATCACATGACAGGCCCAAAAAACAAGATATTTGGATAAGAAACACGAGTTGTAGGGGAATGAATGAACGCGAGTCAAAGAATTGCCGTTAGTGTTCCAACAATTTTGGCAGGCATTGTAATATAAACAACAAGCGCTCTTTCCAACTGATTAAACAAATATTAATAATCACAAAGCCACCTTTGGTCTTTGCTCCTTCGCGGCCGATGGTCTTTTCGCTTCCCTTACCAAAGACATTGTGCTTGTCCTATCAGAGAAAGCAGAATTATCGTCCGCAACTTCTGGTATTGAGCTAGCCTCGAATGCAGAGCTGTAACTTCCAATCGAGGATGGTTCCGCTCTAGCTGCAAGCTGCTGTCGATAGAGATTGTTTTCGTCGGTTCGCTCCTTCGCCTCGCGTATCGTCGCTGCTAGCGTCCTCCCGGTTGGCAATTTCCAGTTTAGGCCCTGTCTGAGGCTGTGGCCTCTGAAAGCAGCCTGGATCTTCGTTGCAGCTTGCTCCTTTTCCAACTGAAAAACGGTATTGAAAAGACTTGATGATAAAATGCAAATACATTTGAAAACCCGGTATAAGTGGGGATTTACTTCAGGAACTGAAAAATTCAAGTATATAAATTCAAAATTCAAAATACAAATTCAAGCCGCCTTTCATTTTCTGACGAAGAAAGAGCTTGCTCTAGCCATGTAAATCTACCACGGGTTTATGAATAACAGTAAGCAAAAAAAAATTAAACTTTATAGACTTGAAATAACGAATATAGGCATTCAGGGCACTGTTACATTACTAATCAATGAGGCAACTCTCGATCAATTGGACCTATCTTCTTGTACTAAACGAGACAGTTGGGAATGTTAGTTGCGCTGAGCAGAGGGTAGAGAACTTACCAATTCCTCGTTTGTTCTGGCTTGTTCATGAATACTTGCAGTACCTTGGATAATGGTTAGAGAAAAATTCATTACAGATCTCGCAAACAGGGAAGCATAGAATAACATGTTAGGAAATATGAATAGGTTCCCAAATCTTCTTTTGCAGTTTGATAATAGAGGAAAAGTCAAACTCGACACTTCAGCCTGAACCGAAACCACAAAACTCGCTAATAGTCACACAAACATCATTCGGGGCGTTAACTAAAAGCCTCTTTTCACACACGTGTAGCAGATAATTAAGTGTTAAGGAAAAAAAAAATTATCCTTAAACTACAGCACATCTACTGCGTTTCATAGAAGAATTTATTGGTGGATTCAGCGGAGTTTTGTCAACCGACCAGATATTTGTGAAACAAGTTTTAATGCAAACGCTGATGCTATCTCATACCTGGTAGAACACCCCGGAATTCACTAACACGGCTAAAGCTGGATAATGGTACAGGTGACACAGCCGGGGGCCTTTCTCTGCTAGCAAAAGCCCGAATGCCTGCCAGCCTGCTAGCCTCTGCTGCTAGCCTCTCTCTCAGGGAGGTTGCTGTTGCACTGATGGCGGCAATTCGATCTGCTTTCGACATTCTACCAACATCTGATGAAACAACTGCAACAACACAACATTTCTGGATTAGACAAGAACTAAAAACCACTGGTGGATACATGTTTCCTTTATCGTTCGAGGCTGGGGAGGGGTGCACTCCTTCTGTCCCATTAGCAATGATCACTGAGTGAACATTGGCTTTACGTCTGTCTACCACCTAATTTGGCAAGAAATTCTACCTGGGTATCTTTGGAGAGAGGGTGATATCTTATCTTTAGTTAGAAAAATTAAATAGAGTTCAAGGGATGAAAGAGCAGAGTACGGTAGAGTGAGTAGCAATAACAATTAGACAAAGGAAAAATGTAAGTAGAGCTGGCCCCTACGCGACTACCTTGACGTTTGATCCTAATTGTGACCTATTTTGAGGTGTTCAATGTAGCTTTACAATGTTCCTGAAGTGATGAGAGTTTGATTTGCAAATGTTCTTAAAATTCTACTAATAGGCGTAAGCCGTTACAATGAGTCCTACTTAGAGTACTTCTATAGCTTTAATAGCAGAAAATATATGCAGAGTTGAAGTTCAGAAGCAACATTAAAGATACCTTTGGTCGCAATTGGCGGCCTCGCAGCGGCAGGCCTGTTGGACTTGTACTTTTCGAGTAGGTCCCGGACCTCTTCTTCGACCGAGCGGAATGGCGCGGCTTTTGATTTTTCGTCTACAAAAACAAAGCAGCCATTCATACCCAAACGAAACAATGAGTTTTTAGTGAATAAATTAATAAATCTCAAGACCTTTGCCTAAATGCAAAGCAATAAGCTGGGCCTCTCATCTCGTGTGCCTACCTTCAACCTTCGATTCGATAGGCGAGCCGGTTCCTAGCTTTTTCATTGTGACGCTGATTCCAAACATGTCGCCCTCAATCTTGTCGAACTCGAGCGAATCCTTGAAACGCTCCTCGATTTCATCCGCGATGCTGTCATCGAGCCCATCGCTAGCAGCGTCTCGTTTTGAGCTTTCGCCGATTGGAGGAGAGGTTGGCGGCACAGTGACGTCATCGTCTGCGGGTCCAGTAATAGTTTCTATAAAAAAGGGAATGATTAAAGAAGAATTCCAGTCATTGAATATATCGACTGAAATTGGAGTCCCAGAACAATTTTTTAATGAAGCTTTCTGTTTTTGTCGTATAATTTCTAATCAAGTTGACAGGCGGTAATCAAGAAAATAGTCAACGTACCGTTCAAAATGGCTGCATCTCCATCGCGCAGCTGTCTCATTGCCGTTTCTGCATCCAATCTACCCTGCAGACAATGGATGACACACAAAGGTTAGCCCTGGTTGTAACAGAGGTCGAATAACAGCGGAAATGCGAATATTCTAATGTAACACTTTAAAAACTCATTCAACTTGACCCAGATTGATTCAATGGCATTTAAAAAAGAACGGGGGCCAACAGTGTCAAATTTAATCGACACAAAATTCACGTATGTTTCATATGTTTCAAAGCCGCCCAGTACAATTGTTGTCATTTCTTGAAATTCTAGAAATACATTTGCATCTTATAAGCTAATAATAAAAATAATCTTCAAAAGTCTTCTTGTTACTTGAAATCAAAGAAATCTTAAAGAATTGGAAAAAATGAAATTTGTTAGCATTTATTTAGTTTTCAGTACACAACGCATCTTAGCTAAATTTCCTACAATAATTTATGTAGCCTGCACGATTCAAATGAAAACTAAAACTGTTTCAGCACACAAGCCTCAATATTTATATCATGTTGTGCTCTTGAGGCCTGGGTTCCATATTCTAACAACAAGAGACAATTGTGCACTGGTTAAAGTGAACACATACCTGGTTCGACTTGGGCCTGTCTTCACCTTTGCCTGGTTTTGTAAACGTGGATCCCATCAACTTGCTACTCCGCACCGAAATACTTGCACGTAGATTCGTTTTCTGCTTCATGTAGAGTTCCTACCAAACATTTCACAACAAAAATAAACAACGAAATGAAGCATTACTTCTTCAAGCAAAGAAGTGGAAGGGAAAATTGGTTGTTCCCTACATCAGGACAATCTATAGATTGTTTCCTGCAATAGATTGTTATCCATGGTGAATAGAGATCCAAAGACAAAGATTTGGGTCGTCCAGAAAATAATATAGATAACTTATAACGGAAGTATTAACCTTGAGCAAAACTGTGATATGAAAGGAAGAGTATGAGATTATTATCTAGAAGTATTTTCTTTAAAGAGGCATGAACTATGGCATGATGGTATTTTCTTATAACACAAGCATGAACCATACCTTGAGCTTCTGTTCCTGCTCCAATTTCAGCTGCTGCTGTCGTCTCTTCTCTTGCATCTTTTTCTTCTTGCGTTCGGCTAGCTGCCTTGCCATGTAACTCTAAATTCGAAAGTCGACAAATACAGTTACCGTGTTGACCAACTGCCATTATAGCAAGCCGCCAAATTATAATGCACGATCAAAGCATTTGGATAAACTTTCAACTAGAAAGCGAGATGGGAAAGAAGATGGCAGGGAACGTTCTACGTCTACAAGCAATGAGCCATAAGTTCGACCAAGATGGTTTTGTGGCAAAAAACGAGTGCGAAAACATGTGACAAAACAGACTGATACTACTTAATGCCAATGTGTTGAACATTATCAATGTGGAAATGTTGGGGATGAAATTGTTTAACAGCGCAAGTGACACTCGCTCAAAACCGAATTCTCCATAGTTAAGTACAAAGTCACATCAAGTCACCTGAACTTCTTCTTGGTCATAGTGGCGCACTTTGGGCTTGCTCGACTTATCTTCTTCTGCAAATAACAAAACACAATGTTGACATAAGCAATGATTTCATTAAAATATCAGCAACTACAATGCTTAGTGCTTCTTCAAAAACTATTAAGTAGCTAGAACGAATCCCAAGTAAACATCACAGATCTTTAAACTAAAACGCGAAAATGAGCACCTTTTTTCTGCCCAAACTGTTGGGCCTTTCTTTTGATTCTTCTTCTTGCTGTTGGGCTTCTTTTGCTTTGCAAATCTTTCACTGGGATGTACTCTTCTTTACCAAATTGGTCATTTTCATCAGCTTGGATAAAAGGCGTATGACATAAAATATTTGTTGGCAAATGAAAGAAATCATACCGTCGGTTTAGTACAGAAATCATTCCTTCAAAGTTGAATCTAACATGTCTAATTGTTAATATTTATGTTTTATCCTAATTCACTCTGTCCCGACTGTAAAAGTCTCCAGTAACGTCATTATGGGATAAGACTTTTTATTATTTGCCACCAATTGTGTGTGTATTGAGTGAATTGCTTTGCAAGCTTGTCTTCTACGCAAAGATTCATTAAGGAACATGAACATCATTATCTAACAACTGATAAAGACAATTATACAGATTTTGTGCAGTGTCTTGCAATCAGGTACAAAAAAAGAAGACCCGAAAAAAATTCTCTCTAGCGTCGACTTTTAAAAATATAACATTCCAATTTGGCACGGTTAAGGCGAATCAAATGATCTCACACATCACTCTTGATGGTGTACTCAAAGGGTGAGAAGGAGGTGTTGGGATGGTATAGAGACATAGCCAAGTACCCGATCACTTGAAAAAGTACAGAGCCTAGGTCATTGGAAGCTGAATTTTTAGAAGACATATTTAAATCTCCTGAATTGTGATGTAATCACGAAACAGGCTTGTAAAGATACAAAGTCTTGCATGTTTCTTCTCTTTTTTCTCTCATATATATTCTTCCATATAAATTTTTGAGTACATTAACGTATAAATGAGCAAGAAATGAAAAGCATAAATATTGTTTTGTTACCTGATGAGTCTGTCTGTAGATCAGCAAGCATGCTTTTGGCTTCTTCTGGGAGGTCATCATTTTGCCTAAGATCTTCACTAATTTTCTTCAAATCTTCTTCCTTGCTACTTACGCCATCCTTAGGTTCAGTGTTGTCCTCACGTGACACTGTGTCTCTTTCTGTTGATTTTCCTGATTTTGAATCGGCTTGAGTATCTTCAGAACGGGAAGAATCTAAAGAAGAAAAGGACAGATCATCAAAGTCTCTCGCACTTTTCCGAAAAATCATCTGAAGATGTCCGGTGATGTCCGAATAAAAGGAAAAAGAAGATGAAAAATGACGATGCATCAGAGTCTAATGGGCTGTGTAAGTCAAACAAGAAATAACGATATACCAAATACAGCAACCTTGACATTATGAATAGATTTAGAAGAAATTCTTTCGGTTTCAAAAGCGCACACTCCATTCCCATGCTGATTTAACCTATACAGCCAGAGGTCCACCAATTTCATCTTCACTTTTGAACTTTGATGATCATGCAACAACCTTGGGTCATGTTCTACGCTAGATTGATTTTTATATGCAAAGAATGCTTTAAAAACGATGCAAGAAACAAAGCTAAACTTTTCAAAGGCTTTCACCGCCTATAGCAGTCTATGCAGTGCCAAGAAAAATAATAGAACGGCCATTGCTGACGATAACAATCAAACTCAATCAGCACGCACCTGTTCTGCTGTCCCCAGACTTTCCCCTTGACTGGGAGACGGATTCCTTTGTATGGTCATCTTGGTCACTTGACCCATCGTCACTTGGGGGTTGAGCATGCCCACCCCTCTTCCGCCTGTTCGATTCGGCATCCCCCAAATCACTGCCTCTACCTTTCGCCTGGGCATCTCCGCCTTTCTCCTTGCCGGCCTCGGCAGCTTTAGAGTCCTTCAAGGCCTGCATGACCTTCTTCACCGCCTCCTGACCAACACGCCAGGACGTGGTCGTGATGGAGGGCACTGGCTTCTGAAGGGCGACTATCCTTTGCATCTTACCTACACAAGAGTCGGCGTGAAAACCAGCGTGTCTCCTCTTTTTAAGCATATGTTTATCAACAACTATTAATGTATACAAGAAAATATGGGGAAGCAAGGACACCCACATTCGGATAAGAGTCGATGAAAAAGGTTGCAGAAACTCGTGAAAAGAACGATGGGGTTTGCTGGTTACCGCAAATCATTCAAGCACAATTTAGCGAAAAGTGAAACATTGAACAACTAAAAACATTGATAAAAAAAGGACATACCAGGAGATCTCTTAAGATCTTTCTTGGCACCTCTACCCCTGTCACGGTTCTGTGGTTTCGAAGCTGGCTTTCCCCTTGGTGGATCCTGACCAATTCTTTGTTTCCTTTCCTTGTGAGAAGCCAACCTTCTACTTTGTACCTCAGCTGTTGCCCGATTTTGTGTTGCATCTTCCTTAGCTTTTGGCAGATTGAATCCTTTGAAAAGACATTTATAAGTTTTAAGAAGCTACAAATGCTGGCCTAGAAACGGGAAGAGCAGCGAACTTGACAACTTAAATTACTGCAGAAGAGGAGAGAACTCGTACCAAACCAGAAAGGGCCGAATGGAACTTTCATTGCAATGGGAACTTGACAACTTAAATTACTGCAGAAGAGGAAAGAACTCGTACCAAACCAGAAAGGGCCGAATGGAACTTTCATTGCAATGGGAACTTGACAACTTAAATTACTGCAGAAGAGGAGAGAACTCGTACCAAACCAGAAAGGGCCGAATGGAACTTTCATTGCAATGGGAACTTGACAACTTAAATTACTGCAGAAGAGGAGAGAACTCGTACCAAACCAGAAAGGGCCGAATGGAACTTTCATTGCAATGGGAACTTGACAACTTAAATTACTGCAGAAGAGGAGAGAACTCGTACCAAACCAGAAAGGGCCGAATGGAACTTTCATTGCAATGGGAACTTGACAACTTAAATTACTGCAGAAGAGGAGAGAACTCGTACCAAACCAGAAAGGGCCGAATGGAACTTTCATTGCAATGGGAACTTGACAACTTAAATTACTGCAGAAGAGGAGAGAACTCGTACCAAACCAGAAAGGGCCGAATGGAACTTTCATTGCAAAGGGAACTTGACAACTTAAATTACTGCAGAAGAGGAGAGAACTCGTACCAAACCAGAAAGGGCCGAATGGAACTTTCATTGCAATGGGAACTTGACAACTTAAATTACTGCAGAAGAGGAGAGAACTCGTACCAAACCAGAAAGGGCCGAATGGAACTTTCATTGCAAAGGGAACTTGACAACTTAAATTACTGCAGAAGAGGAGAGAACTCGTACCAAACCAGAAAGGGCCGAATGGAACTTTCATTGCAATGGGAACTTGACAACTTAAATTACTGCAGAAGAGGAGAGAACTTGTACCAAACCAGAAAGGGCCGAATGGAACTTTCATTGCAAAGGGAACTTGACAACTTAAATTACTGCAGAAGAGGAGAGAACTCGTACCAAACCAGAAAGTGCCAAATGGAACTTTCATTGTAATGGTAGTGTAGTAAAGAACCTAATTCCTAGCCTTTTTTGGTCAACTTTGCAAAAGAAACAGGCTCTCACGGCAACACAGCTGTTGCTGGAACTGGAAAATTATCAAAATGCATTTATTCAACAAATTCTTGTCAAAGCAATGTAAAACTACTCAATGAAATCATCAAAAGCCTAACCTCTATACGCTGGGGCAGTGGATGAAGATGCTGTTTTGCGTTTCATGGGTTCCTTTGGCTTCAAATCCATTGCTATGACTGGATCGTCTTCAGAGTGCCTCAGCTTTGAGGGAAAGGCTGAAATTTATGAACAAAAATCAGTTAAATCTCATTTAATAACTTCATCATTATTTATGTACAATGAAGAATGAAGCTCCTCAAGATTTTGATATCAAGTTTGTATCAAAACTCTATTTGCTAAAAGAAACAGAGAACTGTGAAATTAAAGTTATTCAAGTATAAAGGACATATGTCTAAAGAAACAAAAATTCCTTCTAGATCTAGACTTGCCAAATTTTCTTTTTGCTGCTTTATCTTATCCTGTATTTTCTTCAATGCACCTTAAAAACAAAAACCCTTTGCTTTAGCTTTCTAAGTATTTACAATCATTATGATCGCCACACCACACAAAATATTACTGTAACCATAGGAATTGCAAAACCATGAATAAAAAGACATAAACTCTAAAAATAGTTATCAGATTAAATAAAATTGGTATGCTCCTCAAAAAATTTTGTGGGATACAGACAAAAAAATTTACATTCATAAAGAGAATAAGCTTTATTGTAACTTGAAAAATGAGACTATAGTGATGTAACTAAAATTTAAACTTCAAAACTTACTTTGATATGTTTAAGGAGTAAAGTTGGCAAAAAATGACATCTAAATCCAGTGTACTAGATAACAAAAATAGCTACCATCTCTCACTGTTAGAAGGGATTTGTATGAAAAGGCATTCACTTACCACTGTCCTTTATATTCCCCAAAAGAGACTTTCTGCTGCTACTAGATGTGTCAAGACGTGGAACTTTTGGGGTAATTGGCCTGTCATTGACCAAAACATCTTCAGGTTCATAATCAAAGTCATCTTGGATGTTATCCTGAGCTTTGACACCATAATGGTGCTCAAACAATGGGTTTCTTTTAGGCATTAACCTGGCTGTTTCTTGGGCATTCAATCCTGCAATTAGAACAAACAGCATCATATCTTAATTTAAAGTGGCACTTTCTTTGGGTTCTAGATACATATGGACAAGTCTACCAAAAGATAAAAACTCTGTACTCACTGGAAGCATCAAATGTTTGGATAATGTCTTGGCCATCAGAGTCCTAAAAATAACAGGTTAAAAAAACAACTATGAGACTTGTTGTCTGCACATTTTACTGCATTTGTATCAAATGTTGGGATTATTTGCTCAGGGAAAAACTTTAGGGTTTATAAAGTATATAGTTGAATGTCATTGTTTTGTTTTCTGTAAAAAACATAGAACAATAAACAAGGAAAAACATCTAAACCCAGAACACATATTCAAACAACTAATTCTTCTCAAAACAATCTCAAAAAATCACATCTTCATATTGACTATTGTTAGTTAAAATACTAAGCTGCAGGGTTCAAAAATTATTTTTGTAAATCTCCTTCTTTGGAGTTGCAATGGCTCAATTTATGTTTGTTTACATCCTTTCTATACACTCTGTCTTTCCTTTCTCTTTCATTTTAACACAGCACACAACACATATCCTTTTAGCAATTTAAGAAAAAAATTCTATGTAGATTAGAAGACATACCTCATATTCATAATCATCTTCAGGCTCCTTATATTTGACCTTAGGGTTTGGATCAATCACAACTCTACCTTTCTTTGATTTGCTGTACTTCCTTACAAACCCTTTCCTTACTGGGCCAGGTAAACTATCTGAGTTTTGGAACTTTCTCAGGGTGTCAACATGTCCAGCAGTTCTGATTTTCCGATCAACATCATCAAGCTTAAAAAATAGTTTGCAAAAATTAGAATCTTAAGTCTGCCTAAATATATACATTTGTACAGTATGCTGTTCATTTAATAGACAACATCATATCATTAAACAAAAGTTATTGACCAGAAGGACTTTTACAATAGCATTAGCATTGTAATAGGGTCGTATTTCGCTGGGAACAGCAAAGAAAGGAAGCAATGTTTAGCTCCCAGCAGTCCAAAAAAACTAGGAAATATTCATCAATTTAGTTCTTTGGCATACCATTGATAGACAACTGAGATGGGATCTGATGATAATTATATCCTGATAGCATGCCTGCAAACTTAGCATGCCAACGTAACCTTGAACAAGTCATTCAAGCTAAAATCGTCTAAATATTATATATCAGGGCAATGGTACACTACTTTGCTAATTTACTTTCAGCAACTTACATTTTCCTTAGTGGAAGCAATGTTACTCCAGACATTTTCTATTGCTAGAATACAAATAAATATTTTAGTCACCATGGTGAGAGGAATCACAATACAAAAAATAGCATTCCACCCTGAATCTTTCTGATAATTGCATCAAATTTGCAAACTTTCAAAAAATATGCATTGCTTGTAATAAAATTAAACTGTATCATCGATGAACTATTTATATTATATGTCTTTCTATATATCTGTAGTCGCCTGATCCTTTATCTTACTAACATTTAAAATCGTGTTAACCATAAAATGCCAAGTTTCATAAAAAGCAAACTAACATCAAACAGACTTTGTGTATAAAATAGTATAAAGACCTAATAAAATGCTCGTTTTAATTTTTCCTGAAAGTAGATTACAGGGAGTATTGATTCGAATTGGTTAGGATCCCCCTATCAATTATTTAATTCATTTGCACTTTAACCTACCTATCAATGAGCAATATGATAAAAAATCATAAACAATTGACAAAAAAAAAATTTTTGCGAGAATCCGAAAAATTCTCACCTGATAGGGAAGTCTTGTATTCAGGTGAAACCTTTCTCGATGTTGTAGATCGAGATTGGAAATTAACCGCCATCGGAAAACCAGCAAGGGCCTACCAAAAGCACCTTTCAAATCACAATATCAATAGAGCTTTTTGACAGACTTGAAACAGGAATATTTTTTTTGAAAGCAAAAGTCCATTGGAATCGACAGCTTCGATATGACTCTGAGCAATCGGAGCAGCCTTCGAAAGCAGCCTACATCTTCTACCATCTTTGTTTGTTGCCACTTGCGCCAGCCTCGCTGAGTCAAGGAACACCACAAGATGTCATGCCACTTAGGGATTTCAAGCAGGAAAGAAATTCATTTACCAAATCTGAGACAGTAGTTGTAAAATATTTGATAAAGTAAGTGTCTCTATAACTTGGATCCTTTTGTAATGCAGTACTTGCTGCTATATTTCATAAATTTCCAGACCGCTTTTTCTAAACTGGAGCTGGAGACATATGACATTTGAGTAGTGCTTTTTAAATGCATTGTGGGAGTGATGCGTTTTCCCGCTCCTAACGGCTGTGTCTGGAGTTTTGTGATATTTTCACATTGTCCGACAGTTTTAGGGCCTCAGATGAGACCAAAACAGTGCGATTGGGTCAAACTTTGATGCAGAGGAGATGTAAAATAATTTAAAAGAAAACTTTAATTAAATTTCAAAAAGCATGATTTAGAAAATACTTGGCGCCATTCTCGGCCCCCCGTCGTCCTAGGCCCTGGAACTACAATATCGACATGTATAACGCACAACATCGACACTGTCAAGGAGCCAAATGCTATAATAGTTGAATCATTCAGAAAAATTTTAAGTATTTCTTCTTGAGGTTATTTATTCTAAATTTTAAAGAGAATGCTTGTAGAGAACAAACGGGCATCTTTGTCGGAAAAAAAGGTTTTACCACATAGGTAAATTACCTAAGGTAATAAGAGAAAACATGGTAGTATTAAAGACGAAGGGCTTTTTATGATGGTAGTTTATCTCCAAACACTGGCATTTATCGACGTGGAAACGATCATTTTGGATTTCAGTCAGTTCTGTTACGTCACTGCAATGTCTGGCTGCTTCGATGATTACCTCGTTTTGAATAGAACTGACTGAGGCTAAATCAAAATTGACAATCGTTCTCATGCTTGCAAGTAGTGCGTTGTTTTTATAAATCAGCATATTGACTACGTTATTTAGTAGCAGTAATGGATGTCGAAGAAGCAATCAACGGCTTAGGCAAGGTAGGTTTGAACTTGAATTTTTTGGATAAGCATTTGTTTCTTGTAACAAGTAAGCGAATCTCACCGGCAATGTCCTTTTTATATATTAGCTATTCGTACACTCATCCAAGAGCATCTAACATTTTCCTTCGATCACCAGCCTTAAATGATCTTTTTGCTATCAAGTTTTAAAATGTATTGAAATTCCGTTGTATTCAAATCAAGAGTCGGATTTTGGGATTTTTACCTAAACTGTTTCTGACGATCGCGGACGATAAAGTTTTATATTTCTTTGTGTATCGTGAAATGCCACTTCAAGGTATGTGATCTCTTTAAGGAACCATTTATAGATCCTTTATATTAAGAGAATATCAATTCTGGCGTCTCGCTGGCTTGAGCCGCACTCTCGTGTCAATGTAAAACATCAGAAGCCAGCTTTTTTCTCGTTTAACTTCCTGTTTTTGTTATTAAATGTTACTGCATCTCCTCTACCAAAATAACGGAGCAGTCCTTAACGAATATTTGAATTTTCATGATTTCAAAGAGCTTCGATTTTGACATGACAATGCTTCTTTATTTTTAGAATGCCAAAGAAGAAACATTACAAAATGTTGCTGACACCAAAAAGAAGAAAAAATTCAAAGCTCCAAGATATTGGTCTGATGACAAAAATCCAACAAGTTCAGCAGAGAATGGAGGAAGTAAAAAAGAAAAGGAAGAAGTAGAGGAATTTGTTATTGATCCAGAAGTTTTAGAGAAATATACTCGTGGAAAAGGACTTAATGTGAAGGTGATTGTTTTCATATTGATTCACTTTTACAGAATAGACTTGTCTATTATGTTAAATGTGATAATTTCTAAAAAGATGCAAATACTTAATTTCTTAAACAAGATGTTTCAAGAAATTGTTGTGCTTAATAAATTTAGTCATTTTTAAGTATTAAGCTGCATTAGAATGTATCAATGTCCTGTTTTGAGTTGGTGTACTTTTGCTTTGATTTGTTTGTGTTCTTTTTGAGCATCATAATTTGCTCTATATAAAACCACCATTATTTCAAAGGCTCACTTGGGCCCTACCTCCAAATCTTTTCAAGATAATACCATAAAAACTTCTTATGAGAAAACATCACCTAGAAAAATGGCAAATTTCAGGATTAATCTCAACTCTCTATACTGTCCTCAAGGCAGTTTATTTTAAGCACTTCAAAATAAAATTCCAAGCTAGTGATGACTTAATGTATGACTAAGTCTAACTTGTTGGTTGAAGGATGTGACCAACAAAAAGCTACAAAGCAAGCTTAAAAGAACAGAAGACAATTTTTCTAATGCTTCAAGACAAGCTGCACGGGCAGAGCTTCTGTTGGCAGAGGAATCTGGGTATGCGTAGCTTGAATTGTATCAAAATTATCTGCAGTATCATTATAAGCTATCAGTATTTCATATTTACCAAAATACTTTCACAATGTTAATTTATGTTTACTGCTATTTTACAAATTTAAGTGCTGTTTTTGAGGTATGTATAGCAACCCTCAAACTGCACCTATCTCTTATGACTAAAGGTAACCCAGAATATTCATTATCTGGTTAATATCTACTGTGGTGCTCTATAGCTGCAATCCTCTTGGGTACCCCATATTTGTATTTGTTTCTACCTAGCTTCCTAAGGTAGTTTTAAGGACACTGAGAAGATTAAGCTTATTGAGAAGTGTCCTGGTCCTTCCTCTCGATGTTACCACACCACGGATTCATTATGCCTGGAATTACAGAAAGCTAGTCAGCGTCTCTAATCTCTAACCCTCGTACCCCATATTATAGTACACATAACATTGCATGGTTCATTTTTTTTGCAGTTTAGCAATAGGTGCTAATTTATTCAGTTTGGGTCATATGATTTTCTTTCCTTTTTGATAGTTTTCTAGAAGCAGATGAAATGGAAAGAACATACAAGTTCAGTCAAAAAGAGTTATCTAAATCAACAGATATTACAAGTGCTGCAAAGGTGATTTCAATTTGTCATTTTATTTTTGTCTGTTTTCTTAGTTTCTTTTAACTTTAAAAGCTCTGCCTTTGGAAAGGTATTCTCTTTCTTGATTCAACTTTTCTCACATTTTAAAAAATATTACTTTTCAGTTCTTTGAGTTGAAGCTGGATAAGTTTGGTCCATACAAAATTAATTACACCAGAAATGGAAGGTAAATGATTTCAATTGTAATCCATGTTGTTTAATGAAAACAAAAAAATAAAGTAATTGATACTTGGAGCCCATTATAGTGCAGACAAGAGATAAGTGGATTTTCATCACTTTTGAAATTTAGGATTCAAAACTACTACCTTAAACAGTACTTCTGCAAACTTCAATTAACTATGCTTTCAGCTAATTTTTTATCTTTTTCATAATTTTATATAGGTTTCTCTTGATTGGAGGCCAAAAAGGTCACCTTGCCAATATAGACTGGAATTCTAAAAGACTTGGATGTGAGTTTCATGTCCAAGAAACTATCAGGGACATAAAGTAAGTTTCTAATGCTACATTGAAAGATCTCGGTTGTTTTTGCAAATGAAGGTTTTTTTGCGAAAGGAGCTATTGAGTAAGAAGAAAATTGCCTATTTTATGTATTGATTCCTCTGCTGATTGCCATCCTGGAACACATTTTCATATAGAGCCCCAAGGAGGTGCTTTTCCTTACATAGCTTTTGAGACAGTGCAATTGTTGTTCACCAAAGCAGCACTTTATGTCTAACAGAGTTTAGTGGAAAGTTTATCAATATATTTCTATGTTAAGATTTTTGTGTTACCTAATTTTTCTAAGCATTATATACATTCTTAATTTCATTACCATTTGTAGTTTCTTCTGTTTTGATCCAGAGATGAATTACCTACATTTCTAGATGGCTGCATCAAGAGACAATGTTTGCCGTTGCACAAAAAAGGAATGTTTACATTTATGATAACACAGGATTGGAAATACATTGTTTAAAGAAACACGCAAATGTCAATAGGATGGAATTTTTACCATATCATTTTTTGCTTGCAACAGTGGTGAGCAGAAGCTTTTTAATGAATGAAAATTTCTTTGTCAGCCCCTGAAATAGAATATATACTTTGAGTTAGTCCAGGCATTTTAAGACTGCTAAGAATATATAAACTAATCTGTAGATTAAATTTATTTTTCTAAGGAGTTATGAAATGTCATAGCTATCAGCCACTGTATAACGAGGAATCATTGGTAAGTGAATGTTGCAACACACATGTTGGAAAGTATTTTGTTCTTTCCAATTAGGGCAACAGTGGTTTCTTGAAGTACCAAGATACATCAACAGGCAAGATGGTTTCAGAACACTCGACAAAGCTTGGCAGATGTGACTGCATGTCGCACAATCCATACAATGCTATCATAAATCTTGGTCACGCTAATGGTGAGTTGCTCCGAAATAACTGTGTATCTTTAGTCAGTCTTCAGTCAGATAACTGTGTATCTTGCTAAGGCCCTTAAAGCAGTAGGGCCATTTTGCCTAAATAACCAGCATCTTTCAAGTAGCAGCGCGAGAAACTCCTCTATCACGAGGGTTACGAAAGGATTGAAAATAGCGCCATTTTAGACTTAGGTACTTTCTTTAGATGTGAGTATTGCTTACCTTTAAGGGGACACGTTCCACTTCCGTCGTCAAGAAATGCATCCTTGCAAACACAGCGCGAAAAACCGCACTCATAAATGTCCCTGTTGCATTGATGACGTTCAGTGTAGTTGACAACCACTTCCAAACTGCAAGGAATAGATTCAGCTTTTATACGACAGTCAAAGCAACGGCCTTAGCTACAACGACTTTTGCCCAGCTACTGCCAAAAAGCAATCATTGGTCGTGGCATGTCTGTGAACAGTGAATATTCATTAATATTGTTGTAGGAGTAGGCCTGTTGAATTTGGCCACATTTGTTCTTTCAGGTACAGTCACAATGTGGAGTCCATCTGTCAGGGAACCGTTAGTGAAAATGTTAACACACAGAGGACCGGTGATCTCAATGGCTGTTGATAAAAATGGCCTGTATGTATTGCATGCCAATGCTTTTACTGTTGTTATGTTATCGCCTTTGATTCTTGCCTTTCCTCTTCAATCTTATTATAGGCTGGCACCAGTATAAAGTTGAAAAGCTAAATGTCTCGAATAGGGATATCTGATGGAAAATGTATTGATCTGAAATCGTTTCTAGAATAACTCTGCTATTATGCTTGAATAACGTATATTTTCTATAACGCTCCTGATTAGTTCTCGTTTTACCAATCAATATCATCTGGGGTCTATTAATGGCGAATCAGGTCTTTCCTTGTCCATTTATTGCAATGTGTTGCTAGACGTTGTCAATTTGACTCCGACCAAGGGAAGGATGGACATTCTCGTGCTCCATTGTTTTGTCAATTTTTCTGGCCGCTTCTAAGCATAGCTTGCTATCTTCTTCTTAATAAACTGAGGTACAGATACATTCGTAAAAGATCCCAGAAAGAAAAGAGTTATTGGTATAAGAATACATAAGGGTCCTAGTAACTGTATAAACTTTGCTTCAGGGACCACGAAGAGTGTAGGAAGCTGGCCTCACAAACATGGCGATTTTGTGGACTGTAGGGTCTGAGTTGTTATAGTTTTGAGATTTTCCACTTTAAGATTATTAACACGCTCTTTTCTGTGCATCAGCTATATGGCCACCTCTGGAATGGATGGTTTGTTGAAGATCTGGGACATCAGGTCTTACAAGCCACTGCATGCGCATCGGCTGTACCGGGCTGCACAGAGTTTGTCAATCAGTCAAAAGGGACAACTGGCCGTCGGGTTTGGACCGCATGTCTACGTAAGCTTGATTGAATGCCCAAATAGTGTGATGGAATGTGTTGTAGCAAGCTGAATGGTTGTAATGTCTTGTTCGCACCTCGCCATAAGCTCTAAGTATATGTATCTATGTGCTAGGCAGATTATACGTCGCATGGCGTAGCATGACTTTGTTACGATTGGTAATGAACGTAAGGCGGAATAGAGGTCTGTGGACGGCCGCCTCTCGTTTATAAGGCTATGCAATCTTTGGTGTATATAGATGTTGTTGTTGTTGTAAAACGAGGAGTATCGATGACGTAAAACAGCCTGGTTTTGGTAGTAGAAGGGCAAATCTTAGAATATAGTATTTTGCTATATTAAATATTACACGCCCGTTTATATTAATTCTACTAACATTAATTATAACAGCCTAACGGATTTTTTTCGTCAGAAACAGTTATAAGCTCAATCTTAATTGACTAAGTTTCTCAAGTTTTTAAAAAGGCAACCCCTTCTCAATGAAATTACCGTTGTTTATCCATTCGGACTGAAAAACCATGTAGATCGTTAAATCAACGAAAAACGTTATTCTTTCTAAAGGTTTACAAAAGCCCTTTTACGGAGCACAAGAAGCTGCCATATATGTCGCACCTCCTGCCATCTTCCGAGGTGGTGAGTCTCCAGTTCTGCCCTTTCGAAGACGTCCTAGGCGTAGGACACACGACCGGATTCTCAAGCTTGCTAATTCCCGGGTCCGGGGAAGCTAATTTCGATGCACTGGAAGCAAATCCGTACGAAACGAAAAAGCAGCGAAGGGAGCACGAAGTCAAGATGCTTCTTGAAAAGGTATCCCTAAAACATCCGAATAAATTCTCATTTCAAGTAAATAGAAATCGTGTTTAATTATACTAGTTTTACTGTAGTTTATTTGCATGAATTTTATTGTTTGATTTGTGCTTTTATTCAGATCCAACCGGAAATGATAACATTGAACCCACGTGATATTCTCCACATTGGCTCTGGCGGCGGAGGTGACAACGCTGCAGCCGAGGTACTTGAAACATGTATTTGAAATATGACATTTCGTCTGTCATTTTGTCTACTATTTGAAGTAAAGAGCCAGCAAATGAAAGTTAGCCTGGACCAATCTAACGTAAACTAAGATTATTGTTCTCTTATGCTTTAGGCTTCAAAGTTTTATTTCCTGAACTAAAATTCTCAAAAATGTTGAAAATTTGAAAATGCATACCTATCCTTCAAAGCCATCTTTCATTGCTTTTGCCGCTGATGTTTTTGGCGCAAGTCGGTTGAAATTTTGCCAGAAAGGGCAAAAGTCTGTGCCTTGTTTGATTATTACATTCTTCTTTGCTGCTGGTTTCTGTAGCTAAAATGTACAGAATAAAAGTTGGTGAATTTCTCCGCCTATTTGTCTGAAAGAGAATGATGTTAAGAAGGTGCTTTTAGTTAGTGCATCCTCCGTTATTTATCTCTGCAAGCAAGCAATGCTAGACAAAATTCAACACGAACGGCCACCATTACATTTGACAAGCAACCAAGTTAAGCTTCTTTCTGATACAGTTATCTCCGTCCACAGCAATCATTTGAGCCAAAATACAAAACTAAAGGGAAGGGGACGACAGTGAAAATGCACCAGCGAAAGAAAGGCGTGAAGGGAGAATCGAAAAGAGTAAGTTGTGCCATCACAAATGTGTTTCTTCTATAAACAGCAAAAGCCAGTGGCTAACTGCAGATACCGTTGTATTTTGAAGGAATTAGTCAAACTTGACTGAACTTCTTGTAGTTTGTACTGGGGTTTATTCATTAAACAAGATTGTTTGTTTCGATGCCATTCATCTGTTTCTTAAGCACCTGTTCTTGCACTATCTTTGTTACTGCAATGTTGTTATAATATCCTTCTATATTGTTTCCTCCTTTCTGATCCCTGCATGCAAACGCATTGGTTTGCTGATCAAATTCTCGTTAAGCCAATGCCAGCGATTATGGATAGCTTGATTTTCCAATTATGGATTTTCCATGGACGCTGATTAGTTGTAATAATAAGTTACAACAGAAATTACTTTAACGGCATCCAAATGTACAATTATATTGCAAACACTGGTAGCTCACTTGGCTTTTCTTACGTTCATTTGAGCCCTAAAGACAACTGAACTGATTAAAGATAATTTGTTTGGTACCATTACTCTTAGTCTTGGCGTGTTTTGCTTCACGTGTTGTTTGAAGAATACGAACTTCGCACCCTATTAACGTTAGCCGCCCTAACTTATGAGGACTTCTATCTCATTGAGCGTTGTGTTCTGCAAACAAGTTCGGCAATCAGTGCGTGTATTTGCCTTCGAAAGCCATCCACAATAATCGATTCTCCTTTAGCATATAGCGTTTAGCGCAGTCTTAGAAGACGTTTTGCGTGATTTTGAATCTTGCATTTTGGTTGATTTGGATTGCACAGGGGCAAGGTTGGGGAAAGATTCTTTCTACTCGGGAAGCTGATTTCCACAAGGGAAAAATTGTGGGACAGAACACACTAACACTATCTACTTGACTCTATCTTTAGCAAAGATTTACATTGAATTTTGATGAAAAGTCGCGTTCAGTAAAGCTAGGACGTCATGTAGGTTCATTGAATTACAACGGTATTTTCAGGCAGCTTCCATTTAGGAAACAGCCTCTTAAAGTAGTTAACAATGACAGAAAAGGAACACCTCTGTTGTCCATGGTGTTCAGAATCAGGGAACCAAAGCTTTGATGTCATGGAGACAAAGATCTCGAGCACTTGAGCTTTGCTATAGAATCCTCCTTTCACTTGGATCTACATCCTTGTGTCTTTAAAATCCAACGTACTGTATACAAACACCTAACAAGAGTAGAATCACCGGAGTCAAGAAATTTTCCCATCATTTTGCCATAAAAGCTCATTATGGCCTTAATCGCCAGGCCGTAAAAACCTGTTTATCTTGGCCATTGTCATCTACTTTATGCTGTTCTCCGTACCTTTATTGATGGTTTGGTCATAAGCCGCCATGTTTAGTGGGCGTTGAGATTGGATTCTTTCTAACAAACACTTGTTCGTAAGTCTAGAGATGAATCAAGCCGGTTGCAAAGTAACATCTAGCCTAGGCCTTAAATGTGAAGTACAATGTTGAATAGCTAGTTTGCTTTCTTGGAACACTAACAGAGACTTTCGAAGCCCGTAAATACCTTAGGATGATTCGACTCGAGTTGATGAGTGGCTGTGACTCTTGACCGTTACGAGTATTTGGTTATGATTACCGTTTTTAATCGTGCCTGTATTCTGTTTAAACAGGAGCAAATCAGACAGGAAGTGATGGACAAGAAACGAAAGGAGCGACAGAAGCAGATCGCGGAGAAACGAGAAGGGCAAGAAATTGCAGTTGAACCAAAATCGACTCTGGACAGGTTCAATCAAAAGAAATCCTGATGAGAACTTTGTTCAAGGCTTAATGTAATGATGATTTTAGTGATGAAAGGGTATATTTTACGGTGTTTATCTCTCTATGTACGTCCCTTCACTTATTGATTTTCAAAGAAAAATCTTGTCTTTTTAAGTCATGAGCCTCTAAGAATGTATTGAAATGAGACAATTGGCTTCTTAACTTGTTTGTCTTCTAAAAGGTCGAAGTATAAACTATGCAGAGTCATCATAACTAGAATGCACAATGCAATACCTAATGAGGTTTTTATCTACCAAGCTTGATGGCAACAGACCTTGGTTAAAAACAATCTTCAAATGCATTCTTATTTTATCGTTGTTTTTTAAGTTTATCTTTATAGTTATTTAGCTGTTTTAATATTTTCAAAGCCCCTTAGAAAACAAGTGTCGATTAAGAGACCGGCCTTTCTCGTGCAAAGACTATTTATCTAAAAGCCATTAACATTATTTGACCAGTATATAAATACACCTGACAAGGTTAGTTTTTTAGGTTTTATTTTCACCTTGACATCCAGCGTTCTTCTTTTGCTGATAACCTTATGAGAGATTTTAAATTATTGCCATTTGGTGTTATTGTTTCAATTAGATTTATTTTCGTTTGAAAATATTTTTCTTTAGCAACTTCGTCAATAGATTTCTAAGGAGCTCATGTTTAATTCACTCTTATTACTCATTTTTTATCGTTATTATAACTTTCTTCAGCTGCTCCCTTGTCTAAAGTTTACGAACTTTGTCATCTCTATTTCTACGGTTGCTAATAGCAAAAGTTTCAAGTTGTGTAGGCCTTTCAAGTTGTTGCTGATGTCCTCTAGAGAACTAGCATTCAGAGAAGAGTAAATAATTGTTTGGGATTTACACCTATAAAAATGCAGACAGAATATTTCAGAGGTTGACGGACTTCTGCAATAAACCACATATCCTTAAAGTCAGATAGGCTCGATGAACCTGAAGAATTATTTAGAAAAGTTATGGATTGCAACCCAAGGACAATAAATCAGCCAGTAAATTCGCGCTAAAGACATCGTGCGAATAAACAATAGTTGGAGATAAAAGGGATATATTTAACCTCGCATTTTGAAGTTTTCTATGCTTGCTTGCCAAGTTCTACTATTTATCAACTACATTGTACTCTGTAATCACGCTTTATTTCTTTATCAAGAAGTGTCTCGGAGACAATTGTTCGAACGTGCATCGTAATGTACTCTCCATTTTGGTGCCTTTATTTTTAGCCGGGTGGCATTGCAGTTGTGTTCGTGATCCGTTAAAGCTCGCCTAATGTGAATAGGTCGCGAGACGTATTGCGATGTACGGGTATCTTGTGGCGGCATTTGCGTAAGCGGAATGACGTCACTTGGATTGACTAATTAGGTGCATGTCCCTAAAGTAGCATTGGCATTAGGAGATTCTTCGAGTAAGTAGAATTTATTTAGTTTTCTCATGAGATATTCCTAGTAGCCTACGAAAACAGTTATCCAGCACAAACTTTCAAAGTATTTCAGTAATTATAAGATTATTTCAGATTCACTCTAACGAAAATTATTTATTAGTCCAAGCAAAAATACAGATGATTACGTCACGTTCACGTTATTCGAGTCCAATCGGGTGCCACCTTCTAATGCCTCCTTTAATCTTTGTAAATGTGAAAGCCAACCACTACCTTGGAGGGGTTTTTGATTTAGGATATGCTTTGAAGGAATGTCAAAATACCCTTGGTGTTTGGTCCAAGAACGTGACTATCAACATCTGAAACGTCGTTTCTTTATCAATGGCAATTAGTTTTTGCCGATTTGGCCGAAACAACCTGCAATCAAAGAGCATCTTACTGATAAGGCACAATACTCATATTTTCTGTTTGTATACGTGTTGAAGCAGTGTCTGGCAATGTGCTTATGCATTCCCTTTCGCTTGCGTGTCTTCTGCCAATCAAAAGTTAAGCTGTGTTTGCATGTTTGCTATCATTAATAAAGGTATACCAGAATGCTTGAGATGCCGACTGGCATTCATACATTACCATGACCCGCAGTCAGCTTTTCGCACAAGTGAATTTCATTTTGGATATCACCAATACGGCTTGTTTGGGTATTGTATGCTTTGCATCCTGTATTCGTTGTAAATGGACAGCTGCCGAATGGAAGTGAAAGACGACGAAACGAAATGGTTGCATCAACTTCCGATAAAATATTGATGTTTGCAAGAAACCTTGAAGTTGTTCGCTTTCACGGTGTAAGGTAAACAGCTCTTTCGACTGCTTGCAAATGAACTCGCAAGAAAGCCCAATACCAATGGATTAGCAACTCCAATGGCATAGAATCTATTCTTTTTTCCACGTGTCCTGTTTTTGTCAATTTCTTAGCCTTGACGAGCTTCAGAGGCAAGGCTTCTTATTTCGTAAAAATTTGCCACTTTTGTCATATTAAATGTAACACTTGTTTCCATTCTTTTGCAGATCCAACTGAGTTCTGAGTGACTATTAGAAATTTAAATTGAATCAGGCAGACAGCAAGTCTCTCTGAGAAGCTCAATATTAGACGTCTGTGGGCATAACTTTGGCAAGTACAGCTCTGTTACGGCGCCAATTTAGATAACGATTAGGATTTTCATTGCAGATCTTTATCGACATTTGCAATGTGATTTTCGCGGAAGGATTTCTTTAAAGGGCATGTCAACGAAGACGAAACTTTGGTTTTATCTCACCCGTAGTGGAATCTGATAACAAGAATCTTCATTTAAGCAATAAGCCACTGGACCTTGTACGAGATATTTTCACTTGTAAAAAGCACACCCGTTTTTCACATCTTGTAAAAAGCACAGCCGTTTCCTGTATTTGAGCATCTTCGCAGAGAAGTCTTTGAAGACGGGTGTGCAACTCTTCTCGGATCGTCTTTGGTGTGCAGAAGGTATTGAACAGTTTCAAGGAAGGCGGTCGGGAGTAAGAAGAACATTCACTTCCACTACAGTGATGCGTCGATGGGCCACTGTTCTTCTGTTACTCTTCGCTGTTTCCACCTTGTGGCCAAAGACATCGGGAATGGAGCTTTCCGACTCCTGTTTAAAGGCCCAGAGGAACACACGCATTATAGACACTGTACTGGAAAGTGTAATTGTGCACAGGGCGTTTCAATGCGAAGATCGCTGCTTTCGGAATGAGCTTTGCAACGCATTCAATTTTCTGGACCAGAGATTTGCTGGGTCTGCTAATAATTGTGAGTTAGTCGAGGCAACAAGTAGCGGGATACTCAGGGCTGCGGAAAACTGGGTCTTCAGCAAGATGAACCGTACAGAAATACGAAGCAAGCTTGTGAGTGTGAAGTATTTCAATTTCCTTGGCATCCATATAAATGTCATCAACCCCATTCCTTTCTCGCTTTCTTCAAATGCCAATTTCATCTTGTAGGACGGCACTCGGTTACTCAAGCCTCTGTGACTTTACGATTACTCTGCAAGTATTCAATACATACCGACACAAACAGTCTGTTCTGGTTTAAATAGTTGCAATTACATCCATATATCGCAATTATTTTGCTTGATGAATCTACAAGATCTAAAACGAACATTTAGAGGCATGCAAACTACAAGCAGTGCAAAGTCTGCATTGAAAGTGCTCATCTTCCGATGCATTCACTAAAGGAGCCTTCAGTTCTGTAAATTGCTTTGTCGCTTTCGCGAGTCCCTGATTATGCATCGGCAATCGTTATGTTATCCAGTTTTATTTCAAACAGCATCTTTCTCTCTTTCCCGGTGAAAAATGAAACGCGAAGAGTAATATTTGAACAATGTGGCTAATCAACTTTTATCTTGTATTGTGAGAATCAATTTTAAATGGTTCAAGCTAGTTACGATCAACTTTTATCTTGTATTGTGAGAATCAATTTTAAATGGTTCAAGATAGTTACGAAGACGCTACTCAATCGCCGTAGCCCGCTGGTGCTCCCGTTTGACAACTAACAAAGTGCTCCCTTTTCAAGGCAGTTTCTGGATTCTTGTTGCCTGTTGTTATCGTCTCCTGCGTGATTCTGCCAACTTTGCTTGTCACTTCACGCGCCTTCTTCTTGTCATCTGCCATTCTCCAGTTGGTCACGCCTCTCGTTTAGTGGCAAAATGCCTGTAGATAAGGCCGTTGCTTTGACTGCCGTATGAAAGCTGAATCTATTCCTTGCAGTTTGGAAGTGGTTGTCAACTACACTGTGGTGAACGTCATCAATGCAACAGGGACATTTATGAGTGCGGTTTTTCGCGCTGTGTTTGCAAGGATGCTTTTCTTGACGACGGAAGTGGAACGTGTCCCCTTAAAGGTAAGCAATACTCACATCTAAAGAAAGTACCTAAGTCTAAAATGGCGCTATTTTCAATCCTTTCGTAACCCTCGTGATAGATGAGTTTCTCGCACTGCTACTTGAAAGATGCTATCTCTGGTTATTTAGGCAAAATGGCCCTACTGCTTTAAGGGCCTTAGCAAGATGGCCAAGGTCTGAGTAGCAGGCTTCGAAGATTCCAAAAAGACGCATCGCTGTCTCTTTTGGCAGTCACTGTTTCAGTAGCAGTGTCTCCCTATCCTTCTGGTCAGAGAATAATTCAAAACGTTGTTAGTCACCCCTTTATGAGTTAGAGATGATTAGTGAAAGATGAACAATTAACAATTGAACATTAATAATTAAATCTGCATGGGCTTCTTGCGACTTTTTCAGGCTGCAGTGGACAAGGGCTACTAAAAGGCACTGCGGGGCAAATTGGACCCCCTGCGGAGATGTCTGCCTTGTGCTCTGGCTTTTCGGCACTCGTTGACCCTGCCGGATACACTTGCTATCATCAGATCATCCAACCTGGGATAAAGAACAGCATCTTGCGTTTCACTAAGTTCAAACTCAACGGAGGCTCCCCCAGTAGCTGTGGCTCAGCAGCTCAATTCTTGGAAGTGGATGCTGGAAAGTCTCCACAGAGGTAAGACCATGCTACAATAGTTCCGCATCTCTATTATTGGGAAATTTCCAAATTCCTAGAAGCCTTGGAGTCTGTCAAGATATAGATGCAAGACCGTGTTCTTTGCAGAGAGGAAGATGAGTCGGTGGGGGAGTTTTTCTATTTGGGACCTTTCTCAAAGAAAGTTTGAAATGGACGCTAATTTGGTATACGTCAGCAACTGGTTTTCGATCCGCAACTGGCTATAAATTTTGTCAGCTTTTATTTATTTCAAAATGTTTAAGAACCCTGAGGAAATCAAAGCTATTCTGTGATGTTTTGAAACGTTGCGGTACATTTGAGAGGAAATATATGAATGGCGTCAAAAAACTTTCTAAAGCACAAAAAGAGGCACACATCTTCATAAAAATCTTGAACAGTATTATTCTCCTATTTGCCACAGCCTCAGACACCTTTCGAAATTTCGAAAATTTTCCTCAGGGGCTAAGCTGGGTACGCCCCTGTCTGTCGCTGATCAGCACCATCAATTGGGGGAGGGGGTAGGGTGTACAGAGGATATGTTTATTTCCAAAAAAGGAACTTGGTCATGGATTTAATAGCGAGTCTGCAAACAACAGAACTAACAGAGGTTTACATTAGGATGTTATTATGTACGTAGGTAAATAGATTCAGGAAGTATTATTAATATCAAAAAGAGTTTTTTCTTGCTCTCTAAGGATTGAGATTGCGTCAGTATGTTAGCATCAGTGCAACCATTTTTTCATGGAATTCATGCCAAAACAGACAGCTGAAAAACCTCTAAGTACAAGCACGCCAGTTTGAATAAACACTATTGATATTTTTGCTTTAAAAATTTTCGTTGCTAAAACTGCTTTTAGTCATCCCCTCCCTGCTTCAATTCATATTTCTTGCAACCTTTTGAAAAATTGCTTTAGTTGTTTTCATTTATAAGAATTGCCTTGAAATTCTCTAAGAAAGTTAAAAGAAGTTTTTAAAGCTTTCAATTTTATTCTCTCATTTTAGGTTTTGTGGCGATCACGGAGAAGATTATCTTCATTTGAATATAACTGCCAACAAGATTACGCTGAAATTCTTTTTCAGTCAATATAGCAATACTTGCGTGGATCTTGTTGGACAATACACCGTGAATTAAAAGCATTGCTTTGTGTAGTTTTGGGTGATGTTTTAGATGAAAACACAAGAATTACTAGCGTGCAGACTTGTAGGACCCGAATAAGATCAGGTGGCTCGTTTAGGTTTTTGCATGGGCCTTGCACTAAGCAAGGAATAGGATCTTGGTCATGTTATCTGTGTTATTTCTTTTGTTGTTCACTTTACTACCAAAACATGAGAACTGAAAGGTAAATCAGATTTTGTAAATAAGTTGCCAATTAAGTTAAAAATTTAATAATGTTAACAAGTTTGGTTTAAATGAATATTTCTAATAGTCATTTGTCCCCAATTTAGAAATTTGTTGTTTAATGTGAATTTAAACTATCTCACCCAATGCCTAATAATAATTCACAGTCATGTTAAATTTGCCTTTATTTTTTGTCACTTTGGTTGTGTAATTTAATGAAGAATTGCTATTATGTAAATTATGATAATTATCTAAAGATTTAATAATGTTATAAAATGGAAATAGCTGTTGCCTCTTTGTCACTTCCTTTCACTTCTCTTTGTCCCTTCCCAAAAACTTTGACACAGTTTGAGAACTGTTTGAGAACAAGTTTGAAAAAAGTTTGAGAACAAAATATATACAATGTGCTTTTTTTTAACTTTTTCTACATAATCTCAAGAAATTATGTTGCCTCAACTTCATACCCTGATTCTGAAACTGATTTATAATACGCAAAAACATGACAACACTTCCTCATTTACAGCAACATTTGAAGATTGAATCCAACAGTCAAAAGACTTAAACTGCTAATAGCCACCATCAGTTTAGATGTTCAACTACAGGATAATAACTTCACCACAATATTTAGAGGGAGTATTCATGATGGTATGGTGATTGAAATGCTCATTCCAAGTTGAATTAAATTTCTTTTGACATGATAAGAAGCATGAAGGCATCCCAGGTGGGCCACTGATAGGCTTTAAATATCTTTATATGCATTTATGATAGTACCAGATACAGCAAAAAATGTAAAAGGTATGCATTTCACCTGACAATATAAACTAGTAGCAACTCTTAATGAACAGCAGCTATCTCTTAGCTGAAACAATAATAAAAGTTAGCCATATTAATTTAATACAGACATGCTTTCCAAATTCATAAATTAGCACTTTTACTTGATCAATGTAAATTTCACTTTTCAATGTCAATCTTGAATATCTACCTCAAGCTGCTAAAACATATCAAATGTGTGACAACCTCTAAACCCTTGAATTCTAACCAAACTACAAGTCATATAATTTCAAGACAAGCTTGATTTGGTATTAATGTTATCCAGCAGGAAACTCTTTGAAAACATGATCTAGAAGGAGAGAGGGCACACCATTGTTCTTAAGAGTAGAGTAGTGATCATGGTTATGACCAAGTCGGTCAAGAATAAATTTGAAAGTTATCTTTAAGAGTGATGGTACATCAAGCCATAGTTCATAAGTTGAAGAACATCTTTTTCCAGTGTTATCCACTCCACCAAATACATACATGCAACCATCTGTTGTTACTGATGCAGAATGGAAATACAATGGAACAGGAAGAGCCTGTGAGACAAAAAAACAATTAGAGATGTTATGAAGCTTTAATAAATATTTCATAATTTTTCATTTCTGTATGCTTTATTTTCCATTACTGTTATTTGATACAATATTTAAACCAGGTAGTCTCTCATTAACATTTTGAAAGTAAAATAATAAAATAATAATACTGAAAATAAAACTTGAGCCTTGATAAAATTGAAGGTGAGTTGGTTCCAAACTCTAAAAACTAGTGCTGTTCAAGAAAATGGGATTGTAAGTTAGGAAAAAATAATAAACATGTGTTTAAATAATATAAAAAGAATATTGAACATTTATGATAGACAATATAATGTTATCTACTCACAATATCCAGCTTCCTCCAAGTCAGTTCTTTTAAGCTAATGCTCCAAATGTCGTCATATCGCACACTTGCATTTTCATTACAACCACCACACATGTAAACTACACCTTTCCATAACACACAGCTATGTGCCTTTCTTGGCGGAGGAAATTCACCAGCGGCTGTTGGCTGGCATTCGACCTTGGCCCACTGATGGCAGGACAAATTGAATCGCCAAATTTCATTAAAGTCAAACGAACGAATTTGCACCGAGCCACCAAAAACATAGAAATTATCTCCTACTACAATAGCCTCATGCCTATACCTCCCAATTGGCACCATATCCGACTGCACGTCGTTCCAGGTACATTCCGCCAGATCGAAATAGTACAAGTCGTTAAGAAAATCGCGTCCTGTAGTGCCAGAAAAAACGTAGAGCCGAGGAGACCCACCTACGGTCTGAAACACCATGCTTTGCCCATACCTAGGCAGAGGCTTGTTGCTGCCATCTAACTTTGACCAGGCCTTGGATTTGAGTGAGTAGACTGACAAATCATTACTATTTGTATGTCCGAAGGGAAACCCAGAGCCCCCAAAAACTATCAAGTTGTTGTCAAAAAGAGTCATGGAGCTTGAAGCTGATTCAAAGCGCACACCTCTCGAATGCGGAAGTTCTGACCATTTCCTGGAAATTGTATTAAAGCAATGAATTTCGCTGAATATTTTGTCGCCGGCCCACCGATCATATCCACCATACACCAATAAATGATTTCGCGTTGCACATGATCTATGGCCGCTTCTTGCTTCGGGTTTCTCACCACCGACTACAACTTCGGTTAGGACATTACACGCCATTATACCTGGAGGCACCTCTGTGAAATAGTGTTGCCACGCAGAGGTCCTCTGATAAAATGCTGCAGCAAAAAGCAGAGTCCAATCAGAGCGGTTGCTGACGCGATGTAGGCTAGCCTGCGGGATATCCCGCGTTTTCCTTCCTCTATAGCACTAAAACAAGTTTGCAGAATAAATGTTCACAATCGAAGCTTCATCCATTTTGAAACCATTTATTGATGCTCTAGAATGTTGAACTTCGGTCCAGACAGGCATGTATTTTTGTCGTTTCAGTAAGCTCTAATCCACGTCTGAACCTCACACCAAAGGGCACAGCAGTAGCTTTGATTGTAAAACTTCCTGGCGTAGAGGATAATAATCACTGATCTGTGATAATAATAGATGATACAGTACCAAAATGTCTAGTAAGATTGGGGAATTCTGTTGGCGCGTAGGACATCTTGATAGTCCTGCACGCAGTGTTCTTTTACAAGGGATTCTTAATATACAACAGAATAATAATATATTTCGGAGCCTTAGCCCACTCCAAGAAAACGAATTAAAATGCCAAAAGATGGAAATTAAAGAAATGATATATTGCCATAATTTTATTGGTAGGCCGTTTGTAGCTAATCTCCTTCTGATCTGAGTGGCTATGGCTAAAAGGGATTGCAAGGCGTTAAGTTTCATAAACACGATGTCTTGATCAGTCTCAATGCCTCGGTCGAGTTTTGTATTTACAAGCAAACATATTTGATATTTCCGGATACCTGGTTCATAGCTTTCCCACTTTTAATATATCTAGCTAGGAGAATGTGGCTTTGCAGCCATCCTGGCTTCGATTTCCAGAAGAACGCCTATCAAAACTGCCGCCTTGTTGTCGATCCGTATCAAAAGTCAACCGGATAGCCCGTTTAAATGATGCCGGATAACTTTGAGATCGTCTAGCTAAAAGGATCAAAAGTTGTAAGGCTAACCGTATCACTTATGATATATAGATATATGTATATAGTATATAGATATTCCAATAATTTTCGGACTCGAGCAATTTTTTATCTTCATATATGGCAAAAATGGATCATAGAATTGGAATCTTCATGTTTAAATTAATCTGTGCCGAAAGTTTCTGAGTGTTTGGAGCGTCAGGCTGCGAATTAACCCATTCTAGAAATTTAGCTTTTCCTATACACTCCAATGGAATTTGCTGGTGCAGTGAAAATATATACACGCCAACCCGAATCGGAGAATACTTCTTTGTGGTTGCGTTTGACTTGGAAACCCTGCTTGTAATCCAGGGCTTGTAATCAGGCCATCGTATGTTTTTCTATTTATTGGTTCCATGGAAGCATAGTCAATAGAAAAATCTTTTTCTATTGACTATGATGGAAGCATGCATATTATTTAGCAACCTATCTCGAAATAAATTATTTTGTCCTTTGTTAAGTTATCTGTTGTTCCTTAGCCTGATAACCAGACGCCGACATCAAAGGAAATAGTAATTTTCTAATTTTCAAACAGTAATTTTCAAAAGAAAAAGAAACACTATTTCCTTTGAGATCGGGGTCTTGTTGGGTCTGGTTATAAGGCTATTGTTCCTGGGCTCTTGGCAAATCAAGAGGGCAAGACACAATATGCTGCATTGTTGCCCTGTGATAGCGTCTTTCGCGCCAATTGCGGGTTGCCACTAGGATGAGTCTCGATAATTTTTAAAAAAAATAATCGTTTTTTTCTGAGATCTGGAAGTCAATATTGTGTGTCATGATAAGAAATTTTCACACTGATACGAATGAGTGATTTTTTTCATTTGGAATGACATTCGGATACGTCAGGCAAGCTACAACGGACTTTTTGCCCCAACTCTTACTCGAGTGCTCTGTTCTGTCGCGCAAATTTCATAGACGTTGATAAGTAACAATACAACATTGATGAATCATCGTTGAATTGCTGTCGGTGTTTAATTGACAATCTCCATATTTGACTGAATGGTGTTTTACGTCTTGGAAGTGGCTACGCGGGCGAACACGAGGTGCCCGTATTCATCAGTTATCTTTTGACTGTGGACGCTTCTTCCATGCCTGACTCACTACTGGTAAAATCACGATGCGAATTCAGCCAGGGGGAGTTTTACTCCGTGATCTACGAGTTCTGCTTAGATGGCCTATTTGATTGCTTTCTCCAGAAGCAGCTATAAACAGTTTGCGAGTTCAAACATGCTTGTAGACAACATCTTATTTTATTCCTTTGCTTCCACATTCGGTTAACATTGAAAATTTTTTACCAGTAAAAAATTGATGTAATTTTAACGGACTGTTTGGCGAATATGCAAAATATTTGCTTGATTGCTTAACTACAATACCGTAGACTGCTCATCACAAATGTTACACCGATGCTTATACAAACTGAACGAATTGTTATTCTAAGACAAAGTTCATACGAATAACATTTACATTATTAATAGAAGGCAATGAATCAAGATATCACCCTGTACATGAATCATCGTGTACTGCTGGTGATATCTTGACCCCCTGGAAATTAAAGACCTATGCTGCTAGCGACAGTGAGCAATTAGCTGCAGGAGTTTGCTGGCTTGCTCTACGAGTTCATTGCGAAGCAGAAAGGCCATGTATATGGTGTGTTTTGCTCTGTTATAGTCTAAAGGATTCTTTCAAGTCTTGAAAGCTCTGTTGTGACACATGCTGGAGATTGGAGTCAGCTATTTTCAGGTGATGTAGCTGCTTGTATTTTGCTGTTTTTGAGCTGCACTTAGACGTGGAAAATGCCAAAAATTACAGAACTGCTGTTATTTCATATTCAAAGAAAGACCTCTGCTTTTGTTCGAGGCATGGTTTTATTTTTCTTGCTTCTGGCTGCTGCAAACTTAGAGTTTGCCAGGGGACAGACAAGCACACAAAGTGCATGCTATGACAGTAAGGGTATTGCAAAGACATGCCTCACATATCCAAAGAATGTTGCTTTGAACCGGGATGTTAATGCAACCGACACTTGTGGTAGTCCTGCTGAGACATTCTGTCAGATTGGTGGCGGTCAAGATAGGTGCAAGACTTGTAATGGTACACGCCAAAAGAACAGCTATCCTGCACGAAACATGGTTGATTTTCACAATCCAACAAATATAACCCGGTGGCAGTCTTCAAGTTGGTGGCAAATGAAAGTTCTTGGCCTTGCGACTCTAGCAAGTCCTCCAAAAGTCAATGTTACCATCAGCTTCAAGAAGCTGTACCTGGTTTCTGGTGGTGTTAGGGTGACCTTTTATTCCATTCGGCCGAAGCGAATGGTGATCCAGAGATCTTCAGATTATGGAAGCACCTGGAGTAATTACCAGTTCTTTGCTAAGAATTGCCAAAGCTCTTATGGCTTAGTTGCAGACCCTGTTATAAATACAGCAAATAGATTTCAGGCCACTTGCACACAGAAGTTTAGCAGTGAGCTACCATATGTTGGTGGAATGGTTGTATTTGATACCAGGCTGATAAGGTATCAAAACAAGGATTACCTAGACCCAAGTGTGCAGAGTTACCTTGCAGCAACTGATGTTAGACTGCTTCTTGAATACCCAGGGACAGATGGCAGGGAAAATATAGACAGTACAGTAACTTTGAATCAGTATTACTATGCTATTTCAGACATTGTGGTGGATGCAAGATGTCATTGTCATGGACATGCAGAGTACTGCGATTTTCGGAATGGGACAGAGTCTTGTGATTGCAAGCATTTTACAACTGGAAAAGACTGTGAATTCTGTTTGCCTTTGTATAACAACCGCAAATGGATGCCCGGAAATGATACTGATCCAAATGTTTGCCAAAGTAGGCCCTTGACTAACTTCTTTTAATTTTTTTGTGATTTAAAAAAAATTTGATGGCATATGACAGGAACGTCATTTTAGATCATTACAAAAAATCGATCAAAATTTAATTGATTGAAATTAGTGAGTTAGCCTATATAATTTACAGCATCATTTTTGTACAAAGTACTGAAATAAATTAGAGTTGTCATATAGCTAGAGTTCCTACTGAACTTCCGGCACAGTGATTGGTTGAGCGAATATTATGTGCATAGCTGATTAATGCAGTGAAAAAGTCAAAGTACTACAAGAGAAAGATTCACCAACTTGCTTTCATGCCACCTGAACATTTCGTATCTTATTTAAATATTTTGCGTTACCTTACCTGCAAAAAAGTCTTTGGGAATCATGCTAACTTAATAACAATTATGACTTGGTAGGAAGATTAAGACCCATTAATTCTCCTCTGGACAGTTTGTAGGAACTCATTGTTTGGATAAACAGAAATATAGCTTCCAGTGGAAAAGAGCCCTCATTTAAATTATAAATTTAGCGAAGATTGCAAAATGGAATCTGCTAAAGAAAGTTTTATGGGTTGGTCTGGAGCTGCATTCTTTTCTTTTCAGAGTGCCAGTGCTATGAACATGCGTCAGCATGCATTTTCAGTCCCGCTCTTGGTTTTGGTGTGTGTCAAAGCTGCAAGCACAACACAACTGGATCCAGCTGTGAGCTATGTGCAGACAGGTTCTACAGAGATATTGCAAAACCATTGTCAGACGTCAGGGTTTGTCTTCGTGAGTGCCAAATGCCAGTATACATGTCACATTGCATAGCCATTTATTTCTGAATAGCTACCCTTCCTCCCCATCTCCTAATGTGGTAAAGTATCTTTCTCTAAACACTGTCTTCGAACAGGTTGATAATTCAAGCATAATGGCATTTCATTAGCATTCAATTTTTTTTATTCTAAAATAGAAATATGTGAAATACGTTGAACTTGTGTAATCAAATATCGCACTATCGTTGCCTTTGCTGTTCATTTCACGTTAACACTATTCTTGATAACCAATAATATTTTGTTGCTGCAACTTTATCGGTTCAATCTATGTGCTCATGTACAAAAAACTACATAGGCTATTGCGATTAGTGAGTTGTTGTAGCAGGCTAAAAGTGAGCAGCTTATATGTTGAAGAAGACTTTGTCTTCGTTTGCCCCAGCATGTGACTGTTTCATGTTTGGTGTACGGGACAATGGAAGTTGTTTGCAGTCTGCCAGCAACACTCAACAGCTTGGTCAGTGCAACTGTAAACCAGGCGTGTACGGACGCAAGTGCGATCAGTGTCTTCCTGGGAAGTGGGGCTTCGCGATGCAGCCAATAGGGGATTGCCTTGGTAAGTGCCACTGCGTAAGCAACGCACGTTCCGAGAGTTAAATAAGTCAAATGTCACCAGAAGTGGGGAAGCATCTGCTTCTCTTGCCCTCAGTAAAAGAGCATATCTTTTGTTTTACTATTGGTTTGCCACTGTCCTTTTGCCTTTACCCCCTCCCCTTTACGCAAGCATTCTAACTTCAAAATATGTTTTATTGGGTAGTGTCTCTTTTGATTGTTTGAGATTGATGTGTTTGCGATATTTGGAGAAACGATGATCCTTATATTGCACTAGAAAAGAGCAGTTCACGTGATATGCATGAATAAGAGGTCCAATTTTAAAAGGAACAAGAGTAAATTGTCTAGCGATTAAGACAGACTTTCCTCAGGGCTCTTCGTTCGCTCCTTTGCTAGCAGCAAAAGTAAGCCACGTGACGATTTGAATCATAGGCGTTCATTTGAGGCTTGTAGATTTAATGTATTTACGGTGGCATTTATTAGGTGATTTTTACGCCAGGATTCGAATACGTCATGTACGGTTTTTTATACATATTACTATGGCTGAGTCCACAAGTTTTTCCTGATTGCGTAGAAGCAGCAATTATAGTGTGCCTTTGCTCAGTACTTCCACTACATTAAGACAATACCACATCAAGCACAAAATTTCTTGTCACAATAAGACTATATTCAGAATAAAGAAAATTGTTGTTTATTATATTTATCCACATCTTTTCGTCCAGATTGTTTGTGTAATATCTACGGGACAATTGGCAGCAATCAAACTTGTAACCCCTACACTGGTCAATGCCAATGCAAGCCGAACACGCAAGGAAGGGCTTGCTCCGAATGCAAGGACACTTTCTACTCTTTTCCAAGAAACACTTCGATGGACTGCCAGTCATGCAGATGCGATTCAGCCGGAGGATATCCTGTTTGTGATAAAACAAATGGTACCAATTCCCGTTTTACTTATATCGTTTCCGTTCTTTTTCTTTATTTTAAGAGCTCCACTCAAAGAAAGTGTCCAAACGCCAGAGACAAACTTGGCTGAGAAGGACAGTTGATAGACGAACCTTTTTACTTTTCAACTCTCCATTCATAAGCAACACTTTAGGCAAGAGGGGTGGGTGGAAGCAAAGACTCATAGGCCCATTGTCGTGACAATAGTCGATTCATTACCAAATAAGCCATGTCTCAATTGTGTGGTGCGAACTGCTCTCAGATGGTTTGTTGGTTAATAGATTTTCGCTTTTGGAGTTCAATGACTGAGTATGCTTTAATTTTTTAATGCTAAGCTTGTTTTGAAGAACGAGTAGAGCAAGTCATTGTCTCCGAATTTTCTTCTTCAAACAATTATTAGAGAGGCCTTGCTCTTAAATCAATGTGATATCATTGAATGTAAATCGTTTTAGGCCTGTGTACCTGCAGACGCGGAATAACAGGAAGGCAATGCTCTAATGTCAGCACTGGATTTTACTTTCCAAACTTTACACACATAAGTTATGAAGTTGAGATGTTGTCACAACAGCGTCACGAGTACCTCTGGCTGCAAAGAGGCTACAGATCTCTTTTTTTAGGTGAGTGGAACACAGTTCAAGCCTTCTTCTCAAGAAACTGAGGATGATTTTTTTGAAGCTGAATAGACTATTTGGAGAGATAAATTGCAAATTCAGGATTTGAGTCTCCACTAGTCCGCCCTTGGTAGAGTTCATTCACACTATTTCTTCTAGGGTTGCTACACTAAACTATTGCGTGTTTCTATGTTCATGTTTAGACATCTATCTTTATTTTTTTATAAATTCTGTCAAGCTATCATTTTAAAGAAGCTTAGAATATTTTTATGCCAATGGCGGACCTCATTCCTTCATTCAAGAGGTATGTTGTACGAACTCCACAGTGTCTTTCTTTTTCAGGTATCGGCCAGATTAAACTAATGCCAAGCCACTCAATAGTCTACTCCTTTCAAGTACCTATCACGTATCAATATTCGATGATTGTCCGATATTCGTTGTACCCTGCCTTCTGGCACAGTGCTCTGTTCCTATACGGCGCAGAGTCATTATCTTGGTCTGGGACCACTTCTGTATCTGCATATGCTCTGAATACGGATGCTCCCTCGCAGTGGAACCTGACAGTCGCTGTTTTCAATCAACTCAACTCTCAGATAAAATCCACCCAGGTCTCAATTGGGTCTCTCAGTGTTGGTGAGGCTAAAACGTGGAATGATTCCTCAACTCTGCTGTTGAACGCTGGGGTAAATTACAGGCTGACCATGAGCTATCTCACTGGCAGTAACTCAGGATCTCCATGGCCTATAGTGATTGATTCCGTGGTTTTGATGCCAGATTTAGCCAGGAATTCATATTACAACACACAATCGTCAGCAGTGCAAAGTCAGATCCAGAACTGCTATGAGCTTTCAAGGAGCCTTTCGACCACATTCTCACTACCAGCCCAGTGTCGGAAATATGTATTCAGTATCAGCGTCACAATGTATAACGGAACATTAGGTATGTTGCTCGGATATACTTTTCCAGCTTTCTCCAACTTTGCTGCCAGATAAAGGCAACTCACATAAACAATATTTTTTTGCGATCACGTTATTGCGGTAACTTTGTTCATCATTTGCTTTTCCAAACACCATTAATTAGTTACAGCATATTGATTACTTTTTTCTTGAATCTTATACAGCCTGTGACTGTTGGACCCCCGGATCCAATAGTCCCAGCACTTGCGAGCAGTATGGTGGGCAGTGCAGCTGTAAACCTGGTTACGGGGGTCGTCGATGTGAACATTGCCTGCCAGGCTATTACGGCAACCACAGCACTGGTTGTTTTGGTAAGTTACCATATTTTCTTTTATCAATGATCATAAGCATCTGATTGTATCTCTGGCATACAATCAACAAGCATCTCTAGTACAATTGTCTAAAACTATGCTAACCTAGAAGTGAAGTTGCTTCAGTTTGTTCATAAGCCCCATTCTATGTCATTATCATATATGCTACAGCAAAATATCTATCACCTAGATTGTCTGTTGTTTAGCAGAACGATCGAGAATGATGTTCACATTAATACTGACTGTATTAAGGAGGATGTCTAGTAGATCAATCTCTTTGGATATTCCGTCTTAACGTCATTTTTTATATCGTTCAAAATGATTTAAACATTTTATGCAGTAAATTACCTTTCCTTCATGTGATGAGAAACATATGTATTTTATTTGGCTCAGTCCTTTGGAACCATCGGACTAGCCAAGACTCGTACCAAAAAACCGTCAATCCTTCCATGTTTTATGGAATAGAGTAGCATGAATGGGCTGTTTTTTTGAAAAACCAGTTTTTTGGTTGCCTTCATTCTTTGGGTTTGTTATGGCGTGTATTCAACCACTGTTTTGTCTCCCAACCGGTTATATGAATCAATTTTCATGACATCTTCAGATAAGAAATAGTAGCAGCACTTTAAACTTGCGTCTTAATCTCTGCCGGTGCGCATAGCTAGTCTGCTTTCAAATATGTTTGATGCATCTTGTTGTTCATTTGATAGATCCTGCAGATAAATATATTACTGTATATGCTGATAATATATGATTTTGAGCCTGAGTCATTTTCATGTAGTCTCGCTTTCATGCATGATTCACTCGCTGTATGTATCACTGCTTGTTTGCAGCCTGCGGGTGTTCTCTGGCTGGTAGCCTCACTCCAGTGTGTAACCAGACAACGGGAAGTTGCTTCTGCAAGGCGAATACACAGGGTATCAAGTGTGGAAGCTGTAAACCGTCGACATTTTCACTGACTGCTTCGAATCCTAGTGGATGTCAGTCTTGTTATGGGTTCGGGCACCTCGTTTCCTGTCTCCCAGCCACGCACCTTTCGAATTCTGCTATCACCAGCAACTTCACTTGTAAGTGTTCTTTAAATTCGCTTTTCGCTGATGATGATCAATAAAGATCTTCCTAGAAATTAGTCAATTCCCTAGAAATTATCTTGTCTTTGTGCAGTTTAAAGATTCTTGTTATCTTCGCTGCGATCTGATTAAACAAGAATTGATTATATCTATTCAATCTAACTTATTAACTGAGATATTTCTTTGAATGAAAAATTCTGTGACAGATTTGAATCTTTTCGGAAAGGTAGTGTGCATCGGGGTGTAGTTTCTGTCTTTGTTGAAGGAGACTTAAAATGTACGAACAAGTTATATTCAAATTTTTGGCCCTAATGAAGACAAATGTGGAAATGTTGATGTAGCTCAAATATTGGAAGGCAGACAGAACTGACATTTGCAATAATTCGACTGATACATGTATTAATTTTCCAATGCTCCACTGTTTTCAACAAGAGAAAACGTGCTATGATCTTTTTCACTGTAGTTTTTGATTTGCTTTATTTCCTTGTTATTTTTCACGCTGATCTCAATTTCAGTAAGTCGCCATGATGGCTGGGTTCTGATCAACGAAGACGGATCCACGGCCTCCAGCTTCATTCAGCTTACTCCCAATGGCCTACAGTACATCGACGAAGGCAGCAGGATTCGATTCCTGAGTGCACCCTCTCGCTATCTTGGCAATCAGCTCAATTCGTACGGGCAGCTGTTCACCATTGAGGTTAGTAATTTCTTGAAATTGAAGTGCTTAGAAAGTTGCTCCATTCGATATATCTTATGGAGGCGTTGGCTTTCTTTGGAGAATTTGGAGAATTTAAAAGTCTAGAAAGCCTGTCTTGCTTTATTCAAAGCTTCCTTAAAAAAGCAGAGCTTTTGAAATCAAAAAGCACTTTAAGATAAAGAACGAAAAAATTGTGGTAGCGATTTTCGATTAATATAACTGAAGTGAAAACTTTAAAGCGTCTTCTTTCATCCACCTCCGATTTAAAACCTTTGCAAATTTTTTATCTTCCAGATGAGCTTCCTTGCTTTGTCACAAACACTTCATGCGAGGCAGTGGCATGTCCGGCTCTACGGAGGAGGCTTCACAGCAGTCTTCCTATTGTATCCCAGGATTTTGGCCTCAAATTTCTTTTACTCATTTCGTCTACACGAGCAGTTCATGGCCAACAGTTCCAAATTATCTGAGTTCAATTTTAAGAGTCTGATAGGTACGGAGATGTTCTATAAATTGAAGATGTTATTGAAGGATTGATAGTCTTGAAACTAAAGGTAAAAGTACCCATCTACCGCTAAAGGCCAGCAATGATTATTCCACTTGGGCTTCCCAGGGTAGTGTTAGTTTTGTTATTGCTCACCCAGTACAGGGGTACCTTTTACTCTACTGACTAATGAGCCACTTACCCCAGTGGGCTCATTTGCTTCTCCCCAGTAATGAGCCATGTACATTTTAGCCCAGCAATGTCCCGCACTATTGTCTCTATGAGAAAGCCATACCTCTTCAAGTTTGGCTCTTTTTAGTCCTTTTGCCTACTAGTAGAAACCTTCTAAAAGTACCCTGACCACGGACAATGAGAGCCATTAAAAGTATGACGTAACGGGAGCTCATCTTGTTTAGGCCAACTCAGTGCCATCCATGTCGGCATGAACTACTTCCAAGGTGGCTCTGTTGTCACCTTGCGGAGCATCCAGATGGGTACTGCGAATGCAACAGCGGGCACTGGTGCTTCGGTTGCCCGACACGTTGAAAATTCCACTTGCTTGACTGGGTACGAGGGCCTGTCTTGCGAAAGATGCGCCAAAGGTACGTCGCTATCACTTCTTTCAGTTCCAAGGTGACACTGATCATAAAAAGGAATGTTTTCTGCTATATATTTTCTAACAATCGTTTTTTGAGTACCTAAATACCTTTTTGTTGCCCTGTACAAGCCTCATCCAGACATCTATTAACATCTTTGGCCTTATTCTGACGGTTGCTCTCATCTCTTGTTTTCGTTCTTGACTTTTGTTTTCCGTGATATTCATTCTTTGACAATTGAGCATCGCCATTGACATTTCTTAGGCTACACCCGGGCTGTGGCCAACGGAGGACCCCTCATCAACTGTGTCCCCTGCAACTGTAATGGCAGATCGACTAGCTGTGATCCACAAACCGGTTCGTGCAGCAATTGCCGCGTTGGAACAGCTGGTAACCGCTGCGAAAGATGCATGCCCAACTTGATGCCTCCCAGTTGCGATTCGTGCATGCCTGGCTTTTGGAAGATATCGCCGAATGGCTGCCAACGTTAGTGAGAATTGCAAAGAAAATACGAGCTTTTGTACCTCTGTCACAATAGATAGACTTGTTCTAGACGAGTAATAGGTCTATTTGAAACTAACGATATTTGTTGAGATTTGCAGCTTGGAATTTTTCAAAGCTTTCAATAGCTACATAAATGACTTTCTGTAGAATCCATTGCTTTCATCTCAAATCGAGACAAGAAGTTTTGTTAAAGCTTGCTTGTGCATTGTACCCTTTTATAAATGTGGTATCTTAATTCGTCACAGAAATGGCAGCAAGATCTGCTTGATAGGCAGCTTCCATTATTAATCATCTGGTGCAAATGAAACCCCTATCGTCTTTGTTACAGCTTGCAATTGCTATTTGCCTGGTACTGTCAATGGCACCAGAGTGACGTGTGATTTGGTGACTGGTCAATGCATCTGCAACACATCCATGAATGTGGCTGGAAGGCAGTGCAACCAATGCAAGCAAAATGCTTACAACATATCTCTTGGAGAACTCCAATGTAAACGTAAGTCATCCCATTCTTCTGTATTCTAAAGGCCCTCTCAATCTTTCTTCATGACTTCATGATGAATAACCACATTTTAGCTGGTATATTTTTAAACCATTTCTCGCAGCTTTTGCAACCAATTTTTAAATGCTGTTCAATGCTTACGGTGCTATTGCTGGAGTCTCTGTTAGAAATTTATCCGAGCAAGAAACTACAATCGATGTTGTTTCCTGAAAAAGAGCTCCAAGTACAAATTCGAAATGGGGACTTTACCAGACAGTTTTAACTGGTAAATGCTATTTGAATGCTTTGGTCCTGTAGAATGCCAATTGGCATAGTGACGTAATTTAAGGTGACAATTCAGAGTGTCTCTTTTGTAGTCTGTCCACCCTGCTACTCCCCTGTTGAGCAGGACTACATTTCTATACGTCATCAAGCTGACATGCTGCAAGCAGAAATCAACGCCTTATCTAGCAACGCGTCCCTGTCACCTTCTGTGCCACTGGACCAGTCCCTTGTGGTGCTGTCTGTCGAGTTGCATTCATTACTAACCAGAGCCCGGTCGTCTATATCCAATGCAACAATCCTGGATGCATCTTGGACGGCCTTGCAGACCGAGATGACATCTTTGCAGAGTGCGCTAACAACAACAACTTCCTCTACGGTGGCGAGTTTAATTTCCATTACAACCCGGCTATTGGCTAGCTACAACCAATCATACGCCGCCCTGGTTGCTATCAGCACCCAGACAGTTTCGAGTCACAATCAGCTGATAACGTCTGTCGCAAGGAGCGTTGCACAGCAACAAACAGCCATGACGCAACTCAGAGTTCTATCGAACGAGTCCACTCTCTACCTTAGTACAGTCCAATCGCTTTCGAGACAGGCCAGTGCCTTGCAGTCATCAGCGTTATCTTTAGTCTCGCAGTCAATTCAAATAGCCTCGCTTGCAGCCAATGATTCACAGGCTCACCTGAATTCGATCGCGTCCCTAAACTCCTCCATGGCGTCCTTGAGAAGCTCTGCTTTGCTAGCACAGAGGCAAGCAAATGAACTGCAGGTTTTCGCGATGATGATGAGAAGAAATGCAAGCGCAGTTTCTTCCTACGCCACGCAGTTGGGCAATAACCTTACAGGCTCATTGCCAGACCATTCACAGGTATTTAAGTTACGTGTCTGCATAGCTACAGTCTCAGTTAAATGTCCTCTTATAGTTCTTGCAGTGACTTGTATGGTCTCAATTACCGCAGATAACAATCGGACAGCATTAAATGACAACCACAATAACCAAATTTGTGAAAGAAAGACATGGAATGTATGGGTTTGCTTGTGTTGCAAAAAGTTGCGATATTTCCAAAACTATTCAAAGGAAATGGTTGCCATGAATTTGGGACAGTTTCAGTGTCACCAGAAAATTGTGTTTTTTGATGTCATTAGTGAACTTTCTTTGCGGAACTTTTGATAGCATATGCTTAGGTCAATTGTATTAACGCAATTGAAGACTTGGGCCATTAGCGAACTTTTTTCTTGCCTGAGATAGCCATAAAACATATTCAGCGACTACTTTTTCTTTTGTGGCAACTATAAATCTAAAATAAGTCTCGTCTCAGCACTGAATTGGATACTTTTGACATGATATTCGATTTTGCAGACTATAAACTCGATCAGTGCAACAACAACAACGTTGTCAACGCAGCTTACCAACCTCAATAACCAGATAACTTCGACAACCCGCGAAATAAATGGAGTTGAACAGCAGATCTCAACCCGCAAGCAGACGAACTCGATTTTGGAATCACGCATATCGACTACAGAAAGACGACTCGAAGCAGTAAAGTCCTCTGTTTCATCAGCCTCGCTCACATCAGCGTCCGCTATATCGTCGGCTCTCAATACCGAAAGAGAGGCTGTCAGTATACTAAACACAGTGCGCAATTTCCAGAGCGTTTCACGACAAGCTGCGGCTGATGCGGCCAGTGCATTGAGCAAGGTGATTGTCGTTGTTGTTGTTGCTGTTGTAGTTGTGGTTGTTGTTCTTCGTTTTAAAACTGCTCCAATTCAAGGAGTTGTTGTAGTTTTCTGCATTCTAAGACTGTATGCTGCTCACGATAAAGATAATGAGCAGGTACTTGGTGCAATTCAAGGATAACAGCACAAGATAGAAGGCAATGGGAACACTCCACATAAGGGTACATGCTATCCGTGCTGCCTTAGTTGGTCGAAAGCAGGGATAAGTCCTTCTCTAGTGTTGCTCTAAAAGAATGACAGTAACTGTTCTTTGCTCCTCCCTAATTCCAAATACTTTACGCAGGTCAGCACAGTTGTTGCAGTCGTCAACTCAGCCAATAATCTAACAGTTGGCATTGACAACCAGATTTCGCCTATTCAGACCAAAGCCAATCAGGCCGTAGCCGTCTCTTCGCAAGCCAATCAGATTGCTCAAACAGAAAAACAGGTAATTGTCCACACAGCTTTAGGCCACTCTAAGATTCTTTAAGCGAAACTGCCCAGCCAATGTTCGCATAACCTTCAATGCTTATTTTACCATTCATTCTGTACTAGTTCTTAATTGCTTTTTCTTCCAATGTAAGAATTCGACGATGCTCTGTCTGTTGAGTATATATGAACATAATAGTTGCAAATTTGCTACAGCGACGACTATGTTTCACTTTATCCTTTGCCAAACATCGTTTGATGAGCGTATATTAAAGCAAACAGTTGTATTGTTCAATTTAGCCTGTTTGATTTTTGTGCAAAAGTTTTTCCTTGGTATCTCATATCAATTTTTGTTCGTCAAATAACATTTCAGCTTTTTAACTTTCTCTATTTGCGTTCTTCACAGACTGTTGATCCTGTTTACCAAAATGCGCTGCGGCTGAGAAATGAAACCTCCTCCGCAATGACTTTGATCCAGAGCCTCAACGTGCAGCAATACATCGATACACAGGTTTCGCCTTTACTTACGAGATGTCGTAACTATACGGTCGAATCATTAAAGCTTTCAAGTCAGGTAGTCTCTGCATTAGCGCAGTCACGACTATCTTTGACAACAACAAGACATCTTGCGACATCAATCGTTAACATATCAGTCTTCATTTCCAACGTACCTTCGATAGATTCGCGCCAATTCACGCCAATCTACAACAACATGTTGCGTGTGCGACAAGGCTACTCTGCCCTCAACATTGGCAACGATTTGTCGCTCCTTCGCAGTGGCATAAGCGCCATGAAGCTCAAAGTCATGAGTTATCAATCGAAGATGAATTCACTGAGGTCATCGATAAATGATTATAATACATTGTACAATTCTGTGAGTAGCTTATCTTGTACTGTCCCATCTCAAATACCGTAGAAACTTTGTAGAATATTAAATACATCCATGTTTTATTAAATATTAAATATATGTTATAATGTTGCAAGAATATATCATCAAAATGAAAAGGCTCGAATAGCCATAGAACATTGTGTATTTCCCTGAACTGACTCAATATATGAAAACAACTTGTACTGCAGCAACAGTTGCGTTATTTTTAGAGCTTTACACTTTCTTCAAGCAATCAAGTAAAATATACAAAGGAATCTTAAGAACCTTAAGATTACCAGCAAAGTCGATAAAAAATTTGGTTCCATGACTTTTAAAAAAACTTCATGTTTCTTTTACATTCAGTTATAATACTTTAAATTATTGAAATACTGCAGTTAGTTTTTTTATGATCAAAATGGTAACTCAACAGCTTGTTTCAAAGACATTCATGTGTAGTATGCATGGCTCTTCAGATTACTTAGATTAGTATTAAGAATACCATCACATAGATCCCATAGGGGGGGGGCATATATATTTGAGATAGGGGTGACCATGATTGGGGACGAGCCATTAGCCCCAAAAGATAATCATCATTAAAAAAATTGACCCAAACATAATTTTTCTTGTCTTGTACACCCGAAAAAACAAATAAACAGTGTTCCATAGATGATCTTGATTCACCAAAACACATAAGCAAGTATACTTAATTTATCAAAGATACACAATTTACATCTTCTTTTCACTTTTGTGTTTTTGTTAAGAATGTTAGAATTTTCTCATATTCAAAACCCAAAGAAAAAATTCGGCATTTTATGAACCCAAAAATGTAATTATATAATTAGCTGACCCAAAAATATTTTAGCTCGAACTTCAGCTCGAAAAAAATAACCTAAGCAACTCTTTCCTAAATACATGAGTATCACTACCCTGGGAAAAAGATTTTTAGGGCCAAAAATTTTGCGTCGGTTACCGATTTAGCAAGAACTTTTTGAATATTGTTGTTGTCCCTAAAGTAAAAGAGTTTAAAGAATAGTTGTGCTTCTACCCATACTGTTCGCAACTACTAGAACAATCCTATTGCCAATTGCTAGAAACTTTTACCATTGAACAACTTCTTTTCTGTCAGTAACTATTTTAATTAGGTCAGATACTGCTAAAACCAGTACGCAAAGGTTTTGGTAAAAGGCCTTGAGAAGCCATTAAGCCACTTATCGACACCCAGTTGTATGACTTTTTGATGTAATTGCTACAAAACCCTAGGCTGTTTCAATTATTAATCATGGGTGAAACGCTGGTGGCACAGGCGTCGTGGATACGTTGCAATGGTGGCTAAATAGTTGCCGCAAGCCCCACATAGGTTTACAAATAAAGAAACTTCTAGATTAGCACCTAAGTTTTAGATCACAGGCGACTGCCTATGGATCATTAGTTGGCTCTATTTCGTTCATTATAAATATCAAAAAAGGTAATGTTTCTACGTCGATTAGATTCAAGTTAGTCTTAAACTTCTACCCTTTCATAATTACAGCTGATAATCTTATTTCGTGTAGACTGATATGATTTTTTGTGAAAGTCAGACTTTACAAATCATAAAGACAAACAATACGACTTGTTGTTACCGTCAAACCAAGTCAGTCAAATGGCCGGCGATTTGTATTTGAAAGTAGGGGGGGCGGGGCAAAGTGTGGAGGCTATAAGAAGGTTTAGTAAAGGTGACCACTGCTAAATATTTCAAAAATAAAATCATAGTCAGGACCTTACTAAGCAAAATAAATTGAGGAATATTTCACCTCCTTTCTTTCTATCTAAAGCTTCTTTCCATTTCTTTCTACGTGACCTTAGAAATGCAATGTTCTACAAATAAGTGGGAAGGGGCTTGGAATTACCGTAAAAACTCTATTCAGCCTCTACTCTATTAAGCCCCCCCCCCTTTTAAGCAGGAATTTGACTACAGAAAAAGTGTAATAATTTAGTGGTACCTGGTGATGTATTTCGTCATAATATTGGAAATCGTCATAGACTAAGCCTTAAAACTTCATTGGATTCCATGATACATTTTCGTTTTCAGATATAAACCAGCAAGTACAGGGAAATACACTACCGTTCAAAAAGTCTTGGGACGATTCGAAGTTTCGAAAGACGCATATGATATAAGCTTTAAAACACATGCATTTGATCCCCTCCTATTAAGTACGACAACCGGATATTTCCATGAAACTTTCATAAGACATTGTTCATGTTTCGAAGTATTTCAATTTCGCACATAATTCGAAAAAATTAACCGTAAAATTTTTCTAGGCCAGAAACAGGAACATGGAGGTTATCAAACGTCGTGAAATGTCATATGAGAAGCCTCTGGAAATTATCTTTTATAAAAATAATGGTAAAAGCTACCAAGAAACTACTTCAATTGTGGGCTGCGCAAAGAATGCAGCTTTCGCTGTATGCAAAAGGTTTTTTATATAGAGAACCGTGAAAGATTTGCCAAGGGTTGGCAGACCGAAGAAGTTCCAGACGCCAAGACATGAAAGGTATTTATTAAGAGATCAAAAAACAGGATACATTTGCTCGAATGTCAAAGTGCAGAGGTTTCAAATTCTGATAATTAATTGTAATGAATAAAGAGAGCTGAAATTTTGCAATTTGTTGGTGCTTTTACTGCGTTGTTTAGACCGTTTTAAAGGACAATAGGAGTGTTTCAAAAGATATACATTTTTGATCGCCTTGAATTGTTTTCATTCGCCAGAAGATTCGAAACTTCAAATCGTCCCAAGACTTTTTGAACGATAGTGTAGAAATCATTCTTGTATCCTTGATCTTGATTTTTGCAAAAGCCCTCTTCAATAAGCCCTCCTCTCTATCAAGCCCCCCCCCCCTCTAGTATCTCGAAAATTTAACAAGCCCACCGAGGGTATAGAAGTGCTCTTACGGTAAGTCCAGCAGTAGATCCATAGAGTGCCTTACTTTTTTGCCATCCATTGTTAATGAAAAAACAGTAACTAAGGGCCACCAAAAAGGGTATTTCTTGATAGTTTATCGTCTGTTATGACTTGGTTAGCCGGGTTTTTTTGCGCACAGTATTAGATTTCAAAAGCACCAAACGATTCTGTGCATCACATTTTGCGGCGAAAAATTCTGCCACTCAAAATTGAATCTCAGTTTGATAGAAGCCTCTTTCGCCCCGACCCCCACCCCCCCCCCCCCCCCCCCCCACTCCCCCAATTATTGTCAAACTGCATTATGTTTCCTTTTTAACGGTGTACTGGACTACCCCAACCCCCCAATCTTTGTCAAACTGCATTATTATCAAACTATAAAATTAAAAAGGTAAACTGCCTTTCTAAACGTGTACTGAATGAGAAGAAATACTTCTTTCCATCACTCGTAGTTAAGTATGTTGGCCCGGTTCAACGTCGAATAAATCTGAGGACGCAGTGGCAAAATTAGGGCAGGCCGACAAACACAATTCCCAATCGTAATGTAACCTTTGAGAGCGCTTGCAGTGGGTGGATATTATTGATTCATGTTTATCTTTCCCATGAGGCCTTTTGGTTATTAGTCATTCTAGGGTTCATTTGAATTTGAATATTGCAGAATGTTTGAAAGTCAACGGTCTCCCCTTTGTCTGAGTACCTCGTCTATTGACTGAAGACTCGTTTTTGCACAAAAGAGACAATGGAGAATCTATCCGAACCTTTTGTTTCTCCGTGTTCCCACGGTAACCATTAACTGTCACTCTGTAAACTTATCATGGCGTCGCTTCGCAGGCAGGTGATTTAGTCTTTGATCGCAGCTTAGTCAGTGCATTCCACATTCTTTCTTTTACTGGGGTTCATTTTTAACCAAGAAGACAATAGAGGAATAGGAGCAGAAACCAAGCTGAACAACTTTTTTACAGGGCTTCTATATTTTGTACGAACTTGATCGTGGCCTAAGAGTACATGGTTTTCATGTGTACATAAGAGAATTTTGAGGGAGCGAATTTTCAAGCAGGTTCAAGTATCATTCCGGACAGCAAAAAGTATTCCGGGAATTCGTGAGAAGTTTGGAATAAATTTGTAAAAATGCACTTGCATGCAGACAACTTGCATTCCAACCTTTCTACGGAGATCAGCTGATTCGCCACATTAACTTGCTGCAATTTTCTGGACTGATTATTCGACAATTGGATTATAGTTGTTACTCTCGTAAACCAATCAATACAGGATGAAGGGATTTTGGAAGATCGATTCACGAACTTGCATCTTCTTTGTTTTCCTTGTCATCATGCAATTTCGACCAGCAAGTGGCCAGACTTGCCAACATGGTAGCTCCAATCCATTCGTCTGCTTGCCTGGCCCTGAGAATCTAGTCATGGGTCGGACAATCCGTGCCAACCCGAGTACAAGTACTTGTGGGAACCCAGCCTCTGGCTATTGTAGACCAAGCCCACATCGTATGTGTGACATTTGCAATAATTCAAACCCCAGCAAACAACATGGGACCCAGAATATGCAAGACACAGACTATCCATCTGGGTTCTGGGGTGCATCCTACAAGCCAACATGGTGGCAGTCGATTACTTGGTGGGATGCAAGGCAAAGGGGCCTTTTAATTGGGAACACAGTAAAAGTCAATCTAACTCTGTCAATGAACAAGAGCTTTGATATAACTGGGAATATTAAGTTAACATTTTACTCATCTAGACCAAAGGCTATGATTATAGAAAGAAGTGCAGATTTTGGGAGGACTTGGCTACCATACAGCTATTATGCTGATAATTGTAACACAAGGTTTGCAACACCAATTCTAAAAAAGACATCAGCAACAACTGTTGATAGATTTCGAGCTTATTGTGAAGAAAACAGAAACACTGTAGCAGAGCAGGTAAAAGTCTTCAAAATATTTTTGAAAATTTTTTCCAGGTTTTTTCATAGATGGCTTGCAAAGTTATCCTTCCTGTTTCTTTCAAGAATGCATTAGCAATTGCTGTATGCTTTATTTTGCTAATTCTATGGTCAATATGTTGTCTGATGTGCTCTGATATATCTGAATCATTATTCAACTGCTATATTTATTTTTATTTAGGGTGTCATCATAACCTTCAATCCAATGGCATCATTCACAACAGCTAACTTTTGGGAAACCTCTGTTCAAAACTATGTTAAAGCTACAAATGTTCGTATCAGGCTAGAATATCCTTGGACTGATGGTAACCATGTCATACAGCAAGAGACATTTCTAAACCAATACTATTATGATATCACTGACCTGCAAGTACATGGAAGATGTCATTGTAATGGACATGGAAGTAACTGTCATGGCTCTCTTAACCATCTCCGTTGTGAATGCTTCCATAACACAGAAGGGGTTGATTGTGAAAGATGTCAGCCACTCTATAACAACAGGACTTGGCTCGCTGCGACCGGGCCAAACAACTACAATCCTTGCCAAAGTAAGTGCACCTCTGAAGACATTATGCTGTTTACCATGAATGGTATTGAGTCTCTAGACAAGATTTGAGAAGTAGCTGCAAAATGTGTAGTTTTAAAGTTGTGAATATGAAGATATACAAGTTGCTACAAGATATTGTAACCATGTCGGCAAAAAGTGAACTTTTAATTCATTAACAGGCTCAAATTTGTTGTTTAATTTTAATCTTGTCTTAAGATCATGCCTATACATCTTGACCTTTGTGTTCCAGGATGTGAGTGCAACAACCATGCCCAGAGCTGTGCGTTTAACGCAACTTTAGGATTTGGTGTCTGCTCTGACTGTAGTGACAACACAACAGGATTCTTTTGCAATCAATGCCAGGATCAGTTCTATCGAAATATGAGCTTGCCGTTGAACAGCCCTCAAGTTTGCTTACGTAAGTCTCAAAATATTTGGCCTCAAACAAGACTAAACTTGTTCTAGCAGCAGGAAATATATTTAATTTTCAAAAATGAGCATGGCTTGTCAATAATATGATGCTCTATGCTAATCCTTTCTTAGATTGTTCATTATGTTTGATGTGGTATGTATTTCTGATACATCGTATTTATGGTGTATTTGAAATTATTTGTATAACTTTTTTTCAACCATGATTAATCTAATCTGTCTTTGTTGCCACAGCTTGTGCCTGCTATACCAATGGGAGTACAAATGGTTCTTGTAATCAGAAGATATCTGAGAATACGACAATTGGCCAATGTTTCTGTAGAAATAATTTCACTGGAAGACAATGTGATCAGTGTAAAGCAGGTTTTTATGGGGTAACTGTTGCACCAGTTGGAGAATGCAAAGGTGAGTGCAAATCATTTACTTGCACTTAAAAAAATTGGCTAATTTGAAAGTCACACATTCTAGGAAGTAATCAATAGCTAGCAGACATGAAAAGCAAATGATCTAATTAGAAGAATTCTTTTATGATTTGCAAGTCAGTAGCCCATGGTGTTAAGCTAGAACTGTTTGATTGTCAAGAATGTCCTTGCATTTCATAGCTTGTGGATGCTCAAGGATAGGCTCGTTAAATGCCTCTTATACTTGTGACCAATTGACTGGGAAGTGCAATTGCAAGCAGTCAACCGACGGCAGAGTTTGTGACCAATGTAGAGATGGCTTTCACAGCTTTCCAAACACGACAGAGGGACAGTGCAAAAGATGTATATGTGACATTGGTGGTGCTTATAATAACATTTGCAACAAAACAGTTGGTAAGTACACTAAAACTATTTACTTTTTGTCTATCTAGTTCAATTAACTTCTTGATTAAAGTTTACAAGTTAATTGCATATGAATTGCATAATACAGAAACATTTTGAGTTTTCACTCTATTTTACTTTTGCTCTTATGTTGCCCCCCAACTCCTATACTTTTCCAACCTCAATTCTGCTCAATTCACAAATTGTACTCACATATTCACATGGAGGCTAAAATAATATATTAATATAAATAGTATAAATTTGGGAACGATATTATAACATGCCAATTGAAAATACACGGTGCTATGTAAGCAACAGCGTTCTGATATTTCTGTACTTTACATTTTCCTACTCTAACCCTTTTTCTGTAGCTTTTTTCCAATTGACAATCATTTCGCGTTTAGGGTCATGCTACTGCAGAAACAACATTCAAGGAGTGTCCTGTGACGCTGCAGTTGACAATTACTTCGTCCCTGCGTTCGACTACTTGCTTGCTGAAGGTGAAAGTTCTGCCGGACAATACAGTGTCGTGTCTGATATAGATGGACATGCAGTCAATTTTACTGGATTTGGATTTGCCAGAATGAATTCCACCGGAAGAATAACCGTCTACTTTCAGCCTACGTTTACTGCCAGGTAATGACGCTTTGCAGGGTTTTAAGCATTTGCATTTCTAGGATAGTTATCAATTGAAGGCTAGAGAAACTATATTTGTAAAAATTTGCGAAAAAGCTTATTTTGTCGTATCACGTAAGTGATGATATAAAAGGATGCAATGTATGAATCAAATGTTTTTAATGGAAGGTTCTAGTGTGCTTGCAGAAGGTTATTTCAAGTAATGACGCGTATAAATGCATCAACGTTTTTACGATACTGATTTGGATTAAACGCACCAAAGAGCTTCTCTAGCGAATTTTTGTTTGATTCTACAGCCAAGTAGTGACAGCTTTATAAGGTTCAGAGTGACCTGCTAAATTTGGTGATTATGAGTCGTCATATGTACGAAAGTGTTAGGAAGAGCACTTTGCGATGTACACGTAGTTCATTAGTAGGCGATAGGGCTACATCATATTTTATACGTAACCCCTTAGTCCAACAGAGACTACAGTCGTCAAGAAATATATTTGCAATGCATCACGGGAATAAAAATACAATAAAAATGTTCAGAAACCTTTTCATAAATTTGAATTTGCAGGTATCGCATTCTTACAGGTTTCTATCCATTGTTTTTGATAATTATATCAAGCTACGTGCATTTAAAAATTCAGTATGCAAGATGAGAATCTGGACGATTTGACTTTTCGATCATTTCTTTAATTGTTTGCAAATACTTAGTAGATCTTTTCCTTTATTGTGATTGACTCAATCTGCATATCGACAGGTTCTTCTTGGTTCTGCGATATAAGCACGTGCAGCCACGCCCAATTCGAATGCAAGCAGATCTTCACTACAATAACCACTCTGTCAGCCTCCTTTCGAAGTCTTTCAACATAACTCTATCTGCCTCGAATTCATCAAGGCCGTCGTCTTACTTCCACCCAGAGGCTGTTACCTTGCTGGCCAATGGTAATTACTCGGTGACGCTATCGTTTGTAGACCGACCGAATGCCAACTATTCGATTGACATAGACTCTGTTGTGCTTTTGTGGGACTTCAATGGAACCCAGTTCTACATTAACGCCAATGAGACAATGAGGACTGCAGCAACAACCTGCTGGCAATCAAGGCAACGAGTCGTGGCTCCATCACAAGAAACTCAACAGTGCCAAAGGATTCATTTCTCTGTCAATACTGAAGTGTTCAACGGATCTATAGGTGATCATTATTAATGTGGTTACATGCCAGTTTTACCAGCGTAAAGTGCATGCCTTCAGTTGCAACTCTGACGTGCAAAACAGTTTGATGCTGGAACATCGGGCTGTTTTGCTTTCTCTTACATTGCTTACTGCCTTTGATTATCACACATTGTCTGGATCTGTACAAGATGAGGTTTTAGATTTTCTCAATTGCTCAAAAAGTACACTGAAACGAAGAAAATTCACAACCTAAAGGAAATGTTTTATTGACCCACAATTTTTGCTCTGCATATGCTTGGTTTCGATTTGATTTATCTTGAGCATATTATACCTGTTTCAATATACCATTAAGCGTTTATTGCTGCTTCAATGTTGCTCTAGAAACCAATACTTTTGTCCGTTTCATCACAACTGTTCTGTTTCTTGTCCCAGGACAACACATTTATTCAGTCGTCATCTATCATTTCTAGTATCTAAAAGCAAGCCATTGCGTTACTGGTTTTAATTCGCAATCCCAAAGACCCTTTTCTGTGCATGATTTTCAGTTGCCATTATGACGTCATTTCCTTCCAGCTTGTGACTGTGATCCGACTGGCTCGCTGAACAATACTATCTGCGCAAAGAATGGCGGGCAATGCCAGTGCAAACCAGGTGTGATGGGAAGAAGGTGTGATCAATGCAGACCTGGCTTCTTCAACTTCACGTCAGATGGATGCACAGGTAACTGTTCATTCCTCAGTCAAAACAGTCGAATCTCTGCGTCATACGACCCTTGTAATTTATTCAACTAGGCCTTGCTAGGCAATATTCCCATCCTAATATGATTGACCCACACTGATCTCCTATTAGAATATCATCCTTACCACCTTTAAATCCTGTCTATGGCAATTCCCTAACTTTATGAGAGACTTGTTGATCAGATTACGCACTAAACTGTTGTTGTTGTTCTTTTCTAGCTTGCAACTGTACGAGCCTGGGGTCGGCCAGCCTGGTGTGTGACGTCACTACAGGTCAGTGCCCGTGCAAACCCGGTGTTGTCAATCGAACTTGCAGCGCGTGCCGACCGAGTTACTATGGCTACCAGACAGGACTCGGCTGTCGAAACTGCCAGTGCAACTGGGATGGCTCTGCCTTCATGTTTTGCAGGGAAGACAGCAGCTGCTTCTGCAAGAACACCACCACCGGTACTAAATGTGACCGATGCAAACCGCTTCATTACAACTTTACCTCTTCAGGATGCTCGTAAGTTGTTGTTGCTGTTTGGTTCCCAGCCCTTCGCTGACCTGTGTAGCTATCTTTTCCCACTTCAACGAAAGCAGCCTTTTACTTGACCTAACTTTTTCGTCCTTGCTATTGCAAAACTTTCCTTAAAACCAACGTGAAAAAGCAATTGCAAAGCTAGTTTCTGATTTTCAAGCTAGTTTCTGATTTTCAAGCTAGCTCTTCAGGCTTCCCATTTATTATGTCCGTACAGTTCTTTAAAAATTCCTGCTTCCCGAAGCTTTGAGTGGAGAAATATTACCCATATGTCTCAATTTTTTCTTTCTTTCCAACTCAGGCCCTGCAACTGTGACGCGTCCGGATCGACAAATCTACAATGTGATTTGCTCCAGGGAAATTGCTCGTGCAAGCCAAACACTGTGGGGGCCAAGTGCGACGAATGCAAAGCGAGTGCTTTTAATTTGCAGGCCAATAACTCTTATGGCTGTCAGAGCTGTTTTTGCTTCAACAAGACAAGCCAGTGCTCTTCTGCCACTGCATATACACTGAATATCAGATCGCAATTCGCCAATACTTCTGACTGGTGGAGTGTCAGGGACATTTCTGGTGCCGCAGCTGCATTCACCAACACCAGTGAAGGCCTGTCGATCAACCTGCGCAGTGGTCGTTTGTACTCGTTGCACGCGCCCAGCAAATACAGAGGCAATAAGCTATCAAGCTATGCCCAGACGATCTCTGTTTCGTATGCCCTGACACCCATGGCGGGAGTCCAAAGTTCGACTGCCACGTTCAATTTGACGATTACTCACTCAGATAACAGTGTTGTGTCCTTTGACCTCAATGCAAATGCTTCGCAGCGGTCGCAGACGTCCACTGTACAGCTTCTTGAGCGCAACGCTGTCTCCAGGATTTCAACCTGGAGATTCCAGCATATATTGACATCGATCAGAGAGCTGAAGATTGAGATTAGTGCCAGCGGTGTCTCCACATTTGTGCTCCGCCAAGTAACACTGCTTTCGACGTCCAGTCAAAGATCATCACTGCAAGCATCATCGTTTGCAGAAAATTGCTCATGTCCCGCTAATTTTACTGGAACGTCGTGCCAAAATTGTGCACCAGGTAAACCCTTCATTTGCATCTTGAAGTGGAATCACTTCTTCGTTTTTCTTTTTCCATTTTTTCAGCAGAAAGTTACCATGCTCAATTTGCCACAAGCCTCTCTTTTCAAACGAACAACATTAGATCAGTTTAAGAGGATCGAATTTCAATATGGTGGTTCGTTAAGAACAAGCTTTTTCAACTCGTAGGTTATACAAGAGAATTTCCAAACAATGGCTCGTACACAGACTGCAAACTTTGTGCGTGCAATTCGCGCTCGACTTCGTGTGACCCACAAAATGGCACCTGTAGCAATTGCAGAGTTGGTTCAGAAGGGGATCACTGCGAAAGATGTCAGCCTGGCGTTCAAGAGCCGAACTGCACCCAATGCATCCCGGGATTTTACGGACTTAACGATACTTCGTTTGACGGATGTCGACGTGAGTCTTCTGTTTGCGTCTAATGTGTTTCACACAGGAACATTTTACTCCACTTGTTTCTACGAATACCAGTATATGATACTGGGGGGCATCCTTCTACTTGCTTTAATGAGTACTCTTTTTGTGCTTCCTGTTGAGAGTTTATTTCACCAGCTTTACAATGCTTTTTTATTGAACTAATAATCAATAGCAAGACCATACCAGAACATTAGGCCTAACGGTGAATCAATTTGTTGCTAGTCTCAAATAGCGTTTTCAGGTAATGTCGAATCCTTGCGTAAAGCCAGAGTTGATTTATTGACAGATGTCACAAACTAGGGCTGACCCAGTTTCTTGGGCTTTTTTTATAATTGAATATGTAAACAATTTCTTTTGCACCATAACCTGTTATAAAAGAAGCGTACTATATGTTCTGTTACACTCCTTTAAAATCTCTTAACTGTTCCCTTACACGTCGCCATTTATTTAAAAAAAATTGTAACATGGCTAGCTGACACCAATTTGAAATCAGAACTCTTGCACTCCGTCGTCATGTCCTTTCTTCAATTGGTTTCAGCGTGCAACTGCATGTTGCTGAATACAATCGGACAGAACAGCTCTGTGTGTAATGAATTCACTGGGCAGTGCGACTGCAGAGAGAACATTGGCGGAAGCACTTGCGACCAGTGTGCAGAAAATGCCGTCAACCTCACAGATGCCGGCTGTCAGCGTGAGTTATTTCGTAGAACTATAAGCAAGTGCATTATAAATGCACTATGATACACTTGGCTTCCCGCGCATTTCACTTGGCTTCACGCGCATTCCTTTGGCTTCCCGCGCATTTCACTTGGCTTCACGCGCATTTCACTTGGCTTCCCGCGCATTCCACTTGGCTTCCCGCGCATTTCACTTGGCTTCCCGCGCATTCCACTTGGCTTAACGTGTATTCCATTTGGCTTCCCGCGCTTTCCACTTGGCTTCCCGCGCATTTCACTTGGCTTCACCGGCATGTTGTTGTCACTATTCTAAGCAGGTACCACAGAATTGCCCGAGCTGCTTGAAGCGTCGATGTCGATTCCAGACATGTAGACTTGTTGAAAGTCGCTATAAGGCATTTCGCGTTATATTTGATACAGTAGATTCAACATGTTGGTCAGCACTCGTAAGTAGAGATGATGTTTTTCAATTTGAGCTTGTAATGAAGAAATTGCCTTATACCCGAGTTAATACTCGTGTTTGCTGTTACAGCCTGCTCCGAATGCTACCGTTTGATCCAAGTGGAAGTGCACGCTTTGCGCAGGGACATTGCCAACATTACCAACAGAGTAACCTCGGTTGAAAGCATCGCACAGCTCAGCCTTTCGCCCTCGTTTGGCGTGCGACTCGCACGTCTCACGCAGAATGTCTCGCAGATAACTGCTGATGCGCGGAATTCATCGTCAGTCGAAGGTGGCCTGGCAAGCGAACTCACTGCATTGAACTATTCGCTTGACGCCATGCAACGAATGTTGGAAGTGAATGTTTCTAGAAGTCTCAACACAAGCAATGCTGACATGCTGGCTATCAGCCAAACACGTGGCCTGATCACGAATTTGACTGATTCTATATATGCCTTGCTTTGGGGAAGCAGATACGTTTTACAGCAGCATTTTGCACCAATGGTCAACACAACCGGAAATTTGAGAAGGAACATCAACACTACTTCTGTACGTATGACTTCGTTATGGGCCGGCTACGAAGGCCGATACAACACCACGTCACGGTTGAATGAGCAGATCCTTTCGCTGTCAACCGACGCAACCACGACGACGAGCAATGTGACTGCGCAGGAGCGCCAGACTGAAGCTGTACTGAACACGTCAAGAAGGCTTCTGCAACAACAATGGAACACTCTTCGCGATCTCAACTCGAGTGTCAATTTGCTGCTGCGCAATATGAGCATGCTGCGAAGCAATGTTTCTCGGTTATCGACTCGTGCCAACCAGACGTATCTCAATGCCACCGCTCTAAATGCGACGGAAGCTCGAGTCTTTACACAACTGCAGTCACGATACCAAAGCCTGAACGGCAGCATATCAGCCTTGAATTCTGACCTGCTAGCTTTGAACAGCACGTACATTGAGCTAAGGCGCAACCTTACGGGGACGAATTTGACTGCATCCAGCCTCCAGAGCACACTGGCGAGTTTGGAGCGCGAGCACGCACAGTTAGCTGATCAGGCCATAGCTGCGCAGGAATCGGCCTCGTCTGCGGCTACTTCAGCAACCAATCTTCTGGCAGAAGCCGAGGGCATGTTGCAGATAATGCGAAACTTCAACGATACTTCCAGGGCGGCAGAAAACATGGCAGCTCTGTCGTTGCAGCATACTAGTGAGGTCAGTGGCAGGCTGCGTTTTTGCTCGCATCAAGTTTTTCTTGCAGGGCTAAAACGCTTTATTTTCAGTGAGCAGGGTGTTTACGTAGAACTTGGCGGTTTGTACCTCCTTTGGTAGTTAGTTAATGATATATGACAAGATGCAAGGCTCTTGCCTGCGTGCTTCTGTTGTTCTTCTGATGGCTATTATGGAATGTTTCGTGACCAAACACTGGTATTGATGTGTAATGTTTCTTGGTTTCGAAGGAGTTAACACTGCATGAGTGTTGATGAAATGTTTTCTCATGTACGACCCAATAGGATTAGCTGCGTAAACAACTAGCGTATAGTTATGCTTTAAATTGTAAGATAAACAAATTATGGCTTTCAATCACTTGCCTATGTTTTGGAAGCAAACTGTATAGCTTCTTATGTTTTGGTATTATCAGTGGCATTTTAGAGTTTGGGCATTTTTCACCCTCTGATTACAGGTGTTTGTATTTCCACTTCAATAATTCCTTCGTCCATCTTATTTAATAGGTGAACCAGTCCAGTTTGCAGGCAATCCAGTACACAAACAGCATCAGAGCCGATTTAGAAACTGCATTGAGTGTTGCCACACAGTCGATGGCATTGATTCAAAACGCTTCCTTCACTACCGGCAATGTGTCGCAGGTATGGGTCCATAAATTTATCGCAAGGGACTGAAGCATGTCTTATTTAATCAACATTCTTTTATAGTATTTGTCAGTTTGCACGTCTCAAAGCAGGTGATCGCTGCTTAGGGAAAGGAGAGGTGCTTGAAAAGAGGTTTTCCTAGCGCTTCAACGAAAAACTTTTTTAAAGATCAGAAAAGAAAGAAAAAGAAAAGGAAAGAAAACTTTTTTTAGAAGATCAACTCATAATTAGAAAAAGTTTGATCCAGAACTCTGTTTGTTTACCATCTGCAAAAGTCTCAAGCTGGATAATAGCTGAATATGCTTACCGGCTGGGACAGAAGACCAAAACTGGCAATAGTTAGATAATCTAGGACGTTTCCCTTCATTCATCGGCAATAAGTGACGCAGACTGAGCTTAGAGCCAAGATGTCAGCAAGGGAGATCCTTGTGTCTTGTATCATTAGACGACCATGATCTTGACCGCGTTAACCAAGGGGCCTGGGTACCGGAAAATCATGCGCAGACGCAACTGCTCATGGGTTATCAAGGCCGTTTCCCTGGTTCCCTGGAACAATGAAAGGGAAGCCCTTACTGTTTGTTAAAGTTCCACAACTCTGCAGCTGCATAGTAAAAGAAAGAAAACCTCATACCAAAATACGGCTGAAATCACCGGTGTAAAGAAGACCTCTTTATTCAGAATCCTAATGAATTGTTTTCACGGTTTTTCTTAATATCTCTTGTTGATCTTCTTAGGTTCGGCTCGAAGTGAATTCACTATTAACCTTGAATCTTTTCATTTGACTTATAGATAGTTGGCAGACTTTTGAATGACTCGAGGAGGCTCCGGTCTGAGGCTTCCAGTAGCCTGTTCAGTGGAAACTATCTTTCCAATACCCAAAGAAACGTGTCCAGCTCAACAGCCGACATCCAGTTACGATCCGCCGAATGTCGTAACTACACAGACAACGCAACCACTTCTGCCTCCGACGCGAACCGATCACTGGTTGTCGCGAGGACCCAGTCACGGGAAACTGTCGCAAGGCAGACGGAAGTAGAGGTAGTTATAAGCAGTTTCCGTGAAATTGCCATGCTAAACGCTACGGCTCTAAGCCAACTTCAGCTGATGTTACGACGAAATAGAGAATCTTTCGATGCTTCGAATGTTAAGACAATGCTGACGCAGCTACGCACCGTGTATTCAAGACAAAATGAGACGTTGCGAGGCTACGAGGCGACGCTTGTGCAACTGCGATCGGGAGTCGAAAGTGTCAGAAGTACCGTTGATGAACTGGCAACATTGCAGGGCTGTGGTTAGCTAACAGCCGATGCGCTATAACATAAATGCTTCCAAGCATAGTGTTGGATTGTTGTACAAATCCCCAAATTCGAGTTGTCGAAGAATGTTGTTCTTTACGACGCGATGCTTCTCGCGAAAAGATGCTGGTGTCCTCAAAAGATGCCTACCGGAAGCACTTCTCTTGATGTTTCATCATCATTAAACATTTCAACTATTTTTATATTTTGTACATACTTATCGATGTCTCATAACATCCAATTCGTGCTACACAAGTAAAAACGATGCATGTTGATTTTGGGTCTAATCACTAGGAAGGTCCAAAGGGTTACTCAAGCATTTAAGTCGCTGAAGAGTCTTCGAATTATTATGCTTTTAAACGAGCCTTGAAGTATTCGATTGCAAGTTACCCTTGAATGCCGTATTTCCACTGTCATATTAAAACTGGTGGCTAATTTAAGAAAAAGACGCTTGTCATACTGACGGGCTTTGGGGTTAAAGTTAGTGTTTTGGATAGGAACTCAGTGTGTGTGCGGCTTGAACGGGCCCGCAACATCTGCTCCACTAGGAAACTGCTCCTTATTCACTTTCACTATTACTACTCCGCCTGATGTGATCCTGCTTTCCATTTATGTTTTTTGAGCAATTGTATTTAAATTTTGCACTGTTTCTCTTACGCACGCGAAGTGTAATCTCTTGGGTATTTGTATGCGCTGTACAATATTAGGTCTTAGGTCTTTGTGATTAGAGAATGTGATTTATAAAGAGATGTAAATGGGCTCTATTTTCGTGGCTGATTTTTAGTGCCAATTATCGACTTGATTAGGTGATCTGTAAATTATATCGTCTCGAAGAAATTATAAGCAATTTCAAATAGCATTCTCTTTCAACCTGTCTGTCTGAAGTTAATGGCGATGCAGTTAGTAGAGATAGCCTACTTGAGATACCGCGACTCTTAATGTGGGTGGAGACATTCCCCAACAACAATTTTAGGATACAACTGGTCTCAGTTCATGGTTCTACGCATTTTTCTATGTGGCAGTAAAACTTCACCAGTGTGTACCCTATAACAGTTAAAGATAAAGTGAATTAAAAAGACCTTCGTGAGCTCATAACTCCTCGGACCAGATATCCTAGAAACCTGGCTTTGTATCTGACAAAATTTGGAAAGCGTTTCAAAAATTTGTTGTGGCATGGGACAACACTACTTGAGGCAAAAGGGGCAGATTTCAGTAGCTGTAAGTTAATCATAGTTTCCACTGGAAATACTCGTAACAGCAGCTGCAATAAATGAATGTACCAGCAAAGTGAAGCAAATCTTCAAAAATTGTTGCAGGCAACATGGATAAAAAAACATTCAAAAATATCTAAATTTGACAAATGATTGGCTTTGCTCGTCGGAAGATATAACAAGAAAGGAAAGAAAAAGTTTTTTCATCTGAAATGAAAATTTTAACAAGGCCAAGGCTTTTCATGAAAAGTGGTCAAACTTAGAAATGAGCCACGATTTGAAACAGCACGCTCTATTCCAAACCTGCCTGGCACCAATTCACTTTGCCTGCACATCATCTGAAAGGTCTTTAAATACATTGGCTGCAGTTGATGTTGGTAGTAATAAACGTCATTTAAAGTAGGTACAATGCCAAGCCTGCAAATGCTCCTCTATTTCAGTAATTAACAAACCATATCAACACAAACACACTGTTATTATGCAATAGTTATTTCTTTAATGGTTTTCATATTCTCTGTTTAAGCGGCGTTTTCATACCTGGGATGCCGTAGTTAATTTCACTTTGTGCACATGTAAGCTCATTTCATTCAAATAATCAAACGCAAATGATCATTGGTAATAACATCAAATGTCTAAAACGTACTGGCCTGAAATCCACTCAAGGTTACACAAAGTATAAATTATGTTTTGTTACCATTCGAGCAAAGAAGAATTATCAATCATACTTAATTTACTTGACCGAAAGAAAAACTGTCTTGGCACAACGCGGAATATCATTCGAAATCTGCTTTCAATTTCTCAGAAAAAAGCTGTCCTCTCCACTAGTAAATCACTTTTAGAGCAGCCAAATACTTATTCCACGGTATTACTTCTTTCTGGTCAATATTTAGTTGCTGGCACTATTTCATACATGATGAAAAGTACTGTATGTGTTTAAAAGATGTGTAATTAATGTCTTCCTGCCGATTCCAATCAACTGGAAAGGCCTTCTTCAAATGGTTTTGTTCCCATTCCCTGAAATGCACTGATCGACGCATCGTACTGTAGTGTCCCCCGGTGGCGAAGCTAGGAATTTTTGGAGATTAGGCGGAACCGAAAATTCATAGACAAAAGGGCGTGCTGATATAGGCGTGTCTACTGTCAAAGTTGCTGGAAACGATTGGAGGGGGGTAGCTGCCCTCCAGCTGGTGCCCCTGCATCTTCCCATGACAAAAATCAAAAGGCAGCCGATATTACCAGAAAGGGATTAGACTGAAATCTAAAACCTAGACAATACAGATAAGAACGTCTAGCCTTAATATTAAAGCCAAAGGCATGCTTGCTTGATAAGTTTTTCTTTCGGTCAACAAAATAAGGTATGCTTGATAATTCCTCTTTGCTGAATTTATAATTAAGCATAATTTATACTTTGTTCAAACTCAAGTGGATTTCAGGTCGTAAGTTTGAAATCATGTTTTTAGACAATTGATGTTATTACCAATGATCATTTGTGTTTGATTATTTGAATGAAATTAGCTTACATGTGCACAATGTAAGATTAACTGCAGCATCCCAGGTATGTAAACTCCACTTTAATACAAACAGTAGAAGCTAATAAGGAAAACCATGTGTTTTGGCTGACATGATTTCCTACACCATTCAATACGGAAATGGAAAAACATTTCCAGGTTTAGTGTTGAGCCTCTTTTAAGTCACTTTTAATTTTACAAAAAGTGCTTTTTCTGAAACAGCAAGTTACTACATCTGTTCTCATTCGCAATACTTTGTAAGCAGGCCTTAATCCTAAACAAGTTGCCTTGATGCCTTGATAGAGGGAACTTTCCATCTGGCTCTGAAAAGAGCCAATGTCCCTCAAGTGCATAAAATTGAAGGTCATTGACCAATCTCGTTATTACCAAAGTCGCTGGAAAACCAATTTGAACGAATATGCGAGCATTTCAAAGAAATTTGTTTATAACCTTCAATAAGTTTAGCTTTTGACTTAGAGCTGAGTTTGAGCATTGATCTAAACTTAATATACGATCTCTTCTGTAAAAAGAGACATTGGCCAGCCCTAGCCTTTACTTACAGCTTACGTGGAGGACATATTGGAATATGCACAAAATTTGCCTGCACTTCCGTGCATTCAGTACAAACAAATATTGATATTGTCCTGACTGCTGACGCCCAATCTACAACTGCGGAGCCAGTAAATAGGACAATATTAAGCATCTCCAGAACTGCACAAAGTTTGACGTCATTCGCCTAGGTATCTTTGAACAGTTCTTGGAGTCCTTGTTCTTGTCTTTTGACATCTTGTCTGATCTTGCAGCCCACACCTCAAAGTTATTGCCATAGATTAAACAGAATGATTACTTTGGCATCACTTAAATTATTCATTAAGTAAACTTAATGCCTTTCATAGATCAGAACCTATATTGTAGATCGCTTTGCCTTGCACTATCAAATATTGATCACTAAACTAATGTCACTGCAGGTCTCGTTTTGATGAACTAAGCCAGCGATTCGTCACTAATAGATGTTTCCCTTATGTTTATTCAAAACGTTCACTTCACTTTAATCACACATTCATCTTTGGCAACTGGTATTTTTGATACATCCATCGGAAACTATGATTCATTGACAGAGCATTAGATCTAACCATTTATCCACAAAATGCGATGATTCAGGCAGCAACGTTTAAGAACTTCGGTATTCCAAGTTTTGTCAGAACTTAAAAGGTCTAATTTTCATCAATTTGATATCTGGCTTGAAAAACTAAAAGCTCACAAAAATCTGTGTCTTTTTAATTGCTTTAAGACAAGTTTCTTAGAAGTATGCCTCATTATAAATGAAACACCATTTAAGATTTCTTGCTTGAAAACAAAGATTTCCAACCGAATTGAAGAACTTTCTGCAAGAGGCTTAAGGTATGTGACAATTTCAAAATTTTCTCTAGATGAAGTTCACAACTGCTTATCACAAATGACATATCAACTCAGAACCTGTAACACGGGTCAACAAAAATGATCTCTCATAATTTGAGAACCAGCAGCCTGAAATCTAATGTGAAAGAATGGAAAGAAGATTTAAATTATAAGTTATAAATTATAAGTTTCTTAGTTCAGAGTTCTAAAGCATTGAACATCAAAGGATCCCTCCGTTTCAGGGTAATTGTGAAGGCACGTTGACAGATCTCAGCAGAAATACCCGCAACCCATACACAATCTTTCACTGTTTCTAATACAAGATTCATTCTTGCGCCTGGAGTTTAAGATACCATTGATTGGCAAGTCGGCCTCAATTGCTGAATCTAGATTAATACAACAATGAACTGTCATCACTGGGGTTGCTTGAACAATGTGCTTCTACAGTTGCAGCCTCCTCCGCAAGTGACCTTTGCAGGTGGTTTGGCCAGAAACATGATGAAAGAATTCATGCAGAACAATCGAGGACATGCCAGGGTAAACCACACTGAGAAAGGACGCCGTGGAGAGTTTCTGAAAATCGACTTTTATTTACAAGTCCGGCAAGACACAATGATGTCATGATTAGTGGGAAAGGAGCTATTGGTTCGAAAGCAGCAGCAGAAAATGACACAGCAAGCTGACTCTTGAGCTGGCGTTTTGCTGTTTTTAGCATCAGGAGCTTAATCGTCAGATGCAGGTAGGTGTCTTGGGCATGGAGACTCCTCATCAGGATCGTTGTTAGCGTCTTGTTTTGAAAAATGGCGCTTGAAAGTTTCTCGCCTTTGAGTTTCTAGGTCACTTAATCAGCTGTAACGTAATCAGAACTCAGCTCTTCAGCTGTCATGTGCCCATCTATTCTTGCTAAGACTTATCAGCAACGGTGAGCGATTGCACAAAGAATAATATCGAGGTGTTTATTCTGTTGGATGCCTGCTAACACACATCGCTTATTATCTCTTATTATCTTATTATAGACAAAGTAAATATTCACGTAAACATGAGCAACAAAGCAAAGAGTGTAACATTCAAATCTGGGAGGGATGATGGTGATTTTCTTGCCAAGAGAAGCCAAACAGATCGCAGCAAAACTCAGTCCAAATTTGTATTGACAGACTTTGACCCAACGCCATTCGCCATATCTGATTATGGCAGCCAGGCCATCAACACAGAAATTGCGCTCAAAGAAGAGTTGCTGCTCATCTTCAAAAGAGAGAAGGAAGCCATGGAGGCGCAGTACGCCAACAAAGTGCAAGAGTTGCTTCGAGGATTCAAAGGAAAGAAGGCCGAATGGGAGACTGTTGTGAAGGAGGAGCGAGACTTCCTTGAGCAAGAGCTTGAGAATGAGAAGGCGGAGATCCATCGATCCTTTGCTCAGGAAATCTCCAAAATGACTAGAAGCTTCGAAACTGAGAAAATTGAGTTGGAACGGCAGCACGATTTGAAATTGAAGCAGTTAGAAGACAAGTTTCAAGAGCGGCTTAAAGAAGAGCAGGAAAAGAAGGAAATCTATATAAAGAAAATGAAGAAAGAGCTGGTCAATGAGCATGAAATGAATTTGAAAATGATGATTGAAGAAAAGAGTGCCCAATGGCGTCTGAAGTTAGAAAATGAAATCGATGATTTGAAAAGGAGGCAACTTAACGAAAGGGAGGCTATGGAAAGAAGATTTGAGTCTGAGAAAGAAAAATTGGAAATACGGTACAGGGGTGAGATAACAGAAGCAGAAAGAAAGTTTGAGAAGATTAAAAATGAAATGGAAGAAAACTTTGAGAACGAGAAGAGGCGCGTTCACAAGGAATGGCTGAAGAAGATGGAAGAGCAAGAAGAAGAGATTAGTAGAGAGAAAAAGAAAAGGAAAGATGTGGAAGAGAAGTTGCGTCGAGAAATACAAACAGTGTCTGATGTAGAGGAGAAGAACAAGAGAATCATACAACAGAAGGAAGAAATTGAGAGAGTTTTTGCAACAGAGAAGACGAACTTGCAGTCGTTAAATGCAATGCTGAAAAACGAGATCGTACAACTTAAAGAAGAAATCGAGCGGTTAAAGAGAAAACAGCATTCGCCACCACCAGAAGCAAGTCCATCACCAACAGTAATACTACAAGACCAGAGAAGAGAACAACAAATGCAACAGGCGTTCAATTCTAGAGCAGATTTGCCATCAAATCTTCGAGATGACTTTGATCGACTGCTCGCTGAGTACAAAGAGAATCTGAAGTCGAAGTTCAGAAAGGAAAAGGAGATGGTTGAGGACAAAATGGAAAATGAACGAAGAAAAGTCAAGGACGACTTTGTGAGGGAAAAATCCGAGTTGGAAAAGCGACTGATAATGGAAAGGTGTCAATAAATTATATCTTGTTTAGTCACCAGGGTAGTTTAATGTCATTAATACTGACTGATTTATTCTGATTGATGTCCCAAGAAAAGGTCCTAATAGCACCGGACAGAAGCACTCAACGCACCAAAACTTCCTTGAATTATTCAAATATCTTATTCACTTTAATCTTTATTAAATTAAACCCAAATTTCTTGCAGAGAGAAATTGGAACGAGAAATGAATAAGACCCGCGAAGAAATGGAAAAAGACATCGAAAGAAGATTAACAACAAAGCAACTGCAAGACTCACTTGTTGCCCAGCAGCAGAAGTTTGACGACGCTACAAGACGTCTCGAAGAAGAGGAAAGGAAAAGGAGGCACGAGTATGGAAAAGAGGTTGAGCTCGACAAAGTTTCAAACACGTTGAATGAAATGAAAAGAGAAAATGAGGGTCTCAGAATGAAAATATCTGCTCTAGAAGAGAACAACAATTTGTTGAAACAAGTGAAGCAGGAGAGTCAAATTGAAATTGACCGTTTAAGAAGAGCGATGGAAGATCTACGTACGACCATCTTAGACAAGTCGAAAAGGGAGTCCGCTGCTGCCCCCCAGCAACCACCTCCACCGCAGCGACCCGAATACCCAATTATAATGCCAATAACTTTACCCGAAGCGAGACGTGAACCGACACCTGTTCCTCCTGCACAGCCACCCGCTCCATCTCCACAGCCACCCGTCACAATAAATGTGCAGCAGCCACAACAAAACGAGAAAGAGGTCCCAGCAAGAAAGGCGGATGAATACGACGGGGAGAGGCGAAGACTGGACGAATTGCGAAGAGGACTGGAAAGACAGGAGCGGGTGGGTCAAGTCGTTTTATCCAGAGTTGTTCAATTTTAGAGAAAGTACAATGCCTGAAACATAAGAAAGATTTCTTCGTTTTTCAGAGCTATATTGATCCACGGATAATCCTTACTTTGAAAACCTCCTTGATGCGTCTATTGTAACTATTGCAATCTGTCTGCTCTTCATTGAGGGTAACCTATTTTGTTCTTTAATGATTTAGCCATCCTTGGTAAACCGAGATTCGACAGTCTAAATTGTTTGGCAAGTAGGATAAAATGTCGAATGAAAAATTTTGATGAAGAATGAACTTTTAACACTTTATGAGGTTTTTTTTTGCTTTTATAGGAACTGCGAGAACAACAAAATATAGAAAATGCCGCCCGGATTGCCGTAGAGAGAGTATGTATTTGTTATTAAAAATTGTGAAATTGTAAAATGGCTTTTTCAGATGATCTTCGAGCCTCATTTGAATTCGAAAATATCCGTGCTTTAGATTATATCCGCGTTTTTCTTAAAAGTCCAATTTGCGGTTGATAATGATAAACTGAGATGTATCTCAGCTTCTATAAAAGAAAGAGATTTGCAATTTTCAGAGCATATTACCTAGACAATATACTTTTTTTTAAATACAATGAATTCCCTAGCCCTTATAGATTTATTTTGAGAACCAAAGCATATTTTAAATTGAGTGACATTTCGGTGGTCTGAAGAAAACAATAATTTTAGAAAAATCTATTTAATACACCACATTAATTTTAGTTCAGTTTAATTATATATCCTAAAGCTACAATAAGCCAAAGTATGGAGCTTCTAGCCTTCCTGAGTGTTCAGGTATATCCCGTTTCTTAACGACATGCTCTGGGCGACTACCATCTTTGAATCACGTGATCAAAATGCAATATTATATTATATTTGGTGATTTTTCTTTCTTTGACCTCCAAACAACATTTTACGAAAGTTTGGTCAAATTCTGACAACAATTAATAAAAATCTTCCTTTTCGGGTAAGCTTGGCCTTAAAAAAAACAGGCTTATTAAAAAGGGGTTATTGATAGCTTTACAGCTCTGTTTCTTGCATCGCTTTCGTTCTCTTTGTCCAGTCCCAGTCTCGCTATGATTCGCTGACAGATGACAAGCGACGCCTTGAAGAGTCGCTGAAAAGCTTGGAAAACAGGGTGATTGCGATGCAGCACGACATGCTCACTTTGAAGGAGAAGAAGGAACAGCCAATCACCATCAATCAGCCACCGGTATGTGACGTCATTAACCATCATAACCAACCAATCTGTATTACATTGGCAATTAGTGGCCTACTTTATTAAGGCTTTGCTTGCGGTATCTAAACTTTCAGAAATTAAAATGGCGCTTACGTTCATATTTGTTGTTGACTAGCAGCCGCAACAACTACCTCCAGTTCCAGTGCCTCCTCCACAGCCGCAACCTAGCACTCCCACGCAGACAATCCATATTCCCATACCAACGTTCATTCCGATTCATCAGCCTGCCTCCCCAACACCAGCCCCGCAGCCACCACCATCGCCGGCTCCTGCTGCCCCGCAGCAAAACCCCCAAGAACTGAAGGACAAGATTAAGGTATTGAAAAGGGAAAAGGAGGAGCTGACGCGGAAGCTGCAAATGACACAAGGTGACCTTAGGGAGGCTTCGAGAGAGAACAGCATGCTTCAAAAGCAGATAGCAGATTTGGAGAGGACCCTTGAAAAGCTGAGTGATAAGTTGGAGAAAGAAAGCAGTAGTATGCAGAAAATCAGAGAACTTCTTGACGAGGAGAAGCAAAAGAGAAGAAGGGCAGAAGATCAACTCGAGGCAGAAAAACGAAAGGTACGAGGTTGGGCCTTCCATCGAAGGTTTACATGCCATACAAACATCATTTACAGTCTGACGCACGTTTCAAACAATTTTAGCAATCATCAGATTTTTATAATCACTCCTGTAAGTTGTTGCTATTGTAGTAGATGACCTTGAGTTAGTGACAATCACAATGATGGGTCATTATGTAACAAAATAACAATTGTTTATACAACTTGATATTATGTAGACCGAAGACTTGAAAAAAGAATTAGATGATAAACAGCAAAGATATGAGAAGGAAACGAGAGAACTCCAAGACAAGTTGGATCATGCCGGCAAGGTTATTGCAACATTGGAAAGCAACCAATACTCAGAGAGTGAGATTTGTAAGTAAAAACTAAGGGTGTGTAAAGACCCGTGTTGCTTGGTTACGCCATGTGGCTTGTTGATCCTGTTTGCAATAATTGTGAGACATGGATCTCCGTGGAGCGCTGGATAGTAGATACTAAGAACACTATTTCCTACTGTGTATTGATTTGTGGTTAGGTATATCAACGGTCTCGCAGCTTCCTGGCAAACGCAAATCTCTTGCAGAAGTGCTGCAATTCAAGTATACAATGTCATCAATTCTCGTGTGCTTGTCCGAGAAAAAAAGCGAAACAGAAAAGAAAGAAAGTTCTTTTTATTAAATCAACTTTCTATAATTAAAAAAGCACTGATAAATTTGATATGGCATTTTCCAGACCAGAGTAGAGCGACTAAACAAGGCAGTCAGCAACAACAGCAAAATTCCTCAAAGCAACAACAGCAACAGCAGCGAAAAGCGTCCCGCCAGCCGGTCGAAGAGATGATCAATGCCTCTGAGTCTGGACCACTGTACGAGTCATCACCGGAATGGAACTTTCCCGAAGAAGATGTCCAAGCGGAGCCGATGGGTGTTCTTCTTGCCGAAAATGAATTTGACTACCCGGAGCCGGTCCGAAGCAGTGAGATTCCGGCAGACGCAATGAAAATCCGGGAACTTGAAAGCGAGAAGCAAGACCTTCAAAAGAGGCTCAGTGAGGCAAAATCGGCACTGGACGATTATACGTCAAAGCTAGATAGCCAGGTTAGTGTGAATATGACGTCGTGTGCCTCGCGTATTCTATTAGCCATTAGAGCACGTTTCTGTTTAAACATCAGATCATTTAAGAGCAGAGATGGTACTTTTCATCAATCTTTCAATTTACATTGACAGCCATTTAAATATTGATTCTAGACGGCTTAAGATTTTGATTTTGGCTACAGCACTACAAGTTTTTATAACCGATGAATGTTATTGGTTGTGTTTAAGACATGCTAGTTTTACTGTGATGCAGTAATTAAGGAAGTTCTCTTTTTAATTGCAGCTGAAGTCAATTGAATCCAAAGCAAATGATTCTGACATTAAAGTTCGAAAGCTTTCAATGAAAAACGCGGACCTGTACAGTACAGTTAGAAACCTGAGCGAGGAGAAAGAGCGGACTGCGCAACAGAACTGGAAGTTGCTGAACCAAAAGCTCCAGCTTCAGAAGTTGATTGAGAGGCTGACAAGACTACAGGCAAATTAACCTGCTCTCAAGGAACAATATCTTTTGTCTTTAATCAAAAATCTTTCAAGGGTTTAAAAACAATGCACACTTTTTAATCTTTGGTTTAATTTTTTTCTTATTTTGCATCGATAAAATCGACTCCATTGCTTCTTTAGGAAATCATTGTAAAGAACTTATGATTTAATGAAATGTCAAGAAATTAATGTAACTTTGAAAATTTGCAATACTGCTGAAAAATTGAGCAATATCTATGATAATACGAATGATGGTTAATTCAACATTTTGTAGTAAAATGAACCCGCGCACAGACTGAAACGCTATTTCTGAGCTTTTTCTTGGGCTGCACAGAAAAAAGAATTTCATTCTGGTTTGAGTTAAGCATCAAATAAATTGGTGGGATTTCTCGGGCCTATCTTCCATTTGAAACGGGCCTTGCGTTTCTCCTGTTTTAAATTTAAAGCAACGTGGTCTAAAATTTGATATTTCTTTAATTTCCCACCAAGCTTGTGTTGTATGAGTAATCATATGAAATCAAAAAGAAAAACGTTTTCTCTTTCTATTGCAAAAACCTATCAAAACAACGAAAAATGGATGAAAAACTAAATTTATTCAATTCAGTTAGACATTCAACAGAGAACCACTTGTTTATAGAAACCAAAGCTTCAAGCTTATGAATAAAGATTGTAATATTAGAACAAAACTGAATGCGTTTAATATTTCATCATCCCTTTCTCTTCAAATACGCCGTGAAACCTGGATTGAGTATCAATGTATACGCCATTTAGGCGTCGTCATATTGATTCGCGGTCGTTCCAGAGTTTTACACAGAACCTTTTTCGTTGGTTAAACAAATCTCCTGGATGCGAAAAAAATTTTTTCTGCTATACTATTGAACATGTGTGTCAATATATTGATAAACTGGTACGGTTGGCTTAACTTTTAAAGTCTGTTCCAGTATTGAAGCCTTATTAACTCTGTTTATAACTACAAAGCTTCATCCAATTTTTACATAACAACATTGCAAATCAAATAGAACCCCTCTTTAAACTACATAAAACGCTTCTTTTCTTTCCAAACTTAACCTATACTTTGATTTTGATATATTTTGAACAGGCCTGAAGAAAAACATTCTTCGACTATTTGGCTTTTTTGACAGTTGTAGTACAATAAAATTCTTTCTATTCAAAAGTACCATAGGGCAACTCACCTTTTGGTGGTTCCTTTAAGCTGTGATGCTTGGCCGGGTTTTTGTCTCACTTGGCTTATCTTCATTCCTTGCTTTCACATGTTATTTGTGTTGCCACCATGTGTATGTTATCTGTTCCTCAAGATAGCTTTTTCGGTCCCCTGGGCTATCCTGACGTTTAGAAATATAAGCCTATAGATCTCTTAATAATTCTCATTGAAGTCCTCGGTCATCTTGCCAAGTGTTGTGTATATGTCAGAGACCTGCTGAGGTTGTTCGCATTCCTCTTTTCCAAGAAAAGTCCTTTGGTTTTTGTAACTGGAGAGCGTTAGGTTCCCTAAGCGAAATATTCTTCACAAGTGTGTTAATCCTGGCCACAGTCACAGTACGTTGGCATATAACACCTGTTCAGCAGTCACTGTAAACTACTTTAAACAGTCACTGTACTGATTTGTCGGTGACGGACCAATCTTGACCCAACATCTTGACCATTTTCAAGACCCTGATTTCTAACGCACTCTATTTCATTTATCTGTCAACTTTTCGAAAGCAGCTTCAGAAATTACATTGTTGTTCAGAGTGAGATTTTCCAAAAGCGTCATTCCCTCTGCCACTGTTTTTAAAAGCATGCTCTCTGTATAAGCCCATCATATGAAGCATGCAGAATAGTTTTATTGGTATTAGTAGACGATGAAGTGCCACTAGTTATCCGGGACGCTTTTTGGTACTCTGGCATTTAATGCGCCCAAGGCTAGCATTTGTAACAGTCGAAATTAACACGATACGGAAGCGCTCCTCGCAATTAGACATACCATGCCTTAAACTTCCATTTTGCAAAAAAATCTTCTTGTGTAACTTTCATAATCTACAAGGCTTCTTGTACATGATGACGATAAATCCAGGGTCACCTTCAATGGTCTCTTTTTTTAGTGGTCTGATGCGTGAGCTTGCCAACGTGACGTCACAGATTCTGGGCGCCACTTTTTATTATTCAGTTGTACCTTCCTGCGAGCATCTTGTGATGTCATCTCTCAATGTCCTCCGCTAATTACTGTAAACCTCGTCTGTCGCCAGGCTGCATAACAGGGCCACAAGAAGCTATCTTTGGTCTGGATACAGCGTATGTTTCACAGATATGGATTCTCTTTTGGGCTCGAGAAAATGCATGCACCAACTGCTCTTCTTGACCTGGACGCAATGTGGACGAAATTAGATTTGCAAATGATATTGAGTTGATTGCAAGATATCTTTAAACATATTTTGAATAATGTTGTAAAAGTAAGCGAGTCTCGGGGTTATCAACAAATGCTAAAAAAATACTCGCCAACAGTATCAGAGAAAAATAGTCCACCAGCACCTAGCCTTGCAGCAAACGGAATATAGATCAGGTAGTTGAAAAATTCAATTGTCACAGCAAAACATCATTATGTCATAAAGTTTGATCTATGTATTTCATACACTGATTGTATTGTCAATAACGATCGTGTTGTGTGATGATAGACAGAAACAAAAGAAAGAAAATGGCGTTTTGGGGGCATGCTATGAGAAAAAACATGATAGGAAATGTACTGCTTACTGGAAGAACGGAGGGAGGAAAAGGGCAAAAGGGATCATTTGCACATGCATTATTAAAAAAAAGAATTTTAGGAATTTACAAACTATTCCTCCAATAATCATGCATAACAAGTTTTGACAGTACCCCTATTTCTAAGCTGTGTCATACTGTTTCGCCATAAGTCAAAATAAATTGTGCATTTTCCATAAAACAGGTATCCATAATTTTGCAGTGATTGAGAATACAGCGAATGTCTCAAATCTTCATGCAGTCGACCTAATATACATTCTGGGAAGGACAAAACAACTTTATGCAAAAAACTAAATGTTCTTTGCCTTCCCTTGCTTGGCTATGCAATAGGAGAAAACTCAAGAAAGAATATATAGCACTCGTTGAAGGTTTAATGTGAAAAGCAACAAGTAACTGAAAGCAATTACTCACATTTCTGTTGTCTCAAATTCAACTTTCTCGCTTCAACCGCCAGCGTCGTCAGCTCCACGTTAATGGCACAAAATTGAAGGTCACATTGGCTTGTCACGATGCTAGTGCATTATGGGATGGCTGCACGCGTTTTGCACCCTTGCTCCCGAATAAAGCACATCTCTGGCCTTAGCAAAATTTGCAACAAATAAACAGGAGGCAATTCCTTTCGACGAGAAAGCTGCTGAAATCTCAGGCGACAAAGGCTTTAGAATATAGCGTCCCCGCAGGCACCTCGCAACACACCGGCGAACCTTTCTCGCAAAAAGCAATGCTTCACGCTCAAAGACTCAGAGCTCCTTCCAAGTCACGCTGGATTGCAGAATCAATAACAACTCGTTTTTGAGGTGTAAAAATTCACCCGTGCAACTGGAGTCCGCGAAGCATCTGTTAAATTCTTGACAATTTTTGGAGTCTGGCGAACCGTAAATAAGCATTGATAATTTCCCTTATTATATGAAAAATAGCCTTGGGTTGGTGTTTAATACGAAGGAAAGTTTCTCCAACCCATTTTTCCAGGTTTTCATACTCTACAAAGCCTTAATATCTAATTTACGATAAAAAATTTGTCACGGTTCTCAGCAGACCATACCCTCATCTCGCTTCTCAAGATTCTCATAAACCTGTTTTCTTTCAAAGTAAAAATCAGCAAACATTTCTCTTCCTTTTTGAAAAATTCAGCATTCATCAAACGCATTCAACATCTCATCCAACATTTGTTGTTTTTTGCTCGTTGGGTGAATGCTGGACTCGTTTGACCGAGGCATGAAAGCTTGTTTGTAAAATTGCACACGATTCGATCAGGATAGGCCCCCTGCCTCTCCCTCTTTTTCATCCGCATCTCCATGATGATTGTTGCATCTTGGATAGAGATAAGAGGCATCATCACCTTCTTCCACAATTTTCTGCGGGTCCTGCAAAGCCCTTGGAAAATTAAGAACCTTTAAAATTAATTTTGCGGCATCAAAGTTCATAAAATTAAACGCACCTTGGGTGCAACAAAACAATGAACTACGTACATGACTTGGCTGTTTATGCAGAAATGAATATATTACGGTAGGCCACTTAATGTTGCCCATGTGAAGCACAAAGTTTATGCATTTTGAGCTGAAAATGAGTCTAGTTGCGCTGATAAGCCCTGATATTGGGCAAAACCAACGATAAAAGACATATTTGTAGAGACGAAATCAATCTGAAGCCCTTCTAAAAGCATGCCTAGAATATTCCGAGTTGAAAACTGAAAATTCAAATACCGTACCTTACCTGGTGTTCAAGTTCACAAGTTCCGCGAAGATGAAATTGGACACCTCAAGCCAACAACGCATAACCTTCAGACCTTGTAGAGTATGGACTTGGTTGCCTGAACGTCCTTTATTACCGAGGAGGTTGTACAGTTAACGGCATCTTTGTCCGACTGTAATAATCATCGAATCTTTCCCCCATTGCAAACAAATTACATTCACATGCAAGTTCATCGTGTGAAAACGAGGCTTAGGGGGGAAGGGGGAGGTAGGCTTAAAGGATAAACTTGCGTCTGTCCTTTCTAGTTATTCGTTCGCACTGCAACCTTGCAAGGTTAATTCATCTTTTTTTAGATTAAAGAAAGATTGTTCAATCTCATGTGGTAATCGGAGAGTTGGGACCCTAAGATCTCGATTTGAAATCATGGATCTGTTTATCGGCATGCAAAATCTTCAAGAGGATGAGGCTATCGATTCAGCAGGGGCTTCGGCCCTTCCCCTCCACAGCTGTGACAAGGAAAGTCATGCAGCGTGTCCGTTTCTTGTGGAAAGATTCCAGAGAATTATTCTCTTATTGGTTTCTTATTGGTCCACGAAGAAAAAGTAGAGCAACTTTGAAACAATTAAAAACTTAATCTGTAAAGAACTTGTTTGGCTATTCATAAACAAATTTTGTAAAACACAGCGATTATAGCAGTAAGACTTCCGCTTGCCAAAGCCTGGAAGTTTCGAGACCTGATGACAGTTGTTGACAAATTGGCGATTTACTTCTGCTTGAATCTGCTTGTTAAAGTACAATGTACGAAAGACTTCAATATGAAGACGACTTGAAAGCAAAGTTTATTTGACAAACTCGACTGCTCAGTTGAATCCCAGACACAAACATTGCGATAGATGAGGAGTGAAAGGGCAGCATTGGAGTCGCTTGACAAGTGAATCGAGGCACCAGTTGGCGATAAGCGGGGACCGTATGCGACCACCCGCCCCACATCATCACTTGATCGTTGCATTCTCGTTTCCCACTGACGTATACAACATTCACAATAGGCCTAAATGAAATGCAAGTTAATATTTGATGTGCTACTGTGCTATCAGTCTGCGGGGCAGCGCACTTCAATTGCAGAAATGACTCAGTTTTAATCGTACTGGAAATTGCAAAGAGACGTTGACTGGAATAACAGGGAAAAATTAGAAGTGTTTGCTGGAGAGCAACAATGAATAATTGTTTGTCGTCGAAAAGCTAAGACCTTTACTCGTGGCCATAAGGATCAAATAAGACAGCTGATCTTGGATCAGGAGACATGTGAGCAGTTAGTCTTCAAAGAGCAAACTGCGAAGAGAGATAGCCAAAACATTGCACAGAAGGACTCGGCTGCTTTCTTGTCATTGACAGACTGCGAAAGCCACTCGTGAAACGAGTAAAGCAAACCAACTTGGCATTAGTTTACTTTTTCAAGTCAGAATGGGCAAGGGTGTATCCAAACAACGCGATATCGAAAGGAAGTTCACGGATGAACGAGATAAACTTTTCAGGGAATTCTTTTGCGCGAAGAAAGAAATTCAGAGGAATTTTAACCGACAAAGAGGCGACCTAGAGAAGGCGTTTCACCAGGAAATCGAGAAACTGTACAAGATTCACCAAGGCCAAATAAACACGATGAAACTGCAAATGCGAGATTCACAACTCGGGGACTTCCACGAAAGATGGAAAGGGAAGCTAAACAGGCATCTGAGTTGGCCTATTGCCGAAAGCACTCCAAAACAGTCACATGACACATTTTTGGGGGGAAGTACAGGGTGCGGGCAAAGCGAGGCCGGACGGGGCGGGATCGGTGAAAAAGAGGCTAAAACAGCAGCAGAGTGGCAGATTCTTGTCCAGCATTTGAAGTTCGCGCTGAACAACCAAAAGGCCTTATTTGAAAATACGCTGCTGGAGGAAAAGTTGAAGATGCAAAAACTAATTGAAGTAGAGCGAACAGCAATGGAAGAAAGCGTGTTCAAACGCTTGAACCAAACCCTGCAGAATGCATTGCTCGAGAGGGAAACTTTTCGGGAAGAAAGCTCAAAGTTGCAGCACATATCAAAAACAATGCTGTCTGATTGGGTTTTGATCAATGAATGTAAGAAAAGGAGGGGAGCGCGTGGCAGAAGGTTTTATAGTGACTCTGAGGAGGAGAATAGTGGTGATAGCGGGGTGGAAGAGAAGGCGACGAACGGAGACAAGCGGGGCAATTACTGGCGCATCAAATACACGGAGAGTCAAAAAAAGCATTCAAAAAGATTAAAAGAACTCGAAGAAGAATATAAAGCGAAAGAAAAATCATTGGTTGGGGAATGGGCAAGGACAAAAAGCTCTTTGAAGGAAAACCACGCCAAAGAGCTCAACGAAGTACAAACGATAGCTGCGAAGGAGCTTCAAATATCCTTGAGGGAAGAGAGGCAAATTTGTAAGGGCGCCATAAAGGACCTGAACGAAAAACTGATAGCATTGACGTCTGAGAATGAGACTTTAAAAGAAAAAATCGACGACTTATCGTATTTGCTTGATACGGACGTGAAGGATGTGCACGTTGAACTGCAAGAAAAATTAGGAATTTTGAATAAACTTTTGTCGGATAAATCTATTGAATGAATTATACATGTATGAAAGAAAATATTTAGAATTTTCCATGTGGGTTTTTCTTAACAAAAATCATTAAATTTTTATGTAGGCAGGCTTTATACAAATACAAAAAATTGGTGTTTTAATTGGCTTGCAGGAATGAAGAATGACGAAATTTGATGAAGAATTTTCAAGGGAAAAGTTATTAGAAAATTAAAAATGATGAGTGAATTTCTTACTGTCAACTAAAGCAGACACTGAAAAGGTGTTCTTCAGTTACTCAATGTCTTGTAATGGTTGTCAAAGAGAATTTTATGAATGTTTGTGCATTGCTTCCGAATGGCAAATCAATTTGTTTTGTGAGTGAAATCGGCCACGACAGCATATCAGTAAACCAGAAAATTATGAAAAGTTATGAATTATGAAAACGATGAAAAGTGCCCCCGGCGTCGTCGCTTTCATGTCGTAGGCAGGCCACTAGGCTTTCACGGCCAGCAACAAATTTGGCTTTGCAAAACAACAGCGGAATGGTACTATCTCAAGATAAACAGTTTCCCAATACCCCTTTTGGTTGAGAGAAAGCGGGGCTTTCCCTTTTAAGTCTTTCATCAAGTCTCACAAAAGGTACTAAATGTATATAAATTCTTTATGAGCCCTTAAACGCCTATCAGGGCCAGCACCACCCACAAGACCTGCCTATTTATCGACAGCTGGTAATTAGATAAAAATGCCCTTCCATGAAAGGTTAAAAATGAAATGGCGGTAGGGAGCGGAAAAAGTTATGGCGTAAGCAAATGCAGAAGGATACATTGCCCTGATTCGGTCCTGATTTTCAAACGACGGTACAGGGACATAATTAACAGCAGTGGAGTTGCAACTGTGAAAGCACTCTTAATTGGCATTCCTTTTCCCATATTTGTCAATCTGTTTGAAAGGAAAGAATGTGCGGAACTTCTTGTCTTCCTGCCTCGTATTCAAATCTCGATTAATCTTAATAAGCGGCAATATTGATTAGCAACCCCCGGGAATAGAGCCGTTCCCCAGATATACTGAGTCCCTTTGTGCTTGCTTTCAATACGCACTAACGGGTGAAAGCCAGTATTGTGCAGGAAATCCATTAATAATCGATCGGATTGCAACCTGACAACTTGTGGCGGAATTTGGAAGATATCTCGAGTCAGTATTCCGATATCTCGAGTTTGTTTATGTAACATAAAAAATTTACAGAAATTGCACAGAAGTTGTAAAATCTATTGAGGCAATTGAAAAGTCAGAGTTTTTTGAATTGGTGTTTGGAGTGGATGATGGGCGACATGAAAGCGAATTGCAAAGCTTCGGACATAGTTATTCAGAATATTGGGGCTGTGAAAGCAAGCATGTGCGACGGCAGGATGGATACTTCTGGGGAGTCACTTGCTGACAAGTGTTGCGAACCAGGGACGATTCGTGGAATCGTTGCACATCTTTACGAAAAGTTTAAGGCCAACCAACTAGACGAGAAGGATTTTGAGAAAATTTTAGACAGTTTTGACTGCGATGAGAACGGAAACTTTCCGAAGCGAAAATCCAGCAATGAGTCGGAAACGGAGTTGGACCGAGTGCTGCCTGTGGATTTTGAGCTTGACTTCGAGAACGGGGAAATAACAGTAACTGAAACAAATGGAAAAGAGGAGAAAGTTTGCAAGATTGAGGATAAGGATCAAAGGAAGGACATGAAAGGAAAGGCATTGAGAATTCAAGAGGAAAAACTGATCAATAAGCAAATGAAACAACTTATGGGGACTTTTGAGCAAGAAAAGAAGAACCTTTTGCGCAAAGTTGAGGTTGAAAAAGAAATAATCGCGAAAAAGGTTGCAGATGATTACGAAAGGAAGCTGAAAGTGGAAAAAGACTTTTTGGGGGCAGTAATTGCGGATCTTGTCAAAAGTGTGGAAGATGCGCAGGATCAAATTGAAGAGCTGAAGATGATTCGTGAACATGACAGAATGACATTGCAGAAGTTTTTCAAGCGAAAGTTGGCGGATGAAAGGAAGAAGTTACTGCTTGAGGTCGTGGAGAAGCAAGACAGAGCGTGATGGGCCAGCATAGATCGCACGTGGACTTTCGAATGTTTATGCTGAAGGGTAGATCACAATTTGATTAAGTCGATGAAGACGATGAAGAGGTTTGTGGTTACGTCTTCAGGTCATGACTGGGGCGATTTGCAAAGGCCTTTCTTATTCAAGTAAGTCGATTGCGCGATGACTTTGGCATCATGGAGCACTCTAGAAGCGAGCTCCCTACGTAGTTCGGATTGACGAAATTTCTAACAAAATGTAGAACTGTGTTTAGAATGAACTTTGTAAAAGGTGGAGATTGGAAAATGCCTTTAGATGGGCGTTTTGTCTGCTGCGTTCACGACTGCAGCTCAAACGAGGCATTTTTGCAAAGTCGGCAGGGTTGGTTACAAAACCAAAACAAACTGGCACGACACACACCTACACCAGGGAGCACGTGAGCGAATGAATGAAACTCTGATTGTACGTCACAGATAGAAAGACGGCGCTTCTCAATGGCACGCAAAGCATTCTTGCCGTTCTTTTGATTTACGTAAGTAATCAAATCGAGTAAACAAAATAAGCGATTCGCAATTGTTTGGTATTTATGTTTTCCTTAGTAAACAAAACATATCATTATCGCGTCTTGGATCGTTCGTCTCACTCGCTCCAGGTACGGGGGTTATACTAATTAATTCTGTCGCGCTGCCATCGTTCGAGCACCTGTGCAGTGGCTCACGTCTGCGCCAAAGCGCGGAACCAACTAGCAGGCTTGTTGGCGTGACTGATGACGTCATCGCATGGCTGTTGTCAAAGACCGAAATTCCGTTGGTGTTTCTCCAGTCACCCACCTAACGACTGCTATCTTTCCATCTTTGAATAGTTTCTTTTGCCAGAAAACTATTCGGACACATTGAAGGGCCGCTTCAGAATGCATTTGGTATGCCAGAAACAGTTTCAAATACACAGTGCTGGCAATACCAGGAAGAGAATTCCAATTCCTCATAAGGGCGCCTATATCGATCTATTGTGTTTACATAAGCTACGTAAATTACACACTGGTTGAATATCGCTAGTGAAAATGACCACAAGACTGCGCGACAGCTAAATATACTTGGTCATATTTGCATATCATGCACCTAATCATTTTTATGGAAGTGATGTGTCTTCTGTAACCGTTTTGGTAGGTATCTGTTTTGAGACCATTTGTAGAAAGATTTGATTATGTTGGCACCAGATATTTCATACTTGATGTTGCCCACGTGGTCCTTAGCGAGGGACCTCGTTCGAAGAGTGATTTGAATTGTAAATTGCAGAATCGCGTGTTTATTTAAACTGCCTGTAAATTGATGAGAGTTGTTGAATCTTGTAAATGATATATCTGTTTCTGAATCGCCTCACTTCAGTTTGTAAGTCGTTGTCTCTTTAGGCAGACACACAAAGAGATTAAACCGATATTACACAAAACATGGGCTCCGATGCAGGTCGGAAAGTGTAGGGGCCAAGGGAGATTTAACAATCATTACAAAAGATGTTTAAAAATAATCTATTGTTTTACAAGAAAGTGAGGGTGCCATGGCCCCTACGGCCCCCTGCAAAAGTACGAAAGGATGAGGGAGATAAATTTGAGGGGTAAAGAGCGTAACGGGTTTTGTTGGGAGAATGACTGCCCCGCGATCACCTGCACCAGTGTCAAAATAGGGTTGGTGCCTGGATGAATTTTAGTTGCAGATATACGTCATGTGGCATTGTCTGGCGATTTCTTTCACCATTTCATTGAAGTGAATAACAGGTGCTTTCGAATTTTTTTCGTGATATTCTTGGGTACTTTTTGCCTGCCCGGGGTCAAACCACCGCCCATATTTCAACTTGCAGATTTCCCACGACTGATTAGAGGTCAGACGATCTATTGAGGGTCACCAGTCTGATATATCAGGGACGGAGACACATTTAATGGAAATTCACTGACGTAGAAAAATGGAGGAAAAGGAAATTATTGTGAGCCTACATCTTGGCAGGGTCGCTTTTCATATTCGACAGACGTGCTCCAGCTGTCTTCAAAGCTGTAAAGACATATAACATGTGTTGAGGTCGGAATTATGGAAAACGAAAATATTATAGTTCTATATCAACTTATGCACTTCAATTATTCTGTTTCCCAAGAAGTTGCTAAGAAGCTATCAACGTCAAACTTTACCAAAAGCTCAGAAACCTTGAGTCTTGGAAGAACTTACAAAAATCGTGAAAGATATCTATGAAATGCCAAATACAGTTTTTCCCTGTTAAAATCGATGCCGGGAGGGAAGCTTGTATGAACACTTTCGTGAATTCTTTTTACCCATAATATTTTGCAGCTCAATACAACGTAAATCAATCTTCGCTGCATAAGAACAACATGGCATACATAACCAAAGAAGTATACAAAGGAAAAACAGCTTAAATGTGATCTTCAAAATTGAGTGATAAAATTGACGCCACGATAGATGTCCCTCAAGGAGGTGCTACAACATCAGTCATGTTTACTGCAACAGTGGAGGAAATAAACAAGAAAATGACCCTTGGGACTGGAGTAAATGCAGATGAGAAGCAACCGAACAGCCTCGACTTGCGTTGATATCGTTATATGTGTGACAAGTGAGGAAAAGCTTAAGACATCACTGGGGATCTGAGCACAGTACGAAAGAAGGCTGAAATGAAACTGGATGAGAAGGAAACAAAGTTATTGAACCATGCAAACTCCAGCGTTATTATAAATTCTTTTACTCATTGGCATAAGAAACGGAAGGTAGCGTACACTATGAGGCGCCATAGGGGACAAAAGTATGAAAAAATAATTTCGTTGTATGAAAACGTATTTATGGTACATGCATATTTTTTCGGTATCATAATGGCTATTTTATTGTATGTCTTGGAAATTTTATAGCATAAAATTCATGCCATGGAAAAGTCATAGCATAAAATTCATGCCATGGAAAAGTCATAGCATAAAATTCATGTCATGGAAATTTCATAGCATAAAATTCATGTCATGGAAATATGTGGAGTTGAATGCGTGCGCATGTAAAAATCCCGCCAAATCAATCAGAGCTAACATGGCGGATCAACAGCGTCATGATCGGCTCGGTGGGCATGACGTAGTTACAATGGACTCAGAATCTATTGAAACAATCGTCAACTCACTTGTCCAAAACCCTACATTCCAAGAGACGATTTCTGCAATTTTATCAAGGCGTGTCGAATTTACAACACCACCATCGATGTTGCAAAATTCAAACAGAGGTATACCTCCCGTTCCTAGTCCTACAACATATTCTCCAGTTCCAAGTCCTACCGCTTCATCGACTGTTTGACAAGAGCATTTTGCTATGAAATTTCCATGACATGAATTTCTTGCTATGAAATCTTTATGATATGAATTTTATGCTATGACTTTTCCATGGCATGAATTTTATGCTATGACTTTTCCATGGCATGAATTTTATGCTATGACTTTTCCATGGCATGAATTTTATGCTATGACTTTTCCATGGCATGAATTTTATGCTATGACTTTTCCATGGCATGAATTTTATGCTATGACTTTTCCATGGCATGAATTTTATGCTATGACTTTTCCATGTGACTTTTAAAATAGCTATTATGATACCGAAAAAATATGCATGTACCATAAATACGTTTTCATACAACGAAATTATATTTTCATACTTTTGTCCCCTATGGCGCCTCATAGTACACAGTTGAATAAGATAATTAGTTGCACGTTTCATCATATGAAGAACACAAAAAATCAGGGGGTAAGTGCTGATGTAAACTGAATTCCCGACTTGCAACCAATATCTCAAAAGAGGAAAAAGCTTTCAAATCCTTGCAGAAAGCAAGCAAAGGCAAGAAAAAATTGGCAATAAATACGTCAGAGCACTCTGAAATTAGCCGTGTTGACGTTCTCGGAATTTTCATTCATTTCCATGGCTCTGTTTTCCTTGTTTTCGTTCTTTGTTTGTCGCAGCTCTGCATTCTTCAACGCCCCCTCGTTCGCTAGGTCTGGTGTCGACGCAATAGAATGAGGATGCAACTTGCGGGTATGAATTGTGTTTATGTTTAAAATCTTAACGAGCTGCATGCAAAGCTAGAACGAAGGAAAGCGAAATAAAGCTGCATTTCCAGTGTAGTTGAGGTGTTTTGAATGCCTATCAATACCTTTGTCGTGATTACATCAACAACAACAAGCTACGATTTATTCTGGAAATGTTATAGCCTCGACTTTGTCCCAGGCCTCCTTTTCATAATGGTTTGCAGACTGGACCTCCGTTCGGCATCATCAGCCGGGCACCAAGGCATATGTTTACGAAATCTCGAAATCAGTGTCTCCACGTTATCAACAAGAGCGGTTTTGAAATGTTTTCAGTTGGGTGTCCTTGGCTTTCCAGGAACACCAAATGACCTAACAGCCAAATTCAATCAAACATATTCCTGTATCTATAGTGATCTAATCTCTCTTAACTTTTAATTTAATATTCATGATGTGCTCAAGAATGCAGACAGCTGCCGTGTTTTGGTAAATCGAGACCGCTAGCATCGCTTTTGAATTTCACTTTTATTTGTTTGGAACAGTCTATTCCACGTCGCCATAAAGCTTAGAAATCTTTTGATGGTAAATAGCTCAATGGTTAGACTCTACCAACAAGTACAACACTGAAAGACAACTACTTGAAAATGAACTGAAATTTACGAAGAAGTGTTTGGATGTTTGTATAAATAAGCAAGCGTTTTAAATTAGCGTCACTGTTTTTCAAAGTATCCAACAATGAGAAGCAGCTAATGGCAATTGTCACTGGCTTAGGAAAGGCTGGTCTCCAGAAAATATTCTGAATGGTATGCCCACTGGCATGTTTGGCGTTAACGAGAAAGAACAGTCAACGAAACCACTGGTACACTCATTTATAATATTTTAATTGCAACCACAATTCGATTCAAGACGCAATAAATTTATTGTTGTAATTTTAATTTACATCTAAAGATAATCTTAAATAGTATTGGCAAGCATTTCATGCACTGCGAAAAATTCAATTGAATGGGACGATCTGAGGAAGTCGTTGACAAAATGCATCTCAGATATCAAGGAAACATTGAATGTAGACAGTCCTAGTATGAACGTAGCACGCAGGCAGTGTTGACTGTGAAACCCAGCCGAAATACGTCATTCTGCACCAGACTGCTTGGTTCGTGCAGGAAGACGCAGTTTGCTGACGTCATTTTAAACTATGGCGAAAAGAAACTGCATGCTGTAATGGCAGACAACGGGTTCATCACACAAGCTGTTTCGTCACAGCAATTACAGCTGGGAAATTGCCCACCTTTTGTATTGCTGACAAAGGAAGTTATGATAATTCATAAATGATGCACATTACTGTAATTCACGCTCGACAAACCTAACCAATGCAAGAGTACACAAACAATTTCAATATCGACTTGGTAAATTCAATTACGAGGTAACTGCATTTGATATGCCTGCGTGGAACTTAATGAAAAATACTTTCTATTTTTCTCTTGCTGCTTTGTAAGCTCAGTTGACCTTGAGTTGACGTGGTCACCTCTCAGCTCCTCGAAACATTGTTTGCATGCGGGTACCTGCAATGTTGTGTTATCAATTTATTTCATTAGCCACGTGCGTTAGGCCATTTTCTCGAATCATTTTATTCACCACGGTATCAGACAAAGATTTTCGCAGCATTTCTCTTTCCTTTATATACTTCGAACGAATCTCTACTTTCTCTTTCTCCGTTTCTAGTTTTAGTCTGTCAATCTCTACACAATAATTTCGGTCCATTCTCTCTCTTTCATACCTTAAGATTTCGATTTCTCGTTCGTATTCCTTAATAGTTTCTTGCCAGACATCAACTTCACTTTTGATTCTTTCCTCGTACTCTCTATCTAACTTTTTCTTGTACTCTAAACAATTATTTTTAATCTCTTCTTCAAGATGCTTTTTCTCCTGTGTGAATATTTCGGTTAGTTCCTTTTTCTGTTGTCTAAAAACTTCACCCATTTGGTAAAGCTCATCTTCCCCTGTGACGTCTTTTGTTTTACCCTGGCTTTTTCTTGCGTAAGTATTTTTTGAGGTTATCAACTCATTACTTTTTTCCAGTTTAATTTCCGATATTCCACTGTCAGCAAAAATATCTTTTAGCCAACTGACACAAGACTCCTTAATACTGTTTTCACACAAATCATCCTCCAGTTTTTTACAAGTTGCTGGTTCAAATCTCTTCAATTCCTCAATCAGTCGAGTTAAAATTCGTCTCAGTTCTTCCTCTACTTCTGCCATGAGATCCATTTGTTCTTGCACAGACTGCTTCAGATTCTGTCTTTCTCGTTCCCACAACTCTCGCTGCAGCGTTTCCCTATTAACAAAGTGCTCCTTACATTTCGCTTCTATGTCGCCTATTTTGCATTCTATTATTGTGGTTAGCTTTTCAATTTCCGCATGATATTCTTTAATTTCGTTCTCGTACGCTCGTTTCAGGGACTCCTTTTCCCTGCTGAATTTCGTCCTCATTTCTTCCTTCTCACGATCGAACTCTTCAATAAGAGATACATGCTTCAACAGCATCGCTCGGTGAGTGTCTTTGACTTCGTCTTCCGCTAAAAACGCGTTATTCTCAGAGAAAATATCGAAATACTGTTTCATTTTGCCGTATACTTCGTCGTCACACTGTGTGCCACGTGATACACGTTCCATTTCATAAATGTTGATCAACATGTGCCTTCTATTACTAACCAATTCAACCCTGCCGCTTGCCTAGCCTTCGATTCCCACGTTCGTTTTACGCTCTCAATCTAACAGCGAACTCGCCTTCTCCGCCGCCGATCTTCTTTCCAAATTTGATATGTTGCGTAAACTATAAACAATGAGCTTTCACAGCATACACTAACATTTGCCTTTCTGCTTGCATTGATGATTTAAGCTGTGCAACACTCACGCCCTTTTGATCCCGTTGTATTCAAACGGGCATTGCTAGGCCAAACTCCTTCAAGGCAACCAGACATTCTCTGCACGTGCTACAGTGCTCGAATACAATAGACCAAATCTTATTCTGCAGTTGATCTTTGTCTTCGCAAATACTTGTTGTGTCAACTGAATCGGTGTAAATCAAGCGTGTCTAAATCGGTGAAGCGTACACGAGGGAACATCGACGCTCCACTGAAATAGTTCAGCTTGTTGTGGGCACGGCCTCGTCTGAACAAGTCAAAGATAATCGCAAACCACCCAATCAGACGATTCCAAATCGGTCACGTGCACGAGACAGCCTTGATCCCTTACAACTACATTCACCTGTTAACGTGCAGCAACCACGCTTGTGGGTGTGACGTTAAAAACTGGAGTCGAGGCAGGGGGAAACGAGGTTGCCATTGAGAATGAAGCCAACAATGAGAGCAAGTGGGTCGAGATCAGGGAAAGCAATGGGGATTATTGTTGTTTGAAACACCCTGAAGTGCTTCGCAAACTCGACAGGTCGGTGTAAAAGCAGCAATGTGATCACGTGGAATAGCAAGGGCATCTTTGATTTCAGCTTGTGAAAAAACAGACGCGTTAAACTATTCAAAATATCATTGCCCATAAAACTTACTTAGTAACAAATACATTAAAACAGTCGTCATAATGAATTCAAGTGAAATTAAGCTGAATTGAATTAAATTGAATTTATCGTTGATTTGATTTACAGCGAACGCATTTGTGACTGGCAAAAAACACGCGGGGGATTCGCGGGCTTCCTCACTGGGGGCTTCCTCACTGGGGGGCTTCCTAACTGGGGGGCTTCCTCACTGGAGGGCTTCCTCACTGGGGGGCTTGCTCACTGGGGGACTTGCTCACTGGGGGCTTCCTCACTGGGGGCTTCCTCACTGGGGGCTTCCTCACTGAGAGCTTCCTCATTGGGGGGCTTTCTCACTGGGAATAAATCCATGCATCCCTTGTGGACAGTAACCAACTCGCCGATGAGTCAAGCAGTTACCAAAGAAGGAGACATTGATCGGCCTTTCTCTAAACCTGATTTTCAATTTCAATAGCATTACTTAAAATATTGTCGTAGCCATTTTGAAGGGAAAATAATATTGATGCATTAAGGATATTATATTCCGGGTCAGTAGCAAAAACGCTGTGTCGCTGTTTTGGGTTGTTGCTACTCCAGTCTCATAGCAATACAGTCAGATGACAAAAAAGCCCAGGTAACGGACGGCGGCATCAGTTCGCTGCAAAGTCTGTTATTACATCGTTCAAGGGGGTCTGCTGATTCAACGGAAGTCACTTCAACAACAAGGCAAAGCCATGAAGCATGAAGCAATGACGTACGCGGTGGCAAATTACACTGCTACAGCAGAAATCAACTTTTGTCAGGTAAATCAAACGTCTAAATAGTATAGGTTCTTTGAGAAACGCTTTAACAAAATAGTAACTATTTTCACAAAGTTGTAGCTTTAGTTAGTAGGAAATTAGAAAAGGAATTTTTCGATTAACAGCACCGCAGTTCCAGCATTTTAATTCGCTTTCCGACGTCAATATGGCATGCAGCCTTGCTTCCTCCGGAGATTCAGAGACAATTCGCCTCGTTAACCTTCTCGATGAACCACTGTAAGAACAAAGACATAGTTAGGCCTAGAGTGGTAATTGAATGTAGGATGGAGGAAGAAGGAAGGCAGTAGATGCTACAATTTCACTTCGTAAAATCTCAATAATTTGATGATTAAATCTTAAATTATTTTGAATTAAAGGCAATTCGTGCCTCTGCAACCAATTCGAGCCACAGATTGCAATAAAATGAAAAAGTACCAGAAGAGATGATTGAAGATCAGTTTTCAAAGATGGGCGTGGCAGTGTTTCTATTGGGCCGAGGCAGTAGTTTGATGGTATGAAATGTGAAAGAACCCAAGCAAGGTCGTGTAGTGCAGGGAACGAAACAATGAAAAGTGCCAATACATATTAAACATTTTAGATGCCGATTGAGTTGGTCCTAGATCGATCTTTAAAACGGAACTCAACTCATTTATTTTGGAAAGACTTGCCAATAGCCATCATATATCCATGGGAAAGATCAATTCATTTAGATTTTTTAGTAAATAAATATTCGGTTGTTCTTATAGATGTTCCTTCTCTTCAGTCGAAGCTGATTCGTCTTTGCTTGTAGTTGCTTGTAACTTTAGAAGGGAGAAACAGGCGGACCCACCATGTTGCTCAAGAAGACCCTCTTCATCCCCCTCTTCCTCCCTCTTTCAATCAGCCCCCTGTTAAACCAATGTCAAGGCTGCCAAAATTTCTATTCTAGAACATGTCGTAGTCAGTGTTTTATACCGGAAAGATTCAGCATTAGTTAACAGTTTTTGATTGGCCTGCAGCCCTCCGAGTTACAGTCAACTCTGATGCTGATTGGACAGTCTGAACAGACTAAAGCTCATGCCAAAGCAAACATAGCTCGGAATGACGCTCTGCGGACCACAGACACAGTATGATGGTTGTGTAAAACGATAATTAACAGACCCAGTGGCTTAAATCCTTAAGGCGAAACTAATTTTCTCAATATCCCGTGTTATATGCATCATACCCGTGAGATGGGAGATGGCTTACCCTATTTCTGCTTAGCACACGATGTTCTGAACAACAGCCAGGTATTTTTCTGATTGTAAACGTTGAGCTGATTGAAGTTCACAGCAAAGCAATCGGAAAGTAAAAGCTAGCGAACGAAATACAGAAGTTTTGAAGCCAATTTGAGCGCCCTCTAGTTAAAGGTTGCTTTCGCTGGTGACTAACAGATGACTAACAGATCTGAACATCAGAATCTGGCAGAGTTAAATCAGTCAATTCATGAGCAGTGAATCAACATAATAAAATAGAGTACCTTGGCAACACTTTCACTTTGAAGGGGTACACTGCGCTCTGTGATATCTTTTGAGAAAAGGGACCTCTTTCCATCCTAGAGAAAACAGCACATACGTTATCAAGGGCAAATCGCAAATACAGACGGGAGGTTGTTTTCAAGAAAGAGGGAGTTCACCGACTTGGGTGTCCCGCCACTGGGACAATAGGTCTACGTCGTAAAGAGGTAAAGGTCCCCGCGGCAAAGGAAGCATTTAATATTTGGAAATTATGCAGTTTCTTTATCATTAGCAACTACAATTTGAACAAGTGACCAACAAAATGCAGTACTAGAATGTAAGGAGATCTTAACTGAAGTCAAGAATAACAAAAGCCAAGGCAAAAGCAAGGGCTTTGCCTCAAGGATGCCCAATGTAAATTAAAACAAAACACAACAAAAAATTACGGAGAAAATCAATTCACCGTCGAGCGTTAGGTTTTATTGACATTCCAAAAAGGCGGATTAGATCAAGCTGATACTAAACAATTAGGAATTAAAATGGATTAAAATTGTACGACTGTGTTGTCTAATTTCAGTGGGAGAAACCGGGGGAGAAGGGGAATTGAACAAATTAGTTATGGGAACCGAGCCATATAAAAGCAGAAAACGGTTTTTGGTGACTTAAATTATATATAAAGAGCGGATCTTGTCTGAATTGATAAAGTCTGAAACTAGAGAATTTTAATCGTTTTAAATTGAGAAGATGATACAAAAATGTGATCAAGCGTAAATAACATTACGTTTTGTCTTAAAAGCTTAGAGGTATTTTGAAAAGTCTTGGCGATAATTTAATAAGGCTTTGACGCCGATCATGGGTCCTGTTAACTAGGCCTGTTAAAGGTATTGGGTAGTTTTGAAGGAACCATGGGAAGCACAAAATATAAAGTAATATTTTTATGAAGAACACGGAAAGATGCAATGAGATTCTGACTGAGGTAGCCATGTCATATAAACAACTTAAATTAAAAGAAAAACAAACAGGCTCGTTTTGAATATCACAGTAATGTCATAGAGAAGTAGGATTAGACGCAAGGTCGGAGGCTGGTTGAAAATCAGGCCAAGCGTAAACAGCATTAGTTTTTTGCAATCATTGCACTTCCATTGACAGGATGCACATCAATAGCAATGTATCCAACATTGAAGTGTACATCCTGCATAAAGACTCCAATCATTGTCATTATTACAACTCATAAAATATTTGGCAACACGATAATGCTGTCACCTATAAAAAAATTAGTGCAATTTGACTCACTGATGAATGCAAGGTGAACAGCACTGATTTTCCGGACGTCTTCGGATCCGTTTTGAAAGAAGTGAAGGGAATCTGCCATTTGCAATCCCAGTCATCAAGTAGGTCCCCTTTTCCGATCAGAAGAACTTTCCTTTGAGAAAGAAATCGTTTTTGGAACAAAGTAGACAAAACAGTTTGGGCTTTTAAGCAAAATGTGATTACCCTTAACATCATTGTTAGAAACAACAGTCACAAATGATGAGCAGGTAACTGGAACTTAATATGGAGGTGGAAAAGAGACAAGAAGAAGAAAACATTGGAGCTGATTGCCTGTTGATAGGAACTGATTGCCCGATTGCCCCGAGACTGAGGCCTGATTGTCTGATTGCCTGGAAGTGATTGTACGTCTGCTCTCGCCTAAATGATGCACTGGCTTTCAAAACAGAAAAGGTATTTCTAGGTAAATGTGGGCGAGGGCGCTAAATTTTCTAATATTTTCCTGCCATTTGGAAACGGTATACGGGTGACCTTTTTAAACATTCGTGGAAGCACAACTGGGGAAGGGGATCCTTTCTAGAGTGCAAAAACTGTTGCATACAAAGCCAAACCAAGCGCAATAAACAAAGAACTCCAAACATCGTCGTAAAAGCTTCGACAGTGCGCGCTTGGATCGAATCGGTTGCTTGTTGCTTCAAGCTTTTCAATCGTTTTAAGCATCCAGCAGTGTATAACAAATTAAGAACTAAATATAGTGCATTAGATCAAATCCCATTATTTTAATAATAATCTAAGCAAAAAAGAAAAAGGATGTTTGTGTTTGGGTGGTACAAGCAACTTAAAGATAGACTTACTTGTCGGTCACAAACAAATATGCTTTTTGCTCAACAACAGCATGAGCGAAATAGGAGTCTGTCTTGGAAAACTTCCCCTTTTCCGCTTCCTAGAATTCAACCAGAAACTTCTATTCAAACAATTGTTAGATACGAAACTATATCTGGCTTCTGGCTTTAGATTAGACAGGCTCGTAAGCACTTCAAAATATGGTCTTCTTAAATAGCAACTATTTCTGAACCAGATAACGACATTTTTAGGTCAAGGTCTCCTCGGGTCTATGCTCAATAGAAGATTTGGAATTGGTTAACATCAATGTTTCTTTAGATAAACATTGTGATACAAAAATTTGTGGTATTCTTTGCTTACGATATTTACGACATTTACGACATTAACGAAACATCGAAAAACAAAGCGAGACTGCGAGTTACGACAGTTTCGCTTATTGTAGTTGCGCTCCGATTTTAGGCGCACTTCTTTCACTAAACGTTGTACTCCACGACAAATTAGTTTAGATCTGGCGTGCATGGTTTTCTCTTACATGCAGACCGAACATAGACTATATTTAATAGAAGTCTTTGTGCATTTTGAATGATTAATTTAATAATCACTTACCATCAATATTTTATTTCCTTGCGCCTCATAATCTATATACGGACGTAAAACCTAAAAGATTAAGTTTTGACTTTGAAATCCATGGGAAAAACAGTTTCATACAGTAACTTAGTTTAGAATATGAATATTTAATACTAAATAAAATCACCTAAGAGATGCCGGTAACCATCATGTTAATTAAGATGGCTGGCTACCAACTGCCGGCTTTGTCAATCAACTTCGGGCAGCCATACTTCCAAATGCAGGCGCAGCTGTTTCGTCAAAGGCAAATTGATTTGGCGAACGATAAAAATGAGAGCATCATTCATCATATACTCCATATAACTAAGACGTTCACCGCCAATACTTCCTCCTTACCACGCCTTCTGTTTCCTCAGCCAGAAACCTTAATTTTCCTTCACTAAGGCCCATACTATTAAAATCATTATAGGACAATACTGAGCAGGGGAATATCAACGGGTTTATTCAGAAGGAAATTGTTACACCTATTGTCTCTTTGGTTGCTGTCACAGTGCGTCAAACTATAGCAAGGGCTCTAGAAATCCCCCCCCCCCCCCCCACTCAAAAAAGTCCCTTAAAAAGAGATGTACAGTTTTATCCGCTACATATTGAACATCATCAATGTGCTTGCGATTAACACACCTTGTCTGCATGGAAAACCCGGGTAATTCTCAATCGTGATACTTGTTTTCTCCCACCAGCAGTGCTAAGTGGAATAATAGAACGAAATTATGATTCTCAAAGAAGAGTAACGTTTCTATGAAAAGCCAGAAAAGCTGCCACTACAAAGCGAGCTTCAAAAGGGCACAACAAAACGGAATGAATGATCGTTCGGTTGTTTAAATGAAATAGATAGTGGTAATACAGCTGATCATCGGTGATTAACTGATTGATTGATTGATTGATTGATTGGTTGATTGATCAGTGATCAACAATCGATTCTTGTGCATCTGAAATGCATTGAACAGAAGTCATTCTCTACCTGCCGTTTCATCATCTATCATCCAGACAGAGGCTGCCAAATAACAAACATTGATCTGACAGCGAACCTAATTTCCATTCATATGGACATTCATCCCTCCAGCTGCTGGATATGATCCTGTTTGAAATTTTATATTTTTGCGCTGCACAGAGTTTACTGCTACATGACACTGAACGTAGCGATTGGAACCAATGGCCGCCCTACCTCTTCAGCCCTTCCAGCGTGCTGCTGGCCATATCCACCAGGCCTCCGGTGGGCCTAGCCACCACCCCTATCAGCCCTTTCCCGAAGCCTTTGAAGAAACCGGCAGCACCTTCGGCTTTGGCCCCTGAAAAAAACACAACGACTGTAATACATGGAAACGTATTCACAGAACAAAAGTAGGGTAAATAGGCCTAAAGTGAATCCTGGTTTGAGACGAATCATTTTGAATACTTGCTGCAGTTGATTTACCAAAATCTAGACATTTAGATTAACGAAAATTGAATTGACAAAGTCACAATTTACCTTCCACCGGCTTTGTCACTATTCCGGTAACACCAGAGAAAATTCCCTAATACAAGGAGAAATAAATCAAAACCAGGTTACGAAAAAGTCAACTAGTTCAAAAATCAAAAGAAAGGAAGAAACGGTTTTTAAGAGAAGCTTTGATAGATATTGTTATTAAACGATTAAACAATTAAACGAAACGAGGAAACCTTCATGATACGTAGTGTACATTCAACTTTAGTAGTTGTAAGTTAGGAAAATACTGACCTTAACAAGGCTCTTTCCTCCTCTTGCCAGCCCTTGGCCCAAATTGGTGGGCTTCTGGCTCATCTGCTGCCTTCGCTTCTGTTGATACTCATCATCAAGTGTCAGAGCTGCGAGTCCTTTGCCTACTGTGCCCGTGATTCTAGAAACAGCCCCTGCAGCGCCACCTTAATGAAAGAGAAAGGTAGAGGCTCAATACGCATACAGCAATGAGAGGAAAGTTTCATGGCGATTCGGATTCTAATTCAAGCTGTTCATTCTATACATAACTTTTAAAAGAAGGGAAGTAGGTCAGATGTCACTGGATGACCACCCATTTGTCCAATATTCGTTCACATTGACAGCTACTTCTTAGCCTGGCTTGATGTTGGCCAAGCAACATCTAGAATTTTTCGCCACACCGAACCCCTACCCTTGAACACAGGCATTTAAAAACAAACAGGAATGATATTACCACATAGCACAATGTTAGGGTTTCCAGCAACCAACAGCAGCAACAACGACAGCAGCAACAACGACAGCAGCAACAATGCTATTGAGCTACCAAAAAAGGCCTAAAAACCGTGAACTCACCAACAGTGCCACCGACAAGACTCTTTACCCCCAGTGCCAAACCCTGTGCGAATTCTTCCGGCCCTTGAATCAAGCCCTAAATCAACGGACAGTCGTCTTTAGACGCAATTACCAGACGTAAAGGCATATGCCCTCGAGCTATGCTTATAAAAGGATGCCTGGGAATCGTTTACGAGAAGTTGTGATGTTCAGTGCCCAGTCCCAAAAAAGACTGCCTATCTATTGTGCAGCAGATACTAGAGCTGTCTCTGCTTGCAAGGATTATATAAGAATGAAAAACACAAACCTATACAAACAATTCTTAGATGCATGATACGTTGGTTTATTACCTGGTACGGCTCGTAGAAGAAGTTCTTGGCGCCCGTCGTGATACCAGAAATGAGCCCAAACGGGTTTCCAAGCACGTCTAGTCCAAACACAAGCACGTACAATTGTTTGATGGCCTGAAAGACACGGATTTAGCACTTCACTTTTTAACAAAGCAACGGATGCAATTCAATAATTCAGATTCAGATTGTAAATTCATCAAATAATCTAACAAGATAGAGAGTCGAACGTAGTCAAACGTGGCACCAAAAAAGAGCGTTCGGTAATACGTCCTGGTGTCGCTTGAAACTTACGAGTTTTTAGTAAGAAACTTTACTGTACAACGTTGCATTGACTTGCAACAGAAGTCGTACATTTTCAACCTTTCCATAGAAGTTATTCGGTAAGCGTAATCACGACGCTATCATTAACAAAAAATCATATAAAGAAGATGACTAGGGAAGTCACAAAACCTAGAGACAAGTAAGTGCATTCTGTTGAAGACACTTGGGCGCAGAGGCTGGGAGAAGTGTACTCAAACAGAGGCTGGGAGAAGTGTACTCAAACAGAGGCTGGGAGAAGTGTACTCAAACAGAGGCTGAGAGAAGTGTGTACCTGATGCTGGTAGTGTTTCAATACGACGTCCATCAACTGCTGTTGACTCAGTAGAGAAGAATCAACTTCGAAGCAAGCCAGCCTGGAGGAAAAGGTGACCCCACAACATAGCACAGGGGAAACAGGGAAAACAGGCTAGACAAAGCGTCTAAAGCAAATTCGAAAATTATGTTCGCTGAAAAAGAAGCAAGGGAAAATGGCACAGACGTTTGCAGGAAAAGCTTCCTATAGAACACCGCCCATTCTTTATTACGCAATGTGAAGCTAGTCAAATTCCTCCATCAACTAAATGCTTCAAATAGTTGGTCACCCAAACCATAGTCTAAACATATCTCCTTACTGGCTTCTGGTAAAAAAATGCACCCGATTGCATCAGATCTCTAAATATTAGAGTTCGTTTTCTCCAGACTTACCGAAATTCGACATCTTGCACTTCCGTAAAGGCAACCCCAACACTTTGGAACAAAAGGTTGATTATTGGGGCACCCTGGCTTTGATTGCCCTCCTGAAGAGCGTGTCCCCCCGTCATTGAAAAGCTCACATGAATCTAGAAAGAGGATTACAAGAGGGTCTCAGAAATATGACACAAGAAAATATTCTATGCATGTACCTGGTTGTCTTACAAAATCTGACCCATACAATATCATCCTATCTATGTACCTGACATAACAAAATGACTCATAGAACTAAAAATATTTTAGATTATCTCTAACAAATCTGGATCCAAAAAAGTAAAAATGAGCCTAACGAATTGGTTGAAACTTGACTTGATAAAACTTTATCAATTTTGCGAATCTATGTCACTCAAGAAAGTCAATGTTTAGTTGTTCGACGACATGCCCGTCTCCTAGCAGAAAATAGCTTTACAAAACAGGCAGGAAAGATATGGAGTAGCAAACCTTTAGGGGGGAAAGATGTAGGTAGTCAAAGAAGTATCTCGTGTCTTGCTGAGCTGCCTGAAATTCAGGGCTGTCGGCCAGGTCTCTGAGAGCTGTCTCCAAATCCCATTTGTACTGATCAATCTATCAAAAAATTTTGAGACTTTTATGAACAAAAAGAAGAAGAAAAATTCTTAAAGTCTGAACATTTTATGAAAATGAAATTAATAGCAAAATAAAATGGCGGATAACTGACTAAAATTCCATATGTGGTAATAGTCAAATAAGTACCCAACTCAAAGTGATTTTCATAAAATCATAAGAAACAGCACTGGACATTGTCTGCTTTTTGAGACCACGGGATGGTTCGATAAACAACTCCTAAACATTAGGCTGCTCACCTCTGATCCTCTAGTTTCTGCATTCGTGAACAGATCGATCAGAGCCATTAGAAACCCTTTATCCACACGCACGTCCATTTCTTGGACAAGCACTTTGAAATAGCTGAAAGAATTGAGCACCGGTCGTCAGAAAAGTATACAAACATTTAGGACATCAATAGTTCAATCAGATTCTGTTGTTGTACTATTGGACACTGTTTTCTATGCGAAGGTCCACAGCATAAAACAGACACAACATTTTCTCGGATACAATATGATCCAAGCATTCTTCCACCTATATATACCGGAATCTGGAGTTTCCCTTATTATATCTTAATTAGAACAGAAAATCACATGCACAGTAGGCGTGTTATACAACTGTTGCGTTAAAAAGCAGCTCACGAATAGCCAAATAGCCATTGAAATCTCTAAAAGGAGCGTCAAAGATTTTTGCTTTATTTCTCAAAAATCTTATCCACATCACTAACATCTCTTTCTCTAGCTTGATCTTTCTCCTTCGACTTAGTGGTGCTAATGACAATTGCAGAATGAGACTTTCTCTCACCTGATCTCATTGACATATTGATTCTTGCCCACCTTAGTCGTCAAACTAAGTTCAAAGAAGGGCTTCGGTGCATTTTCTGCAGCGATTGACTTGGGAGGCTCCACTGGGTGCAAAACGGTGGGAAACGTAGATCCCGGAATATGGCTGTCGATCTGCGTGAAACAGAACAAAGTGACATTGGGTTGTGCTAACACTGGCAACATAATAAAAGCAAACTGACCAGCAAAAGAGTATGATTATATAGCTGCTGTCATGTTATCGCCAACATTGGATGCAAAATCTAGAGCTGTGGTCACATGGCCATTGCAACAATCTTGGTTTAGACCAGTGAAATCAAGTCAAGTCAAGTAAGTCAAGTCTCCACTTACTTGTAGCGAGAATACTTACTTGTAGCGAGTTTATTTTGGCATGGATCTGCATAAGATTAGGAGAGACAATGTACTGCAGAGAGAGACCACTGTGGTACGTTCGCCGAATCCTGATCTTTGTCGGTTTTGTAACAATCATTTTGTCAAAATCAACCTACAACAGCCAAAAACTGGTACCATAAAATCAATTGAGGCAATCGTTGGCAACACAACAATTAGATCAGGCAATCACTGATACCATAAAAGCAAACGTTGCAATCATTGGTAACCTAACATCAATTGAGGCAATCATTGGCAACAAAACAATCAGATCAGGCAATCACTAGAACAAAACTGAAACATTCACGCACCTCAAGGTCACTAACTGTTATTTTGCCTGCAGCATCAGGTGACATGGATTTCTGATTCCTGATTTTCTGGTAACCAACCTCGAGTGCGTTGCTTAGCCTGGTACTCATCGACTTCCATCTCTTGTGTCTCAGCTCTTCCCAGTGCACGCTGCTCCTGAAACCAAATAAGCAACACTTCTGCTGAAACTCTCTTCAATGCTATGGAAACATAGGCGTGAAGTCTACGACGCACTGGATTGAAGGTCAGTTCAAAGATGAGTCCGAGGCTAAATTCAATCATCTAATGACAGGGCAGGGGGACCCGAATTCTCTGACAAAACAAAATTACAGCAATGTTCTCATTCGCACCCTGCAAAAAACTCGCAACTCCTCTTAAACATGGACGGGTTGATGTTGTTAGTATTATTTATTTGATTGAGACTTTATTATCAAGGGGGATGGAGACAGCTCCAGAATAAAAGCTTATTCAAGCCCACCCAAACGTAAAATTGTTTAAATAAAAAAATATTACATTATATATATCTTAAGGAATAATTTACTTTAAACACATATATACAGGCTTTACATTGCTTTTAAAGATTTTTTTTCGTATTTACAATGCAGTGACATGATGAAGGTAGATACGAGTAAACCTGCAAAATGTTAGAAATAGTGCTATTGAGCAAAAGAACATGACCAAATGACGGAGTTGCCAGCCGGTAAGAGGAAGAGAAGAATGTCTTAATAGCAATGTCCAGGACGAACAAGCAGCTGAAACTTAAATAAGTTGCAATGACGTAAATATGAGAGTTGCACGCACTTTCGAATGCCGACGTAAGCAATGTCGAGTCTTTTGTCTACGTCCACCAATGAGAGCCCGATGCTACGCAGGTTGATTGAAAGGTCCTGCGTGGGGCGCAGCGTCTGTTCCTGAAAGTTAATCAGAAATGGATGAAGATAGTAATAAAGGAAAAAACCCAAAGCATGTGCCTAAGGTGCAGGAAATCAATCAATCAAAGCTGAAAGAGCACTCGCCAAACATTGTATTCCTACTATTTAGAGTCACGAATAAAGATGTCCCAAATGGAGCTCAGCAAGGTTTGAGTAAATTCTTTGAGGAAAGGGTTTTTTTGAAAACTCCGCCTAGATTAAAAAAAAGGTTAAAAACATTCTAGGCAGGCAATAAATATGCTCCCGCCCAATGTTTATTGACCCGTTGACCTGTTGACCCGGTGACCCATTGACACTATGCTTGATCTCAATTGAAAATGAGAAGGGAAGAATCCGTGATTAAGTTTTAGGTCATATATGTTTATAGATTCTTAAATCAAGGCCAGGTTCCTTAAAATATCATTCTAGATAAAAACCTCGTTTGCAGACAAAACCTCAAAACGAGACCGCGCTGACAGGGGAGACGACCTACTTGGCTGGCTTTGTAGGCCAGTTTGAAGTCTTCTGTGAAGAGCAGCACCCTTTGAAGTCCATCGAGGAAACTGACCCAGTAGACCGGCTTATCGTCAGCCGACATTCTTCCAAACCCGTTCTGAAACAAGCAAGGACAGAAACTAGGGAACCTGTTTCAGTACAGCATAAAATCTTCTTATCTTTAAACATCTCAGAGCATAGCAATCTATTTACCTTTGCTATACTTTATTTTAATCTACCATGTCATGTAGTAAAAATGTATGTTGTTGAGGTAGCTTCTTCAACAAAGCAAGCAATTGAAACCACTATTCTTATCAGGTCTAAGAATGGCTTAATCTATAATGAGCTAAAAAATGGTAACATGTAGAATGGAAAAGAGGTTGGCCATCAGCATTAGACCGAGGTTGGCTATGTGCCCTAGATCGAGGTTGGCAAAAAGCACTAGAGCGAGGTTGGCTATGAGCCCTAGATTGAGGTTTCCAATGAGCACTAGATCGAGGTTGGCAATGAGCACTGGATCGAGGTTGGCTATGAGCACTAGGATCGAGGTTGGCCAAGTACCAAAGACACACCTTATCAAGTGAGATTGTTTCTGTCGTGCTTTTTGGCTCGATGAAGCTGCATGTCAATTCGTGGCTCTTCATCGGGTCTTCCCAAGTGTACAACAGCGACTGACCATAACACAGCACCCAAGTCTTCTCTGCGTCACTGCAAGGTTAGCAAGCAGCATTACAAACAACTCTGCATATGACAATCACCCGTGAAACCGTTACTGTATTTGAGACTTACTACACACTTATACAGTCACTTTATAGTATTGACAATTGCAAAAACATGGCGTTAGGCCGAGGTCAGGATGTCATCACTAAGCTTTCTGTTTTGGATGTCATGGCGTCTTTTGTCCAATATAAGAATCCACTTCGACAGCATGACAAAAAACAAGAGGCCTAATTAATTGAAAGCGTCTCTTGACACCTTTGTTGAAACTACTAGCATATAAAGAAGGACAGCAGAAAAAGAACTAAGAATCAGTTAAGTAAAGTAATGATAGAAAATGTGAGATCGACAAATCAGGAGAAAGCGGCGAAACACGAACCTTTGTTTATAACTGACCATGCTGATGTTTGGGCAGTAATTCTCGATGCGGACTGGAGCAGCACCCTCGAAATAGGGGCTGAACGACAGAATCGAAGCCGAGTCCTTTTCTTGGAAACTCACACATACTCCACCAATCTGAAAGTGAAATCACGCACTAGTTGAAATCGTAAAATTGGGCGGGGCGGGGTGAAATTCTCTTTCTGTTGCTAATACTAAATTATTTTTATCTTTTGAAGATTACTTTAAGAAAATTACTTTTGTATCTAAAATTGAAGAACTGCACTCTTTAGTTTCCTTGATCTGCAGTAGAAAGAATGCGTTTTGTGATCAGAGTTTCTGATCAAGAAAAGTCTCACAGCCACATTAATAGGCAGATCTGTAACTCTCAAAGCCCAGTTGCTTGTCTAAGCTAAGCGTCTACAGGATGCTAAGCATTCCAGCCTGGAATTGAAGACTTTCGACAACAGACCAGGAACAGAAATTTCATCAACTGCAACGCAAGTCCAACTGGGTAAAAAAATTTTCTAGCAAAGTCAGGGATCGCTTCAATACATACCACTAGACTGATTACCTGTTCTATTTTAGAAACAACTTCACAACCCTACATATGAGAGTGGTAAGCTATAATTAAGGTTTATTAACAACATTACAGGCGTAGGCCTGAAATTATTCCCTAAGAAGAGAAAGAATACATACAAATTACGAGACATCTCAAGGTAACTGACCTCGTTGTTTATTTTAAGCAAAAGGGTGGTGACAGGAACCGGATTGAACCGGATCGATTCTTTTCCGTTAACATTGATGTATAGGTTGGTGGGTGGAAGAGCCGAAGGCCAAAATGGAACTGACTGAAAAGTAAGCGAAAAGGGTTGTGAAATAAGAGTGACAAACAAAATGCATTGCAGGACATATAATCTGGTTTCGGGTTTCATGAATGCAGATGACTGTGAGAAGAAGGACAAGGGCGAAAGAATTCGCAAAAGACTTCCTTAAGAAGCTCTTCCTACTCTTCAGAAAGTTGTGACTGAGTGGCATATGGAAAAACGTTCTGATCTATGGACTGGTTTGATTCACGATCACAAGCATTTTTGATAGTTTGCATATTGCAGTTCGCAACCTAATACCATCCACAAAAAACGTTGAAATTCAAAAATGCAACAACTACCAGACATCCGTTCAACTAATTAGGCCATTTAAGATTGGCAACATTCAGCTGAAATGCAGGGAATGTCTAGTGAATTCACCTCGCCTGGCTTGATGTCATGAAACTCAGCAACTTTGGCGTCCGCCTCAGCTAAACTGATCAAATGCTGGAAGAAAGAATCGCAAATTGACCATCAGTCAAAATCTCGAATAGAACAAAAATCATTTTCAATATAAAACGCGCAAAGAAAGCGATTCGAAAACGAGGCTCCATGCAAGCGCGTCTACCTCGGTATGGTTCGTCAGCATGTGCAGCGGCGTCAGCGTGACGATTTTGGTTAAACTGAAGTAGGACAGGCTGATACCAACTCCAATCTAGAAATAGAACACAAGTCACAACAAACGGTGGATCAATACAGACTACTTCAAATGTAGATTCTGCTTTTCGTGTCAGAGCCCAAAAAGCCCGGTAGTCGTGAATAAATGCAGCAGAGGCACTCCAGCTGGCCTGCATTTGACACTGAGCATGTTTTTAGTGCCTTTGACTGCTGACTGGAAAGTATATGAAACCTACTGCCTACTTAGATGATAACAAGCGACTGGGTTCGGATAAGCTTTGAAGAAAGACGACAACCCGGTTAAGGGAAAAAATTCAACTATCAACTACATTTTCTTAAAAAACTAAAAAAGTTATAACTTCTTCTTATGAAACCAAATGTCTATCATCACAAAACAGAAATAAGGGAAAATTTTCTAAAAATAGGCAATGAAGGCAGACATGCCAAGACTATCTATAAGAATGCCCTTCTATATTAATTTATTCTATCGTTTTATTTATCTATATTGAATAGTAAGCAGCACCTCGTATGTTTTTCCGTGTTTGCCAACTGACTTCACCGACCCATCACTGCCAATGGTGTCGACGGAGAAATCGCTCGACCAGTCGCAGCCAGCAATACAAAGCTTGATCTACAAAAAGTCCACAAAGAAAATAAAAAAATTATGATAATGCAAAAACGTGAATAGCAAACATCAAAATATTTTGCAGCAATGAAGAAATGAAAGAGGAATAAACGGCAGTATGAAACCTTTTTGTTGTTTCCCTGCACCATCATCATGAATGTCTCGGGCGATGATCCACCATGTTTGAACACCTGTGATTCCCCGCTCACCTAGTATCAGCAAAGTCATAATCAAAGTTAAAAATGTCATCACAATTGATAACGTGTAATTGAATGTTCCTTACTGGTCTGAACTATATCTAGGTCTACAGCAGAACAAGAAAGTAACGAAAGTTAAGACTTTATGAAAACAAACACACTTCATGAAAGAGTTACCAATAACTTTGACATTAATACCAGGATGAAGCACGTAAGTAGGCGAGCACACAAAAGACAAACCTGGTACTCGAGTGTTCTTCCAGTTTTATTCACGATCCAATAGGGACTGTAGAAAGTCAAGTGTTGACTGCCTTTGTCGTTAACATAAAGTCCAACCTAGAATGAGTGCAGGGAACAAATTTCTCACCATTGCTTGATGGGTAAACTCAAAAGAAACAATTCTCTCTACAGACTCCAGTCTCTGTGAAAAGTACTTAGAACACCATAAGATTTTTGAAATATTCCACACTTTAAATTTCTATGGCTTCTTGTAGGGTGCAGCCCCCTTTGCCCTTCAAATAATGTTGGATCATTAGGTGAAGCCCAAAGGTATTTGAGAATTTACCACTTCTATCTGTGGAGTTATTCACTTCTGCGCTACTCAACATTGTTGAAGGGGCGAGGAGGTTTTGTAACTTGTGCCAAACTGTAACCCAGAGCAAATGTCAAAGACTTTTGGTAGAGGTTGCAGTATCTAGAGAGTTTACAAGGGACAGTCGGTCTCACAACCACAATGTATTTCACATACGTTCTTCGGTGTTGTTTCTTTGCAAAAATTGTCATTTAATGGAACACTGACGGTAAAAAGATTTCAGGCCAATTTCGATTTTATCAGCTGTGATCAAGAGGCTAGCAGCCCATATTTAACAATTTATTAATATTTAACAAAACAATTTAATAATAGTTCTTCAACAATTTGCACTCAGTTCGACCCATGTTCCATCAAAATCAAATATAAGTACAACATGCTCCAGTACATTGAAAGTTCCAGACTTCACTTCCCATGAACACTTAATCGACAAACCAAATAAAACATTGGAGACATACCCATAATATGTCACTCCCTTCTTTTGATGTCAGCTTGATTTTTCTAATGTCGTCGTTATCTTTCTTCTCCTTTAATGAAAAGCTACCATTCCACTCCTTGCCTAGGTACCCAGAAATCTATAAAAAGACAAGATGCAAGAGAATGCAACGAGGACTCTGCTAGTTAATGACTGGCGTAAATGAATATCTACCAGCATGAAATGGGGCATCTTTAAAAATAGCTATGGAATTAGGACGAGAAATAAAGGCCTAAATAAAGAAAGAAATATGGAACTGGGTCTTCCTTTTTGGGTTCATTTTAAGAGTTTTAAATTGTAACTAAAAACAATTTTTTTAACTTAAGGAAACTTTGTAGAACTTTGTTGCACGACTAACTTAAATATATTTGTAAATTAAGTTCAAGAAACAAGGAAAGGCTTTAAATTTATTACCTCCAACTCAACTGCTGACTTTTCAGAAACATCTGCGCTGAACAGAGGCCAGTTCTCGCCTCCTTTCAAAGGTTCAAAGTTCACCATCCCCTGCAGAAAAAGTATTATTTACAGGAACATATTAGGATCCTAGGTGAATATCGAAATAAGTCAAAAAAGGATATGGATTCCACATATTGGTGATTAGCGGAAAGACATCTATGAAGACATTTCATTGAGGGACTAATGTGTTCAAGGGGCTGCTTATTCACTTAAAATTTAGTCCATGAACAGTTTTCGAGAATAAAGGGGGGAAAAGTGGATGACAGGGGGCGAAAGGATGCTTTTAGGGGGTAATGCTTTCCAGTTCACACCCATTTGTAATGTACTTATAACGGTCAAACATACCACCCGTATCTATATCTAACAAACTACGGACTGTCATAACGGCTTTCTATTTGTGGAACATTCATCAGTCGCTACAAAGATTGTCCCATCTTCTTTTGCAACCGTCATCCTTGCTCTCTCAAGATCTTTTTCAATCACTTATATACAAATTAACATTGTACAGCCGTAGAGCCATTCATTGCTAAGAACGACTGGATGATTGACATTCGACAGTCAGGGCCCAAAATCTCTAGAGCTGGCCATGTTGAAAAATCGAAACGATACTGCTGTAGGTCTACGCTGTCAAAAATTTCATAAATGAGCGAAGGCAGGAAGTAAACGGAGAAAGGAGCCTCGAATAGGTGCTGCATGAAACATACCGTGGAACGGTAGCGAATGTCGGTCGGTAGGTAATTGTGGAGGAGGACAGTCGGGTGACAGTGGAGAGTAAATTTTGGCGCGAAACGTTCCAGGCCGGAAGTCGAAGAACTATAGACCTGCTCCTCACTGACAACCTGGAGAGTCAAAGGCAAAAAATATCAAAGTATGAAGCAAGTCAGCGCGAGTCAAAATTCCAAATGAAGAAGAGAAGAGCTTGGTAAACGCAGATAGATATTTCCAGACTGTCTGGAATATGAAGTAGGAAATTAACGTATAAACATGACTCATACAAAAGCAGATATAATGTAAGTCTTTTTTGCCTGAGCATATTATCAAGTATATTATTGATAACCATCATATTGTGAGGATGACTTGATAATCCCTATGCAACTTACTAGTATTTTACGAAACGCCAAGTCATATTGAACAAGTTCACGTAGCCCATTAAGAACATAATTGTCATGGGGGGGGGGGCGCGGGGGGGGGGCGTATTGAAAACAGAACACGCATTCCAACCCTTAACCGCAGCACACTATTACACAAATATCAGAGTTCTTGAAAACGGCATATTTCACAGTAATACAACTTATTATTCAACAAGATCGGAATACTACATCAGTGAGTGTGAGGTCACATGAACTAAGAGACTGGAAGCTATTCGTAATAGATTTGCTGTCGGTTTCCAGAACCGAATCACTACCTGGATATATAATGGATGGCTTGATTCGCCCTGGCAAGTAAAAAGCTTCCTCGTTTTTCCTCTATCGAAATTTCCCCATGAAATGCCCTCGGTTGTTTCTTCGTACCTATGGGGAAGTAAATCAACAAATATTATATCGTCTCACGCATTGGCGAGAAATGTTCTTTTACGTATCCCGAAAACGTAAAGGCGAGTATCGATTAGCCATTTTAAACGAATTAAACACTTAGGCAATTCCATTTCATTCACGTAATATCTCTTTTAATAGACGTAGGGCTGACAGTCGAGAGATATCTCCACGATAAGATCAACCTGCAATTTTATCTCGATATAATCCTTATCTCCCTATGACAGTGCGAATAGTTTTCATTGATAAAATGCCTAACACTAAAAACACTTTTATCAGTGCAGCTTCGCCTTATATTTACATGCCCTGATCTGGACGAACTAACAGGATTCCTAGAACTCTTAGCATTCTGAGAGTTCACAGGTCTCATGTTGATCGATCTCGCATTGAAACCGGCTTATCCGGACTAGACACCAAATAAGGCGATCTGCTAGCTTGACAACTGTTAAATTCAACGAGACAATAAGAAAAAGAGGAAGAAATTGAAGAGCTACAGCATGAAGCACTTACCCAAATCCAGCTGGTTTAACGAATAGTTTAGTGTGATATGCGACTATAAGTGGGACAGAAAATGTCTCGCTTCGTTTGATTGTAGACATGTGCTTGATCTTTTTGTCCTTGTTTTCGTAGGAAATGTCGAGTGGCATGGGGAAATGGTTGCACACCTAAAAATACAGTAGTCATTTCTGAAAATTTCTCCGTCATCATCTAAAGAATATAACAATTGGACCGATCTTTGCAACGCTCGGGATAAAATCGTCAACTAGGGCTGTGAAGTTTAAATGTCTACCATGCTTTGATTTGAAACACTAAAGTTGTAATTTTGTTGTATCTAGAATATTCAGTTTTGAAATGCCAAATCCTTATGAGAGGCCAAGTCTTTGTGAAATTTGAATGCAAAAAAGGTCTGCAACATTTGCCTACTTTTAGGAGCAGTTCATAGCAAGCAGATAAATTTAGAAACAGATTTGATGTTAAAAACAATCAGTGTTGTGATGGTTTGGCTGAAATAAATGAGTCATCGACTTACTTGCAGTGGAGACCGTAAAGTCACGGTTCGCTGGCCTTCCGAGGCATCGATATCAACAACAATGGAATAGTTTGTGCCAGGTCCTGCAAGGAGCTAGCGCCGAAGGAAACATATGTATTAAAACTACATACTACAAACACTGTCGCAAAATCCTTGAATAACACTACATACAGGCAAAAGACGCCAAAAAATTGTATAATCGCAAGCTTATTCTAAATAACAGTACATGGAAACTACAATTTCGTCTGTTTGCATTCTTGGCGACGAGTGACTTGCCACAACTTCAAGTAATATAACCTCTCAATGTTAAACTTTCACAAGTACACAGTGGTCTGCATTTGCCAACATTGCAAGGCCTTGCTTTTATATTTAGGGATGGATAGGACCTGGGAACGAGCGTCTTTCTGTACACGTCACAAGCATTACACCAAAACATCAGCAAACCATCCATTGAAAGAGAGACTTACGTTTGATGGGACAATATCGTACAAAACAGAACGATGTCGCTTGATTGCAATGTCTTTTATCTCGTGATATCCATCAACCTGCAGATAGTAAGAGTTTATCAATATTGTTCGGTAGGATGACTGAGTGATTGAAATAATTAAGGTCAACAGTTAAACTGATTGACTGATTTTTGAAGAAGCTCTTCACTCTATAATGCAAAATTTGAGAAATTCTATGAAGAGAAATGACTTAAATATTCATAGAAGCAGCATAAAACTCCAGCCAATATATATCATCTATAACAACTTTCAATACTCTATTTTCTGCCTATATACGGTCTTCTAGCACTATATACGAACTTGCCCTAATACATATAAAAATTCTACGATGCATGGGACTTTACCTTGACTGTAATTGTTGGAACAGGACCTTTCGCATACTTGGATACTCTCCCTGATTTTATAAATTCGTCTGAAAATGACTGCTTGAAAATTAGGGACACTGATTGAGTGTGTTCCAATGTCACTTCGCCCTGTCCATCGTCACACTACAAAAAATGATGTAAGAGCAATGTTACCTTGTCAATAAAGAAGTTTATGAATTGATTTAATGAGACAAGCAATGGCGTTCTATCCATTTACATAAACCGGATGACGTTTGATTGGTGAGACTGTTTGGTAGATGCACTATAATCAAATTAAAAAGTATGGTACCAGAAACAGCTGGTCCAAGAAACCAGAGTCAAAGAATTCAACACAAGCACCACGTCTTCCAAAACCGTATTCAATTAGAACAGAGAAAACGCATCAAACATGACGAATCGTGGCATTTAAAACATTTCAGAAAAGCGCAGAAGAGGCTTCATAAAGCACTTCAAACGGAAAGAAAAATTACCATGAGAATCTCCTCCGCTCGAACGAGAACATTTTTACCAAGCTGAAAAGAAATAGCAACTCCATTAGCAATCGTCCTGAACCTCAAATAACGTGTCTTGTATTCTACAAATATTTGTCTACCTTAACTGAAAACGAATAATTTAGTACTTGAGATCAAAAGAAACTGAGATGCCTATTAATGAAAGGAACGGATTCTTTTGAAGATACTATGCGAGTCAAATTAATATTTAGCTACATAGTTCATAGGCAAACTAGTTGGCGACTCTGTACTTGTATCAAAACGAGACATCACTGATGGCATTAGAAATGACCTATGACCTAAAGACCTCACCATATTGTAGATGACGAAAGGCGATTTGTTAGAGGTGATTTCTGCTGTGACTTCCTCTTCGTAAACAGCTTTACTGAAGACCTGTATCAAGTGAAAGCATTTTTAAAATATAAAACATAAATTTAATATAAACATAATATAAATTTATTATTTTTAAAACTGAGAAAAAATAGAAGAACCACCAACAGTTGTCTTCTAGACTTTATATCACCAGCTCCACCCGAGAAACGAGTAGAACGTAAAGAATCTCCTTTCAAAGGTATACCAAATAAGTGTCGACGAAGCACTTTATATCAAAAGGCATTGTACCTGGCCTAAATTTTGCAAAAGGCTTAAACTTGTCTTTGTTACTGTAAGTTCCAGCGGGTCCTTCGCCTCAACCTTCAAAGTTGTCATTGGAACTTGTATGTCAACCTCATCAGCTTCGTTCTCCTTCGCAGCATCAGCATCCAGCCCATTGCTCTCTTGGGTATCATCTCCGTGAGTAAGGTACTGTGATTAAGAAAGGTTCTTAGGTGCATAACCGAAGAAAACATGTAATTTCTTTACTATGTAAAAGCGACGTGATTCACGCAAGAGTTAAGGCCCAATTTCGGGCAAATATAGAAAGACGAATACAGAGAATGTCATGCTTTTTTAAGGCATGCTTTTTCAATGACCTTAAGATTTGTGGCCTAGTGTGCCTAGTCTTAAACATATGAAAAACGCATATGAATTACTCATCGATAGCAGAAAAAAGTGAAATCGTGCTTCATACAATACGTTTATAATGCAATACGCAAACGTTTCTTCACACTTATTTTCTACATATGAATCAGTGGACATCGCTTACGGAGATTTCAAGTTCCATGGGTCTTTGAGAATTTTCATCCGTGACTGGCTCAATTAGCGGTTCCCATTCAGCAACTTTTTCGTTGAAATACGAAGCCTCGAGGTTTAAGGAAATGTTCAGGCAAATCTAGATAAAAACAAGCAATGATCTAATTAGAGACCAGAGCAGCGAGAAGAGGGTCAAAATGGAAGGAAAGGGGCTCAATAATGGGGCTCAAATAAAAATGAGGGGAGTCAAGAGAAGCAAGGGGGCGCAAGAGGCACAGGGGGACTCATGAGACATATGGAGCAGTCAAGAAGTGCGTTCCAAGTTCCCCTTTAAGATTGAAAATTTATTCACAACGTGTAGCATTGTTTGAAATCTCCCTATTTTGCAACCAATCTGGAAGAAGGGACAAGTCACACAATGACGTACGTTTGTTGACCAATTCCTGATGTTTGCTTGCATTTTTGAGTCCATACTCAGCAGTGGTGTCAGTTGTCCACCTAGATATCCCTCTATTTGGAGGACGATTCCTTCTGTTTCAAGAATCAGCTGTAAAACACAATAGCAATACAGGAAAAGTGATTCTCTGTTAATATCCAAAGAATAATCATTAACAGAAACACAAAGCACACCATTAGCATGCCAATGTACATATCATAAATCACAGTCATAAACGTTTATATTGAAGATTACATTGCAACATCGTATTGAAAGATTATATTGCAGTGGTACTTAACCATGGCCTAGGGTCAAGTGCAAAGAAATACCAGCAAAATTAAGCTAACAACATTTTGTAATAACCTGTTCTATTCTGATAGCTTCCACAAGGCTTTCTGTTGATCCATCTGCAGTAAAAATTAACAGAAGAAATTACAAATCACATAATTTCACTGGGCCTTTGGCACAGCATTAATATTGGACGTCGCCAACAAAACCAAGCATCATTGAAAACTGCCTGAAAAACAGCTATTACAAATAGCATTATATTCCGTTGTTGGCTCTTTTATGTCCTTGTCAAGTTTAGAACCTTGTGGTAAACAACATGACCAGAAATGATTAACTGATGAAATACATTGTTTCGCGTGTAAAAATCAGGGGGTCAATTGGCACGAAGTCATGAGAGGAACAGAAATTCAATAAGAAGCGATTCATATTCAATATCAATGAAACGGCTCGCATACCATCAAAACTCGACTTCATCGTGTCTGCCTGGCCTCCTTCAGGAACAAGCCTCATTCGGGCTATCGTCGTAATGATGGACGTCTCGTCAAATCGATCGACGAGATACACCGTGCGTTTCCGAAGGTTAGTTCGAATCTCCCGGATTCTCCCGAGTTGCATCACCTGCTCTCGGCCGTGTTCGTCGTCAGACGAGATGACCAGAGACCCCACTCTGAGGTCCGTCGGCTTCGGCTCTGCGTTCCAGACCACCGCATCAAATCGACGGAGACTATAGATCTCCTTTTTGCCGTTCAAAAACTTCACGGATATCTTCTTCGTACTCTTCTCGGACACAACGCCTTTCTCGTAACTGAACGCACCTGATGGCACTTTGGCATATACATAACAGCCTTGGCCTGGAACGACTTTTAAATAAAAAGCGATATCAATAATCACCCTTTAAAGCGATTCGTTCACGCTTGTTAATTCTAAATTCATATCACTAATAGCCTTTTCGACAGGCATCTACATACTTGAAGCGACTACTAAAATATGAATTATATGTTTTGCTACTTAAAACCAACTAAGTCTTTACAAAAATTATTGATTCTAAGGACAATGATTCTTACTGCTTCTTATGAATTTCAAAACAGATTCAGGGAGGCAATCCCAACGCCTTAGAAGTTCATGTGTAATTAAAGAGAACGGACCAGTCCATCCTCGTTTCCAACAAAAGAATTTTAACCAATTCTTAGTAAATTGTTTAGCTTTACCACGCATAAACAATGTCTACAACAACAACAACAACAACAGCAACAACAACAACAACAGCAACAGCAACAGCAACAATACTTACTGTCGACATTTGGTCTAGGTAGAAGCACCATTTGATCCACATGGACACCACATGAATCTCCATCGTCAAACTTAACGACGTATATCGGCTCCTCCATGCTCCTTTGAATCATCTGAATTCTGCCTGGATGGTATCTAATGATTCAAAGAAAGGTGCTGGTATACAGTTGCTGTGTGGATGTAACTAATTCTATCAAGCCGAAATTAAAAAGATAGAATGAAGGAAGTTGGGCGATGATAAACATCAGCTAGAGGGACTTTGAAAGTGAATTTCCAAGATTCATTTGAAAAGCCCATTATATCAAGGGTCATGGGTAAAATAGAAATGATAAATGCTGATTCAAAACAAATTTTCAACCAACGACGATAAACAAGTTTGCAAAACAATTCAACACGATTTACAATAAATAGAACGACACAATTTCATAATTAAAAGCGATTAAATCATGATTATGCTTAAACCCTGTTAGCGATTAATGATGAAGGACTATTTCAATTTTGCAATAGCTTACCATAACATTACGCAAATTGAACATTCTTTAAAATCAAAATAAAGGTCATGAGAGAGAAAAAAAAAGAGAAGAGGTTTTCTGCTTAGGAAGCGAGAGAGTAGAAGACGTAGCGAAAGAAGGCTCCACTTACTGTTTGCCTTTAAGCTTGAAACAGATCACTCTGCTGCCGCGCTGGACATAGGCGTGTCTTGGATGCAAAGCTAATACAACTGCCGTATAGTCATCTGTGTCATACGAGAACGTTTCTTGCATGTCGAAAACATACACGTGGCAACGGAAATCGCGTAATGACGTCACTTTTCCTCGACAGTAGGACCCATTTTTCATGCGCGCGAACACCAACGACCCAATGCCAGGAGTGGCTGCAAAATAATCAGAGCAGTAAGAAAATGCCGATTGAATGGCCCAGTTCCTTGATCAGGTCTAGCGAATCACTCCGCGCTTGGAGGCAGAACACATCCCGTGTCAAGCTACTGACAGTTTGGGTTCAAACAATGGCGTCATGAACTCTGCAATCTTTACAATAAAACTTCATTTTTCTAATAAAATAGAAGAAACTCGTATGTTATTACAAACTGCTGCATCAAAAAAATGTGTTGTGGTACAAAACTTCACAATTGCGAGAAACAGTTGAACCATAGTTTTCGCATTCGTAAAGGACTTTTACGTCCGACACTTCTCAGAGTATGTAAACGTCGGAAAATGACCAAAAGCTGACACAATAAATAGCCAGTCGAAGATCGAAAACACTAGAGAACTGTGGGAAGAGCGCGTAACTGACTGTAGATGACCAAGATGATCAACGTCCAAGTTATTGCAAAATCAGGATTAACTGAATTACTTCCAGTACCTTCGATATTTGGCTTGGGCAGAAGCCTCAATGCTGGCAAAGACTTCCAGATGTCTTTATTATCGAAGTAGGTGCGGATGAGGAACTTTGTTGTCTCTGGTGAACTACCCGTGTCCTCCCAGCCAGGCTCCACGATTTCCTTTCCATTTGTTTCTCCATCCCCCTTGCTCTTCCCCTTCCAGATCTGTCTCACCCTTCCAAGCTCAAACCTTCCTTTATCTTTATTAGCGGCAATTACGTTAGAACCGACCCGTATTCGATTCTCGTCTGGTTTCTTGTCAAGAATCACAGACGTGTTGTCTTTTACCGTATGCTTTAGCTCTCCCTCGGGATAGAAATACACATTGAAATGCGTGTCTCTCTGAGAAAGAAACCCATGTTCATAGTCACCACTCTTCGTTCGTGCCCAGACCATGCTTCCGGGTGTCAGTTTATTAGCATCGTCTAGAAGGAGGATACAACATGAGGCTTAAAGATACCTGGAGAGGTAGGTATATTTCTGGTTAGAAAACCTTAGTGAGAGAAGAATAGCTTTATAATTCAGTTCAATGGACAACATACAACTGCTTACAAAGAAAGCTCTGCATAATATACGAAAATTAGCTAACCGAAAGTGACTTAGATTATATTGAATACCCCTGGATGAATGATGAAGGCGCATTTAGGTTTTATTAAAGACGTTAAAAATTCGTGAAAAAAGTACGTTTATCTGCGGGCACTCTGTTGAATAACAAAGCGAGCGGATGAAAGTGCAGACTTCATTAAACGGAGTGGACGGAGCCTAATGGCTTTATTTTATGACTTTTGAAATTCAAAATCGTCCTCTTTTATGCCTTAGATAAAGGGTGTAGCATTATTAAGATCCGGAATTTCGACTTCCTAGTGTTCATGAAAAATCTGTTGCTTCAGTTTATGCCAAATAAAAGTTAGAAAAAAAACACGTACTCGTTTCCAGATACCACTTTTTAGAAGCTCTGATATCGTCCATGTCCCACATTCTTGATAGATCTTGATGCTTGCCCTCCGAATCATCTCCTTTCTGTTCATCAAAACATCGAAACAACATCCCGTCAATGAGGGGAGGTAAGGAAGAAAAAGGTAAGCCAGAAAAAATATATTCTTAACTCGATCTCTTGAATGAGAAGATTAATTAAAGGTGTGAAGCTTGTCCTAAGATGCTAAATTCCAAATAAACAAATACGTAAATGTACTAAATAGGTAGTTAGAAAACTTTCATGGAGCGTTTTATTCTACTTCTCTGCTACTTCCACCTAGAAAACTCTAGAACATTCGGAAACACACTAAAAACTAACAGAAGACAACAGGGTTACAAGGAACATCAACAACAGCATTCATCAGTGGTCACAAGGCTACAAGTGAGGACGAGAAGGCAACCTTGAAAGATTCTTAGAGTAGGCTGAACAGAAAAATATCCATGCCTGGATGACAATATATTTTGTTTTTAAAAGCAAAGATTTTCGACGGTTCTCATAACAGTACCTGTTGCTCTGAGATGACTGTGAGGCAAGCCATGACCGTTTTAATGGTGGCAGGCGAAAGGTTGATGAAAAGAACGGTCGTGCTGACGTTTACGTGGGGCTTGCCGCCAATTGGAGCGTTGCTATAGAGACTGACACTTGCCAACTGCAGCACCTGAGAAGAGACGACGCCTTTAAGGTAAAAGCAACACCTTTAAGGGGGATCAGTGGGAAAATTTATATAAAAAACTGTCACATGTGAAATGAAATAAATGAGATTTGAAACTAATTGAAATCTAAATAGGTAACGACGTTTTTCTGAAGTGAGATCCTTCTAGAATGAAAATTTTATCGACTCTAGTGTAAACACTTTGATATTAGATATTTTCCGGGAAATTTGCTCTACTCACCACGTTCTTGAGCCTTGGTGCCAAGAGGAAAAATTTTGGAATTACAAAACAGCTTTAAAATAAAATCCCTATGCCCTATATCCGTATTTTTACTTCAAGTTGTTGAAACAGCTCAGAGAAAAATTGAAAAAATGTAGAAAGTACCCCTTTTTAGTGTCTATTACGCCTAACGAATCACCTGGTCAAAAGACGAGTCTCCTTATCACCGGAAAAATCACCTGGTCGCCGGACAAATCACTTGATCGCCCGACAAATCACTTGATCGCCGGACGAATCACTTGTATCACCGGACGAATCGTCTCATCCCGGGCCAGAATACTCTTGCATTCAAATTTCGCGTTTTAGCAAAAATATTGAGCTAACCTGTGAAGAAGTCTTTTTCTTTTTCTCCTTCTGAAAAGCTGCCGATGTTACCTTGGTGTTTGAAATTGCCCCATACATTTGTTGCTGTCCATTTGTCTCATGGTATGTAAAGTTAACCAAAGTCTACGAGAAGGGAATCATTAATCACCATTGATAAATGATTAATCATTGAACATACTTTTGATCAGAATGTGTGGACATCACAGTCTGAAAATATTAGGGTATAACAATGAAACAGAAGATTGATGTTCACACAAAGGAAATTCCCCTAAACAAAGACGAGCTATCGCAACATTACGAAGAGGAAATATGGGGTGGCTTTTCTCTTTATCTTTATCTTTATCTGGAAAACAAGCTGGGCCGATATCAAAATTTTGATATGATTAAATAAGCGAAAATACCCTTGAAACATTTGCATATGTGCCTAATGCCAAAAGTAGCTACAGTTGAGTGCAAATCTTAAATTAGGGCATTTCAAGTATGCTCAAATGTCAAGTATGCTCAACGGGGAGGAACAAAGGTATACGCACGTGCAGGAACAAAGCATTGGAATTCTTATCTTGTGCATTAGCCAATATGACGATTTGTGGATCTTTAACATTAATGGTCACTTTCATTTCGGGTGCTTGTTCCAGTCGGCCTTTCTCGGGCGCCAAGGCGACCTGTGATCCTGGAACCAAAGCCGGTCTGAGCCCCTGATCTTCCAAGGCGACCGAGTGGGTTGGCGTCGGCGGCAGAGAAGATTTGTCCAGCTCTTCTTCCGCGGCCGGCAGCTGGGGCATCGCATTCAAGAAGACATTTGTCACCACCATTATGAACTCGACATTCAGAATCAAGAGAAGGTTCCGCAGGCTGATGCTGATCGTTGAGTTCAGCTTATCGTCCACTTCGTACTGGAGATCCAGCATGGCGCCCTTCGACTCCACCGTCTTCTCGGCCTTGCGCGACGGCGTTGTAACTTCGCTCTTGCAGTACTCGATCATTCTAAAGAAACAATCCATTTTTCATTGGTATTTTTCTGCAATTAATCACATTTTAAACAAGTGTCAAAAAATCGAAAATGCAACTAATTGAAGAATAGAGGCGAATCGGAGAGGTTTTGATAAAAAAGACATTGGCAATCTCTTTTCAATCCTTGGGCTCAAGTCCATCAAATAGTAACCTTTGACATATCAGAGATCTTCTTTTTAGAAGTGTGATCCTCGGTCCAAATTGAAAGGAGAGTGAACATAGATGTTTTTCAGGGACACTACAGAGTAGCACCATAAACAATTGGCAATAAGCAATGGCAGCCAAGACTCATAGCAATTGTATCAATGGTGTCGATGCGTCACAGCAAAAGTCACAGCAAATCACAGGAGGGGTAATCCAGAAAGGCCAGTTGAGAAACATAAATGATCACATGATCACAGGGACTGATCACATGAAAGCCATGGCATCATGAACAAACAATGATACCAATATGAATAACCACACACCGAGATAACTGTCTCAAACCACTTGCAAATTGATTGCTGTGTTAGGATGCTTAGCAACCTTAATGTAAATAGAAATCAAGGCCAATATCATGAAGCAGGTCATAACACGGCTGTATAGGCGGCCATTACCTAGTGACTCCGTCTCGATTTGGTCGCTTATCGTCAAGTGTCAAAGTGTCCAGAACGACAGATAATGCCATGGATCCATCTGACAAGATGTTGCCAACAAGACCCAGGTGACCAATAACAAACGTCCCCAAACAGTGTATTGGATTGCGTTCTAGGAATTCTTCTCCATCCAGCTGAAATTCAGAATAGAGACGAAATCAGAACGAGTCACTGCTACTAGAATGAGGAGAACGAGTTCTACTAAGTTCTTGCCTGAGAATATTAAAGAATACGCCATGCTTAGACTAGTTTACTCGCTTTGCCATTCACGTGGTCCAGCGAGAATTTGCAAAAACATGTCTGTAGGCAAGTGGAGTGCATAAAAAAATGACTACGCACCATGTCCTCTGGTCTGGCAAATACCTCTGCAATGACATTCTCGATTGCAAACGTAAACTTTGTTTGCAGCCAAACTTCACCGGGGGTTCCTTCACTGTCTGTTTGTGTTGCTGAGAAACAAGCGAAGTTACTAACTAAAATACACAGAAACAATTATAAAAGTACTCTATGTGTACCCCTGTCTGTATTATCTTATGAAGAAAATATACGGGATGCGGTGAAAAAGACATTAGGTCCACGATGTATTGAGAAATACTAATTTATCAGTCTATTTCTGAACCTTTATCATTAAATTAGTACATTACCTTTTTAACCATCCAACTATTTGCCTTAAAATAATGCAAAGGAAGATATGAGGTACACGATTCACATCGAAAAAGCTTGTCCATGGGGTCACCAGTTTTTCAGTCTCTTCGTCAAATGTTCCAATTAGCATCATTTTAAAATAGCCAAAATATAAAAACTCAAAGGATTCAAATAAGACATTTTACTAGATTTATCAACTGCATCAACTCCCTCGAGGCTCTCTGCATCTGATTCGTCTGCCTTGAATATCTCCGACTTTCCTTTCTTTTTTTGATCTAATAAAAAGTGATAACACAGAAATAGTCGAGGAACGTGAAACACAGCATCACATTGTGGGTCAAAAGTTCTCGTAAAAAATCAAAACACTATCTACTGGAACTAAAAGCATGACCAGTGATTAAGTCTGAAATATTCAAAGTTAATTTTAAGTTTAGAACACGGAAATTAACTATTAAAGTATTGAATCCCTTCGGATTTGAATAATAAAACATAAATTACTACAAACATTTTTAGACAATGAGCAAAAAACTTAATTGAAAATGAAAAAAATAAAAGATTAACAGAGGAACAATAATAGAAAGATTCAATTAGCATGAAGTATTCAAAAATTTTAGGAATAGAGAAATTTAAAACTGGAAGTAATTCAATTCTTTAAAATTACTCAGTTGAGGTAAAAAATTGTAAAGGAGAAGAGCGAGCCGCGAGACATGGGATAAAACAATAAATACCAACAAAAACTTCTAATGAATAAACAATAAATAAAGAAAACATCAGCAATGAATACATCAAAAAGCTGTAGAAAAGAATTCTTATTAGCCGAACATTTCAGTAAAAACTGACCTTGTTCCCAAAGATCAAATCCTTCTTTCATGTTTCCGTTCAAAACCTCCATGATTGCTCTCAAATCTTCTTCACTAACACTCATCTAAACAAAAATGACAAATGTTCACAAAACACCCATTTATACTTTATTCTTTGTGCAACTGTTTGGCTGTTAGAAACCTGTTATGCTCAAAACTATAAGATGAGTAATGAATTAGGTATTTATTAAAAACTTCCTGTAAATCATCCTGCAAATCAACAACTCTATACCAATGAATAACTATCTCCTCTCGTTCCACTTCATTCCCTCCCTTTGCTATTTAGCTCATTCATTATTTTTCTCTACTCTTACGAGACATCTGGCCATTTTCATGCACAAAATACCAGGAAAATTACTTGGAAAGTTAAAAGTATGTCAGCGTTTAATTTCCGCCGCGAATTTTTATCACCTTTACTGATTTGAGAAAACCCTGTACTTCGATGTCCGGAATCTCATGGTTCCATGTACTGAGGCTGCGTATCAAACCGATGTTGAGGGTGACTGGATCTACAAGCAGCCTCTGCGCAGCAACTTCCTGCCATTTTTGACCAAGGCTCTACAAAGACGAAGTGTTATTATCATAACAAAATAAACACCAGTCTATTTATATGTAAATGTGAATATACATGTGTATCTACATAGATAAATATGAGTTTAAGGTTTGACACAAACAATACGAAAACCGTTCCTTGTCGCATGATTTTTTCATTAGGCCTAAAGAATAGATATACTGTTCATCATAAACGCGACAACGTAATAAACTTCGCAGCAATATTTACTTTGAGAGCTTCATCTCCCGCAACTTGATAGCCATGCTGTCAGTTATCGTGGGCTCGGCTGACTTTCGCGGGCTTGACTTTGTGTTGACGAGACAAAACTTATTGGCAACTCGCAGCTGACCTAGATCGACAACGAGGCACAACTCCGATAACGAGTCCACAGGGACAAAGATGAGAGGGGCTTGGATTGTCACGTTCAGCCTGTTCCGCGATCCATATTCACGCATGCTGGCGACCTTTGAGAAAGAATAGAATATTCCAAGAAAGAATAGCCCATTGAAGATCCAATACAAAAGAGAAAACTCGCGCTCTTCTTCTGAGCACGTTTATAGCCGAGGAATTTAGAAATAAATGGGAGGAAATTCTCCCACAAAATAGCATAATGTACTTTCAAAGAGGCTATAAATAATGATAACTTCTCTTTTATGTAAATATAGATAATACTCATAAAAGCTGTTTTTTAAAAAGAATCTTGAAAATGTTTACAATCCGGAAAAGCACCTACTGAGACAGTGTAACGGCCCTGCCTGTCATTTTTCTTAGCTCAGCATTTTGACAGGGGACTGATGCTAACACTACCTCTCCCATCATATTTCTTTATTCTTTCTTATCCTTTTTATGTCTGACTTTCATCTCAGTCTTCATAAATACGTGCAATTTAGTTCGCTAGCTGGCAGCGATCATCTTACAAGACGCATGTTCTCTGACACAGACCCCGTGATTTGCACATTAAATTAACCACTTTGAACGAAGCACCTCAAAGACAGTTCAACCTTTTGAAAATCGGAATGCAAAAAAATAACCATCATTTCATGCAGCACTGTGTTCCATTGCACGAGAGTCTTTGTACAAGGTGATTGATAATTTCAGTTAAGAGAGACAGTCTAAGAGGTCGGATACTCACAGCCGCAACAGTAGAGTCAACTGCAATTTGGCGTGCCTTGTCGGCAGCTTGCTGAGAAATCTGGAAGTTGTCCAGAAATATCTGCAATTGAAAAGACAACACGTATGGATCTTAGAGAAAAAGGAAATAATAAATCAGAATCATAATTGCATAGTACAATAGATGGATGGTTGTAAAACCACACTTTTAACCCAGAATACACTCACATCTAATAGCCACATTTTGTTCACATTTAAATTTTTGTTTCTGCTTTGCGTTTAAGAGCCATAACGATAATTTAGCAATACTTTCAAAAAGGTATTTGCTATGAAGTAATGAAAAGATCCCTCCATTTACAAAAATGAAAGCTTGGATTTAAAACAATAATATACATAATGGCAACTGTGACAAACTGACCATAAGTTCCATCACAAAACGGTGCAAATAGACGGCTCTCATTCTTCCAATGATTAGTCGCAATGACAAATCAACAGCCTCCATATTGCTTATATTTTCACCATTCGTAGCTTCATTAAACATCACCAGTTCCAAGTCAAAAACCTCTTCGTTGTCCATAAATATGATCTACGGCAAGAAAGAAAGGGTAATTCACAATGAAAGACAGATATACCATAATGGTGCCAAATTCTAATGGCTCAAGCCAACAACAATCCTGTCCTCTTTGTACCACCTACTAAGACTGCCTTCCCAACTGGTTTCTTGTAGCTTACCACTGCGCCTAAAGATGTTTAAGGAACTGGCAAATCGAAGTCGTTTTCTCTACACATGACCTATTATATACTTTATCGTGCTATTCAAAAGTGGCTTCTAGGCCCGTTGACTCGATTTCAGTAGCCCTGCATCACCAACTGGCTTTGTTCTTATTAGCATGGCTTTCATGGCACAAAATCCTGGGCCTTTTGTGATAAAATCAGCTCTTGAATATCATTCTGTGATTTTTTGGAAAATTAAAAAAAGTGAAGAAAAATTGTCGAGGGAACCACGACCAAAATGCATCTCGATTGGGAGAGTACTTGCAACATTTGGTGCTCCTTTCCGTGGGAGCTTTGGAGCTGCTGGTCTTCTCGTGCATTTTTGTCCTTAAAAATTTTAGCATTAAAAACATCATGAAGTATGTTAGTGAAGGGTCAATAATCGTTCAATACAAACTCACTTGATGGAAGGTTGTGTCTTCTGTGCAATCGAGCACCTGAAGGTCCTTCATCCTTTTTAACAAAATGCAAAGATCAATGTAATTAAATTCGTAATTTTGATGAAAATCAATTAATTAAAATAAAGATAGGCTCCTTAATTCGCTTTCAGAGACGTCTTCAAAGCCCGTCAGTATGAATAATAAAAAACCTCACTAGAGATTCTCTGTTTGGGAATTTGAAACATTGTAAAAAATTTCGTTTACTTGGGTATCAGATTAAAGTTTCATAAATCAAACTAATCATAGATCTAAATGAAATTACTCAAATTGATTGTGACAAATAAATTACAATATTAGCCTTCTTATAATTAGGTTACCAATTTGCAAAATTTCATTGAAATAAGAATCCACTATACTTTGCCTGAACTTGAGTCTTGCTCGACTGTACTTCAACCCTGGCTGACAGGCCTGAAAAGAGAGATATTAGCATCTGATTTGACTAGGTATCATCATATTAGCATTTGAAACCTCCACATACAGGTATCAAAACGTGGGAACAATATCCTATGAACTAGGTGTTTATATACTCTCCATTCACACAACACTTGGAACAGCTTTCCGGATTCAAGACGTTTAAGGTGGCTTAGAACTCAACGGCGATTGAATACAAATTTGGGTGCTTTACGTGTTTTATGACATTGAGCAAATTACAGATAATGCAATACCGATAAATGAACAATTCATCTTGAATGAATGAATGAATGAATGAATGAATGAATGAATGAATGAATGAATGAATGAACGAATGAATGAATGAACGAATGAATGAATGATTGAATGAATGAATGAATGAACGAATGAATGAATGAATGATTGAATGAATGAATGAATGAATGAACGAATGAATGAATGAATGAATGATTGAATGAACAATTACCCTTGAAATACGCCTTGGCGAGGTTTGCCTTCGAGGAACAGATCTGCAGATCCACACCCTCCATTTCTGCATTAACGCGAATTAGAAGCTCGTCTACTACTCCCATCTTCTTCTTCAAAGCTGCAAAGAGAGTTGGTTTCAAGATTGAATATTGTGACTTTCCCCGATTTCTTTACTTGGAAATACGTAGATATTGGAGTCCTTATGTTGGAGTCCTTATGTTGGAGTCATTCAAATAATAACGCTTATAAAAAATGCAGCCTCTAGCTATTCAAATTGTTGTACAAAAGATACTTTCTGGCAATAGCCTCAAAATCATTTTATTTTATTGCTTCTGGTGTCCTTGAGGCATGGACATAGAAAAAGGCCTATTGACTGAGATCAGGTCAGGGGTAAGGAAGTTTGTAGAAATGTGGGAGCATTGCAGAAAAAAGGGGCGATCTGTTTGTCTTGAAAGGTATACAGCAGGCAAATTGGAAGATGGTACAAGAATTTACACGAGAGAATGGCAAACTTTGACCCTCCTGTTTCGTGAACGGACCATTTGATTCGGGTAGGTTAAAGTATTGCATTCTTGTTGGGTGTCAGTTTGGACAACTTCACTTTGTATACCGAACTAAGATAGATTAAGAACCTTTTGCTTCTTGCAGCTGGTTTGCTTTCTCGATCAAAGATCGGCTTCGCTCCAAGGCAGACACGTCGTGGTCGCCAACCAGGGCTTCTGTCTTAGATGCGATTGCATCCACTTGTGCTTTGACGTCTGTGGATCTAGAGCATAAGGAACAGTTAAGGCTTCTCTAAAATAAAATAATCACCATTAAATAACTTGGCTAGGGGAAAACAAAAGCGATCACGAACTTCAAACGACTGTTTTCAATACAAAAGAGGAGAGAAGGATACCCTAAAAATAAGATGGACAGACAGTTTTTATTCATAAACAATACAGAAAGTAAAATCATTGTATAAGACGCTCATATTCCCAAAATTCCATGGAAAGCGAGTCACTAAAAGTCAGCTGATTATGCCGGTATGGTCTCAGTTATGTTTAAGCAACAATAAGCTCATTTGACTCACTCGAAGCTGTAACTAATTCGGGAGATGAGGTCCATAGCCTTCAGCAGTGCTTCTTGATGAAGAATGACATGCACCATTGCAAAATTGATGCTGATGATTTGTTCAGTCGATTCGAACTCGTCTCGGTAGTGTAGCATAGCTCTATGGGCCTAAACAAAGAGGTGACGTAGCAAGACAAGGAAGGACATGAAGAGATGAGACAAAGAAACGTAACGTAAATAACGCGACAAGCAAACCTCAAGCAATCTGTTCATGCAATAGCTAATCAGGCGATAATCATCAAGTTAACATAGGATTGAATCAATGCATAAAGGCAGAGATAGATTAAACACGGACCTCGTCTGTAAACACCCAAGTTGGCCCCAATGTCACCATTCCGTTGAAAAAGCACTAGAAGAAAACAAGGCAGTGAGGCCGGTTCAAAAGGAAGACCATCTTTAAAAAGTGGCCTGTCTTCAGAAACGTGAGACTTAAACAGCCCCAAATGGAAGTCTCAAAATCGATCAAGAATCTCTTGAAAATGGGCTAAGAATCAAAAGTGACAAGGTAATGAAAAATGCAGAAAAGGTTTTAAATGGGGCGATCTAAAAAACTGTTTAACTCTTTAAAACGACGACAGTTGTAAAATAATCATGGGCTGTATTTTTATCTTTTCTGGTCTACTAGGTCTTCTAGGCACTTTACTACAACAGTGTAAGAAGTAACTAGAAGCGAAAAGCACCACGCTGCTTAAACAATATGGGCTTTGAGGTTGTACTTGTATAGCAACTTGAATGATAGTAGGTAAACATTTTCCAACTATAACATTAGGCTGTAAAGTGCAAGAAAACGATCAATGGGGCCAAAATTCTTGTCAATGCACCAATAATAGTTGGATGTTTCTTCTTGAAATGCCAGAAATGGCCAAATCTAGAGCCAATTAACGAAGAGGGACAAGCTCCTTAACTATACGCACGATGATTATGATGATGACCACCAACCTGCCTATACGTCACATTGAGCAGATGGCTGTCTTCTGGAGTGCTTAGAAGCTCAATCGGCCCGCCGTCCACTCCTTGAGTCATTTCCATTAGAAGCAGCCGCCGTATTGCCGCATGCACCACCAAGTCCCATCGGCATATCTTGACTTGACTCTCGATGTCATCAATGACAAAGCTCAAGCAGGGGACCTCCCCCCTGAGAAGGTCGGCCAGGCCAATGTCCAGCTTGACTTTCTTCACAGTGAAATCCAAATCCAGCTTGATCTGGTTGGCTATGCAGGCGTCAAAACTCGGACCAGAACTGGAAACGAGGCAATGGCAATGACAAGGGGGAGACCGCAACAAGGAAGGTGTTGGAGGAGACAGGCAAGGGAGGGCTCCCAAAGATGACAAGAACGAAAAAACTCAAAGGAGTAAAATAAAGTTAAATCAGAACAATGAAATATATGGAAAGGAGTGAAAGATAAATGAAAGAAAAGGAGCAGAATTAAGAGTAAAAAAACAAAATAAAAACAAAAGGTGTCAACTCAAACTATCCGACGTGCATTTTAAAAAAAGAAATGAAGGTGCAAAGGGAAAATTCTAAAGAGAAGGAAGCCATGTGAATGATCGAGCCTTCTTTCGACTGACACCACTCTCAACCAGGCAGAACCATTGCTCGGTATGTGGATTCTGTTTACACGCATCCATCTCACGGGTTCTACGCATTACCGTGTCATGCAGATTAGCGTGTTTAAGTACCATTAAAACACGCGAGAAAGTGAAGGAAAACGCACACGCTAATTTGCTGATTGATTACCTGCCCTTTGGTGATTGAGGAGGCGTGGAATAATAGCTGTCGTCCGATGATTCTCTTTCAAATATAAACTGGAATTTGTCAGAGGCTCTTTCAACGCTGCTAAAATGTCAATTTTATTCACAATTTTGTCACATATACTTTATTTTGTTACATTTAATTTATTGTGCTTTTTAAAGTGCAATAAAGGCAACATATATGAGCCAACGCATACAGCATTAACCAGCTACTTATATTTTGAAATTTGATATTATTTATAATTTCATGAAGTATTCGTTTGGGGAGATGATTTATAAAATACTGAAATTTATAGTAATGATCAAGAATAGGACTCATCAAATTTTCATAAAAGATTAAAAAGCATTTAATGGTTTAGAAAATAGGGGCTATTCAAGACACTTTAGAGATTTTATAGAGGAGGAGACCACATAATTTGACCATTTTCACATTATTTGTAATACAATTTGAAAACATTTTAAATTGAAGTCTTACTTTTGACAAATATGAATTATGACTCGTGGCACTTGAAAAAGGCCCTATGTGCATTTATTTAGTGTTTATGATTAAAATTTTCTGGGAATTCGCTGTAATTATAAACCACAGAATTGGGAGTAGCCTTACACAGGCGCCCAACTTGTCTAAATTCCAAGTCCGTAGCTCACCCGTATTTTAGCGTATACTTACCTTTCTTGAGAGCTATCTCTATTGATGTTGCATCGTAACAAAGAAACTCAATAGCAACTGCAATCGCATTTGTAAAGAAATCAACGGAATCGAAAATTACCTCTCGGGTATATTGGTGATGGGGCTGTCCGGAGGAGTGCCGAAATTGGCTTGGTCATCATCGTCATCATCTGAATCGATGTTGAAGAGAGTATTCGGAGCAGCCAAGTCAACAGCTGCCACGTGACCAATTGCTGAAGGCTAAAAGATTGACCACGCCGAAGGTTACGGTAGTGAACAAACTTCAAAAGAAAATTCTCTAAACTGTGATATATTTTGAATTGATATTTCACGCTGACAAACATAATCCAGCTCTAAATGCCTTCAAAAACTCAAAACCTACCACAACCAATCAGTAATTTTGCCATACATTTAACTATCTTGCCATATGCCAACTATATCTTTAATATCAGATTAAATTAGACGGAAATCAAGTTCATCATGGCACAGTGTTTCACCAATCGAATGAGTATACATCAAAAGAAAATTTTAAACTTCCTATGATGCGTATACCTTTCTTGATAAATCATCTTCAGCATTTTCTACTGGTTTCTGATCTTCTGAAGCAAGGTTTGGAATCGGGATGCTAGTGGCAAGCTGTGGATAAACAGAACAGATGTGTACTTTGAACTTGTGTTTGTACAACCTTTTTATATGGCACAAGAGTTTACAGCTCGTCAATTTGGCACAAGACTGGCACAATCAGTAATTAATGTCAATGTTATGCATATAGGTTGTATAGGACATCGAGGATGTATAGAGGAAAAGATGTTTCAGAATAAGGCAGAAACAAAGGTGTGGACTTGCACACCTCTTATCACAATGCAGGCTAATAAGATAGAGATAGATCAGGGTGCTCAATTATTGTCAAGATGAACATTGATCAAAGTGAAGACGGTTTAGGTCGCCCATAGATCAAGGCACAACATGGCCATGGTTCAGACTGTTTGAAGTGCGGGTTGCACATCTAACCTTAAAAATCATGGCGATCTTTGTGTCGGACAAGCTCACTTCCAGGCCAGACAGAACACCCGATATTTTCATCCTAGAAAATAAATTCAAAAAGGACTTGCAAAAGTAGAGGCAAATGTTCGCTTTGAAAATATACATTTACATAAAAATATTGAATATGTCGACCAGAGAGAACATTAAATGGAAGAGAAACTCGCCCAATTCACCGTATGCCTTTTAGCATTAAAACATACAGTGCATTTTACTTATAGGCATATATACACATATACACAGGCAGTCATAAGAGCACTAAAGATATTAATGGCGCTAAAATACGTTTATGTAAACCACTACTAGTCCCAAACCCCATTATTGTCCCAACTGAAATAAGTGACGCCGAAAGTGCCCAATGAGCATGATGCGAACTCACTGTGCAAGTCTTGGGTCATCTGGAACCAGAGCCTTCGCGAGTTTCCCATCAAACGATACCGGAGAGAGAATATGCTGCGGTGAGTTGCAATCAAATCGCGCTTTGTTCCAATCACAATCTGAAGATGACGATGAAATGATAGCTGACTATACTTAAAAAAGCCATCGAATCATAAAGAGAATCATTGATGAGTTCGATCGCTGCCATCAAAAAGCAAATCAAATTTAGTTATGCCACCTTAGTATCCAACTGCACTATCATGATTCGAATCACTGGAAAATGATGCAAGCAAAAAGTACTTGATGCGTGACACGATGTGTTATGATCACGTACCTTTTTGGCAAATGAGGAGCTGCAGTGCAGTCAGGCTGATGAGGTATCGGTCGTAGCATTTCTCTTGCACTTCGTTTTCATCGACTTCCTTTGATTGACAAATGACACCATTATACCCATTGTTACCATCAACAAAAAACGCAGATGATAAACGATACCACCAGCTTTAAGATTAATTCCCATTTAATACGCATCACCAAAACAACCAATTGTTAAAGATTAAGACATAAGAGCATGAGATTTACTTCGAAAAGGCCAGCAAAGGAACTGTTGTCAAACACAGAATTGTTACAAACGAAGGAAGGGACATTCAGCTATGCTGCTTTCGAGACAGACTTGCCTCCATGCAGGGAAACTACTTACCTTTATGTTGATGACTCTTTCTTGGTTTGGATCACTGTCCAGCTTCAAACTGCCAAAATCCACCAAAAGCAACGTCTTGCAGCTGGAAAATAAAAACCATGTTGCAATAAATGATTTTGGCATTTCTATGAGTTAGAAACATTAATCCAGGACTCAACACAGATAGATTAAAGATAATAAATTCTCGAACTATATTCAAAGTGACAGCCAAGAGTATAGAAGGGCATTCTGCAAAAAGGCCATACTAATAAATAGGTTCTTTTGAAGTTAGGTGAAGGATCTAACTGCATCACTTGGCAGCATAATAATAGATACATCACCGACCTAGAGGTTAAAGGACTTCGAGACGTCGGTCAGTAATAAAAACTACCTGGCATAATCTCCATTTTCAGGCAATATGAAGTAGGAGGCCTTTAAGGATATATCGACGTCTGTTACCTGAAAAAAAAACAAAAGCTGAATGAGCAAAGGCCAATTCGAGCTTTTCTATGAGTTACTTTGCAGGCTCACACATATCATAGGCTCAATTGGCCAGTATAGATAAGCTATGGTTAGCAAAAGCGAACATATCATAGGCTCAATTGACCAGTATACATACACTATGATGGTCCATTGCATACAAAAGGCCGGCTGTGCTGTTCATTTTTAACTCTTCAAACGTAGAGTAAGCCTTGTCCTGCAAACTAAAAGAATGCAAAGGAAATTCCCTTACGAACATACTTCAAAATTTATGGAATCCTTTGTACAAACAACGAAAAGCACAACCAATATTATTCAATAAATTTTTCAGCACTCTATAAAACTCAAAGTTCATCATATGTGTATGTTCACGCGCATCATAAGGGGAACATCGTAAACACGTGACTGTAGCTTCGGCTGACAACCAAAATGCTTACTCTTGAAGGATCACGTCTTGCGGCGGCCTGAAAAAGCTCAGCATCTGCTCCACCGTGTTCTGAAATAAAGGAGCCAGATACAATGTCATGTTGCTGATGACAAGCTGACAGATGACAAGCTGACGTAAGATGAAGGTAGAGTCCCACAAACAATGCGGGATTTGGAGAACTGTCTACAAGGGCTCAAACTTGTCCGGTGACCAGTTCTAGCTACCTTTAAACTACCCCTCCTCCCCCTGTCCCCATAGTTCCGTTGCTAATACCAGTTTTCCGAATACTAATAGATGACCTATTGGTAAGCGTTGTCATGTGTCGAGCCTCAATTCGAGGAAAATTTCGTATGCGGTAAAAATTCGTCATGCCAAGAAAAATCTCCGAAGTGGCCTCACTGCCCTAATTCTAATTTAGTACCGATACTGAAGTGTGAAGACTGAAGATGAATGTTGAAAACACAAGCCCTACCGAATCGTAGACGATTTCAACTGGCTGGATCATTGCTTGGACAAGCTGATCAACATTGGGCTTGGCCAGCGGATTCGTCTCGAAGGTCGCATTGACCAGAGCGAGGTGCTCGCCTGAGCCTGAAACAAACACACAATGAGGGGCTTACTGAACAGGAGGAAACTTGGCGAATGTCTGCTACAAACATATCAGTCCTTGGGCAAACATTTGAGGACAGTGACTTCCAAAACCATGCAACAATGCGGGCTTGGTACAGATATCATAATATCATGGCTATTTGTAATGAACTTCCTTTAAGGCACCCACCTGATTCCTTTTGAACTGATCTCATCATCAACGGAGTGACGCCATCTTTGGGTGTTCCGTACAAGCGCATGAGGTCTACCTTCGCTGAAACCCTGAAAACAGCAAATCGAAATTGGTTAGAGAGCAAATGTTATAAAGCTAAAAAGAAATAGAATCAGCCATACAAGATGGCCAAAAAGGGCCATGACATTTTTACGAGGAAATTTGACATCGAATTTTTAAAACAGTTGGTTCATTTTGGTGCATATGGGCTGAAAAAATCGTCCAAGGTCCTGGTTGAAACATTTAAAAGGAAGAATCAATGAAATATCAACAAGCGCCAGTGAAAATAAATTTGTACTTTATCGCCTTAGCAGAGGGTCGTTGGTAGAAGTTCGCGAAGAGATCTTCAAGTGTAAATTTCATGACTTCGACTGATGTTGTGGACCTGAATGGACGAAAGAGGAAGGATCAAGAAAAATACAACTGTCAGCAAACATAGAGTTGGCAAAAGCTTCTTTTAAAAGTCTTTTATGAACACTATGTTTGGTAAGCATGGAATTTTAGAACTGGATTTATGGTTAGATAAAATTGATTTGAAAACATTCTTATGGCTTATCAATTACCAACTATAAATTTGACAAGACCGATAAGTCATACTGACTGACCCTTGAGAAGAGCAAAATGGAAGCTACAGGATCTAAGAAGGAAAGCATCCAAGATAAAGGTGAGTGGTTAGATGAATGACTACTGCATGTTGTGCTTTCAGGGTTAGTGCCCTTTGTTTTCCATTGTCATAACAGCTTCAACAATGCTTATTTCCTTTATACAAAGCTCCCCATGAAAATAACTACAGGCTGGTGGCCTCCCATGGCACAATGAGGGCCAAACCCCATTACATTGGCATCTGCCAAAACTCAATCGAGTAAATGGGAATGTTGCGAAAAGAAATGCTTGATTCTAAATGCTTTAGTCATAGACATAAATCAGCTTCTCAGGGCAAATCTAATTGCTTAAATCCTGTTGCTTGAGAAAATCAAGAGCAAAACTTGACATGTATATGAAATTCGGGGATGGATTTATAAACCTTTAAACTTAATCCATAATTATCTCCTTGGAATTTTGAACTGAAATTTTACTGAGCTGTTGCTTTAGGCATGCAATGGAACCTCTTGGTTTTTTCTCTATTAAATAGATTGGAGCTCAAAACCATCAATCGATCATCACCTAGCATCACGTCAACATATACAAACCTTTCCGAATCCTCCTTCAGGATTACTGATATTTTCTTCAAATGAAAGTAGAACTTCAGGGCGACATACTGGAAGCAATAAAATATTCATTACAAATTGCTCTGAATTTGCTATCCAAGATGGACCCTTATTTAAGGTATTCAAAATGTTGAAACGTTAAGTGAATTGTAAAGCAGAATAAAAACGTTGAATTGAATTACAAAACTATTTTGATTGACAAAATAGCAGGTAAGACGTGCTCTTCAGCTCAGCAGGTAAGACGTGCTCTTCTAAAGGTAAAAAATTAACTAAAATGGGCCAACCATCTCGTTCTTACCTCTTTTGGAAAAGGTGTGATGACCTCATTCTCGCTATATCCAATGGCACTGTACAACTTCCGCATTTCCTCTTGTCGCTGTTTTTCTGGCATCAACTCTGCAGAAGCCAAACAAACAGAAGGTAAGGCGTCTGATGTGCCAAACGGTACCGGGTAGGAAGTAGTTACAATGAAGCATGCGACATGAGCCATGCAGTCAATCTAGAAGTCAAATTAACTTTATTTCACGTCATTCTAGAGCTGTGCTTATTTTCATTCTAACCTTCAATTTTCTTGTTGGTTTTTTCTTTTTCCGGCGACTTGTCAGAGGTGAAGATTCCTCCAAACCAACCCTTCTTCTTCTCAGGACTTTTCTTTTTCCTAGAAATCTGAAAAAATTACAAGGCGCGTTATAAAGAAGAATATTTATTAAAAGGGAAGCAGAAAACAGCCAGAGAAATATGGGGTAGGGCAATATAAGCAATTGCAATACGGAAATGATACCTATCAAAAGATAACTATCGTAAATAACCTTGCGTCGGTTGTCGGTTTATAGTAATGCTAGCCTTGATGAGGAATTTTCCAAAAATTAAATACTTGCCTCATTAAGCGCCATTTGTCGGTAGATAGTAATGCTAACCACATTCAACTTCATTTCCATCTCCTGAGAGGTAAAAACACGATGCTAGTAGTACGAATAAATCATGAGTTAGTTCGCATTCACCATGTTCCCACTATCGCTTTCAACGCGCAAAATACTATTATGCAGCGTTTTATAGACACTTTATAGAGCAACAGCAAGAACGAAAGCAATTTCCAACACATGTCTCTAATAAACGTTCTGTCCCTCTCATCAATCTGTTATGGATTATGTTTTGGCTATGGAAAATTTACTTCTCTTTAAGGAAACCCCCATCTTCTAACGCGTACATCTCAACAAATGACAACCAAACATATACGGTAAAGAATACAGATATAAATAGCACGGAGGCATTTCAAAATTCAGTCAATCCAATTAAAACCCTTGAATTTAGCACATGATCTTCAAAAGAGCGCTTCGGAAAGCGCTTCAGGAAAGGGGGGAAGGGCAGTGCTTTAAGTGATGCCCGTAGCCACCCCACCCCCCTTAACTGAGTACCAGCGTTGCATTTCCTATTATATTTTAAAATCTCGTTAAAAAATTATGTAGATTTGAGAGTTCATGGTGCACAGCCAGAAAATAAAAACAGTTCAATTATTCCGCTACAAATTTTCCTCCAACGGTTAAATTGAATCATCTTCCACGAGTCTTTCAGGCAACATTTCGTCACACGATAAACAATGTACTTAATTCTTGGTTTTCTATCATTAGCTGCTGCTAATTAACCAACGAATATGTAGAGAACAAAATTTATATCATGTGAATAAGATGGATTCAATTAACAGTAAAGTCCTGAGCCCGGGCAAGACAACAGACCAAAACGTAATAAGCGAAGATTTGAAAACTACTGTCACGAAAAGCCTTTGTGGTCAATTAAGATACATCCTCCCTCTTTTTCTGATGAATCTTCATCGGGATTTAAAGAGACAGATGTTTCATCCAGACCACGTTATCTTCCGTGAGAGCACGCAAGGTGCACACGGACATTCAGTTGCCTCAATAATAAATGGACTGGCCACATAGGCTAGCGCTGGCCAATTATCAATCCCCCCTTGATCGATTCTGAGTTTTAAGTTCCAGCAATGGAGAACGCATCCTGAAGAGAATTAGCTGCCAGGGGGTAGCAGAGACTACGATATCAAACTGCAATAATACAAGGCCAGCGAAATCTATTGGGCATCTGTAAACACAATTCTGTGAGGCTATCTCTGTTTCGGTGACGATAGTGGGGGAAAAAGATTGAACAATTTCGTGGCTCAAAGTAAAAAAATGCTGCATAGTACATCGATTACCTCTAGCTCTCGCAGAGAATTCTTGGACTGTGACTTGTTTTTCAATTTGTCCTTGTATCGGTCTTTATATCTTCGACAAAGTTCTCTACCGGCAAAGATCGATGCATTGTAAATACCGTTTTTTCTAAACTCGTTCAATAACACTCTATCAGCTGAATCACACTTAGAGATTACAGGTGAAGTGATTGGGAGAACCTATCAGCAATTTCTAAGGACTTGAGTACCTTGTTTTTTCAACTCCTCATCATAAACATATTTTCAACAATTAATAACGCCCATGCAAAGACTTCCGGGAAAACTGGTCTGGAAAGTACCTATGCTCCTTGATATGTTTCCAGCTCCACATTCGAAACCTCCTTCGCACATCCTCCTCCAAAATTGATGTTATTGCATAGTTCCACCTGAAAATGACATCAACAAACTTGAATCCTCAAAGAAACCTATTCCGTAATTAATTGGTAAATATCAATATATCCTCAAATATAATGGCTAATTGAGGTCAATGATAGATATGAATATAGAGTACCATTTCCTGCTGGACTCCTTGAGTGGTACTAGTGGCCTGTACTTTCTGAATGGCTCGTTTCGTGTCATCATTTCAAAGGATTCCAGGATCTCCATCATGCTGTAATACTGAGTTTTGGTTAGACACAATCCAAGCTGCTCCATGACCAAGTTCAGGAAAAACTGGTGTTTGGAGAAAATGAGAAGCGGACATTACATGGGTGTGAGGAAAATATCACGCAAACAGAGAGTAACATTCGAAAGTGAACAACACGCATCATAACATGAACCTGTAAATTTAAATGTCTACAATGTCGGAATTACTGATATTATGGGAATGTACTGATCAGTGACTTCAGCAGGAAATCAAAATAACTGCATGTCAAAAAGGCTGCAGCAAAATAGTACAGCCTATTAGCTCTCTCATACCAACGAATAAAGCTGGCACGCTCATTATAGGCTCCCTTATCAGTACCCCTATATGAAACACAGGCTCTGGTCATTACTAGGCATTCAACCCAGAGTTACGGGTTATCCTCTACTCTCCCGACTTCCGACTCCCCTGGTTTTTTCCTGCCATGTTAACGTGTGTTGGAGAAGTTGACACTACAGCCCCATTGGTCGTCCCCCCTCTAAGGGTGTATGCAGAAACGAAAGATCTAGCTACCCTTGGAATATCCATGTCGTCTCCTGCTCTTGTGTTGATTTTCATCTTCATGTTTGCATTTATTGGTTCCAGAACTGCAACGAAAATAAGAATGTGGAAACCTCACAAAAATATAGGATTGACATATTATATGAGTAGCATTATATTAGTACCAAAGGCACAATATAAAAGTGCTTGTCTTTATGACCAGCAAGAAAATCACTTTTGTGAACAAATACCTAGTATTACAGTTTGCAAAACTGGTTCCGCTATATCTAGCTACTGTCAAGTCACCCTTGAGGAAAAGATATTTCAACACCAAGTCACCAAGTCCATTTCAACACTTTGATTCTTTTCAATCGGTGAAGAGAGTTTTTAGAGAGAGCCAATTGACGGAAAATAGAAAATTCACTGACTTTATGATACTTGTAGACAAACATCTCATATGCAGAGCGGAAAACCAGAAGCATAAAGATGTTGACAAATAACTATATAGAAACAATTGTCAAATTTGATTAAAGACTTTTCAATCTCCGATGGCGAAATTCTCTCCTACCGTGTCGTAACGTCACCACAAAGACTGACCTCCGGTTTTTTAGCATTTCTAAACGAATGACATTTCTTGCCACTCTTCCAAGGCAACTCCGATAAAAGCTCAGTTCACGTTGGCCATGACGATCACTAGATACTATGATTTCCCAAATAAAAAGGGCAACTTACTGTAACTCATGCCAGACAAAGAGCTGCTTCTTGCGATGCCATCATTAATGAATTTCTGCAAAACACAGCAAGACTTTGTCTGACATTCACATCAAAGGAAATCAACTGATAATGACGTCAAAAAAAGCAAGCAGTCTAAAGAACAAGGGTAATTAGAGAAAACATGGCAGGATCAAGAAGTGAAGACGGAAAATGTTTAACTGTCTGCTATATCAAGTTCCTGGGTGAGCCTATGGATAGTCTGAGGAATGTAATAATTCTTCGTCTCCCTCGAAGGGCAATTTACTTGTTGCTTAGTTTGGAGGTGTTTTTTAAAATAGCGAGAAAACAATTCCCAAAGTGAGAAAACGACATTGATCAAAGTGCAGGGAAAAACAAGAACAGCATTTAAACTGAAAGTGCCCGTCATTGGAGGGAACTCCAGTATCTATTCCTATCAAGATGGGCACAGAAGTTGTAATATGTATTATTTAGAGAATTTTAACTGATGGAAAACAAACGAAAAGGACCGTAAGATGGGAATCAAACAATCGACGAAAATTGAAGCTTTTTGCTGCCCTCAAATTCCATGGCTAACTGACTAACATGATGTTATCTTTGAGGACAGCCTAAAGCTACTTAAAATAGTGCACACAAAAGTTGTTAATCAAAAATTTATGATTAATTCAAAAGTTTACAGAAATATCCAGTTACCAGCCACTCAGCGTTGCTCATCTCCTTGAAAACGTCGTATGTGTTCCAATAAAGTGCTAAATTGTCCATCTTCACCATCTATCAACAGAAGGAAAACGTGACTAGTAAGCGCTCCGTGCTTCTTGAAATATACTTATGATAGTCACAGTTCAAGCAATAGAAGCTTCTGGCAAACAAATAACATCATAAAAAGGTCAAGGGTTTTAACACGAATTTCACCTTCTTCTCTTCCAACAACATTTCAAGAAAACAACTCACAAAGCAGATAAGAGAATTCTAAAAACACTCAATCGTAAGGTGTTTGTTTTTCCCTAAAAAATGAGGTAGCCTTGTTGCGACTTTGACGCTGAACTGGACAAATACTCAAACACAGTACAGTGTTCATTTTGATTATTCACCAACTCCCCCACCCCCAAACCCAGCTATTTTGCATTCAGGTAAATAGCAAACCACCAATGCAATTCTACCTATCTCAAGGCTTCTGATCGACATTTTTTAATGAAATTAAAGGAGAACAGAGCAAGAAAAGGCAAGACAAATAAGGTAGCTGAAAATGAAAGCTACCTTGTGTATCATCGTCACACTTTCTTTAATGATTTTTGGTACAAAGTTCTGGTCAGTTGTCTGTACCAAAGAAAAACGCAAATAATGAGTGAAAACATTTAGATAACGAAATTTGAAAGCATTTTACTTAGGTACACAGGTGAAGAAAGGATTCGGAGTACAACGAGGCAATGGCGTTTGACCAACTGAATATCGAGCATCGAATATGGAGCAACAAGGGTTACACCTTCTGGGGTTTCGGCACACCAAACGTGCACATAGTTTTGCCACTGGGTACCCTTTGGTCTAAATCCATTAAATCTACACCACAGCACACATCAAATCGATAAAACCAGAGGCTTAAGATAGTGCCGGGATAGAATAAAGTTAGGCTTCGATTCAAAGCGCGGAGGTGAAGCTTGCATGGAAAACATGGACTCACCATTGCGGATAATCCATCGAGGGTGATTCCGATACTAAATGGAAATCCGGGGGTTGTTACCTAAAAGATTGATTGATTGGTGCACCTGCAGTTTCTATTGAAAACAACAAATACAAAAAAGCTGTTTCTAATAATTTTTGAGCATTTTTTAAGCATGTTGTAAATCCAGCTACAAGTCCATAAAAAGTGCCGTTCTGCACAAAATGCAATACAGTGCTGGGTTTTTGCATGTACCGTAATAAGAACTTCAAATACTAATTATCTAATTGAACAAGTATTAAAACAAAAACGAATTGAATAGAAACGCTGCACAGAAACCAAACAAAATATTATGTTGTAAAATTGCTGGCGTTTGAAATGCTTGCATTGTGAAAAACATTTACTGCAGCGACGCACATTTCCATTTTACAAAACAAACAGTTTTTCAATGCTAGGGCTGTTGGCTTGAAAAAAGATTTCCACAAATCGGAGCGATCAAAAAGCCGTGGCCATAGAGAAAAAGTTTGTCGGTAATTTTCAAAGTTCACGACCAAAATATCCTTACGTCGATTGAAGTTTTTATATGAAATCGCCAAATCAGTTGAAAACAGGATCATGAGAACAATATTAACTACGCCTGGTAGATGGTCCTTCCATTTGGAGGTCGAGGCGAAAAGCTCTTTCATATGATCAAAACGGATGAAACAGGAAGTTATTGAATCTATAGCTAGTGAATCAGGTATACACTTGTTGTTAGTTGTACTAATGGTTTTTACATAATGACTTCATTAATAATAGTTTACTCACTGTATCTTCATAGCGAATGTGGATGCTTCGAATGGAAACCTAGAAGAAAGGGAGCTGCTATGAAGAATACTTCATTCTTCACGTGACAGTGAACTGAAAGGGTTGCAGATGAAGAAGTGCCACTTCAGTGCCTTAACAATATGAAATCAGTAAGGAAAACAGGAAAAGAAGAATATTAGATTAAACAAAGAAGTAAAATGAAGGCACATTGGGACAAGCCTAGACAGTAGGCAATCAAAACACGATGTTGTTTGGTAGTGAAGGAACAAGATCCATTGCAGCAACAACTATTTATCCACAACAGCAACAACTAGCCTGGATAATTGAAAGGGTTTCATCTTCGGCAAATAAGTCAAGAGTTTGTTTACAAACTGACTGGCAATATCGATATCAGTATACCTGCAGATTCTTGACAACTTGAGTGGCGAGTTTCTCGGCAAATGTGTCTGACTCCTCCTCTTTCTTTTTGCCTGCAAACCAAATAGAATGAAACGTTCTTTAAGAGCAAAGAGTTTAAAATCTCTGATCAGTCAATCAAAAACAACTCAGAGAGAGTCAAGCTACTGCCATTTTTATGTTTCGTCGAAAAATTTTCAATCACGTTTATCGCTTATTAATCTTTTTTTTGCTTTTTCTATATGGAAATGTTGCTGTCAAATCTCCTAATGAGGAAATACTGATTTCTCATTGACACGAGCAGCCAAAACGTTCTAGCTTCACCATAGTATATATCTGCGATCAAATCTGATTGACGTCAGGAGATTCGCGCCATTTTCTACGTCATCTGTCGAACGATTACAAACCACATGGACTGCGTCGGAGATACAACAAAGAGGCAGAATCAACTTACTCTTCTTCCTCGCCTCTTCTTCCCGTTTTCGGGCTTCTTCGATGTTCTCAAGTTGCTTCTGCTTCTTCTCCAACTTTTCCTGCTCATCTTTTTCTCTATCATACTTTATATCTGCAAATTAATTAATCCCCGTCACCTCGTAACATAATCTAACTCAATTTAAGAATAAATCAATCCTGGAAGAGACTTAATTAATATCCGGGGCGTGCTTGATTTCCCTATTCCCCAGTCGACAACTTAAATTTGCTTTGGCCTTGATTGAGTATGATTGGTTCCATATGCTGCAACAGGATCTGGGGGCACAAGGCATCGCTAGTTCGAGGTGAAGTTAGAGAACCTTCCTTTTACGATTGAAATTCTTCACTCGTTTCTGTTGCTAATCTTCCGCTACTCGAGATCGTCGCCTCAAAACATACGATGGCGGGGCATCAGAATGCAGGCGATTTCGCCTTAGCATTGTAAGTAACAAACCAAACGAACTCCGCAAAAACACATTTTTACAAGATCAAGACTCGTAGTTACTCTTCTTCCTGGATAGGACCAGCCTCTGATCAAAAATCTCAATGAGAATCATTAGATAATCAATTACAACAACCATTCGATACTCAAAATCATTCCGCTGAAGACCTTGCCGTAAAACACCATTACATTGAAAATACAAAGAAAATATAAGAAAATTATTATTTCAAAGGGTAGAGTTTTGTATCAGATGGCAAGCATTTTAAAAATGAATATAGTTGTTTTAAAAACGAATTACAATCTAGTTGCCACAAACTGCTATTTAAAAACACAACTTCACTTTAAAGTTACTTGAACAGTTTCAAAATTGTCATCTTCTCTAAAAACTGACTTTTCAGGGGTTAGTTTTTCAGCTCACTGCTCTGAATGGAGGGGAACGAGGATAACAAAACAAGTTGAAGTTTCTGCCACTTGCGTGAAAAATAGCTGCCAAGTATTTAACGGGAAACAACATTTCTTGGGAATACAATGGCAACAATATAATTGTAATCAAGCTTAGTAAACAAGCTACCTTTGTTTGGCTTGGCTAGCAAAAAGAGGTTCTCAATTGTAACTTCGGTAGGCTCGTTGTACAGGTTCTTCCATGGAATACTTAAAACAAGTCTTCCTGAAAAACAAATATCTTCCACATTAATGGATCAAACGTGGATAATGGATAAATGGAAAATTTGCAAGACTTACACGGGGCCTGCAAACAACAAAGTTTATAAAGTGACTCATACCACCTGAAAATGTGAGTAATCATTACCTAAATGGCCGCGTACGACTTTGATTGGTAGAGCAAGATCGTCCTAAGAGAAACAGAAATATATGAGCAAAAGATAATTTGATTCAAGGCAGATCTAAGGGTGGTGGCAGCTAAATGCCAAGTCTGAACTGTGTAATGTGCCATGCATTATGGACAATTGCCTCATTGTATCATCGAGGATCAAATTTCTGTTTGGTAGAGGGTGTGAAAAACTCGAGCATTAGGAAAGGACGTGTGCTTCTGAAAAATGCACCTACACTGCCAGTGATCAAGTGAACAAAGCCTAAGAGACTCCAGTCACAGCACAAATTACGTGGAACATCAACCACTTGCATCTTGCTTTCAGAGATTCTATTTTTTCCTGCTTACTGCCGTCCATCGTTAAATTTTGGTAAAGATCATACTGGTGAAATGAAAAATACGTTTCCCTTTGTAACTCATTTTTGCTGAACTATGCCTCCATTTTAGGAAATGGGGGCTGGATCGAAAATGAAGCATCTAGCAGTGCGCTATGAGTGGCCATTTTGGAATGTGGAGTACCTGATGTAAGTGGGATTAAGACGTGACAGGTTTTTCTATGAAAACCATTTCCACCAAAACAAGCCATGGGACGCAACAAACTACGCCTAAACAAGAACAACAGGATTCCCCTTATACGAATGTTTTACTCTCGCATTTGAGTCAGTGCCACTGGTTTGAAAGAAAACATACGCTAGCTGTTTAAACTCTAGATATGTTTTTGATAGACGTAGACAATGAGGTCGGTATTGCAGGAGTGATTCTCTATTGTAAATGAGTTTGCTTTCACGGTGCATGTAGGCAACAATTTCGTTTTATAAATTCTTTCTTACAATACTAGCAACAGTGGGAAACTACAAGAGGCTTTGGACTCGTAAGATAGTATTTGTGACGTTCTATATTTTGATTTGAAAGAGCGCAAGGATATTTTGGTCATGTAATTAACTTGAATGGTGCCTTTAAGTTGTTTGACTCAATGGCACTATGAAATGTGACTTCTTGGAAAAAGAAAATTGTCGACAAAACCTGACAAGATCAACTTTAGAATGACGTCATTAGCGGCTGGTCCGTCGTTTTGTGTCTCCCCAGTATAAACATGTCGGATATTTGCTTGGTCTAGGGTTGATTCGTAAGAACAACTTTTCCACCTTGACCTTAGCAGACCCCCTGGTGCATCTGTGAACTCATCATTAACGGGATTAGATCCAAAATTAGTGAAATGAGTCGAGTGAGACAGTATATTCGATGCAGGTGGCAATTCTGACATTTAGTCCTTGCCGCATTCCGTAATCCACCAGCGAAAGTAGGTTTACAAATTTATCATCTATTCTATCGCATGGATGAGTTGGCGGCAGCTGTGAAACTACACTGGGAGATTTGTGATTAAGAATAAGTATAACTTGAGAAAAAGCAAGGCAAAGCAAACTGACATGCAAGCACCTTCAAAACTTTGAACTAAGAGATACAAAATAATCAAGGAAAATAATAAACAAAAATAATACCTAAATATTGCGTGACAATCTATTTAAAACTGTTTTTACAAGTATCTTCTACCTTGCAAAATTTCATCCAGACTTCTCAAAAACAGAGGTATTGTTACAATCAGGCAGAACTTATTTATACTAGTATACTAGTAATTAGAAGAAAGAATGATTCAAAACTGTCTGCCTTTCGCAACTTAAACTGAAGAGATGTTAATTCCAAGGAATATGTCTACTGTTAAATGAACTGGAATGTTTTCATTTTGTGTTATTAGAATTTTAATGCACACGCAGGATAAGAATCAAATGTTTGGGGTTAAGACTCTATGTGCCTAGGAATTAAAAAAATCCAAAAAACAGACATTTTCTAACAATTTGAAGGGATTAAGAGGACAGTACATATAGTCTGAATAGCCTTAAAAACAAAAGGCACCAAAACAACATCATCAGAAATGAATCCCTTGAACATCACAGATTAAAATGATCTAATAGTTATTTTAGAAACCATTGAAGATCAAAGGTGCAACTGCGAACTTCAATGGGGCTTTGAATGGGAAATCATTAATATTTGATGCATCAGTGCTGCAGAACTCTTTCAGGTTCAGAAAAGTTTACAAATACAAGTGAAGACCAGAACAAGACCACTGCATGCTTCATTTAAACAGCAACAAGGTGGCTTGCTGCAGAATCCACAACATGAATAAACACAAACTCTGCAAGGCAAAGGCAAAGGCAAGACAAAAACAAGGCTTGCAGCAGTTTAAAAAGCTAATACCTATCTTATATGTTCTATTTGTAAGGGAAAGTTTCTTTTTGGATTGTTTAACTTAGATTTTCTCAATTTCTTTCCACCCGGAAGCAAATAGCTAGAAAGGATTTTTTCTCCCCTGTTAAATTGTTTGTTGAACATTCTTTTATAAGCCATTTATCCTAGACACAAATCATATATTTGATTCAATCCGAAACAATGGACAAAATGTCAAAACAATTAATCTGAATCACAAAAATCATGCTAAGGTAAATGATGGGTAAATGGCTAAATTTTATATAAAATCTCTAAAATTCCAGATGAGTCAACTGAATCTAAGCAAATCACACATCGCATTATAAAAAACCTTCTGTTATATCCAACATGATTCTTTAAATGTAAATGGTCAACAAGGTAAAGAAGGTAAATATCCATTTTGCATGCATTTCTAATATATGCAGCAATGATTAGGTACCAAATGTGATGCTACTATTTTGACATATGTAACAAAGAATGACAAGATAACAAAGAATGTCAATATAGGAACACCAACTAGCAAGTTTCTCTTTCAAAGAAAAAGGAATTTCTGAAACCTGGAATGATTTATTTTAACTTTAATATTATACTTTATTTACTTGGATCTTTGAATGCATATATTTCACCAAAATTTTTGAACCACCTTATTGTTTGATCTATATTGGCAAATTGTCAAAAAGGTAATTCCTAATAATGTAGTGAATTCAGCATTTTGTGCTAATTGCTTAATTTCCAGAATATTATAAAGCCAAAATTATAGCTTCTTTAAATAAAGTTTGACTTAAAAACACATGATACTTTAACATGAAAATAAGTCAGCACATATTCAACTTCAAAGCTGATACAAGCGCTATGAGATGTAACTTCCTGTTCAATTACATCCCTGATTAATAAAGAAAGTATGAACCTTTCAGAAATACCCCCAATAAAAACATGCATAAGACAACTAAAAGGCAGTTTAAAATTGACAAGTACTCACTAATGCAGTATCTTTAAGTTCAAGATTGTTTAGCTTCACATTTCCTAGAAAAAAATTCAGACATTGTGTTATTATTTTCACAACCAGAATCAAAGTCCAAACACCTGCAGCCCTGTTGACCCGAACTTTGAAGAATAAATGATCTTTCACCTGAAATTAATAGCGATTAAACTGTTTGAATAAATCCGCACAAAAATTAATTCCCAAATAAAGAAGTACACGGTTGGGAATCAAGTAAGACTAAAAGCGAACTCTTTCGCCAGGGGGGCTGTAAACAACATGGTGCTATTATTTCATCTTCTTAGCAATGTTACTCACTGGGCGTTAAGATGGTTATTTTAGTATATTCTTGATTGCTGTCTCAGTCCATAAAAGTATCTCGATGGTTTTTATGTGTACACGGTTGTAGGGGGTATTTACCCCCTCCCCTCGTGCCATCCAAAGAGAAACAAGGAAAAGTCGTGCAAGCTGCACTCCACGGGGAAAAAATGTTTACGCCGTTCCCCTTAAAGTTCGCTTGCTACCAGAAGGCAGTTTTACGTAGTTTATTACAACATAAATTTGCACGAGACTTTTTAACCACTTACCATCCCAAATTCCAATTTTCAGTTGTGAAGGATCCAAATTCTGCACATACTGGCCTAAGTACTTGTTCAAGAGATCCGTAACCAACGACTCGAACACCATTACTGCTGCAAATATTATTCCTCCCTTCAATCAGAGTCTTTTCATTCCCTTTCGTTGATAACTGGCTCATGGCATTTTAAATAGAATTTCAACATCCATGCCAACCCTAGGTTTTTATTCAACCCGATCCAATAACCGGTTTTCGCGTGATTTTTCTAGCGAAACTCTGAGTATACTGTGTGTAAAGCACGGACCATATGCAACGCCCCCCCTTACGCCAGAAAAAGAGCACGGACGTCCATACAAATTTACCCTATCTGGTCCCGTTGAAAGTGAAACATGCAGTAACTGAACACTCAATCATTATCACTAATACTCTTGTCTTCACTAACCGAAATGCAGCTTCAGTAACAACCTTATCCAGGCATACTTCAGACGAATAATAGACCAAAGTATAGATTGTTGGTTAAAAGGATTCAATAAGGTTTTGAATACCAAAAACTGTTCTTTTGTTCATGCCATATTTTGACTTCCCACAGCTTCAAAAGTCATACCATTCTGTTATGGTATTAATGCGTAATACCTCTTTTATATTTCGCTTTTTGAGTCTCATGTATATTTTAGTTTCAAAGGTTGATTACCTAATTCATACGGAAGTGAGCAAGATTGAATTGAGATTGGAAAACTTAGCTACATTCTATACTACCACATTCTAAAGAGACGATCATGAAAAGTTACAGTTTACTAGAGGGGACAGTTGGCTTATTGACAGGGGGTATTCCTATTAACCTGACAGGGGGTCCGGTCGGTTTGAGGGTTTTTCCCTATTGCTACCAAATGGTCTAGTTTAGAAAAAAGGCACTACAATTTGGGTATTTTAATTTGTTGCTACATCGTAGGGGTTACTTCTAATTGATTACTTAGCTGATAATTCGACTTTCTACGAAAAATCTTTCTCGAATGAATGGCAGGCAATGCGTAGGCTAGGTTTTCGTCAACGAAGCACAAAGCGAGTACACGGTAATTTTTATTTAACATTATATTACGCTAAACTCTAGATCAAGGTTTTAGAGATGGTTTTTATTATTTGATGCTACCGAATGATGTAATTTTGTTTGTTATGCTAAAAATTTTGGGTTATTCTTGCTAAAATTTTGGTGCCGAATGTTATATTAGAGGACGTTCTTTAAATCAAAGGGCCCACTTTGTTTTGGAATGCAAAGTTCTTGGTACAAAATCTATGTAGAGTTGTAAACTGCATATCGATATCACTCAGTCATTATGAAAATGAAGTGATGCGATACCACTCGATCACAGGGGGCTTTGTTTGCGACCAAAGGGCATCAACAAACAACACCATGAATATGAGGAATGCAGTATACGCCAATAAACAAAATGTACATGTGGCGTAGGGAGAGGAGCACAGGTCACTTTTCAGCCTTCAAGGCGGTGGAATGTTAGCTACAGGACGAATGCAGAAACCTACCTTGTACTAAGATATAAGTGCAGAATGCAGAAACCTACCTTGTACTACGATATAAGTGCGGAGTGCAGAAACCTACCTTGTACTAAGATATAAGTGCGAAATGCAGAACAGGTCACTTTTTAGCCTTCGAAGGGGGTGGAATGTTAGCTACAGGACGAATGCAGAAACCTACCTTGTACTAAGATATAAGTGCGTAATATAAAATGTAATGAACAATGAGGAAACTGTGAAATAAAGTAATTGATTTGGAGAATACTGAATAAAGAACGCACATTTTCTGCAATTTTAGTATGTTCATTTAAAGCTTTCTCTACATGAAAATTTGATATAACAAAATGATATGGCAAAACAAGGAATGACACTTTTACACAGAGACTAAATGCTTGTTACTGAAGGGACATTGAATGATGACAATGAAATGTGGGCATATTGAAATACAAATGAACATTCAATCTTCGGTTCTTGGGTCATATAATTAATTACAAGAACATTCCAGTTACAGACTTTCCTTCCTTGTTTCTAGCAAGACACATGAGAAGCAGCTCACCCAGAAATCAAAGGTAGCATTGGCCCTGCACCAAAGGACTATTGAGTGGGAGTGAAAAAATCAGGAAAATCTTATGCAAAAGAAACAAAGAACTGCAGATCAAGTTATTGCCTTTGCCTTTGGGAAGTGAATAGAATGCAGCCATAAATCATTATTCATTATTGGCCTTGTTAGGCCCATACCAAGTGTTAGGCCCATAGCAGTACTCTAGTAAGACAACACAAACAAATATGTGAATTATCTTTAGAAACGAATGACAACTTCTGAACTAGGTGAGGGGCACACATTTCACAACTTAATACCAGATTTCAGTCGTATGAGTGAATTTGGAACAGCACAGGTTGTAGAGGGCCAGAAAGGACCCCAGCTGTGTTACTTTATTCAACAAAGAAATGGCATCATGTCATGTTTAAATTTATAATGAAAACTATTCAATGCACCATATGTATGATAAATTATTCATAACTCATTAGATGCAAGTATTGATACACAACATTGGGAACCATTTTTATGGATAAATATAACTATTTCCATAAAAATTGGTTTATGTGTAATAATGACAACATCATTGTTATTTACAATGTTATTAGAAATCAATGACAGTTTAAGCAATAAAAAACTTGTAGGAACTTGAAACAAGCTTATATCTTCTCACCTGCAAGATTTTGGGTTCATTTCTTATACAAAAATAGGGTGTTGATCATGTGTAAACGTTCTTACCTTATAATTTCTAAACAAGATGCCACAAAGTTCTCACCTATCATTATTAGACACACTCAAAACTACTTTTCCTCTAGCTGACCCATTCTGCAACTCTCTAAATGCCTCTTTTGCATCTTCGAACTTAAAAACATTTCCTAAAACAGGCTTTATCAAGCCACTATCAATGAGTTCTGAAACAGACTTGAGAATACCACCATTTGGAAAAAACAAGCCCCAGGCATATTTCCCTTTATTTTGAGCAAGTTTTTCAAAACTCTGTCTATAAAATTCCATTCCAGCATTAAAAAGTCCAAATGCTAGACCACTTTCATCCATTGCTGGTAAAAAAGGAGGCATAAGAGTAACAAATGTTGTCTTTTCTGTGCAGCCAATCTGGTCTGTGTGATGACCACTTCGAGCATCAAGAACAATGTCATATGGTCCGCTCTGTTGGATGAGGTCACCATAGTTGTCTGCCTGGTAGTCAATAGCATTATCAGCCCCCAAGGACTTCACCAATTCAATATTATCTTGTGAACATGTTGTAGTCACAGTATTTCCAAAGCACTTTGCCAATTGAATAGCAAATGTTCCAATACCTCCACTTCCTCCCAAGAGTAAAATATGCTTTGCATTATCCATTCTTTTTGGATCTATACCAGCACGTGAAACTAAGGCAGCCCAAGAAGTACATGCCACATATGGGATTGATGCTGCTTCTAGGTGGCTCAGAGTCCTTGGCTTCAAGGAAACTTCTGACTGACTTGCCAAGCAATACTCTGCATGGGTACCTTTATCTATTACCCATTTAGCACACCAGATCTCATCACCAGTTTTAAATCGTTTCACTCCGTGGCCTGTCTTTACAACTACACCAGAGCAGTCTCTTCCAGTAACGATGGGAAACTCTTTCACGTTATACAGCTTTCTTAGGGCATTCATTGCACTACTTCCATATCCCTCAATCATTTCAATATCAAATGGATTTACTGATGCTGCCTTGACTTGTATCAAGATACTGTCTTTCTTCATCTTCTTAGGAACAGCGGCTTCATTATTCAGCTCCAAAGAAGAAATTGAGCCGTACCTAGAGGTCTCCCATCTGGACATGACACTTGGCGCCTCGAAATTGCGACCATGGGTTGCCAAAAGCCTCTTTGAAGGGCTCAGTATAAAACCTGCCTTGGCATTTTTTGCCACTAATAATTCCAATTTATTTGCTACAAAAGCCGATCGCCTAGTCAGCATCTTGGCCTTATAAATAACTTTTCTTGGAAGAAAATACTTGCATGTCAACAAACACACATCGAATTTTGCAAGAACGTGCAATCCACCTCGAAAGCAACCTCTTTCCCATAACGCGGTCAGAAATTGATGGCAATGGAAGAGAAGAAGACATTTTGACGTGGCATGTACCGGCAAAATTATCAAGATTTATAACCGTGATTTGATGCCTTAAATTGATATTACCTCCTCTATATGCGCGATTTTCAACTTTGTCCAATAACATGAAAGTGGTAATGTAATCATATTTATTTTGGGAAAAGAAGTTCGTTCGAAGTAAAGTCAGTGGCTAAAAAAGTCAAAACTTTGAAGCTGTTGCATGACATCAGTTTTCGCAATACTTCTAAACAGCAACAATGTCCGGATCAAGACACGACAAAGGCCAAAATGGATATGATAAGGTGGGTTGATTAAAACAGCAGCCACAGGTTTCATCACAAGTAACTTGATTTCAATAAATTGACATTTTTAACGTGACCATTCCATGGGCCACTGCAGGGGCCATTCCATCCATGTATATATTGGCCCTACATAGTTAACATGATAATGAAGTAAATTAATACTTGTACACAACAGTTTTTTTCTATAAATCACCATTTACGTTTTCTTTATCTTACGTACACTATTTATGGTTTTACTAACTGTTCTAACTGTACCTAACAAAAATGCCCCGTGGACCTTGGCATGGAATGCACTCTAGTAACCTAATCAAACATAATGGGCTATGTCCTTCATATAGACATTGTTATAGAGTCAACTTGTTAAAGTATGTTTGTTTACATAAAATTCTTTAAGGTTTAGCAATTAACCAATTTTTGAAAATTTTACACAGAAGGGCAAATATAAACCATCAGATCAAACTTTGAAATCTTTTATGTATAGAATTGGAAAAGGTTTGAACACATTTCTTCTCTTAAAAGGTCCCCTTGTTGGCGCATGGTGATGACTCAAGCGATGAAGATGATTTGTAAGTGGGAGTTCATCAGTCTGCTTGTATGTGCTTGCCAAAATGTAAATGACAATATTTGAATACAAACTTTTGTTTTCGAACTATACTCATAATTGAAGTGAGTATTTAAACTCTAGGTCAACAGAATTCTTTTACTTCAGCAATGATAATGCCTAGTAGGCAAATTGGTATAGCAGTATTTCCCAAAAGGTTTTACTAGATTTATATTTGATTGACAATTCAACATTTTAAAAGTATGAGATGATTTTCATAAAAATGTGTTTTACTTTTTTTTCAACTTTCTGTTGTATTATTTCTAATCATGATAAAGTTGATTGAAATCTGTTTGTAGGCTTGACTTGAGAAGAAACTCACCTGGAAGACCTAACAGACTGAAAACCAAAGATGATAAACTTACATCTGTAAAGAAAGAAATAAAGAACACTATGAATATAATGAAAAACAATTTAACTAAAGTGATTGACAGAGGAGAAAGACTAGAAGATCTAGAGGCCAAATCAGGTTTGTCATATTATGCCTGCCCGCCTATTTTCTATTGAAGACAAATGTGAACTTTGTCTTCATGTTGGCCTCACTCAAATTGTTAAGGGCTAAAGTTTTTATCACATGATTACTGAGTAGTTTCATACATGTAATTTTTTAATCTTGCCATGTTTTCATTTTGGTCAATTTTTCATCTTTTAGAAAGCTTTGAAATGAATGCATTTAATTTCAAATCTGGGTCAACAAAACTGAGGCAAAAGCTCTGGTGGCAAAATTGCAAGGTAAACAAAACAAAGTTAGAAAACCTGTTGCCAACTTGTCTTAAATTAGAAAAGTTCAAATGTGAACAGGCTTAATGCCTTGGTTTACAGACCATCCATTTAACACCTTGATAATTCTGAACTTAACAATTTATCTCTGATTGCTGATCTGTTTAACACTCATTTAAATCTTCTCACATGCTTGATTTTTGTTGTTGTGTTAGGATGGGCTCTTTTTAGTAATCTGGTGCCAGGTATCAATGTTGTTTCTAAGCAAATTTCATGCTAATTGATGTTTATTTGACATTTGCTTATTTCTTTTTAGCTGAAGATCATTCTGGCATTCATTATTGTTGCAATTCTTCTTGTGATCATATGTGAGTGGCTTATGAAATCTTGAACTTTAAATAGGAGGTTAAAGTCAACAGCAATTTTAGTTGGTAGTTTTTCAGACAGCAATCTCTGAAATTTTGATTGTCCATTTAACAATACATGAAGCACAAACATGAGAGTAGCATGCTCTAGTTAAGTACATGAGCTTCTCAACAGCCTTGATTTATGTTTATTAACAACTAATTCTTTGTATGTGACATAAAAAATGGTGCCAGGCACTTAAGTTTCAAATGCCAGTGTATAATTTTGCCATACCACTGAGACATAACAATAATTTCTCTAAACTGTAAGAATAATTGAAAGACATTAATTTTCCAGCAATAAAAGATTTCTTAGCCCTTAAATGTTTGTTAATTTTTGTTCTGGCAAAGAAATATACTTTTTCTTTTCAGTACCAATTGCCATTAGGAAAAAGGATTAGTTTTTTACAGTCTGGACAGGCAAAACATCACTCTTACAATCTGACATAATGGGATTGACATATGGGATTGTAGAGTGCATCACATCTTCAACCAACATTCAACAATGACTTTTGTGTGCTGTGCAGCAAAAGAAATTGTTTGCTGATTCACATACAGTTCCTTGTTTGATTAGCAATGGTGCATTCTAGATTCTGGATTAAATATTTGCATGAAATTTTGATAACCTACAATAATTTCAACATTACTTGTTGATGTAAAATTAAGGTATTGGTAAGATAATAGACTCTGTACAGTGCTTTGGGTGAATGTCTGCCAGCGAAGAAGCCCCTCCTTTTTGTCCAATAAACAAACTCTTTTATTCCATATTGTAGTTATGTTCATAAAGTTATCAGTTCTGAATTTAGTTATGCCCAAAGTGGATAGAGAAAATCTTGTGGAAAGGGCCTTAAGTATCCAAAAAGTTGACAACTGAAAACCAGAAAAAATTGTTTTTGTCCCAAGATTACAAGTGGAGTACCATAAAAAAGTTTGACAAGTGTCCTGTATGTGCATAATAATTTTATCTATGGTTTTCACACAGAGCTTGTTCTCCATGTTTTTTGAACTTGCATTATTCCCTGATTGAACTGTTAGCATTCCAAAGCTATACCTTAAGGTAATGTGACAGAGTCATATTCATATTTTTAATCATGGATGTTTTCCATTGGTGACAATTTCTCTATGAAGCCATAACCAAAAAGGGTTTTCAAAACTTTATTAAAACTTTGTGCATTTTTCTTGAGCATTAAGCCAGCTTGTATTTAATTTCCATGGTCTTGGCCTGATTTAAAACTGTAGCTAGTGAATATGCAGTCAATACATCATTCCCTAACTTTATTCATTTAAATTCATTCAATGCAGCCTTTAGAATGTATGTATTTGTAAATTTAATAATGATAGATTGAAACAAATATTTTGCTTCCTTTGAAGATGTAATCTTCTATTTTCTGTGAAAAATGTTTAAAGATATTATTAGAGATTTTTGTTCATTCCACTGATACAACCACTTCAGTATTTGTTAGAATCAAATACTCAACTCAGGCTAAACTGGCTTTCTAATAGTCTGTTTTAATTTCTCAGGCCAATGTCCACAAAAAAAACCCTTTCCCTCCCAGTTTCAAAGGAATTTTTGAAAAAAATTCAGAAAATAAAAACTTGCTTAAACTCTTCCCTGCATGCAGACTCTAAAAATTTCCTACATGAAATAGCAGTGTGCAACAAAATCAAAAAGCTTGTCCAGCCTCCCTTTCCATTTGATGAGGCGAAATACAATACAAAACCAATAAAGACTTCAAGTCAATGACAAACAAACAGAAGCGTTTTAACAGGAGGAATTTTAATATTCATGCATCACAAGCAAATTTTTAGCCCTTCTTCTTTGATACACCAACAGTACGTCCTTTCCTTCCAGTAGTCTTGGTGTGTTGGCCTCTTACGCGAAGACTGTAAAAGCAAAAAATAAAGTTAGTCACTCTGAAACAGAGCAGCAAATGCTAATTTTTGAAACATTCTGTTGTAACTAATTCTATCCCACTGTAAAACTAAACTCCTCTTAGACCTTTCTTGAATCAAGTTGCTTGATTAATTTGAACTATTCTACTATATACAACTGTGTTGGTCAACTTAAACAGAATCCAATGGTGATGGAAAAAGACAGTACAAGTGACTTACCCCCAGTAGTGACGCAGACCCCTGTGAGCCTTGATTTTCTTCAACCTTTCAAGATCTTCACGGAGTTTGCTCTCCCAGTTGTTTGCAAGAATCTGGAGTAGAGAAAATTTGTAAGAAACCACTTTTTTTGAAAAATGACTTTTAAACAATTAGATGAAAATTGTTCTTGAAACTGGAGACTAAACATGTTTGGTGAAAAAGCTTGTTAGCAAAGTTATAAACATAAATACAAAAGATTGTGCTTAGACAACCAATGGTAGGGCCCCTTGAAAAGATCACCCTCCCTAAATGATTGAAAATGAATGAATAAAATGAAACTGAAGAAATAATTTTAAATCTCATACTTGAGAAAACTTTCCATCCTTTATGTCCTTCTGTCTGTTCAAAAACCAGTCAGGGATTTTGTATTGTCTAGGGTTCTGCATAATGGTGATTACTCTGTCAACCTATAGGTAAACAAAACTGATCAGAAAAATGTCAGTGTATGTAATTATGACAATGAAGGACATTTGAAAGGAAACAAGAAACAACTTGTATACTGTATATCACATAAAATATGGACCTGCACTTGTGCTTCTGTGGCAGGAACAGTAGCCATATGACCACAATTAGCAAGATTCAAGAGCTATAAACTAAGTACTACCCAAGAAGGTCCAATTGATTACACACTTTTTTATAAGGAACCACTTTATAAGGAACCTACATTTAGAAGGCTGAAATATTTAAAGAACTTATATGACTAAAAACGAAATCACTAAGGGACTTTTCAATTTGAAAATTTTTTAAAACTGAAAGCATCAAGAACTAAAAAGCTGGTTCCATTTATTTGCAGCCAATACTCGCATAGATTGTTTGCTATTTGTGTGTCAAGTGCTTCATTAAGTAGTTTCCATATGTGCTGTCTCGCCTCTCTATTAAGTCTTAAGGCTTATTGTAGCCAAAGCATCAAAAGTGAGAACTTAAGGAACTTTTGGTACTAAAATCTGATGATTTGAGGTCTACGAATAGGGTACTTTGGAACTAGGCCTTGAGGTAGGTTCCTTATAAATGTGTGTAGTCATAAAGTCATATTGGTAATGTGCTGTACAAAATACCTCTTCTTCTGAAAGTTCTCCAGCTCTTTTTGATGCATCAATATCAGCTTTCTTCAAGACAATTGATGCAAATCTTCTTCCAACACCCTAATGATTTTATAAAAATTTCAAACATGACACATAAATAGAGACTTCTTAATTGGGAAAGAAATTATGAACTTAATTTGATATAATAACCTTACAGCAAGAGAAAACTTTTAAAAGGAAGCTTTAAAGAATTTCAACTACCTAGGCAGGGGCTTATAAAACTTCAATTCAAAGTGGCAGACTAATTCAAGTTTAATTCAAATTTTAAGGGCACAGATTTTTTTTATTTGTTTCTACCTAGCATCCAGTAAGCACTAAAAATCAAGATTAAGTGGTCACTGTGTCTAAACTCAACACATATTTTGCGAAGATTCTACACGTGGATTTTGCTTTTCAAATTAGATCCCTAAAATAACAGTGATAAGGTAAGTTATCATAAGCTGTTTAGGCTCGTTGTCAGCACTTGGTAGACTTTAAATCAAAAGTTTTGATAATAAAGATACTTGCCTTGATGGAAGTCATGGCGTACATGATCTTGGTGTTACCATCAATGTTCGTGTTCATCACACGAAGAATGTGCTGAAACTTCTCTGGTACTAAGAGCGACTGAATAAGGAACAGGCATGTAAATGAATAGCTCTTAAAGAACGTAAAATATTATTAGATATGAATTGGCAGTCGCATTTCTGAAAATTAAAAGCCATTACGAATATCATTAGAACTTAAGAAACTAGTGATTGGTAAAGCCACGGATCGTATAATTAAACGTTATCCGCGTGAAGCTGTTTGAGAAATGATACAGCGTTGACAACCATAGGCCTTCTGGAAAATCTCGATTCAATATTTCAAAACTTGAGAGCATAGACAAAATAAACAAAATATAAGAAAGGGATTGACTCGAAAGTTCATAAATCAAGCAAGATAGCCCAAAAGAGCAACTCAGTCAGTGGATGTGTACAGATCCGACCCTTACCATTTTGGCAACCTAGGCCCTGCTCTGCACTGTTGATCGAAAGGACTAAAATTGGCTGGGGGCCTGGCACTAGCTCCTCCGAGAAATGGGAGCAAGGCAGATGATGAACCTGTTGGCCAGAGGGCCGAGGGAGCAGTCTTTTGCAAGACACATTTTACATGAATAACCACACAGCTATTGTCCAGTAAATCTGATCCAAATATTCAGAAGGAAAGGTGACGTCTCTGTGTCTAAAGGTGTCAGGGGTGCCCATTTCAAGGAAGCTATAGTGAGCGACCAAAAATTGTCAACATGGCACGCCCCAGCCCAATGTGTCCCTTCTTAGTATTCACCAAGAGTTTATAAAAACTTAATTAATCCGAAATACATGCTTACGATTTGCAAATGACTGTGCATAGAATATTCTCAGCAAGGGCATTTGCTTGTGCCTCTGCCTTTTATGTCATTAAACGACGTCAAATTTTGCAAATATGAGCTTATGCATCTTGAGCCCTTTACTGTTCAATTGTTTAAATAGCATCAAATATCAACTTGCAGTTTAAAAAGAAAATTCGAAACAGAAAGTAGCAAAACAGTTAATTTTTGTAAGAGTACTAGGTCCTAGCACTAGGGTGTACTAGGGTGTTCTGGTTTTTGTAAAGCACCCTTCAATGAAAAGTGCATCACTTTTGCTGCACTATTAACCATTTAGTCTTCTACAAGGATGTTGTTTCTTGTGAGAGTTTTCTGAAAATACAAAAACATTCACAAAACCAATTATCTATAGTACTGTTACACACTTTGCAAAACTTCTCGCTGTGGTGTCAAATCAGTCTGTTTGGGTGGTGCAGAGCTGGCTTTGAACTTTTAGCTGACAAAAGTAAAAGCTGGTTGGAAATTCATACGCAATGTTTGTCTGTTCTATAGATTCTATCAACACTACCTACTCTTACTTTGTAGAAAATCTGTGACTTCATAGGCACATATAGTGAAAATTACTCTGGAATGTCATCCACCATGTAAGGCTATGAAAATGTAACGCCAGAAACCAGATCGATAATTTACTGAGGCCTAAAAGAAAAGCCCCTTTACAGGCAACTCAATCGCTTTATGGGAAGATGAAGCTATTTCCATTACACGTTACGTGGTTCACGAGACAACAAGACGGGGACTTCTCCAGTTACCAATACAATTATCTTATTGAATGATTATTTTCTGATTCACAAGACTCGCAGTATTTGTAGCGATCAATGAAAGAAAAATTGGGCATTGTACCGGAATGCAAAATGTTGAATCACCGAACAATTTGATAAAAAAACCACTGCGAGAGAATTGGTTTTCGAGTATTGGAAGTCAGGTACACGAACTAAGAAAAGAGGTGAATTAATTAAAAATAAGATTTAGGCTGGCCTTAGCCAATGCCGGCTTTTGGCTTGGAAATTTTGTGATGATCTTGACATTAATCTCAAAAGAGTTATAATGGACTTCGACTATAGTGCATATGGTATAGGTAGCTACTTTGGCCGATGAAGAGACATCCGGATGATAGAAAGACTAGTTTTTCGAACGTCTTGCCGAAATGGGGGTACTATGAGTGGGCCAAAGTTGCTGATAAAAGGCAAAAACATTGTGAACATCAAGGTAAAAATCCGGTGTTGCAAACTACAAACTGATAGCTTTTTCTTGAAAATGATCGATTGGTATCTAGTTTATTAAGTATTATTAACATGCATTGGTGCCCTAGAGAGCAACGCTGTGAGTAGTATTATTCATATAAATATCGTGCTTACAACAATAATAGATTGTTTACAAAAGTGCTGGCTCACTGGAACAATGGGTTGCTTTGCTAAAGCGTTGCAGCGATGATCACGTGGATGCTATTTCTACCGACAACAAGGAGTACGAGGCTTCACGCATGCTCAATGATAAAAAAATTACTTCCTAACTTCCATGCGCCTCCCTGGCGCACTCTTTCGACAAACAACTGCAAAAGGGCGCCAACATAGATACACTTAAAAATCGAAACATTATTATTGATCCAGTGAGACTTAACAATGGCTGGTTAAAGAAAAGCAGAATAGTGTCGGGGATCCAAAAACGATTTAATCTACTGTGATATACGTTATCTTACGTCTACAGAAAAACCTCCTACAAAATGCATCAAATACTTACATCTTTATGCGCTACTTTACTGGGATTGATAACCACTGGATTGGCCGTGTGTTATTATTATACAGTTGGATTAAGACATCACGTGAAATCGTAGAACTAATTGTAGAAAAAATTTCAAGACTAGTTAGGTGGTACTGACATTTCATGAACACTTTCAATCTAAAGCAGAAGTAGCGGTTTCCTTCAAAGCATAAAAAAGGTCTTTTAAACTGTGAATTTTGTCAAAAGAGCTGGAAATATTGCTTTGATATCGGAAAATGACAGTAACTTTGATGCGATGGGCCTAAAGGTGCCTTTCCAGTAACTATGGCCTTTGACAAACTTGCATGGATAATTCATGGATAAAAAAACAATGCATGATAGTGACAGAATAACGAGAAAACTAGATGAAAACCTAAAAGTAAACAGTCCTGAAAAGGTTCATAATGATACGTGCTAAGTATCACAAACGGATACAGGTTGCTCAGGCGGGAGCTCGAAAATGACCGTGTTGTTGCGTCGTAGCGGCATCTGTGGTTATCCACTGGAGATCATGCGAAAACCTGGCCTCACATCATTGCCATCGCAGTTCCGCGACGTGGCGGCCGTGGGCGCGGTTTCGGCTTGCCAACTAGCGGCTTCGTGGGGCTCTTGAACTCTTTCTCTGGGTTGCTACTTGGCGTATAACGATTGCAGAAAAACACAAACGCGATCATGAACGATAGCATCATCAGGGTGCTCGCAGTTATGACGAACCAGTACTTCGCCAGCCATATTCTTACTCCTTCATTAAAAGAAGATAGGGGAAGTTACGTAAAAGTTCGAAAACGGAATAAATACTGGCTTCATAAAACTTTAAAAGTATCTAAGAAATATAAGAATGCAAACACGAGTATTAATGCATCACTACTATTTCTTATTTTTTAGCCAAAATAACAGGTTGAAACATCTAAAGATCTTCAGTTTTTCCAAACCAATTCTACGCATTTCAATTCATAAATATACGCATATATGCTACCTACAATTTACGATAAATTATCATATTATATTTTATTATTATTATTATTGCTAATACAATAGCTAATAATTATAGCCATATCATGTACATAACAGAACTCAATTCCAGCTTCAAAATCTACATTGACAACAGTGCAATGGGGAAAAATGTGAAATACTTTAAGACCATCCTTCTAATTGTTTATAATTCCATTACGTCCATCAATTAGCCTTTCTATCAGATCTTCCTGAATCTTTGGACCTGCTCTGATGCTAATGGATTTCTAATGAGCTACAACTTTTATATATGCTAAAAACATGTACCTAGGCCTGCAAAATACAGATGACATATTTAAGAGAGATGTTCATTTGTAAATATTTAGTAACACAGCAAATTAAATGACAAAATTTCAAAGCTCAACATCATAATTATTTTTTATACAGTCTGAGGGCAGTGCTGTACCAGGAGAGCTTAATCTTTACAAAGTGTATGCAAACCGGTTGTCAAAGGAGTATCTTAAGTGGAACATTGCTGTAGAGCAGAAAAGAAAAGCAAATGACATTCAGGAGCATATTGAGACGTGTTGACACAGCAATTGCTCATGCAGTTGCCATTCACATTCTATAGAAAAACTACATGACGACATACCTGCATATGAAAAGAATGTTGCTACAAGGGTCTTGAAGGGTCCATCCATATCAATCATCTGGCAACTACCGAGAGCATCACAGTACCCAAGATAATCATGACAAGGGTTTCCAGGCAAAACATTGTACTTCTTGAGATTTGTGATCTAAAAAACCAACCCAAACAGGTTACAGATGGGAAGCAATTGGAGAAAAAAGTTTGGAAAAAACACTTTCAAAAACAAAATCATCCATGCATCTCAAATCAATGTTAATGTACCAATTAAAAAAAGAATAGGGTACACAAGAAAGTGTAGACATTGATAACATTGATACTTACCAATGATATATTAGAAGCAACCTGGCACTTCCCTTGATGCACACAGCACACCTTGCATTGGTCTTCACGAATCTCACACATGCAGCCCTTCAGTCCATATAAGAGACAAATAGAGCCATTGCAGTAGCCATTGGAACAAACCATAGTTTGACCTGCACATGTAGTGTTATCTGGTCTTATTGGTGATGGGTCACATGTCCATGTTCGCCCATCACATTGGCCTTGAAACTTACAGTCAGTTGCTTCTCTGCAGCGTGTCCATAGAGGGTAAACTCTGCAGGTTTCATTACTGCAGCAGGGCCCTATGAAAAAACAAATATTTTACCCATCAAAGTCAGAAAAATGCAGCTTCCAGGGAGTTAATCATGGTTGATAGTAATAGACTCAAAATACACAGCCAAAAATACAATTACAGTATAATGTCAATCAAAAAATCAATCAATCAATCATGGTGAAAGCAATTCATTCCTTTTGTCATTTTATAACAGAAACAGTTCTTCCTCTGGACTGAATGGGAAACCTGGTACTAAACCTAGCATAAAGCAGAAAGGCAATTTGTTAATAGAATTTTCTTGATGTCTTCATGAAAGATTTCTTGCATTCAATCATCCTGACACAGCCCCCTTTAAATCTAATCTAAATCAACTAAGAATAGTGTCTTGATCCAGGAAAAAAACCCATGGATAAAAAGTACTTCAAATGTATCCTTGAATAATTTCACCCCTACAAATATCTTGATGATAATGTTTTAATCTAGAGCTTTTAACAAAATTCAAATACCATGGAAAATTTGGTGTGGTGTAGTTTATCATTAAAATGTGTATTTACCTCTGCTTGGACTACATGTAAAGGCTTCTGTTCTCAATAGACAACTTTTGTTTGTGCCATCGTAAGGGTGGCAGCACCTTTCTGTGCAAGTTGAAGCTGTGCCACAGTCACAAATTTCTGGATATTCAACGATGCCATTACCACAAATGGCAATCCTTCTGTTCACAAAGCATCCATATGTTTGATCTAGACCTTTGGCATCTAAAATAGATAGCATAAATAAACACATGAATCCATGAGTTTTGAACTGACAAAGACAGCTGTCACAAGTTCCATCTTTTTAGGTAGTTTGGTTTCTGGATATAAGTTATGATTGCAACTTGAAAGTGCTAATAGGAAACTTGAAATTACTATTGGGCTGAATTAGCCTTGAACATCAAGACATGAATTTCGAAAAAACCAAAACAAACCTACTAATTTCAAGATGCAGATTTACTCAAAGTACATCAACTTAGCCATTCCACTCTATTTATACCAAACACAACAATAAATTCAAATATTCTTACTGCAAGTATTAGGACTTACTTATAACAGGAACCATACTGTCAATGCTGCACTTTGAGAAGAAACGGTTATTTCTTTTAGTCCCTGTTGTTGCTTTATCATACATAATGTATTTACCACCTTTTTGTTCAGTTGGCTGGCACTCAACAGGATCATGCTATGAGATTGAGATGATCATTATTAGCTTTCAAATAATCATAATCAAATTTTTCAACTTCATAGTATTTAATGCTATATGGCAACAATTGGACATCAGTTTCCTATAACTTACATAGCTTACAAATATATAGTTTTTAATACCACCATTGAAGGATTTTTCATCATTGAAAACCAGGTATAAAATTTGGTATTAGTTTTTACATTGACACCATATTTTGTAGCTAGCCTAATCTGATATAAAAGTTTTTTCCTGGAAAATATGATTTTAAGGATAGCCATAATGCTGGGCTAAAGCTGACCAAATATGGTGGGATCAATTTGTCACTTTGCACACACATCACATTTTTCAAGCATATTCGTGACAGACATATTTTCAGACTTCAGAGAATAGGTTGCTGAAATGTTGATGAAATGAGAGAGAATGAATCACCAATGCAAGACGCCAAAAAGCAAATGAAACACCAATAAGCAACCTAAATAGCTTTTTGTTTCCTCTTTTCTCAAGGAGACACAAACTCTGGCTTTGCTTTGTAATGCAAATGCAACAGAGATGTTTTTTCAATAGACAGACATTGTGTTGTGAAAGCTTCAAAATCTTTGTGACAAAATCTTCAAAATGATGTACCCTTCGTGACACTTAAATTTTGCATCAAGTAACACTTGATGATGCTAGGTGACCCACTTGACAGTGTGAATTCAGCTTAATTGCAATAAACAAAAAAACAATACTTAAACCACAATAAATATATATATATATATATATCAATTAAAATATTTATTAATATATTAAATATATAGCTTACATGTGCACCAAAGGCATGGCCAAGTTCATGAGCAAATGTTATTTCAGTGACAGCAGGTGGGAGGTCTCTTGCATACAGTTTAAATGTCACCAGACCAGTGTTGTAACTTCTAAGTTTCCCAGCAAAATTAGCATACTTGTCACAAATACCACCTGCCTGTCCTTGTGGATAACCAATCCAAGCCAAGCCTATCACTCCTAATAGAAGATGATTTCATTAACTTAAACATTTTCACCTTGACAAAATTCATTCATAATAGAAGATGATTTAATTAAGTTGAAAATTTTCATATAGACAAAATTAACAAATTTATCTACATATAAAACCTTTGCAAAAAACATGCTTCTATAAAATTACTAATAATTTCATCAAAAGGCCAAAACTCTAACAATGTTGTGCTATTGTGATCGAAGTAAGAAGCTTTAAAATGATTCTTTAAGTTGGCAAGAGATCCTAAGATTCTCAAAGATGCTATGGAGATTTTAAACAAAAAAAATAAGGCAATAACCACCGATTAATCCTTGCTAAAAAACAAAAATGCAGAAACAATAAAGATGCTACAAACCTTTGTCAAAACTTCTGTCTGTGAAAAGGAAAGACTCGCAAACTGCACTGTGGTCTTCTGATGAAAACATTTCAAGTAGATTTGAGACTGACATGTATTCAGGCTTAAGTTTGTCAGGCACACTGTACCCATCGTACACTACAATTCTTCCCACTCTGAAACCAATACCTTGTGGATGATAAAATCTATCTGCTGGAGAGGTGATGTTGAATGTCTGATTCCTAAAGATATATTCTGCAGCCTTGTAATGATTCACCATCTGATATATGACATTCTCCTTATTTAAGAACTTTCTTGTGAACTTATGGTCTGCAACTAGCTTCAAAACACATGTATTCTTGAATGCATTTTTCACTCCTCTTCTGGACCGTTTTTTGGCCATGTCTTGATCAATGGAATATCCATTTCGATAAGCTTCTTCCTGTTCACTATATGTTAAACAAGATATTACACTCAAAACATGTAATACTAAAAAGTTATGCTTGACAAGCATAAAAAATCTTTTAATGTACTGAGGAAGCTGTTCCCAACTGAACAAAGTTGTTTAGATAAAGTGCTACTGTGAACTTAGGAAGAGGTTCAAAATTAAGTGCCATTTTCAATAAGTCAAAAAAACAACCTTTTGTACCAACTCTTAGAAAAAATTTCAGCTTTTCAATTGTCAGGACCAAACAAATAAAACATTGAAGCCACAAAATAAGGCAGTACAAAAACAAAACAGTTAATTACACCATGGTTAATATCCTAAATGATGTGTCATGTATCTAAAGGTAACAATTTTCAATATCAATCAATCAATCTTTTATTGGCCTTTTGACAGCAAATCGAAAATAAATATCTGGGCTTTAATACTTGCTTACCGTGTAATGTCTGGTTTCATCTCATCCCTTTCATTTTTTACCTTGAAACTTGTTGGCCTCTTCTTGATTCTCTCTGTGTCGTGGGCATAAGAGTAATCAGCTCTGACATCAGAGTCCTTGTAAATGACTGAATGAAAACTTTGTGGCTTTTTAAAGTGTCGTCGAGCTGGTTCTACATGATAGACATCTCCACCGACTTTAATTGTCCCTAAAATGTCAAGTTGGAAACGAATGAGTAGCTTGACCATTGACAGAGCATTATTAAAAACAAACAAATTGCAATATGTGTATAGGGTTCATGAACGTTCCACAAAGAAAGTTGGTGGGATAAATATTGGTGCTTTTGGAGTGTGTTGTGCCGGTCAAATACTGATTTAAAAATTACGATGCCACATGATAGCTATAAAATAATCACGAATAACGCATGCCATTTCTCAAGATGGTGAATCCAGCCCTAATATAATTCTATACTTGGAACTTTTAGTAATCGTGCGAACATTTGACAAAAGCATGCTTCAAATAATATAATAGGCCTAGTTAATTCAAACCTTGAAACCTCCCATTCTTTACCACACCATGAAGGTAGCTTCCAAAATGTCCCTTAACATCCCCTTCAACGAAGTTTGCCATGTTCACATCGATCGGCTTTCCATGCCCATCTAGAATGCTGTAATCCGATGAGAAGATTGTATGATCTCTTCTAAGCCGAATGTGGAATTGCTTTCCAAATGCCTTGAACTTCAAATCTGAAATTGTAAAGGGCGATGACACGACAGACCGTCTCACTCTGCTATGGAACTCTCTCAGATTGTAATCCAATGTCTCGTGATGCCTGATAAATGAGTTCAGCGGCCTACGCGTAAGTGCAGATGCAGATATAGCAAAAAGGACAACGACAAAGCACGAGAGCTTCGACATTGCTGCAGTCATTACCAGGCAAGGAACTGGCGGCGCCCAAACCTTTTGCAAAATAAACTGGCGTAAAGAACATCTCTCACCTCGATAACAATGTAAACGCTCCCTCGCGATAACAAGAACCAGAAGCTTCTATAGATAGGGCTTGCAATAAATGGAATGGAAGTGAAAAATATGAGGGAGATTGCTAGGAAAGGTGGTAAAAAGTGTTTCAATCATCAAATCATACGGGTTTTGAACTCATTTTATGTCAGGAAAGCTTGCATGAAACTGGACTAAGTGCTCTCCTAAAAAGTTTGCTTGCAAACCCTCTTCCTTAAACTTATTTGGATCAAAATAAGAGTAAAAAATGACTGAGATATATCCAAATGATAAAAGCTTAAATCCTATTTTCATTCTTTCACTTATCCATTCATGAAAAACTTGATAATCCTGACAACGCAATGGTTCTGCGCAGCAGGAAGGCCGGTTGCGGGATGTGATGTGAGACACCACCTCATTTGCAGAATGGCCCTCTCACAACAACCATTAGTCAGGAGGCATCCGGTAAAACAATGACCAAGTACAACGAATAATTAATCAAGTAAAATTGATAAAATCTAGATATGACTTAGTTAATTGGAAGTCTCCTAAAGAAATATGCAACAAGGCATCATTGAAATACCTTGGTACGCATACATAAACAAAGCTCGAGTTTTAAATTTTTCTTTTCCATTCCATAAAGTAGTGTACGGCGCATGACGTCATGCCATGAGCATTTAGCATTCACGCTAAAGAGAAAGTCTTCAAAATAACCTGCTGCTTGCAAACAAAGTCGTTAAAAGAAACACTCACTGTGAGTCAGAAGCGATGAATAGCCGGCAAAAGAGCATTAAAGTTGTGCATCTGTGAAGAAAACCTGTAGACCACATCAAGGACTAGAAAGCACTCTTTTGGGGGGTTGTTGGGGGGGTTGATGGGGGGTGGGGGTTGGGGGGGTTGATGGGGGGTTGGGGGGGTTGATTGGGGGTTGATGGGGGGAGGATGAGGGCAATTTAAACCTTAAAGGCCCTTAAGGCATTTTACGCACAAACTTTGCAACTTTAGTGAACAGGCGAGTTTCTTGCAATTCAAAGTTTCAGACAGGACTTTTGCTGGCAGCTGTGGGTGGTTGAGAGTGAAAGGATAAAGCATCAATATGCTCATGAACATAGCTAGACATAAAAGCGCCCATTCCATTGCTTCTTTGTTCTTCTTCCGAATTTCGATGAACCACTTTGCTAGACAGTTGGCAGAAGGAGGGCACCTTTGTGAATTGCAAAGGGGTACCACATCCTAAATGGGTGGGTGGCATTTGTTCCCTTGCTCCAGGTTGCTTTATCTTTGGCAGGGACCGCGCAGCCGTTTGAAAGTGTGGGGGAGCGGCTGAACTCTGAAGTGGTTCCGTTGGCGTCGCCCGGCAGGACTTTTTGAAACCACGCCCTTAAGAAACTCGGAAAACGCTCCTTTAAAAAGTATAAGATTTATTTCATCCTTTTTTATGTGATGTTCGGTTTAGAGCAGATTTAATTAGCTACTATGAAAAGTTGCATTTATCATTGCAACCGACAGAATTATCATGGAGGTCTTTCTTTTGAAAAAACTGTCGCAACCTATGTATGGATTTTCAAGCAAGTGCATCACCAAATGTCTTTGTCAGAGCAGACTTTCACCATTGCATATGCATCGCTTCATTTCGGGACAGCATACTGGGTAAAGGCTGTCTAATGACATTTGAAGTTTCATGTTGATTCAAGTATTTCAGAACATGCTCATAGTTCGAGTATCAAGATATGGTAAAAGAATCCACTCTATTTTTGCAGCTCTTCAAGCAAAGTTTCGTGTTTCATCCGGAGCAAACGTAGCACAACAGAAGTGTAACGACACAGGGTTCCCTTACGGACAGTATCACGTGACAATTGCACTATTGCGCTGTGATTGCATCAGCGTCTGTAAAGATGTTTATTGTATTACGTAATTATTATTTAAGCTTTGCTCAGGTTATATAAGGGGTTGTGTCATAAGTTAGGAGTAGTCTTGTCGAAAGTTTTGCCGTACTGCTAGGAGCTCTGTCGCTAGTTTTGTCGTGCCTGTTGAAGCCGTGTCGTTATTTGTCGAACTTGCTGTTAGCCGTTAGTCGTATCATTGCCATAAAAAGGAGAATTTTGATCTTATCCGCCGTTTCCGTATTTTTGAGAATTTCTGCCAACAAAGAACTCACGTTTGTAAAACCCACCTTTTAAGAGGTTTTACAGAAGCCTCCAAATGTATCATAATGGGGCCATTGAAAGTTTCATTTAAACCTTGACATGAGCGATATTTTTTCCAAACTTTCCACATTATGGCTCTTCGAGGCTTCTTCCCTTCAAGAGAAACTTCTTCAAAAAGGACATACCATTTCCAAAAAGGGGTGCCAGACCAGCTTAAACTTGGCGAAGGGAGGGCAAATGCTCTATGGTGCCCCTTAAACCTGGCCGTGTTAACGTTTTCTGCATTTACCCCTAAATATTAATAAAAACTCTTAACGTTAGGAAATTATTCTTGATTAAGAAAATGACAAAAAATTTCAGTAATAGTGGAGAAATGATAAGAAAGTATTACATTGTGGATTTATTTGAGGTATTGTTTTTACTTTTTTTATCTATGCTCATGATGACCTTCCTTTGCCCTTCTTGACTACCAATAATGTCATTAATAAAAGGAGCCTGTAGGTTATTCGCTGTTTCAAGAACTTTGTTTCATAGACAATCACTATATGACTGCAAGTGTTCATTTTCTACAGAGATTTCGAGGGCCCAGTTGATCATACCATACTATTAAGTCCCAAAAATTCATACCAAACAAAGACCAAGAGCAATCATTAGATAGGAGGGTTGAAAAGTGACCTTTCTGGCTACGCATACGCAGGCTCATTTTCGCTTTGATCATCTATTCCAATCCTAACGGGCTTCTGCCAAAGAAGCTGCTTTCCTGAAGAGCATTGAGTTTCAGAGGGCATGCATGATAATAATTGGGCTCATGATGATAAGAGCGACTACAATTCAAATGACAGTAAGATTGCAGCACATCGAATAATAACTATTGACTTAAAGAATTTGCGAGTATTTATAATTACAAAGCAATACTTGTACCAATCAAAATACGAATATTTAACGGATAATACAAGTGTACTCAGGGAATTTGGTGAGAACGTGCGACTAGCCCTTGGGGGTGATAGGGGGAAGAATTTTATAGGGTTTGGAAAGAAATGCATGCAAGGGAAGGTTAGAGAAGGGCAAACGGGGGTGACAGCATTACAACAGCTCTCCTTCCCGAGAAAGCTAAATGTGACAGTTTTTAAATTGAATGACCCTCTTTAAAACTGTTAATTTTACGGAAACAATTATAGTAGCATATTACCAAGAAGACAATTATTGCACAAACTTGAATTAATAAAAAACATGACAAAAAAATGAAACTTGGATGAACAAGTTTTCTGTTATATTCTACTACGCACAATTGAGCGATTCATTTAAAAGAACAAACGAAAACAAAATTGCTCGTAGCTTGGATAAACGTTGTGTATTGCTTCATAACTTAATATTTCATAACTTCATAACGAACTAAGAAAACCATTATACCTTGATACACCCATAGTGCTACAAACGGAACAAAATTTGGACACTAACATGACCTGTTAATTCCTAAAAACTTTCTTCCGTTATCTTTACTAAACAACATGCTAAAAACAAACGTGTACTGTTCGTAAGTACAACCTATTTTAAAAAAATAAGCGCCATAAATAATAAAAGTGTTTTTTAGAAGCGCTGTTACCTCAGAGAACAAGTCTAAGTTAGTATGGAGACAGGAAAAAGGGTAGACAGAGAACTTGCTGGATTGACTGAGTTCTTGAAGTTATGGTAGGGCAGAAGAGGAGGACATGAACGTTATAGTTATAGAAGAGGAGGACATGAACGATAGAGCTAGATGAAAAATCAAAACATCCTGGGTCCCAGCTGGTAAAGTAAAATGAAGGTATAACACACATTTTTTTATAAAAATAAAGTCTATGTATAAATATATATATATATATATATTGTTGGGCAAGAATAGTTTAAGAATAACCCTAGGCTCAAAACCGAACATTTTTAAGAATATTTGTACTCCAATAAAAGGTGCGTAATCAAAAGGGATACATTTACAAACACGTGCATACATAGTAGCCCTAATGCAAATTGATTTAAAAAAGCATCCAATGAAAGAAACCTTTAGAAGAAGGTCATTATACTAGCATCACGTTTGGCAATAAGTTTGCTCTAATGAATAATCTAATGGTCTCACGGCAACAAATGCTGATTTTTCACTCGCAAGCATGGATTCCCTACTTTATAACTGAAACTGCACAAAAGGCCTGAAGAGTTACAAATACGCAGACATCAACTCTCTGGAGATAATAATGAAACATAGTGTAATCAATGAGGCACTCACTTTGCAGAGATATTCTTCTCACACGAATAAGAGCCTACTATTCCAGTAGATCAAAGCAAAGCTAGTTTCAACGTGCTTGCATGATCCTTAACGCTGATGTAACAACGAAAGTACCACACTCTAGTCCAGTCGCAGTCGAAATACCTCAGAATATGACATCCACGTGCAATAGCAGTCCATACACTATTCAGGTCCCTCAGAACGGACTAAAAGTGGAGAGTAAAACTGTCTTCATCCTGCAACTGGAGGCCAGGTTTCATCTAATGCCATGTCAATAATGATATGCTTGTACTTGTTCTTCTTCCTTTTTTTCCTTCGCAAAAAATTGAGAAAATGCCGGACTGTCTCTGACTTGACAATGAAGGTTTCGATGGCAAACGAAATGACCGCATTGCATCCAGCCCAAAGTAATAACCCAATTGTGAAATTTGTGTCACTGATAGGAACCAATTCAAAAATCTTTTCCAAAAAACCAATTGGATAAACCGTCAACAAAATAGTAAACCCAGTTAATACAAAGAAAACACAAACGAATGAACCATTCTTGTACAATTTACCACGGTATGGCTTCCCAATAGAAAATACGACAGCCAGAAATATATATTGGAATGATGACAGGTAAAACAGGACTGTATTGTCGTAAGACAATACCTGTGTCGCCCCCTTTGTATTGTGTGTATATTCATGGAACCAGTCAGTTGATTTGTAATAGCCTCGTGTTTTCATGAAAAAAAACAGCACTAACTGAAAGGCCAACTGTGTGAAAATTTGCAGAATCAGAGATGCAAGAATCAGTGGATGAACAAGAGAGCCAAGTGGGCGACGGGAGACAATTTTGTGATAAGCACCAGTTCTGCTCATTGTCACCGCAAAGGGCATTATAATGAACAGATCAATGTAAAGGTATTGAAGATCACCAAGGTTAGAGCGAACAGAGTACAGCAGTAAAACAGTTGTATATTGAACCATACTGTACAACGCCATGTACTTGAAAAGACTAAATGATGTGACAAGAGCACATCTTCCTTCCTTGACAATTTCCAAAACACAGCTGATGTTTGGAATCCTTGAAGTGAATGGAGAAGCAATTGAAGCCTCTGCTTCAGACAAAGAAACTCCAGCATGAGCAACTTTCAGAGCTCCACAATCATTTGCCCCATCTCCACACATTCCAACTGTATAACCAATGCTCTGGAGGTCTTCAACAAGTTGTGCCTTCTGGTCTGGTAGCATCCTGGCAAAAATTGTGGCACACACCAGGAGTCTTTGATACAAAACTGGCATCTCTGCTCTTATGCAAGCAAACGTTTTTCCATTCAAGACAAAGTGGTACCCTCTTGTGCGGAAATCAAATATGCTTTCTTGAAAGGTTTTACCAAAATTACAGGCATTATAAAATTTACTGTTTCCCAAATGGGTGTAGGTTATGTTAGGCTTATCAGAGCCGGTAAAATAGCTTGCTGAAACATGAACAACAGCCTCTGAAGATGATACCATGTGACACTCCTTGGCAACACTGACTGCTGTTAACAGGTTATCTCCTGTGATCATGACAACACGGATATTTGACTGGTAGAGACTCTCTACAGTTGGCTTTGTTTCAGGTTTTACCATATTCTTCAGGACTAGAAATCCATTAAAATGTAGATCCTTTTCAACATCTGTTCTAACGACATGCTGCAAATGGTGCCATTTGAAATTTTTGGCAAGACTCTTTGATGCTAAAGCAATCACTCTAAAGCCTTCTTTTGCATACTTCTTGAGAACAGCCTGGAAGTCTTTGGGTAGTGTTTCAGCCAAGCATAAGCTAGCAATCATTTCTGGGGACCCTTTAACAAAGACATCCATGCTTTGCTTTGCTAGTTTTCGAACAATGACACTACTTCTCTGCAGCTCAGAGGAAAATGTAAACTGCTTCAGAAGTGCTATTTCATGTTTATCTTCTTTTTTGACTTGATAAGGGAGCCCTTCATTAGACTTTGAATTTTTAGGTCTAACAATAGTTGGAATAAGTGATTCAAATCGCTCAGTCTCCTCCAATCCTGGTGATTCTTCTAATTCCCAACCAGTTGCTTCAAACATTTTGATATCCAATGGATCACCAGTAATCTCACCATCAATAACAGTCAGTGAGTGACAAGATGCCATGCACTGCAACCCTTTGCTTTGGTAAGAATTTGATAAATCAGCCATACAGTCCTGAAATTTTCCAGACTCTGCCAAAATTACACCAAAATAATCCAAGCCATCTTCAGTAAGAGTGCCAGTCTTATCAAAGCAAAAAAGCTTTGTCTTGCCACTAATATTTATTCTTGATGGACTTGTACAGAATATTTGAACCCTTTTAAGTCTTTGAAGAGCATAAATAGTACCAACAGTCATAGCTGCTGGAAGGGCTGGAGGAACTGCAATAGTGATGACATCAAGAGCACGCAAAGTTATTTCACCTGTACTGGCCCCTTGTTTCTCGAAGACATAGCAAGTATAGACAAACCCAACAGACGCAAAGATCCCCAAGACACCAACAAACTTCATTGCATCACTAAAAAACCTGTAACCCACTGGTTTTGGGAATAAGATAGATCTGATCAGCTCACCTTTTGTAGTGTAATAACCTGTTTTTAGGACGTAAGCAAGGACCTTCCCTTTTTCATAGAATCTTGTCTGCAAGACCTTTGTCCCACAAAACAAGGTATGCCGCTTGTGTTTGGTTGTATCAATGACTTCATTCAGCTTACTCTTGCCGACTGGTGGGTTTGGCAAGGGGGTTTTCATCACTGGCACACTCTCTCCAGTCAGCATGCTTTCATTCGTAATTGCAGTCCCACTCAATAGTGCAGCATCACAGTGTAGTTCACAACCATTTGGTGGAATCAAAAAAACATCACCAGGGACAAGAAACTCCGATGATATCACTTCTTCTTCGCCACTGGGTCTGATGACAGTAACGTTTTCTGATTTTGCAATCATATTTCGCAATGAAGTAAGGTGCTGCCTTGTCTGATAGATGCTTGTGAAAATAGAAATAAGTGAGATGAGGATAATTGTGCCAGAGTAGTAGTAGTAATCATCAAAAAACCACATTATGCAGCTGAATAACTGGAAGATATAGAATGGATCTGCTGCTTCCTCAAAAAACAAGGTAACATAGGGCTTGACATTGACATCAATCTTATTTTCAGAATAGAACACAAGCTTCTCATTTTCCTGACCACGAGTGAGTCCCTGTGAATTTTTGTACACATCTCGAAAACTGACCTCACTGTTCACACTTGTCACAATTTGAAAACAAAACTTTCCGTTATTCCAGAAGTATCTGTGGTGATGGTATTCAAAGAATCGAATAGGGTTGACTGCTTCCTTTTCCTCCTTTCTTGTAAGGAGGGCTCTCTCTTCGTCACTATCAATATAGCTATTTGAAAATCTATCAGAATCGTCTTCATCTCTAGCAAGATTATCATGTAGTTGCATGTTGTCCTTAGAACTTCGTTGTAGAACTGTTACTATTTCAACTTGCTTGTACTGATCTTCAATAACTAAAGCAGTAGCTTTATCCAGGGTACAGCGAGACTGAGTTAACTTACTTCTCCATTTTGGCTTCCAGTGGGCAACAAGAAATAGTAGCCCTCCACTCAAAATGACAAACAGATAGAAAATAAAAGTTTTACAATTGTTCCTCTTCACTCCATAGTACTCCGCTATTGTTTCATCGCCAGAGGTGATACAACCCGTGGACCAATTCTTCCAGTTCTCCATGTTTCGATCACTATCAGGTTTGACTTCATCCCGTGGACAGAATGTCACAGAATGAGGATCTTTCATTTTTCTTAGATACAAATCAATAGTTATCAGAACATCAGTGCCAGCCGAACAACATATTATCTGGCTGGCATGGAATTGAACTGCTGTGAGACGTATTTGGGCCTAAACTCGTTACGTCATCTAATTTGCATCTACGAAGGAGCGAAAGGCCTTTAGTTGGCGATTATCCCTAACAACGAAAAAGATGGCAGTCGACATTATAAACTTAGCAACGCATGGAGAAATTGAAGATATTAGCACTCTTTCAACTGAACTGGCAAGGCTAGTTTCAGAAGATGTTGAGATTTTGGACAAGCGTAATGATAATGGCAAATCAGCTCTTGACATTGCAGCAATGTTAGGAAGAACACAAATACTGCAGGAGTTCGTAAATGGTGGTGCTAACCCCAACATTTCAACTAAAAATGGTTAGAAAATATAGTATATTGATATATTTTTTGTTTTCACACATGAAAAAAGATTCTAAGATCTTCCGTTTCTGAGACTGGCTGTAGTGGCTAGCTAGGAAAGTATGAAAGAAGCGGCCACTGATTTGCTGAGAATTAACATAGATTTGTCGCGGCCCCTGGTCTATACTCATGCTGCAAGATTTTTAATAGTTTGCCATAGTATTATGTCTATATTTTATGTAAATTATTGAGAGTAGTTATAGTAATGATAGTAATTATTGCAAGACTCAAATCGAGTTTAATTTAACTCTTCTAGATAAAAACAGTTAAGGGTGATTTTTCGATAAAATGAAATGATTTACTTTGATGCAATCTATCAGGAAATGTTATATATAACCCATTCAGTTTCAAGTAGGATTTGACACTGCTTCCTTTATCTCTTTGGTAAAAGGGTACACAGCAATGCATCATGCTGCTGCTTGGGGAAGGCTGGACTGTGTCAAAATCCTAGTGGAAAATGGATCTGATCTTCAACAGAAGACAGTGTATGGTGAAAGAGCAAGGGAATGTGCAGCAAAGTACAACCATCTTGAATGTGTTGAATTTTTAGATAAAGCTGGTAGGGTTATTATCTTAATCTAACATTGATGTTTGAAATTATAACTTCTGGATCAAATTCAAATTATATAGCAATATGTTTGGCAGATGCTCTAACATTCAGTACAGTTTGATTACCTCCCCCTTTTTCTGCCCAAGTTTGCAATACAATTGTGGTTCAGTTCTATGCCTTTTGCGAAGTCTATGTTTATTATGTTTTGTGTTGATTTTTTAGAAGCAAGAACAAATTTAAAGTCACTTATACAGTCATTCAAAGATACAGTTTCTGATCCTGAGAAACACATGGGAAAGCTGAGTAAAGATGACAGGGTTTGTGTTGTTTTTTTGCAACTTTAATGGTTCTAGTTACGTGTGCATTGCAATGTACATTGAATACATTGCAATGTTTTGCCTTTATGATGCTTATGTATTTTTAAGTGTGGTTGGGAGACTCAGCACTAAATATCCTTTTGTGCTACGACTAATACCTTTTGTGGCTAACATTTATGCTTTTATGAAATTCCTTTACCATTGATGCTATGATGAAACTTTTTTCCTGCCTCCAAGAACAGAAAATGGGAAAATGCTAAGGAATTCTTTATAAAAGCAGACTCAAAAGTATAGACTTGCTGACATTTCATTACTTCATCATTACAAAAACTTAACTATTCCTTTCATTTTTTGTTAAGTATATAGATTTGAGTGAACAGTGAACATCTTGGCTGCATAAAAAAAGAATAGCTTATTACTCCCCACAATTCATGTTATATTTGGCTTTCTTTTTCCATCATATGTCAAGAAATTTATTGTTAATTTTGTGAACTTTGGGAATTTCTAGATTACTGGAAACAAAGCATGTGATGAGAAAAACAACTGGATGGAAAATAACAAGGAGTCAGCAAGCCTTGAAGAAATAAAGATGGCCACACAGAACCTAGAAGCAATCTTGCAGCCAATCTTTGCAAAATTGAAGGAACAGGGTAAGTTATTCTTAATCTCAAATTTTTAAATTTCACATGTACCTACATTATAAATACTTGATATAATAAGCTTGTTATATTTAGCTTTTCAAAACACTTTCGAACCTCATTATTTAAAGGTAGTTTCTAGGTGACATGAATAGAATACTTGATTGAAAGAAACTTTGGATAAAGCTAAAGCTTATTTTACAGCAGAATGAAAAGCAGGGGCATTTGAATTAAGACCCAGATAAACAAAGATAGATGTAACAATAGTTGTAGATATAGCATATGTTTCCTCAATTATAAGCATTTACATTACAAAAAGTGAATACACATAGAAAAAAATCTTCTGTGACATACAATTTTATGCCTATGTTGTTATTCTTCTTAGTGGATGTTCCTGCAACTTCCAAGTCAAGAAACAGGAATGTCAAATCTCCACTACCACCAAAGTAACAAGCCATGGAGCAAAAAAGCATAATCAGTGAATATTTAAACTCTAAGAATGTATATATGTATGTATGTATGTAGGTAGCTAGATGCAGGACAGTAAAATAAAAAACAGAACAAAAATTAGTTTTGCACCTCCAATTATATTATTTATATTAATGGCAAACACTTGGTTGGTTGAAAAAAGATTCTTTGCTCTAAAATTTTCACAATGAAGGAGAAATTTCTTTAGTTTATTCTGTTTTTTACTGCTTTCATTGACATATTACATGACCAATAGGAGACAAACATCCAAAGCAACTGAAAAAAGACAGGATAGAAAAAAAACAATGAAAGTAATTGTGGGCTTCATAAATAAAGCACTGCAAAGAGGCACATCACAGTTGTTGCCCAAAAATTATCTGAAATGTCAAAAGTAGTGATAACAAATATCTTTATAATAAATTTATTTGTGGTTCATCAAATTGAAAGTAGTTGCAGTTGCCTATTTCAGTTTTCGCACAGTACTGCCTGAATTGCTTATTCCAACACCAAACTGTTTGTGATTTTATCTTACATTTACCTTCATTTGTTGATGCTATTCTATTATTTGCTTAAAAACTCAAATCTTCTACGGGTAATGATCCTAGAAAAAAACACCTACATATTTTAAATAAAGCTAAAAATTACAAAACACTATTGCTACTAGACCAGTTTTAAATTGAGTCTACTGCCACCCAAATCCTTCACATTGTGGCAAAGTCACAACCCCAACACCACCCCCAAGTCTTCTATAATTCATGCCACTTTGCAACACCCACTGGTTCTTTGCCACATCAAACACTTCTATAGTCTTTAAGTATGTTGTCCCATCAAAGCCCCCAACAGCTATAAGCTGCCCATTTACTACAGATAGACCAACCCCACTTCTTCTTGAATTTAAAGCAACAACAGGTGACCATTGGTTAGTCTGTGGCTCATACCGCTCAGCACTGCTAAGCTCTGTTGCATCATCTCTTCCACCAACTGAAATGAAGAAATGTGTGCTGCAAAGATCTTGCGTATAAAAAATCTTTTTAAACAGGTGAACAGATTATGTAGCTTTCCTGATCATGCAAAGCTTTTTGTCCTTACGATTTACCAAATAATTTGGGCTTTTGATTTGAATTTTGTTTGGTGTTAAAATTAGAACTTTCAAATGTTGTTTGACTTTGAAGGATGTAGGAGGTTACTTACTAGGTATTCGGTTTGTTTTAATGCTTGAAGAAACAAGCTGCTTAATCTTAGTACACATTCCAGAGAGCCAAAATTACAGTGACACAGAAATAGAAAATTGTAATTTTTTTGTAAAGCACAATACTAACAGGGAGAGCAAGGCTCTTCTCCCTAAGCCATAAAATGTTGATTGAATAAAAGCAAATATGAACCTTACAGTTGTTTATTTGCTTTTCAAAATGCAAGGAAGATATCCAAAATGACATTTCAAGCAAGCAGAGACAACCTTTAACATTATTAGTATATTTCTTGTGCTCTAAAGAAGAGTTACTTTGGAAGCAATACAATTCTGTTTCCACTAGCCCACTCATACAATGGCAATGGCATCAATGTTGAATTAGCATGTAAATTAGAGCAGTTCTGCATCAAAAGATTTCAACATTTTTCATTTAAAAATAAAAAACCTACCAACATAAATGCAACCTTGATATACTGCAGCACCAAGATGCTTTCTTTTAGTCCCCATGGGGCGTACAGGAATCCACTGGTTTCCCTTAGGATCATACTTTTCTACTGTATTCAAAGGAGATGTACCATCACTGCCCCCTATGGCATAGAGAAAGCCATCTAATACAGCAACAGCCACTCCAAGCCTTCTTGTACTCATGGGTGACACCCTGCTCCACTGATTCAAGGTGGAGTCATACTTTTCAACAATATTGAGGCAGGACACTCCATCTTGGCCTCCTACTGCATACATAAACCTGAAAGAGATTATAACAACAATGCTATTTTAACATGCTATAGTAACAGCAAAGTTTCAATGAGGTTTCTCTTGTCACCCTCACTTGATGGAATCTTGAGGATCAAAAAACCAATTTTAACTAACCAACTGATACTAATAAATTTAACAGATGAATTTAAAAATATGCCATGTAGATTTTCATTGGTCTCAAAGGTGATATAGAGTTGTAGTAGTTTTGAGGTACAATGCTTCAGCCAATTTTGATGACAGAAAAACACTTGGAAAGAACATTTTTACATTTGATGGCATTCTTGGCAGAAATAAGCAAGTACCTACCCATCAAGTACAGCCACACCTACACTTGTTCTACAAGTACTGGTCGGGGAAACATCAGAGCTCCATTGGTTCGTCTTTGGGTCATACCTCTCAACTGAGTTTAGGTAGCTTGACCCATCATGGCCACCCACAGCATACAGCAACTCATCTAGGACAGAAACGCCAACACCACATCTCCGCTTATTCATGCAAGCGACCATGTGCCATTCGTTTTTATGGGGATCAAACCTGTAAGAAACAAAATACAGTAAACAGGATGTGTAACTAGAGGCAATCAGAATTCAAGGTCAATTTATGAAACCACTTTGAGAACTATTACTGGTTTTTTTTCAATAAATTCTTGGTAGAAAAACCTATTTAAATGATTTGTTTATCTTCAAATCCAACAACCAATATTTAAAAATACTGACCTCTCAACACTATTGATTGCATCACCGCTACACCAGCCACCAACAGCGAAGAGGACTTCTCCTCTCTTTGCTGGTTGCCTTGGTCTTGTACGAGGACCTTGCATCAATAGCCTTTGTTCAGGCAGCAGCAAGTAATTTTTGGCTTCATCAACCAGGTCCCTGCATGACTCGTTATTTTTAATGAGTAAGTCAGCGCTGACAACACCAACCAAGAATCGTGCACTCACTAGGGGTAACCTAACATGGCCTAGCACTTCATGGAGCCTGTCTTTTCTCTCTGCTAGATTATAATGCACCCATCTCATACAGGCATTGTAGACTTGTTCTTCTGAAACAACATTAAGCTCATCACTTGAAAGAATGTCTGTCAACTGTTTGACAGGTAGATGTAAAAATTCTTCACCTTCCATGACATCTTGAAAATTGTGATGTGAGAAAATGTTAGCAACTCTTAAGAGGTCTGAGCATGCATGTGTGTCTGCAAATGCCCGTATTCCAAGACAATTTGTTGGATCTAGCTGTTTTTTAAGGAATTCACAACAAGCTTCTTGAATTTCTGTAAGCTGCATCAAACAGGCAGCAGGAAGAACGGTTTGAACATTTGATTCATCTATCCGAATAGAGCCTGTATAGGCAAACTCAATAAGCTGTGCAGTAGCTCTTTCGTCTACGTCTTGTATATTAACCTCCTTCTGTCTGCTTTCAGACATTTCTCCTGTAAACATAGCCCTAAAGTAAGGACTACATGCTGAAAGAACAACTTTGTGAGAGTTGATTGTTTTTGAGCCAACGACTAAGGTCACGTCGCAGAGGTCGCCAGTTTGACGGAGCCCGTTCAGAGTCTCGAGTAGAGTTTTCGGATGTCGCTCTGATTTATGATAAAGAAAGGGCCTCACACTCAGAGTGGATTGGCTTAACCTCAACGGGATCTTGCACGACAACGAAGCGCCCAACTCTAGTCCCCCGGTTTCTGGGTTGCCAACTTTGGTAGCATCAAGATCCATGCTCCCCCAATACGTTAACTCCGTTGCAGTTCTGTTCTGTCCGTCCAATACAGATTTGCTAACGCTTCCCTTGACACAGCGTCATCAGGATTTGTGGTGTGGCTGAAACAGCAGCCTAAAACATTATTCTGCCCGCAACCAACTATTCACAACCAGAAAGCATTCTGCAACAGAAACAATGAAACCTCGAAATCCTTTAATCTGATTCCTAAAAACTTTATGGCAATAAGAAGATCGCGCAGTGTTCGACAGATCACGTCCGCAGTGAAGGTGTTTAGACTCCGGCAGCCATTTTCATTTGATAGCTATGCGGATCAGTACAACACGGAGGAGCCAAGAAACGATGCAGTATGTGACCCTCCGTAGAAATCCCCAAAAGTAAGAGTGGCAAGAAAATTAATAAGATGATGCTTTCTTTAAGTATATGTACAAATAAAAGTCATTCAAATCTCTTTGGCAGACCATTGCTACTTTTAGGTGATATTTCCACCTAAATTAGTACATTTACTGTCCCCAATCACCGTCTTAGGGCGACAGACTTGACTGTTCTTTGTAAGCACGCCTCACATACAATAATATTACTGTGTAAAAGCACTATGATCCAACAGTCTGCGATTCAATTCTGCTATTTGTTGCGTTATTCTTGGTTATGGAAATATAGCTTCATTTAAGGCTAATTACAACAATGACATCATTGGCTAATTAGAATTCAATTGGGATGATCAAGCAAAGTGAAACTTAATATATTATTACAACGAACAACGGGAGCCATAAGTAAAAAAGGGAATATCTCACAGACACCGTAGATATTGTCCAAAGTATGAAATCTGGTGATGAATAAAATGGTGCAAACCAAAAGGCTACATCTAGACCATGTCCAGTCCTGTTTCCTTCAGTAATTTTTCCTTTAGTTATGTTTCTCTCAATCCTGTTTCCCTCGGTCCTGTTTCTTACAGTTATATTTCTTTTAGTCTTGCTTCTCTCAATCCTGTTTCCCTCGGTCCTGTTTACTTCAATCCTGTTTCTTACAGTTATATTTCTTTTAGTCTTGTTTCACTCAATCCTGTTTCCCTCGGTCCTGTTTACTTCAATCCTGTTTCTTACAGTTATATTTCTTTTAGTCTTGTTTCTCTCAATCCGGTTTCCCTCGGTCCCGTTTACTTCGGTCCTGTTTAGTTGTGCTTCTTTTAGTTATGTTTCACTTAATCCTGTTTCCCTCGGTCCTGTTTACTTGGGTCATGTTTCTTACAGTTGTGCTTCTTTTAGTCTTGTTTCACTCAATCCTGTTTCCCTCGGTCCTGTTCACTTCAATCCTGTTTCTTAAAGTTATATTTCTTTTAGTCTTGTTTCTCTCAATCCTGTTTTCCTCTGTCCTGTTTACTTCAATTCTATTTCTTACAGTTGTACTTCTTTTAGTCTTGTTTCACTCAATCCTGTTTCCCTCGGTCATGTTTACTTCGGTCCTGTTTCTTACAGTTGTGCTTCTTTTTGTCATGTTTCACTCAATCCCGTATCCCTCGGTCATGTTTACTTGGGTCATGTTTCTTACAGTTGTGCTTCTTTTAGTCTTGTTTCACTCAATCCTGTTTCCCTCGGTCCTGTTTACTTCAATCCTGTTTCTTACAGTTATATTTCTTTTAGTCTTGTTTCTCTCAATCCTGTTTTCCTCGGTCATGTTTACTTGGGTCATGTTTCTTACAGTTGTACTTCTTTTTGTCATGTTTCACTCAATCCCGTTTCCCTCGGTCATGTTTACTTGGGTCATGTTTCTTACAGTTGTACTTCTTTTTGTCATGTTCTCTCAATCCCGTTTCCCTCGGTCATGTTTACTTGGGTCATGTTTCTTACAGTTTGTACTTCTTTTTGTCATGTTTCTCTCAATCCCGTTTCCCTCGGTCATGTTTACTTGGGTCATGTTTCTTACAGTTGTACTTCTTTTTGTCATGTTTCTCTCAATCCCGTTTCCCTCGGTCATGTTTACTTGGGTCATGTTTCTTACAGTTGTACTTCTTTTTGTCATGTTTCTCTCAATCCCGTTTCCCTCGGTCATGTTTACTTGGGTCATGTTTCTTACAGTTGTACTTCTTTTAGTCATGTTTCTCTCAATCCCGTTTCCCTCGGTCATGTTTACTTGGGTCATGTTTCTTACAGTTGTACTTCTTTTTGTCATGTTTCTCTCAATCCCGTTTCCCTCGGTCATGTTTACTTGGGTCATGTTTCTTACAGTTGTACTTCTTTTTGTCATGTTTCACTCAATCCCGTTTCCCTCGGTCATGTTTACTTGGGTCATGTTTCTTACAGTTGTACTTCTTTTAGTCATGTTTCTCTCAATCCCGTTTCCCTCGGTCATGTTTACTTGGGTCATGTTTCTTACAGTTGTACTTCTTTTTGTCATGTTTCTCTCAATCCCGTTTCCCTCGGTCATGTTTACTTGGGTCATGTTTCTTACAGTTGTACTTCTTTTAGTTATGTTTCTCTCAATCCCGTTTCCCTCGGTCATGTTTACTTGGGTCATGTTTCTTATAGTTGTACTTCTTTTTGTCATGTTTCACTCAATCCCGTTTCCCTCGGTCATGTTTACTTGGGTCATGTTTCTTACAGTTGTACTTCTTTTTGTCATGTTTCTCTCAATCCCGTTTCCCTCGGTCATGTTTACTTGGGTCATGTTTCTTACAGTTGTACTTCTTTTTGTCATGTTTCACTCAATCCCGTTTCCCTCGGTCATGTTTACTTGGGTCATGTTTCTTACAGTTGTACTTCTTTTTGTCATGTTTCTCTCAATCCCGTTTCCCTCGGTCATGTTTACTTGGGTCATGTTTCTTACAGTTGTACTTCTTTTTGTCATGTTTCACTCAATCCCGTTTCCCTCGGTCATGTTTACTTGGGTCATGTTTCTTATAGTTGTACTTCTTTTTGTCATGTTTCTCTCAATCCCGTTTCCCTCGGTCATGTTTACTTGGGTCATGTTTCTTACAGTTGTACTTCTTTTTGTCATGTTTCACTCAATCCCGTTTCCCTCGGTCATGTTTACTTGGGTCATGTTTCTTACAGTTGTACTTCTTTTTGTCATGTTTCTCTCCTCCCTCGGTCATGTTTACTTGGGTCATGTTTCTTACAGTTGTACTTCTTTTGTCATGTTTCTCTCAATCCCGTTTCCCTCGGTCATGTTTACTTGGGTCATGTTTCTTACAGTTGTACTTCTTTTTGTCATGTTTCTCTCAATCCCGTTTCCCTCGGTCATGTTTACTTGGGTCATGTTTCTTACAGTTGTATATCTTTTAGTCATGTTTCTCTCAATCCCGTTTCCCTCGGTCATGTTTACTTGGGTCATGTTTCTTACAGTTGTACTTCTTTTTGTCATGTTTCTCTCAATCCCGTTTCCCTCGGTCATGTTTACTTGGGTCATGTTTCTTACAGTTGTACTTCTTTTTGTCATGTTTCAATCCCGTATCCCACTGCCATTTTCCTCTCGATCATGATTGTTGGTCTTTCCCTCCATCTCTTTGACGGTCACTTATAACAGTCTCACTTTGTCTTCATACCTTATCGTATCCCGGTATGCACCAACACTGATCAACTTTAATATCACCATCTTCATTTGTCTCATTCACCCATTTGCGAAGTACTACCTAGCGACAACCAGCGTATTGGAGAATGTCTTGCATTGACACTTTTGAAGATAAAGAAACCAAGTACTAAATCTTGGGAAACCCATTTAGCTGCATTCTGTCAGTCGCTTTTCTTAAAACTTAATCTTTAGCCTTATCGCGCTAAAAGTTATCTTGAGTGGATAACAGATGATCACTACCCAATTCTTTGGAGAGCTTCTCGCTGATGGCTCTCCTGGTTCTCCATTGTCAAACCATTTTTTGTATGTCTTCAGTACATTATTCGTGAGCATGTCCTGCTCCATAACCTTTTCGAAAGCCTCAAAGGCAGCTGGCTGATTGAGAACAGTTGTTTCTAACATTTTTGATGCAAGCTGTCTTTGGTGGTTGATGAGCCTCCAAAAGATTGAAAAGGAATAATTTCGATTCTTAAATAAGTTAGGATACCTTAATGAATTGACTAAAATTCCATTCTAGAAGGCTCCGAAGTCTAAAATTTCCCCAACTTTAGATTGCTAGTGTTTTATTAGAACAGGATATATACCAAACAATTGTATCCTCGTGTTGCTTCTGAGGCTTTTAGCTATGCCGAAAGATTCCCTCGACAGTGACTCACTCACTACAACCTTTCGCATTTTAATATCGTAAACCATATCATTTATTCTGCAAAAAGGCCGTTATTTGCCGCTTGGTTATTTAACGCGAGTGCAAACACAGACAGCATAGCGATCACTGTAAAAGTCCTTTTTGTTCGTATCAAACATAGTAGTCGTGTCTTCTTGTCTTCAACTAAAGTCTGGTAGACTAAATTATTCTGAAAGCGCCAAACTCGCAAAAACTTCTGATAGAGATTAAGTACACAGTACCTAGTACACAGCCTACACATAAAGAGTACGATGTCCCCAAGCAATATAACAGACTTTTCATTACCAACAGTCGGCTTACAACATAACTCATGGCGGTTCATCAAGTAAAATTACGAAAACAATGCAGCTAGATTTACATATTATTCCAATTATTCATTAATCAGTTGCCATCTGTAGGCCCATTTTCTTTGAAATAGTGGCCTTTATTAATTCAAATACGCAGGCAAGTAAACCGACTTGGTGAATCCAGGGGGCACTTTGCTCCAACCTATGAAGATATCCTTCACTTAACTTTTAAATATTTATCTCACCACAATTAGAGCTGTCTCATTTTTTTTTGCTTTCGATAAATTCTACCCAGGATAGCTTGCTACTGAATCAGCATTTCTCTCTAAAACTTAAACTTAATGCTCATCTTATAAGTTTTTGGGGTTTTACCTTTATGAAAACAGTTCGTGACCATAAAGCCTTGTTTTTGAAATTTGATCGCACTAGTTGTTCATGATATATCATCCATCGAGGGCAAATTACTATCGATTAAGGGATAGAGATTACTAAACTACCTAGTTGCTTTTACCAATAAGGGAATAGATAGTCAGCACAACTTCGAGAACAAGACCACATTTCAGATCCTGTTTCGCTAACTTGTAATAGGAGGCTATTAAAAGTTCAAGAGCATTTGTCTTCAATGAGGCTGGGCCTCCTTTGGGCGTGAATGAGTAAATCAACAAGGATCAAAGCGATGGGATATGTCGTGTCAAACCAGTGTATTATTAGGCCTATTAAGACTTTGGTTTATTGATTTCGTGGACTTGATTTTGTCTCCACTCCAGTTTAGTCTTTATCTTATTTTGAGCTTTGGCAACTCGTGTCTTGTCAGTTTACGTTTAATTTCGCACGCCCAGACACAGTACAATACTTGTCCACAGCTGAGAAATTATTTAACTGCATTATAATTCTGCGGTAACTTTCTTATTTGTTTTCGCAAAAAATGACGCACGATTTGGGGCTAAGAGCTTTAGATGCTTTACAGAGATCAAAGTCACTTTATTTTTGCTCAAAACGACAGCACGAACATTTTGCATCTAAAGTAGCCATAACTGAGACAACTACGTTAACGACCAAGGCCTTATTAACATTGAAACACAAACATTAATGCAAGCAACACTGCTTAATGAGCGATTCTTTATGATTGGGAAATACAGGTTGATGAGAACTGTTTAATCAAGTCAAATTTTCTAGAACAACCTTAAGCAAAATTAAATACAAAGAGCAAAATATCCTGGGGTATGGGACTCAGACTCCCCCCTTTCCAGTTGCTGTTGCAGAATAGGTCAATGCAATAAGAAAGGATAACTTATTGGATGATCATGTTGACTTCAACCTCATAACAGTGTATAGCTATTCTTAGAACGAGGCTGGTGGAGGAAATGGTGACAATTATACATTAAATATGTGAAGTTAATTAATAACTCGATTAATCAATTTTAAGTCTGGGCTATTTGAAATTAATCAATCAGTTTTAATTTAATTCACTCTTCCATTCATTCATTTACTAAAACAATCGATCGTTCTTTCATTCGCTCAATCGTCTGTTCCTTTTTTCGCATATTCATACAATTACTTTGATTTAGAGATGGTCAAATCCAAAGCTTTAGTTGTTGAAGTCATGAAACTTTTTTATTTTCGTTTTGTGATATTTTGTGTCCTATGAGTCATAGACAAAGAATTGTGTTCCTCGAAATACTAGCAAGCTTCCCTTTTATTTGGGGAAAAGTCACTAACGGAGACCACTCTATTTCTGGTCAGCAAAATAAGCTCTACAATATCCCCTTCCCAAGCAAAATCTCTAGAACTGCCCTTGTACAAGGTACCGGTTTTGGACAATTCTATAGATACATGGTCATGCCTACTTGGTCTGAATTTGTCAATATTGTTTTTCGGCAAGGATCTCGGGGTCCTTCTCATTCTAGCGTCTTCGTTACATCGCAAGGAAAGTCGGGTTTCTGGACACGAGGTCGCAGAGGAAATCTTACTAATTCTTAGGGTAAACAAGATGGCGTCTTAACTTGTATATTGTGTCGACCAACCTTTCGCATGAATTATCCTGTATATCTCCTTCAAGCCAAGAGTATTAGGGCTGATTAAGATGTCAAAAAGCTGTTTTACTTCCTTTTTGGATTAGCAGTTGCAATTGTGTGTAAATGGACACTTGTGCCGATTGCTATTTGCTTTTTAGTTATTTTGTAAAAAGGGGATTGAGGGCGTTTCTGAGGAGTAGTCGCGGTTTTTAAGACAGTCGTAAGCTGCTTGATTTGGTAGATGTGCTGCGAGATCGTCAATATCTTGACAAATATAAGCTGCAACATGGTAAATCAATCACCAACGTACGTTTTATCAAGTTTTAATCTTTATCTTGTTTTGGGAGTTTCTCCCACGTTTCTGCTTTCCTCCTTATACGTTTCTTTCGTGACAATTCTTCGAGGGCAACTCTTTACACAAGCAAATCTTTATGCACCAACAACAATTTGATGAAGATATTTCATCTTGGCAAACATGGATTCTCGGATGAAGTGTAGAAGAAAATGCTAACTTTTTACCGTTAAGAAGTTATCAACTAGCCCCCTTTCGAAGGGCCACCCCAGCCATTTTCAATTTTCGTAAAATATGTCATTTTCACGGTGAGTTCATAGTAGAATTTTTATAAGCGCCATCCCTCTCTATAAACATTCCAGTTCGCTGGAGCGAAAAAATAATCGAATATAACGTGACATCGTTGAATGCCTGCCACAACCCACGTGGCTTGTACTCTGTCCGCCAGGGTAGGGTTCTATGTCGACACTCCAACACGCCGCTGTGCTGCTGAATCGCATCATTAAATATTAAAAAGATATGCAGACATTGATGGCAGGTGATTTTAGGAATCACAGCTGGCTGAATGCTACCGAAAAATACAAGGAAAGAGGATTAATCTGCAAATCACTACTCGAAGCCGGTCGGCAGTGGAGCAATTAAATGTCTTCAGCGATAAACCGATTCAGTGTAGCACCAAAAGATTTTTCTGCTTTATTGAAAATGGCGATTGTGGAAATTGTATATTTGTGAACAACAAAAGCTGTTACACATAAGCCTTAAGCAGTAGAAGCCTAAGGACAATTGAGGTTTGCCTTTTTGTTTCATATTCTATAGAACAGAGCTGTTGGTTAATTGAATGCAATAGGAAACAGCAGTTGTTTACATGGATGGAGTATGCCACCATTTCACAGCAATAAATAGAGACAGTGACAAAGCATACATTGTTTTAAGAATCTCACATGCTTTCTTTAGTTTTGGTGACAGAATTGTGCGAGGGCATTTCCTGTTTGAAAACAAGTAGAAACTAAATTTGTGTGTTTGTTGTGTATACATTGTTGTCTGTTAAAATAACAAAGCCACTTATACAAAGGAATTTTGTATCCCGAGAAGGGGGGCAGAGCTGGAAATTTGTTGGTGTTGTTGTGGCTCTTGGGATCAGCAGCTAACCTTTGACGCAAAAGGAGAAAAGTCATCTGTCTGCTCTTACGAAAGCTCATCGGGAAATCTCACCGTTTTTTATTGAAATTCATGCCAACTAATTAAAATTTAAATTTAATCACCTTACTGTTACTGGTAAACCAAAAATACAGCGATTCCTATCTTAAGGAGGCGATTATAGAGTCGGATTCAAGCAAAGCATACTGGAGCTGCCGTTCCACTCGATTATGTTAAATCATATCGATAAAGATGGAGTAGGTGGTTCTTGCAAGTAGAAGATTCTTGCATTGTGAATGCACAACCGGATGAAATCACTGCCGTGCCCAAACTGACATGGCAAACACAACTCCACGCATAATCTTGCTCGTTATACCATTGTTCCTGACATATTTCATGACTGCGGGTAAGTGAAGTAAATATTTCTGGTGTGTTTACCATTTTACCTGTTAGCAACTCACTCCCGACAATTAACTTGAACTTCCAAAACCGCCTTTGGAGAACCATGCAATGTATTTGCTAAGCTGTCTGGGGATCTGGGTTTATTTCATCTTGTGTCATCAGAACTGCCAACTGTGTTGCTATCCGTTAAGTTGTCAAATCCCTCAAATCCTTGCCGGCCTTCTTTGAACATTTATGTCGCTTATATTTTCTGTCTTTTCTACAATTAGAAAAGTAGACGTAGTTAGTTTAAGGTGGGCACTTTTCTAATTTGGCTAATTTGATACCAATTACCAGAAAATTAACAATTTTGACTTTGAACAAGTTTAAAAACTCAGCTCTACACAAAAGTTTATATGTTTAAATAAAAGAATCTTCGAAAATCCCTCTAGGCAGACTTGTATTTGAACCAGTAAAATTGAAAAAAGGGTTTATGAATTACCAGGAACAGGTGCTGAAAAATTTCCTGCCCTCTTTAAAATTTGTTTTTTTAATTCATTTTAATCTGAAGATAGAATGGACAAAAGTGGGGTAATGCCTCTCCTAAGAATGGCACTGTACTTTCAAAATAAAGTTTCCAACTATCACAATAAAGCTTTACAGCCACAAATTGCAATATTTTTTGTGACCCCTGAGTTCAAAGGCTACTCAAAGAACAAAGAGGTGGTTCTAGATAATCTTGGGGATTCAACTTTATGCTTTGTCACTTAGTGGCACAACTTGGAAAAACCAATGCCATCCCTTAATTGCAGAGTGATGTATTATCTAACAAGCCATAAAGAAAGGCATGCTGATACAAAAATTGAACAAAGATATCCTATCTTCTTTTCTGGGTTTCCCATTGAATGTTTGAAAAACTTGAGTATCAAGAATTATCTATTGGTTTGTTGAAAAATATTCAAACTTTTTGCTTCTAACAGCAAATTCTTGATATTTCCTTTCTCTTTTTGCAAAAGGAATTGTAATATCTGTCACTCAAAATGGAGGCCTCATAGATTGATAGAATAATACCAAATATCACAGTTGATGACTCTACCCAACCATATGATTTGATTCAATATTTTCTTTGCTTGTCTTGGCTAATTTTGTTTTATATTATCTAGGTGCCAACCCAGAAATTGGCTTCTCTGCAAGGTTGAAGGTGGATTTTCATGTCAAGAAATTAGAATGGATGGTAGTCAGTGACTGGGAAAATAGAGGATATTCAATTGTTTTTGAATATGGAATCTATCTAGATGCAAAGAAACAGAGTGCCAGCTTACCATTTTCTGGAATTTATTTCATTTCTGCAAATGTATTGGTTTCATCTGCATCTAAAATGCAAGTAAAAATCTGCGTTGCCCAGAACATCTGTCAAACAAGTGATCAAAATGAGCATACATATTTCATTGCTACTCAGGGTTCCTTTCAGAAGCATGAAAAAATATCTCTGAAAATTTTTGCAAGCGAAGATTGCAGTGTTTTGAAAGACTCAACATTTGCAGTGCAGTATCTTGGCTCTCCTTCCAAGGAGCCAGGGTTTCTTGCAGCTTTTCAGCAAAACAGAACTCTCAGAAGCAGAAAAGATTTAGGATTCAGCACTGTTCAAGGGTGGCAGAAAGAAGATTCTTATGCAGTTGGCAGTGATGATGGTAATGTTATTTGCAGCATTTTTTAGCTATTTTTAAGAGCTTTTTGAAGTATTCAAGGTTAAAACCTGAAGAACAAGTAGCTGTATCAATTTGATGGAAGGATCATGTGACACTGAATCTTATGTATAAACTGGTATTTTATTGTTTGCTTGTATATAATTGAAATGCAGAAGGGTTCTTTGGCTTTGAAAAAGTTTTAGGCAAAATTTTGCAAAATTCTTTGCTTTGAAGAAATTTTGGTTTCTCTAGAAAAGTTTGCTCTTTTTTGCAAATTTCTTTATACACCTAGCTTACTATGGCAAACACTCCAAGCAATTGCAGTTACAATACCTAAGTCAGAATTACCATATTGTTCTGTCAGTTATCAGAAGGTGGTTATGGAACATGTTATTTACACAATGCAAGAAAAAAACAAAAAATTTTTTGGATAAAATTAATTGGCTTTTTTACTTGAGCACACATTTTCTGTATGTATTTAGGTGGAAGACTTTGGCTCTTTGAATTTGCTTCTGGGGAATTTTTAGCCATTGCATTAGAAAAGATCTAAATATCTTGCCCACGTAAGACCATCTGGTTAACAAATTTTGTTCTTTTTATAGCAAAATCAAACGTAAAGTTTGTGGTTAGCTTGCTAAAATTAGATCATGCCATTATTTGTTATGCTGCAGACAGTTTTGTTTCTCAAATCCAAAATGATCTTCTTACTGTCCTGATCCCTGTTTTTTGCAAAAAGAGATGAAACTCTTAGCCGGAATGTGTTTCACTCCGGCTCCATCCAAAGGCTTACGCCTGATTTAAAAGAAGTAGGTTTTGGCTTAAGGATTACTTTTGTTTGGAATCTTCTTCCAAAGATAAGAGATAAAGCTTGGGGCTTGCTTGCAACCATGCTATGAGATAAGCTATTAGCCTAATTGTTTCGGTAAGCGGTAATCGAGTGATAATGTTCATTCGTTTTTCATGTAATTTAACTTCCAGGTGTACTCTGATTTGCAGACTTAGGCGAATTATGCTTTTTGTTTATATTTGAACTTTGCAGTGCACTGTTGGAGGGGGTCAAAGACTTGTACCTACGCTTATGCCTCCGTCTGTATTATCAGAATTGTTTCGCACCTGCAGAAGAGGGGGAATATATAGGTGGTAAAGGATATGTTTAAAAGAATGTGTATGAGCTATTGACACACAAAATTAGGGCTGAGTTTGACCTTATCCATCTTGTCTTTAAAGCAGTGTGACCCGTCCTTTCTTATTCATTAAATGGTAGATGCACAACACACGTCAATGGTGACGCAAGGAAAGCATCTTGGCTTGTTCTAAAACAAAAAACCAAGTTGAACTGCGTTTCAACGCTAAACGGGAATGAAAGCATATTTAAGCGGCTTCGAGCCAGCAGCTTCGAACTGTCAATCAAGCATCGACCAATCACAAGTGTCCATCTTCCACTTCACGTAGTCACTATTGGATTCGCCTGCGAAGCTACTTCACGTGCTCAGTTATAATGTGACTGCACTGCGCAGGTTCCGTCCTATTTACTTTAAGCATGTGCTTAATTTATGCTTCTATTCCCTGTAATTTTTCTCGCTTTTTGCATTTCAGGCAAACCACGTGGCTTCGGAAAGCTGAGTGTATCGTGCGATGGCATGTACCTTATCACCGTTGCCCTGGCACTCCATGCAAAAGACGCGACGTACGAAATCGATCTTGTGTCAAGGGGCACCGAAATACGGTTCAAAAGGTCTTTCAAGTACACCGGCTTTGCAACGGTTTCCCTAGTGAAAAACATGAACCTGAGCAAATTCGACGAGTTGTCCTTGCACATCAAAGGTCCGCAATCTGAAGACATACACATTTTGGCAGGCAGTCGCTTCTCCGCAATTTTTATTGACAGGACTAATAGCAATTTTGACGAATTCTCCCAGCCCCTAGAACCAAAAGTCGCTCGTTCGAATGAAGAAAAACATATCGTCTCGAACTTTGTACCCAAGTGGGCAATGCATAAGTACCAGAGGAAAGAGCCTTACTCGATAGCCGTTCCCAAACACGGTGTGTACGTTATAATGATTTACTTGAACCTGAAAGTGAGCTCATTGGATAAAATAACTGCGGCTGCGCAAGTTTTCAGTGAAGGTATTGTTACTAAGACGTCATTACACGGCAGGGGACAAAAGGTGGACTGTGATGTTGGCCCTAAAAAGTATGAACGAATTTCGTTCACGCTTAACGGGGTGCTTGCGCTGGAAGCCCACGATTTCATTACCATTTCCCTGCGTTCATCGTGCAAAAGTAGGTTCGACATCCTTCAGGATAGCTGGGTCAGTTTTATGGCGGTGAGATCTCATGATATTGCAGCTGGCTTTTTATTGAAGGGTCAGCCTCTGACTTACAACAGTGTCTCCTACTCACAGCGCCTCCGCCTCAACGCCTCGTTTCTCAATGTGTTGCCGCACGGCCTATCAGTGGAAACGAAGAATACAGAGTTCAGGTTCCAGATGCGCGGGCTTTATTTACTGGCCATCAACCTGGTGTTTCTGAGAAGCAGTTCCGACTTGAAGACTGTCAGTTTACGAATTCACAAGAAAACGAGTTCATCTAATGAAGATGGCGTAAGAGCTCGCGCAACGAAGATCTTCGACGTCAATATCACAGTTTTCGAAGAAACAGGGTCTATCAGTCCAGTTTTTGTGCAAAAGTTTGAAGAGAACGATCGTATTTCACTGAGTGTTATTTCAGATGGCGTTCTGTCAATATCCACAACAAGTTCGATGTTTCTTTCGCTGGTTGATTTTGTCGAAAGCGGTCGAACTTTCGTAACTGAGCTACAGCCGCAATCGAACCACGTGCAGTTCAACAACAACGGTGATCAGAACATTGATAGTTGGGCGCCAAAAACATCTGGCTCAACCGGTTTTTCTTGGCACAAACTGGTTATTGCTCCCGAAGACGGTTACTACACGGTCTCTTGCTACGTTGAAGTACAAATCAAGTCAAATATGACCGTCCCGAATTTTGAATTCACTCTTTTTAGCTATTTCGACGACAAGAGCATAAACTTTGGACTCAAAGATAAGGTGGAAACGAATGTCAAAGCCAACAGTTCTATCGGCATTTTTCTGAATATCATCGGCGTTTTGGAGACAAAGCGAAATTCAACTTTGCGCACTGTTCTACACACGAACAAACTCGGCTTTAATGCAACGGTGTTGTCTGGTCATCTATCTCTAACCTATCACGGAAAATCAAACAACCTTCCAGAGACATTTAGAACCCTGCAGAGCTCGACAAAGCTCCTGTCGTTTGGGAACGGAGACTGGGAGTACCTGAGTAAGCGCGTGTATGAAAATGCCAAGGGTGAATTCAAAACTGGCGATGTCAAATTTCTAGGCCTAAACTACTATGCTACAAAGTCGACCATTGCTTTCGTATCCACTGCAACCACTTTCCATGGGATCAATGGGACGTTGGAGTACGGAGTAGTCCTGCTGACTGGGACGCCTCTCACAATTAAAGGTTTGACTGTTGAAGCGAAGCTGAATAGCAAGACCCCGAGAACCGTGAAATGGAGCGGCTTGGTCTACATGGAGCCGTGGCAGCAACTCACTTTGGCGGTGAAGTTTCAGGGAAGCAGCACCTCGCAACGCTCACATCTGAACGCGCGGATAAGTTGGTCGAGCTTGTCTTTCGTTGCAGTCTCGTATCCAGAGGGAGCCTCGTACTTCAAGGATGGTCTATGGGGAAATTCAAAAACGCCTATGCAGGAGTAAGTGTATGCTCGTCTCTAAGTTGTAGCGTACATACGATACGAGGTAGACCTTCTGAAAAGCCTCGATGTCTTTTCAAGTCTTTACATCGTAGAATCAGTCCGTCAGTCGTACCTTTCAAAGAGAATATTTGTCACCATATTTCAATGGGCTGAAAACTTATAATAATTAAAATCAAGCCAATGTTAGCATGGAAGCAGTTAGGTTCAAGATTACACTTAAATGATGTGTTTTTTAATCGTTAAATACATGATTGAGTCTTTAAATGGCTGTAATTAATTAGAAGAATTTTAACACCTTGTTGATTATCAGGTTATTGTCGAATATAAAAAATATGTTTTTTGAAGCGAAAATCTAGAATTCAGGTCAAATTTTGTTTTTGTTGATATTTTCAAGCAGTCTCACTAAGCCCTAATTGTAATATTGCAAAAATTTGAAAGCCATTTTGAACCAAAGCATCTTGGATTTTGCAGGACGCTTGGCCGTTGGTTTCTTTACTTGGAATGCCAGTCTAATCGGGAATGCAATGCTAAATATCACCACATCTCAAAAAGATTGCCATGCAATACTCGCCTGTCTTTGCGAAGAGTCAAACCAGATGACGTCATTTCGAACGACAAGTGCGTACAAGCATTGGCACTACCGAATTTCAAACTAACGAAAACGCAGGTGCTCGAGAAGAATTTGTCACTATTCAACAGGTCCGAGTATCCACTTGACAAGCACTTCAGCATTATTGATTCGCTGAAGATTTACTTTGCTGGAAATTCAAGGTCCACATGTGAAGTTGGGATATTGTCAGTTAAGCTGAGAATATCGACTTCTTCTGAAGCTCTGTATGCACTGAAAGCGGAAACTGAGACGCAGAATGTAACTTTAGTCGCTTCACACGTGCAAATTAGTAAAGGTGAACTTGTTGAGGTCAATACTGTCATTTGTTTGCAATCTTTGCTGGCAATTTATGTTGAAAATTCGATTGCACTGAACACGACTTTTGGGGAGAATTCGACAGTTGCCTTCAGTTTGATTGACAGCCAAGTGAACGTTGAAGGCTTCAGCGCGATGCAAGACATTGAACAAGTTCTAGCATTGGAGCCCAGCATGACGACACGCCTAGATGGGTGGTCCACGCAACATCCCTTCTCTTTCGACTCCTCCTTTGGCTTCAAGGCTCCTTTTGGCAGCTTTCTTGTTCAAATGAGCGGAAAGTATTTGGTCACTGCAAATATCATCGTAAAGGCTCCTAAGACGAGGTAGGAAAATTTTCATGGCAACCTTTCCAATTCACTGCCTCTGGACGACTTTCCCTGTTTGTTGAGTGCCTCTATTTAGAATATGCATCACAGATGCGTTTTGGCGGAGTGAATAACCATTCAGTCTTGTCTCAAAACTATGGAATAAAACAACGTTCTCTCCATCTCTCGTTAGCTAACCTCATTATAAACAATTTGAATCGTGAAGGAATGGGTTTTCCCTTCTCTTAGCCGGAAGGAATGTATTTTTTTCAACGAAAAGAATTTTAAAATATGTTTTAATGACGACATTATGCCTTCATCAAACCTTAAACCTAAATCTTAATGACGACATTATGCCGACCTTATACCTAAATCTTTATATCGAACTGTAGCCAATCCTGCTGTACAGAGCCATTCTCCATCCAGAGCTTTAATGTTGGCATTGTTTTTAAGCGAACTCACAATGGCATTGTACCGAAACCATCTCATCAGCGAAGCGGCTACCGCCAAACTGATCCACAACGGTTCAGTGTGTACTGTGAATTTGGTTGCTTTGGTAGCTGCTGGAAAATGGAACCTTCTTGAGTTGAAAATGACTGCTGACAAGCACGTTTTGCTACAAGTTCTAGTTGGGTCGACATTCTCCGTTACCCTTCTTGGTAAGAGAGCTAGCTCATTGTCTCTGAATACAGTATCGCCAATTTATCATCATTCTTCAGGCAAACATCTTGAAGCAAATTTGAGATTCATTTGACACTTTTCACTGTAGAAACATCAAACGGTAAAATGCGGTAGAATGAGGTAATTATCGGGTGATATTGCGCTCGCCAAGTCCATCTAGACCCCCTTTTCTCTCTATGTTTGTGGACTCAAGTATTCAGTTGGAAAGGATATGCTCCCCATTTATGCTCTGTGTTCATCTTTTTTTAGGACAATACTCAGTTTTAGGATTCAACATTGTTGCTGTTATTATAACTGTCCGAATTTTTCCAAAGTTTATGTACCTGAGATTTGTTGCAATGTTTTAATGAAATCGTTTTCCATTTTTGCAGATCAAGATGTGTCCCTCGACCGATGTCCAACAAACCTACTCCAGATTAAGACTATCGATCGGAAGGAAACTGCGCATAGAATTGGAGCTGATGTTGTTCTGCCTTGCAGCACACAGGACTCAAGATATGTCGACTTCTTTTGGCTTCGAGATGGCAAGGTAAAATGACGTTACTGATAGTTAACATTTTGACAGTAATTCTTCATCGTCGTGCTCTTGATTCGAGAAAACACGTTTGGCTTGAGCTTGATAATTAAATGTGGTAACAAAAAGCTCTGAAAGGACTTGACGTGATTGTCAAGCAAGCTCCAAACACTGCTACTCTCGTAAAATGACAGCAAAACGATAAATCGTTGCAAACAACGAAATGGCAACTCAAATATTGATGGTAATTCATTTACATCCTCGAAGAATAGAGCAAGGTAGGTTATCAATGAGGGCAAGTGAAATAGAAACGTGAAGAAGGATGTACTAGGGACTAGGGTCAAGTTAGCTAGGTCAGAGTCAGTTTATGTAGTGAAAGTTTAAAGCTGGAAATGTGAAAATTATATCTTAAGTAGCTCAGTTAAAACCAAGTTGTTATAGTTATTTTGTTTTAGACATCGACTGTGATATAGGTTTGGGACAAAATCTTGATTACCATTGTAGTCATCCTTTTCCAGGTAGTTGATTTCACTCCAAGCTCAAAGCAAGGGGATTTGATGCTAAAGTCGGCAGCGGAGAATGCCACTGGCACATATCGGTGCAAGATAGCTACTGGAGATTTCTCCGTGGTTTCCCACGCAGTGAGCGTAATTGTGTATGGTAAGTTGCTGTCGACAGGCCCTTAATGTTTTTGTATGCAATTTTTATTTGAAACTCAAGTAGAAGCTATCGTTTCACTGCTAGAGAGCTGCCTTGATGACGTCACAGAAAAACTAGCAGGTATATCGAAGCTGCCCAGGGATGTTTACTGGTTTTTCCCGCCAGATGCTGCATTACTACACGAGTATTATTCGACTTCATTTCTGCTCCATTTCCTTAAAAATTTATCGACGATGCTTCCTTTCAAACATCTTGCACCTGTTCTATTCTTTTTAGATCCAAAGCCAAGAATTAATGTTTCCAATCGCACAATATTCATAAAAGAAAACGCGCATCCGCATCAACCACTAGCAGCGATCAGCGTCAAGGCTGCTACCCCCAAAGCCAATGAAAATGCTTTTGTTCGTCTGTCTATTCAGCCGGGTAGGTGTATGTTGTCGGCATATGCTTTGTTCCTGATTTGTATTCATTTCAAATGCTTTTGATCAAGGACATGGGGAGACTTCTTAGGGTTAGGGGAAGAGGTAGATTTATGGAGGACAGGGCCTTTCTAGGTTGTAAATGTGGATCTACTTAAAGTTATAGAAGGTCGGAGAGGAGTGCAAGTGTCCCTTCATACCCCCGTTCCCAGGTTTATGTCCTTGATCATAACAATGCTTTCCTCATTTCTTGTGTAATGAGACAATGTATGCCAATACTTTGCTACAGCGCCTAATCAGGGACATTTTGCTGCTCGTCTTTTTCAAATTGATACCCTTTCCTGCTGACGAATGTCCCTTAGTCATCAGAAATGAAAGGGAAGAGGGGGTAGCCTGTTTGAGTGTCAAAAATGCTGTCCGCGTTGCAAGAGTTTTGGCAAGCATTGTATATTCTGAAAAGTGCTTAGAAATTGCCATCCTTGTCATTGCAACAGCTTTCGCCAGAACCTGCTACGTAGTTTGTCAGGACCACTGACACAGTGAAGTAGCAATCAAGTTGGTTTGTGAATCGATACAGGAGGAATAAAGAACAATTTGCGTATGAAAGCCATATCTAGTCCGGCGTCTGCAACGTCACATTAAGTAACCTGTCTGTCTTTTTCAGCCGAAATGCAGCAGATTTTCTATCTATCTCCGGCAAAAACCAGAGACAAGGCGTCAATAATTGCGAGGAAGCGGTTGGACTACGAATCCCGCAAGCGGTACCACTTCACGTTGGTCGCTGTGAATGAAGACTTCCACGGCGTGGCCCAGTCGTCTCTCAGTCTGCAAGTGGAAGTTGTTGATCAGAACGACAATCGCCCGGAATTCGATAGAAACTCGTACGAAGTCAACTTGCTTGAAAACGCCAGAGTTGGGAAGAATGTTCTAGTTTTGAAAGCTGATGACAAGGATACTGGCGTCAATGCGAAGGTGTGGTACTCGCTGCACAACAGCAGCGACGCGGAGTATTTCGAAATTGGCCACGAGAGTGGGATATTGTATCTAAGAAAGCCGGTCACAGCACAGAAGAGGCGACACTTCATCCTGTTTGTCGTGGCAAAGAACGAACCGTTTAGCACCTTCGTAGAGGTAAACGTTCGAGTCATCGATATCAATGATAACAGGCCGTACTTCGAGCCGACGATGTACCGTATAAACGTCACGGAAACGACCAAGATTGGAAGCATCGTCTCCAGAGTTTATGCCTACGATGCAGATGTTGATCCGGCAAATCGAAATATAACCTTCCAGGTAATGCACTCTACCGAATCCGCACCGTTTAAGGTGGAAGTTTCCGGGAACCTGCGTATTGATCGTAAGTTAGAGGCGCTGGCTGGAAAGACATTTGCTGTTGACGTGATTGCGTTTGACGGCCAGGGACTTGCTAGTACAAACCGGGCGACAATCGTGCTGACCGTTGTGAAGACAGTCCGGGTACCAATGTTCTCTTCCGGTTTGAGATTTGCCAAGGATCGTTTTCGTGTTCAAGTCCGGGAAGATGTGCCAGTGGGTACATTATTGACTACTGTCAAGGCGCACAACCCTGGCAATAGCCATTACCAGTTGCGATACGTTTTTATTGAGCCTGAAAATCACAACTACTTCACGATCTCAGAAGGAACCGGTGAAATATTCACTAGCTTGCCATTGGATTACGAGAACAGTACAAGTCACGTGTTGACGATTTTCGCTTGTGACGTAGACGGTAGTTCGGAATGCACCGCGGCCCGAGTCGAAATCGTTGTTGTGGATGTTGATGACAACTTACCGAATTTCTCGCAGGCCCTTTATGAAGAGAAAGTGAATGAAGAGGTAGAGTTGAGTCGTCGAGTTTTGCAAGTGAAAGCTTCAGACTTGGACTTAGGAGAATATGGAGACGTGACATATAGCATCGAAAGAAGTTTTAGTGGGCTTCCCTTCGCCATTGGACCGAAAAACGGTATCATCAGTGTTGCAAAGAATCTTAGCTCTTTGGAGTCCAATAAGTATGTTTTCGTTGTTGTTGCATCCAGTGGTGTCGAAATGATCAGAGAAGATCGGGCCTTGGTTGAGGTACACGTTAGCCGGAAAACAGGCAAGCGGATTCCTATTCAGCTGCCGACATTTCCAAAGAAAATTTACCAACTTTCAGTACCAGAGGATATTGAGATAGGCCGAATGATCGCAGATCCGGTCGCTAGCACTCTAGATAATGCTACGATTCAATATTTCATGCTAGAGAACTCTAATTTCACATTCGGAACAAATCGAACAACTGGGGGCTTGTTTGTTATGAGAAAATTAGATTATGAAGTACGAAGCTCCTATGATTTGTTTCTAATTGCTCAGGTGAAGAATAATTCGGAATTAAGAAGTTACACAAGGATCCGTGTTAGCGTCATTGATGTTAATGACAACCGACCGCTCTTTGTTTATCAGAACCTCGACACCTACGTAGGGGGTTCCTTAAAACCAGGCAGATTTGTAACTAGAATACACGCCATTGATCAAGACTCTGGCTCAAACAGCAAAATCAGATACAGTATTGACACAAACTCGACAGTGAAGGAATTCACGCTTGATGCTGAATCAGGTGACTTGAGAGTGCGGGAAATCGGAGAGAGCAAGGTGTATGTCCTTCCCTTGAGCGCTTGCGACGCTGGAATGCCAAAACAGTGTGCCTACAACCGTATTACGATTCACGTGTCGAAGAACACCCACATGGACGATCTCAGCAGTAGCCTACTCAGTTCGAATTACACCTTTGTTGAAGTTGAGTTCGACGTTGGTCGGTATATCACTCGCCAAGACGGTGAACTTGATGTGAGGTTCATTGCGCAGGAAGTCCATCTGAATCATCCGTATTGTAAGTGTCGTTTTTTATCTTCAGTTAGTCGACATACTTCTTATATAATTTATTTCTTAGTTTTATAGCTATTATTGTGTTTATAGCTTTTCAGTATCAAAGTTTAGAATTTTCGAAGCATTTTGATGCTCTTTTTATAATCAGACAAGCAGCTGTAAACGTGATGTGCTTCGTGTTTTTACAAGATTCAAGAGCGTTTGTGCCAAACTATAATGAATAATAGTTCAGCTCTGTTTCGTGTAATGGTTTTATGACCTATGATGTCTAAGTGTGCTTTGGTGTTTAGTGGCTTGACGTAATCTCTTGGGAAACTATGTTTACTTGATTTTGAAAAGTTCAAGCTTAGTCTATTTACCAGAGAGAAGCTAGCTTATTCGCACTAGGCCAAATTTACTCAATCTATGTTTTTCACTATGCGCTTCCCAGAGAACACAAAAGGCTTCACAATGATGTAACCAGGTTCTTCTTCGTAATTCTAGATTCCCAATACTCACAGCTTCCATCGGTCACGTGGTATTTTGTTTACTACGGAAAGAGAGAGTCAGCGAATCACCTGCGAAGGTTCACTGCTTCGCAGAGGGCTTTCGCCTTCCAAAATAAGAGCCGTGTTCGGCGTGATGTTTCTGGCGAAAGGCAAGTCCTGTTGCGGTTTCGCTATGGCGATGAGGAGGATTGTGGCGAAATATGGAAAGCGAATAAGATATGCAATGGGCCTTTGCAGCCAGGAACTGCGTACAGGTAACATTCTTTTTATTACCTCCTTTATACTTATGTCTGTCTTTAACGCATCCCGGTGTCGTAGCCTTCAAACTTGTAGGAGTCTTTGAAACATCTTGCAATGTCAGTGCTCTTTAAGCATCCATGGCTTTTGGGGAAACAAGCACACACAGCAACATATCTTTTTGTAACGTTGATTGCCCGCATCGCAATCATAATTGTCTGAAAGGAATCATGTGACAATATAACTCTAAGTATTGTATGTTTATGTTTGTGCAAGGAGGATTGTGAGCATTGATGCATGCTGAGCTGCAGGGAGGGTGGGTCAGAAGCAAGTGTTTTGCCATGAAACAGGCCAAGATGGCACAAAGGATGAAGATATTTCACACCTTTACCCAATTTTCTAAAGTAGATTTCCAGGGAAACAGAAATCGCTAACCTGCACGAGTTTTTCCCTGATAATGTAAATTAACGAATCTCCGAAGAAATTGCACTCTCTTCTGTTTTGTCTATTCAGATTTCAGCTTGAAATTCGATTTCCTGGATCGAATAGTTTCATCAAGACCGGATTCACGAAAGCCTACAAAACAGGTACGTTAGACGATGACAGATTTTCATTGATTTGAGACGATGGAAGATGTCGTTTACCTAGAAGATGCAAAAAATGTGTGTAATCTACGCGTTGACAACTTATCCTGAAATCATTTTTGTGAGGTGTCATTTTAAGTACCAATTTGCCACGTGTGCTCGCATGCGTAATTGCAATTTTAAAAGCATTTTAACCCCATTTCAATCGATTTCCACAAGTTCATTCTTAATCAGTTCAGTGAAATTGCAATAGCGGTAGAATACGCTTCCCCCCCCCCCCCCCCAAAGTAAGCCTAAACTTGTCCTATAATCATTTTGTACCCAACTCTTGGCAGAAACATACCGACTTCTCGCTTAAGACTCGAGGCCAAACATATACAAAGGTGTAGCGAAAATGCTATATCTGCAAGTAATCAGTACCATTACAGTATCTACATTACAAATACTAAGTGTTAATTGGTTCTTATCTGATTGAATACATTGGCCTTGCAGCTCATTTGAGATTACGCTGTTTGGCCTTATAGTTTGCGACTAAAATGTGACTATTAACTGACTATTGTTATGTTACTTGTGACTTATAGCTTAGCAAGTAAACATTGTAAAATGTGACTATTAAGCGACTATTATTATGTGACTTGTGACTTATAGCTTAGCAAGTAAACGTTTTAGAATGTGACTATTAAGCGACTATTATTATGTGACTTGTGACTTATAGCTTAGCAAGTAAACATTGTAAAATGTGACTATTAAGCGACTATTATTATGTGACTTGTGACTTATAGCTTAGCAAGTAAACATTGTAAAATGTGACCATTAAGCGACTATTATTATGTGACTTGTGACTTATAGCTTAGCAAGTAAACGTTGTAAAATGTGACCATTAAGCGACTATTATTATGTGACTTGTGACTTATAGCTTAGCAAGTAAACGTTGTAAAATGTGGCTACTAAGCGACTATTACTATGTGACTTGTGACTTATAGCTTAGCAAGTAAACGTTTTAAAATGTGACTATTATTAGACTTTATCAAAATGTAGGTAGTAGCTGCCATAATTCGTCTAAAGCCTCGTTCTGCCTTCTCAGGTCCGCTGGTTCCAAAGCGAAGTCCCGTTTCGGTTGTTGTGGCAAAATACAGGTTCCCTTACTGGGCAGCCTTGATCGCTATTGGAGGGGCATTGCTTTTCCTGCTGCTTGTCCTGTGCATATGTTATTGTTGTTGGTAAGGCACTTTATACGAAGCCTTTTTTTGAGGGGAACTTTTTGACTGCCTAGTCGTGTATCTAATTAGATGTGCACGCATGGTTGCCAAGGCATGGTTGCCAGGACATGGTTGCCATGACATGGTTGCCAGGACATGGTTGCCATGACATGGTTGCCATGACATCAGTGCAACAACATGGCTGCAATAGCCACCTCCTGGGTGCACTTATTAAGTATTCGTGCGCAATATTCTATATAATAATAATATTAAATAATATTATACAGAATATGCCATTAATGGCTGTTTCTTTATGCAAATAACTGTTGTTCCCAAGAATGTGATTCTGATGTTTATTTATGGTGATTGGTTGTTTGACCTAGGTGATCTGGCCGGAATTGTTACGTTGTGAAACTCGCCTGAGAATGTTCCATGATGAGTTTCAAACATGCCTTAAAAATATAAATATAAATAAAAAATATAATATGTGTAAATCATGAAACACCTTCACTCTTCAGAAGATTTAATCGAAATGATTTATACCTCGAAATAGTCTTGTTGAGATGGAAGGCGTTTTTTCCAATCTCCAAATGTATCCCTTTCCACGTTTAGGCTAAACCTCTCGAGTCTTTATCATAAAATAGTAAAAGCAGAGATTGCATATAATATATCTAGCTTACATTAACTACACCTGTTCTCAATTGTATTAATTTTATACTGTTTGTTAGCTTTAACTTAAAGCTCCCCAGTTTTTGAACCAAAATTTCATTGTGTCTTAATGATCATATTAGATTATCGTATTTTATTCTGAGAGGCATCGCATCAAAAGATATTGTAGATGTTGATTAAGCTTTTTTATTCATTGTCAGGGCGAGAAGTAAAAGAAAACAAAAGTATGATATAGGGGTACAAAAAGACAGGTGAGTGTCTCTCTGAGTGGAACCTAGTTTGGTCGTGCCTCCTTCTACATTCTTGTTTACATACATCTGATCACATGGATCAAGTTTCGATCTTGGTGCTGTAAAATGAGATCATGGTGGGGGGGAGGGGGGGGGTTATATAATCATAAGTGCAGCTGAGGTCTCATCCAGACAGACCTGCCCGTTTTACCGACCCAGGTAATCCGGCACTCACTGTTGTCTCTCGCGGTTCCCACATCGTTTATCGCTGATCGGTCAGTAAAAGACAATACTTGCTTTCCATCATTTTTTAATTCTTCAGTACTAGTCTACTTTTTTCTAATGTCTTCAATCTCTCTTTATAGCTTAGTAGACGAAAGCTTCTTAACTTGGAAAACAGGTAATAAGATATGCATTTTTAAATTAGTCTGATCGCTTTGCGGCCATTCAATATAGCTTTAGAATGAAATATGACTTTGTCTATCATTCAGTCTTACTTTAATTCTGTTTAACTGAGGCGTGTTGAACCCATTCTTGTTATGTAACTTTCTAGTTGTTACACAACTTTCTGCAACTTCGATATGGAGAGTTGAATGTTATTTTTGAAGTGCTTGATTTTATTGGGCAACAAAGGCCTTAAAGCAAGTGTACACATATAAATTTGATGCATATCACAGCAAGGCCAATTTTGGTTCCCATTCTGCTTCTTTTCCGCATCTAATTTCTCCCCTTTGCTTCTTTTGCAGAAACTGAGTCACAAGAGCTTACTGTCTGGTTTTCAGAAGAGAGTGTCTGCAACGGAAGCCTTTCACGTGCAAACTCGAAGTCATGTTCTACGAAACTTTAGTTAGATTATAGTAAGGCTCAATCTAGATTTAATACTTCTCTGAAGTGATAGTTTAAATCATTGGTACATCATGAGCTTGTGTAGTGGATGGAATGTCTTGCTTTTCGTCGTACAGCTATGAAATGGCTGCTATGACAAGATTAAAACAGGCGCATTCGGGCATAACAGTCTTGGTGATTCGCTTTTGTCGGTGGCGCATAAATCTTGAATAACTTGTTACAATTCTCCCATATACCGATGCCTGCTCTTTCCAAATTGACCCATTTCCAAATTTGATGCTCTGTACTACAATTTGCGGCCGTGCCAGAAGCCGTAAACTTTCCGAACTCGTTTTTCTTGTTTCAGCTTTTTTGCTTTTGACAATCAGTTAAAAGCTAAATATGCAACCATCAGCCTCCTTCTACTTTCCGCGCTTTGCTGTAGGACACATTTTGTCACCAGTGAATGTACTTAAGATGGCAATGGCTTGGTTCCAGAATTAGTGCTTTCTGGTACACAACTTCACAAAAACTAGTAATAGCGGAAACAGTTTCTGCATACTTAAGTACTTTTTTCGCTATTTCTAGCTTTTGTGAGGTTCTAGAATTCCTCACACTGCATTTTAGGATGGCACTAGTGATTTAATTACAGAGTTATTCCTATAGAGTATTTTGTTGTGTCATATTTTTGTTGTTGCTAAGCTTCTTTCGCGAACTTGATCACGAACTAAATGTACATAACTAGAGTGCTTCTTTAAAGTCTATTTATTCTAAGTTTTTTTGTGAGTTGCTTTTTGTAACTCATTTATGACACTCTAACGCAGTTCTTGTGGCACAACTTGGTTGGTACTTTCAAGGCGGTGATATGCCTACCAGACTGCAATTGAAACCAATCCTTGTGTTTCAGCAAATGTTTATTTTTTGACGATGAGCTCCGATTCTTGGAATGGGGCTAGCAATATGGGCTAGCAATTATGCTTATTTGTCGACATTGCGTTCAACTAAATATTTGATGGCTGTTCATTTGCCCTGATCGCGGGTGCTCCAGACCTATTTTTGTAGATTTTAGCTTCTGGAAGTGGATGTCTTATGTTTTTATAACTTACTCTTAAATTTGTACATATTTGAGAAATGAAACAGCCTACTAAATAGAAAATCTCTCTTTTGACTCAGAGCTCATGGTATTAACATGTTTGAAGTTGGGATATCTGCATCAATGGTTTTTTCATGTCTTTTTTTACTTAGAATATCTCCGCTTACCGGCCCATTTCATGAAAGCACAATTGTTTGTTAATTGACATAGAAGTGTTAACTCTAGGATTCTTCAACTTAATTCTTCAATATTGGCCGGAGGAACCTAAGTGAAAGAAATAATAACTTTAGCAGGATGCTACCACGTTTCGACCTCTGATTCCTCCATGAAGTTGACAACGAAATATGGTACACTCCTAGTGGGTAGCTTCTAGGGTGGGTTTCTGAGCAGCAACCTAGAACTGTCTCACTGTACGTACCAAAGACGAAGTTAGTTGACTTTAATCTGAAGTTAGTTGACTTAGGGGGCTAGTTGACTTTAATCTGAGTAACATAATCTGCGATCGGCTTACATGCAGAGTCCAGAAAAGTCTCAAATCTTCCTCCGGTCACATTTTTTCGCTGTCAAAACCTTTCTCTAATTTTTGAGGTACTAGTTATGAATAGAGCGTGGCCTGCGCAGCTTCTACTCTTTGAGCCAAAACATTGCCACACATGCAATATGCTATATTAAAAAACTATGACAACTTCACTGACATATGAGATAATGGACGGAATTTGAAATATTGATAAAAATTTTTTTTCTATCCATGCACAATGCGTCTGAAATTAATTCTAACTATGCCTTGATAGTGTTTTACAATATATTTTTAATAGTTTTCAACGATTTTCCACTTTAAAATTTCTTTTTGCCTCCTCCAAATTTTTAATGTTCTGCGTAGCTTCCTCTGGTCAATGGCCGTGCGACCATAATGTTTTCTGAAAGTTGCTTACATGTTTCCAGAACCAATTGAAAGAACACCAATGAATTTTCTATATAGCAAGAAATGCATCTATGAAATATTTTCACAGACCAGTTATAGATTCAAACTTACTAGAGAACCTTTCAGCACGAATTCAACAAAAACAAGAAGCGGTGCCAACATAACTTTTGCATATTCATTCAATTTTTCGTCCTACATTCCTGAGAGCTTGCTTGTATCGGAAAATTAACAAAAGCCGGGTAAATAAATAGCCAGTTGCGGATCGAAGAATCACGAGGGATGTGAGAAGAGCGCATGATTGGCTGTTTGATGACCAATCAGCATCCATTCCACACTATCATTTAGAAGAGTGCAAGTGAAAGACGAAAACTCCTCCCGTCTACACATTAATGGATTTTGCATAGCTTTGTAAGCAGATTCTAAAACAACTTAATTAAAGGAAAATATGAAATAATACGAAAATTTTCTTACTCAGGACGAAGAAATACGGCAGCACGCAAAATGTTTTCGCTGCTTTTATGGTATTGTGAACTTTTGTACCATTTGTTCATATGAGTCACTGATTGTATGAAATTCTAAGTAAATAATCTTGCAATATAGTGACAAGACACAAGGGATAAGCAAATGAGACGCGGAGCTCAATTTAAAATCTGTGAGGCTAATCGGATTAAAAGATATAATGCAGAGATAATGCAAATGTGTTAATGGCGCTAATAAAGACACGTGAACATTTGAAAGCAAGTAAAATGGGCCACAAAATGTGTTTCATATGTAACTTTGTTGGTAGAGGCCATTGGACTAATGTGCTGCGAAGCATTATGTGTGTTGCGAGGCACAAAGTTTTGGTCGAGTCCAGTTTTGTTCTTACCCAAGGTGTCCATGGTGTTCACGTCATTTATTTACTAGAACGCTTTGATAAAATGGCTCAGAATTTGAAAAAAATTAAACTGGTAAAAAGAAACAATGAAACTGGGAAGAGATGGAAACCAAAGATGCAAAGAATACTTGCTGATTTTTCCAAATAATTTGCAGCAAGGTGTAACTTTGATTTTCTGAAGATTATTAGATTTCCGTTAGTCAAAATCATTTATTTAAGTTCCAACTTTCCCGGTCCGTTAACTGCCAAACCATCTGGAATTGTGCCTTGGTGGAAAGCTTGGAAGAAGTGTATTTTGCAATTTACGCATATCAAGAATTGGCATAAGAAGATTAATTGCCGGAAAGGAGACATCAATTTACACGCTTCCCAGCTATAATATGACAGCCAAGTCCTTTAGGTTAAAATTGAAGATATTTCTAGCTTCATTTCAGAAGTCAAAATAATAGCTCGGATCAGTGAAAACTGATTTCAACCGACTGATTATCACTGCTACCTAGCCCTCGTTTTCTCTCTTTTACAGTTAGTAGCCTTTTTTCGAAAATTTTCAATTCTGGTTTTTTAAAGTAGATGAGATGCGAGGCTTCAAAGAGCATTCAGCAGTGACGTTTTAGCAAGAAAAACAAAAGTGCCCCTACCAGACCAAAAGCACCCCTATAAAGTAGCGATCGTGTGTCCCTTCTTGACCCCCCCCCCCATTATTGTGATACTTCCTACCTCCTTGACATCCAAGGTTCAAAATCACGGACTCCGTGTTCCAGCTTTCCGGTTCCGGGTTATAATGGTAGCTGTTGTTTATCAGTTACAAAGGGATCATCCACAAGATCAAGATGGCTGGGGATCTAGAAATGTCCTCCAAAAACTCAAGTGAAAGACCACTCTATGCAAAGGAAGGTAACTTCATAAACTCTGCTATTGTCTAGGAAAACATCTTACTTCGAAATTTTGTATTATGTCTGTATTGCAAGAGGCCTTTTTTTTGTTCTGAGTGACTATAGTTACATCTAGCCAAACTAGATAAATGCCTTGTTGAAACCTACTGGTTTTTGCGTTGTTGAACTGAAAACTTAGTTAAAAAGGGTCCAGATGGAAGACATAACAGTAGTCATTATCATGCAGAAAGCACAAATGTTCAATCTTATTATATTATTAGATATATTGAATGAAATACATCAGTAAGTATATACTTAGGCCTAGACTGCTGACTTTGCAAAGTGCGCCCCGGAGATTTTTTGGAGAACGATTAGTGCGCGCATGGATTCTCATCAGAAAATGTTTGGGTAAAAATCGCGCGTATGTTCGTATGGTGTAAGAGTTGGGGGATTTCTGCTCCTTTTTATATGGTCAAATCAAAATTGCATGAGAAATGTGCGCATAAAATAGAGACTGCGCGCGTAGGGGCAAACAATGCGCGCGGAATTTCTTCCACGCGCGGAGCAAAATTAGGTACTTGGCCAACAAGTAACACTCGAAAACAAAGACTCTTGGCAAGCACAGATAAACGGTGAAAGTTTGGAAGGGAGAAAGAACTTTTGTGGCTTCAGTAATGGATTATGAATCTCACAATAACTGAAATCTTACTATGGCTTAGGAAGGCAATTCTGATGCACTTCATCAGCTTCAACCTCACTGATACCCAAAGAACCTCCCCCTTGATAGAAAAAACATCAAAACATTCCTTGTTATGGTGCCATAGAGAAAAGAATATAAGTTGGGAGGGTTATCCCAGCCAGAGAACTGTTGGAATGAGAGAAATAGAGAGGTATTCTAATTTTCTTTGTGGGCCCAAGCCTCATCAGAATTTTTTTAGTTGCAGCTGTATAAGGATTTCAAAGGTGTGAACATAATCTTTCATCGTGATATAACTAACCATGCTAATAAAGTAAATGGCAATATTTGGTTGTACAATTTTGTCTTTATAAGTAATAAAATCGTAAGAGTTTTTTATAAAAGATAAAAAAGTTCTTTGTATGTAGGAGAGAATTTGTTCCCTCAACAATTTTATGCTGTTTAATCTTTCAAAAATTTTTGTCGTTTGCATGGCAAGTTGCATAAAGAAATGGAACAGAAATCAAGACATGATTCCCCCTGCAAAATAACATTGTTTTCTAATTCTCTGTTTCTTTTCATGTGCTGAAATCTCTCACAGACTCCTCAGTGCTAGTGTCGTAAAGAAACTAAATCTTTTTAAAATGCTTGATGCATCATATATGCTGTCTACAAACTGATAAACGTTTTTCTTAGGAGCTTCTATTGCCCAAAGGTGGCCCATTAATAGTGTGTCACAAATCTGTTTAATCTTACTTCTTGTATTCTGATAAAAGTTCTGGGAGCTATGTAGTTGGGTGCTATGAACAGCATAATCAGGCATGTTCTTTACGCTTTTCAGAGAAATCCATGATATATTTTTTTCAATAAATTTTCTTCTGATTTCATAAGCTATGTGTTCTTTTCCAAGATCCAATACTTTTTCACTTCTTCTGTTTACTGAAAATGAAGACAATGCTTTTACTGTTCTTTCTGTTGTCACATAGTCTCTCCTTTGTTCTGTTGAGGCTGTAAATGTATCTTATCATCTGTAAGTAGGCCACATCACATCAAGATCATCATTCATCTTACATTAGGACTGGTGATTAACAACACTCTGGCATGCCTTTTTCTACTTCAAACAACACCCATGAATAAATCTCAGTGTTGGTTTCCAAACCAGTAAGGTCACAAATGCAACACAAAAGTCTAAAAAGTATTCATAACTTATTCAAAACCTTTCTCATATTAAATACAAAGTTGTTTACTGCATGCATTCTTTTGTTCGTTAGTTTCAGTGGCTGCTAAACTCTTACAATACCGTAATATTCCCACCCAATTTTCCATTTTTTACTTATTTGACACACCAATTATTGGTGTTCAATCGTTTGGCAGGCATTCTAGGGAGAAGTTGATAATGCTGTAGGAAGAAGAAAACTAGTGGTGTTTCTAGTCACCAGCTCAGACTGGAATTCATTTAACGGCTTTCAACAAAAGTCGGAATCTCGAAGATGCCTCCTTTGTTAGTTGCCAATGGAGATGTTGCAGATGGCGAAGCAAACAACAGACGCACACATCTGTTACCGTGGTTTCATAGCAAAGCAGACGCATTTAAAAGATTGAATTAAGTCTCAAATCAGCAACATGAACATAGGATGAAAACGTCTGAAATTAATTTCGCGGATAGTTTCTGTATCGACAGTACCGGTAATGATTCCCTGCCTTTTATGTTTGAATCGAGAAATTTCAAAATGCAAGCTTTCAAACGCATTATCCGGATCCCTCTGGCTACAAATGGGTAGTTATTTGTTCTTGACTTAATCGTCTCCAAAGTAAAGAATTCGAGGCTTGCATCACCGATCTGTCCCGAATCTAAGATGAGATATGCATTGCGTTGCTATACAACTGATTATAGGCCATACCTAATCATCTTTTCATAGATTATCGCGCAGACATCTATAATGAGTTTCAGACTTTTCCTTCCACGAGATAAAAAGTTATTCATTCATTTAATCAAGTTCTTATAAGCTAGTCTAACTATGAAGTAATTAATATATAGGTCATCGACGAGTTGTTTTTATGTACACTATGAATTGAACTCAAATTCCTATTTCTCAACAAGAAAAAATGAAGTTTTCTTTTAATAAGTTTATCAACAAGTATTTATTGAATTGAGCTTTCAGATGCGTTGAGCCTTATTTATGAATACTTTTGCCATTTAACTGTGAAAAGATCCTCTGAAAGTCATACCAGAACTGCGTAGTCCTAGAAATTCAAAATACGTTACGGAATGACTTATGATAGCCTGCGCGCATACTCTTACAAGACCACGGTAAAAAATTATTGATGCAAAAGAATCCGGAAAAATATTTAGCACATTTTTGCGATTGACTCAGAACCATAGCTACGCCTTTTACGAAAAGCCTTCGAACACTAAAAACAATTCTTCGACTCGCATTATTCTAGTCAATTTTAGTTGGAAGGACAGGTTTAATTTGGCAAGTATGCTGGAAGTATCAGTAAAAGTTGAAATGCGATAAAAATTGGTGGGGAAAAGTCCTGTTTTTGATTAATGATTTTTATTAGCTCTTGCGTTCATGATCCAAGCTTGTCAAGTTTCTTTATAAAAAAAACGCTTTTCTGGAAGAAAGAGCCGTGAATGTTTAAAAACTGTCGATTGCATTGAAAAACAGCTTCATTTGGAGCTGCTTCTAGGGAAAATATCACTTTGTTCTAGGGAAAATATCACTAATGTTCGTGCTTGCCTGCGTCACAGACCAGAAGGGGGGGGATTCCTGCGTGTTCTCGCACAACCGCGGGACAAAACATCTCTATTGACAACAATACCGTTCCGCAGCTCTGCACTTGGGAAGGGGAAGAATTGAAGGATAGTTGAAATTGTTTAAGTTTGAGATTGCGTGGACGAAGCAAATATTGGATCAGCCAAAGTATCACCAGAGAAAATGGGTCCAGATAGTAACGGTAAGGTTTTCTCGTTTGGAAGTTTTGTTTTTGACGACCGTAATTGATATCGTTGAAGGAGATCTTGCTTTCAGCTGCATTATCCGTTATAAGCAAACAAGTCCTAAAACTACAATTGTTAGAAGTTCAAATGACATTATTGCAGAAAATTGTTATCTATTCGTTTATAAACAGCACAAAAATCATTTTCTGTATTATCTTAAGATCTGATTTCGCAAAGCTCTTTGACTTTACAGAGTTTGTCGAATCTTGAATCCAGTCCTAGCGTAGGCACTCAGTTGTATTTTGACCCCTGTTGCTGGAAGTAGAAATGGAACTTACATTTTGCTGTTCTAATTCAACTATGTATTTTTTGCGAGTTTAGATGTCTTTTAAGATAATCAAATTTATTGCCACAAACGTTTACAGGCGGATGGAAGATAAGAAAGTTGACTGTTTTTTAATTCGGTCAGACGTGTATATACCGAAGCAGGTGATATTACCGCAGCTCGAAGGCGTTGCATTGAAAAATAGCGTGCGTTGAAATCAGAACCAGCACGCTCGTTTTCGTTCACAATGCAAGGACAATGCCGATTCATCGATGATTCAGACTCGTACAATTTTGAAATACCATTGGCAGCTAAGATGTGCCACGACACATTAATGTTTACGCTTCTGTAACTCGTCTTGAACCCAAAACAAAAGCGGATTTGGATTTCAAGTTGAGTCCCTCTCTTTACCTACAATGCCCGGAATGCTATTGACTGTATAGATTGCACGATTGCCGAATCATTTGTGCCTACACAAGAGGTTGTACCATTAACATAAATAGGGCACCTAATTGAAGAAAGCAATGACGGAAGTTGTAAAATATTTTCACAAAGTAGACTAATCTACTTAACTGGTTCACTTTTAAATCAAGATTATGCCATTGTCCACTAGCACTGTTTTTCTTTGTTACACACCATGAGTATTCTTCAATCACTTTGTAGTGAATTGAAGGGGATTTTACCGTATGTGGTCTTTCAAAACGGGCCACTCTCCAAGTTTGTCTTAAGATAAATATCAGGCAGCTTATGTGCTAGCATGTAAGCATGAAAAGGGGATTATATTTACTACAGTAAATCTCCATATGAAAGAACCTACTTTTTTGAGGTTCAGACTGAAATAGGTTCTTATTTGAAAGGTACTTAGATTAATTTGAAGGTTTGAAGGTTCTTATTTGGAATTTTAGAATTCATCATAGAGAGATGCATTCAATTTTTCTTCAAAATTCAATCTCTAATTTTTTGCCCTTTAAGAACCTATTATATTTTATCCTACTGAAGCAGGCTCTTAATTTCAAGGTGCATAATGTAGGAAAATCAGCCTCAATGTTCTTATTTTTGTAGGTCTTTATATGGGAGAATTTACTGTATACCAATGTTTTAAAATGTGGTGTTGAGCAGCCAGCCAATTTCATATTGAAACCTTAACCACAACCACCATATCTAGGCTGGCAAGGCATAACTTGGCAACAGCTTATCTCATCATTTACATAATTCAACCATTGATAAAGTATATATAGTAACTAATTCAGTAACTAAATGAAGATGCAGGCTTACTATCAATTTTTCTATCTGCATTTTCAAGGCATCTACCTCTGTTATTTGAAGGTTCTCTTGAGATGAGCATGACCAAAGACAAAACTCTGTAATCTGTGTTTTATTTAAGTTTCCGAGATGGGTCCTATGAGGTTTGGTATTTTACTGCTCATTAAATTGTCAGTATAATTTTTGTCATTTCTACTATGATTTTCAAGACTTCTCCTAAAACTTTAGGCGGCAAAATTAGGTATTACATCTTAAGACTGTTGGCCCTAGTCAGAAAGCAAAGACTTTGAGTCATAAGGGTGATTTTTTCCTCAAAATAATTTTATAATTTGTTGCTATTCTTGTTTTGTAGAGAATGAGCGAGGGAATGATGAGCTGGGAATTTGTGGCTGGATGCTTACCGTCCTCTCATTTGTCATTATCTGTTGTACATTTCCATTCTCATTGTTTTTCAGTATAAAGGTGAATCCTCTATTTCTAAGAGTTTAATCTCATGGGCTAGATAAATTTCTATCAGCATTGTTTTGTGAAAGCAATCAAGAAAATTTGAGCTGTATTAACTAGATTAACCTAAAATTAGTCCTTGAATTTACATTTTTCATCAATCTAAACCATGGTCTGTGTTTGTAAAATTTTCTTAGTCAAATAATTGAAGAAAATTCTGTTTTTAGTTTTGTGCACTCTCGTATGCATGTATATAAGTTTGTGTCATGCAGTGGCCCAATTTCAGTTTTTATCTCAATTTGTGTTGTGCTTAAAGGTCAAAGGTCAAACTTTTAAGTTGCAAGTCCTGTTTATTTTTATTTTGTTTCATATGAGGGACTTTTTGGAAGTTTCCGAATGAGTCGCAGCATATTCAAGGATTCCTTAGCTTATATTAAAATGTGAATATGTGATGCCTCGCTGTTTACTAAATTGATATTGTTTTGTGAAGATGATTGTTTTCTGTGAATTCACCATGTACAGTAATTCACCATCCTATGCAAATATGCCCCATTTCTTCCCCAGCTTTGAAATTATATTTTTGTCATATTGTTGCACCTTTTGTTTCAATTCTTGCTTCAATAAACATTGGTAGCTCCCATTTTATAATTATGTAATGATTTGATGAATTACAATTAAGTATGATTAAAAAAGGCTATGCTTTGATCTCTGCAGGGCAGTGTTGATGAGTTTGATCCATATAGGATTGTCTTTGTTCTGGGTTCCGAGGTTAAGGAAATATTCTGTCAATGTTTTTCCAGAGATATCTTTAGGAATAATTAATCCAAGAGACAGGCTAGTATAAATAAAAAGTGTAGTTTGACTTTCCCTTTTCACTCTGTACATAACTTAATAATTTGTAGCATGGAAAACCAACTAGTCCTATATATCACAAGTTCCTGAATGACTACGCAGCACCAAACAGTAAAAATGGAGAATGCGGTATTTTGTGCTTTTGCATTTATCAGTGGTCAATTCCTTTTGCTTTTAGATTGTTCAAGAATACGAAAGAGCAGTTATATTCAGGGTCGGTAGACTCAAGAAAGGAGGAGCCAAAGGGCCTGGTACGTTGGGCTCATGTAGACCTCTGGTCGTGTTTTGTTTTCGTTTTCGTCGACTATAGTTGTCGCTTACAAATCACACGTATTTTAAGTGTATCTTTACGTGTATGTTTTTCAATTGATGCTAAAGGCGACGGCTTCCTTCTGCTTCCACCTGCCAGCAAGTTCTGCTGATTATAATGCAAGTTAACAACAAGTTACCATTTAAACTGCCACCCTACTTGATGATAGACACAAGATGTATCATGCAAAACAAAAAACTGGTATATTTGGCACGTTTAGGTTTTCCGAAAGTGTGTTCTGCCCCTTATATATACAAAAGTTTTGAATTAGTTTGATACAAGTGGAATTTTTGAACACGAGAGTCGCTGTATTCTATTTTAGGTATTTTCTTCATCCTACCCTGCGTCGATAACTATATCAAAGTTGACCTGCGAACGGTTTCCTTCGATGTGCCACCGCAAGAGATCCTGTCCAAGGACAGCGTGACAGTTGCTGTTGATGCTGTAGTCTACTTCCGGGTTTCCAACCCAATTTCGTCAGTTATCAACGTGGAAGATGCCACTCGATCGACGAAGTTGCTCGCGCAGACGACGTTGAGAAATGTCCTCGGCACGAAGAGTTTGAGTGAGATCCTGGTCGAGCGAGAGAATATCAGCCACTCTATCCAGGTTGATGATCCACAGTCGCCCTTTGCTTCGTGTGAAAATGTTCACTGTTTCCAATAGCCCTCTCCCCCCTTGATGCTTAGCGTGTGCTTAGTACTGCGATTTTAGTTAACCATGTCCTTCCCGTGTTCCCAGATTAATGGTTTGTTTTCAACGCATTTCGTTTGTCTTTCAGCAAACTTTGGATGAAGCTACTGACCCATGGGGAGTGAAAGTAGAGCGCGTTGAAGTGTAGGTTTCTCAGCCTTACCCCTTTACCCCTGTCATCATTGCTGATCATATTTGGCTTGGTGCTTTTCACGCCCTCTGTTTGCACTCGGTTTAATAAATTACAAATGTAATTGCTCTCTTGATATGCTCTATATTATAACAGGCATAAGAAGAGTTAAGGAAACCCGAATTACAACACAACTGCAAAATTGAAAATGTTAAATATAAAGCTTAGGGTTAAAATATTTTCAACGCTCTATCTGGTGCCTTGGTGACGGAAATGTAAGGAGCATAGACTGGATTGGTTATCAAAGCAGGACACCCCTTAATTTCAACACGGAAAAAATGCTTTTTCAACTAGCTTCATCAAGCAGCGCACCTCAAAGGGGTCTTCGAAACGTTTCTGTAGTTTCAACAACACTTTGTGTAACGAAATAAAAGGTATCCTGTTTGAATTGAATGTTGACTTTTGTGTACAGCAGATCATAAACACTCGGTATGATTTCTTTGATGATGAGTTGATTTTCCTAGCTATTTAAATTCACGTTTCTTTCAAATTGCGGGTAACTATTTTCTAGATGCATTCAGAGTGGTTTGTTGTCATCTATACTAATCGTGTGTTCAATTCTTATTACCCCTTAGTAAGGATGTTCGATTGCCACAACAATTGCAGCGTGCCATGGCAGCTGAGGCCGAAGCATCGCGCGAAGCACGTGCAAAGGTATGCTCAAACTTTGTTTTTTCTTCTGCTCTTGAAATTCATCGAAGCATTCAGCTTCCCTTAACAGTGGGTCAGTGTGCGATTGGGGACCTTTCCAATACAATGACAAAATTTTATTTTCAAAAAGCTGAGTCTACCTTTCTTTATACGTTCTGAAGAACCAATATTCTATCTGAAAATGGTTTTATCTAGAAAAATTTCCAACAAAATATAGGCTGCTTGGATGCCAATCTATCTTCCTGCATATTTTCCTTTTCTGCCACTGTTACTCCAAACCACTTTGTATTATATGGTCCCAATGTGGAAATATTCCTCCTCTACTGAGTCAGCATTTTATTGCCATGGACTCACACCGGTATAAAAACCAGACCCATTGCAAGATCTTTAGCCTGCTTTGAAGTAGGTTCTTGGCACAAGACGTAACACAGGTAGGCCAATTGCCTTGCGTGTTAAGAAGTTTCTGTGTTTTTCAAGGTCATTGCAGCCGAAGGAGAGATGAATGCTGCCCGTTCGCTGAAGGAAGCATCCGATGTGATCAGCGAGTCTCCGGGAGCCCTGCAGCTTCGATACCTGCAAACTTTGCAGACCATTTCGGCAGAGAAGAATTCCACCATCATTTTCCCCTTACCCATCGACATGATTCAGCAGGTCACAAACAAGTTGTGAAATGGCTGGTTTCATCAGTCGACTGGTTTTTGCTGTAATTAGACCACTTATTAATGCATAATAACCAATTCGAACTTTGAGCAATTGACTCGTTGCAAATTCACATAAAAGTGCTCGATATTTTATTCGCGTATGCAGTATAGCCCGTCGCTTACCCGGAACCTGCATGTGAGTGCGAGTTTCCTATAGGGTGATTATAAATACTTCCAGCCATTGTAGGAGAATATCCTTGTCATTTACCCTCAATATACCTACTTCCCCAGTATGATTTTGCCAATTTTGCTTTTATACTCGCCTGCAATGGGCATCTGTCCATTTGTATTATTGGGACTACTTGTTAAGACCAGGAAGCACTTCATAGATGACTCCCCCTTGTAGTCAGTGTTTTTAATTTTCGCTCTTCTTGGTATGATGTACACGCACGCACGTTGTTGTCAAAGCAATTCAATTCAATATAATTTGCTTATCATGTCACGTAGTAGCACACTGCACTCGTTTAAGTGGATTGTCAATATTCCACTATTGCTTGCTCACGCAATTTCTTCTTCATCTCCTATCAATAGCCTGTTCTAATGTGACAACACCATGGGAACCGTTCCCTTGAGGTCGCTTCTCGTTTTTATGACGTCATTTGAAAAGTAGGCCCTCGATGAACAAAACTCGGTGACAGTGATCTATCAACGCAGAAATCACGTATGGAACTTAGTCAAGAATAGGATGGAACTAAGCGCTACTAAAATATGCACTCAAAGCCGTCTAACCGCAAAGCAGAATGTTTTACACAAGGCTCTCTTTTGAGTCTAATCCTTGTCCCCTCCAGAGCCCTTAGGTGAAGTAATTCCGGCCAGCTGCATCACCGGGAGATGTTTGTGCAAGTGTACAAAGCATTTGAATAGCTGCTAAGAAAAACCGTAGACATGAATTGTAATGAGAAGATATCTGGTTTGAGGTGTTTTTAGAAAAGGCCAGGACAGGCTGGTATTGAAAGCTGAGCTTGACCAAGTTCAGCCAATGGAGAGGCATCTCAGCTTGTTCACTGAAAAACAAACACAGAAAGGCGAAATGTTTATTGTATTTTGAAAACGTTATGCTTGTTCAATCACTCCAATCAATCAATCACAGGTAAAACAAATTATCACAGGTAAAACAAATTATCACAGGTAAAACAAATTATCACAGGTAAAACAAATTATCACAGGTAAAACAAATTATCACAGGTAAAACAAATTATCACAGGTAAAACAAATTATCACAGGTAAAACAAATTATCACAGGTAAAACAAATTATCTGAGTTCACTTCACCTTAAGTTCCAATTAGCTTGGCTTCAATTTATAGCATTTAATAGGCAATCCTCAGTCAATCGATTTCTTTATAATCGATGCCGAAAGGCTTAATTTCAATCAAAAACAGTCAAGCTCGCTCAAGTTATAATTGTTTATAAACTGTTACAAAGAACATTCGTTAAATTAAGACCTTCGATGTTATAACAGGAACTTTTCAGGCACATAAAACAACCATCATTGAGCTATATTTGATGTTTGAGATACTTGTTTGGATTTCTGGTCGTTTTTAAAGCGTAAAGTTGGCAAACATTTCTTTAAACAAAGGGAAAGCCCTTTTCAACAACTTAGGCCATTGTATAGGCCATGTCTCCAGTAGCATTTGTCAAATTGAAGCAATAAAGAGCACCAAACAAATGCTTTCAGTTTTTTACACGTACTTTTAGGATGTATGCTTTATTTCTAAACTGCTTTAAATGCGAAAAAGTCACAAAAATTTGTGTCTCCAAAATGTGCACCTCTAGATGGTGCTTATAGCTTTCTATTGTTTAAAAAACAATCGTTAAATTAAGACCTTAAATGTTACAACAGGAACTTTTCAAACACATAAAACAACCATCATTGGGCTAAATTTGATGTTTGAGATGCTTGTTTGGTTTTTCTGGTCGTTCTTAAAGCATTAAGTAGGCAAGGATTTTTTTAAATAAAGGAAAAGCCGTTATTATCAATTGAGGCCATTACAAAGGCCAATGTCAGGTTGAAAGCATTTGAGCTATAATTATTTGTGAAATTTGAACATTACAGACATGAAGAGACTGTTCTGAGCAACTCATAGGATGCATTACTTATTTCAAGACTATTTTGATTGGTTTGAAAATTAGGTTGTAACTTTGTTTCCAAGACATTCGTTTTAGACGGTTTAATTGCCTTTGATTTTAATTCAGAGTAGAAAGTAGTATAGACCTACAAAATGAATATTTAGAGCCTGCATTACAATAATCTATGTAAGGAAAGTTGCAATATGACCACGAAGAGCACATTTACGTAGAAGGTAATCTATATTGAAAGCTTTCAGAAAGATTTCTACTTTCCCCTGTTCTCTCTTCTTTTGTTGATCTGAAATAGTGGTCCCCGTCAATCATCGCAATTATTCACTTTCACTGCCTAGCCCAACTTTTGCTGTTGAGCTAGGGTTATTTATAAGGTCGGATATGTTTCTTTGGATTTCTAATGTGTATTTTGAGCTGTTCAAGATTTGTCACGGTTGGAAAATAAAGTTGGAGAAGGAGGAAAGTATTATTCAGTGTCTGCAAAGATCGGGTATAAAGAAAAGAATATTTGTTTAGGCGCGAGCTTTGCCATTGTATGGTGCCACTATTTGGTTATTATCATTATCTGACCGTAGCTCAAACACCCTTTATTATTGCCCAGAACCTGGCTGGCTTCTTCAACGCTTTTATATTCCGATTTTTCTATCCAAAAATAACATCTTCGACATTTGGTATTTAATGATTAATTCGAGGAGATGAATAGGGCCTTGGATTTAATGCGGGATAAAACCCATTGATGTTGAATAAAAACGGATTATGTTTACCATTTTAAAGGTTTGCATCTTATTAAATACAGGAGCTCTTTTTCCGCAAAAGTTCACGAAAGTGCATTGTACATAAAATGGTCACATCTTCCAAAATTTGCATTTTACAACCAATCCAGTACTTTAGTACTTTGTCAAGAACACATAAAGTAGAATCCGATGTCCAAGCTGGAACAAACAAAAGGACCCCTGGACTTCATTCTACGAATCACAGAGGATTTTTAGTCAAAGGATATGCGAGCGAAAATGACGTTTTCCCGAAAGTCAGAGCCACGGCAGGCCCATTCTGGAAATGCACTCACCACAGAACATAATCCTTGAACGATCAATTCAGGATGATTAATAGTATACACGAGTGAAATCAAAAAACATTTTTAGGGAAATTCTCAAGTGAATACTGCTGCTTGTATACTGCTACTTGTACTCTATTTGCATTACCGAACTTTGAAAATAAGTGGAGATAGTCAGAGTTCTTTATCTCAAGTATGGACAATCCCTTACTGAGAGGTGTCAACTTCACTTAGTGAATTTCACAAAATTCATTTCTTCAGGGGTTAATTTGCTCTCTGCGCTTTGCATTCTTAAAGCTTTATTAGCATGAATGCTAGTGTGGAAGAAGTCCAAATGTATTGTATAGTCACTTGACTTGATTACCTTATTTAACATTATTCTAATCTTATTTTCTAATTCTTAGTAAAACAACTAGACTGTACCTTACGATTTGTCTTAAATGTTAGACTGGAAAAAACTTTTTGTTCACAAAAATGGGCGTGGCAAATATTGACCACGCCCACAATGTTCTGGAAGGAGGGCATGACCAGTGCCATGCTACGCCACTACTCAAAACATAAGCCTTGAACGATCAATTCAGGATGATTAGTAGTATACACGATCATTAATAACGTTAAACGTGATTACGATTTCCACAACACAATCGCCATATTTTCCAAAGTGAATGCGCTGGATGAGATTTTTCCAAGAAAAGAATTCAGATTCTTGTGAAACTTGCTCCAGGCATGTTTTGTGAGCATCTTTGATCATTAAAGCTACCTGGAAAATCACTCTTGGAAAAATTTCTACTCAAGAGTTTTCACTTTTTTCTTTTTTCTTTAATGCATGCTTTATTATTGACAGATCTTTGATTCATAAGAGCTATTCTCATAAGATAAGAGCTTGTTGTCACGAAGGCAAAATGCCTCTTTTGCACCAGTGAACGATTGGTAGTTTGAACGGTTTGCTGACTTAGAGATTCGTATTAACTTTCAGTCCAAAACAGCAAACATTTTGTTTGTGTAGAAAATTATCAACCTCAAAAATCACCAGCCCCAAACTTTGAGGATCGAATACGATTTGCACTCAGTTACTGATATACTAAACGTAAAATACATAATTACTACACGTTTTCATTTTTGAAGATGGTAAGAAATCATAGTCGAAAAACAACAGAAGACAACTGCTAAAAGCAGCTTTTTATTCTGTAATTCACTGAGTGAAGCAGGAAAGAACATTGAATACATTCACCTATGATTATTATCGTAATTATCATACTCCGTTATACACTGCATTAGCTCATATATGTTATCATAATATCGTGATGTCGATACATATTCGCAAAAATGGGAGGGAAAAGGGACCATAGAGAAAATCTATCTTGTCTATAAGAGGACCGTGTAGTACTTGAAAGAAGAAATGGAAAAAGTTTCCGCAAAGTACATTAAGAAAGGTTGCAATGCTGATGATTGCAAACTGAAAAAGTTGGGAAGGGATGGCTAGCAGGCCCTTCGGTCGAGGCATGATACGTTTCTTTTGAAGCACTAGAAGGAAATCAAATCGAATTTTGGTTAAACGGCATTTGGCAAGTTTGCGACAAAGCTAGGCTTCTAGGGGAAGAATCTAATGAAACCAAATTCATTTACAATTCATTTATCTCAATATTGGGTATGCTTCGGTTGCAGGCACGAGTCCTACATCCTTTGAATTCTTATAGGGCCGCAGCTTTGTGGAACAAAAAACAAAAATATCTCTTGAAAAGTTTTGTAGGATGATTGGTGGAAATGAAACGTTTATAAATATTATTAAACGTTAGCATACTTTGAAAACAAACGTTTGGTAAGTAAAAATATGTTTTGGTTGTTTCATACAATTTGAAATTTGTTTAAAGAATAAAATATACTTGTACCGACTAATAAAATTTTAAAGGCGATTGTAGATAAAATGCATTCAGTTGCATGTAGGAATCTTCGTAGATGAGGAAGTGTGGAAGAAAGCAGAAGGCAGCCATTTTTCACCATTCATCGTCATCCCAACCGGAAGGGATCTGGGGACGAATTGAGAACCATGTAATAAAATGAGGCGAAATGAATTGCATAAGAACAAATACAGTGACTGCTGTAGAATTAAGGAGAAAGACGAAACGCAATCCTAGCTATTAAAGCATTGACACTTTGAGAAATCAAAGGGTCATATTGAATCAAATTGTAAATTGATCAAAGCTCAGCAGTGAATTATCTATTAAATCTGGGCCTGGGACATAAACTAAAGCTCGGCATTTCTAAGAAAGGCACACTGTAATCTACAATTCTACATTTCTGAAGATCTTTACTAGCATCACATCATCTTTCTACTGCAGAAAGCTCTAAACTAATAGGGACAAATGAAAGTTGAAAAAGATGACGGTATCTGAATATATCATCAGCCTTGATACAGATACCTGAAATTTTCAGGCATCATATTTTCAGATATCAAATTTTCAGATATCATATTTTCAGATATCATATTTTCAGATATCATATTTACAGATATCATATTTACAGATATCATATTTTCAGATATCACATTTTCAGATATCACATTTTCAGATATCACATTTCCAGATATCAACTGTCAATCCAAAGAACAGATACCAACCCAAAACCACATAACAATTCAGGCATCAACCAAACACAAGTATGATTGAACAAAAGAATACAGTGGTGACCCGCATATAAGAAACAACTTTTTTGATTTCAGGTCTGATGCGTTTTTGTTATCAGAGTTATACACTTAGGGTAATGATTTTTGTACAAAACCATATTATGCTTTTGATCATCTACTCAGACACAAGCTCAATGATTATAATATATATACCATATACTCATTTGACCAGTTTAGAATGACGTTTTGTTCTTTTTTACAAGGATTAAGTTGTATGAAAATTCTTGAATAAGAAACAAGATTTTTTCAGACCTTGACCAGTTTCATATCAAAGGGGCTATTTTTTAAAAAATTAGGGTCTGTGTTTCTTAAGATTGTGTTTCTTATATGTGGGGCACTGCTGTACCACACAATAATAAACAGGATAGATGCTAACGCACATGTTGGCCAGACAAGTCAATATGATAGGAAGGACTGATGAATTGTCATCTATACCATTTCACAAAAGCAGATAGCAACGTGGATAACATCTAAAGAAAAAATTTGCAAACAGAATTGAAACTGAAATTTTACATACGTCATCAGTCACGTCAGCAGCTTCAAATTTCGTGCTCACAGTGGGCCCTTTCTTTTCAATCAAAACCGTGCTTGATTTTGACAGGTCCGGTGTCATGTCAGCGAAAAAATCCGGCTCTGAACCTTTCACAACAGATATTTGGTAATCAAACTCCCCACCCAAGCGCTTAGTACTTGCTGTTATTGTGGAATGGGTAATTTTGTCTGGAACTTTCGTTTTGGCTGGCCCCAGGGCCGTTTGATGGCAATAGTCTGGCTGACTGATGCTGTCAGAGTCCTTAGACGCGCTCGAGTTCAAAGATTCCGATCTACGGTACTCCGAGTCTTCTGCTCTCTTTTTTTGCCCAAGAATTAAGGGTTTATTAGTGGGCGATCTGCTAGGTCCGGACAGTTTCGTATCAACTCTTATGGCGGGAACTTCATTCTGAATTTGCAATGAGCCTTTCGACATCATCAAAAGATTTTCAGCCGACAATGTGTGCGTCAGCTTCCCCATTCCCTGGTCCTGTGAGAAAATAGGATAATAATTTGTGTAAATAACACGAGTCAGAATTTGTCATTTCTCTTTAAACATAAACTCTTATCCTATCTACATATCTCGTAAGGAACCCGTTCTGAGCAAACGAGGTAGCTGCGCAAAATTTTTAGAATTACTCGTGCCTTGTACAAGGTAAGATTAACTCACTCGCGTAGAAGATTAATTAACATAAAAGCCTCCACGGTAAAAATATATTACAAGAAAAGGAAGATTATAAAACGTGAAGATTGGCAAGAGGATCGGTGTGCTTGAGGATCAAGTCAATCAAAAAGAATACAAAATGAACATATTACAAAGAAAGAAACATATGCAAAAACAAGAACAAATCAAGCATGGATATTAACAACCTAATAAACAAACGAAGCATCAATCAAAGGAAACTGGTCAAAAACAACTAATTAAGAAATAAAAGTAAATGAAAAAGTTTGAAAATGGAAGGGAACTGCGATTTTGAATTAACAATATTTTTGGGGCGAGGGACATCTGTACCTCATCGGAAACGCTTCCAGACGAAAAAGCTTCGAATCCTTCCCAGTCTGGTTCTGATTCTTCGTGCTTCCTGCTCTGATCCGCTTCAAATGAAACTCTTTTTTCTTCTGAAGGCTTCTTTGCCGCCCAATCGCTCTCCAAGTCAACTGTGAAAACACGAGTATTTCAAGCCGATAAACCGATGCCGAATAGCGGGAATAACACGCTCAGTGGAATCGGACAAAAACCTAGAGGATTCATATGAAATAAACTGAAACTGATACGAAAATTGCACTGAACAGGAAAGGTGTGACATCTGGCCAACGAGTACCGACTCAGTTCGACAACCGGAATGCTCCTCCGGGCAAGAGGTGAACATGTCTTCGCTGAACCAAAGGGTGGCAATCATTTGGCACATACGTTGGAGACAGGTAAAGGAGATGACGGAAAAATACAAATCAAGGAGGGAGAGAAGATAAAAACTGACGAGAAAAGACGGGAAGATAAGGCAACATAAAAATGCTCAACTGAAAATAAAGTCGAAAACATAGAAGTTTAAAAGTGAAAACCTCGACTTGTGTTAGCAAGTTATGTAAGGCATAATTGAGAAATTGAGAAAATGTGAGGCATTAAGGGAAGTTGACGACCCTAGATAAATAAGCATCTTTGATATTATCCGTTACACCAACCAATAAATGGCGATGAGTTTAAACACGCCCTTCCTATATATGATTCCCATCCATTTCAACCTAAAGTGCGGCGTAAATCAAAGGAGAATTTCAACCTACTTTCTTGAGATTGATTGGCTTCTGATTCCACCTCTTCTTTCTTTTTTCTTTCCCTTTCTTGACGACGTACTTCCATTTGCTTTCTCCTTTCCTCTCGTTTCTGTTCTACGACCTGCTTTCTATCATGGGATGGCATCGACGCCTGAGCGGTGGACGTAGCATCACTATGCCAATCAGAGCTTCTACCCGCCAAAGCTGAGCATTGTCCTTTGACGGAGAACTGTAATAGATAAATAACACATTAGATGAACTGATCACAGTCAAACGGTGCAATACCAAACCCTATGAAGCATGATTCACAGTTGCACGATGGTCGAACAATGTTCAATAGTTTCTTTCCTAGGTCAATATACCTTCGGACTTTGATCGACAAAGAACCTTCCTCTTTCAGCACCAACAACAACCGCTCCGCCGAGGACAGGGACAAGATTAGCCAGGCCATGAAACGTTGCCACGACAACAGCATCATTCTCGTCACGCAGCCCAAGTAAAACCTTAAATGCAATTGCAGATATATGGCGTATGATCGATAGCTGGCACACAGGCATTACGTAGCAAAAAGGAACTGCAGTTTGCAATGATGTGATGCAACGTGCGCTTTGCAAAAGACCTTCTGCCAGGAGCTTTAGCTAATAACAGTAATTTTCGCAATTTGTACAACTAACGACAGATAACAGATAAGATTAAACTATACTTTAAGGATCTAAATCATGAAGCCTTAGGCCAATCTTTATTTGGAGGAATATCTAAACCAACGGTCATCTCCTTCTTTGATTCAAATTTGAGGTAAATGGGTGCAAAATGGTGAATTCAAGGTGGAACATCTTAATCAACGGTTTATGGGAATACCAATGGTACGTTTTAGAAAAAGATGAACACATGCTTATGTAGCATACCAATGGAAGAATATCGGATTCAACCACATCCTTTTCTATTCCATCGATAAAGAATGAGAGATACTTCAGAAGAACGAGCCTGACATGGGTTTGCTTCGATCGAAACAGCTTCAGGAGCAGAGGAACACAGTACTTCCTAAGAAAGGTAGATAAATATTGACATAAAAGAGGACAACTAGTACACAAAAGAACACTAAAACAGAAGTGTAACAGATCATTATTACCCATTGAATATTTGGAATCGATCGTGGAACATTTCCCATTTTCAAGTTTGTGAAACTGTTAAATATAGAAGGCATTTATATTTAAATATATGCCAACAAAAAGTTTTCCGGCTGGATCTTTGGAAACCTTTAGTAGATTACTTAGTGAGGTCATGGGGACATCCAAGCACGCCTCCAAGCAAGAGAGACATAGTCACCGCAGGATTCATTCAATCGTAATGTGTCGCGGCCTTTATAACTCATACTATTTCCCTTTCTTATTGCAGTTGTGTTATGATAACGCATGCTCCTTATATTCATGTCAACGTAGCAATGTTCTGCGAGACTAAGGAAACTGACCAACCTAACAATGGTCCAGTCTTTCACGAGCCTACGCAATAGTATTCTATCTGTATCGTTAAAAGGCAACCACGAGTTTCCTGCTTTCAACGTTCTTATTGGTTGAAACTATTGTGCTTATTGTGGAATAGGAGTATACTCTAGATTTCTTGATCAGCCGAGTCGATAAGCTGACTTCAAGTTGAAATCAGATTTGAATCGCAAATCAAACACTTCTCTATGAAAATCGTAGCTCAATTAACTATGCTTGGCGCTAGCACGTTTGAGCCCCAATGCACAGAAATGCACAGCTATTACAATATTATCCTTTTAGCAAAAACTGTCAAAGCTTCGTTTGTTTAGGTAGCGTAGTAATAGGAACTGAATTAAAAATACAAAAAGGCTCTACTTACTTAAAGATTGCTTCGGGGAAAATTGGTATGAAATGTTGGTTTGCCGCGTCTGAAATATCAAAATGTTAAATCTTTTTCATTTGTCAGTCATTCATTTTTCAAGTCGTTTGTCATTTTGGTCATTCAAATTCAGCTTTAATTTATTACACGGCATTTGCATACTTTCAGTGACCAGAAAGTAGTTAAGTATGCAAACAAGTAGGATATCGTTATTTCCTGCTATTGTAAAAAACTGTATCGCAAATACTTTAATACAAATTCGCATTTAAAAAAATATACTTTTACAAATAACATAGAATGAGCGTTGACATTGATAATACAAGTTTACAGCCATTTGTCTATTTTTGGCAGAGAGCGGAAATCGCATATTTACAAGTAAAGTGTCCAAACCTTTTGCCCTAAATGCCAGAAGATGGGGAATGAATAGTTCTTCTGCATTAGGTTCAGCTAGCATCACTTTTGACAACAACTTGGGCAAAAGCTTCTTTGCGACTGTCTCTGGGTTCAAAGTTCTTAGGTTTGCTGCTAGCCCACTGGAAAGAAAGACAACAAAGGTAAATTTCAAACATAAAATTAAGTTTTGTCTGTATCATTGTGTAAGCCTTTTCGTGGTTTCTAGCGCTATTTTGAATTAGGTGAAAAATTACCATAATGGCGGCTTGCTGGAAAAGAAAAACTTCGCTCTAATTTAAAAATCATTTTAAAAAAATCCGAATGGGATCATTCAGTATAAATTTAAAACTGTATACTCATAGATAAACAAGTTACAAAAATCACTTCGTTAGCCTTTCCTTGTTACTTCCTCTGTTAATTACAGCGGCCTTGAAACGCCCTAAAATCAGTACCCCTCAAAACACGGCAAATTTCTCTAAAATTCAGGCGCCATCTCGTATCATTCGAAATTCAGAGTAAACATATTGGATTGAACTCCTTTCAGTGCAACAATTGTCGTCATTGGTCTCTGTTTCGGTATGTTTTGGGAGCTAAAATGAGGGTTTTACTCAAGATTTTAGTGTAGTGGTCCTATTAGAATCACCCCAAGCAATTAAAAACCAATTTGAATAAATTTATTTTGATAGAAAACACAGTGTTTGTGTTCTGGACGGTGCCGTTCTTCGCTAGGGTTAGGCAAAAAGCCAGTCGACAAGGCAAAAGATGAAGTGGACGATGAAACAAAATATGACATAGACGATTAACCAGATGATGACGCAGAATTTGAGCCAGGTGGCAACGAGAAGACGAGGTAGACAAAAAAAGATGGCGCACACCAAAAAGCAAAAGATGACGTAGATGAAAGCAGTGATGAAGCAGCGTGCATGGACTTGGGCGGTAGGCAGGTTGATGCAAGATCTGAGATTTCCCGAATCATCAACAAGTTGAATTCATCTTTAGCATTGATTTTCAGATTCAAACTACACAAAACCATTCTAGAAGATTGCAAAAGTGTTAAAATGACAACAAGAATCGACGCAGGTTAATGACAAGAGAAAGACTTTATTTTGAGAATAGCTACCTTAATGCAATGGGCCAGTTTGGCATTGATGCTTGAAGGACTCGATAAATTCAATGAGTATCTCTTTTGCCCTGACGTCTACTATCGAAGTGACCCTGCCTAGGCCTGTTTACACTTAATTCCCTTAGCTCAGCATTCTTTTCAAACAATATTATTTCATTTACTCCCGACTCGCGCTAAAGTCATTTCTTGCATCATCTTTGATCATGCCTAATAATTTTCTGTTATTGTCTTAGTTTTTCAACCCAAATGTGTGTAATCTACTTATTTGGTCAATAATGGTAAGTCAATAGCAGTCAACGCGCTTCTTTTTAACACTTATCTGGCTTCGTGTTCTTTGCACGTAAATTAGGGAACGTTCAAGTTGGCACCAAACCAGTAAGATGTAAATTAGAGAGTGGATCGATCGATGTTCCAATTTCCTAGTAAGGACCAGCCACCGTCCACATAAATAGCGTCCCACATATTCCCTTTTGATTGAGCACTCTCTCAGTATCCGTGAGATGTCAAACAATAAAAAGGTCTGACGGACTTTCTCTAAACATAACCTCACTATCACGCACACTATTGTGAAACAAGTGGGGGTTAAATAAAAAGCTACATATTAGGGAAAGTCCCACGAAACGTCCTTAAAAACAAAGGGAATCTCCCTTAAAACGCCTGCTTGTGCGGAAATGCAGTGGGGCAGGACAGCGCAAATAAAGTACGGATAAACAGAATTTGTCACAATTTATGGTATACTTATGGGAATGACCTAACAAAAAAACTCGACTTGCAGACTTGAGAGCATAATTATATAATATTCGGAAAACAAATTTAGCAAGAATTAGTGGTCCAATTTACAATTTAGTCATTTGCAGATTATGTTGAGAAGAAGCAATAAATCCAGCTAAAACAAAAGTTTTTATTAAAAATGAAAATATTTATTACCTGAAGAATTCTTTCTTTTCAAAATCATTCTTCATTGTGACAGAATTGAGGAAAATAGTGGTTTCCAAGAAACGGTTTCTAAAGAATGAAAATACTTTAAAAGATTCAGATTTCAAAAAGAATAAACTACATAATAAATATTTATATGGCCTACTGTTGCTTTGAAAACATTTTCTTCTGCTGCTTTCAAATTTCAATGACAATAACAATAACTTTTGAATGAATGTTTGATCAAAGGAAAGTTTGTTGTCTCTCTTATCTGAATTGGATCTCAAAAATGAGAAAGCAGATTAGGTGAAACAGAGCCTGCCTTCATAAAACAACAAATCAAAAAGTTACAATTTCCCTTATAGACAGATGATTAGGAGGAAGGTATCTGGAGAAGAAAGCATTAAACTGGCAGAGGAGATACTTAGGGAAAACCAGGGAAGTTGGTACTTTGAGCAAACAGATTCAATCAATCCCTACATAAATATATTTAGTGACAGAGCAATACCTGAAGATTGGTTCAGCTAGCAACTGCCTTAATGATTCAGCATCAATCTAGGTTTTTAAAGTAGACATAAAAATGAAATTAAATAACTATGAAAAATAGAATTAAGGAACCTCAAACTTAATGTGTGAGCGTGTAGTTGGGAATGAATTGGCAAGAGGCTAAAATGGTAATACTTGACTGAAAAAAGCATTCAGCTCTACAGTTAAATGGTACACCACCTTTTCCTTTGAATAAAATTCGTTTTCCAGTTTGCTTGTAAAAGTTCTCTCCACATTTGCTGTAAAAGGGTAGGAAAAATTACATTTTCCATACATGCCAAATCATCTCTACAAATACAATTAATTTTTTCTGGATTTAAAAATGCACAATCATCTATTTAAAAAGCAATTCAAGCAATTGCCTTATATACAACAAAATAATCTATACCTGGTTTTAAGTTTTATGAAAATATTATTTGATTTGAAGGTAAACAGAACAAGACTAAATGGAAGGCCAAAGAAGATGTGGATTGAGAAGGTGAAGAAGGACACAAAGAGTCTGGCACTAACTCCAGCCAACGTCAGGGAAAAGATTAATTAGAGGAAGCAAATTGTGGGTGATGCCCTCAAGTAAACACTGCCAACTTCAAAACTCTAGTCAAAAGAAAAACAAACTTCAAGCCCCACACTGCAATGAAATATTTTGAGTTTTACAGGTGAATTGACCAATAAACTGACTGATGGACTTTTAGTTTCTAGCTTAAACATATCATACAAACAATTTCAATTGAAACTTATGCAGATGCAAAGTAGACTCTTTCTGATGCTCTTGAATGCAAAATATCAGGTTTATCTATACACCACTCTGTCATTAACGAACACCTAAGGGTCCGTGGTTCGAGTCCCTGGCAGGACCAAACTTTCACCCAGAGTGAGGAGAGTTGCCAGCTCTCTGTAATTCCAGGCATAAGGAATCACGAGGTGTGGTCACATCCAGAGGAAGAATCAGGACACTGCTCAATAAGCTTAAGCTTCTCAGTGTCCTAAAAACTACTTTCGGATGCAAGGTAGAAACAAATCAAAGATAAGATCGAAGGTACAAGAAGCTTCATACAAACAGAATCCTGGGAATCCAATACAGAAACTGCTAATTTTGCAAACCCAACAATGTCTTCCTTTACACCAGATAAACAATGTTTATCTACCTGCAAATTAACAAGGTATCATATTAAAGCAAACCTACAAATTTCTTCAGTTTTCTTGCACATTAATTCCTTTTTGTGTCTTCTAATAAACAAGGTGTGTTTGCATGTATATGCCATAACACACTGTAACATGTCAGATATTAAAAAAATATCAAAAGTCTAGGCTAGATCCAATTGTGAAGGGCAGTCACATGCCTTTGGTTTGGATGCTTGAGTGTCAATGGTAAACATTTTCAGCCTTCAGGGGAAATAATTTTTCCATGACAAAAGTGCATCACCTTACAATGAAAAGAAGGGTCACCTTCCAGGTTGTATTTACAACATAATGTATAACGCTGTTCTGAAGTTCTACTTTAGGAATATTACCCAAAAGTTTGAATTTTTAGAAATGATCAGTTTCACTGTTTCTCAGCTTCAATATGTGCTGATTTCATTTGTTCGTTTAAGTTTAAAATTGGTTTGATGGATTTCACCTTTTCCATGCCCCCTAACTTCCATGAGCCATCCTGTTTACTCACAAAAATGGAGGACAAGCTCAGCTTTCTGTGCACCAATCCACCCTAGAGTTGAATGAAAGTTATATTAAAAGATTTTGCACAATCAAAGGGTGATTAAATATCTACTTTTAAGCAAATAGTAATCTAATATAAATCAATGCTCACTCAATGGGATCAATGGACACTCCTAAAGCAGAGCAAAGGATCAGAGCTTTCTATTGTCAAAATGAATCCCATTACAAACTATTTGATACTCATATCAATGATCTGAATGATTTCACCATCACACCCAAAAATGCCATACCATAATTGCTCATACCTTTTCATGAAGAAACTGAATAGCTTCTAGGACATTATGGAGACCAGCAATGACTTCAAAAAGCTCCAATTCATGAATGCAATAGTCAATTGGTATAACATCCTCAGTGATGAGTTTCATATGCTTTTCGCTTTCACAGACACCAATAAATTTCAATATGAACGGGTGGCGAATGGATTTCAGTATCTAGAATGAAGCTCTATCAATTAATGGCTCATACAGATGTGTTAAGAACTAAGTGGAAATGCCCAATAAACGAATTTGGGTGTGATCAAAGGCCTGTTTCATAATTACAGCTTTCACTGACAATATAAGTGCTGAAACATTAGATAAAAAAGAATAAATGGGTCTGGTAAAAGTGCAGGACTGCACTAGCTATAGTGTGACAGCTAAAAGGCAGCTGTATGCATTTCATGGCAGTTTGCTTTATTACCATCCCATTTTTATAGATGTCCTTAACAAAACAGTGTTATCGTGTCTCTCCAGTTAAAATACATTGTAGCTTTACCAAAGGATCTGTAGTTACTTTAGAATTTCATGACAACAAGTCCAGACTCATTCAAGAATCTGATTTACTTGATATACTAAATCAAGGCTTCACCTCTGCACAAGATGAGCCAAGGCAGGTTTTAGAACCTGTTGACTTCTTATAAATAAAAACGCTAACTGTTGATCCATCCTCTTTGTGTTTAGCTGGGCAAACGATATAATCAAGCTCATTTCTGTCCGCGCTTGTTCCCTTGTCCGATGCACTTTCGCCTTGGTTTTGTTTTACTTCAAATGGTAGTCCTAGTTCATACGATTTTAGAATGCTGTTTTCAGCGCCCATGCTTCTACTTGACGCCTACCAAAACTAGCATAACGGAATTTCTATTATCACGTAAAATTTACAGGCCCAGGCCAAAAGTCACTTGGATTTGAAGATAACCTCACCACTTGTCTCTGCCCTCGTTTTCAAGTAACTGAAAGTGAGACCAAGTTAACCAGCTGTAAAGTGTTGACGTCACAAAAACCTATACAAGCATTTTTGAATTTGGATTCCATAACCTGAAAGACCATCATAAAATACCTCTAAATGCACAAAATTAGTCAATTGTGTTACAAATTGGGGTAGAAATGGCCATATTTTGGTCTCTGTTCATAACTTTTCGTTAGTAAACTTCAAATCTTTCATTGGCCATTTCTCAACCGATTTTTGACATACTTAGCCAATTTTGAATATTTGGGAGTATTTCGTGGCGATCCATTATGTTATGTGATGAAAATTCCAAAATTCTTAAAATAGATTTTTGATGACGTAACACTTTAGAACTCTACTCCATTTTCGCGTTTGTGACAGCCACAACTTGTGTACATAGTTTATCAATGACTTGTTTTGAATTTTTTACTCCTACTCTACCTAAGCATCTGGTATACAAAGCATAAGAACGTGTGGTGAACAATGTAGAACTCTCTCTCTCTCTCTCTCTCTCTCTCTCTCTCTCTCTCTCTCTCTCTCTCTCTCTCTCTCTCTCTCTCTCTCTCTCTCTCTCTCTCTCTCTCTCTCTCTCTCTCTCTCTCTCTCTCTCTCTCTCTCTCTCTCTCTCTCTCTCTCTCTCTCTCTCTCTCTCTCTCCCTCTCTCTCTCTCGTCCATAGGGGTTGCGCAAAGCAGTCGGTAGGAACCCATCACAACTCGTTGCTATAAACACAATGGAGACACAATAGCTGTTTGATTGCGACGAGAAGAAGACCCTTCTTTCTCTGCAACAATTAACCAGGACTAAATTTAGCATAGATTGAAAATTGTGGTGTCAAGTAGAATTTTCGTCGAGTACCTGGAGTGATATACCTTTAGGGTCATAAAAAAGTGCACTTCCCCCATTTTAGATGGAGTGCTCCTTCACAGATTACAAAGTTACACCTTCTCTGCCTACTTCTTGCTAAAACAGTCCCTTTGACTGTCGATTAAGAAAAACTAATATAAGTAAAGGGTGGCCATTTTCAAAGTGTCTGCAACAGCGATAGCGGCGCCACGAGAGGACACGTCCCCCCTCAGTTTACACCGCCCCAGTTCTCGCCAGGATCGATTTTGTAATTCGTCTGAATTTGTGTTGAAATATTTTTGAATATTTCTTATGTTGCCACTTTAGGTTAGGCAAAATTATTTGACTAAAATTAATCGTCAAAAATCACCGATACCTTCTCAATTTATCTTTTGTTGGTTGAATGCTGTCATACTGAAACAGAATGACGTGTCAGTATCGTATCGGCGTCCCAACTTTAGGGATACTTCTGTACCCTTGCTTTGCCACACTGTGGGTTTGGAATGGTAGCTAAGAAGGACACAATTGTCTTTGTGTTGGATTGTACTGGGAGATGCAAAGTCGTGTGGATAATCTAGAGGGTTTACCAGTCAAGGTCACAGGATAACCGATTTTTCATTTGACTCGTAAGTTATGTCGGCTGCTACTGCTTATCCATGTACTAAAGCAGCCTTTACACTGCAGCCTCAGGTAAAAAACGCACTGCAGAAATTTGGAAGTAACTCTTCGACGCAGTTTTCATCTTCGGTTGGACCCAATGAATTTACTACCAACGATACATGTCAAAAGTTTTTAACTAAATATGAATTTACTTGCTTGGCATTGGATTTAAACATTACAATTTTAACGTTAAAGCTCGACTTCTAAACATGTTCTAATATTTAATTTTGTCATTACAGGCATTGGCAAAGCTGCAAAAAGTATTTTCCTTTCTGGAACCCTTGGATACAGGACAACAATTTTCTGGTTGGTGAACGTACTGTGTACAATAGTTGTTCCGATAACACGCATAAATTTTTTGGAGGGCTTCTAATTTGTTGGGTCTGGAGAAAGTTTCCAACAGTCTATCGTAAATTGTATCTTTTCTATTTTTGGCGAAGATGGTCTAAGCAAAAAATCAAACAAGAACATAGAACAGTTCAAGCCATAGTTCAGTTCTGCCAAGCCAAAAAATTTATGGAAATCTAGTTCCCAGGTTCTTATACTTTTTGCAGCTCTGGGCAGTGGTACCCAGAACAAATCCCACAAAATATTACAAGTGACCTACTTACGCTTAGTTAACTGCGAAAAACGCAACACACAGATTAGAAAGCCACTTCGGCAGCAAAATTATTTATACAGAAATATACAATCGAAACAAGGAAAAATGGGGTGAGATATAAACGATTAGAGAGGTTAGCGATTCTGAATTTCATTAAAGTGAGAAAGGTTCAACCACTACCTTCAAAAACAGGCAGTCGTCCTTAACATACGCTCTACTTCCTAACGACGCTAATGGAAGAAACAGGGGACACCCTGTTGCAATGTTGACGCTCCTTTGCGGCCGTTTAAAAGACGCGCTTCCCAAATCTGGTCGAAATGAATCTTCGGCGTTCTGCCCCCCGTCCTGGTCAAGTATGGCTATACGCACAATCTGGTTGAAAGGCCAAGGCAGCACGGCATCGTAAGCACTCTTCATAATTGTAAAGAACACACTAATGTGGGTTCCTTTACCTTGGCCATCTCCGTTGAGGTATACCCTCATACACATTTTGTATCCTCTTGGTCCACTGAAGAATGGTTGGCTAAGAATGTACGTAGTATTTTTGGTTATTGCGTCATGTCGCTTCTTTGTAAAGTCGGTTATTTTCCATAACAAAGTTCCATCGAAAGATGTTGTTTCTTCCCCATTAATCTGCTGCTCTAGACTATCCATTCTAGCGTTCAGAAAATCGAATTGTTTCAATAATTTGAAGCTCATTTCGCCTTGTTTTTTCATATTTGATTCTATCTCTTTCAAACGTTCATCATAAGCTACTCTTGAGTTTGTTTGTGGAGGACTATCTTGCTGGAGACAACTTAAAATTGCCTCTAAATCACTCAGCTTCGATTTTAACATTTTAATGTCCCTATCTGGTGAAACAGATTGCTTAGTCGATACCTCATTCATAATTTTTGTCAACTTGCTTTCAAAATCATGAACTGTGGCATCTAATCTGTCGTTCAGCGACAAAACATCACTTGATATGCTACTGAAATTCTCTTCAAGATGCACCCATCTCTTTTTTATATCAAAAAGCTTTCCAAACTCCTTTGTCATTGACCGTAGTGATACATAGTCTTTGACCAGTAGATCCAAGTGGAGCTCCTGACCAATTTTCAAATGCTCTTCAAAATCGTGGCAGTTCAGCTTCTACAAAACATTATTGACAGCTTTAGAAACACTGGTCAATTTAAACCAACAGACAAGGTAGAACAAAACCTAAAATCAACTTGACAGAAAAGAAAAATACTGCAAGGATAAACCACCAAGGAGACCATAAACTGATTACCACATTGCTAAAATGACATTAAGAGAAGTTAGAAATGCTTGACATGAGAAGGAAACAAAAGTGGCCTCTATGTACCTGTTTTGCTGGACATCCAACTTCAACAAAAGGGCATGTCATAAATGCTTCATCACAATTCGAATTCTTATGGCTCTTAAGCTGCAAGGAAATATAAGCCAAATGAGTCTTTCATTACGATCTTTACATTCATGTTATATATTTAACGAAAAAAATTTAAAAGGAGAGTATGATTTGATTACTAATAAAAGCTTAAGTCACATAATATTACAGTTAGGTACTGTGTGCATCATAAAAATAATTAGTATCAAATGAAGAGCAACAAGGAGTGATGGTGTAAGAATGCAAATGCCCAACAAGTATGCAAACTTTGTGGTTTCTTGTGCTTTTTACCTGATATAATTGTAATTCTTATTATACTGGATGATGACAAGAACTAAGAACATAGCTACCTGAGTTTCATCTTAATACCCATCAATTAAGATGTGCATAAATATAGAATTGAAAACTGGGCAACTACAAAGCTAATTAGACATTTTGCAAATACACTTTCAAAACTAAAAATCTTGTTAATCATTAAGATGTGTTATAGCTATCATTATAACATATAGCAGCTGAAAATGTAAAACTGGAGCTTCATAGATTACTTCCTCAACATTAGTAAACAAAAATGAACAAAAGCAATTCACTGAGTAGTACTTTTCAAAACAAGATTGGACATTCTTCTAGAAGCTAGTGAGTAAGATTGCAACATAATTTTTTGAGCCATCATTCTAAGCAAACATGCATGTTAAAAGTATAATATTTCACCGAATTGTAAATCCACAATTCTCCAGGATTAATTTCAAGAATAATGATAAATTCATGAAATGGCTTTATAAAACAGTAAGATAATACAATTAAGCTTCAATTTACTTTTGAAGATGAAGGCAGTTTCTGCTTTTGAGGCTGCAAAAAATGCAATGTTTTTTTCTTGGTGGCAGGATCCCCTGTATTGTAGACACATTGCTCATGATGTTCCTGTGTGAAATGAATATCATTAAAAATAGGAAACAACATCCTTAGATACAATCAGATGAATAAACAGATGAAGACTGTCTGTGTGCTGTGTCATCAAATGGCACAGGCAATCAAGCTTTCCAACGCTTTTTGCCTGTTGCAGCTTTTAGCCTTCACTGCCACCTTTTACTTCTTCTTTGCTGCCACCACACTTGACTCAGACTGCTCATGGATGTTCTTCTTTGTCATCTTCTAATTTGTTCTCTAATTTTCCCTGTTATGGTAGGATTTTACAAATTTCAAAGTGTGGCTGAAATATTCTAGTTGAGTCATTCATAGTTTCCTTATCATGTAGAATCTGTAGGACCAAATTTATGTTGCTTCAGCTCTTCTTTTCATTTCTGCAGATACTGTATAGTAGCATCAATACTTCAACTCTAACTCTTCTTTTCATTTCCATGTCATACAATCTTCATGTTATGATGCTTCTGAGGTACTTTTGTTCATCAAGTCTTGTTTGATGGTGTTTAGGAAGCATTTCAGAATAATAAGTGGCTTTTTCTATTAGGCATGATTCTGTTTTCTTACAACATTGCTAGCTTCCATAACTCTGTCTAGTAATTTTCAAAGTAGTTAAACTGAATCAGAAATAATGCTGCTGCCATCAGCAAAGCATAAGTTGCTTACATTCTACCTACTAATAACAGTTCCTTGCATTCCTTAAAGTTCTGAAAAAAGTGTCACTACAGAGATTGAACAAGACAAGGAAAAATACACAATCTTGTCACACTTCTATTAAATTCTCTGAGAACCATCATTGCACTGCTACTTCAAAAAATTAACCTTGGTGGTATTGCCAATAAGGCCAGAAGCCTTGAGCTTCAAACTTCCTATGTTACAAGATTCTTCATCATTGACATTCTTTTCTTTATAATCTTCTAATGTTTTTCAAATTATCATACTTAAATAAAAGCACTTTTTTTGCTATCATACGATTTTACAAATAAAATACATACCAAATATTTTTCAAGCTGTCCTTGCCAAGGACATCCCAGTTTTTTGAAGTCACAAGTTATCACACAATTTTGCACTTCACGTGTTTGAAACTTGTCTTCAAAAATCTATGCATGCAAAGCAAAAATAATCTTTGTTCATGAAGTGATGAAAGAAAATCACTTACTCAAAAAATTCTTTTAGACAAACAGATTCATAAATTTTCACAACAAAAGACACTTATAAATGCCAATGTCTATAATCTTGGGCTCTAGAACTGGGTGATGATACTTTCTTAGGACAAAAAGGGACTTGTTGAGCACAGTCTTTCACCAGAGCATTGACTTGTTCAATTGTTGAGTTTCTGCCATTAAATATAGCTAAAAATCATAGAAGTTTCTTGGATCTCAAACAAACCTTTCCATGTTTCAAATCTGCCACAGTCTGGCAGACGAGAGTGTCAGGGCAGTATGTCAAGTTTCGGGCTTCAATTCTGATCAAAATAAAGAAAACAGCAATGCTAATGGCTATGACAGTTAAATTAATCATCAAAATCAAGATGAAAAAATTATCATTTCAACTTACTGGCATTGGAGGCTAGAAATCACCATCAAGCTGAATGTTTTTTATAACAAATCCACATACAGAGGTATCCTACAGCTTGTTAAACAATAATAGCCTATCCATATTATTTGACTTTTTAACTTTCAAATTATATTTAATTAGATTAAATTACTTTTAATGCATTTCAATTTCGCTACAAATTTAGTGCGTTTTTTTTACGAAAAAACAACAACATTTCATTTTATTTCATCCAACAAAAAGGAAGTACTCCGCATCTACTCGAGCTTTCTTAATTAAGGGCACATGACTGGATAGCTCGACGTGTCCTTCAGCATAACAAAACTAATGTATCTGTTGTACTTAATAAGCTAATTTTTGAAATTGCTAAATTTTGTATTTTAACTTTGAATGTTTGGTATATTGTAATTAATATCTCTTTTGGCTGATAAAATATTTTGAGTTTGAATTCTTCGATCAAGGAAAATTCTAACTTCACATTTGGCAACAATGGATCATAGAAGTTGAATCTTCGTGTTGTAATAATTCTGTACCGAAAAGTGTTTTGGCTGTCAGGCTGCGAATTAACTAATTTTCAAAATTGAGCTTTTCCTATACAATTTAGTGGGGAAAATTTCACTGCAGCCGCAAAACTCGCATCAGAACGTTCATTTTTGTGTTCAGTTTGAAATTCATTTTTTAAAAGATCCGTTGATAGCGAGATACAACTTGATGACGCCAACCAGTGTCGTAGAATGCTCAGTACAAAATATATTACCTTTCTTTGCAGTCTTCACAAACAAGGTGTCCACAGGTCAACTGAAAAACTCTCAACATGACATTTCTACATAACGTGCATCGAAAATCTCTTCCCAACATTTGTTGTTCTTTCGAAGAAAACGGGCCTCCATTGTAAGGCTTCTCCGTTACCGTTTTGACCATACTTGTCATAGCTGCGTTGATATGGACGCTACTCACAAATGAAATTCGATGGTTTTATCCTATATTAGATCAGAATTCATTGGCATAAAGGCACCACCACCGATGGGACTTCCCGGAGTATTTGGGGATTTCCCGGCTGCCTTTATGCCTTTATAATAACCATAGGGAAATAACCTTGTGTGTGTCACGTGACTCTGTGGCTTTCCGAAACAAGGAAAATTCAACCAGCTCCGTGTTTCCATTAAAAGGACTTGGACCGTCTTCAAAATCGTTTTCATTTCATGCTGATAAGAAAATCGTTTCATTTCATGCTGAAAAGGAAACTATTTTCAGGTGGGCTCGGTGGGCCTCGTTTTCGTACGGAAAGATAACATATGCGTTTTCCTAAAAAACGCTGAGTCATAATAAACCATCTGCTAATCATTTGGTGTCTATTTTACTCGTGTATCTGTAGTGACTCGTTTGTTTACTGTTGTAAATTTTCTTTCTTTTTCTTCCGATATATATCCAGTGGTGGCGCTAGAAATTCTCCGACGGAGGGGCTTGACCTTCCGACGGGGGGCTAGGCAATCAGAGAGAAAACATGGAATCCCAATTAGACGCAAAAATAAGACTATGACATGACATGAATTCAACAAACAAGAAGTAGCAGCTGGATTGACAATTAGGTGAAGACTCGCTTTTTCAACAAAATAATCCTTATAAGCCAAAAGACATAAATTAAGAAAGTTCTTTGCAAATCTTTTTCGTTGATTTTCTATATTATCAACGTTCTAAAATAATATGTAATAAAAGCAGTGATGGATTTGTACAGGTTACTACGCTGCTAGCTGATCCATCCATCGAAGTACTGTTTCATTCGCAAGTATCTAAATTATTTTTAAAAGAAGATTGTCCATGATTATTTTTATACACATAAAGACGAGCTTAAATTTTATGCTAGTGTAATTCATCAGAGGGCAATCCTACAATTGGGGTACTACGATTTAAACATACTGACACCTGAATCCATCCAGTGTATTTCCACGTGCGCGATGAATGCCAAGCATCATCAAGCTGTCCAAATATTCATCTTTCATAAAAGAGTGAAGGTCATTTTTTATGAGTCGCATTGAGCTGAAGCTCCTTTCACATTCTGTTGATGAAACTGGCAAAGTGCAAGCAATGGATACCAACCGATACAATTAAAAAAGCTGCTTTTAAATCTTCGTGTAAGCCTCCAGCTGAAGAAGTGTGCTCGGACGGTCTTATTGGTCTGTTCTCCCAATCATGTGCTTGAAAGTGCAAATCTCGCTTTGGAGTGCACTTGTATTCAACTGATACAGTAGGCCAAAGTTGATTATTTTGGTGAAGTCCAAGTAACTACTTGACCCAGGAGCAAATGCTGTGACGCCTTGTATGGTGGCAATGGTTTTCTCATCAAATCTTCTGCTAAGTTCAGCCAAAGTTTTGTCTACAATCTTATAGTTGTTTTGAAGGCTCTGCAGAAACTTACACTGCAAAATTTTGAAGTGAAGCAGGTTTCGTCCCTTTTCCTGGGTGTCTGGCTTGTTGCGGCAAATCTAATTTGTCTGCAACTTCTTCAGCAGTATCCAAAAACTCTTTGATTTCGCCTCTTTTTCGACATTCAGCAACTTCATCTTCCAGGGTTTGGATCAGCTGGATTGCTGCTGTCAAATCATTTGATGGCGTTTGTAGCATGTCAGAGGCAAATTTGGCTTTATTTAACAAATGGCATATAGGTATCTCACAAATTGCCTATCGATTGTTCTTCATTTCTTGTCAAACTTCTATGAGAATCTCCAAACGATCCCAAAAAGCAATAAATTGTCTTGCTTGGCAAGATCATCTCGTTTCAGAAACCCGTCCAATTTCCATCACTTTCAATTTCTGAGCCTCTTGAAGTTCTACCCCCCGTGCATGAACCGTGTAGCCTGAGCCTCCAAATAGTTTGGGATCTGGGACTCAGGCTAGAACCGTGCTACTGCTGACAAATGAATGTGAACATCTGAACAATGAAATCATGTGATCAGGGTTCTCAGCCAATCAAAGATTTGAACGCTATGCTGTCTGTCACACACTTAATAGATTTTACAACATCCACAACCACTAGATTAAATCAATGATAAAGGTAGTGGGCATAGTAAGGCACTTCGGCTCCTGTTTTTTGTGGAAGCTTCTTTCGCATGCCATTCAGATGACCAGAATCAACAGAAGCTTCATCATAGTCTTATCCAGCCCATGATTTCATATCTGCATTTTTTCTTGGCAGCCGTTCAATGATTGTGTCCGTAAGTCCATCTGCATCCAAGCTATGTGCTTCAGTTATACCAATAAATTATTCGTGCATGGCATTCTCGTAACAAAAACGGACTGCAACAACTACTGGCTCTTTCTCACTTCTATCCTTAGACTCATCAGACATGACAGTGAAATATTAAGCTTTGCCTAATTCTTCTCTTATTTGACGGAGAAGCATTTCTTTCATTATGTCCAGGATGGCATTCTGTAATCTGTGATGGGTGTATTTGGCGTTTCGTGAACCAGTACGGATTTTTGCAGCCACCACAGGATCGTGATTTGCAACAAGGGCAAGAATGGCAAGAAAATTACCACAAGTAAGGCCGTAGTCAAGGGCTTTTAAGTTGATGCCAGCAACAGGAAAGGATCTTCCTGTTTTACGTTGGGCTATCTTTCGCTGGGCTGTGAGTAGCAGTATCTCGCAAAATGATATCAAGTAATGCGAGTAATGCCTGTTTTCTTGGACCAGTTTGCTATGGGCAGCATCGTGCATGGAATAAATTGACTGAAAACAACCAGACTTAAAATCTTCATAGTGCACGCGAGCCGCCAAACGTCGGGAGTGTAAATGGCTGGCCCGATGTTGCAAGAGTTTGTTATCTTTTGAATTTATTCCATAGCATCTCTTCCAATTGCGAAAACCATGAAATACAAATACTGGCTCTTGCCGACTGCCTATAAAATCACGGCAACCGGAACTATAAATTGCGTCTTCTGCTTGTGAATATTCAATCCATGGATACTGTTCAAACAGGGTGTATATGCTCGGTACTGCTTCCCAGTTAAATGAGACGGAAATGTTATATTACGAGGCTGGACAAGTTCACTGTCTTTGGTTGACCACTATCTTTCCGTTCTTTTAACTCAGTGTCATTGCTAGTGTTTCCTGCAGATGTTAAATTGAAGACTAATGCTAAAAACAGAGTCAACAGTTGGGGGGTGAGTAGCAGAAAATGTAGAAGAGGAAGTAAAGACAAAGACTAAATATTGAGAAATTATCGAGATACTCAATAGGAACTATAGGAAGACAATCTTGATAGTTTTGGCACTTTTAGCACATTTGAATTTAACACAATTATGAAAAGACTGTGAGGCAGAGAGGCTCAGCTTCCACTGCGAAAAGTAAAGAAGGCCCAGATGCCTTCTTCTGCGCTTTTCAACATTTTTTTTGAGTGTCAACTTTTCTCTTGGCAACACCCCCTCCCCCACCCCTTTCCAACCTATATCGGAACTAATGAATAAGCAGTTACAAATAGGAACATTAAAGCAAGTGACACCAATATTTAACTAGTTATAAAGAGCCTGTAGGCTAGGGAGAGAGTTAAAGAAACAAAATTAATGGTTTTGCTGCACATAGAGATTTACTACACTCTTTCTTTATAAGAACAACTTTGTAAAAAAAATTGATAACACTAGCCTTAAAATTAGAAAAAAAGTTATAACTAAGCTGAGGGTGCGGTACCCAGTTGTGAAACTCCGTCAAAAAATTAATCGAGGAGTTTTCTGTTATCTAGAGATGGTTTGTGGATGTCAAATTTTTGGCAAATGAAGGGGGGTTCACTCGATTTGTTTGTTAACGAATGGGGCCTGTACGCTCTCCTTGAGCACAATAGCTAGCATAGACCATATGACCTGAAATAACTATTGAAACGTACAGTAGGTCATTAAAGAAAGATTTAAGATATTAAAATAAGGCAATTGGATGCAGATTAAGCACTTTTTAGAATTGTAACGATTCTGGGTTCTTTGCTAGCATGGAAGGAGATGGCATGCTTAGGCCCGAAGGCCTAAGCCAAGTAAGACAACAGCGTAGTCGATAGATCACTGAATTCCAAATCAATCTCAAACAAGACTGACTTAATGGTCACGAAACACACTGAATATAACACTGAGTATAATTTGAGATGACAATCAACAGTAATACGTCACTCTACAACAATGAACGTGACCACAATAACGGAAACGACACATTGACATTAGACAATACATACTTGTTAACAAGATTAAGATCAATCACAGACACTGCACGCAACACAACTAATTAAAAAACCCTAACACGTTACAGAATGATTATACAAATGAATATTTATCTGGTTTCCAACATATGCAAAATATGAGGCAAATAAAATGTTTATTATAACAAATCCTTGCTTTTGCTTCAATCATACCTAAAAATTGGGTCTACATGATTAGAATTATAATAATTGCTCTACAAAAGCAACCCAGTGATTTTCCGTTGCGTCATCCGTTGTAATGATGTCTTCAAGGCAGCCATTTTTCATCTTGATCTACAGAATCAAAATACATAGCTATTCTTTTAAAATGATGGAAAAACGAGCGGACATTAAAAATAGAAGAAGATTACTATGGTGGAGACAACGGTGAAAAATCTATGACCTTGATTGGTTCATCTCCCTGATTGGTTGGCGCAGTGTCTTTTGTACTAACACACTTTGTCACCGCGCGAACAGATGCAGAAGAATGACCTCGAGGCTCCATGTGTGAAACTTCGCGGTTAATTCGCAAGCTTTACATTCATAGCAAGATGCGCGCAGGCTATCAAGTTTCCCTTTAGTTGGTTCCTGATTCAACAATATACAGTGGAAAAAGACTTCAACATGCCCACCTACTTCAATGGCAAAGATAATATGAAAGCTAATGCAACATGTTACATTGAAGCATTATCATATATAAGCTCTTTGGGGCTAATCTCGCGATGAAACGATTGATAAATTCAAAATTCTACAAACTTTGACAAGAGTGTCTCACTAGAAGGGTAAAGATAATCTGCGGTAGAATGGAGAAAGCAGGAAAAGCCAACGGGCTCATTGGCGGAGAACGATACCGAAACAGTGCCAAAAGGAAATGAGGAAGATGATTTTATATGAAAGGGTAACCAAATAGGGCTGGGCAGGGCTATATTAAAAATACGGAATATATTTAAGATAGAGATCATGCGTCAGTAAGGAAATGAGCAGCACTCATTGCATTGGAGGCATTTCAGAATAGCAGAAGAGAACAAAAGCTGACCGAAAAAACTGAGAAGATTGATCAGAAAGGAAAGAGTGGACTGGAGATCAAAAAAGAACATTTCAAAAGGAAAATCCTTTTATTACACATAAACAAAACTTCATTGCAAGCATCAATGGTATTCAAGCATTTACAGCCAGGAACCGTCTTCATTATGAAATTGGACATCTTCATGACAGACACTCACTTCGAATGCATGACGGAACTCTGCCTTCCCATGAGCCACTTGTCTTACAAACTGGGCGATCTTCATTGCTCAACTCAAAGCCATTTTTACAAACGAACATTGCCCTGTCTCCTTCATTGTATTTCATTTCGACTGAATCCCCGTTTTCTGGAGCAGGTGGCCTTCCACACCTGGAAATAACTGCCAACGAAATTTCAACTATGATGAACCTCAAACTGTGTAAATGCCATACTACATTAGCGTGATATCATTTGATCATATTGCAGTAAGCTCATTTGCTATTGCGCAGTCTCTACTATTGAAGTTCAAATGCGGGTCTTGTCATCACACACACTACGCAATTGACTGTCCTTGTTATAGATTCAAGCAATTTTAAAAATGAATGTGAAAATATCAAACTTGATTTAAAATAATATCATGGTAAATTTAAAATAATATTATAACAGCCACATTAAATCTTCATCAATTATATTTTAAATATTGGTTCATTTATCGTTTTTTTGTTGCGTATACGATGTTTCCACTAATTTAATCCATCATATACTGACTTTTTGCATTCGCCTCACTCTTTTAAGCCAATATATAAACCTAATTAAAATTTCTTCGTTTTACTGCTTCGAATTTCTGATTTACGCACATTATGTTAGCTGCAGCCTTCGTAAAACTTCGAACCTTTCACCATCTTGTTGACATATGACATATTTTAAGACCTTCAATAACAAATGATATTGTCAACGAAACTGACATTCAACTATTTCTCATTGCGTTGCTTCGACAAAATGTCATCATTTTGCCTCGTGCTTCATCGGCTGTATGACATAAGCTTGGGGTTTGCCTTGATTTTCAAAACTTTGCACGGGTCCCTGAAGTTGAAAATCTTAGGGGCCCCTTGGCCCGGGTCCGGTGGTGTAAACGCGTCTCTGGACACATTCAGCTCATGTTTGAAAAATGATAAATATAATTCTATTTTGCAGAGGAGAAATCCCATGCCGCATTTGGACATTGGCTTGAAGGAGCATTGTGGTCAGCCTAATAACTCTGTGAGGTTGATTGCGCCTGTCACTTCCTTCTGTCCAAATGGATACAAAAAATTGATTGACTGTACAGTTATCAAGTTTGTTTCAGCATCGTTTCCCCAAAGATGTTAAGGCATATTAAGGTCAAGACATAACCCTGCAAATTGCCTTCAATAAAGAAACTTTTGGGAAACAGAATCAGCAAATATGTTACAGATAATTTGCTGTTGACATGGGATGCTGTGCAATGTAAAGCCCCACACCACCTCCTTTAACCTGGTCTAAAAGCTTGGTTTTGAGAAGCGCAGCTAAAAATCCAATCCTGAGCTTGACAAGCATATGAATAATGACAAGAAGACTAATCTTGACGAAAGACTTGCCGCACTATTATATCGATGTCCATTCTATAAGGGATTCTTTGGATCATTGTTGGCTAATTCTGAAGGAGTCTGAAACTGCACAAGTTGTTCCTTAAAAATAAGGTTCAAGTTGCATGTGATGAAAATGGAGCATACCACTGCATCCAAACAATTCAAATCTCTCACAAACTGCAGATGGCTTCTCTTTATGGAAGACAATTTCCAAAAGGGCTGTTTCTATCTGCTCGTCCAGACCAACTTTTGTCTCCGGGGTTGTTTCGTTTCTTTGCAACTGGTAAATCTAAAACAATAAAACCACAAGTATAAAATCACATGCAAATTGTTACACCCATGCAGATAAAAGGAAATAGAAATCTAAATGCAATAATAGAACAGTTTTACAGAAAATAAAACTGTGTGTTTAGTTGACGAATATTTATTGTAAGTGTTTAAGACTATTGCCGGCTCTAATGCATACATTCCATTACTTTCAACCCTACACTGTTTTTGAACGACGATTAAATTTCACTTTCTCATTAACTTCCAAACGCACGTGCATTATCTTGATCACAAATCATAGTTTTACCACAAACTGATATTTGCATATTGTTACAAATGCGTTGAAACTGGTCTAGAACAAACCTTTGTTTCTTTGGCAATGTGCTCTCCATCACTGGCATCAAAGTACTTAAATGATACTGCAGTACCACGATACAAAAGCCATGTGTACTGAAATAGGACTGAGGTAATTCTGACGACCGAATCAAATTTGACTGTCACAGACAGTGAGTTTTTTCGATAGCTACCACACCATGTCTTTCCATTTCTTCTAGCAGTTTTGCTAAAATTTTTAGAATAAATATGCTGTGGAATAATTTGATCATCACGGATAGTCCCATTTTCCATACCAAGTGGAAAGTCACAGAGAGCCGAAGGATCTACAAAAACAAGTAGGAATTTTAAGGACAAGAAAGATTTACCAAACCCTTCAAAAATTTCGTTTTCGAAATGTATATATGCAAAAGAATTGACGAAACCAAGGTGCAATACAATTTGAAAAAAGTGATGGAAAAGAAGAAAAAGAAAAGGATCAAAAAGTGGTCGAAGATGATGACACAAATGAAGAAGAAAAAGAAAGTTGATAATGTTGATAACGAAAAAGGGGAAGATGATGATGAAAAAAGGAAGGTAGAAAAAGAACAAGAAAAAGAGTGTAAAGAATGTTGTAAAGCAATGGAGAAAAAGGTGAGGTAGAAAATATTAAAAGAAAAGGGAAAATTGGAAGAAGATGACGAAGAAAAGAAGAAGTAGACGTAAGAGAGACGACATTTCGGTGACAAATATGTCGTTAAGGCGATTCTGAAAACAACTTTTTGCGCCAGATCGATTGAGGAAGGAAAAGAGGGTTAGTTCAGATTCAACTTAAATATTAGGGCGACATAAAGGCAGTCGAGACAAAAAATTACGGAAATGGAATATCTCCAAGTAAGACAAAGAAATAGCAAAGAGGAAGAACGAAAACAAGAGTGTCTCACTAGAAGGGTAAAGATAATCTGCGGTAGAATGGAGAAAGCAGGAAAAGCCAACGGGCTCATTGGCGGAGAACGATACCGAAACAGTGCCAAAAGGAAGTGAGGAAGATGGTTTTTTATGAAAGGGTAGCCAAATAGAGCTGAGCAGGGCTATATTAAAAATACGGAATATATTTAAGTTAGTGATCATGCGTCAGTAAGGAAATGAGCAGCACTCATTGCATTGGAGGCATTTCAGAATAGTAGAAGAGAACAAAAGCTCACCAAAAAAACTGAGAAGATTGATCAGAAAGGAAAGAATGGACTGGAGATAAAAAAAGAACATTTCAAAAGGAAAATCCTTTTATTACACATAAACAAAACTTCATTGCAAGCATCAATGGTATTCAAGCATTTACAGCCAGGAACCGTCTTCATTATGAAATTGGACATCTTCATGACAGACACTCACTTCGAATGCATGACGGAACTCTGCCTTCCCATGAGCCACTTGTCTTACAAACTGGGCGATCTTCATTGCTCAACTCAAAGCCATTTTTACAAACGAACATTGCCCTGTCTCCTTCATTGTATTTCATTTCGACTGAATCCCCGTTTTCTGGAGCAGGTGGCCTTCCACACCTGGAAATAACTGCCAACGAAATTTCAACTATGATGAACCTCAAACTGTGTAAATGTCATACTACATTAGCGTGATATCATTTGATCATATTGCAGTAAGCTCATTTGCTATTGCGCAGTCTCTACTATTGAAGTTCAAATGCGGGTCTTGTCATCACACACACTACGCAATTGACTGTCCTTGTTATAGATTCAAGCAATTTTAAGAATGAATGTGAAAATATCAAACTTGATTTAAAATAATATCATGGTAAATTTAAAATAATATAATAACAGCCACATTAAATCTTCATCAATTATATTTTAAATATTGGTTCATTTATCGTTGTTTTGTTGCGTATACGATGTTTCCACTAATTTAATCCATGATATACTGACTTTTTGCATTCGCCTCACTCTCTTAAGCCAATATATAAACCTAATTAAAATTTCTTCGTTTTACTGCTTCGAATGTCTGATTTACGCACATTACGTTAGCTGCAGCCTTCGTAAAACTTCGAACCTTTCACCATCTTGTTGACATATGACATATTTTAAGACCTTCAATAACAAATGATATTGTCAACGAAACTGACATTCAACTATTTCTCATTGCGTTGCTTCGACAAAAGGTCATCATTTTGCCTCGTGCTTCATCGGCTGTATGACATAAGCTTGGGGTTTGCCTTGATTTTAAAACTTTGCACGGGTCCCCCTGAAGTTGAAAATCTTAGGGGGCCCCTTGGCCCGGGTCCGGTGGGTAAACGCGTCTCTGGACACATTCAGCTCATGTTTGAAAAATGCTAAATATAATTCTATTTTGCAGAGGAGAAATCCCATGCCGCATTTGGACATTGGCTTGAAGGAGCATTGTGGTCAGCCTAATAACTCTGGTGAGGTTGATTGCGCCTGTCACTTCCTTCTGTCCAAATGGATACAAAAATTGATTGACTGTACAGTTATCAAGTTTGTTTCAGCATCGTTTCCCCAAAGATGTTAAGGCATATTAAGGTCAAGACATAACCCTGCAAATTGCCTTCAATAAAGAAACTTCTTGCTTTGGGAAACAGAATCCCCAGCTAAATATGTTAAAAGATAATTTGCTGTTGACATGGGATGCTGTGCAATGTAAAGCCCCACACCACCTCCTTTAACCTGGTCTAAAAGCCTTGGTTTTGAGAAGCGCAGCTAAAAATCCTCTCCTGAGCTTGACAAGCATATGAATAATGACAAGAAGACTAATCTTGACGAAAGACTTGCCGCACTATTATATCGATGTCCATTCTATAAGGGATTCTTTGGATCATTGTTGGCTAATTCTGAAGGAGGTCTGAAACTGCACAAGTTGTTCCTTAAAAATAAGGTTCAAGTTGCATGTGACGAAAATGGAGCATACCACTGCATCCAAACAATTCAAATCTCTCACAAACTGCAGATGGCTTCTCTTTATGGAAGACAATTTCCAAAAGGGCTGTTTCTATCTGCTCGTCCAGACCAACTTTTGTCTCCGGGGTTGTTTCGTTTCTTTGCAACTGGTAAATCTAAAACAATAAAAACCACAAGTATAAAATCACATGCAAATTGTTACACCCATGCAGATAAAAGGAAATAGAAATCTAAATGCAATAATAGAACAGTTTTACAGAAAATAAAACTGTGTGTTTAGTTGACGAATATTTATTGTCAGTGTTTAAGACTATTGCCGGCTCTAATGCATACATTCCATTACTTTCAACCCTACACTGTTTTTGAACGACGATTAAATTTCACTTTCTCATTAACTTCCAAACGCACGTGCATTATCTTGATCACAAACATAGTTTTACCACAAACTGATATTTGCATATTGTTACAAATGCGTTGAAACTGGTGTAGAACAAACCTTTGTTTCTTTGGCAATGTGCTCTCCATCACTGGCATCAAAGTACTTAAATGATACTGCAGTACCACGATACAAGCCATGTGTACTGAAATAGGACTGAGGTAATTCTGACGACCGAATCAAATTTGACTGTCACAGACAGTGAGTTTTTCCGATATGTACCACACCATGTCTTTCCATTTCTTCTAGCAGTTTTGCTAAAATCTTTAGAATAAATATGCTGTGGAATAATTTGATCATCACGGATAGTCCCATTTTCCATACCAAGTGGAAAGTCACAGAGAGCCGAAGGATCTACAAAAACAAGTAGGAATTTTAAGGACAAGAAAGATTTACCAAACCCTTCAAAAATTTCGTTTTCGAAATGTATATATGCAAAAGAATTGACGAAACCAAGGTGCAATACAATTTGAAAAAGTGATGGAAAAGAAAGAAAAAAGGATCAAAAAGTGGTCGAAGATGATGACACAAATGAAGAAGAAAAAGAAAGTTGATAATGTTGATAACGAAAAAGGGGAAGATGATGATGAAAAAGGAAGGTAGAAAAAGAACAAGAAAAAGAGTGTAAAGAATGTTGTAAAGCAATGGAGAAAAAGGTGAGGTAGAAGATATTAAAAGAAAAGGGAAAATTGGAAGAAGATGACGAAGAAAAGAAGAAGTAGACGTAAGAGAGACGACATTTCGGTGACAAATTTCGTTAAGGCGATTCTGAAAACAACTTTTTGCGCCAGATCGATTGAGGAAGGAAAAGAGGGTTAGTTCAGATTCAACTTAAATATTAGGGCGACATAAAGGCAGTCGAGACAAAAATTACGGAAATGGAATATCTCCAAGTAAGACAAAGAAATAGCAAAGAGGAAGAACGAAAACAAGAGTGTCTCACTAGAAGGGTAAAGATAATCTGCGGTAGAATGGAGAAAGCAGGAAAAGCCAACGGGCTCATTGGCGGAGAACGATACCGAAACAGTGCCAAAGGAAGTGAGGAAGATGGTTTTTTATGAAAGGGTAGCCAAATAGAGCTGAGCAGGGCTATATTAAAAATACGGAATATATTTAAGTTAGTGATCATGCGTCAGTAAGGAAATGAGCAGCACTCATTGCATTGGAGGCATTTCAGAATAGTAGAAGAGAACAAAAGCTCACCAAAAAAACTGAGAAGATTGATCAGAAAGGAAAGAATGGACTGGAGATAAAAAAGAACATTTCAAAAGGAAAATCCTTTTATTACACATAAACAAAACTTCATTGCAAGCATCAATGGTATTCAAGCATTTACAGCCAGGAACCGTCTTCATTATGAAATTGGACATCTTCATGACAGACACTCACTTCGAATGCATGACGGAACTCTGCCTTCCCATGAGCCACTTGTCTTACAAACTGGGCGATCTTCATTGCTCAACTCAAAGCCATTTTTACAAACGAACATTGCCTGTCTCCTTCATTGTATTTCATTTCGACTGAATCCCGTTTTCTGGAGCAGGTGGCCTTCCACACCTGGAAATAACTGCCAACGAAATTTCAACTATATGAACCTCAAACTGTGTAAATGTCATACTACATTAGCGTGATATCATTTGATCATATTGCAGTAAGCTCATTTGCTATTGCGCAGTCTCTACTATTGAAGTTCAAATGCGGGTCTTGTCATCACACACACTACGCAATTGACTGTCCTTGTTATAGATTCAAGCAATTTTAAGAATGAATGTGAAAATATCAAACTTGATTTAAAATAATATCATGGTAAATTTAAAATAATATAATAACAGCCACATTAAATCTTCATCAATTATATTTTAAATATTGGTTCATTTATCGTTGTTTTGTTGCGTATACGATGTTTCCACTAATTTAATCCATGATATACTGACTTTTTGCATTCGCCTCACTCTCTTAAGCCAATATATAAACCTAATTAAAATTTCTTCGTTTTACTGCTTCGAATGTCTGATTTACGCACATTACGTTAGCTGCAGCCTTCGTAAAACTTCGAACCTTTCACCATCTTGTTGACATATGACATATTTTAAGACCTTCAATAACAAATGATATTGTCAACGAAACTGACATTCAACTATTTCTCATTGCGTTGCTTCGACAAAAGGTCATCATTTTGCCTCGTGCTTCATCGGCTGTATGACATAAGCTTGGGGTTTGCCTTGATTTTAAAACTTTGCACGGGTCCCCCTGAAGTTGAAAATCTTAGGGGGCCCCTTGGCCCGGGTCCGGTGGGTAAACGCGTCTCTGGACACATTCAGCTCATGTTTGAAAATGCTAAATATAATTCTATTTTGCAGAGGAGAAATCCCATGCCGCATTTGGACATTGGCTTGAAGGAGCATTGTGGTCAGCCTAATAACTCTGGTGAGGTTGATTGCGCCTGTCACTTCCTTCTGTCCAAATGGATACAAAAATTGATTGACTGTACAGTTATCAAGTTTGTTTCAGCATCGTTTCCCAAAGATGTTAAGGCATATTAAGGTCAAGACATAACCCTGCAAATTGCCTTCAATAAAGAAACTTCTTGCTTTGGGAAACAGAATCCCCAGCTAAATATGTTAAAAATAATTTGCTGTTGACATGGGATGCTGTGCAATGTAAAGCCCCACACCACCTCCTTTAACCTGGTCTAAAAGCTTGGTTTTGAGAAGCGCAGCTAAAAATCCATCCTGAGCTTGACAAGCATATGAATAATGACAAGAAGACTAATCTTGACGAAAGACTTGCCGCACTATTATATCGATGTCCATTCTATAAGGGATTCTTTGGATCATTGTTGGCTAATTCTGAAGGAGGTCTGAAACTGCACAAGTTGTTCCTTAAAAATAAGGTTCAAGTTGCATGTGACGAAAATGGAGCATACCACTGCATCCAAACAATTCAAATCTCTCACAAACTGCAGATGGCTTCTCTTTATGGAAGACAATTTCCAAAAGGGCTGTTTCTATCTGCTCGTCCAGACCAACTTTTGTCTCCGGGGTTGTTTCGTTTCTTTGCAACTGGTAAATCTAAAACAATAAAAACCACAAGTATAAAATCACATGCAAATTGTTACACCCATGCAGATAAAAGGAAATAGAAATCTAAATGCAATAATAGAACAGTTTTACAGAAAATAAAACTGTGTGTTTAGTTGACGAATATTTATTGTAGTGTTTAAGACTATTGCCGGCTCTAATGCATACATTCCATTACTTTCAACCCTACACTGTTTTTGAACGACGATTAAATTTCACTTTCTCATTAACTTCCAAACGCACGTGCATTATCTTGATCACAAATCATAGTTTTACCACAAACTGATATTTGCATATTGTTACAAATGCGTTGAAACTGGTCTAGAACAAACCTTTGTTTCTTTGGCAATGTGCTCTCCATCACTGGCATCAAAGTACTTAAATGATACTGCAGTACCACGATACAAAAGCCATGTGTACTGAAATAGGACTGAGGTAATTCTGACGACCGAATCAAATTTGACTGTCACAGACAGTGAGTTTTTCCGATATGTACCACACCATGTCTTTCCATTTCTTCTAGCAGTTTTGCTAAAATTTTTAGAATAAATATGCTGTGGAATAATTTGATCATCACGGATAGTCCCATTTTCCATACCAAGTGGAAAGTCACAGAGAGCCGAAGGATCTACAAAAACAAGTAGGAATTTTAAGGACAAGAAAGATTTACCAAACCCTTCAAAAATTTCGTTTTCGAAATGTATATATGCAAAAGAATTGACGAAACCAAGGTGCAATACAATTTGAAAAAAGTGATGGAAAAGAAGAAAAAGAAAAGGATCAAAAAGTGGTCGAAGATGATGACACAAATGAAGAAGAAAAGAAAGTTGATAATGTTGATAACGAAAAAGGGGAAGATGATGATGAAAAAAGGAAGGTAGAAAAAGAACAAGAAAAAGAGTGTAAAGAATGTTGTAAAGCAATGGAGAAAAAGGTGAGGTAGAAAATATTAAAAGAAAAGGGAAAATTGGAAGAAGATGACGAAGAAAAGAAGAAGTAGACGTAAGAGAGACGACATTTCGGTGACAAATATGTCGTTAAGGCGATTCTGAAAACAACTTTTTGCGCCAGATCGATTGAGGAAGGAAAAGAGGGTTAGTTCAGATTCAACTTAAATATTAGGGCGACATAAAGGCAGTCGAGACAAAAAATTACGGAAATGGAATATCTCCAAGTAAGACAAAGAAATAGCAAAGAGGAAGAACGAAAACAAGAGTGTCTCACTAGAAGGGTAAAGATAATCTGCGGTAGAATGGAGAAAGCAGGAAAAGCCAACGGGCTCATTGGCGGAGAACGATACCGAAACAGTGCCAAAAGGAAGTGAGGAAGATGGTTTTTTATGAAAGGGTAGCCAAATAGAGCTGAGCAGGGCTATATTAAAAATACGGAATATATTTAAGTTAGTGATCATGCGTCAGTAAGGAAATGAGCAGCACTCATTGCATTGGAGGCATTTCAGAATAGTAGAAGAGAACAAAAGCTCACCAAAAAAACTGAGAAGATTGATCAGAAAGGAAAGAATGGACTGGAGATAAAAAAAGAACATTTCAAAAGGAAAATCCTTTTATTACACATAAACAAAACTTCATTGCAAGCATCAATGGTATTCAAGCATTTACAGCCAGGAACCGTCTTCATTATGAAATTGGACATCTTCATGACAGACACTCACTTCGAATGCATGACGGAACTCTGCCTTCCCATGAGCCACTTGTCTTACAAACTGGGCGATCTTCATTGCTCAACTCAAAGCCATTTTTACAAACGAACATTGCCCTGTCTCCTTCATTGTATTTCATTTCGACTGAATCCCCGTTTTCTGGAGCAGGTGGCCTTCCACACCTGGAAATAACTGCCAACGAAATTTCAACTATGATGAACCTCAAACTGTGTAAATGTCATACTACATTAGCGTGATATCATTTGATCATATTGCAGTAAGCTCATTTGGCTATTGCGCAGTCTCTACTATTGAAGTTCAAATGCGGGTCTTGTCATCACACACACTACGCAATTGACTGTCCTTGTTATAGATTCAAGCAATTTTAAGAATGAATGTGAAAATATCAAACTTGATTTAAAATAATATCATGGTAAATTTAAAATATATAATAACAGCCACATTAAATCTTCATCAATTATATTTTAAATATTGGTTCATTTATCGTTGTTTGTTGCGTATACGATGTTTCCACTAATTTAATCCATGATATACTGACTTTTTGCATTCGCCTCACTTTTAAGCCAATATATAAACCTAATTAAAATTTCTTCGTTTTACTGCTTCGAATGTCTGATTTACGCACATTACGTTAGCTGCAGCCTTCGTAAAACTTCGAACCTTTCACCATCTTGTTGACATATGACATATTTTAAGACCTTCAATAACAAATGATATTGTCAACGAAACTGACATTCAACTATTTCTCATTGCGTTGCTTCGACAAAAGGTCATCATTTTGCCTCGTGCTTCATCGGCTGTATGACATAAGCTTGGGGTTTGCCTTGATTTTAAAACTTTGCACGGGTCCCCCTGAAGTTGAAAATCTTAGGGGGCCCCTTGGCCCGGGTCCGGTGGGTAAACGCGTCTCTGGACACATTCAGCTCATGTTTGAAAAATGCTAAATATAATTCTATTTTGCAGAGGAGAAATCCCATGCCGCATTTGGACATTGGCTTGAAGGAGCATTGTGGTCAGCCTAATAACTCTGGTGAGGTTGATTGCGCCTGTCACTTCCTTCTGTCCAAATGGATACAAAAATTGATTGACTGTACAGTTATCAAGTTTGTTTCAGCATCGTTTCCCAAAGATGTTAAGGCATATTAAGGTCAAGACATAACCCTGCAAATTGCCTTCAATAAAGAAACTTCTTGCTTTGGGAAACAGAATCCCCAGCTAAATATGTTAAAAGATAATTTGCTGTTGACATGGGATGCTATGCAATGTAAAGCCCCACACCACCTCCTTTAACCTGGTCTAAAAGCTTTGGTTTTGAGAAGCGCAGCTAAAAATCCAATCCTGAGCTTGACAAGCATATGAATAATGACAAGAAGACTAATCTTGACGAAAGACTTGCCGCACTATTATATCGATGTCCATTCTATAAGGGATTCTTTGGATCATTGTTGGCTAATTCTGAAGGAGGTCTGAAACTGCACAAGTTGTTCCTTAAAAATAAGGTTCAAGTTGCATGTGACGAAAATGGAGCATACCACTGCATCCAAACAATTCAAATCTCTCACAAACTGCAGATGCTTCTCTTTATGGAAGACAATTTCCAAAAGGGCTGTTTCTATCTGCTCGTCCAGACCAACTTTTGTCTCCGGGGTTGTTTCGTTTCTTTGCAACTGGTAAATCTAAAACAATAAAAACCACAAGTATAAAATCACATGCAAATTGTTACACCCATGCAGATAAAAGGAAATAGAAATCTAAATGCAATAATAGAACAGTTTTACAGAAAATAAAACTGTGTGTTTAGTTGACGAATATTTATTGTCAGTGTTTAAGACTATTGCCGGCTCTAATGCATACATCCCATTACTTTCAACCCTACACTGTTTTGAACGACGATTAAATTTCACTTTCTCATTAACTTCCAAACGCACGTGCATTATCTTGATCACAAACCATAGTTTTACCACAAACTGATATTTGCATATTGTTACAAATGCGTTGAAACTGGTGTAGAACAAACCTTTGTTTCTTTGGCAATGTGCTCTCCATCACTGGCATCAAAGTACTTAAATGATACTGCAGTACCACGATACAAAAGCCATGTGTACTGAAATAGGACTGAGGTAATTCTGACGACCGAATCAAATTTGACTGTCACAGACAGTGAGTTTTTCCGATATGTACCACACCATGTCTTTCCATTTCTTCTAGCAGTTTTGCTAAAATCTTTAGAATAAATATGCTGTGGAATAATTTGATCATCACGGATAGTCCCATTTTCCATACCAAGTGGAAAGTCACAGAGAGCCGAAGGATCTACAAAAACAAGTAGGAATTTTAAGGACAAGAAAGATTTACCAAACCCTTCAAAAATTTCGTTTTCGAAATGTATATATGCAAAAGAATTGACGAAACCAAGGTGCAATACAATTTGAAAAAAGTGATGGAAAAGAAGAAAAAGAAAAGGATCAAAAAGTGGTCGAAGATGATGACACAAATGAAGAAGAAAAAGAAAGTTGATAATGTTGATAACGAAAAAGGGGAAGATGATGATGAATAAAGGAAGGTAGAAAAAGAACAAGAAAAAGAGTGTAGAGAATGTTGTAAAGCAATGGAGAAAAAGGTGAGGTAGAAGATATTAAAAGAAAAGGGAAAATTGGAAGAAGATGACGAAGAAAAGAAGAAGTAGACGTAAGAGAGACGACATTTCGGTGACAAATTTGTCGTTAAGGCGATTCTGAAAACAACTTTTTGCGCCAGATCGATTGAGGAAGGAAAAGAGGGTTAGTTCAGGTCCAATTTCAATATTAGGGCAACATAAAGGCAGTCGAGACAAAAACTATAGAAAATGGAATATCTCAACGTAAGAGAAAGAAATAGCCAAGAAGAAGAACGAAAATGAAAGTGTCTCACTAGACGCGTAAAGGTAAACCTTTATGAACTGGTAGTTTCCCTTTCGAAGAACAGGAAGCTTTCTAAACGGAACTGAATCCAATCAAGCCTCTGACTGCGGTTACAATCACGAAGTCACGGAAGTCTTTGATCGTGGACCATTCACGTGGGGGAGAACCACTATAAAATGTGGGGTTTCTTGCACATGCCCAGTAAATGCCCTTTGATGCAAAAATATTCACAAACAGCTAGCCCGTTACTGTGTAACCTAGAACTCAGAATTAAGTTCTTCTCAAAGCCAGGGAACGTTAAAAGACGAGAAAGCCACATGCTTGTCCCGGCCCCAGCTCCAGTGTCCCATTTTGCAGTGCAAAACCCTTTCAACCCACTGGGTATGGATTTCAGTAGAAATGGCTGTAGCGGCTAAGGACTGAAATTGGCCAGGATGTTGCGCACACAGCCCCACTCAAACACCTAAACTTTGTGTTTTGGGTAATGTTAATTAATACTTTGAACACATTAAACATATAAAGTGCAAAGAAAACTCAGCGGTAGCCTGGCTCTGATCGTTTCGAGCAGTCTGCTGTTGCCGCCAGAGAAAAAGAAATCACATGAAGCATAAGCTGTCTTGTACACTTTTTTCTTAACCAGCCAGAACATTTCTTATCAGCGATATACGAATGATATATACAGATTGCTAAAAGCCTGGAGGATCGATACCAAGACTTCCATATAAAATGTACAAAGAAAATTCGTGTTGTTCCAATGCTCATTATGAAGAGATAAGCATTTTCCCTTAAGGGTATCAATCATGCATTTAATGGTGTCCATTTGGATTTGCATACAAACAATCGAACACGAGTCTAACATTCGATTACCATAGGGTAAAACAAATCTGACAAAGTCTGGCGGGATAAACGTGACGGTAGCCTAGGGATGAACATGCAACTAAAATAATAATATACCTGCGTTTGCCACGAAAAAGGAGGAGTTGAAGCAAAACATCAACACGAAAATAGCCAATAAGTAGATCGTCTTCATTGTGGACGCGTCCAGCCTATTGACAGACCATGTGTAGAAATCGCTCCTCGACCGATTGATACTGCTTGAAAACTTCCGTGAGCAGGACATTTTTGATGGGCAGGAGTGCCATTGTTATCTTCTATTGTGAAGCAGGACCAAACGCAGGGGAACGATGGGATCGCCCATTGTTGGGCAGGACCAGACATAGGGTTTAGTCCTGCCTACGAATATTGAGCAGGACCTACCACAAGGCTTCATTTGACGATAGATTTTACCTTGATCAGTCGCGAGATCATCTTGTGTTATCAAAGGAGGAATCACGACCAGGAGGCAAAAAAATAGTTTGAAAAGCATAGATAACGGCACGAAAAACCAGGCCTTTGGGCATTAAACCAGCGAGAGGGAATAAATCGTCGATGCAGGACGCCAACAAGCAACCTAAGTTACTTTTTGTTTCCTTGTTTTTCAAGAAAAGCTTTGACTTTGTTTTAAGATGCAAGTGCAACGAGAATGTCTTTTCCATAGACAGATATTGTGTCGGGAACGTGTAGGAATGAATTGATGACGCTAGGCATGCGTCCGACGTTGGTGCAGCAAACCAGGGTAAAAATCAACACCAACTCTTAGCTTCTGTTTTTAAATCAATCAACCTCCACAACCACACATTACTCAAATTTAAATCAGCCTATCAAATATCTAAGGAATAAATTACGAAACTGAAAAATGTTCTAAAAAAATTAGAGATTCTACCAGACTGTACAGTCATAGATAATCGTGTTGACATGTGCATTAAATGTTATTCTAACTATTCAAACAAGGATAGTAAATAAGAAAACCTACCAAATATTCATAAAAGGGGGGGTTAGTGTGGAAATGACTTGCTGTACACCAAAAAGAGGTGAATGGTGATTATGAGAAAATGGTCATCCCCGAAGAAAACTTTTCAACCCGGAAATTCCATGGAAACTAAAGTCCTGCTAGTTTAGCTTCTTGGAAAAAAACACTAAAAAGAAGCAATTTTCAAATTGCAGTTATCTCATCAAAATGAAGAAATGAAACAACTCTTTGTGTACAGAAATCGAAATTGGATGATAAACGGTTTTTAGAAGGGAAAAAGGGAAATCAAATTACACTTGTGCAAGCATCAAAATCCAGCATCCAATTAGGGTTTTTCATGCCCAGTCGCCAACACCTCTGCGAAAATCAGATGGGTGGATGAAAATTTTCTAAAACTAGGCACGAATCATTTTCCAAAGACTGGAAATATACAAATCAGTGGCTGATTAGCTGATTGCTGAATAGTTACTTATACAATACAGAATCAATTTACAAAATTAATTACAGAATTTGGAAATCTCGAATGCGTCATTAACAATTTAAATTAACACTCTTTTACATTACATCGGAAACAGATATTGATGGACTTAGGGTAAAAAGCAGAACGCAGAAAAGAACGATCGCCCCAATCACAGGTAAGTCAGCAAAGAGACTGACCTGGAGCGCAGAATGCGTTCAAATGCTTCGGTGACCAAGGCGGGTGCAAACCACTGTTTTAGTAAATCATTGCCAAGCAAGATTCCTTTAGGAATTTTCATTTGGACGCAAACTAGATGGTGGCACAAATCTTTCTGCCCATTTTCTGGAGGTTTGACTTCTTCTTGCATTTCAAAAAGTTAGAAAATAATTGCAACTGAAAGGTAAACCTCTGACTTGAAAAACGAACATTTTTATAACTAAAGCTTGAACCTCTGCAGCATCTTGTCTTAGCTAGTCGACGGGTGTCTTTCTATGAAATCAACCGTCTTCTTGCCATCAGGACTAGACGTGGTTGGATCAGAAACCTGAACTTCAAATCACTTATCGTTGTAACAAAAATTTTGTTCTTATCATGCGTGTACTTGCATCAAATCTAATTTACTTTATCTAAACGTAACCCATATCATCCATAAGTTATAATATACTTACGCTAAGTGAAGTGATTTAATCACAAAAAGCTTTAATTTGTTGTTTAAATGGAGACCCGGCTGGGAATCGAACAAATTAAATCGAAACAATTTCAGAGTGAGCGACATCGACTTCTTCCTCCGCCGCTTTCGCATCTTCAGATTTCGCGTCAAGGATTCGAAAAGCCTGGATTCGCGCTCTTCTTAAAGTCGATAGCATATTCACACCAAGGAGCCTAGGACAGATAAAACCTCTCTTACAATACAAACAAGTAATCAATGTAACAATTACGAAATATAACTTACTGAAGTTGACAAATCGGTAAAGCTGACAGGGAAGCAAAACCCATTGAATGACAGGTTAGAGCGACTTTTGGTTTGAACGGTAATGTTTGTGCACACGACAGTAACATATCATTGATGTTGATTGCATTATATTTGATTCTGCAACAAGCAAATGCTGCACGTCACAATACACAGATAGTGCAACACATTGTCATCTTTCAATCAAATCTTTATCGGGCCTCAGACAATCAAACCAATCGATGGCTTCAATGACATGGACGTTAGAGGCTTGGAGGAGCATATGCCCTGCAGTCTCTTTCATTGTGCTTTTACATGGAAACTGTTGTTTTTATAGCCGACACATGACGCATGCAAACATGGCCCCTGACGATGGTAGGGCAAAACAGAATCTCCTGATACACGTACTGTCAAATATCATCCCAACAACTGTATTTCAAATCTCAAACAATACACTTATAACTATTAAAGAACTTATTCATTATATAATCAATCCCTTTAAGTCATGTGTGCTAGCAGTATTTCTTTAATACTGAGACAATAATTCAACAGCTCAGTTTTATGTTATTCATATCATTGCCATCCACAAGGAATAGCTCAAGGCTAGTTTTCTTGGTGCATGAGAGGGTACGTAAGCAACATATAGCATCGAGATTAAAAGCAAAATACCTGAAACACAAGTACTCAAATAACATTAATCCACCAATGGCAATGATCTTGACGAAACCCATTCGAAGTAAGTGCAAACTCAGAACAGTGGCCACAGGAGCAAACACTATCAGTGAAATTATGAGGCATGACTGCAGGCAGGACCTGAAAGATATACTTGGAAGCTACAGCAAAAACATTCAGCAGTCGCGTAACTTCAATGTCAATTATTTGGGAATTGAAACTTCTCACAAGCATAGTATACAAGTAAGACAAGGCTTGAATCAACCAAATGGACAATCTCATTTTCATCGAAAACCTATTTCTAAATCAAAAATGCGTCACAAGACAAGGATGCAGCAAGTGCGATGACTGGTACACGTGGTCTCATACATAAAGGGAATAATCCTTTGAAAAAATATTAAAGCACTGAAATGCCATGCCTACACGGAAACTGCTACGGCAGATCCCACGTATCAAGCTCAAGTTCTGACTTGCAATGAACTATTAGGTAGAGAAACCTTGTATAGAGCATTTGAGTAGGAAACTTACCTTTTGTGGAGTATGAAGGAATACCACGTAGAACATTCATGAACGTTGTACTAAGGAAGAAAAGCGTGCTATAAGTCTATCTAGCAGTTAATTCTCAGACCGTACAGCCTAAATTAGGTGCACTTGTGACAGCAGAATTCATAAGTAGAGCTGAGGCAATGAAAGAGTTAGGGAGCCTGGGTATGGATCCGTTCATAGGCTGTATAGAATATGTGATGATGAATGTACTGGTAAAGAACTACCTTCAATGACCAAGTGGTGCCACTTTCTATCCAAAATTTCCGTCATCCTTGCTTTTGTACTAATCATTTTGGCGGAAAGAGACGAGCTGCAAGCTTCCTTGTTTTTGTGCAGGGTGGCAAACATTGGAACTAGATCTGGTTAATACCAGAGTGCTTTGCTTACCTGTGCCTTGCATATTTTGCAGGTCGGAGATTCCTCTAGGTCGTGCAGAGACTGGAAAATACCGAAAGGAAAATCATGATTACAATGACTGCAAAGAAATATCTAAACGCAGGCTCAGCAGCTTTGGAGCCTGGACACCATTAAGGATGCTTAGGCCTAGACAACGGGCCGCTGACATCATCTCAGGCAATCAACGGGACATGTAAGCTGTACAAGATGTTCAACCTTCTGTTTGAGTGCGGGCGATGTTCAACCAGATTAGGGTGCGTTTGCGGCAGATAATTCAAAGCATTTGCATCAAAGAAGACGTCCATTTTGGTCTCAAGCTCTCACGGCCTACGGAACCGTGGAAACAGGCTTTGTGTTATAAGAATTAAAAAATAAGACCATGGAAACAGAGAAAACAGGTTTTGTGTTACCGTCAAAATCGTTTTGGGAATCAGCACTGAATTGTGCCCATATTGATTTAATATGAAACATCTATATAAACATATATACAAGAACAAACTTTTCAATATAAAAGAAAGTGCGATATTCTCGAGTTACCTTAAACATGGATTGTTTTTGTGGTAACCCATACACGACTAAGGAGCTTTAACCAAATGCTGCAAATACGTTTTCCAACAGAGTTGAAAGCAACTCTTATATTCTGGGTAATTCGGGCATTGACTAAGTTGAACTAAAGCTTCCCATAGATTAATCTACGATTTTAGATTAGCTTCAAGCCAAGTCGCTTGATGGTGTCATGTCGTCAGACTACTTCTTTTGACCCACTGGAGGTCCAAATTAACTTCATTCAAAGGTATTTCAAAACCAAAACAAACCAAAACCAATGCAGTCTACAAAGGACCAAAATCATACTTCGATTAGCCATTTCTTCAAACATCCTTCATGGACAGTTGATGTATCGCCTTTACAGTTGCATGGTGAGATCAATTGCCCAACATCTGCTCGTGATGTATCGTAGCAAATCCAGCAGTTTTCTTCGAGATCAACCTTGGCTAGATCTGCTTATTACCAAAAAAAACACACATTAGCACAGAATCACAGTCATAGGACTAAGTTATATGAACAAATGGACTGGATAGGCTTCAATCTTGGTTGGATGTGTTTCATCTTCTACATCATGAGCTGCGCAAGTCATCATCTTATCATCCTATACTGAAATGGAAGCCACCCCTGTCACGTGCCATAAGTAAGATGTGACGTAAACGAGGAACAATATAACGTCCTGCTTCCTCGCTTTTTCAAACAAGACCTAAAGCCTACAATAAATTGACCCCGAATCGTGGCCAATTCTGCTTACTCCATGCAAGTTCTAATTTGTTAAAAACATGTTGATGAATGGGTTTGAAAAGTCTATACTCACAGCTCCTAATATTTATTTCTTGCAAGAAAATAGTAGCAAAAATACTAAAAAATGTTTGCATAAGAGAAGGGGAGACGAAAGTATCACAGAGTACTAAGGAATCGCTCACCATCAGAGTCGTCTGGCTGAAATGTGTTGTAATCTTTGCCTTTGTCACTTAGCAGGGACGATGCTTCAGTTTGTTTTGGCTAAGATAGAAGAACAAAAAATCATCAGCAAAATTGTACACTCGCCGGATGTACGGGTGGGACAGAATAAACAACAACACAGTCCTTGGGACAATGATCCAATGGGCCGTTATTCTTTCGTCAAAAAGTAGATTCCCTTGTTAATAACGGCTGGCAACGGTAAATTATGGAAAAATTCATATGATCCACAAGAAAAGAATTGAAAACCTAGTGTAATTTTGTATTTAGAGACATCTGGTTGTAGGAAGCAAATACTAGACAAGCCAGAACTTAAATAGCTTGCCCCAGAAAAATTAGGAAATTGTTTAATCCCCAGAAATAACTTTGCTGTTGATGACTTTCGAACTGTTCTTAACTTTAACGTATTAGATTATTTGATATTTGCAAAGAATAAGCTGTAACTTTGACTTTGATTTGTATGAACTTCTTCCGTGATGAATAGTTTATGTCCATCTGGTATAAAAATCACAGCATGCCCTTAAACTGCTGGTAGATGTTGCAGGTAGCCTTCCTGCGATTCGCTAAATTCTGAAGCCAACTCACTTTTCTCCGGTGCAGTAGCTTCCCAGGATTTAACAACCATAGCTCTTCCGGCCTATCAAATACATCCAAAATTTTCAATTCGATACCTGTATTGTTTGGGTTAACATATCAAAAACAATTGAAGTATATTGAAAGCAATACTCAAGAGATTAATTTTAGCATATGTGACAAAACAAATCACAGACATCGAAATTCCTTCCATAAAACAAAGATAGGCATTAAAAAGTTCAACTTGAAAAAATTCAACTCACTGGTGGGCATTCCATAAGACACAGGGGAACCACAAGGCAACCCCGAGTTCAAGAACTCTGAAAACAATTTCAACAATGTTACGGTCTCCAATGGTAACCCTCTTTTTCCAACTTGATCCTATTACGTCGATTAGAAGAAAAACTGTAGTGGCAAGCTAGAAGAAAGAAGATAATTTCAGAAAAACTAAAAAATGAAACATAACAAGACAAGACAGGCCAAGATGATCAGGAGTTGACTCCATGACATATTTTTAATACAACATGCATGATATCTGGTTTGGGAAACCTGGCATTTAGACAAAGTCACCACATTCTCTATCAACCAATCCAAACAGACATTGGCAATGACTGTATGCAGTATCAAAGCTCGCATTAAATGAAGCCTAACCAAGCTTGCTCTTTAAAGGCAAAAGCAATGAGTTGCCTCTTTCAAGGCAAAATCCTAGACCATCGTCACAATCCAACATACATTAACTCTTATGCAAGGGCAAATTTATTGAAAGGAGAGTAACAAATTTTGTGTGTGCTCAAATTGAAAACAGTTTCATTTGCAAATGCTTAAATCAATTAATAGATTTGTAACTTGGAGTCAGATGGCATCTAATATCGGTTGGCAGTGAATTAAAAAGAAAACCAGACCAGATCCAAAGATTACAAATTGCAAACTTAAAATGTTGCCTATGTTTGCATTACCTGCAGTAGTCCTTGAGCAATTATTCCAATTCGTGATTGAAAAACCATCTTTGAATTGACCTGAGTTTCACAGGATGTTGTCTTTTTAAATTTTCCTTTCAGCTGAAAACCAAAAATTAAGCCATAAAATATAAAAAATGTGGTAGCCAAATATCAAATGATCAAGCTAGCTGCTGAAGAATGAGATACAGATGAAATTGGTTAATGGAGTTTTGCAATTCCATAAGGTTCTTGCAAGAAAACCAGTGAGAAAACATTCTTGAAATATTTCCAAGTGCTGTAAACACTGCATTGCTTTATCAGACCCTAAGCACGCTTCATTTTTATTGGTCTCAGAATATATCCTAAAGACAAAAGTCAGGCTCTCTACCTTGTAATAAACCTGATCCATACCTTGCAAAAAATTTCCACACCATAAATCAGGAAAAACACCAGAACAATGAACATCAGAAATGCAAAAAGACCGTTGAAGATCTCAGTTAAATGAGTCTGCAAAAAATTAGATATGAAATATCAAATGAAGTACTAATACTAATCAGATACTAAGATAGGGGTGAATAGGATAGTTCACAGAAGTTTTTTTCTGCCATCACATTTAACTACAAGCCTGGATAGCTTTTCAGTGTGGGGAAGGCAGCATTTATACCCTGATTTACCTAGGCAAACCTGTGGATATGGGCTTGTTAACTTTTTGCTGCTAAAAAATTACAAAAATAAATCTCATTCACTCAAACAATTATCTTTATGGTTTATCCTTATGGTTTATTGGAGTTGGTCAGCAGTTTTTAAACCAATCAAGGGAAGCAGTCAAGGCCACCTTGCTGCTACAAATGAGTTTACTTTGTGCACATTAGAGATAACTCAGCCACATTGCAAGTCAGCATAGCAAAGCAGCAATGTTATACTCACAACTTTGGGACTAAATGAAGTCGATAGTAAACCCTACATGGAAAAGTCTCTTTGGTTACAGAGATGGCACTGGCTTTATGATAGACAATAGTGCATACAAGCTCACAGTGAGCTGGTTATAGACCAACCTATCATTAGCAAACTAATAACGACTTGCTAAGCTTATCAAACTGTATTACTTATTAGTGAACAGGATCGTTGAGGTAAGAGAAAAGAATTCATACCTATTTTGCTTCAAAATATCAGAGCATCAGGACCATAACATGTATACAGAGGAATGTATAATAATAATTGACACTATAGCAACTCGCATGCCAGCCTTTTATTCATGTTTGTTGTATATTATCACATACTTTGCCTACAAGAGACATCCCAAAAAAATATTTCTCACCTTTAGCTCAATATTTGTTAGCTTTGAAGAAACAAACTGGGCAAATAACAGCATATAAACCAAAACATTGAAGATGGCACATGCAACATAGGATTTAGTCAGGAACCTTTGATCTGCAGGATGCCCCCCAACATGAAAAATCTAGAAGCAGAAAAGGTCTTGTCTCACTATCATGTTGAAATGCAATAAGCATTACAGTATTTAAAGCTTTTGAGCTGTTGTTAGAAACTTTATTGTTTGTGCAAATTGTTGGTGAAGTTGCAACTTTAATAATAAACTACATAACAGCCACCACTGCACATACATAATATACAATTTTACTTGGATTTGATTAACATTTTATAACTAAAGAGAAAATGAAAGAGAGGAGTTTGAATCACAAATTCACTGATGACAATCAAATCAAACCTAGAACAGATGATGATGAAAATCAAATCATTGAAAGGTTGTTGGGAAGTGTATAGGAGTATTGGAAGCTACAAGGAGTAATGGAAGCTCTAAGGAGTATTGGAAGGTCCAAGGTATAAACAATATGACTTTTTTTTTTAAAACCACTGGAAAAAAGATTACATCTAAACCAAAACTTACCTCTGCCCAAAAGCAAATTATTATTGAATATCCAGATATGATAAAAGGATAGTAGGATGAAAGAAGGCTGTGCTTCCATGGTTCTGGGATGTACTCCTAAAACAAATAATAAACACTATGATACTGTAAAATCCAACCTGATGTATACATTTTGAAAAAATAAACTGGTTAAGTACTTTTGTAAAGTTCTGGTTTAGTACTTTTGCTTCCCATAGTGACAACCTCTACCCTTAAAAATTTGGACTTCCTAACACAGATCTTGCTACCAATAATCTTTTATACAAAAGATTCCATCATGTTACTGAATTGCACTATAAGTGATTGGTTATAATGTTAGCAATAGATATATGTGCCATACCCAAGCAGAACTAGTGATTAGGAAAGAAAGAAGAACACAGTATCTGCTAGACATTATACTGTATTGATCATACTGGAGTAAAGTTGAAATTCCCATTCTAGCACAAAGGAACAAACATATTAATCAGTGACCCTTAAGTGTCTATTGAGAAACTAGAACCCTAGATTAGACAAAATCCATTGAAGAAGAATCAGTTTACATAAAGCATGCAGGTTTTTCAAAGAAAATAAACTTTTCCGTTAATTGTGGTCCATCAAAAATTTGCGGCAAGCACTGCCTACCTGTACTGTAAAGTACACAGCTCTTGATCCAGTGGCAATGATAACAAATACATAAACAAGTTTCTGTATTGTTAGGCGAAATGCCTTTGCAACTTGAAATGTGCCTAATTTTTGAAATTCAGCTCTGATACAAAGGACCTAAAATACAAAATAGTCTTCAATATATAAAATCATGAACAAACATGGCATGAATGTCAAGAATGAAGCAGAATCTTTATGTTAAGCCAGTTTGGTTCCAAACACAACTTGGTTTGCACCTTTGGAAAAATTATGATAAATAAAATTTTGCAAATTAATCTGAAACTCCCAAACCAATCAGAGATTTTTATCAAAATTCTCAGGTACATATTTTGATCAGGTACATGCTGGGCAGAAAGGCCATTGTAAAGCAACTTCACTAATGTTTAGATCCATACACTTTGAAAATGCATTTCAGGCATGCACAACTGTTTGCTAATGGAAGCAAATAAGATTTCACTCTAGAGTTCCAAAAATTAGGGTTATAAAAAAACAGGTTGAAATGGTTTTATATATATACGAGGTCTTACCAATTGAATTACAGATGTCAAACACACAAGGTAGAATACAACACCAAATGGAATGAAAAAGCTTTTGTTTGAATGACCACAAGATCCACCTGCGAACTGGACCTGCAAGGGAAAATTACAAATTGAATGTAATGATTGGCGATTCATCAATTTCATACCATCGATAGAAAAATTTTGTATATTTTGCAGTTAAAATTGGTTTGATTTTCAATAATTCTAACCGGTGAAACAACTTGAAATTTTGTTTCTTCTAACACTGCAATCAGAGGACTTCAAACGTAGCGCAAGATTTTCTCTGAGATTGATTTTACCTTTTCATTAAGTAACATAATGTGATGTTATTCTACCATGAAGTTATGTCAACCTTTGATGAAAAACATTGAGAAGTTATGTTTTTGGCGTATTCTGAGTGGCTGTTCCAAATAGCTTACAGATTTGCAGACCAATGCAACTCCAAGGCAGATCAAACAAATAGGCCACAATCAGTTTAAAAAGGAAATACAAAAACATCAACCATAAAAGAGTCGTAATACGAACTTATCGGCTCTTGCAAATGAATTGCTACTTCGTGACTGAACATATATTTGCCCTACCTCACACACGCAAGTACCGTTATTTGTGACACTGCAGATTCCATGACCACTACAATTCTCAGGACACATTCGTAAAGGAAAGACGTCCATTTCTGACGAAAAATCAAACACCTCGGCGTTTAGTAAAATACTTTAAACAAAAGGCAGTTGGTAAAATGCGGAATAAGTCTTATATCTGACGAGGACTGATTTCGAAATTAATAAGGTAATCGTCGCCATCACCAACTTCTCTTCCTTGAGCCAGGCCGCAATGCATTAACAGTTTTCGATGAATGATTGCGTCATAGTTGAGAAACAGTTGGCGAACCACGAGGTTTGTGGTTTACAGGACTACGGGGCCCAAATCGCCCTTTATGAAAATATTTTTCTTAATATTTGAAATATTGTCATCTGCAAGGGAATCTATGCATCAATGAAAAGCAGTGGGTAAATTCGAAATGTTTCCCCAATAGGGCTTCATACAAAAGAACAGGGCCTCCAATCACTCCAACTCGACTCCAACGAGATCAAAGACTCTGTGTTATATAGAAATGATTAACCCCAGATGCATGCCTATAATCTATTTGAAACTAAGTCTAGCTAAATAGCGGTTTTCCACGGTCTGTTTTCATTTGATAAATTGGCTTTCATGTGATCAGACATCAACTGCGAGGTTAAAACATGTGTGCAGTTTGCACACAGCAATTTTTGCAATTTGGGTATACGATTTCCATTTATCGTTGCTCAATGCCTTTAACTTTTACTTTTAAACAAGTATGTATTTAAATAAAATATCTTAACACAAAATTTTTCCAACAAAATATACCACTTATTGTGGAAAAAAAACTTAGAGCTTTTCCTTTGCTAGTCAAAAGAAAACACCTCAATTTTCAGTGTAGGGGTTAAGTCATGGTTTACACTTTCCCTTGGAAGCAGTCAATCCTTTTAAGCACATTCATTTCGGATGAGAGGTGGCTTCCTCTTGGCATATAGGCCATTGGCTTTGAGCCGGAAGAATGCAGTTAAGAACTAGCAGTTCATGAAAACAGTTTTGCATACTAGACTGGTTACTATCCAGCAATGCACTGTAACTGCTATGCAATCGTTGTTTGAATTGAACATAAAAAACAAACAAATGTTCTATGGTAGTTTTACTGTTATATAATTTACAGTATAAGGGTTAAACATCATTTTGACTATGAACTTGATGGTAATGCAAAGCAGATCTTGATTTTACTCTAACTATCCAAAAATAAACCATTAAAAACATCAGAGTAGATTCAATAAAATTTTTAATCATAACCAATAAGGAATTGAGAGGATTTATTGCCATAAGACACAACAAACAAGAGACATTTCCTTAAAATTAGACCTGAGATAAACAGGTTCTGACTGCATGCAGATCTGGCTTCAAACTTGTGGTCACATAAATCAAACCTGGATTTTACATTGGATGACCAATAAATTTTGATTTTAAAACAGCAATTGTATAAGATAACTAGCTTGCAGCATTATGATTCTCTGGTTTTCAATTACAACCTATCAAGAACTGGCATAGCTAACAATGACAATTATGACTGAAAACATCACAAAGGTATTGGATATGATTGATTATTTCAATGGAATTCTAATCAATAAAACATATACTTGAATTTCAATAATTACTCTGGCTCAAGAAATTTATTATGATACATTATGATACATTTTCATATGCAAATTAGGCCCATGCATTCACACTACTTACAGATGAGGCCTGGAAAGTTTTAGCAATTTGTTTACTGTTCAATTCTGCAGGTGTAACATTCTCTTGTACTTGCGCTGCAGTATCTAGTTCATTGTGGAACAAAACCGTATGTCTTGATTGCTTCAGCACAAAATTGTCTTTGGTGGCAGCTTCGTCTTCACTGCCTCTATGACTACTCTCTGTTACTCCAATTTGATGGCGCCTCTGAAGCGCCTGTAGGGCATATGGGTGAGACAGATTTAGATTGACTAGATGTCTGCAGCCTTTCCTGAAATTGCTGTTGAATATGGCATATAGTACAGGATTTATTGTTGAATTTGAAAAACTGAGCCAGAGACAAACAGTACTTATTCCATAGTCTAAGGGCTTCCAGAGTTTAACAAATTCTGAAACAAAATATGGTATCCAGCAAATCACAAAGATTGAATTCTGGATTATCAGCATTTTGATAACAGTTCTCTTGGTCCTTGGCACTTTACCAAGAGACTTCTGCTGGCACTTTGGCAACTCAGTAGTGCTTCTTTGGGAACCTGGAACATTATCAAGCCCTTTGTCTTGCTTCTTGGAAAATACATCTCGTTCATGGATTGCTTTAATAACAAGTATGTATAAAAGGATCAAGATGCAGAGTGGGGAGAAAAATCCACACAAGCTGAAAACAATGAAAAATCCAGCCCATGATCCTAAACCATTGTCCACACTGCAAACCTTTTCACATGGTGTCTTCTTCAGTTCATAAAAATACAAAGCAGGCGTGCTTACAAATATGACGAAGATCCAGATAAAAGTGATCAACTGAAAAGTTTGAGATCTCCTAAGATGAAGAGTAAGTGGGTGCACCACAACATAATAGCGATCAAGTGCCATGCATGTCAACATGCACACCGAGATGCCTGCATTCAAGAATTGGGCAAAATGCACCAATTTGCATGACACACTGCCAAGTGCCCATGTTCCTTTGAGAACCCAGTGAAAGTAAAATGGTGCTGCAAAAAATGGAACACTCAAGTTCACAGCAGCTAGATGAGCCACAAATAAATTTGTCACCCATTGTACTCTGTGACTTCTACTGATGACAGCAATAACAAGGCAATTGCCAATTAGGGATGAGAAGCCAATGACTCCCAGGATCACCATCTCTATGGCCTGCTTTAATGAATTTGACGACAATGACTGGACAATGCATGTTTGATTGGAAAGAACCATATCACCTTTTTACTCCTCATTAGTCCCTAACATAAGCAATCATAACATCTCAATTACACAACTGCTATAATCTAGACAGCTCCCAACATTATTGAACAATCTTGAAGGCAGTGTCGATGTCTCATTCCCAGCAAGGCCTTTGCAATCTGAATGACTGAATACGGATACCAGCAATTGTGAAAGCTTGGTCAGTCCTTGATCCCTGTTTTTGAACAGCCAATAGCTCCAATACTGTGTTTGTTTACAAACAAAATAAACTCCAAAGTCAAGGTACGGATTTCAAAGTGAAGACTACGACTTTTGCTCCACGCTTTTTACGACTCATTCGAAATGTCCTTCTACAATCATGAGAAATTAAATGACTCTTTTCACAAAAAAATCTAGTGAACGTCACCACAAAACTTTATATGATGTTTTTCACGACACCGGTTACTACTTCACCATGTATTCTTCTTCCTTTCTGTTTGTAAGTCTTTCCTTTTACTCAGAACACCGATTGTAGCTAGTTTTAGCTGCCGATTAGTCCTAAAATTGTTGTTAAGTTTTCGCGTTGTTTGGCGAGACCACCATTATCTTTGTCTTGCTGGTGTGTATATTAGTCGTCGAGATATGCCGAAGCTCCTCTCAAGCAGAGAAATCCAACTTCATAAAAATCTGCTGGCAGTGATGATTTGAATTTAGGAAAGCTTCATTCAGCATTAATACTCGATTCTTATTTTGCCCAGTAAAAGCATTCGTGCAAGTCAAGTTATGATTTTCCGCCTCATTGCTAGGCCATAGTCGTCAATAATTTATCCAAGTTCAACAAAAGCGAACAGGTCTGTATGAACAGGAGGTAAACATTTCCATAGGAACTACAAAACAACAGCCGTCCAATCCCGGAAGTGGCCCCTCAATTGTCACTTTTCCGAGCGGTGCTTGCAAGCGCAAGTACTTTTGATTAAAGTGCCAGAGTCTTGTACTCGCATTCCGTAAAATCACATTATATCAGGTCGTGATTATGGACGATGTTGTTTCCAAACACACGACGATGTCCCAAAATTTACACAAAATACCCCCGTAATTGAGGGCCTCTCTCGCCCATGCGATAATCAGAATGGCCCAACTGTAACAAGGGAAGGACAAAATTTAAATCAAGTCAAGGAAATTGAAGGTGGCCTGTTTGATATTTTCATTGGCCATGTATATTTTGTTTTAAAGCTATCTAAAAATTATTGTCGCCTAGGGTAATGACAGCGTGGCAAAAACTGGAAGGGGGTCATGTGGGTGCCCCCTTGCCCTTTGTCAAGAAACATTGAGAAGGCTAAGGAAAAGAAGTTCTGTACAATGTCTCTTTTTGGGAGATTATTCTAAACGAAACCAAGAGGCTAAATGGTATGAAGGTTTCGCAAGGTGTGCCTGGAGGTACGCCTAGTGCAGTGACTTGCTCAGAACCAAATTAGGACAACCCGAGAATCTCAAGCATAATATTTAATCTCTCGCCGAAGCACCAACCAAGTCCTTTTCTAGATGCCATATTTGTAAGTTGATAGCAACGCAACGGACCCCGTCCTCAAACATCCACTGGCTCAACTGCTCGTCTAGAAAGGTGTTTGGTGGGTAGCTTAGTATCAATTTGTTTACAAAAACGGATTAACTATAAGTCGATGAATCCAAATGACCTTCTGAGCAGTCGAGGTAGCCATTATCATGAATTACCTTCCTTTGGTGAACCGTTTGTTGCTACGTAACTGGGGTTCAGAAGCTTTGAGATTAACTTGCAAACTTGCTAACTGAGTATTTGCATCAAAGTTTTCAATCAGTGAATGCCGAGCAATTATTTAGTTTCTTTCACTTTAATTGGTCACATGTTCTTCGGCTGAATCATTCGACATCCTGTGGACTATAGACATTTCTAGTTTTTCTCGCTAATTTCAAGCATCATTCCCCGGTTCAATTCTCGTGTTTTAGTAACGTCTTTATTGGTCTATTGTTGGTTGGTATCTAATAACACTCAACATATCAATTACAGTCATGTCCAACCTGCTTTACAGATAGACCCATACGACCTGATCTAACTACTGCAACGTACAGTAGGTCATTAAAGAAAGATTTAAGATATTAAAATAAGGCAATTGGGTGTTGATTAAGCACTTCTCAGCATGATTATCTGGTTTTTCTTCAGCATGTCAACACTGCATGGAAAATATTTTTCTGCCGTTAGGAAAGGACAAGAAACTGTTTGAATGCTACAACGTATATGAACATTTCAATAAACAAACTCGAAAATGAATAGGATTTTTCAGAACAAGACAACAAACAAAAGAAATAACACTTAAATTCTTCATCAGAGAGACAGCGTCTCTACGTGTTAGCTCTCTGCTAAATGTTCTTTAAAACCATCATTACTTTGGCTTCAATCATACCTAAAAATTGGGTTCTACATGGTAAGAATTATAATAATTGCTCTACAAAAGCAATCCAGTGATTTTCCGTTGCGTCATCCGTTGTAATGATGTCTTCAAGGCAGCCATTTTTCATCTTGATCTACAGAATCAAAATACGTAGCTATTCTTTTAAAATGATGAAAAAACGAGCGGACATTAAGAATAGAAGAATATTACTATGGTGGAAACCACGGTGAAAAATCTATGACATTGATTGGTTCATCTCCCTGATTGGTTGGCGCAGTGTCTTTTGTACTAACACGCTTTGTCACCGCGCGAACAGATGCAGAAGAATGACCTCGAGGCTCCATGTGTGAAACTTCGCGGTTAATTCGCAAGCTTTACATTCATAGCAAGATGCGCGCAGGCTATCAAGTTTCCCTTTAGTTGGTTCCTGATTCAACAATATACAGTGGAAAAAGACTTCAACATGCCCACCTACTTCAATGGCAAAGATAATATGAAAGCTAATGCAACATGTTACATTGAAGCATTATCATATATAAGCTCTTTGGGGCTAATCTCGCGATGAAACGATTGATAAATTCAAAATTCTTTAAACTTTGACAAGAGTGTCTCACTAGAAGGGTAAAGATAATCTGCGGTAGAATGGAGAAAGAAGGAAAAGCCAACGGGCTCATTGGCGGAGAACGATACCGAAACAGTGCCAAAAGGAAGTGAGGAAGATGATTTTTTATGAAAGGGTAACCAAATAGGGCTGGGCAGGGCTATATTAAAAATACGGAATATATTTAAGCTAGAGATCATGCGTCAGTAAGGAAATGAGCAGCACTCATTGCATTGGAGGCATTTCAGAATAGGAGAAGAGAAGAAAAGCTGACCGAAAAAAACTGAGAAGATTGATCAGAAAGGAAAGAGTGGACTGGAGATCAAAAAAGAACATTTCAAAAGGAAAATCCTTTTATTACACATAAACAAAAATTAATTGCAAGCATCAATGGTATTCAAGCATTTACAGCCAGGAACCGTCTTCATTATGAAATTGGACATCTTCATGACAGACACTCACTTCGAATGCATGACGGAACTCTGCCTTCCCATGAGCCACTTGTCTTACAAACTGGGCGATCTTCATTGCTCAACTCAAAGCCATTTTTACAAACGAACATTGCCCTGTCTCCTTCATTGTATTTCATTTCGACTGAATCCCCGTTTTCTGGAGCAGGTGGCCTTCCACACCTGGAAGTAACTGCCAACGAAATTTCAACTATGATGAACCTCAAAATGTGTAAATGTCATACTACATTAGCGTGATATCATTTGATCATATTGCAGTAAGCTCATTTGCTATTGCGCAGTCTCTACTATTGAAGTTCAAATGCGGGTCTTGTCATCACACACACTACGCAATTGACTGTCCTTGTTATAGATTCAAGCAATTTTAAAAATGAATGTGAAAATATCAAACTTGATTTAAAATAATATCATGGTAAATTTAAAATAATATAATAACAGCCACATTAAATCTTCATCAATTATATTTTAAATATTGGTTCATTTATCGTTGTTTTGTTGCGTATACGATGTTTCCACTAATTTAATCCATGATATACTGACTTTTTGCATTCGCCCCACTATTTTAAGCCAATATATAAACCTAATTAAAATTTCTTCGTTTTACTGCTTCGAATGTCTGATTTACGCACATTACGTTAGCTGCAGCCTTCGTAAAACTTCGAACCTTTCACCATCTTGTTGACATATGACATATTTTAAGACCTTCAATAACAAATGATATTGTCAACGAAACTGACATTCAACTATTTCTCATTGCGTTGCTTCGACAAAAGGTCATCATTTTGCCTCGTGCTACATCGGCTGTATGACATAAGCTTGGGGTTTGCCTTGATTTTAAAACTTTGCACGGGTCCCCCTGAAGTTGAAAATCTTAGGGGGCCCCTTGGCCCGGGTCCGGTGGGTAAACGCGTCTCTGGACACATTCAGCTCATGTTTGGAAAATGCTAAATATAATTCTATTTTGCAGAGGAGAAATCCCATGCCGCATTTGGACATTGGCTTGAAGGAGCATTGTGGTCAGCCTAATAACTCTGGTGAGGTTGATTGCGCCTGTCACTTCCTTCTGTCCAAATGGATACAAAAATTGATTGACTGTACAGTTATCAAATTTGTTTCAGCATCGTTTTCCCAAAGATGTTAAGGCATATTAAGGTCAAGACATAACCCTGCAAATTGCCTTCAATAAAGAAACTTCTTGCTTTGGGAAACAGAATCCCCAACTAAACATGTTAAAAGATAATTTGCTGTTGACATGGGATGCTGTGCAATGTAAAGCCCCACACCACCTCCTTTAACCTGGTCTAAAAGCCTTGGTTTTGAGAAGCGCAGCTAAAAATCCTATCCTGAGCTTGACAAGCATATGAATAATGACAAGAAGACTAATCTTGACGAAAGACTTGCCGCACTATTATATCGATGTCCATTTTATAAGGGATTCTTTGAATCATTGTTGGCTAATTCTGAAGGAGGTCTGAAACTGCACAAGTTGTTCCTTAAAAATAAGGTTCAAGTTGCATGTGATGAAAATGGAGCATACCACTGCATCCAAACAATTCAAATCTCTCACAAACTGCAGATGGCTTCTCTTTATGGAAGACAATTTCCAAAAGGGCTGTTTCTATCTGCTCGTCCAGACCAACTTTTGTCTCCAGGGTTGTTTCGTTTCTTTGCAACTGGTAAATCTAAAACAATAAAAACCACAAGTATAAAATCACATGCAAATTGTTACACCCATGCAGATAAAAGGAAAGAATACCAAATGCATAAAAAAACAGTTTACAGAAAATAAAACTTTGTTCGTAGTTGACAAATATTTATTATTAGTGTTTAAAAGACTATTGCCGGCTCTAATGCATACATCCCATTACTTTCAACCCTACACTGTTTTGAACGACGATTAAATTTCACTTTCTTATTAACTTCCAAACGCACGTGCATTATCTTGATCACAAACCATAGTTTTACCACAAACTGATATTTGCATATTGTTACAAATGCGTTGAAACTGGTGTAGAACAAACCTTTGTTTCTTTGGCAATGTGCTCTCCATCACTGGCATCAAAGTACTTAAATGAAACTGCAGTACCACGATGCAAAAACCATGTGTACTGAAATAGGACTGAGGTAATTCTGACGACCGAATCAAATTTGACTGTCACAGACAGTGAGTTTTTCCGATATGTACCACACCATGTCTTTCCATTTCTTCTAGCAGTTTTGCTAAAAGCTTTAGAATAAATATGCTGTGGAATAATTTGATCATCACGGATAGTCCCATTTTCCATACCAAGTGGAAAGTCACAGAGAGCCAAAGGATCTACAAAAACAAGTAGGAATTTTAAGGACAAGAAAGATTTACCAAACCCTTCAAAAATTTCGTTTGTGAAATGTATGTATGCAAAAGAATTGACAAAACCAAGGTGCAATACAATGTGAAAAAGTGATGGAAAAGGTGAAAAAGAAAGGGGTCAAAAAGTGGTGGAAAATGATGACACATATGAAGAAGAAAAAGAAGTTGTTAACGTTGAAAAAGAAAAAGGGGAAGATGATGATGAAAAAAGGAAGGTAGAAAAGAACAATAAAAGAAAGTAAAGAATGTTGTAAAGCAATAGAGAAAGGTGAGGTAGAAGATATTAAAAAAAAAGAAAAATTCTGAAAACAACTTTTTGCGCCAGATCGATTGAGGAAGGAAAAGAGGGTTGGATCAGGTTCAATTTAAATTTTAGGGCAACATAAAGGCAGTCGAGACAAAAACTACAGAAAATGGAATATCTCAACATAAGACAAAGAAATAGCAAAGAGGAAGAACGAAAACAAGAGTGTCTCACTAGAAGGGTAAAGATAATCTGCGGTAGAATGGAGAAAGCAGGAAAAGCCAACGGGCTCATTGGCGGAGAACGATACCGAAACAGTGCCAAAAGGAAGTGAGGAAGATGATTTTTTATGAAAGGGTAACCAAATAGAGCTGGGCAGGGCTATATAAAAAATACGGAATATATTTAAGTTAGAGATGAGCAGCACTCATTGCATTGGAGGCATTTCAGAATAGTAGAAGAGAACAAAAGCTCACCGAAAAAAACAGAGAAGATTGATCAGAAAGAAAAGAATGGACTGGAGATCAAAAAAGAACATTTCAAAAGGAAAATCCTTTTATTACACATAAACAAAACTTCATTGCAAGCATCAATGGTATTCAAGCATTTATAGCCAGGAACCGTCTTCATTATGAAATTGGACATCTTCATGACAGACACTTACTTCGAATGCATGACGGAACTCTGCCTTCCCATGAGCCACTTGTCTTACAAACTGGGCGATCTTCATTGCTCAACTCAAAGCCATTTTTACAAACGAACATTGCCCTGTCTCCTTCATTGTATTTCATTACGACTGAATCCCCGTTTTCTGGAGCAGGTGGCCTTCCGCACTTGGAAGTAGCTGCCAACGAAATTTAAATAGTCAAGAACCACCAAAATACAAAATAGCACAAAGCAACGGAAACAAAACTTTGGTTACAGGAAGCACTTTTGCACGACACTCCCCAGAGTGAGCAAGCGTCGAAAAACGATGAAAAGCTGAAAAATAAATAGTCAGCTGAAGAAAAACACGCGGAAGTCGCGAGAAGAGAGCCTTCTTGACTATGTTATGACCAATTAAAAAAACTGGAATTACAAAAAAAGAATTGAAGGGCTTGCGGAAAGGCTTGTTAATATTGGTGAGGTCAATAATAGGCCGAATTAAATTTTCATGACATTATTTAGTACATTTTTAGTATTCTACAAGAAAGTATTCTATAAGAAAATTGTGATTCTTGAAAAGTCAAGAAAGCTCAGGACTGGATCTTTGAAACCTAAGAAAGTTGAAAAATTTAGATATTCAAAGTTTTAAATGAAATTGTGCTTGTGTGTGATTTAATAAAAGTTATACGTTCCTCACATATGTTATGACATTGAGGGTTTTTTAGAAATGTTACATATCCATAGCATTTCATCTTATCTATCACTGTGCATGTTTAGTAACGTGAAACTTTATGTTTATATAGTGTTCAGAAAGTTTTAGTGCTGAAATTAGGAAAAAGCTAAGAAAGTCTAAGGGCTGGGCTGAAAAAAGTCCAATAATAAACATGCAGTCTACATAAAGACCTCCTGCACAGGTTAAATCTTTTTTACCCTAGTACAAATATCCTTGTAGCCACTTTAAGACAATCAAACCTGCTGACTTTGCAAAAAGTACAGCCTCACATTAAAGGTGAGGATGATGTCACGCGCAGTTGGCGGTTCAAAAAAGGGGATACTTCAAGAAAAGGACGTTTGCATTTTATCTTTAAACAGCATCGATCCATCAACCAGTTGTTCAAATCTTTTTAAAAGTCATAAAGTTGCGAAGGCCAACACAAGATACTTATGGTTAAAATCAATGTTCTATTTATGGATAAAATCAATGTTTACAGAGGTAGAGTCAAAAAAATATTTCCTGACATGTTTTTGGTCCGAAATACACAAGAAAAAGATTCCACTTATATGTGATTGAAATGAAACATACCGTTGCATCCAAACAATTCAAATCTCTCACAAACTGCAGGCACCTTATTATTATAGAAGACAATTTCGAAAAGAGCTGTTTCTAGCTTCTCGTCTAGTCTAACTTTTATCTCCTTGGTTGTGTTGGTTCTTTGCAACTTGTAAATCTAAAACCAATAAAACCACAAGTGTCAAGTCACGAGATAACAGGAAGTAGGTTCTCTTCTGCAGACAGTGGCAAAAAGATGACTGTCATGACAGGTTTCCAAAAATCTGTATCTGCTCCTGCGTCTGTTAGAGAGGTCACTCAACTAACGTGCCAGAATCGAAATTGTTCCTTTGCAATAATTCAAAGCCATTAAAAGTAGAAAGTGCTGAAGTAGAATCGAGTAAAAGTAGAATCGTGTAGAACGAACCTTAGTTTTTTTGGGAATGCGTTCTCTGTCATTGGCATCAATGTACTCAAACAAAACTGCGTCACCAGCGTGAACAAAGAACTCGTACTGAAAGAGAACCGAGGTTATTCTGACGACTGAATCAAATCTGATAGAAACTCCGACGGTGTCATTTATATATTCACCGCACCACGTCCTCCCATTTCTCCTTGGGATATGGTTGTTTTGGACACCGTACACATTCTGCAGTGTCACCTGTTTGTCAGCTATATCTCCATTTTCCATCCCAAGCGGGAAATTACACAGATCTCGTTGCTCTATAATGAGAGGTTTATTGAGTTAACACAAGCCGTCAAAGAGTTGGGAAACTTATTTCCAGGGGTTTGCCAGCTCAAAGGGGAATTCAAATTCCAGCCACACAAAAATGGCTAGCGAGAGCTACGTTTTCTATTCGCAATTGCATTCAGAAAAACTTCATCTTTCAACCACAACGCTGATCTTTTGATTCATTAAAATGACGTGAAATAATTGCCGAAATTCATGTTGTGGAGCATGGGTATGGTTTTTCGTAGACATTTTCCCTCTTGTCAACTAAAATTTTACAAGAGACAAGTTTTTCGAGCCCTCTCCCGTCTACATTACGTAAAAGATAAGAATATGCCAAACACTTTTTCGTACATTGCATCGACTTTTGAGAAAGTACATACGACATAAAAATTGACTTCAACAAACTGCTTACTGACTTTGCTGCGCAGCTGTTGTTTAGAATTTGACACGAATATTTTCAGTATAAATCAGAGTCTTTTTGAAACAACTTTTACCTCGTTTACATTTTGGTAAATTATCCCAAAGGCCATCATCTCCGCAGGTTAAAGTGGGGTTCCCATCGAGTTTGAAGCCAGCCTGGCATTCTACAGTTATGTTTGTACCAGCAGGGTAGGAGGAATCCTCACCACCTTGACCGTTTTTGATGTTAGGACTTAAGCATGTCACAGCTAGAAGACACAAAATAATGTGAAGACAAAGGAAGGCCTAGAGACGAGTAGTCAACTTGCCTTATGTAAGAAACAAAACTTCTTAACACTTAACAGGACATACCAAACCATATGCAACTGCTCAACATAAAGTGTATTTTTTCAACATAAAATTATGATAATGAATGTGTTAGTCTGATGGTGTACAAGACAATTGGCTTGTAAGGGCCTGGGTTGCTAAGAAACATGGATACTACGATTGTTCGTAGCTTTTGCAAAGAAACCTTTGCAAGGAAGATCATTTAGTTGGATAAACTAAAGATACGTTTGATAGGAAGATCATTTAGTATGATAAACTGAAGATACGTTTGATAGGAAGATCATTTAGTATGATAAACTGAAGATAGTTTTGCAAGGAAGATCATTTAGTATGATAAACTGAAGATAGTTTTGCAAGGAAGATCATTTAGTATTAAAACTGAAGATAGTTTTGCAAGGAAGATCATTTAGTATGATAAACTGAAGATAGTTTTGCAAGGAAGATCATTTAGTATGATAAACTGAAGATAGTTTTGCAAGGAATATCATTTAGTATGATAAACTGAAGATACTTTTGCAAGGAAGATCATTTAGTTGGATAAACTAAAGACACTTTTGAAAGGAAGATCATTTAGTATGAAAAACTGAAGACACTTTTGAAAGGAAGATCATTTAGTTTGATAAACTGAAGATACTTTTGAAAGGAAAATCACTTAGTTCGATAAACTGAAGATATTTTTGATAGGAAGATCATTTAGTTTGATAAACTGAAGATACTTTTGCAAAGGAATATCATTTAGTTCAATATACTAAAGACACTTTGCAAGGGAATATCATTTAGTTCAATTTACTAAAAACACTTTGCAAAGGAATATGATTTAGTTTGATAAACTGAAGATACTTTTGCAAAGGAATATCATTTAACTTAATGTACCAACGAGTATATTACTCAATTTGGCATATCATTCATCAAGGGATGCTTGGTTATTGGCTATTTTAGAATTTTGACCTTTTCCTATCATCACCAATAGAAGATGATATGTTATCCAGCGGATAAGTTTTTTAGGTACGCTATTTTCCAAGAAGCCAGTAATCAATAACTGGAAGGAAAACAAAGAAAATTCTGGAACACGTTATTTGCCTAAAAGTGTTCTTTATACAGCCTCGGATGTTGATTAGAAAACAGCAACATCCAGAACTGCCAAACTTTGTGGGATTTTTAGTAAAAAGCCCTTCATAGAGCCACAGGATATGTAACAAAATAAACTGTAGCCCTAATGAATGTAAACAAGAAACCAGGAATAAGCTGGTCAGAAAATAATAGTTCAGGGTTGAAGGGAGTCGTTTCCAGGTGGTCGAGGCTGTGCCTATGCGTAGAAGACATGGGCTGACGTACTAACGGAAACAATTGTGACTAGAAAGATCATAAAGTTGTGTAGAGTGTACCTTTGCAGGATGCAGTAAAAGTTGACCACTCCCCATTCGCCCGACAGCGTATCTTCATGTCATTGCTGGGCCTAAAACCACTTCTGCATTTGTAGGTTACCACATCAGGGTAGCGGTATTCCTGCTTACTCGAAGTTTGGTCCCCGTGCTCCAGCAAAGGGGGGCTGCTGCACTTTTTGGCTGACAAAGGAACAAAGAAGGGCTGAGAAACACTAACAGCTAAGAGCGCTACTTCAGGAGGAGAGAAATGGGACTACATTTCAATATTTGAAGGAACAATGAAACAATACAGTCAAATGTACAATCAACCATAACATGACGTCACTACTAAGAATCGTCCTTAAGCGCTATTCAATCTTACATGTCAAGTTTGAGTCAATATGAAGGATCTAACCATCCAAAAATCAGTTCATCTCTTGTTCCGTTATTGGAGAGCTGCAGGTTATTGGAAAACGCAGAAGAAATTCTGTCACACGCTTGATCCAAAGTACAAGCAAGATAAAACTAAGCACCAATCTTACCTTTGCATTCTGGTGTCCCGCTCCATCTTCCATTCGCCTGGCACTGCAGCTGATCTTGTCCCACCCTCGTATAGCCTTCATTACACTCGTATGTCAGAATAGCAGGGTAAGTAAATCCGCCCTCTGAAAGCAGCCGCCCGCCAGCAATAGGTCTGGGATCGCCACAGTTCTTTGCTGCGTAAAAATTCAAATAACCCTCATCAGCACATGGTCATGCGAAAGCTTCCGTTGAAGCCAACCCGGATCAATACAAAGGTTTAGCCACAGATTAAAGAAAGTTTTGTTTTGTGTCATCTCTCGTTCTTGTTCACGCACGAGCAAACTAAGGACTTGAAGTAAAACTTCGAAACGCAGATCCTAATGAAATACGATCAAAAGTAACGACGAGTCGAGAAAAATGGATTGAAAGACGACTGGCAAAACCTCTCAACAGAGTAGACTGGTAACTCAAGCTGAACTCTTCACGCGATCACTGAATCATGCGATCACTGAATCACGCGATCACTGAATCATTGATCATGCTACTGCGGGCAGGTCTGCTGTAGCAAATGACATCTTCCTGAGAACCTTTTTATTGATTTGAGAACTTGATGATGGCTTGTAACCAAGTCATAAAGTGTGAAACAGTTGGCTTTGATTTTCGTGCACCTTACTAACCAGCTTTTAATTTTGTTTTAAGATTTTTAATTTTTGAGAAACAATTTGGGTGCCTCTGCACAAACTTCAGAAGGAGAGAACTTTTGTTTACAGATCTGCAAACTGTACGAGGTTAATGTTCCCTCACGACTGGAGCTGTAGAAAAAAGCTCAAAAATAAGAGACATTTTGCATGCTGTTTTGGCTGTTGCTCTCTTCCTTGAGGTCTAACTTGAAATCCAAGAAAACTCCAAGAAAACCTTTGATTGCGTTTTCGGAAGACCTTTGATTCCGTAACAAAAGCCTGAATCAAAAACAAGTCTTGTGTTTAACTGTCGGGTCTCAGATATTAAGCCGATTGAAATCAGCTTCTGCAAAGAAATAACAAATAAATTTAATTGGCCCCAGATCGGGTTAGATTCAGATCGATTAATGATTTAAATAGATTTTCTAAAAAGATACCTGGGAAAGGCTGATGTTTCAATTTTGTCTTTAAATCAAACGTTTGAGAAACTAGTCTGCAAATTCATTATCAGCTTTTCTTTACTACATAACTGCTAAACAGACAATGAAAGGAAAAAGGACAGAAGCTATCTTGGAATAATAGTTATTACCAAATATAGCTATTGAGCGAGGACGATATTCTATAGAATTGTTAATTACTACTAGAAAGCTGAAGTCTACGCGCTCGATAGATAGGCATAAGCGATGTGAAACATTAGAGGAATTCTTTATGACTCCTAGAATTTACTTTACTTGCAATGGGCTACATATATACAAGCGCAACAGCTCATGAGCCTTAGGACTTGAATATTTAACTGTTGAAATTTGAATACTTACGTTGACAAAGGGGCTTCGAATGAGACCAAAATCCATTGATTTGACAGGTCGCCTGCCCAGCATCATCCAAATCATAACCATCTTCACAAGTATACGTCAGCTTGCAGTTATATGTGTTGGTACAAGACTTGCCGGCATCATCCCCTGTCACCTTTCCGTTTTGAATCTCCAAGTATCCCTGGTCACAGGTTACAACTAAGGGCAAGAGGACAAAGGCCATAGGTTACAACTAAAAGCAAGAGGAGAAAGGTCACCGGCTACCACTAAAAGCAGCAGGATAACTGTCACAGGTTAATACTAAAAACATGCGTGGAGGGAGGAATTTTTTTTGCTTACAAAAGATGTACCAGAACCAAACATTGTTTTAAACAGCCTGGAAACCAAGAACCAAGTCGAGTTCCGCTTCATATTAATTGTTTTTTTACCAGGTAAATCGATGCTTCTACTCTTGTATATCCTTTCGGCAATGAATAAAATGCAGTCAAGCTACGAACACTTTGGGACATCCATCTAGGGTCACTAATTGTTCAACTCCGTGGCCTCTTGTACACAACCACACAGAGTCCAGAAAAATTGACAGCTCCACGGCTGGGGCCTGGAAGAATGCTATATTTAAAATGTTATATTTGAGGAATTTTTTTTTATTAGAAATTTCTATTGTAAAAATTGGAGTAATGGTAAACAGTTTTGTTTTAGGTTTAAAACGAGGAAGGTTGAATTATAAGAATTGTAGCCAGAGGAAGGTTGTAACTTTTCTTGATTCTGCAAACATGCAAACGTGGAAGGGGTTTTGCCCATAAGGCCTAGAGACATTTAATAAGCCGTATCAAACTACTGGTCCATTGGTACAAACACTTCAACAACGCATTACTCCTAGGAACATTCTTAGACACCCAAACATTAACTCCGTGACTTAGTCACCGATGTATCTCATGTCATTTCTTGTCTTGTCATAGATAGGCCATTTAAAGGGACCAACGTGTAGTACTGTCTACAAAAGCTAAATCAAAGTGCACTCACTTGAACATGTCGGCCTTTGACTCCAGCTTCCACTGGCTAAGCAGGTCATTTTATCCGAACCATTCAGAACAAAGCCATTCTTACACTTGACATAGTGCTTTTGGCCGAACGTTGTGCCATATTTATCGTATTGGCCATTTGCAATAGGATCTGGATCTCCACAGTCAACGGCTGCATGTAATGGAATGAGGTTGCTGGGTTAGTCTTGTTCAGAGCTCAGGTAACGGGGGTCAAGCGAAAGGGGATAAATTGCTTACGTGAAGAACGTTAGCAGAAAGTTACCTTCTTTTTGCTAAGATAACAACTACATGTCTATTTTTATTGTGATGGAGACCATATGTCTCCATTTGGGTTCAGGGCTACAGGACATGTGGTGAGAACGAAGAACAGAGAGTGGCTCTCTTGCCCTCAATTATTATATATCATCATATATCATATTATATATATATGATGATATATATAAATTTAGACATATATATAATACATATATATATATATGTATATATATATAAAATTCATCATATTCTTCTTCGAAGACTTGCGTTTCTCTGTTCTTTATACCTAGCCCCGCCCAAGTCACAACAAAGAACTGGCTTTATTTAGAACTTAACATTAAATAAGCACATGTTCTAATTAGAACTTAACAAGCAATTCTAAGGACATTAAAGCTATGAAAGGAAGATAGATGCATTTTAATCTTTAATGAAACTCTCTATTTGTTAAACTATGAAAGCGAAAGGTAACGACAGTAGATCTCCATCACTTACGATTGCAAATGGGGGAGGATTCGCTCCATGTCTGGTTCTGAAGACATTTTCTAGAAACTGGTCCGCTCAGTATGTATCCATCTATGCAAGAATAATGAACTTCGCTGCCGTAGGTAAAACTATTTCCTTTGAAATCACCCCAACTTATGTCCGTTGGTCTGCCGCAACTTTTGGCTGTAAGCAGAGCGATTGGATTATAAGCGAAATACCGATCAGTTCCTGATATACAATACCTTGGTACAATAGTCACTGAAATGGAACAGTTATAGCGAGAGACAAGGTAACGATGTCTGGTCAATTTATTAACATGGGAAAAGTTCCTCAAACCAAGAAATTAGAAAATTAGAACGCCGACCGACCACCATGTTAGAGTCATGTTATCATTTAACTATTTGGATGTTTGAAGCAAGCGGAAAAAAAGTTTAGTATAATATACTTGAAGGCATTAATACTTTAAGCAGCGCTAAGAAAGAAAAATGGATGAGCAAAAGAAAGAGTGAAACTAGAAGGAAAAGAAAGGAAGGGAGAGAAGAACGAAAGAAAGAAAGAAGGAAAGAAGAAAGAAAGAAGCAAGAAAGAAAAAAACACTTTAGCTACTTTTATACAGTCCTCAACAATTTTGCAAAAAGGCGGGAGAATGACACCGTATGAATGAAATTACCTATCTTTATTCAGAAATTCTTTAGCACATAGAAATATTGCACAATGACATAAAAGCCAAACAGAATTGAACCATCGCTATAAAAACGATACAGACTGTGCCAAAAAAAACTTTTTAAAAATCGGGCAACAAGATTGTCATTACGTTAAAGAGCTTTGGAGCCTGCATAAAATAAAATATATAACACTGGTTTGATGGACAGAAGACCCTAATTTGTCATTCGGATTTACCAGGGAGAGGAGAGTAGATGTCCACTTTGCTTTCCACCCACAACTGGTTATATATTTCTGTTAGCTTTTGAGATATTATCCCACGCTATCATCCTTCGACCAGTGTCAGAGAACCAAGGGAGTATTTAAGTATGAGGTAGTTTGCTCCAATATTCTCGCGCAGTTTCAAAGCTTTTAGGTATGAGGCATGTATTAAAATGTGTTCCCTTAGCCTGAATAGCTTGGACGACTATGACTGCAATTTTCGAATACCACCCATCCATTCCCAAATGAAACTGCAACTTTAAAAGCTACTCACGCAAACATCTTGGGACGGGGCTAGACCAGCGTGCTGTATTTTGGTCACAACGGACCAACTGGCTTCCTTCCATATAATAGCCATTTTTACACCAAAATGTAACGACATCGCCAGCCTTGAACCCATCCCCAACTGTTCGATCGCCTTTTTCTGGACGTCCAGGGTCACCACAGTTAGCTGCAATCAACAAGAAACGCAATTCAGAGAAAAGTCATGACGATGCCCATAATTTCTTTATGTGGAGATTTTAAGCTTGCATCTTGCAAGCTTGTGCCTTGATTCTTAAGATCTGAGTGTCAACAATCTTGGCTTGCAGTGAGATCGAATGTCTTCGGGACAGAAACAGAGAATGGCTGTATCGCATCAAAATAGACTTTGTTTTCAATTATCATCAAACACGACCAAGAAAGATTGAAAGTCGAGAAACACTCTTCATATTGTTGTTATTGTTGTTGTTGTTGTTGTTACTGTTGCTGTTGTTGTGGTTGTTGTAGTTGTGCGTGGTCCTCGTCAAATATGGATATGTCTTTCACATGTTAATGAGCTTCATGGCAAAACAAAAAAATGCAGAAACCGAATGCGGATATCACGGGGAGTGCTTACCAATGCATTTTGGTTTTCGATTCCAAGTTCCGTCAGCCTGGCACTTCAGTTCGTCTCTACCTTCCATCTCGTATTCACTGGAACACTTGTACTTCACAACAGAGGGATAGAAAAAATCCCAACTCAGCAAATTACCACCAACGATAGGCCTTGGATCACCACAATTTCTTGCTGCACACAATGAGAATAAACGATCAAAATCTCGATAACTTATACTAATGTTGAAGGTGATTATGCTGATCTCAAATAATAAAAATTGAAATGGATAAGAGTAAAATACCCAAGAGCCGCTTCGTTTTTTACACATAGAACCGACGGTCTTATACGCTTTATTAAAGATTTTTGTCCTGTACCCGAAGTATTACAGCTTTCTGACATGACATCAAGGACTTCAGCAACGATGTCAAATCTTTATAGACGTGCAAAAATAAAGCCAAGGTGAGCCAAGATGTGCTTAAACGCGTTACTCTTTCGTCCGACACTGCTGTATGAAAACGTCGCACAAAGACCAAAGCCTTCGTACAAGGGTCATGTCACTTGAAACATCACTTGATGCTCAACACAGACCAATGCAAGCGGCATGAACTTTATATGTCAGGGGCCTTGAAATTTGAATACTTACGTTGACAAAGGGGCTTCGAATTAGACCAAAAACCATTGATTTGACAGGTCGCCTGTCTAGCACCATCCAAATCATAACCATTTTCACAAGTATACGTCAGCTTGCAGTTATATATGTTGGTACAAGACTTGCCGGCATCATCCCCTGTCACCTTTCCGTTTTGAATCGTCAAGTATTCCTGGTCACAGGTTACAACTAAGGGCAAGAGGACAAAGGCCATAGGTTACAACTAAAAGCAAGAGGAGAAAGGTCACCGGTTGCAAAGGGGGATACAGTTATTAGTTAGAGTGATAAACGCTACCAAGCATGTACAATGGGCAAGCACCAGCATAATGCTCCTTTTATTATGCTGCCCATACATCTCTTGCCTCAAAAAGGACTAGAAACAAAAGATAGAAACATCAGTTAAGTTATTCAATAGGACTAAACTTCCTTCATTCCAGTTCAACTAATCTTTTAACAATGAACTATTGTTACTGAGCTTAATCGTCCTTACCTTCCTAGGAAAGCAAAAACACCCGCCTTACAAAAGTAACAGTAGCAAAACTTCAACTCCCTGGCCACACTAAATACGAAAGGGGATTTTCTTTAGGCCTAGATTTAAAAAGCATCCTGAGCTTACCAATGCATCAATGCTGTGATTTGGTCCTTTACAGTTTGGTCATTTAAAGGGACCAACGTGTAGTACTGTCTACAAAAGCTAAATCAAAGTGCACTCACTTGAACATGTCGGCCTTTGACTCCAGCTTCCACTGGCTAAGCAGGTCATTTTATCCGAACCATTCAGAACAAAGCCATTCTTACACTTGACATAGTGCTTTTGGCCAAACGTTGTGCCATATTTATCGTATTGGCCATTTGCAATAGGATCTGGATCTCCACAGTCAACGGCTGCATGTAATGGAATGAGGTTGCTGGGTTAGTCTTGTTCAGAGCTCAGGTAACGGGGGTCAAGCGAAAGGGGATAAATTTCTTACGTGAAGAAAATAAACAAGTGACTTAAAAGAGATCAAAGACAATTAATGAGTAGCATAGATGTGCACAGTTTAGAGGGACATTTCAAAAGGCTATTTTCAACAAGCGGTTGTCAAATACAAAGAGTGGAACGCCATCAAATAAATTACTAAATAGAAATCTGTTAAAATCAGGAGTTTAACATCAAAATATTGTCACCTACGTTCACAAATTGGGGATACTCCAGTCCATCTCTGATTCTTACCGCACCATCTACTGCCTAGCCCAATCAATCTGTATCCATTATTGCATTTATACTGAACCTCACTTTGGTACGTATAGACTGTCCCTATGGTTACGCCATTTCTGACTCTATCTGGTCTTCCACAACTTTTAGCTGCCGGGATGAATGAGCATTTTCAGATTCATGAAAAATAATTCTAGTTGTTATGATACATGATCGGAGAAGAAGCATATCTTTATTGCAAGTAAAACAACTATCAATAAATACTCATGATTCCTGCCTTGTTGGGAGATAAAATGCATCTTGAAAATTATTGTATCGATAGATGAGAACAGAATGCGGTTTTGAAAATATAAATATTTATAAATCTATATCATCAAGCAAAACAAATCAGAAAGTAAATTTCAATGGTTCCATTAATGGCAGCGGATGAATTTATTAAGCTACAAAAATGGGGCCGCAAAAGAGGTTGCTGTTTAGTGCTGTTACTTTCCATAGCGAAGCTGTCTGTTTTACTTAAAGTAAAGTTTCATTTTCAGTATATGAAAATGGCTCGGCATCTTCAAATCTTCAAATCAAAGGAGAAAGAGGAAGATTGGCATGAAAAGTGCAACTTGTACCAATGCGAGTGCAAACTTCTCTTATGAATAAGGTACATGTCGTGAATTTGCTGTGGCGGACGAAAACCAGACTTTTTATAAAAAAAATATCCTTAAAAAATTGACACCGACATTAGAGAACTAAGCAAAAGATTATATGAGACATTTGTTTAGGAAATACAAAAAAAAGTTTTTGCGGTGAAGGAATTTTGGGAAATTTGTTGAAAGAGACAATATTTATGTTGGATGTTTTGTTTATATTTTGATTCACTTCTTCTTAAATTCCTATCATGTTGCTATGGCAAACATGCTCCATATTTCCGCAAACGGTTTTTTAAAATAGAGAGTGTGAACACAAATTATTCTACATGTAATTAATCCCTGTTAAAACCATTGAGATGTCAGAGTTGATTGGGTGATTGAGTTGATTAGGTTGATTGAGTTGATTAGATTGTTTGATTGATTGATTGATTGATTGAGCTCATTAGGTTAATTGGGTGATTGAGTTGATTATGTTTATTGGGTGATTGAGTTGATTAGGTTGGTTGGGTGATTGAGTTGATTAGGCCGATTTGGTGATTGAGTTGATTAGGTTGATTGGGTGATTGAGTTGATGAGATTGATTGATTGATTGATTGATTGATTGATTGAGCTCATTAGGTTTATTGGGTGATGAAGTTGTATTAGGTTTATTGGGTGATTGAATTCAATAACTTGCATTGGATCTTCTACCTCTGGAAGAACAATGCAGAGAACTAGTTGCAAGAAAAACTTTACCATCAAGCAAAAAAGAACCAGAATGGGATTTCACCACCAAACAAACAAGTTGGGGGAAACTTCGCTATCACCAACTGGAACATCGTGGTGACGAGGCCGCATAATCCCCTTTCTTTTCAAATTTAGATAACATAAATCGGAAAAATGCAGCTCAATTTTAGCTATTTGTGCTTCTCAATGTTTAGGGATAATCGATAAAGAATGATTTAAGCTGGCTGAAATTAATAACGTAGTTACAGTGAAGTCCAATCAATTCAATAAACAGTGTGATCATGATTCCTTGATCATGGCCCTGAACATCACAAGTCAAGATAATATTGAGTTTTTCACTCCAAAGATCACTCATTTTGCAGCAGAGATAACTGGTTGCGTAATACGGGGAAACTTGTGATGTCACTAAAGGAATGTCACCGGTGACTCCATTGCCGTTTGCCAAAGATACCATTATCGTTAATGACATGCTATTGATGACATTTTCGTCAAAATTCATTAAATTGATGAAAAGTTAACATAAGCAACTTAATTTGGTATTTTAACAAAGTCGACTCAACATGCTGATAAACTAGAGCGTTGATACTTGTGTTTATTTCCTATTTTTTAAATTTTTGACAAAAGTGACATCTGACACGCAACATTATGACGTTTTCAGAAAGGGTGAAAAATTGGGCAGAAATAGACATACGAGCGCAACTAGCTGCCTGCGACCCATAAGGTCTCCAGCCAGCCAAAGAACAAACTTGAAGGGAACTGCCAGTACGGTAGTATCCAGCAGCACAGCTAAGGGTAACGCGATCTCCGTATTGATAGGCCTCTCGCTGCCCTTTGGAAATGTAGCCGTTTGCGGGTAGTTTCGGTGCGTCACATGCTTTTACTGCAAAAGACATAAATAGAGTAGATATTAGCAAAAAAGCCAGATTACTATTGCAACGTGATTTTAGATTAAGAAATGGTTTTGGGATTTTGAAAGTTTGCTAACAACTCCAGGCACGCTATTCTACTTTGATAGGTATAAGAGAAAGTTGCTCTCTCTGTGTGAACCGTTCTCTGTTCCGCATTCTTTACTTAATATCGATAAACACAAAGATAGCAACAACGTTCTAATCAAAGCTAATGGATAAAAGCACGACAAAACAAATTGATCAATAACCAATACTGTAGAAAAATAAATGGCACGTGTATTCATACTGTTGAGTATTGATCGAATAAAAGTGTGCACAGTATGGACTATGTTTCCAGTATTTTTACATGCGATATACTGCAGTCACAATTACCAAAGATACTACACTCACCTTACACTATACCTAAGCAAATCAAAGGCAATTTGCTATCTAGACTTGGAGCATTTACTGACCTAAGATATTTCAAAAGGAAAATATTTGAAGAAAGAGTTAACTTGAACTGCTTTAAAAACCTTATTTTGTTGCCTAGCAAATTTACATTAGCAGAAGCAATGATGGAAATGGCGATCATAGTTATTTTGAAGGCCTGTACAGAAACTGTTGAGGATCAGGACACTTGAATAACAAAATTTTCTTTGGAATAACAGACTTCGTTTCGAAGCAACACAAGATTTGAATTTTTTCTCAATTTTTTCAAGACCTAAAAAACCCAAGCACATTTGATCATGCTTTGTCATAATCTATCAAGTTCGATCAAGTTCGATCAAGTTCGATCATAAAGTGATCAAGATTAACAGATTGATTACCTTCGCAAATAGGTAATGGGTGACTCCAAGTCATGTTATCTTTGCACTTTGCAGAGGATCTACCCTTCATGGTGTACCCCGGGTTGCACCTGAACTTTATTACGTCATCGACTTCAAAAGAAGATCCACTAATGCTTCCATCTTTTAGCTTGCCTGGGTCCTTGCATTCTCTTCCTTTAAAAAATTTAAAACTCACGATTAGAGGCACTGGGAATATTGATTAGGAATTTCTTCTTCAAGTACTGAAAAAACTTCTCAAAAGGAGTGAGAGTGTTCTCTACTTAGACAAGCAAGTGATTATCTAGCAAATGATTCTCTTGAGGAAATATCTAAACATAAATCTTGATACTTATCACACTCTATCACTAAAATCTATACTAGCATATTGAGAGGAAAACCAGTGAGTTTATGATAGCTGGAAAAAGCATTCACTTCTCGACGGATGCCTTAAGCTAGCTCTGACCCTGAAAGGGATTTGAAATACACACAATATTTTAAATACTTTACGATAGAATTTAGTAATATGCCATATCAGTAAACTCTCTTTTCTGTTACAGAGCAGCACCGCACGTTGACTTTTGTACTGGTATGTTCATAGTGTTCAAGAGTGGCTCTAAATTCCACTCTGGAATCGGCAGCACTTACTGCAAGACGGCTTTCCCTGATCCCATGGCTTCCATTTTCCGATGCCGCTGCATGTCATTTTGGACGGCCCCGCCAAAGTATACCCGTTTTTGCATTCGTATGACACCACGTCTCCAACTCTAAATGTTTTCCTTGAGTATGGAGCTGCATTCAGAAACACACGTCCATGCGTTAACTTTATGCTGAGCCCCCGATCTTCACGGCACTTTTGACCTATGGAGATAGAAAATTGCTTTCTAAAACCAAAACAAAGTATTACGAAACGCTGTTTTTTTATGAGCCATTGACGAAAAACCATCAAGACAGCCCAGTTCTGCATGAATTTCCACGTTCTCGTAAAATTTTCACGCAGGGGTTGAAAGGGCAGTTGGTCAAATTTTCAAAGGAAAACCTCTGAGAAGGACTCCTCAAGACAGAAAGAACTATCCCATTAATCACTTTATGCTGAAAGATATTTCACAATCAGATAACCAAACACCTTTAAATGGGTTTATCTCGTAACGTAATGATAAGGACCACACAAATTTTTCCCCCATCTGCCCCCGTGGAAAATATCCCATGTACGGCCTTCCGAATTAGCACCCAGGCTAAAATATCGATATTTTAGCCTCTGACGCTCATCTGGCCACTAAACAGACAACGTCATTTCCATATACAGGCCACCGACTGTGTCATAATATAAACAAAACCTTTATGAACTGGTAGTTTCCCTTTCGAAGAACAGGAAGCTTTCTAAACGGAACTGAATCCAATCAAACCTCTGACTGCGGTGACAATCATGAAGTCACGGAAGTCTTTGATCGTGGACCATTTACGTGGGGGAGAACCACTATAAAATGTGGGGTTCTTGCACATGCCTAGTAAATGCCTTTTGATGCAAAAATATTCACAAACAGCTAGCCCGTTACTGTGTAACCTAGAACTCAGAATTTAGTTCTTCTCAAAGCCAGGGAACGTTAAAAGACGAGAAAGCCACATGCTTGTCTCGGCCCCAGCTCCAGTGTCCCATTTTGCAGTGCAAAACCCTTTCAACCCACTGGGTATGGATTTCAGTAGAAATGGCTGTAGCGGCTAAGGACTGAAATTGGCCAGGATGTTGCGCACACAGCCCCACTCAAACACCTAAACTTTGTGTTTTGGGTAATGTTTAGGCGTAATTTATACTTTGAACACATTAAACATATAAAGTGTAAAGAAAACACAAGAAGCCCTACTTGTTCTTATGCAACTCAGTCCACAGGGGCCATCACAAATGCACTTCTTCTTTCTCTTCTTGGACTTGCTTTTGCAGTCATCGTCTGACGTGCAACTCTTTCGACACCGGTAGCCTGGCTCTGATCGTTTCGAGCAGTCTGCTGTTGCTGCCAGAGAAAAAGAGAAACCACACAAAGTATAAGCTGTCTTGTACACTTACGAAGGATATATACAGATTGCTAAAAACCTGGAGGATCGATACCAAGATTTTCTTATAAAATGTACAAAGAATATTCGTGTTGTTCCAATGTTTATTATGACGAGATAAGCGTTTTCCCTGAAGGCTAATTAATGACATAAACGACGAGAGGTCAATGGGGGTATCAATCATGCAATTGATGGTGTCTATTTGGATTTGCATACAAACAATCGAACACGAGCCTTACATTTCGATTACCACAGGGTAAAACAAACCTGACAAAGTCTGGCGGGATAAACGTGACGGTAGCCTAGGGATGAACATGCAACTACAATAATAATATACCTGCGTTTGCCACGAAAAAGGAGGAGTTGAAGCAAAACATCAACGCGAAAATAGCCAATAAGTAGATCGTCTTCATTGTGGACGCGTCCAGCCTATTGACAGACCATGTGTAGAAATCGCTCCTCGACCGATTGATACTTCGATACACAAGGTGTGTGTTTCGATACTGGCTGGGAACTTCCGGTATGTTTCAGGGGTTTTCTCGGATCCAACAAACAGCTGGACAAGAGAAGAAGGGCTGGAGTGGCTTGCCGAGGGTAATGGGGTTAGTAAGAGGCAGAGGGGTTTACAGGGGGTGAATGGGGTTTTCAAGGGATGAATGGGGTATGCAGGGGCGAATGGGGTCTGAGGGAGTTAATGGAGTTTGCAAGGGGTGGAGGGTCTTACCGGGGATTAAGGGGTTTTTCCAGGGAGCTTAGGGGTTTGCCAGGGGCGAAGAGGCTTGCCGGGGGATGAAGGGTCTGTGAATTCTCCAAAGGCAGCATGTCGAACAAGGTTTTCAGCTAAGGCATAGGCTCCGACGAAGTTTGGAAAGTGGAGGGTCCAAGGGAGATTTGAACAATCATAACAAAAGATGCAAAAAGCCCTATTATTTTACAATGGCCATGGCCTCCGCCCTCCTTTCGTCGGAGGCACTGTAAACTTTTTTATTGATGCTGAAACAACTTTATCGTCATCATTGTTTATTGATTTTTCCAATCATCATTCTTCAATCTTCAAGACGCCTTACCGTAAATTCTCGAATTGGCCCCCCCTCGAATAAGCCCCCACCCTAGAACTACAAATTTTCAATAAGCCCCCCCTCGAAAAAGCCCCCCTTCAATTTTTTGATTTTTGACTCCTGAGGTTATATTTATATTTTTGTTAGTAACTTAATCAAATGTTACTTTATACTTAGATTATTTTTTATATTAGGAAAAGCTATTTTTCCTAATATAAAAGAAATTTAAAAAGCTATTTTTCCATGTGGCATGTTTCAGGTAATTTTATAAGCCCCCCTCGAATAAGCCCCCATCCAAAAATGTCAAAAATAAATAAGCTCCCAGGGGGCTAATGCGAGGATTTACTGTATGTCAGAAAAAATTTCCCCTTGTTATGATAAATATTCTTACTATGGGGTATTAATCTTCGAAGAAAGGCTGTAATAAACACTCCAGGGCAGGCATTACCAAGTGTTTCTGAAATCGTGATATGGTCTTATTCAAGATAAAAACGACCCCAATGTTTTGTAACGAGGTAATCCTTTTGTCAATGCATTTCTCGTACGGCGAATATTATGACCATGTAAACATTATGTTATAGAAAGCTGCGAACTTAAACAAATACTGGTTAGAAATGAGTTAAATGCGATCATATCCAGTCGTAAAGTCAGGAAGGATGTCAAGCTCAAACCCTATCATATGCTGTACAACTTTTGATGCTATTTTCACATTTCAAACGGTTCGAAAGATCAAAAACGCGTAGAAAGAGGACCCTGATCTATTGGTCTAGTTGTGCTCTCTACAAAATAAAGAAATAAGTTGTTATTATGTTATTGGCCTGCACACTTGATAAGGCAGGTCATATGAATGGAATTTAGACTTCAAATGTCAGTAAATAAAAGATGGTCATGAAACCTTTTGACGGAGTCCCCCAATAAACAAAGCTGCTCACATACTTCATGCTTATGAAGTTTTCATATAATCGAAAGAACTAAAAAATTTAATACCTGCAAAGTTGCATCCATGTCCTTTTTCCAGGCATCAGCAAAATCTTTAAGGCTGTTGACGAACTTGATTTGGGGCAAAAAATTATTTGTCCCAGGAGATAAGTTGTTTATTGTCTCAAAACTCCCTATATTTTCAAAATTCTCTCTTCTTGATAATTCGTAAAGTTACATTTAATTTCAAGGTCCGACTCCCTGTTGAATTACGGTACCGAGGCAGAAGTACAAGAAACACCTGGGTTACATCTATGCTACTCTTCACGTAGATTGCATACCATTTACCGATCTTCACAATTAATTCATCGTTAGTTTCTAAGAGAAACTTCCTTGTCAAACAAAAACGTTAAAAAACAGTTCATTTCGATGTATACAAAAGAGCAACGCACATTTCTCTATATCACATCCCAACAGGTTGACTTGACGCTCAAGTGACAAAATATTGTCAAAACTTGTGAATGAAATACAACAGGCGTAAACGATCTTTTCAAGGCATCGTTATAGGTCCATGAAAGTACAGCGTGTATACACTCTTGTCAAAATATGGTGACGCTATGCTGATGAGACTAACTTCATGATTAGTTGAACTCTACTGATCAAATGAGACTCGATTAAGCGCGCGAAATTTTTTCCAAAATGGCGGCTTGTCGTGTAGCAGCAAAGCAGAACTGATTAGGGTTGGGGATAGAACAGGAGCATACTCGTAAACTATTAGAAAATTTTAAGGAATACGTGCTCGAAAATACTTCATTGCTCGAATGGCTTTCGGAGCCTGGGTATGACAGGTGAACAATGCCGACTGCGGGTTCCTGCGGGTTCCTGCGTGTTCCTGCGGGTTCCTGCGTGTTCCTGCGTGTTCATGTGGGTCGAAAATAAGCAGAACACTAACTGCAGCTGCATGAATCCAAAGCCTATCTAATTCACTGATTTCTGGAGTTTTAATAATTGCAAGATAAACAATTATATTAAAATAGCGCTTTTATCAACCTCGCAACCACAACCGGTTTTAAAGTGATGAGCATAAAACACTATCCCCCTTCCGCAAAGTCACTATACTTACATGGACAAATAACCTTTAGAACTTTGTCAAAATACTTCAAATTCAAAACCCAGCATCCAGTTTTTTATGCTGACGGCAATAGCTACGTAAATAGGCAACTGAAACATTGATTAAGCACCCCCCTGCCCACGATCGTCCCGCAAATGTTGCAAAAGTCGTCTTTCGTCAAAGGGGATCCCAGTTGGTATTAAAATGCTAACTGAATTGAAGGCAATTGAAGAAAACATCATCTCTTCTCTGATGACGTTACTCTGAACTCAAATGTTAAATGTCTATTCTTTACGACTCTTGACGAACGATGCCAGTGATCCACTTCCGAAACCTGGAGACACGGGTGTAATAACTGAACTTTTCCTTCTTCCCGCAGCCCTCGCTCCAACTGTACAAGCCAATGAGCACCCACCTGCCTGTATATGGGTTCTGGATAACAAGGGGGGCCCCGTGGTCCCCAAAACAAGGCGACGCATTTCCACTCAAGTACCCAGCACAAAGCATTATTCTAGGATTGAAGCCATAAGCCGTGGCTTTCTTGCAAGTCCTCATGTTCTTCAGTGGTATTGTTGCCTCCTTCAGGTGCCTGGAAAAGAGGCCGGGGTCCTCCCCAATATCAACCTGTGTGGTGGTTCCCCATCCTGTAACCGTTGGCAAATGCTTTGGGTCTTCGAGAATTCGTGCCTTCTTTCCGCCAACAAGACAGATCTAGAGAGAAAAACAGATGAAATCAGTGGCGACAAAAGAACCAAAATATCTTACTGATTAGGTATACGATGAAGTCAGGCCCCCCATACACATGGCCCCGCCCCACATGGCCCCAAGACGCACCTCATTCCACAACAAAGAACGATCTCACATTGCGCTTCAAACAGCTAGAGATTTCTGTTAAGGTGTTCTCTCATCCACGGATGAATAGCTGCTGTTGATTATAGCACAGGCTCTCTATTCTGTGACTTGGTGAGCTAAGGGGCTACTATGGAGAAGCAACTCATCATATAATGCTTTTGAGTCCACATTTAAGCGACGGAACCTGGGGATTTCAGCTAGTTGACCAAGGAGATCACACGCATCTCGATGCCAAAACCGATGGCAGTGCAGGAGGAGATGCGCGTTGTCTCCATTGTCCTTGCCACAGAGATACAGTTGGCCGACGCAGTCAAAGGTATGATGGAATCTGTGTTCATTTTGAGCCCAAAACTCCACACGAAGTTTCGGCCTACGCTTGATACATTAGATATCAGGAGTGTCACATGAAGCTCTTTTAAACAGGCTTATGATCGATAGAAGCTTGCTCTCTAACGCAGCAAAGAGATCTGGCATTTCGTAATAAAATAATCCAGGAGATTCCATTCGAAAAGTGTGTTCTGAAAGTGCTTGTTCGTCAAATGTAGACTTTAAATCAGCTGGCGCTCACATAAAATTTCAGCAATAAAGCATTTCAGAGTATCCTAAGTTGTAGAAATGCCACAGTCGCTTGTCTCCTCCTATGAAGTTTCACTTATCAAATTCATCGTATAACCAATATACCCACTTCCTCCCCAAGTAATCGTAATTGAAAGAGCCGCAGCGTACTTAGTTACATTTCAGGGTGTTCAATTGGCAATAGCTCGCCACATTTAGGAGCAGCTTATACTGTGACCTGGCAATGACGTGACTTCGATAGGCCGGAGAGCATCGGAGGAGCGAAATTCAGATTTTCAGAACTTCATCTCGCTACGAGAACACAAAAAAAATTATTACGAGCACAAAATGTTTTAATGAATAGGTGACCAGGGTTTTGCAAACTGGAATTGTTTAGTAAGAGCACGCAAGGGGCAAAGAGATTGAAAAAGTGAATTCAAGGGTTGGAAATGGCTAGGCTGCTACAGATATCCAGTGAGAAAGCATAAGTAGACAATGCTAGATCCGAAATACGAATACCTATCATTGACTTTAAAGGAATTTCGCAATTACAATGCCATATTCCTGCACGCCACAGTTCAAAGCTATTTCTGCAAGCATCCAGAAAGAATTCGTGACAGGTGGGGTAGAACTTTACCGAGAAGTAGCAGCCAATAACAAAGAAGATCAATGGCAGCACAAACAAAACACATAAAACAACAATTAAAACTTATAGTTACTTATTAAATGCATTTCTAGTTGCTTTCTGTGGCAAGCTCGTCGTTGGTCTAGTTTTAAATGGCTTGCTCTTAATTACACATAGGATAATTCCCTGTAAAATTACATCTATGTTTCCACTCACTGTCCACCATCAGAGCAAAAAACGGAACTGTTTGATTGGCGGTTAGTTCTTGAACTTCTGCGATGTAGTCAAAGTTTGAAGAAAACATACAAAGCTTCGACTCAACAGAACTGAGAACACAACGTAGTCAGCTGCGTAAATTAGGTCAGGGAATTATTGCGCATACCTCGTAAGTGGGGCGATAATCACAAACCGTAACTGCAGGCCAGGCCCAAAATTGCACATTCTTAGCAAAATAAATATAGGCCCTACCCGAGTTGAGATTAACCTTGAAGCTGATTGAATTGCCAATCACAACAGAGCGGGATCATAACATCCTGCAATATGCCTTTTTCAAATTACTGTTAGCGGGGTAAGCACAAAATTAGTTGGTACGCTACCTAGAAAACATTGATCAGAAAACCCAATAATGGAATCGAGAAAAACCCACAAATACGCTAGAGATATCAAGCTGGTCACGCCCTTACCGCATTTACGAATGGTGTCCGCTTCTCCACGGTCTTCAGTTTCAGGAGGGCAATATCGTACGTCACCTTTTCTCGGTCAAATTTGGGATGGACAAAAACTCTCTGAACTTCGAATCGCTGCTCGTGGTGTTCTGGTTTCGATCGGTCAAATTTGCCTGAAACAAATATTCTTGAATTGTAAGTATCAAAAAGAATGAAGCTGTGTATTGGAGCTGTCAGAAAAGTTCTCTAACCTGGAAAAAGGTAGTAGCCAGACCACTGGAAAAAAACTCTTGGAACCAAAAGGAGCCATGATGTTCAGTTCGTGAGGTACGCCGAAAAAATTGAATGCATCAGCGTTTTAAAGGAAGTACGACGAAGAAAGGAGGGGTTAAGAACTTGATCATTACCCAGAACAACTTTAACTTCTTTTGGAAGGACCAACTTTGTGCCAATGTACAGCTGACTTGCGACAGTTACCACCCACCCTGGTTTTACCAGTGCACCTCCTATGAATGGCAGTCGAGCTGAAAGAGAAACAGTCGAAAGGGTTAAAAGGCAACTGGATAACGAAAAAGCGACAAAATCAATATCCGAAATTCTTTATTTTATTAGTTTATTTCATCTGATAGCGCTGACCCTCGATAAAGCGAACATTAGTATGGAGGCGCGTGACATTTGCCATGTTGCACCTTAAGCAACTTTACTTTTAGAATGTGGAAAAGATTCAAAAGAAAATACTTGGCTCTAAGATATTTATTTAAAGCTTGCGCACGCGTTTGGTAGAGCAGTCTTATTTTTGAGAGGGAGATGGAAAATAGGGACATACACAAGGATCTAACACCCAATTTCTCCTATGGTGAGGGAAATGCCTTTAATCACATTTGACAAAACTCACGATCATTCAAAAAATTTGTTGACTGAAGCTTTTCATTTTCAACTATCATCGAAGTATGAACAAAGGAGGCTAAAGAAAGCGAATTACCAGCACCCGCTACTTGAATCGGTCCCCTGGGATTAATTTCAACTGATGCCTGCCAAGGCCATTTTCCAGCAAAAGACACCTGACCTCCGATTACCCGTCGAACCCGCCTTCGATACCCTCCGGTCTTGTTCTTCAACAAGACTATTCCACATTTGTCTGCTTTGTATCGAAATAAATCTGAAAGATTCAACCGTGAATATGAATCACTTCGAGGGTTACTTATCCAGGTAGGTTGGGCAATTTGCTTATATCAACAATAGGAATGCAATCATTTACAAAGAACAGAAATTTCGAATGGCAAAAGTCCAGTAACACCAAAGTTATCAATCTTTCTTTGAAAAAAACCAACATTTTTTAGGTTTAGGCTAGCATTGAAAAGTGTTTCACAGCATCTGATTCGAAATTATAGTTCATTTGACTTCTCATACAGAATTTTTGGCAATTAAAATCTCCGAGCGAATTCTTTTGTAATACACACAAATAAAGCTAGTTGCAGTATACTTCGCATCAATTAGAACCTTTTGCTACAATGAGATTGTATAAACAAGAATAAAGTTGTTGCAGGAAGGCTTGAAATTTACCAAACGAAAAATTTCAAATTGAAAACGATAACAGGAGCATTTCAACTTCGAGATTTCGGAAATTTCACAAAGCACGAAGATTGTTCTCTAGATCCTCCAGTGGAAAGAGCCCATGATTGGTTGTGTTGTAGCCAATCAGAGCCAACTTTACAGCTGGTACAAGGGTTCGAGGGAAAAGGCAAAGTCTTCTATCTATATAGAGTGGCATTCTGCATTGAAATGTAGACAGATTTAAAAGGATATTCATTATTTGTCCACTTAAGACTGCTAGGTACATGGGGGTGATTTCAAATGAGAAAAGCTGAATTTACTTACTTCGCTGATGTGGTTTGCATTTAGCTCCATCACCATAAAAGCCAGGCAGACAAACGCAGTAATAGGATCCAACTGTGTTTATGCATTCAGCATTGCTATTGCATGGGGAACTCTTCTCTTTAGTAGCACACTCATTTATGTCTATAAATTCAGAAATTACTTCATTATTCAGAATTAAGCAAAAAGGAATTTCATAATGGCACAAATGAAGATGCTTTTACTTTCTTCACTTGAAGTTCGTCTTTGGCTTCAAAAATAGTATGCAGGTTGCTAATGCATCTGACGAAAGAACATCACATTTATACTTCTGCTTAATTACCCTCCAATGGAATTATCTTATACAAGAGAATGATCATATGGGTATACATTTATCAGATTGCATTAGAGTAACCTTACCAAATTCAAGGCGGGTCATTTTCTCAAGGCATGCCCCAGGCTCCAAATTGGCTACTTTACAGTTGATTGCTATAATTAGGGAAGCACGCGTAGGATGGCGAGTGATTTTTTCGCAATTGATTTGCCGAAAAGACTCGTTTTAAATTTCCGCTCATTTCCGTTGTGCGTGACGTCATTTTCGCCTTCGACTTGTTTTATGTGTTGCGTTCTTCTAGATTTCCCATTTAAGCGTGGCGTCACTATTGACTTCGATTTGAGGCTAATCGGCTTGATTCATTATTAGGGGCTTTTATGTGTTTAAATGAGGGGCAGGCTTCACTGGGCTAAGCTTTTAATAAAACCCTTGAAGTATGACGTGTGTAATTCCTGACTGGATTTCTGATATGCCATCTAATCTAGCAGTCAAGCGAAGAGTTTTAAGGAGCAATCTTTGATGAAAATAGCCTTTGTGGCAAATAACAAGCACCAAATTACAAGGAAGCATCTACAGTACTCGTATCTAGCAAATTGTTCTATTATTGAAATTAATAGCAATGGATCTATTCCAAATATCTCAGTAACAGAAGTTTTCTGACTGAGAGCATTTTCCTAAAACACAAGAATGTCAAAGTAAAATTGTCTTCTCCCTAGAAACAAAAAAGCAAAAAAAACTGCACTGGAGTGCGGCTTTAACAAACCTTGGCATTTTGTTGGTTGGCTGTCCCATTTTCCATTTCCAGTGCAAATGTGACGCTTTGAACCAATCAGTCGATAGCCTGGTTGACATGTGATCTCTAAGACATTGTTATGACTGCTTTTCACGGCAACAGCATTAGCAGGAAGCTTAAAATCTTTGCACTTGGCAATGCCTGAAAGGAATGCTACTTGAAATAAAAGCTGCTAAAAACTAAAACGGACAAAAAAAGATAAAAAAATTGAATAAAAGATTTTTCAAGCCTGGGTAGTAGATATTAAAGCCACAGGCACAGGAGCTCTGAGGTTTTGATTGAGTAGCAAATAAACTCTCCTTCTTTCCTCATCTGATATCTCTTACAATGACTGATATCTCAAAAGACATGAATGCCCTCAATCTAATTGTATTTCCTTTCATGGTTACCACACAAAGAAGAGCCTCTTAATTATTCCAATACAGAAAAAAATAAGTGAAAGGCCACACATGAACACAGTTCCACCAAGGAGTCAGAAAAGAACAGAAAAATATAACGTATCCAACATCATTAGATGCTATTCAAAACTGTCAACGTTGGCAGACATATATCAGTTAAAGTTTTCTTGCCTGACCACATTGCATACTGCAATACAAACCATTGACATTAAACACTTTTCAAATTGTTAATCGGATCATACTACAGCCAAAAATAGAAAAGTGGCTTCATATCTGCAGTCAACACTGTTTATTTACTCTGTGTACATGCGTTTATGCATGTATAAAGAAATTTTATGGACTGCAACAGATACAATAAAATCCCACCAGTTTGTTTCTCAATACCGAGCCTTACAGATGAAAGGGAAACCACGAGAGAAAAAGACTGGAGTTTCAGGAGCATAGAGATAAAGAATGGAGTTTCAGAAGCAAAAATTTCGGTAATTATTGTACAAAATGTGCAATAAAAACATGGATTTTCCATAGCACCCAAAAGTTTCCTCTAATAATTGTGCATAGGGCATGTATAATGGATTAAAAGATTTTTGGAATCGGTATATCAATCCTTGCTAGCATAACCATTGAAGTGGTATTTCCATAAATTGCACTCAGGGTAGATATTTTTGAAAGGTGCTGAATAGAAAATATTTTTCATAAGTCGAACAGCTGCAGCCAAAGCGTTGATAAAAGAAAAGATCTTAAAATAGTTTGAAGACCTTGTTGTTATATGATGCTCGGAAAAATTCTTGTAGAAGAGCAAATATTTGATGAATTTAGAATCGCAAGACACCTTGCATATTATACGAAGCTAAAAGTTGCACGTGCAGACAAAGGCATAAAAATAGAATTACGCATAATGCCATGTAAGTTGATCTATCATGAAACTGGTGGAAACTTCAAAAACACTAGGCTACCCTCCTTCCTAAATGATTCGTTGTTAGTTTACTCTTCAAATAGGTCAAGAAGGCTTTTTGAGGGGGAGGGGGTCGGGTGGGGTCATAACCCAGCGTAATGAAAATAGCTGAGTGAATAGCCCATTCACGTGTCCTGTTCTCTATTATCTTGCTCGTATTAGCCTCGGGGCGAGGGAGGGGAGAGACTCACACATTTTCCATATTTGGGGTATATGTCAATATCTGGGGTCTGAGGTTTTAAAGAAAAGAACATATTTGGGTTCTGTGAAATACAGGTTTAAGAAAAGTTCATACACCCCAAATATGCTCTTATTCTAAAGCAACAGACCCCAAATGTTGGCATGGACCCCCTTGCATAGAAAAGTAGGGCGTACCTCTCTGGGATATGAGCAGTAAATTTTTTAGCACAAAGTTTGAAGTGTCACCCAATTACCACTTGATTGTTTTTCGTTCTCCACGTTCTGGAGGAAAGCCTCGTGTTCGTTTACCCTCGTAACGACCCGGGGTATTCCTGGAAGCTGGCATCTCCATGAAAAAGGAATCCCTCCGCACCCCTCTACTTCTTCGGTATCTGTTTGTATGTTTTAATTCAGCTCTGCTATCCTGTGTATTAATTGTTTACTTATGCGACTGTGTGGTGGAATTTGAAAGGATATAAACTCAACTGAACGTAGAATCCAGGTTTTTACCTGGACTCAACTGGGGTTCTCTCTTGACTGTATATACATATAATACGTATAATGACTTAAAAGGAATTCAACCGCACATTCATAAACGATGTTCATTATTAAACAAACTAAAGCTTGCTAAACAAACAAACTGTATTTATGCTTGTATACTTTCATTGAAGATTTCCAAGTTTTCATTAATGGATAAAGATACATGCTTTGAAAATTTAAAGCATATTGCTGAAGAAATGATATATTTCTGTTTTGATTTCGCAGACAAACAAAACAACAGCATTTTCAGAGACCAATTTAGGACTGAAGCGTTGCACTTGAGAGCTATTTGTGTTCCTGACTTCGAAAAAGGCCTTCAAAGTTAGTGCACAAAAATTCAACTTGAATGAGGTATTCATAAATTTATGAAGTGCATCGAGGTAGTCTCTTTCATGTACGCTGTCTTGGAGAAATTGCTTCAGGGACAAAGGTACGTGGCCAAGCTCTTGCCAAGTAAACTTAAATGATTTGGCTCATTATCAAAATGATATTATTAGATAGGGTTGCCAAAATGCTATGCATTTATATCTTTGGCAGGGCCTCCGACGAAGGGGGGGGGGGGGCCGGGGGCCATGGCCCCCGCACTTTCTTTGTAAAACAATAGGGCTTTTCTAAATATCTTTTGTTATGATTGTTAAAATCTTCCTTGGCCCCTCCACTTTTCAACCTGCGTCGGAGTCCTTGTTTGGTGGGTATCCATTCTGGAGAAAGGTTGTAAGACAAAGGTTTAAAAAAAGTTTAAAGGTCGAGAAACTAGTAAAGGAAAGATTGAGACCATCCCAGGATAGAAAAGGACTTTTTTACGCTGAAAGCAAAGTTATGTAACAAGAGAATTTCGGTTGCCATGAAACCCTCAAGTTCCTGTAAGTTCGAGTGTGGCATTCGATTCACACAAAGCGAATCTCTCAAAATACAACACCTCAAACCATCGTTTAATTTTTGCCCTGTCACGCGGTTCGGCAAAACTCGTTCAGTGTTGCATGACGATGCTCGACATTGAACTTCGCCTTCGAATTTTTTCGAGCAGCACAATATTTTTAATAACATGGACCAACCGAGTACAAAATTCGCCTGCGTAGAGCTATTCCCCATTTGTACAGACTCTGTTTTATAACAAACTCTGTATCCATGAAACAGAATAGGAGCGAGTGTGTTGAAATCGTGCCAGAAAGTGTTATACAAACGTGTAAGTCCTAACTTATCCAAAAGGCCTTTGGAATCATTAAAGTAGTGTCTGCGATATCTGACTATCATTTTTGTGTTATCGGAACACAAATAGAAGGAATCCAAGCTTGCTAACCTATGCCAGTGGGCTTTCCGGAGCGTTTTATAATGGGGCAGAATGACCAAACATGACCAAACAGGGATTCACGGACCAACAGCGTTATGAAGACTGTGCAGAGCTGCAAAAGCAAACAAGAGACTTCCGAAAACCAACAATAAATTTGCTAGAGCGCAAGATCGGATGAGCCCAGGGGATGAGGGTGACATGAAACTCGATATATTTGGCCAAGTGTAAGGTAGACAGTAGGGTATCATTAACATCAGGTTTAAGTGAGAGCAAGTTCAAATCCTGTGGCCAAACATGGAGATCAAGATGGCAGCAACGAAACTCTTAACTTTAAATATAGGATGGGAAAGCTGAGCACGGAATTTCGTCCATAACGAAAGCTCTGTATACGTAACTGTTGGTCTCAGATTCTTTAAAACATCTTGGTGAAAAGTAAATCTAAGAAAAATGATTAGGATTATCAATTTGGCAAAGGAATAATTGAGCAGCAAACGAAATTGGAAACCAATAGCGAAAATGATAGATATCCTTTTGTTAGGGGTTGGAAAAGTTTAGGTTAAACGAAGAGCCCCCGCCAGACAGAAATTTAATTTCAATTCACTTTGGATTCTTGGGAGACCAAAGAATTCACGATTTGATGTATTGCAGTATTTGTTTCTAATTTCAAGAGGATTCCCGTTTTCTCGCAAGACCTACACTTTCTCCCTTCATTTTGATGAAATTTGCAAGCTGCATCGCTGTAATATTTTTGCAGCGGTGGTTATAAGACCATGATAGAGTAGTCATTACCGTGATAGGTGGAAATGGGTCGTTCGCACTTGAAATAGACTAAACATTGTTTAACATGGTGAACTAAGATCCTATCAGCTGAATAAAATAATGAAGTATCTCAGTCAAACAGCTTCTATAAAACTAAAAATTGCTTCATTATTTACCACTTGGCAATTTGCAATTTGAAATCACTTATGTGCCTATCACTGTTATCAAATTATAACTGGCTCCGATTTTCGTGGACTTTTCCATTTAACTAGTGCAAAATAAACCAGTTGAATGACAGGGATTACTCTATATCAAGGCAATTAGCAGCTAAGTAAACACAGGAGTGCACACAACTCGTTCTAATAATTACGCACACATTTCCTCCGACAGTTTTCGACTAATACAAGAATTGCCAACTTAGCTGCTCATGAAGTAAAAATTACTAGGAACTGCCGCTTCATTTGATAAATGTTAAGCAGTTTTTTCCCCTGTGTTTCAGCAGGAACTTCAAGGATCCTTTCCTTAAGTATGGCAGTTGGGCTGCAACAGGAAGTTTATAGTTGAAGGGGGACCATTGCAAAATGACGCAAATAAACGGACGTGACGATATAAAAATTTTCAGAAACCTCTATCCCAGTAAATGCTAAGGTACTTCGGTCACAAAATGAGAAGCATCACCCCTTAAGTTATAGTAATTTTCTTGTTGATCGTGTGGTATGCATATTATCGATTCAAATCATTTGAAACACGTTCTCCAAGCCCCCACTTCCACCCCCTAGTTATGGAGGGAGTGGGCAATAAATTCTACGCATGCAGTTGCAACGTCCTTATCGACTGTTTTGGAGAAAACGTGTGAATATGACGATTTAATGTATGCTGTAGCTTAAATTATTGCACACTAAAAATAACAGTTGGGTATGCACATGTCGTATTTCCAAGTCCAGGATGCGTGTGGTCGTCCTAGTGTCAAGCCCGTGGAGACCTTGATGCGTGGATGCGACTGCAGAAAGGGCTAGCTGCAGTTAGCTGTGCAATTAACTACAAAACCACGTATTTGCTGCCTTAGGTTTAGACTGTTTAAGGACAGCAGTAATCAGGTAAATGTAAGCGGAGAATCTTTTGGAATTTCATTGCATAAAATTTGAAGCAAGTTACCTTCATTGATGGTCGCCTCATGACTTGGTTGGATGGCAAAAAAGAGAAGGGCCAGAAAACCTCGCAGAGAAACTCGTAGTGTCATCCGCTCCATTTTCCTTGCAGCAAACGCTTTTGTCAACAAGACAACTGACACTTCTAAAAATAAAAGAGCGGATCGATCAACACAGACAGCACACTGGGATAACGGGTTTATTGTGTTTTCCATCCACACTCTACTCACAATATTGTGACTTTTTTCGAGGTTATTTGTCACGGAACTCAATTGTCTTCGTGTGGTGGAACACTTTCTGCTCGATGTCCCTATCAGGTGGATTACACCTTTTAAGATCCCAGCCCTGGTCCGCTTGGCACATGGACAGGTCATAAAGGGATCAGTTTAATCTGGTGTACTCCTTTTCCCTCAGAACGGCAGCTTAGCACGACTTAAACTAACTGTCCTAACCAATAGCACTCAATTGCGTCCGTCGTGTAGAATGTAGTTGTGCTTTCCTCAATTTCACCTCTTTCAAATCATCTTAAAAATCAGCCGTACGGCGTCAGGGAAATTCGCAAATACTCTACCATTAGAGTCCCGAAGACAGCTCCGAGTTCATAGATCTAATTTCTTATAAATCAATGTCTAGCATGCAGAATTTTTGCTGGCAAAGGGCGCAGTTTTGATAAGAAATTTCAGAAATATTGAATGCCCTTAAACATTGAATACAGGAACTATTCAGGGTCATGTTGGAAGAGATTCTAGAATGCAAAGAAGCCTCAGCGCCATAAAATACCAGTGTTATTTCAGTCTGAAAATGAAGATGGGTGTTCGGAACATCCATCTTTCGTTCAGCTATATTGCAGGTTTCAACCATGGCTTTGATGTAACTTTGCCTTTAGATAATAGAGTTTTCGTACATGTTGCTGTTGCTGTATGAGTGTACAGGCCAACAAAAACTAATGGTACGTGCTAACAACTTATAAATGGAATCATCCTTTCGTAATTTGTAATTGTATCTACAGAGATGTAAGAGTGTTGGACTGGAGTCGAACTTGCACTTAAGTATTATAAAACAGGACGCAATGAGAAAAAATAATCAAATATGACGATGGAATCATGCGCATTACACCTCCACAATACAGTACAATACAATACAATATAATACAATACAATACAATAGAATACAATATTCTTTATACATAGTGAGCCTGGTACCCAGGGTAGTGATAAACAATTCAGGACGATTTTATTGTGCTGCTCCACGCTTCATAATGGCGGCTACCAAGCAACTGGCCACATGCATTGCAAGTTGCAACGTTCAGCTACGACCTCGTGTTATCTAAGTTAAATAATTAATAAAAAATGAATTAAGTTATTAGATATCGATTGTTTCATCTACGATTTCGTTCGATTCAATTATTCTTCGGTTTAATCCACTGCAACGGTATGTCCCAAAAATTAAGAGCCCGTCATTACTTTAAAATCCTATTCTTAAACCAATTTTACTTCACACTCTCATTTATTAGCATTTCGAAAGATGATTGACTGAGCTGCAATGGTTAAGGATCAACTGAAATAGTCAGATGATTTCAAGAATAAACCATTCTGGAACAATATACGAAAAGTCAATGTACCTTATTGCGAAGAGTAAGATCACAGTTTCAAATAACATGCGAATTTCCAATAATACAAGATGAATAAAGAAAGGCTAGAGTGAATCTAGAAGGAATTGGTAAAGAAATGTACAATCTAATAAATAACTAAATAAAATCTATATTAAAACACTTTGAAAATACTTACTTCCTAGAGTGAAGCTTTGTGGAGTAGAAACGGACTACTGGCAACACGAGAAGTCAACTGTAAAGGGAAGTTGGAAACACAAATGCTGAAGAATAGAACAAAAATTGAACCTTGTTCAGTGAGTGCCCTTTTCATAACTGACGTAGAAGGGAGGATGGGTATTAATCAGTTTGAATCAATTCATATGTATCGGCATCTTGTAGGTTTGCTTTGTGCAATCTGCTAAATATAGGGCGTTCCATAGTCTACGTCAAAGGTGTTTTAAAATGAGTTTATTATCACCGTACGTAAAGGTGGTTTTGTCTGATCGGATCGTGGCGGTCACACTTGGCTATAACACAGCGTACTGTATTACAAGTCTGTGGGAAATTTGATAATGGCGAGATGAAAAGAAGTCTACAGTGTCACTTTTAACGTCAGTGTGATGTCACGAAAAGAGATCAAAATGATATGTTGCGATTGCTCGTGTTAAAAGCTATCGAGCTAGAATCATGTAAAAACCTATCAAAATGAAATCTTCGTTATTCTCATTTTTCGCGGTAGTATCCTTCGATTTAGCCTATCTATTGACTGTAGAAAGGTTTGATTCTATAATTAATTTCTGTAGATATCAACCCATTCGACTTATCAAAGTAGGAATCAAAGTAGGAATCAAGTCATTCCTTTTGTCAGGACCCTCTCATCGAACTGGAAGTACGTCCTGGACTAAAAGCGATATAGTTTTAGTCTATATGGGATTAATAGACCATTGCTGTCGATTACCCTGGTAGAATATACACTTAGGTGTAGGAGCCAGGGGCATGGGGCGGGGCGTCAGCCCCAAATAACGATATACATAATGATATAATGATAAACATAAACATAACATGAAGATATGATTTATTTCAACCTCTGCCGGTAAAAAGCTACACACCTTTTTAAAGAACAACTAATCTTTTGCTGAGCCTCAAAATTATTAAAAAATTTCGTTTTTGAGCCTAAGATTATTCTTGAATTATTTCTGCTAAATATATATTATTTATATATATATATATATATTTATATATATTAACAGAAGTTTTGCTTTGGGAGTGTCTTGACAAAGAAAGTTTGAACCTGGCATTATTCTTAAATTGTTATTTAATTTCTAGCAATTTTGAGCCTCAATATTCTTATTGACTTTTTTTCTTAAAAAAGAAAGTGTGTAATATTTTAGCACTTTCGTTCGTTCGGGTAAAAAATTTGCAGCCGCACCAAAATTCTCACAGCCTTCTCATGGAAATGAAACGGCAACAGGACTTCACAGAAACAAAAAGCCTTGCTTTGCATGAACCTGGTGCTATATTCTAGAAAAACAGAATACACCATTAGAAGCCGCGTGGATCCCATTGCTAATCGAGTACTGTCGATTTTATGAGATCGGGCACAATAGAAATTGGTCTGCTTCAAGTTACACAATGGTGTGGTGTCATGAGCTGCCCACAAGTTCGATTTTACACAACCGCAAGGATCGGTCATTTTTTAACATGATCAGTTGGAAATTCAACCTGATTATCCAATTGGGTCGGCGTCTGTCAGCGCAGATGTATCCTGCAGCTTTAACAAATTGCCCCAATTGTGCCATCGCCCCTACAGAGTGGGACACTTCACGATTCGTTAAGAAAGGCCCACATAAACGTGCATGAATTCAAATTATCTAAGGTGAGCCCGGGTTGGGCTTTCACAGTCAATTCATACCGTGCCATAGGCGTAAATGCTCCTATTTCTGGAAGGTCTTGAATTTCTTAAAAATAATTCAACGTCACCCACAAAAAGGCTTGAGCTTTACGCTTCAGATTAGTATATTTTGAGCACACATCATCTCATAATGTGTTTAAGGCCTGCATTAAGGTCTTCCTGCTAAATGTCTAGAGAAAACACAGAGCCTCAGATAAGACCTCTACTTTCATCGAACGAGGCCCGGATATATATATCTTTCAAGTCTCCAAAACTGAATCTTTTCAAATGAATCTCGAAGAGAAGACTTGAAAAAACTTGAATAGCTTTGCAAAATTTCTACGACAATGATAACCTTTTAAATTTAATGAAAACTAAAAGGCTCGAGTTGTCAAACAACGGGTACAATCTTTGGAAAAATTCTGCCAAGTGTTTGCTGATTCTTTTGTTTATTCTAGTTTAACGTTAGCTTTGTAGTTAATGAGTTTGGTGACATCACTAAAAGACTTTCCGTGATATTGCTATTTGTATCTAATGCTATTTGCTTCCAACTTCTTTTCTCGATTTGACGGTATTAGACATTCAAATTAGTAGTGTCAAACAGTTTATGCATCATAGGCTTTTGATAATACTGCATACATCTTCAGATTGTAAATCACCAAATCCTAACCGATGCGTTGAAAGTCAATTAGCGAACACTTCCTCTGTCTTGCAGCTGGACATTGTCTTTCTTTTTAAATGATCCGGATCGGTGGACCATGCATACGAGATAGCACCACGTCCTATTCAATAAAAGTGCAATGTTTCCCAGGATTGTCTGCCAGGCTGCCAACGTAAGAGATGTTTAAGACAAACTGCGTTGTTGCTCTTGTAGCCACAAAATCTGTGTTAAACTTTACCAAAGGCTTAATAACTCATTATATACCTCTCTTGTCATCAAGTTAGCAAACATAATTGGTTATTAAAGGTTTCCGCGTTTTCCGCGTTTTCGATTTTCATCCTCGTTCGAAATCAAAAACGCGGAAAACGCGGAAATCGGTTCCAGCCGATTTTCCAAGGGGTTTTCCTACACAATCTTGTCTGTGCTTGATAAGAAAACATATCGGGGATATTCCATCATTACCTTACTGGTCGAACCGTTAAATATGGTGGAAGATTTGTGCCAACGTAAGAGATGTTTAAGACAAACTGCGTTGTTGCTCTTGCAGCCACAAAGTCTATGTTAAACTTTACCAAAGGCTTAATAACTCATTATATACCTCTCTTGTCATCAAGTTAGCAAACATAATTGGTTATTAAAGGTTTCCGCGTTTTCCGCGTTTTCGATTTTCACCCTCGTTCGAAATCGAAAGCACGGACAACGCGGAATTCTCATTCCTTTAAAAATAAGGTCTTATATCTCAATTCTTGAAAGAGCTTTGTTGCTTTGTTTATGTCTTTCCATTCCAGAAGCTTCAAGCAAAATTTCACTTTTCCGCGTGTTCCGCGTGTTTCGCGTTTTCCGCGTTTTCCGCGTTTTCCGCGTTTTCCGCGTTTTCCGCGTTTTCGCCCCGGCCGACCCCTCGTGCACTTGTGCTCAAATAAAGATGATTTTCAGCCCATCTATCCTCCTTCTTGCATTCTTTAAACATGCAATAATGGCTATCTCCTTCCTCTTTCGCCCCTCTTCTATCTTTTTCTTCTTTCTTCTTAGCTCTTTAGACAATATTTTCACCAATAGTCCTACACCTTTAATTTCTATTACTCGGAGCAACTAAAAATACTTGCAAAAATACACTAAAAACAATTATGATATACATTTATCTTATATCGCATATCATATATGATATATCATACACATACATCATGCATCATATATAATCTACCAATGGCAAACTCCTTGGTGACAAGGAAATATGCGCTCGGGATACCTTCCTATTTGGATGTCTTCCACTGAATATGTCTACCAAATAAGTATATGGCCTAATCAAGGCAGTCTCTTTGAAGCCCGATTCTGAATCGCAGTTTACAACTCATACGTACAATCATTCAGAGTCTCTTTGCTTCTCCAGTGTTGAGACATTTCTTCAGTATTTTTCGAGAAAATTATAAGCTTTCACCTCGGATAAAATAGACAAGAGAATAACTCATTTAGATCGATTAAATCGCATGATGTTTTGAACTCTTAATACTTGACCTTGATTCCAAAACCCTTGAAATCCCGGGGGTAGGGGAGACAAAAAGCCGCTACTCTCAGTTTTCAAAACTGAGCTAAGAATTGTGTACAGCTTATTAATATTTGTCTTGGCCTTTTCAGCACTTAATATATTCCAAAGGAGCAGTGGCAGATAGCCAAGGTATCAGAATACACCCATATTTCATCCCTTCTATCACATAAGTTGGGTTGAATGCCTTTAAGCTGGGTTCAAGGCGAACTCTTACAACAGATTTGAGATTATTAGCATTTTAAGGGTGTCTTTCATAGTTTGACAAAATTAATCAATCCTTTAGCAACGTGCGAGGGTAAGTAATATGAAACTCTCTCCACTGCTATATGTACTTTGATGAAAGGTAAGTACTTGAAATTCAAAGTCTTGCCTATCAATTACAAAAACGTCATCCCACGAACTTGAGACACATTTCGGAAGGCGACATGTGCCTTTGCCTTGAAGGTGAAACGTGTCACAAATGAAGGGGGAACGATATCGAGTGGAAATGGGAATTTAAAAGCGGTACAGAGAGGCGGGGTCGTTGACTTTGTATTCATGTGTTTCTTGTTCGTCTGACACATTTTCGAGTATGCAAACGTTAACAAATGACTTTCGGGCTGAATTAACGAATATAAATCTATGTCATCGTAAACCACGTGATAGTTTTTCAGAAAGAGTACGGGGTTACGTTGTCACCATCCGCATCCAGAAGCGCCTTTCTCTCGAAGGGTTCAAATTATGAAAATGAAGCCTCTACCTACACAAAATAGGGGTCTAACCTTGCAATGAACGAAATGATCTTGCGAAATGAAATGATCAAACTAAGTGATCTTGCACCAAAACGCTATGCTCTGTCACTGCAAACTTTTGCAACATTCGACTCGGTTTCAAGGTACAAATAAAGTGAGTTCATGGAAAGTGGTAGCACCCCAGGAGCTTTTCTTGCGCCAGGGGAAAGACATCGGCGCGATGATTATTTCGTCAAACTGCAATCTCATCATTCTCTGAAAAAACTGCAGATAGCTCATGTAAAACATTCAAGAAGCCAATATTCGATAGTTTACGTAACAAAGCCATTCAGTGTGGTAATTAGAAATACTTCGCCTATATCATTTATGCTTCCCCTGCCCCCATTTTCAAGAATAAGCTGCCTCATTCCACACTTTTCATCGGGCCTGCGAGAAAGAAGCAGTCTTTTTAGCAAAGCGTCCGATGCAATTTGACAATCTGACGTCACATTAGGTTTATCAACAGCATGCAACTGTTTGTGTGCCTCCTTTTACGCCGCGTCAACTTAAACTAAAAATTAGGATCCTACGACCAACGAAAATTGATAATAACTGAAAATATCACTCAATGCATTATGTTCACTAGGAGTAGGAAACGAGAATTGGAATCAATAGAAAATTTCAATGTTGCCAGTTTAAACGGGCTTTGCACAGAGATACTGATGAAGATAGCTGCCTTTTGCGAGGCTAAAGACTTGCTTAACTTGGGCCTAGTCAGCAAAAGGCTGAACACGATCAGCTGCTGCTGCGAAGGAACATGGAAGAGGCTCTGCTCCACGGACTTCAATGTGAACTTACCGATGAAGGGCCAATTCGGGTCCTACTATGATGTTTACAAGCTGCTGTACAAATCACGACTGGTGATGGGAGCATACGTTTATGGGAGGTATTTCGAGAAGAAGAAACTGTCGAGTATACCGGGATGGTTATGGTGCATGGCCGCGCTGAGTGACCGACCACCCCTGATGAAGTTCGGCACAAGCCGCTTTCGTAGGCGATGCAGCGGCCATTATCTGCAAAGGTTCTCCCACGTACCCTTGGGGCAGCTACGGCGGGCATGGGGGATAAACCGACGAAGTGACATGATGGGGCTGTTTCCACGAAGAATCGAAAGGGGGACAATGTACTACCACTTCCAGGGGGTACGTTACGCGCTTATGCGAAAAATGAACGGAAGGGCCGGTTACTATCGACTGATGCTGGGAAAGTGCTACCGAGCACGAAATATAATTGAGAAAAAATTTGAACTAATTAGAGGAAAGAACCCAATAACGTATTTGTAAGAAGGAAATTGCTTGATATGATTGTGTAGTAATCAGAATAAAACTATAATGTGTTATAAACAGTTTTCATTGCATCCAAAATAAACTCTTTAGATAATCTCTTAAGCATCAAATTGAATTCACCAAACTCTTCACGGCTTTTTTGATGGCTTATCAAAGATTAGCATATCTTGACATGACTTGTATTTTTATTTAGCTTGTACAAAAGCTAAATCAGGTATAATTTAGTTTAAAAATTATCCGACAATATAATTTTTGGGTTTGCTAAGAGATCTTGCACTATTTGAAAGAAGACAGAATTTTAAAATTATTTAGACAATGAGAGTCAAATTCGTTGTCTCTACCTAGACAATTTATCATCAATATTCATGAATTGACAAGTCAATTGCTGTATCACTAGTTAAGTCTCATATTTTTAGTTGAATGAAATAGTCAATTTACTTTAAATTTACTTCGCAGCCCCAACCAAGGGATAATCAGCTAAAAATTGACCAACTCGTTTTACGGAAAAGCTAGAGGGTTTCCAAGTTAGTTTTTGGGTGGTGATATAATGACGCGTAGGGGTTAGTCTAGGAGAGAAACCCTTTTCAAATCGCACAGGCTCTTCACATTTTTCACGAGGGCATCAGAAAGCCCGGTCCGTAAAGGCAATCCGAGAATGCTCTTGACAGTCTGGTGGAATTTAATCCCCTTTCTTGCATCAGCGTAAACAAGGAGCAGCAAAAACAAGCAACAAGCTCTTCATTTCTCTTTGCCTAGTCCGAGTCACTTGCCCTTTCAAAGAGAAAAATAGGAAAGAGACACATGATTACGGAACTGCGTGATTGCGGAGGTGCACGATTACGGAGGTGCATGATCACGGAGGCGCATTATTACAGAGGCATATGATGGCGGAGGCGCAGCGACCGTTGATAATGCACCAATGTTTAAAGTGATCAAGAGTCTTGAACTTAAGTTGTTATCGATTCCCATTGACCAGCGCCATTTCATTACAATATCCTTCATTTATAATTCATTAAAAATGTTGATTGTGCTACAAGCCAAATCTCTTATGAACAGCTGTCTCTCGAGAAGGCAGTGATGACGTTATCTTGAAACAAACGCACAATGATGACATACATGATACATGTTTGTCGTATATCTATTTTTGAAGGATAGTCCTCGTTGCATTTTCTTTCTGCACCTTTGCTCTACTTTTCATTTATTATTAATAAACAGCATTCTTGCAGGATGATCTAGTATTTTTCGGCAAAAGTCCTGCGTGCAGAAGAAGCAAAACTTTGAAAAGTTGAACTTGGGGTTAGAGAACTAATCCAACACAAGAAGATGGTGGCAAAAAGAGATTAAGCTGTTCACCAATTTCAACATTCTTTTCTCAACCCCGTGAAGAATAACATCAAATGTTTGGTTAAATTTAAAATCCAGCTTCCTACACCGCATTTATTAATGAATGAGTGACGAATATTAGTCATACTCATTGTACACGCTATACAACGCCCTTGCGGAAAACAGAACGCCGAAGGCGCCGGAGAAAAACGCAAACATGATAATACTTAGGTTGATTACTACGGACGTGTTCGAAATTTCGTTCCATCGCAGTTTTATGTAAAAGAGGCTCGGGTAGATGAACACCAATAGCATTCCCGTCAAGCTACCCACAAAGGCCATCATCAAGCTGAAATGTGGCACGGAGCAGGCGATGAAAATGGTACTAGCGACCAAGGCGAGACGAAAGAGCAGGTTGGGTGACAGATACTTCAAGCCGGCCACAGTCGATTCGTTATCCTTCAAGGAGTCGAGCCACGGCAGGGACAGCTGGTTCTCGATGATATCAAAGATCGTGAACATGGGGACAGTGTAAAACGTGAGCGACATGACAATTACAGATATGTTGACGATAATACCTAGTGAGTTGGATGGCAAGTTCAGGGTCATAATCTGGTCGGACTTATCGGTGAACGCCAGGAAGACAATGACACCGATGCCAAACTTGAAGACTGCGACGAGTGTATACGCAAAGTCCATCAACGGATCAAAGATCTCCGGGTCCTTCATGCTCCGTTCAATAGCAGGCATGTACGCTTGTGATGAGTAGGTTACGACTACTATACCAATGCCAATGGGGATGAGGCGAATGTCAAACTGCGGCATGACGTCATCACTCCAGTGAGTGTGATGTGTCAAGCTGTAGATGAGGACTAGGATGCTGATGATAACAGCCGACATAACGGTGACGACACTGAGCCATGAAATCTGGTGCATTTTGCGCAGAAATGCGGTGGGCAGGATCGAGAGGGAAATCAAGAAGATCCAGGTCCCTTCGCTCATGTCGGTCCTAGGGAACACGTGTGCCACAACTGTGCCTGGCATTATCAGCAACAGCGCACAGTGGGAGAACTGCTCGAAGAAGTTGGCAACGTGCACAAGATACTTGCCAACGCCTGGCCAGAAGGCCTCCCCGATGTCCACGTAGGTGTCCCTGACACGAACTCTCGTGCCGTCATCCGCATACTCATACAGCAAGTTGATCAACTTTTTTCCGGAATAATTGCCGAGAATTCCGACGAGAATAATAGTGGCGATACCCCAATAGCCGCTCAGGCGAACGACGAAGGGCATGGCAAGAATGCCCGTACCCAAGTTCGCATTTATGATGTTGAACAGGGACGGAATGAGTCCTGCTTTCTCGCTATCGTCGACTATTTTGCAGCGTCTAGCCATCGACTTAACGCCGAATTTCAGCCATTCTCTCGTGTTGAGGCTTCCTGCATTGATAAGCTGCGATGATTCGCTAGTTTCCTCCTCATCAAAATCTCCGTCATTTTCATCTATCAGCTTCCGGTCTGATAACGTCTCCGATTCCATGTTCTCCGGTTCTTTTTTGGCACTATTCGTCTATTTATAACTGCGTGCAGTTGATTCAGGATTCTTTAGAACATGTATCGGACGCTTGACGATAGAAATCAGCGCACGGCGCAAAGGCCTCTCCTGTAGCCAGCTGCTCGCCGCTCAAAAAAACCGGGGGGTAGTGCTTGTTCAATTGAGAAAACAAAAAATTGTCAAAGTAATTTGACCGAATCTCACTTATCTTGAATGGCTGTCATCCAATCGTGCATTGATCTGAAAAAAGATTAGGGAGGAATATGAGGCTACTCCCAATCTGTCACTAGATTAAGAGACAAAGTCATCTACATAAAACGAAATTTCATTATATGAACATTAAGTAAACCGGCTGAGTCAGTTTCTAATACGACTTAAAACAGATGGTTCATGTATTCCCGACATTGGATATGACTGTGTCGATATTTATTTTGCATTTTAGTTTCAGAGTCACTCGCATCTCACTAAATAATGAATGAAATCATTTATCGGATGCCAAACTGCATATCAAAATATTGATTTTTTCGAATTGGCGGTAAGTATGATGTCAGAAGCTACCAGTCTGATCATGATAGCAGATGCCTAAGTACTTCCAAACAGGTAGCAACTTTTTCCAAAGATCGTTTGATAATGCTCGGTCACAACTAGGGGCATACAGGCTACAATGTGTCAAACAGAAGCCCCGTTTTGCATTTGAGACAACATTTGAGGTCGGTTTTAGAAATTGAAAATCAACAGGAGACCCCAAAATCTGAAGTTAATCTGCTTAATTATTTCAACACCCTCCAGTTTGTTCATTTGAAAACTTTTATTTAAATAAGACGACTTAGCTTTAAGAAGGAATGAAAACAGATTTAGTTGGTCAACAATACAGAACATTTTGGGTAGACTAAGGATGAGTGTTATTATCCGAGGTTATTAGAGTAAAAGAGCAAGATTTTTAAAGTACGGTTATGTGAAGCACCTAGCCAAAACAAATGAAATGGAAAGTAAGGGGGGCTCAAAAGACGGAAGGCTCTATCAGTGCACGGAGAAAGACGCCGTACAGCTGAGAAAGCACTTAAAACACATCGCTGTTACTCCTCTTCTCTTCTGCAGGGCAGTTAAATAGTTAATGGAAATCAGTGTATTCGGATCAAGGTAGATAGGTGCTGCGTGACAATGTCTTCAAGTTAAAGACTGCTGTCATGTTAGCAAGTCTAGCAATGCTTCGCAATGTAACAGGATGGAAACGAGGCTTGCTGTTGGTTTTCTTCAACAGTTTACATTCCATAAGTTTCTAACTCATGGACTCTATTGCACTGAATACATTTCACATGCAGTTCATTAATCAGATTTCTTCAATGCAAGTAATGATTTATTTTACCCAAAGGAAGCGGAGAATTAACACATGTTTTTGGACAGTCCTTAAAAGTCTTTCGCAAAGTGACTAGAGACCGTTCCCTCGTCAAACATAACATTCATCTTGCACAGAACAAGTCATCACTAAAAGGACATTTTAGGAAAGACTCTTTAGGAAAATTACTACAAGGTAGCTAGCAGAAGTCATTGTGCATCTAGTCATACACTGGACAGAGTTGAGTCCAATTAGCAAACAGCTACTGAAAATGCTAAGTCATATAAACTGCTGGCTACAATGCCTACCAAAAGTACTTACGATTGAGCAGATTTAGGTAACCGCGCATCTTTTTGGATTCACACCTAGAGACCTAGCCTAGCCAACGCTTTACGCACATACCAAGTTGACGCAACGTACTCAAAACAGTAGGATAGTCACCTTGGCTTGCTTGCGAAACATCTGCAGCGTGTTGTCCAGGGTCTAGCTACCTAGAAATGAAATCATATCAAAATATTGAACAGACTGTGAACAGATTCCGCGGGAATGAATGGACTGGGGACAAGCATGACAGCTCCTAGCCTGCGTGCATTTCATGACTGCAATCCCCCCCTGATCAACAAAGCAGCAGTCGCTTATCTTCTTTAAGATATAATGGAGCAAACTTCGGGTTGCGGTTATCCTGTGGATAAAACTTTCATATGCAAAGGGATATAGCGACATCAATGTTGAAGTATTTATGATAAAGGCATATCAATTATTCAGGCAATTGAGCATGATTTTATAGATCGCTACCAACAGCCAAAAGTCGACTAAATTCCACAACTTAGACGATGCGGCATTTCTAAAGCAAACAGTTTGAGAAGCGAACTGGGATTTCTGTTTTGAATGATTACCAAAGGACACTTGTGAAAGGATGCCAAAGGGAAGAGGCAATCAGCAGTGCTGCTTCACGCTGCCTAGATAGTCGGGCAATGCAGCGTTCTCTTTCTGACAAATAAGTTCTCTTGCGAATCTGTGTTTCACGGAGGGATCCAAGAACATGATAAGGTATATGTGGCATGTAGCAAAAAGCAATCTCGGAATATGGTACGTAGAGCCAGCCAAATTATGCGCGGTCATTAGAAGTCTTTGGCTACATGACAAGGGACTATCGTGAAAAGCAATCTTGAATAATTGATCGAAAGTAACAAGCAATTAGAAGGTAATGTTCTGCTGCGTGCGCATTGCATACAGGTAAATTATATTAAGCCTAAATGTTAAAGCGAATAAGTAAAAACATTAAATATTAGGTCTTTCAAAAATACAGTGCTTTACAAAAAGAAATTAATTGGTTCAAACATTTTTCTTGCTAACAAAATTCGTTTTAATGGATTTTCTAAAAGTAACGATGTTGACTTTTTGCATTTGTAAACGTGACATAAGAGATGCAAAGATGAAGAACAAGTGAGGAGGTCTCGAGACATTTCCTGACGTCATTTGGAGAGATCTCAAGGCACTTTGAGGCTAGTGTAAGACAATGGGGCTGTCGTGTTTACTGTGGTCTCAAGGGCTTCCCAGACACTCTGCAAGGAAACCTCCCGTTACAACACAGCAACGAAGCAGAGCGTTATAAAGCATCATACATTATCGGGAAATAATCTGATAACCTTATGATGATTATATGAAACATGAAACTGGTAGGAGAGATGATGTCAATTTTTGATAAATCAACGAGCATAGTAATATCTTCTCCTGGCCGCGCAAATGATAGCGTCCAGCTTTCCACAACTGTATCAGTAAGATTTTGGTAAATCCGTCGTAAAAAACAAGGCATTAGATGCCTTATCGATATCTAAAGCCCTTGCTATAGTTCTTTCTTCTTATAAATAATTCTAGTCTCAAATAAAGGATATTCCTAATAAAGACGTGCTCGATTTTCTTCTACTCTTCGTTCTGCTCCCTCAGACTAGTTCCCAATTCCTTGGCTCGTATGTCAAGTGTTTAGGATCCTTAATCTATCAGGTTGGCTTCATAATTCTGTAAATGACCTTTCAGACTAAAACCTGTTTCAGCTGCGCTTTTAGAATGAGATCCTAAATGACATGATGAAAATTCTCGCACAGTCTCCTTTACAGCAAAGGAGCGATAACCAATCGACCGAGCTCGTCTCTATGGTAGTCTCAGAAGGTTCCTTTGCAATAGAAGCGGCTCTTGTGGCAATGGTCATCTTAGTGTTTTGCCTTGAACCGACGCCTAGGAACGCCATCCAATTGTCAGGTTATTTCCAAAACAAAGCATTATCAAGCTCTGCTTCTTTTAGGCTGTGCAGCTGCCCCAGTTTGTTTTGAGAGAAAGCATCTTGTTTTAATAGTGGCGATTGAAAAAACCTAATTGCTTGCAAGAAAAGGATATAAGGCAAGAGATAGTCCACAGAATGGCTCCTCTCTGTTTTCTTTGACGAATACAAGAATATTAACAATAGCACGAAAGAAAAGTTTTTCTTCTTCCACTTGATCTTCATTTGAAAGGGCATTATGGTGGAAACGCCAAAGTCTTTTAAATGATCAATACGACAAACAGCTTCCATTTTGAAACGCGCGTTAACAATCGCGTTCGATTGATCCCGCAAACAGGATAACAATTGCCTTATGTTATGGTAGCTTTGGTTGAAATAGAAATATATATTTCAGCTTCTAAGACGTTGATGGGACTTATTAACGAGAAATCTATAAGGATGGGATTTGTCCAGCCCTGGCCTGTCCAGCTTCAGCTTGTCCGGCTTCAGCTTGTCCGGCTTCAGCCTGTCCGGCTTTGGCCTGTCCGGCTTTGGCCTGTTCGGCTTTGGCCTGTCCAAATTTGGCCTGTCCGGCTTCAGCTTGTCCGAATTTGGCCTGTCCAGCTTCAGCTTGTCCGGCTTTGGCCTGTCCGGCTTTGGCCATTTCGGCTTTGGCCTGTCCGGCTTTGGCCTGTCCGGCTTCAGCTTGTCCGGCTATGGCCTGTCTGGCTTCAGCTTGTCCGGCTTCAGCTTGTCCGGCTTCAGTTTGTCCGGCTTCAGTTTGTCCGCCTTGATTGGCTCTTCAACGTCCGGATTCAAACGAATTGTTTAATTATTGTTAGATACACGTGGCTATCACATTGAGAACCGTATTCTGTTAATGAGTATTCCCGCCTTACAGTCACAGTCAAATTAAAAATGAAGAATTTCTAATAAAACAGCAAAATTTGTCACCGCCTATTTTGGAAGTAGAGAGTCTTGAATCAGGTGCTCATTTTGTGTCCTCGCGTTTCCGTATTCGATATTGAATGTTTGGAAGCGCCAGGGTGGATATAGGCCAGATTGATCGAAGGTAATTATACTTGAGTGAGTGATTCAAGATAAGAGAATTTTAAACACAGTGAATCTGGGTGGCGTTGGATAGTTGATGAATTGAGGAAAGTGTGGTATTTGATCAGCCAAGGCACTGTTAATGAATTGAGGAAGGACTAGAATGAGAAAAAGTGTAGTGTTACAGCCCTTTGTCGCAGGAAACTTATCTGGCTATTGTACTTTGCGGGTCTATCAATAGAGGGCATGAGGTCGAGAGCTCTAAAAAAGTGGTAATAGTAAGTATAGGAACGATGTTACTATTGAGTTGCAAGCCATGAATTTCTTTACTGGGTATTGGTATAGGTTCATGCTAATGCCTACAAATTCATGCTCTAGTCCCTGCTTTTCAGAGTATTCACCACAGCTTATGTGACTTCTCCTTGATACGAGCACTCTTCAAAATAACCCCTGGCAGCAAAATCAGTCCCTCGACAGAATCTATAAACCAAGAAGGCCTTGTTCTGCTACCTTATAAAGACGCGTTGTGCAATTATCAGTGCACAAGCCCCCAGAGCATGATGGGAAAGCTTGGTGTGCCTGGTCTAAGCTGGCCTAAAATTGGCAACAACGCACGAGACAATCGATTGTTGCTTTCTTCGTTCGGACGTAACAAAACATTCCCTAAGCCCCTAGAAGAGGACATGAATAGTGGTAAGTACACACTTTGAATTATCGTAGGTTTTCTGAAACAGCTAATTGGAGCCCAGCAAACACACCACTCAAACAGGCTGAGCCGAAGCAAACATGTGCAAGCGAAGCCCCTGGCGTAAACCGTAAACATGTTTGCTTTGGATGTGACGCGTCTTGCCATTCAACGACGATATTTGCAAACTCCCGATTCAAGATATCAAACAAAATTACACTTTGAATCGAGGAACAAGGTCTGGCGAAAAGCTGATGCTTCAGACTTCAATTCGCTTTTATAGATAGGACCCTTCGTTTCCCCGGTAAAATTGCTCGCAAGAAACAAGGAGCGTTATTAAAAATGGATATTTTCATTTGCGCATTTACTCGATAAACACGTGTTGTAGAATTTCAATTGCAATAACATTGCTTAACTTCAGTTCTGAGTCAAATGTTGATTGATAACGTAACAGTTCAGTTTTAATATCTTAGAAAGCAGGTGATTTCTGTCTGAAAAGATACGGGTTAGTTAGAAGGCTTTGTTGATGTATCTTCTTTGATTAAATAATTGATTTCAGAACAGCCATCTTGAGAAAGGAAATCACGAAAGAATGCAAAATATTGAAATATCACTGTCAGTTGGAAACGCTTAGAACTAAACGGTCGGAAAGGAACGTTGGCTGGGAAGAGCAGTAGAGTCGAGCACCAATAAGGTCAAGGGATGACCTCATCAAGCCTCGAAGCCACGGACTGATCAATGCACAACAGCGAGGCAATGACTTGGGAACGAGGCTGCAAGAAATTAAGTATGCAAGATGTATGCGGTAAGAGGGGATTAGCACGTGGGCATCCGAAATCTTCGGAAAGATGACGTAATAATAAGCATTTGAAAGCCAAATTTAATGGAGCACGAGATGATTTCTAAAAGGCAATACTAGAGGTTTTATTGAAATATTGATGACATCAAACAGCTGTGTTGATGCGACAAACTTCAGGTTGGCTTGACCTGGAGAAATTCAGGTTTTCAATTAAATGAAGAGTATCAAAGGCGAGATATTGAGACTCATACCAAACTTGCAACTGATCGACTCAGCCTTTAGTGCATTAGAAAGTCACTGTATAACAGATAGTCCAACACACAAGGCTATCCAAAGGGTTCCCTGGCAATCAACACCCCATTGACAAGTACAGTGCCATCCCAGCGAAGTTCATATTGGGGGGGGGGGGGGCTACCTATTGTATTCCTTCTCATTCAGTACATCGTTATAAGGGAATCCTAATGCCGTTTGACAATTATTGGGGGGTGGGGAGGGCGGCCTTTTTCTGCGGGCCTGAAGTGAATTGTTATCATGATCGGTAAACGAACCCTCTAGACCGAGATCAGCATACGGGGTATTGTGTTTACGCATGAGTTTGTTGTCAGGATAGAATAGGGTATTGGCTTATGTACCCATGTTTGCAAAACACTGTTGAAAATATTTTCAAGTTGTTTTTGTGTATAGGCAAGTCCACTTTGACGAAAGGCTGAGATGCAAATCCCAGACAGGGTCCTTGACTGGTTACCTCAGACCGAGTTCTGTAAGTGCATACAGTTTATCAGCATAGCAATCTGAATAGATTGCAAATACAGAGGAAACAGGATGGGTGTCCGGAAATGACCCAGTCCGAATGGCAATCGAGAAGTATCTGCTAGTTCAAATGGGCATTATGCGGTCAAATCGTTAGTAACTGTTATCGATGTAATGTGCTGGTCATTGATAAAAATGGCAAAAATAATGACATATACCCAAAAACAATTACAACGAAATTTAATTGGAAGAACTAACAACATTGATGATGAATTTAAGCGACTAACGCCCATTTCTCTTCGTTCATCATATCCGCAATGCGCAAAAGGATTTCGATGCACAGAAGACAGATGGCTGAATAGGGATGCAACTCACACAAAATTACGAATCTTATTAAGAAGCGCAGAATTTGTGCTGAAAAATAATCAACAAATTGCTTGTTGCTTGTTGGAATATTAAGAGATTAATTATTGATATTAAAAACAATGTTAGATTAAGGAATCTCGGCAATCTAATTTCCCAATTTCTTCCCAAGTTGAAATTGGGTTTATTGCCAGCTTTATACTAAGTGAAGTAATCAATTTCTGGTGTGCCACTTTGCACAAGTCTGATATTTCGTGCCCAAGATTAAGGATATGAAAGAATATCGAGGAACTCAAGCGTGGGCATCTATAACAGTTGGTCGTCGGCACAACATAGCCGAAAAGAGAATACGAATCTCGAGACAACAAACTCACCATCTCTATAGCAAAGCTTCAGCCTGTGTGATCAACGTTCGGAAAATGTTCTCACTTTATAGACATAACGATAAATGTTCATTGCTTGGCAACTTGCAAAAGGATGCCAGAGAAAGATGATAAAATTCCCGAGTGCTGGTGAAAAAATTTATGCTGTTCAGATGCAATACAATTTGGTGTTTGATTCGATGAAGAAGACATTAGAAGCGCTTTCATCTGTACGCGAGGACCGCTAATTGGATTTGGACAGATCACTATAGCTAAACATCTTACTTCATACTGATCGTGTACACATCTGGAAACTGTTTAATCTGCATCGAGTCAAAACGTGCTTTGTCGTTCAAGATGAAGGTTATCGATCTTCATCAACTGTTCTATGTAGCTTGCAGCTAGTATAGAAAGCTACACGAGCAGATGAACTTTTTCTAACCATGAAACTTTAATGATTCGATCGAGCAATTTCATTACTTACATGAGCTTATAGACATGAAATGTGTCGAATGAACTACTGGAACAATGAGGCAATAAAAAACTTGATTAAAGCAACGGCCAATTCTCTCTGCATCTTAAAACCCAACCTGATCGTACCTGAAGATATTGACTTAGTGGTTTGAATAAAGGACAGATGCCCTGTTAAGCTTCTCTGTGAATGCAAATCGACAGAGATGCGGATCAAACTGGCAACAACAGCCGCGATACGGCTGTTATTATCCTTGAAAATAAATTTGTTGAATTTTGACCAGTACAACCACAACACAGGGGCTTGATTAATGTAAGCACGTAGTAGATCTTTTCGCGACGATGGAAATTTTTTTGTCAGAAACAAATTCTATTCATCAACAAATCAGAAACAGAAACAAATCAATGAAAAAAATGCTGTCGAATAGATCAGTTTAAGTTCTGAAGAGCTGAATTTGAATATCCTTGTTTGCTTCATTATATTTCTTCCTCGAGACATAAAGAAGTTATTTTTGCATAGCTTTTGAAAGTTTTGCTTCTTATATTTAGTCATAACATATTGTAGCGAAAATACTTAGGTCTGCACTGACTCAACAGCACCTTCTTGAAGAATTTTTGTTTTAATCTTGTGAAAACCATTAAAGATAAAACCTATATAAAATTTTTGCAACAATATATTTTGACAAGCCGTTTATCAGGAAAGCCAATTCTGGATGAATAACATAGAAAAATTTTAAACAAAATCCAGAACATTAATTGCTTAGACGATTTTTGTTGAATCACATGTAACGAACCTTAACGTCTCAATTCAGTATTAACAAAACTCTCCTTGTCACAATCAACACGAGAGGATAGAAAAGGCAATGAAAGCATGAAACATCTCCATCCGCCAGAAAGGCAAAACAAGTTAAAACCCTGTTTCAGTACAAAACGTTGAATACAATGCACAGGAGACACAACAAGAACATTGATGTCTTTTGGTTATGGTTTAAACGAACGTTACATTCCGTCGCAGAATATTGGATGCTTGTATTGGGAATATACCAGTCGCAACAGAAATCAAGACTCAATTTAAACGAATCCATCACTTACCTATATCGATTTCTGCCATTGTAGCCTCCGTTGCCCTGTTTGAGGCAGTCTTTCTTTGCTCGGGTTTACGAGAAAATCTGCATTGATTAAAGGAAAAAGGCGATTATGTGTCTCTAAATAACCCAAGCTCCTAATATAAATATTCTATAAACTAAGCAGACAGGTGTAACGTTTAGGTTCTTGTCATGACGGTGAAGTATCAGTTCGTTGGCTGAGCGATGGGCTAGGCCAACCGGCCTAGCCCCAAGTAGATAGCACACAAGAGATACTCGTTCTTTGATGTTATGTTTATCGTTAAAACAGTAAGACTAAAATATTCTAAGTTGGATCACATTATATTAAAACACAAACAAAGGAACACTGTGAAACATCACACAACATAATCAAAGATCTAGCTAAACATAATAATAATAATTACTGAAGTTTACTAATGTTAAAACGTTACACAGGACATTATCCACTCCTAGAAATTCAATGGAATTTTTCGGGTGTTTAAAGGTCATAAATTCAGTTATCCTTTCGATAAAATGATTAAAGCATAGATATTCAGAGCCTGCTAACTATAATTATCTATATAGGTATTTAATGTTTTTACATCTAAAGTTGTGACCCACTAGTGCCAAGAGACATACTTCATTAGTTCAAGGCTAACAACATATCACATTTATGGAGAACATGAAAATCAATATTCTAGTTTAAGCATTTACTTCAATTTTGTTACGAGTAAAAAGAAGAACGCGAAAAAGGATGCAATTGATTTAGGATTAGGAACTCAGGTCATAAAATAGGAACTCTAACTCTAAAATAGGATCAGGCAGACAGGTCATAAAATAGGAACTCTAAATACCTCAAAACTGCAACCGTAGTTGGCAGTCAAACATTTAGAGGTGCCAAAAACCTTTGTAAGAAGCTAGATGGCGTCCAACGCCACAAAAATGAAATTGATCGGGCCTGGATCGGTCAGGAATGAAATTTAGAAATCGCTCTTGTTAGTGATGTAATCAATTAATGTCGATATTGTCTCCATATCAAAGCAAATTTATAAATTAAGCAAGTGAAACCATTCCATTGATTTTCCTAGATAAATACCAAATAAAGACTGCATCTGAAGATGGTGTGGAAAAGCGGTTGCCTGCGAAGAAGTGGCAATATTGGCCCACTATACTGCTGTACACGAAAAATGCAAGTTTCTAACAAAACATCCTAGAAAAAACTACCGTTAATCGAGCAGAAAACTATTTTTGAGTGTAATTACTTCCATTCCAAGTCTGTTCTTGCTGTTAATGGACATTCCAGCACCCAAATTTTTAAAACTCCGCCTGAACTTCTTCTTTCAGTAAACAGTCAATTTTGAAACAGAAACGTCGTTATTAACAGAAAAATAATTTTTCATTAGAAAAAGGCGTTTCTTGCTAAAAACAGAAAAAGTTCTTGTCGTTAAAAACAAAAACAGTGTGTGTCGTTGGAAACGAAAACGAGTTTGTCACAGGAAACAGGATTTTCGTTTTAGATTTGGCGTGACGATTTATTTCACTTGAAAAATGAAATCATGAGTCGGCACTTAGACATGGTAGAGAGTTTTCTACAGCATGTTGCATCTTCAGCATTTTAGGCAAACACATAGTGTTTTATAAACAAACTCACTTAAGCATTGTCCAAACATCCGCGACTCATGCTATAGATTTGATACAACGCAATACCTCAAGTTAATCAAAGCATTCGCTGATGCATACGCACCATTCAATGCGTTGTTGACGCTGCTATTCGGAGAAAATCTCTCAAAAATCAGCCAGCGAGTTGATCTCTAGCTTAGGAATCAAATCGATTGGGAACGAAGATAAGTGGACAAGAGGCAATATGAAAAACAATTTCATGTTTCAATGGTGGCCCGTGGAAACAACTGATAAATCAAAAAGTATTCCATTCTTGCTGGAGAAGCAGAATTGCTTGATAAACGCTACAACTTTGCAACATTTCTTATTATCATGAGTTGGGGTAAGCTGATGCGCATTGAGCCACATGCTGCAAAAAATCCTTAAGTGGCCAAAACATGAACCATCGTTTTCAAATGGCAACTTTTCCAATTTCTAGTGGAATTTTCAATCAAGTTAGAAGCATGTTGAACGAAAATTCTCGAGACAGCTTCTCCGGCAGACTTTATATTCTCCAATTAGCCTCTTTGTTTGTGCTGATTTGATTACTATATAAATTGATGGGAAAACCCAACAGATCTTAACGGGACACGGTTTCGCCCAAGATTATTAATCTATCTATCTGATTCATATTGTAGTACTAAAGGGTGGCATCTTACAATAAGAAATAATTCACGAAAAACGTACCTTTGTTACGGCAGGCGCTTCTATACAAGTCATTAATTGGCTCGAAACGATTAAGAGATATGTATAGCAGTGATTTCAAAAACTCCCAATTGTTAATGATAATCATTTACAAGATCTTGGAATTTTACCTTCTACCTTTGAATAAAAACAAGACTTGTCTGCACTACATATTACTTCATTCGATGTATTGCTTATAATCACATAAATGCTATCATTCTTTGTTAGTCAGATTCAACAATATTCTAAATTCACTAAAGATAATATAACACAAAACTGCACAGAAGTATACTTTAGGACAAGGTATGATATTTAATAATGTACATAAAAATGTGAAATTATGTATTCGTTTTAGGAGAAACTACTTATCGTTATGGTGAAAATTACTAGTTTCATTAGACTTTCGGTAAAGTACCTGACAAAAGCCACCTACTGTTTGCCTACATAACAATGTATTTCGGTAATTACGAATGACAACAATAGTAGAATTATTTGATCAAACCAATTGCATATTCAGGTGTATTCGTCAAGTCTTATAGTGGGTTTATCGACGAATTCAGTATGCCAATACAGCTCTGTTTACGGCACAAAATTACTCAATTCATCGAATAACTGCTTGGTGATCCCCTACATTGGCCTTTTTACGATCCAAAACAATTCTAGCTGCATCGCTGAAACATGTCTATGAGTTGAAATATGTCTAGAACAGACAATGCCAACAATCATAGAGCGCAGATGTGCTACAACAAGCCTGATACCAATGGCGGTAGGGCCGGCAACACTGGGTTCACTTTGTTGCACCAGAAGTTGGCACAGGTGCTGTGGTATTGCTTACCCCCGTAGGTGAGGCTGGTGGCAGAAACAACCCAGTTGTTCAACACGACCGGGCTAACATCCAGATTGTGCAGACAGATACTGCAGTGGGATTCGACGCTGGCTTCTGATAATCCCGAATCTGCCACATTCAGCGAATCAGGAAATGACTAAAAAGGTGAAAATTTCTTTGAGAAAACAAGCGAAGGCACAATAATGAATTTGAAGGATTTTCTAAGGCACCATAATGTAGCTGTGATTGCTTTGATTGCTGTGACTGTTGTGATTGTGACTGCTGTGATTGCTATTGTTGTGATTGCTGTGATTGTGATTGCTGTGATTGTGATTGCTGTGATTGTGATTTCTGAGATTGTGATTGCTGAGATTGTGATTGCTGTGATTGTAATTGCTGTGATTGTAATTTCTGTGATTGTGATTGCTGTGATTTCTGAGATTGTGATTGCTGTGATTGTGATTTCTGAGATTGTGATTGCTGAGATTGTGATTGCTGTGATTGTGATTTCTGAGATTGTGATTGCTGTGATTGTGATTTCTGAGATTGTGATTGCTGAGATTGTGATTGCTGTGATTGTAATTGCTGTGATTGTAATTTCTGTGATTGTGATTGCTGTGATTGTGATTTCTGAGATTGTGATTGCTGTGATTGTGATTTCTGAGATTGTGATTGCTGAGATTGTGATTGCTGTGATTGTGATTTCTGAGATTGTGATTGCTGTGATTGTGATTTCTGAGATTGTGATTGCTGAGATTGTGATTGCTGTGATTGTAATTGCTGTGATTGTAATTTCTGTGATTGTGATTGCTGTGATTGTGATTTCTGAGATTGTGATTGCTGTGATTGTGATTTCTGAGATTGTGATTGCTGAGATTGTGATTGCTGTGATTGTGATTTCTGAGATTGTGATTGTTGTGATTGTGATTTCTGAGATTGTGATTGCTGAGATTGTGATTGCTGTGATTGTGATTTCTGAGATTGTGATTGCTGTGATTGTGATTTCTGAGATTGTGATTTCTGAGATTGTGATTGCTGAGATTGTGATTGCTGTGATTGTGATTTCTGAGATTGTGATTGCTGTGATTGTGATTTCTGAGATTGTGATTGCTGAGATTGTGATTGCTGTGATTGTGATTTCTGAGATTGTGATTGCTGTGATTGTGATTTCTGAGATTGTGATTGCTGAGATTGTGATTGCTGTGATTGTGATTTCTGAGATTGTGATTGCTGTGATTGTGATTTCTGAGATTGTGATTGCTGAGATTGTGATTGCTGTAATTGTGATTGCTGTGATTGTGATTTCTGAGATTGTGATTGCTGTGATTGTGATTTCTGAGATTGTGATTGCTGAGATTGTGATTGCTGTGATTGTAATTGCTGTGATTGTAATTTCTGTGATTGTGATTGCTGTGATTGTGATTTCTGAGATTGTGATTGCTGTGATTGTGATTTCTGAGATTGTGATTGCTGTGATTGTGATTTCTGAGATTGTGATTTCTGAGATTGTGATTGCTGTGATTGTGATTTCTGAGATTGTGATTGCTGTGATTTCTGAGATTGTGATTGCTGAGATTGTGATTGCTGTGATTGTGATTTCTGAGATTGTGATTGCTGTGATTGTGATTTCTGAGATTGTGATTGCTGAGATTGTGATTGCTGTGATTGTGATTTCTGAGATTGTGATTGCTGAGATTGTGATTGCTGTGATTGTGATTTCTGAGATTGTGATTGCTGAGATTGTGATTGCTGCAAAGGACTGAGCACAGTGAAAATACAATTAAAATATGCCATCAAAATATTTCTGTAATAGCATTAATAATTCATGTTTCTTTAAACCCGTGTAGATATTGTAAGCTGGCTTTACTCGAGTAGCTGGTTTAAATATGGCGAGTTCATAATCTTCAGGTCATGGTAATTGCCCTGAGGTATGATTTTTCGGTTCCAAGAGGCATTTGAGTGTTCGAATATTCTTTAATAAGAAATCAACCTTACACGAAATCAAAAGCAACCTAATACCTTTTCCTTTTACTACTTGTAACAAATCTGGCACAGCAATGGTTAACTCTTTTCTATGGTCGTATGAGTTTATAAACGATGAATTGGTCACAAACTTGATAAGGGTTACATAAAATTAGCATTAGCATAGTAACAGGTTTAATAGTGGTAACGTGGGACTAAACTTACAAAAGAAATTAATACCTGGTTATTACTATTATTAACAGTGACCTTTATTTTTACTTACAATTAAAAAGAAACGTGACAGGTCAGCTGTTCTCTTATTATGGTACAATAATACCATGTGTATGCTAAGAGCAAAATTAAAAAATATTCAAAAGCCCTTGATAACATCTTATCAATCGATTTCAAGCTGTCAAAATTTGATCTCTAGCGCGACAGGGGAGTGTCAAAATAAAAAACCTTCAATACCAAAGTGAATTCCTAAAGAGGAAGTTTGGCAATAAATAGATGATCTTGAAGAAGACTTACAAACTCTGGAAGGCCGGAAGAAAAGCCAGAAATCACCCGCCACAATTTGTCCACGTCATTGACAATGATCTTCAAGCCTTCGTTTGATCTTGCGATAGCTTAAATTAGAAAATTTCCAGTCACTAAGTAAATTCATCTGAAAATTGCAATCAGCAATTTAATAAAATTTTAATGCGTAAGATGTGCAGAATTGCACTTCGAGAAAAGATAAAAGCAATGCAGCCTACCTAGCCAAGATACATTCTAACTTACCGGATTTGTCAATAGAGATTTTCAATCTGCATGCGATTGCAAACACCTCTTTCAACCCTGTTGCAAACCAAATCACACACGTCAGTCCCAGAACTAGAACAGTTTCTTAACACATGCATGTTAAACGTAATGTCAAATCAAAACTAACTTGGCTTTAACCCAAGACATAGACACAGAAACATCGTGGTGCCATTCTGAGATGTTCAGGAAACAGACTAGAAAACAAGAAAGTTAACTTCTACACGGTAACATTCCAAAGCCATTCTCTGAGGTCGGCAGGTTCTCTAAGGTGGCAGCTTCGTCAAGTTAAACACCATATCATCTTATACTGTCTATATTATCTTATACAAAAATATGATCTTATTTGGTGCTGAACATATAGTTTTAATTAAGTTAAAATCTAGTGCTAATTTGATAATGTTGAGGGACTCGCTTCCACGTTAGATATTCATGACTTACCACTGAAAAACTCTTGTCCTCTTTTGCTCTCGAAAACTTCTTTCTTTGTGCTCAAAGACAAGTTATGTCTTTTAATAACTTCTGTCGTGAATTCGAATACTTTTTTGATGCTATTGAAGCATCGTTTCCATTCATGAATATGCAGCTCTGAATCCTGAACAAAATACAATCAAGAAGAAAACTTATAAGGCGTATAAAAATTAGACGTAGATGTATGATAAAACATTGGAAAAGAGTGCGTGGAGAAGTTTCTTTAAAACGGTGAGAATACGAACATTCTAAAATCAGCATAAAATGTTCGAACGAGCAGACCTTACCTTAGAAATTCAACTTTATAATTGAAATGAGAATTATCAGCCAACGATTTAACCACGTAAAAGTATTTCCTTGCAGGATGGCAGGTATTGTCGATGAAAAATCGAATATTTCTGGAAAATTTTGCAAGGGGTTCAGAAGCTGCAGGAGTGTAAGATGAAGAGGGAGCCAAAGCGAAAAAAGAAACCAGAGAAATTCAAAAGGACAAAGAATGGAATTCATGATGCGAAGAGAAATTAAATTCTTTTTGCATGTTACAAGTTCTTGCCGAAAACCTGAAAAAATTCCCCAGAGCGTCGTTGATATCACCCTGCTGTTATCATAATGTTTCATACAATACAAAAATCGCGCTCGTGTTGTTGGTAACAATAGAAAGATGAATATTTGCTGCGACTAAATCAAAAAATTTTGCTGCGACTAAAACATTTGAAAGATTCAATACCTCCAGATCTCCAGCCAGGGCCTTATATCGGTCCTTTGCACAAAGCGCCGAATCAGAAAAGACGCCCTCATCTTGAACTTTATCGTTGTTTTTACTATCCGTTGTTTGATAAAAGCTGGGCTTGTATACTTGTTCTGGCACCTTCCCAATTGAACTATACTCAGCATTCAAGGAAATGGATGTTGCAAAAGACTTTAGCTGATCTTCAATACTAAGAGGCTTCTCGGCAGCAATGAACTTGCTCTGTTTCTCTTGCACTGGCTGGTCGCTCAACTGGGACATCGTGTCTTCACTACTCTGGTACACATCAGCAGTGGAAGCATCGGGTATTGAAACACCACTAGAAGCAATCATCTGGCTCTTGGAATCCCCAGAACCAGCGCTATTGGCAACAAAGAGTGTCCCTGTTGCCATGGTGCTTTGTTGTTTGTCAAAATCTGCAAATGCACCGAATGGCTCTGCCTCATTTGCACCGAATGGCTCTGCCTCATTTGCACCGAATGGCTCTGCCTCATTTGCACCACTAGATGAAGGTGCAGACGCAGTTGTGCCACCGTCGTTGTCCCGTCCTGGTGTAAAATTTGCGAATGCTGTATCGTTCGGTAGCTGAAACACTGGCGAATCGGTTTTACCTTCCTGTGAAAAATCTAGCTCTTTGATATGACTGAAAGCGTCACTAATGTGGTTCTCATTTTGAGGTTTGTGCGAAGAGAAGTCTGCAAAACTGTCCTCGATTTCAAGCGGTGGCTTTGGTGATTCGCGGGCATTCGTGGGCTGAGTTAGGCCTTCATTTGATTGAACCTTGTCGAAATTTCGCAAGCTAGCGACAGCAAAATCATTCACATTCCGTGAAGCATGCACTGGTAAAATCATTTCCCCTTCTTCAAATACCCTATTGAGGTTATTTGCATCACTTGTTGTTGTAGCAAAACTTGCTTTTGAAAATTCAGCAAAATCATTGTCAACTCCGAAATTTTGCTCTTGAACATCTTTCTTGCTGCTCGCATCATCTCGAAGGCTTTCGCCTCCAAATAACGATTCTTTAATCACATTCTTGCCAGGGGAGAAGACTTGAACAACTTCCTTCAGTGAACTTGTATCGGATTTGAAGGAAGCAAATTCATCCCAAGAGACATCAGCTTTGTCCGCATCCTCTGTTGTAGAAAAGACAGACTTGCCTTCAGGGTTCTTGTCGACATCTGCAAAAGCCGAAAACATGTCGGAATGGTGGGCGGTTGGTTGTGAAGCAATTCCCTTGAAACCTGAGCTAACGGAGTTGAATTCACCAAAATCATCGGGTGAATCTCCAAGATGTGAATGGACCGTGTTTTGACCGGCAGTTAGTGACTGACTGGTGAGGGCAGGACTGAAAACTGGGGTAGAAAGGGCTTCGAATTCCTTAGCCTCTGAAAAGTGCGAGCTACAAATGGTATTACTTGCTTGCAGGTGGGACGAAACTTTGAATTCAGTGGGATCAAGTCCACTTTTTGAGAAAGTCTTTGGCACAGCAGAGCTTGTAAAGGAGGGGTCAGGAATATTCGGTATTGGAGTATTAACCAGCCCGACTTCCATTGTATTGTTTGAAGCTGATAATGGATTTTGCAAATCAATGCCCGAATTAGGAGATTGAAAATCAGCCCAGTCTTCAGTTGACTTCGATTCGCTGGCATTAGTTGACATCGGAACAGGTTGAAGCGTCTCACTCGCTGATTGCTGATCTTGGGGAAAAGAATCACCCCAGCTTAAGGAATCACCAATGCTACCATCCGCTGTTGAGTTAACGGTTGTTACCCCCGCATTTCCTTCACTGCTACGGAGCCTGAAAACACTGTATTTGTCGTCTGGATCCAAGTTTGACGATGCTTCAAAATTGCTTGCTGGAACAAGCGAATCTCCTCCGAAAACACTACCACTCTCCTGAAATAAAAGGTACTACATTAGTGTTCAGATTCTAGAGAGAAACCTATAGCGACAATTTCACCTACTGTCCCATTCTGGCATTACACCATTCCAGTATTTACGCGCAAGAGAGTTGGAATGACATGAAAGTAACGCCATGCCTTGGCAACACCAAAAAGAATCATATTCATGTCATTTGCAGTCAGAGGTATATGTGTCAAGTTTGAGGTATATGTGTCAAGTTTGAGGTATATGTTTCAAGTTTGAGGTATATGTGTCAAGTTTTCTTATAATAAAATGTAAAAAATTATCACATTTTTCCAATTGGTATATACCATATCTATTCAGATTCTAGCAGGGTGAAATTTATTTGAAGTAAAGAAACTTAATTTTACCACATGCTAACATTCTAGTTTAACCAACTAGAGTATAAATGAAAAACTTCTTTTTTGCGAAGAGGCTGCGACCTAAAAGTAAAATTTAAAACACGATGCCGCAAATCATTGACAACAGCAACAAAATACATTAAGTACATAGGTAAAATAATAAGCAGAAAAACATGTAAATTTGGTACTCGCCAATAAACGTCTACTACTTACGGAATCCATTAGAACATACTCTGGAAACTCTGGAATCGGTGGTGGGTTACAGGAAGAGAGCTTCTTTATTGAAAGCTTGGTCCAGCCGGCCTAAAAAGAAAAACAAAAGGGAAAGATGAACGCAACTTTCCCTTTTGGTCTGTGAACTATTTAGCAGTAATCCTATATCTCTCTCTGTCTGCAATCGGTAAACTACCACTTTTATGATATGCCCTTTATCCCCTTGGATCTCGTAGATTCTGCAACATCTTCGTTTTCGAAAGCCTAATTCGATACCTGTCTGGAGGTAGATATGGTCACTTTTGTGGTAGCCAGAAGGAGCGTACGTGTTAAAGAAGACGTTTACGCTATGAATAAATTTAACCGCAATTCTATTTTACTCGAAATCCATGTTGACCGGCAGACAAATTTTATGCCACATTATGCAATAATTCGAATATATGTAGTTCCTAAGCAAGAAAGAATTAATTGACGAAACTTCAAGTCTTATCTCTTTTTATCGTATACATTTTACGAAAAAGGTAGCTAATTTCAAGTAATTTAATGATTTGGCATAGAGTAACCCATGTTCTTGTTACAGCAGACAGTGTCAACATTTCCAAAAGACTTCTTGAAAAACACTCGAAACACACGACAGATGGGAATAATGCAGATCTTGGCTATTTTGAATACTCAAAAGCGTGATCTAGAACATCACAGGCTCTTTGGCCATCCACCAAAGCCAATCTAGTTGAACCCGGGGCATATTTACCTGCACAAGAGCAACCAGGCCAAGAACAAGATATAGCTCCTCTTCACTCAACAATCCAGGGTTCTTCTTATTAGCCATTTCCCAAATATCTCTGAGACGGTCCTTGGGAATGTTGGAGGAGAGAAGTATTGTATAAACTTTGCTTGTATCCACAGCACCATCTAATGCCATTGACTTATCCAGCACTCGCTTATAAACTGGTGGAAGCGATGCAGAATCATGGCACCAAACGGGTAATGGCGACCCATACAGTGATTCCTCTAATCCAACGTCATCAGCCGCTTCCTCTGCAAAGGAACGACATACAATTGATAATGTTTTATTTGCAAATAGTTCAGTAAGTCTGCACGTTAAATGAAAAGGAATGAGACAGAGGTTCAGGCAAATCAGGTACAAGAATGGAAACAATTTAAAGTACAAATCAGAATTTAAAGTGGCGATCATAATCAGAATGGCAAACAAAAATAAAAACGAAGATTAAAATCAGAACTTCGTACTGCAAACATTTCCAAAACTTCCATCATCGGTACCAAAAGTTGCTGACATTCTGGATTACCCTTTGCGAGTTATGAGTTGCATTAACAACATCTATCGTTTTCATAGATATGAAGCATAGAAATATGCTCTTGATTATACAAGTTCTAACCCATTCTGGAATCAAGTCATTCTTCGCAAGCATTGACAGAGTGATAAAACATCAACAGCGCGATTATGTTAACCATGTTAATTATGCTAAGACATTATTTCTCGGCTTGAAGAAGGACCCGAAAAATCTTCAACCATGTCTTTTCCACACTTCAAAGCTTGTAATCCATAAGATAGAATGATTATGTTGGGTTTGAAAGAATGTGCAAAGCGTCTCCTTCGCATTTGGAAGAAAACTCCCCATGCCTGACGATGAAATACCGCATTTTAAAAAGTCAATTAAATAAAAAATAAAGTAGCTACAAAGAAGAAATTTCGGCGAAATAATGACGCTGTCCCGCAAAATAATGACCAGATGTTATGTAAAGATTATAACATACCTGGGAACTGCTTCGTTGCCACGTCTAATGCACCCTGTACGACTCCCGTATCAGCTCGCATTGTCATTTCAGCGGATAAATTCGTATTTGGGATGCTGTCCATCGATGGGAATGCCTGAGACATTACCAGGGAATCCACAGGGACACTCGCTTGATGACCAGAGGGCCTGATTGGCTGGGAGGTCCACGAGTGAGAAGCACCGCCTGCTGTTGTCACGTGTTGCACGTGAGTTTGGCTTGGGGCCCACGCACTGCTTATTTCGTGAAACTGACTTGGGGTTGCCATGGCATCACTTATAGCTGTGTGCTGACTGGTGTTTCCAAAAGAAGAGAGCTTCTGTTGGTAGAACTGAGTTGAATCCATACTCAGGCGAAGGGCTTGGTCAGAGTCTATGGATCCCATTCGCTGAGGGCCTCCAGCTGACGAGGAATGTAGGCTGGAAAGGGACGACGTGCTTGAGTTTAAGGAATTGAATCCCTGGTCTTTGGCACCACTGTCTGCCCCTCCTTGAGAAAAGAGTAACAAATGATTAGAGACAAGATGAGATACTGCGCAAGGAATCCCTCCTCCCCCTAAAAAGGGAGTCTTGTCCTCATAGGTATCTCTTCACGAGCCATTCTTGTTAAAGCAACAACAATTACAGTTTGTATTATATTGCCTCACATTTGGACTTGTACGAGGAGAGAAATTATTGACAATTGAAAACATTTTTCTGTAAAAACAAATTTCTATGGTTTGCAAAAATGCTTCGGTTTTTATAAATTCTACATGAATGCATGAAATGGACTCAAACAGTTGTTTTTTATGGAGAAATGGAAAAACATGGAAAATCACATAATAAACCTGAAAGGGAGACGAAGAAGTGCATAATTAGCCAGCCCCTGAGCGCCAAGAGCTAAGACAAATAAACCAATAAATTTCCTGCATCTTGGCGCAAACCTTGCCTTAGATGTTTAGTGACATTTCTATGTGACCGCTTTCTGTTTACTAATCCAGAAATATACTGCAAGTTGAAAAATGGAAACCAAAACTCATAATTGACAATGAAACAAGTATCTTACCTTGGAAGTCTCCAAAGTCGTCATCTCCATGTTGGCTGGCTTCGGCTGGAAAATTGTAGCTTTGCGAGTTCAGCTGAGCTTGTTGGAATTGGTTTGGCTGTTGTAAATGACTCACAGCAGCTTGGTACTGACTTGTGGAATGCTGAGGGAAGCCTGAATTCGATTGAGGAAAACCCATGGAAGGGAATGATTTACTGGTTAACAGTTGGTGATGGCTGTCGCTAGAGTTGGATACCCCCATCTGTGGATCCTTCATTTCTGATAACTGCGAGCCGGAGTTTGAATGCGGCAAAGGAATTCCAAATTGCGAATAACTGACTCCAGGGGGAATGTTACCATAAGGTAGTTCAGGCTGGCTTTGCATGCTCGCTTGGCTATGAGGAAGATCACTTGTATGCGCTTGTTGTTGGGTATTGCCAGTAGATGGAAACTGACCTTTCGCAAAGCAGAGAGAAGTTCACGTTATTACAAACTCCAATGAACAGTACGTAGATACTGCTCCGATTCACCAGTAATTTGAATTGATTACGTGGACAGGCTTGGGGGATGCTTTATCAGACTGCTAAAGATGGAGAAATTCTAAACGTGTCGCACGTACAAACTATGTTTGAATAGGAGTGTCAGACGAAAAGGTACTTTAAGTATGCGAAAACAAGTTCCGCTTTTTCTTGCATTTGTGAAGTTTTGTACTACAAAGCACTTGTTGAGAAATGTTAGATTTAAGGACGAAATTTAATACCGAAATGAAATGGAACTGCATTAATATACAACGATAATAATACAGTTTTAACATTCAGTATAACTCACCATGGAACACGTTTGTTCTCCTGCTCTGTTCAGCTGCTTGCTTTGCTCCTGATGACAGGTTGAAATCAGTCTTTGATAAAAAGTCATCTAACATGTTCTTCCCTCCTTTCTGGCTTGGCCGCGTACCCCTGCTTGACATTTCCTTCAGCCTCCTTTTCTGCTCCTCAAACTGGTACTGTTTCAAACTGCCTTGGTCCTGGACCATCAAGGCCCTTGGTCCCTGTTGGTTTGGATGAGAAGCATGGCTTGTTTGGTTAGAGTAAGACACTTGCATTGGCATGGCTGCCCTTTCAGCGATCTAGAATGAAGATCAGAGATTCTCACAGTTCAAATAGATTTCTACATGCCAACAACATGACAAGCAACAACAATAACAACAACAACATGATATTTAGTTAAGATTTGATATTTTGATTCTTAAACATTAAAAACCACTTTAAATTTACAGGTCGAGTATTCAGTGACCTATCCTTAATTCTGTTCAATCGCTGCTTAAATATGATTGAGCGTCTTGACTTCTAGAAATGATTTTAACTGGTCCGAGAGTGAAAGAGAGCGATTGATTGAAAAAAGGTTAACCTACAAATGAAAAACCACAGAATGGCTGTCGTTGACAAGTTGGGGTAAAGGGCAGCTGGAGCATCATGACAAGAAGATTCCGAGAATGAAATCCCAGAAAATGCAGGCAGCAAAACATCCACAGACACATCAGCAGAGAACAGCAGCTCAAAAGGTTCTGCTAAATATTTTCATACTGCTGATTTTTGACTGATTGGTAATATTTCGCTTAGAAGGCTAGGCCAAGCAATTATACTTTTTATCATTAGAGCATGTATATCAGGCTCTGCTCTGATGAAAATGAGGTGCTCCACAAAAGAGCTGCTGGGAAACACAAGGTGCTCTTTTTCGCACCCCCTTAAAAAGTGTTACCAAGAATAGCTTTCTGTAAAAGCGTCAAATTAGTAAATCAACAGTGATATAATTGTCGCGTGAGGACTGATTCTCTTTCGTATTAAGTATACCTCGCTAGTCTTCTTCCGGCCTACCTTACAGAAAAGAGACAAAATTGCTTCCTGCCAATAAAACGGCGATCTTATATGCAATGGATTCTGCTATACAACTGATCAACTCTCAAGAACACTATTTTGCAATTGATGATTAAGCATGACTAAAACTTGACTCAAAGGTGAGTTTGGTGTCATTGCCAACTCACCAAGTGATGACTTTTCCACATAAAACTATAGTTCGCTAAATTCTTGAAGTGGAAATTGTTTGTTGGTAAGTAAAGTCACACCTCTGCCGGCTCTTCATTGCTACAAGTGATGCTATCTCATGATTTTCCCCTAAATATCACAATCGCTCCCATGTTTCAATACCCATCAATAAAAGCCTTTGCACAAATCTTTAAGGTCCAAAAGACGAAAAAGGCAGGATTATAAATAGGCAATGATCGCAAGTTGCATTTTCAACGATCATTGAAAGCTGTTCTTTGTCGTCTCTTGCAACCGTTGCCACTAATGATTCTTGCAATCAGATAGAAACCAGGCTTCAGAGAGTTGTTTTTGCTTGATTAGGATTATTTCAAAATGGATCAAAAAACTTTTTGCTTTTTTACAAAATCCCATAGGACTGTAAATCGCTCGCCCAGGCGCTTGAGAGCCTTTCCGGCCAAGTCCTGGCATAAACATGTTTTGGTAGGAAAGAAGCAACTGATGCACAGCAACTGATTCCAGTTCCTCGTGAGTTTCATAGTATTTAACACTTTTTGTTTCTTGTTAAATTTTTGATTTTGTTAGAAAAGATGTTGAATTCATCAACTGGTGTACCTCTTGGCTGGTTTCTTACATAGGAAGTCTAGGGTAACATATATGCATCTTAGGTCATTGAATAAATCAAAGTATATTTAACTGATAAGTGACAATGCACCTGCATATTGGGAAAATGGCTTTGCTGTTGTGTCAGCGCCCAGTTTTGATTAGGTGCAGATCTTCCATCTGAAGGATGCGTCACTATATTTTGCTGTTGACCATGTCCAATGGTGCTAGGCCATTGAAACTGGTGTTGCTGCTGTTGACTAGGTGGTTGTTGCTGTGTGTGCCACTGTGCATCCATTTGACCTTGCTGGAAACCAAAACGAAAGCCTGCCAAAAAAGTAGAGCTGCATTGCTGCATGGGCCTATACATACTTGGTTCATCACACAGTTTACTGATTCATCTTTTAAATAGCCTCATATTTATTAAATCTGTTAAGGGTTGAGTCCTTGGGTATAAATAGCATCAATTTCTCAGTGAGATCTTCACTAGCAGGGTCTTTGATATATAACCTAAGGTAGCCCATAACTGCAACTCGCAAAAATTAAACTGATTCACATTGAAACAAACCAAATCACTTGGACAGGAAAAGCACTCACACCAAATTCAAGTGAGTCGTACAAACCAAAAGTGATTGGGACAAAATCAAAGTGAGTCACACAAAAGAAATCCAATTTGCACAAAAAGAAGGCTTGCACTAAAGAAAACTGATTGGCACAAAATTAAAGTGAGTTACACAAACCAAATGTGATTGGGACAAAATCAAAGTGAGTCACATTAAAGAAATCCAATTTGCACAAAAAGAAGGCTTGCACTAAAGAAAACCGATTGGCACAAAATTAAAGTGAGTTACACAAACCAAAAGTGATTGGGACAAAATCAAAGTGAGTCACACAAAAGAAATCCAATTTGCACAAAGAGAAGGCTTGCACTAAAAAAAACTGATTGGCACAAAATTAAAGTGAGTCACACATAAATGATAATGAGTTGCATTAATAAAATGTTGCATTCCATTCATGACAACTGGGAAAATCACATCAGGTACAACAACATTGCAGTGTGTCTTTGGACAAGAATCTGGAAATTTTAGAAAGGTCAAACTTTCTGGTGAGCCCATCCTCCTTGATATTCCTCAAGGTAGACCCCTGGCTGAAGATAAACAATATATTCCTACAAGTTTCATTCCTTGCCCGTAACTGTAACCAAATCTAAATGCAATGTTGCATCCTGTCTCACAGCTTCTACAGTTTATATCAATGAGGAGTTATGAAAATTTTCAGAATCTTAGATATACACAGTGGGGGTTTCTAAGGCGGCCTTAGCCCACTCCCCCAGAATTTTATTGGCCCTTTCATTCCTTGTCCCAATACTCTAAGAATATTGCTTGTTTTTTGTTAGTGTTTCTGCCCATATGCTCTTTATACTGTGGCTTTTTATATGAAATTAAATTATTCAATTTAATACCAATACTCTTGCTAGCCTCTAGAGTTCTTTGTTAGTTCATTGGTCTGCCTATTTCATCTGTTTCAAGTAATGCAAAAAGCTCCATGTAACTAAAGGTGTAATAATTTTTTGAGAATTACGAATAGACACTGCTTTTCATTGGTTTTTTTCTTGGTCAAAGGGTGTGCTTTTTCATTATGGATAGGTTTTTAAATTTCAGAAAGTGCAAGAATAACTCAAATAAGAGGGGGCTACAAGCTAAAAAGGCTAGAATAGAAGATGCAGGAGTGAAAGAGGCACCCAAATGACATATCAAACATAAATTATCAAGGCCATCACTTTAAGACTTTTCCAAAGCACAGTGAAAAGACATCTCAAGGGAGATCATTTGTTGTTCAATGGTATGAGCACAACAGTTGGGCAGAGTATTTACAAAAATTTGATGCCATTTAATGCTGAAGAGGCACTTATACTGTGGTTTACGCCGCAATGTTTTTTGTACCTTTATATTGTGCGTCTCAGTTGTCATTGATATTTCGTTTTATTAAAGCGCGACTCATTCTGCTTTATGTGCTTGCAGTTTTGTGCGAATCAGTTTTCGTTTGTGCCACTCGCTTGAATTTTGTGGGTGGTTTTTCTGCCCATGTGAATCGGTTTGTTTCGTTCGAATGCGAATCAGTTTAATTTAATTTAGTGCGTGGCAGTTATGGACCAGCGTTATATCCAGTTGAAAAGAAGTTTTGAGACTTTATTTAAGTTTCATTACAGAAATGTTGTCTCATTCTTTCCTTAAAAATAGTATAGAAGCCTATTTCAATTCGAGACTAGGTACGCAAGCAGCATATAGCTTACAACACTAGTTGGAAATAATAAAGAATGTTGCGGACAGCATATGAGTTAAGAGTAATTTTATTGCTTTAGTTGATAAATCAACCTTAAAACTGCATTTTCAGGAGAGAATTTCATAAATCAAAATTATATGACAGTAAATGTAAATTTATAGAAACAATACTTCTTTTCTTAGAGTAGATGAAAAGAACTCTAGAAGAGGTATCAAAGCCACCTGCATGTAAATTGCTTTAAAAACTACCTTGGTTTGAGCCAGGACCTTGATTGAAATTCATTATGTCCCACTGAACTTGTATGACGGTCGAACTCAATTCAAGACAATCATATCGCGTTCTGCTTTTCTTACCATCCAAGCAGCCATATTGCCTGTAAGAACTTTGCAAATATCAGTCTCGAATTAGTGTGTTCTCGTTTTCAGAATGGTATGCACTTCTCATGATCAAGGATTTGTAGGGGAAGGAGGGGGCATCTGTCAATTTCGTTTTTCTTCAAAGAACGGTTTGAGATGCTAAAGAAAGTTTGCATAGTCGGGGCTGGAGTGAGTGGGATCGTATCAACCAAGCACTGCATCGAAGCTGGATTCGAGCCCACGTGTTATGAAGCAAGCGATCATGTCTGCGGTTTGTGGAACTGGGAAAATTCCACTGCCGTCCCAAACTGCACCGTTACAAACACATCCAAGGAAATGAGCTGTTTCAGTGATTTCCCCATGCCTGATGACTTCCCAAATTTTTTGCATGCTGATAAATTTTGTGCATATTTCCAGAGTTACATCGCCAATTTTGGCCTATCTGAGTACATCAAAACAGGGTGCGAGGTATCAAAAATTGAGTGTTGCGAAAGTGCACACGGAAACTGTCTCTGTGAATCCTGTGTTAAGCAAAGTGGAAGATATTGGAGGGTTTTATTAAATGATAAAGGATCTCAAAAAGAAGAGTATTTTGATTATGTTATGGTGGCAAATGGTTACAACAATAAGCCATATATTCCAGAGGAAGTCTGTGAGGTGACAAAGCGTTTCGAAGGGAACGTTATGCATAGTACAAACTATCGATCTTGGGAACCATTTGAAAATAAGAAAGTTGTTATTTGTGGTTTGGGGAATTCATCAGGTGAATAGCACTTTTTGTTAGATGCTTGATAATTCTGCATAGAATGTTTGTCATTATGTTTGTTCAAGAAAGTTATAAATAACCTGGAACTTTTTTCGGTGGTATTGCAGTTTTGCACTTCAGGAAAGGGAGAATATGTTATCATCCTATCCCTATAAGATTTTCACCTTACCCTAGCCCTAAACTAACCGTTAATCTAACCCCAATTGGTATATAGTATGAATTATATGATGTTTGGTTACTGACTACTGAGAGGTGTTTTCATCCCTCCAGTCAGCCAGTTGTTGTCGTACCCTCTCCATTTTAATTTATTGGCCACTAACATATTCTCTATTTTTCAGGTGATATCAGTTGTGAACTGAGTAGACATGCATCACAAGTTTATTTGGCAACAAACCATGGTAATCTTGTAGCCAGCAGGTTGATTTATTCTGGTTACCCATTAGATGCAAAATTCTTGCGAAGGTATTCAGAACTGACTCCAATTTTCTTGAAAAAGAGGATCATACACATATTGTGCAACAGTTCTTTCAACCATGCAAACTTTGGATTAGAAGTAAACAAAGAGAGTCAAATGAAAAATTCAGTTCCACTCATAAATGACGAGATTTCATCAAGGATAGCCACTGGGTCTGTTGTCATCAAACCTGGTATAATGCGGGCAAATGGTAAACAAATTATTTTTAAGGATGGCAGTGCTGTTGATGATGTGGATACCATTATTTTGTGCACTGGTTACAGACGGGAATTCAAGTTTTTGGAAGGAACTGACATGGAGGATGTAAAGAAAAGTGAAAAGATTTTGGCGCTATACAAAAACATTTTTTCAGCTAAACACAAAGGGCGGATAGCCTTTATTGGCATGGTAGGTGTTTCTGGTAGTGCCTGTCCTATTTCGGAGATGCAAGCCCGCTATACAGTGGAAGTTTTCAAAGGTAATTTGGAATTACCTCCAGATAATGTGATGAACAGTGCTATCAAGAAGAACTTGGAGTATTGGAACAAAGTCAAGAATAGTGCCAGTGAAGTGATGAAGGTAATTGATTCCTTAGATAATTCTTTTAATGATTTATAAAAGTGACTGAACTTGTAAGTTAACCATGAAATCTGATTGAAAATCAATGAAGCTTACTTATATTATAGGACAATATTTATTAGGAAGACCCACACAAGAACCTATGTTAGTTTGATGGACTGCTAGAATATATTACCGTAAATCCTCGAATTAGCCCCCTGGGGGCTTATTTATTTTTGATATTTTTGGATGGGGGGTTATTCGAGAGGGGGGCTTATTTGAGGGGGGGGCTTATAAAATTTCTTGAAACATGCCACATAAAAAAGATAATCTTTGAAATTTCTTTCTTTTCATAATATAAAAAATAACCTATGTATAAAGTAGCATTTGATCAAATTATTAACAAAAATATTAATTTTTGTGTTTTGCATTCAAATTCACTAAAATGCCAAAGGCAACCTTAGGAGTCAAAAATCAACAAACCGATGGGGGGCTTATTCGAGGGGAGGGCTTATTGAAAATTTTTAGTTCTAGGGTGGGTGCTTATTCGAGGGGGTGGCTTTTTTGAGAGGGGGGGGGCAATTCAAGGATTCACGGTATGTTCTACTTGATTTTGATTCTGCTTCTTCACCTCATTTTTGCTGAATGTTGCTGAATGATGCTGCAAAAAGATGTTGCTGAATTTGGTGCAAGGAATTTAAGAGGCATTTTTTTGCTTCTAGGTCAATTTCATATCTTACCAAGATGACCTTGCAGCAGAGATTGGTGCCAAACCTTGTATATGGCGGCTCGTTTTTCAAGATCCCATCTTAGCATGGCATTTGTTTTTTGGACCATCCTGTCCTTACCAATACAGATTGGCAGGTCCTCATGTCTGGGATGGTGCACGCAAAGCTGTTCTAACAGTTGACCAAAGAATATTCTTTCCTTTGGCTGGGAAATCAGATAACGAACAACAAACTGTCACATATTTTATATTTTTCCTCTGCTTTGTGCTGGCAGTGACAGCTTTGACCCTGACTTTGTTTGCCTTTTAAAAGAATTTACTAACACAATCAGAAAAACACAGTAATATAATTTAATATAATGTAATTTGCAAAATCATTAATACACTTTTTCAAATACACTCTGCTTACATGTCAGCCATTGGTAGGCTGTTTCCAAAATGTTGCTACCCAAAGTCTCCAGCTTCTTTTATCAGCCTACAAACTCTTTTAGACACAGTTTTAGACTAAAGTTAGCATAGAACCTTAAAAAGCTGCATACAAATTAAACAAACAATTTTTTATACATAGCTTGAATTTTTGCGATGCAAGGCATAAATTTCAGAATGCTTATCATTCAGCGCAGATCTTCTGTTTCTGAGTTCTTTCTTGGCATCCTACCATATACCTTCAAAGCATCTTGAGATTCACTCCATGGAATGAAGTTAAGCAGCATTAGATCCATGCCGTCTCATCATAAACTGCTTAGAGACAGATGATCATGTACCATGTGTACTCATAAGACAAACCAAGAGAACCAAGCCCTACCTAAACGTTACCACATTAACATTATAAAACCGGAATCAAACTAGCTTGTAATGTCTAAACAGTTCTATGGAGTTTCAACAGTTAGCATGGATATGTCACATTAGCGATGCAATGGGGATGGCTAAAACATTACACTTTGACTCTCATTAAATCAGGTTTTTTCCTTCATTACAGTAATCTGAATATAGATTTGGTCTAGCGCAATTTAAAAGCACCAATGGTAAGGGAGGAACATTTTATAAGGATTTACAATGGCGCAAACGTCGGAAAAGAAAAAAAGCTGACGAAATAAATAGCCAGTTTCTGATCGAAGAAGCATTGAGGGTATGTGAGAGATTAGCCATGTATTGTGAGAAGACCAATGATTGGCAGGCTAATGTGAGAAGACCCTTTATGGCAATCTAACGACCAATTGGTGTGCACTTTAAATCAACTTTTAGAAGAGTCCAAGTGGAAGGAAGCCCTTTGCTTTTACATAGAATTGGATTCTGCATAGCAATGTAGACAGTCTTCAAAAGAACAGACTTGAAATTTAAATTGCAATACACCGTAAGTCTGACATTTGATTAACTACTTTTCAATGGCAACTTGGCCAGATTTCTCTCAGCGCGTTGCCAGTCTTTTTTGGAGAGAACCTTCCAAATATCCTTGTTTTACAAGCTAATCGATCATTGATCATTGGAACGTAATCTTATTTTGGCCTTGCCAACATAAGCGTGCGGCGGAATTTTTACAGGGGGGGACAGTAGGATTTTTGCCCGAGTACAGAGCACTATCTTGGACTAATCTCCTCGGACAATGTTCAACCGAATTGCCTAAAGTAAAGCCCCGGCAAAACGACTGGACATTTGCACTGGTCATGCACTGAACATTGCTCACTTGTTCAGTAGGTGGACATCCAGAAAAATTTGGTGGTGGCAAAACGACTGAACATTGTCCAGTGAACTTTTGCACTGTGGAAGAATGCGCGCGGGAAAACTAGCTACAGGGCGCCAAGGAGATAGCGACATCTCTGCAATTTGACATCAATGATTATGGATTGCAAACGAAAAGTTGCTATGATCCTGACTGTTTTTATCATGTTGCTCTCCTGAATACTGCAATTTTCATTTCCTGGCTTTTTATCAGCACTGGGTTTCCTGGTGTTGCATTTAATAATGCCAGGATTATTGCTCTTTATTTTTTAGTTTTGAGACCTTCTTTACTTTGATAATACACTGTTCATAGCTCTAACCGCATCGTTGTCCGAAGAAGAGTTTATTATGGAAGAATGGTTAGGCCTGCCAGGCTCCTAAAGATCGCCGTACTCGTGCTCTCTGCCATCGCTTTCCTCATCGGAACTAAAGTTAATATCTTCAGAAGACTCGTTGCTACCAATGAAATGCCTTTTCCTGCTCTTCGTCGAATTGAAGTTTAATGTTGATTCCATTTCTTCCCACGGTGTTTAAAGCTTGTTGAAGATTTGAATAATGGAAATAAATTCGCGCCAAATCCAATCCATAACATTCATTGCGCGTGCGCGAACTGCACAAAATTTGCCAATTTGACAAAATCAAGTTGTGACAACCAACATCGAGATATTGCTCCTGTCGCGTGATGCCAACCCTTGTAGTTGAGGTTTCGATTTGATATTTCCCAGGTAAATGCACCATAAGAACATCGAAAAAACGAACGACATAACGAGAATAGGTGGAAACAAACGAGAAAACGGAATGTATATACGAAATAAAATGTGAATCATCAAATACTATTGCTTAATATTTAGAGCATACAATGGCGGTTTTAGGGACTTCGGGGCCCTTGTTTGAAAATTTTTTGTTTGCCAACGTTATTCTTCAAGTTCTTTGCCGTTAAAATTGTTATGCCTCAAGGTGGCTACATTTCAATTATTTCTTAGGTGCGGGGCCCCTTCTGGCCCCTGCCCCCTCTCCTAAAGCCGCCACTGAGAGTATAGTTTAGTCACATCCAATCTACATTGCGAAATAGGCATTAAATGCTATCAAAATCCTACACAATGATAAAACTCCAGCGGCTACAGCACTTGCAAAGCAAGCCAAGCTAAAATGTGGACTTAGGGCAGAGCCGAAAGCATTGAGATGAAGATCATGTATAGATTTAGTTTTATAAGGGGGCTGATAGGAGAGTTGAGAGACAAGTGGAAAAATCTGGCCCTCCATAACCATTTGGCCCTCAATAAAGTGACTAAAGCAAAGCATATATATGGTAGGTAAAATCAATATGACTGACAAAGATAGACAACATGTAAATTATCTTTTACGTTTAGCTTGTAAAATGTAAATTAGCTTTCGTTAGCGAACTTATTTCTCAAGGCCCGCAATCGTGCATGGAGGTCATCCAGATTACCGTAGCCTCCTTCTAGCCATCGATTGGAACGTGATGGATCATAGGCCGTGCGACCATGAAGAACCCTTGTGTTCTGAAACCCCAAGATATCGCCATCCTGTAACTGGTATTCAAACATATATTTGGGATCGTAGAAGCGTTTGTGCAGCTCCCCAACAGCTCTATATAGCTTCCTCGCCTCCTGCGACGGTTGATTCAGGTATTGAGCTCTTGATGGGTAGTTATGACTAACCCTTGTCACTTCGCCTTCTTCATTTAGCCTGCAGCAAATGTCACGTGAAAACAAGTTAATTCGTAGTCCGTGATACAGCGCATCTCACTAAACCGTTTTCAACGATTACAAAAATATATCAAATATAGTGCCTAGCAGTTCGGAATAACAATCTTTCTTTTGCAATGAATCTCGCTAGAGCCCATTGAACGAAACATCTTTAAATTTGGAACAAGACAAAATGGCTACAAGTCGTACTCTTTCAAAAGATCCTTCAAATACTCATAAAAATGTTTAATTATCATGCATATCTGGAAAATGGAAGGGATAAAGAGGACTTCTTGAAGAAATTTTGCAATAGATCAAGGCTAGACAAATGCAGCATCTCTTTTAGTTCTTCATTGTATCATCCTTGTCATTGGAGTCTTCCTTCAGAATGATCTAAAGGCAATAAACGAGGCCTACCCGATTGTCGTTTTGTCTGCAGCAAGGGTGAAATCCCCAAACACGTCCGTTCCGTGCTGTTCGTAGGGAAATGCCAACTTCGTAAGAACATCGAAACTTTCAGGCTCTTCTTTTCTCAAATCAGCTGCAACTTTGAAACCATCCACAAGCAAATTTACTGCTTCGTTTTTGACACTCCCATTGATGCAATGCAAAAATTGCATCTGCAAGAAACATTTGATGACATAATTCATTTTTCGTCCGATCTTTGTCTTGATTTGCCAGTTTCTTGTCATCACGTGATGCAGATCCATACATCACGTGATTTCGCAATGTTCTTGCTATTAGCTCATGCAATTTAGTTAATTCGAACGTTTGCATGAATTCTTTACTTACAAATGAACACGTGAAATGTAGAATCCTGTAGAGCAACCATGTCACACTGTACATAACCAATCTCAAAAAACATAACCAACCGTGCCAAACATAAATCCATGTATCCACAACTCTAGCCTGTATAAATCTGTGGGAAATGACTTTGAAAGGTATTAGCACTCAATCTGCCCGTTTTATTTAAACGATTTTTGTCATGTGATAGCTGAAAGAAAGAAAAAATTATCTCATTATTTCTTGGGTTCGTCTTGCAACTGTTCTCCTCTCACGCCGCTTACAATCGTTTAGTGTCAGTCTTCATCAGAATCACATGACCAATCACATGACCAATCACATGACCAATCACATGACCAATCATTTTAGTCTCACTGCATGATTCGTGTATCTTGCGTGTAGTTGTGCAAATATTATTTTGTCACCTTGTGTATTCGGATTTCGTCAAGTTAACCTGTCTTTTTCCCACTATCCAGAAAACGTTTTTTCGAGTTCTCTGGTTCTTCTAATCCGTATTTCAGCAATTACAAATATTTTACTACAACATTTCCCTTGAACATTTCAGACTAGAAAATTCTAGAACGTTTAAACATTTACTAACGAGCAAATGCTGCAAAATGCACATTTGAACTTCTTGGAAAGAAATCATTGCTTGAATTGCATTCGGGAGCACTAAGGCTTTAAAAAGAGCAGATCATACTGGGACATATATATGCCTCCTTTGCAGCAGAACATCGCACGATTAGATTGAAATCAGATTAGAGCATACTCACGCCAGGCTGGTAAATATAGTAAGGTTGGTCCGTGTGCAGCGCAAGATAGCCAGACGTGTATGCAATGTTATTTGCACTGGGCTTCTCCTTCACTGTAAAGGTTTCTCTGGGGAAAAATAAGAGATATTATTATATTCGAATTACCGTTAGTAACTGTGGAATGAGTTCTATTTGACTTCATTTCATTTCATTTCAAATTCACTTTATTCACGGTGGCCGATGGCCCCATCAACCAAGAGTGGCTGCTTTTCAGGGGGTCGTAGAAAAAACCCAATTTTAATATTACAAAAATAACTAAAAAAGAAGATTTACAATGTTAAATTAGATTAAATGAAAAATTAAGTTCTATTTACATTTCAGTCTGCATTTAAAAGTAGACAGATAGGGGGCAAGATTGACCTCATGTTCTAATTCATTCCAAACCTTTGCTCCACGGAACGAAAATGCTTTTAGGCCATTACTTGTTTTCATTCGTGGAGTAAGTAAGTCAGTCCCACAATTTCTCAAATTTACGGGCGTACCTAGTAGAGTCCACTAACCACTAATCTCAAAAACCTAGTAGAGAGGTAAGTGGGCGCGAGACCACTTATTAATTTCAAAACAATAGTAGCCGTTTCTTGTTTGATCATGTCGTGGACTGTGGGCCATTTGAGCTCTTTTATCAAATTTGCTGCTGGTGCATCATAGCTACTGTTGGTAACTATTCTCGCAGCACGATTTGTAATTTTTGTAGCATTGACAGACGAGAGTCTCCACAGCTACCCCACACAGAGCAACAGTAGCGAAAATGGGGCTCAACGATACCTCTGTACATCTGACTAAGGCCTGAGTTCTATTTGGATCCATATAATTTCTCTGGTGTAAACAGGGCCTAAATGAATTTGATTCTGATACTGGCTATTTATTATGTCAGCTTTTGGTTATTTTCCAAAGTTTGCATACTCCGAGGAGTGTCGGACGAAAAAGTAATTAAGTATGCAAAAACTGGTTCCGTCTTTTCTAGCTACCGTGAAGATTCTGATGTGGTGGTTATTGTGAGCATTCCGTTCTTCTTCTTTTATCTTTCCCTCCTTCCTTCCTTTATTGAACAGTGTTTGGGACAGCTTTGGTCTAGCCCTAAACATGTGGGTTCTTTGCTTATCGCTTTCAGTAGCTCTATCTATATCTGAACAACAACCACATTCCCTTGGGCAATCCTTGCGCCACTGTCATCCCACCTTTTCATTGAATTGCATGCTTCTAGCATCAAAGGTGACGGTGTGGAAATCGATGAAAGCTGAGAGTGCTCTCGAGAGATAAAAGAAAGAGAAATTTTACTTGTTAAGGGCTCCTTGCAATGAGATCTTCACCAGCGCAAACACTTCAGCATACTCAAACAATAAATTCCCTTTTCATTTCAGTCCTTATGAAAGATGGAAAAACTGACCTTCGTGCTTAGGCCGATCCAAACCTTGGGTAATCTATTCCAAAAGCTAAAAACAACTACCTAGAGTACTCAAGGGTTAAGCCAAAGATTTTGGAACAAGAAAAGGATTATCTCACAGAACTTTTGGCAATAACACGAAAATAATACCAGTAGCCAACAGTTGCATAGCCTAGCTTATTTATGGCATTAACATTTGAAGTGCCAACGATTTCTTATATTATGTTATGCCTTCTAAATATAACTCATTGATGCGCGTTTCATATTCTGTTCAGGCTGAAAACTTGTTCCCTCGACGCAATAGATAACAAAATGTTTCCAACTAAACTCGCCCAAAAATTCATGTCCACACCACCCAGTTATCCGAGAAAACGCAGAAGCTACCAAACTCCGCAAAGTTTACGATACATATACCAAACTTCACAGGTATAAACATCCTCCTGATGATTGCTTGCATACAGGCCTGTCATTACTTCTCCTCTTGAATGAATTTTTCTGAGATTTTGACTTATCCAGTTATCAAGTTGAGACACCTAGATACATTGCAGCCTCCTAAAAGCATTTCTGCAAATGCACTCAGCGATTGAGACAACATGAGGCTGCAGTGGCTCAAGAATATCAAAGAAGAGTAGCTCGTCATTGTAAATATTCCCTTTACAAGAGCGATTATTTGTTAATGGGACAAGATATTTCCTGCTTAATGGGACAGCTCGAGAACACATGAAGAGGTGTCATGAAGAATATCCAGAGATACGTTGACGACCTTTTGGGAGGACGTAACTTTGTGTAACACCATGTTTACTAATGGAAAAGCTGACAGACACTATTGGATTCACGACGAGAGAGAGGGACGTGATGTCATAACAGAAACAAAGGAGCAAGAACCTGGAATCCAAGCACCAGCACCGAAGTATCTGGCATGTCCTGGAATGAACACCAAGGTGTTATATCATTGGACTTCATAACATTGCTAAACATCACACGTGAACTATCACAGAGAGTTATGTTCCGAACTTATTCTGGAAATTCCTTGCGACCACACCCTCTAGACTCTCTGAAACGGGGGGGGGGGGGGGGGCTGTGACGTCATTTACAACAGTTAAACTTTTGTTGGCGAAGGAGCTTAAAAGTAGAAAATGGAGTACTAAGCCTCAACGCGTGTGTTCGTGGTCGGCTCCTGTCTAGCATTCTTAATAGGGCAACGCCCCTTTTTGGTGAGTTTTGTGCGAGAAAGATGTCTGCAAGAAAACCTTAATTAGAATAGTATACTTTCCATGTAATATCCCAGGAGCGAGAGAGAATTCAGATCACAAAAGCAGTTCAGCACATCATTCATTTGTTACATTGTTTCTCGGCTTTATTGCGTTCAATGTCTCACTCATTACTCATCGCTACCAAACTTTCCAATCGTTCTTTATTCATTATTGCTTGGCGATAACCGTTCAATATTTTTACTCTGCTGTGGCATCTCTCGCAAGATCCTGCTGTAACAGGGAATTGTTGCTGCAATCTGTTTCACCTTATGGAGGTTGCGGTATAGGGTCTCAAAATCATTTTCACAAAATTTTTTCAGGAGAAATGACAAATACGCACTCCCGACACCATAATTTTTTTTCTCTTCCTTTTTCTGCAATAAGCTCGGGTTCTTGAAAAACGTATCTTTATAAGCAAGCTAATGCCATATCTCTTTGCTGGCTTCTCTATCTTCCTAATTTCCTTTGAATCCCATATGTTTGGATAGAGTGCCTCGTTATCGATCCGTAGCAAAACTTATCCGGATAGCCCTATGATATAGAAGCGCCGAAGTAATCACTCATGCGGTAAAAGAGCAAAAAGGCGATTGCGCATAAGGGCGCAGTACGGGAAATTGCCAGTTAGCGAAGAAAAACCAAGATAATCGAATATTAGCATTGTTTTGAAAGGTAAGTTATTTTTGCAAGCTTGCTGTAACGATTTCAAAAGATTTGAGCCATAAATTGTGTTGTTAAATTGGGTTTTCTGGTTTTTGCTGCGGTGCTCGCACTGTAACCCTGGCCAAAGCAATGATGAAGTTTAATGAAGACTGTTTTGGGTTCATCTACAAAAATAGCACGTACCATTTGATACTGGCTTTATTTGTATTTTCTAAGTTTGCAGGGAAATGCAAGCTAGCGTTCTAACATGATTATGAAAACAATGACAACATGAATATGATAAATGGTGTAGTGTGAAAGTAAAACCAAATATAAATGAAAGGGCTGGCTTGAAAGTCGCACATTCCTACTTAGCTTTCGTTAGCTAGGTCGTTTGCTTTTGCCATACCGTAAATTCTCGAATTGCCAGCCCCTCCCCTTGAATAAGCCCCCACCCTAGATTTGTTGATTTTTTACTCCTGGGGCTGCCTTTGGCATTTTAGTGAATTACCACTAAAATTTATATTTTTGTTAATAATTTATTCAAATGTTTCTTTATACTTAGATTATTTTTTATATTAAGAAAAGAAAGAAATTTCAAAAATTATCTTTTTACGTGGCAGGTTTCAGGTTATTTTATAAGCCCCCCCCCCCTCGAATAAGCCCCCCCCCTCGAATAAGCCCCCATTCAAAAATATCAAAAATAAATAGGCCCCCAAGGGACTAATTCGAGTCCGGAGAAAACGGGATTTTACTGATGTAATCTGGGTCAACAGATAGGAAAAATGTACTTGCCATGCGCAAAGTAACCACCGGGCACCGAGAGACACGGACGCAGGGACCTTGTTTAAAGACGTGAATTGTGCTCAAAAACGTAATTATAACCAGAAAACGAATATGAATAACGATTTGGAGCAATTCGAAAAGCAGCACATTACAGAAAATAAATGCAGTTTTATAAGATGCACTCAATTTTTATAAGAAACCGTTTGTAATGTGCTGCTCTTTGATTTGCTCCAAATCATTATTTATATTCGTTTTCTGCTAATGACAGCCCCGTGGTGGCATGGGGTGGCAATGCCACCCTGGAGGCAATTAGAGCCAGGTGTTTGCCACCCCCAGAATTGTTTTGAATACTCATAGCGTATGGGCTTTTAGGGAACCAATGTTTAAAAGCGCAACTATTCTTCTGAAAAATAAATTATCAATACCTCATAGATATACTGCTATGAAATAAAGGAAATAAGTTGTACTAAGTACAAGCTGTCCTATTATTAACTGCCGAATATTATTAACAATTTTTACCAGTGACGTCGGAATAAAATTTTGGGGCTGCCCAATGCATTACCTCTTATTCAGTGCACCGCTACAAAGGAAACAAACTAAAGTTTGACAATAATTGGGGGGCTGCAACCTCCAGTGCCCCCGGCACATACGGGCCTGTTTACAGTTGTTACTACTCACAGATGCTACAAATGATGATGTTCCTTTGCACAATTCACGTTTTTTCTCCTTTTCTCGAAACTCTAGGCCGTTCCCTTCTCACGAAAACATGGTGACGTAAGAATTTGTCGGCGCTTTTGAAAAAAGTGATGAACTCGATTTTACTCCGCTTTCGTTCAGAGTAAAATTTCCAGTGATGGAGGATTAACACCCAATTATGAATTATCGTATGCTACACGATCACTTTTCAACGCGTTGGTCCAATATAAAAAAAGTGATGGAAAAAAGTGATCGTGTAACCCGGCCTTTACACGAGATCGGATCCTAGCGAATCTTTCTTTTTTAAGCATGCGCAATGACAAGGTGATCGTTAATTTTCAAGTTGGTGGTCTCGTTTCACTGCCGTGCCTTTGCGGATCCGTATTCACCCGTTTACACGGTGCCGACAAAAGAACGGATCCAAATGGATTCACTTTCTAATTCTACCCAAAAAGGGAAGATAATCTCTCCAAGTAAAAATACGGATCCTACCGTGCCCGTGTCATCGTTTGTTAAGAGTAGGCCTCTTGTTTGTCTCTGTTTACAATCTTCGGCTGCCTTGCGTTTGGAATTTGTGAAGCGGTAGAACTTTGTCGTTTTATTCCACAAACAATTTTGTGGGATTCTAGCATAATTAACCACACAAGCTAGGACCAATTAAAAAGAAAAAAATTTGGCTAGTGACGCAGCGCTGTGTGAATGGTGCACAAATTGATCAATATTTGGACGAATTAATGAATACAGGAATCAAAAAATAGGCTAATGAGCTACTGTTTAAATAGTTTGGAATTGATCATACATTCATAAAGCAAACTCCGAAATGATCTCGAGCTAGATAAAAGAATAATTGTATGGCTCAGCAATTGAAATATCAAAGCGTTTTGCGTGCTCACCTCTTGACTTGAGAACTCAGGGGCGGATCCAGAAAAAAATCTGACATTCTCAATATCGATTTATACTCAAGGGCCACGCCCACTTTTTGGAACGCCCATAAAACACACCAAGGCTCGTAAAACTAAAAGCAAAGTAAAACAGGCACAAAGCAAGTTCTGGATAGTTAAAGTTCAAAAGGGAACAAAAGCAATGAAAAACCAATTAAAAATACTCTGCTTGTGCTGGGTAATTTAGTTTTGAAAAGATTTTCCAATCCAATCAAATAAGCATAAACCCCATGTCAAAGGATTACCCATGATCAAGGTTCCCAACTTTGGTACTCCAGACAGACAACCCCCTGCCACCAATCAAGAGAATATCAACAAATGTTTCTTGTTCAACATTGTCCCCTCTGAATAAAATAATAAGTAATTTAGTGGTAGAATATGGTCGAAACCTATGATGGATGTTATTTAAAAAATTCAAATTTTCCATTCGGAAATTCAGGGAAGTGTTCAAATTGTTGTTTCTAATTTATCCAAATTAGGTCTAGCTCTTTGGAAAGAAATAAGAGGCACTTTGAATTCTTCAGAAGCATCATTAACAGCTAAAATGGGGAGGATATTTTACCTCAATGAGGAATGCAGCTAACTGACCAAAGTAAATGTATTGGAGAATTTCAAGACATTTTCTCTTTTGGAAAGAATCATGCATTACCTAACATTATAGCAGATTTATCTTATGTGGGACCTGTATTACATTTGTTAATGCCATAATAAATATGAAAGGACACCATCTTCCAATTACACAATTGTTTCTAACTTCTTTCCACTCGTGTCTGGCGGTTAGGCCCTCGCGTGAGATGGGCTACCTTGTCGAATCAAAAAACTCATCGACTGCTTGTAAATTTCCAACGATCAAGAATCTTTTTAATTTCTTCAAAATATCCATGCTTTCGATAACTTGCTTGAACTATTCGGCAAAAAAGTTTTCTGACACTGATGGAGATCATGCACATGGGAACAACAATCCTAGTCACGTGGGGTCGGTGTTCCCTGGAAAATGTTTCTACTTTGTGGACCAGCCCGCTCATTTCTCAAGATTCTCAAACTCTGACGTAGGCAAGACCTCATAAAACGTATATTAAACATATGCCAAATATACCCTATTAAAAGTGAACTGGTTTGTTACGTCATTTTGGCGAATTTTCCTCTCGTTAAGATCGCTCAGGTCGACCACTTCTCAGGGACAAAAATGCATAGAAATTCTGTGCGTGCGCATGCAGAAACTGTGCGTGACCTTCTCGAAAATGCGAAGGAACTTCTCAAAATGCATGGCAACAGTCGATAAACATTCTCAAAATCATGCTTAGATACAGGACGCGGCGCGGCGTCTTACCACTTTCCTGGGTACTAGGCTCGATGAAGAAGAATTTGGTTTTTCATCAGAGAAGATTCAAAAATGTTTCGCAAAGGGAGAATGTCTGGATCCGCCCCTGTTGAGAACTAGTTAACGATTACATAGAAAGAAATGCTTGAAGAGAGGTAAAAAGGTGCCGAGTTTCATTTTGTGGTCAAGATATGACTGAACAGCTTTTAACCGCTTTGGGCGGATGGACGAGTATACAGATGAATGAATGGATAAGATAATAACGTTGCATTAGCTAACGCGACCGTGAACTTCGGGGGGATTGGCAGAACACCTTTTTGATTCCGTCGAATATTACATTAAAATGTTTTGTTACATCTTATAAAACTTTAAGGACTCGATTATTTGGATTGTAGAAAAACATGAACACAAATTTTGATTGAATTGCTGTTTCCATAAATCAAAATTGTAAAAATTAGACCGGTTCAAGTCTCGTCCACTTTTCTCGCGTTGCCTTCTTAATCCCTCAAATGTTGTTTTGTCTGGCGCTTATGGATATTCTATGCCTCATCTTAAGCCAAAATTCCTTTGTGGCGCAGCGAGGGGGCAGGGGGGGGCAATTTGCCCCAGGGCCTCGGCCTGAAAGGGGCCCCCAAATTATAATGAAAAATATTTAAACTAAAATATATTTTCACATACATGACAAATTTATGGATTCATCTTTTAAGCTGAGTTTCCCTTAGTTTCGCAAATTCGTACCTATTGGTGGGAGGGAGTCCTGATAAAATTAGGTAACCCATATAATCTTGTTTTTATCTATGGTCAGTTCAAGTGAGTCATGTTTGAATTTAGAATCGTTGCATAAAGTTATATGAAAAGTGTAGTTCTATGAGATTTTCTATACAAAAGGGCGTAGAATAAAAACTCGCTTTCATTTTAAATTTTAACATTGTGTAGCTCATTAGAAAAATAATAACCAGAATTGAAGGAACACATTTTGAAGTCTACTTTAATCAGCTAAAAGGGTGTGGTCAAGAGCGTATTTAATTCGCTTACCTTTAGAATTAATGATTTTATTACATTTTAGGATATTTTATTCATATTCTATGACGTGCAAAAACATTTGGAAATAATGGGCGTTTTCCATTCTAAAAAGGGCTTGATCCCAAATTTTTTTTGGATCCGACTTCAGGGTCATGACTGAGACTTTGCTCTTTGCGCCTCTCGGCGGCCCTGTTCACATGGAATCCAAAAAGCAAAGAAATTGCGTCAAAAAATAAATTGACTTACCCGTACATAGTGTTGAACAAGCCTCCAAATCCTCTTTGTGCAAGAACTTGCAATTGTCCAGGTTCCCTGGGAGTATTTTTCAACAATGAAATCCCTTCGGTAGCCATTGTAGTCATCCAACGAAGCAACTTTCTTTCATCCCTTAATATATCTTGAAAATCATACGCCTGAATTGAATCTTTTTTCTCTGCTCCCCAAAGTATGTGTTGCAACCCTATAACGGGATGTTTCCCTTTTTGATATGTCCGCTGCTGTGAGAATGCTCTCTCCTGCAACCACGATTTCGAGAAGTCACTATCGTGGCCCGAATTCCATTTGATCTTCAGACAGCCATCTTCGTACACGGCATCCTGAAGCCCTTCATCGGAATCACGTAACACATCGGGCAACAGCGTCAAACTTTGACAGGAAGTTTCATGGAAACACAAGTTGCATTGGCAATTGTCCCTTAAAAATTCGTACGGAAAGCGAGTAACTTCAGAATTGTCCAAGTTAAGCGAAATTTCTTTCTTCGTATTATCGTATTCGACAGCGACCTTCGACATACATCGTCGCTGCAACATGCATACTGAAGAGGCGAAACTTCTGTTCAATATTCGAGCTATTGTCGACATTGCTGAACCTACCTTCGACTCGCCCTAAAAAGTGCACAACTGTGCGTAGAGACGGGTCAATCGTATTTTCATTCTGTTGACGTGTCCAGCAAATCCATTGTTTCCGGGGGACATGTGAAAAATCTAGGATGTTCTCCGGGGGGCTATTTTTTACTCATATTGGTCAAGATTTTCAAGTTTGCAATAGGGACGGTCGCGTAAACAAAACAAATCGCTGTTTTGGCGCATGTGCAGTTGTCTGGTGGGCAAAAGAACAACAATGGCTGCCGAATCTATAAGGAAAATCTATAGGTTAAACAATAAGCATTTCTGAATCGATTCCAATATTAGCATTATTATTCAAATTACCTAATTACATGCTGTTATAATCAATTAGTTATTAGGAAACCAACGTGCTGCCGTGACGATCGGCATGTATTCCTCACGAATATTGTCATGTGATTTTACCAAAAAGGGGCTGGGCCCAAACATGTGCTGACCGGAGGAAAATTCTTTCCACAAGGGTGCTGCCCAATTTTATCGCTTTGAAATACACTCATCCGCGCTGTGAGTAATTCATGATGAAGCAACACATAGATTAAGTATTTGCCTTTGATCTGGTGAATATATACCTTGGGTTAGGCAAGAATAATCAAAAAGTTATCTTAGGCTCAAAATCGGGCGAAAATTGGGTATTCGTATAAAACAAATTGTGTACTTCATTTGGCATGATGACCTTATACATGCCATTCGCCATGCACGGCTGACCTGTGAACTTTGCCCCTCTCACGTGCTAAGCGTCGCGTCAAAGCTGGAAAATCTCTAGGTAATAAACGACTTAAGAAATAGATAATAGCTTTTAATCAATCTAATTACTTGTGTAAACAATTATTCAATCTTGAATAGGGACGGCCGCCTTGACGTCACATGTTTTGACACGTGACCGTTCTGGTGGCACTGGGAGCGGGGTCAGTAACGTTACCTGACATATACAGGCGTGACATATACGGGCTTTTCTGACATATACGGGCGTTCAGAATAAGCGATGAAATTCATTAAATATTCACCCTAGCTTTACCAAAACTGAATTTTATTCCATTTTACGATGTTTTTCCTTGTATTAACGTTCATAAGAAAGCGTTATCACTACCAACTAATATATTACTGGCCGACCTGCAGGTTTCGACAAGTAGGCCTATGAAGTCACAATTCTCGGTGGATTAAGCATTTAACGACTTGAATAAGTAAATGAAGTTCAAATCTCAACGACATTTTCGCTAAACGTCATATAATTTTTCACAAACCCCCAAGCCGGCTAGCCCAAAACATTAGGCCCGCCTGCGGCAATTCTGATCAAGGGCAAAGCCCGAATTGACAAACGCTACTTGTCAGAAGGGGATTCCCAAAAATACAAAGCCTTTCATTTGGGTATTAACGGCGCTGCAGTGAATCTTACATATACGGGGTTTTTGTTCCAAGGCCAAATAACAAGCAAAGTTGGGTAGTAACGGCGCTGCGGTGAATCTTACATATACGGGCTTTTCATTTCAAGGCCAAATAACAAGAAAAATTGGGTAGTTACGGCGCTGACTGACATTTTTTGTGTCCCACATTTTGAAAACTAGGGTTTGTTACTTTACAATAGGGGCCGTTTCTTGTAATACTGCATGCGCACCATTATAACCAAGGCGGAAGTGCATGTTTTGTTTTTGGTGTCTCTTATTCATACCCGAAACGATGCCATACTATGAAAAAAACTGGACACAACTAGGCGTGATCAATTGGAATAAAGCTCTAACAAAAATAAGCCAATACCAGAACACTGACATTCACTTAACGGCAGCATTTAAGTATTCAACCTACATATCAGGGCAGAATATCAAGAATTTCCTCTCAACAAGTGCAAAAATTGCAAGCATCCAAAGAAAGAAGAAGATGGAAGCCAACAGAAAATCAATGTTTTCTCTCCTACAACTGTCACTATTTTTTGCACGCCAAAATATTGCATTCAGAGGTCATAATAAAGGTCCATGTTCGTAACAGAGGAAACTTTGAAGAACTTGTGGAACTTATGCAAACTTTAAGGAACTTTAGCAATGTATTATATGACTCTTGCAAAGCAGCTGGAAGCGAACCCAAAATATGCCAACTACACAAGTTCAGCTGCTTAAAATGAAATGGTCCACTCAATTGCTGAGGTGCTGCGAAGGGAGATCATGGAAGAGATTAGATCTGCAGAAATTTTCCATGCTGTTAGACGAAACTGCAGATGCTTCGAAAAAGAGCAAGTAAGCTTTATTTTTAGGTATGCTCTCGAAGGTGAAATTAATGAGACATTTCTCACGTTTAAAGATATTGTTTTGACAACCGGGGAGTCGTTTTTTGATGAAGTTAAAAGGCAGCTCGAATCATTTGGTTGAAATTTGAAAGATTTGAGAGGAATTGGAACAGACGGAGCCGCTAAAATGCAAGGACAGTATAAAGGGCTGAAAGCAAGGATTATCAGTGCCAACCCCTTTGTCAAAAGTGTACATTGTGCATGTCATGCCCTCAACCTCGTGCTTCTTTAGGCATTAAATGGAAATGTGAAGTTTAAAATTTTTTTTGCAAACCTGGAAGAGCTGTACAACTTTATCGAGGCTAGCCCTAAGCGCAACGAGCACTTTCAGCGGGTCCAAAATGAGTTTGGTTTCGACACCATCAGAACATTAAAGCACCACGCACTCACTCATTGGGAGTCTCATAGTCAAGTTGTTAAGGTGATGGAGACCTACCCAGCAATAATTGCCATGCTAGAAGATGTAGTAGACATGGAAACTGAAACAGAGGTTGTCAGTAGAGCAAGTGGACTTCTAAGCTTCTGTAAAAAATTTGAATTCACATTGGTGACAATCATTTTCAAGGAAATTCTTCAGACAAAAAACATCGTAAATAAAGCTCTGCAGGAAAGTGACATTGATTTGGGTGAAGCGTTTGACCTTATAGATTCAAGTATTAAAAACCTCAGTGAAATGAGAAATAAACAGAAATTTGGAAGAATTTTTATAACTTGCAAGAAAGGTCGCTGCCAATGCCGAGGAAAAGTCCGACTTTCAAGAGAAAAGGCCTCAAAAGAGAAAGCGACATTTTGATGAAGTTTCCTCTGACGAAACAGCAAAAGACCCTGAGCAATGTGTCCTTTTCCAGGAATATGGTCCTGATAACGGCTCTGGACACATAAAGGAGGATGTATTCCAGGAATATTCTTTGCTCCAAGCTAGATTCAAAGAAAGCAGCGGCATTGAAATAACCACGAAGAAGCGCATTGCCATTTTGAAAAAAGTGTTTAATAGAAGGAAATGAGCTACCAGTGCACTAGTGTTAAGCGCGTTTTCAAGTTTTTGTATATTTCAAAAATGTACAAAAATTTCCCAAATTTGTACAAGCTCTAGCAAGTTTTTTCCGGTCACAAGTGCCGAGACAGAAAGGTCTTTCTCGAAATTAATGCTATTAATAAAATTAATAAAAAAAATTAATCAGCAAAGAACATCAAACTTACATCTCCATTGAGCGATAGAGAGCAGTTGATTTAAGCCATGCTCTAGATATCTTCGCATCAATGATGCACCGACGAAAATAATAATTTTCTCTTTGATCGCTTCTCCAAATATAGTTTTATATTTTTGCCCTTGATATTTATGCATTGTTCAGTCTTGTAATTAGCTTAAGTTCCCCACATTCTTTGATTTACTAATTTCTTGTGTTTCCAATGCAACCAGGGGTTCAAATAATTTTGAATATCCTTTAATTTCAGCTGCATTTGTTAATAAAAGTTTGCTCTTCAAGTTTTGTAATTGTCTTATAACGCCAATGAAACTTTGTTGTGTCTGTCTACTTGTCGGAAAATCGTGAGCCTGAGCCACCCAAAATAAAAACCCAAATTTCCGCCACTGAAAAGCCCGTATATGTAAGATTCACCGCAGCGCCGTTACTACCCAACTTTGCTTGTTATTTGGCCTTGGAACAAAAACCCCGTATATGTAAGATTCACTGCAGCGCCGTTAATACCCAAATGAAAGGCTTTGTATTTTTGGGAATCCCCTTCTGACAAGTAGCGTTTGTCAATTCGGGCTTTGCCCTTGATCAGAATTGCCGCAGGCGGGCCTAATGTTTTGGGCTAGCCGGCTTGGGGGTTTGTGAAAAATTATATGACGTTTAGCGAAAATGTCGTTGAGATTGAACTTCATTTACTTATTCAAGTCGATAAATGCTTAATCCACCGAGAATTGTGACTTCACAGGCCTACTTGTCGAAACCTGCAGGTCGGCCAGTAATATATTAGTTGGTAGTGATAACGCGTTCTTATGAACGTTAATACAAGGAAAAACATCGTAAAATGGAATAAAATTCAGTTTTGGTAAAGCTAGGGTGTACATTTAATGAATTTCATCGCTTATTCTGAACGCCCGTATATGTCAGAAAAGCCCGTATATGTCACGCCCGTATATGTCAGGTAACGTTACTGATCCCGCTCGAAGTTTCACCAACAAGAGTTGAAGGCTTACAAATCATTTGATGCATATAAGTGAGTTTAGATTTAAATATGACAACTGACCTCCCGGGAAAACAACTGGAAACTCAAGAAATATAACGAATAAACAATGAAAACAAATGCGCTACGCTTCAGTTTCGTTACTAAGCTAATGGCAAATGTTGTTGTTTCGCCCACCAGTGCCACCAGAACGGTCACGTGTCAAAACATGTGACGTCAATACGGCCGTCCCTATTCAAGATTGAATAATTGTTTACACAAGTAATTAGATTGATTAAAAGCTATTATCTATTTCTTAAGTCGTTTATTACCTAGAGATTTTCCAGCTTTGACGCGACGCTTAGCACGTGAGAGGGGCAAAGTTCACAGGTCAGCCGTGCATGGTGAATGACATGTATAAGGTCATCATGCCAAATGGAGTACACAATTTGTTTTATAAGAATACCCAATTTTCGCCCGATTTTGAGCCTAAGATAACTTTTTGATTATTCTTGCCTAACCCAAGGTATATATTCACCAGATCAAAGGCAAATACTTAATCTATGTGTTGCTTCATCATGAATTACTCACAGCGCGGATGAGTGTATTTCAAATCGATAAAATTGGGCAGCACCCTTGTGGAAAGAATTTTCCTCCGGTCAGCACATGTTGGGGCCCAGCCCCTTTTTGGTAAATTCACATGAGAATATTCGTGAGGAATACATGCCGATCGTCACGGCAGCACGTTGTGTATCCTAATTAACTAATTGATTATAACAGCATGTAATTAGGTAATTTGAATAATAATGCTAATATTGGAATCGATTCAGAAATGCTTATTGTTTAACCTATAGTTTGGTGCCCGGAGCTAATGACACGCAAGCAATTCGTAGTAGAGACACGCAAGCTAGTTGCAGTAGAGAGAAGGGAGTTGGTTGCAGTAGTAATGAAAATTGAATAATTGTAAAAGGGTTGAACGAAATGGTGATTTTCCTCTGCGTCTTCTTCTTTTGATCTCGTCCATCATTGAACATTGGGATAGGGGCACCGCTAGAAATAGCGGCCCCAGCAGATTTTGCCTTGTGATTATATATATATATATTAAAGGCTTTAAGGCTTCTGATGATGGCTTGAAGCTGAAACAGAAGACACAAAAACTGCCTTGGCTACGGTGAAATCTCCAGTGTTGGCTTTGGAGATTCATTGCTCATTTCATTGGGTCGTATGGCCCAGTGGGATCGTCGATTCTAAAAGACTCAACACTCCAAGAACAGGCTGAACACTCCAAGAACACTCCAAGAACACCATAAGAACAAGCGATTAAGCGGCTGAACGCCTATTAAAACATATCAAATTCGGCATATCATTCGAAAAATAATTTGGTCAATCAATAAAAATTAATTTTGGGGCGGGAAAGGGCCTGATAAGTCTAATGCTGTTGGTGTTGTTAAAACCAACTGATGGGCTCTGTCTGCTTGAAATAGGGAATTGAAGTGAAAATATGCATTTATTACGAGTAGAATCTCGGTGTTCCAACTACTTTTGGCGGGCATTGTAGTTTACCAGTGAAAGCAGAACGAGACATACAGCTCCTCTCTTGACGTCTCCAGCTGGTGCATTCGCAGACCTAATACCTGGACAGGTTTTTATAAGGAATTTTTGACAAATGAAAATGCACAGTGTAGGTGTAGCAGCAGGACCGCAGTTTGCGACTTAAAATAGGGCCTAGGATGGGCTCACTTTTGGGGCCCGTGCTCGAATGGGACCATGATAACCTTACTAGAACTACCGTAAATCCTCGAATTGGCCCCCACCCTAGAACTACAAATTATTAATAAGCTACCACTGCTGCCGTAAATGCTCTATCAATATTAGTATACCGTGACCAGTTCCTTTCTCTTCTATGCTGTGACCATTTGGGCAAATTAGCGGATAGGAAGAACAATTGTTTGGAGGACAATAGGCATGTCTTTTTTACATTGGTCACTGGATATGACAGATTTTCAAAACAACGGGAACTTGCTTGAATGCACAAAGAGAGTCAAACTCGAAATTGCTCCCGTGTACAAGCCCCCGTTCACACTTTTGGCGCGCAAAACATCAGTTGGTTTTAACAACACCAACAGCATTAGACTTATCAGGCCCTTTCCCGCCCCAAATTAATTTTTTTTGATTGACCAAATTATTTTTTGAATGATATGCCGATTTTGATATGTTTTAAAGGGTGTTCAGCCGCTTAATCGCTTTTTCTTAGGGTGTTCTTGGGGTGTTCAGCCTGTTCTTGGAGTGTTGAGTCTTTTAGAAACGACGCCAGTGGAAAGAGCGTTGGTTTTTGGAGCAGCAAGCTGGAGTTCGATTCCGACCAAGAGTGGTTTGATACAATTGGGTAGCACCCTTGTGGAAAGAATTTTCCTTCTGTCAGCATCTGGCTTATGATTATATATCTATGGTTTAAATGGCTCTGATGAAGGCTTTAGGCCGAAACAGAAGAAACTAAAACTGCCTTGGCTACGGTGAAATCTCTAGTGTTGGCTTTGGAGATTCATCGCTCATTTCGAAGAAAATTTGAAGGGGACGGCGGTTGCAGTTGAAAACAGGGTCGCCGAAAACTTGTCAGCAACTTGTGACGAGTGTACGCTTTACATAATAATTTCCAACTTTAATTCTGATGAAAAGTGCGACTTGAGTAAAATTTCCAAATTTTTCCGACAAATAAACTAGCAGTGAAGTATTTGCCCCACAGAATCCACTTCTTGAAGACTGGGGGTGCAGTACTCCCATACCCTACAGCAGCTTCGCCCCTGGTCTTTACATTTTTCGGGAAGGCCCCAGACTCCAAGCCAGTTCGCTACTCAGCCCCTCCGCTTTTGAACCGTTGCGCGGCCCCTAAATATAACGAGTGCGCTTTTCCTTTCCTATTGCTCTTCCCACTTGACAACAATGTAAAGCGCCTCTTTCAGGTGAAGTGTGCTACAAGGATTATGCTTCCTCGGAATCGCTTGTCATTTTGGGTAATGAATAACTTGGTTCAAGAATAAACACAGAAAGGTAACGACTCGTATTAAGGTTACTACCCGACTACCCTGGGTACCAGACACTAAAATGAGGCAAAAGGGGCTGTGTCTCAGGGACCACGTCCATTACCCACTCACACTGCAGTAGGGCCCCTTGCAAAAATTTTACGACTACAATCCTGGTAGACACTCATGTACTATAATGACATGAGCTGCCATGAACTAAAGACTAGTTTACACTTGGCTGCATCAAGTTGTTGGTTCCTGCGACCTGACAAAGCACCGAGTAAAACTCACACGATGTTCTGCAAGACCCTCATTGGCCAGTGACCTGCAACTTCACCTGAAAATGGTATGTTGACTCGTGAGTCGCAGGTTGATGTAGGCAGGGGTGGATCCAGAAATATTAGTGACCGATGCAAATCAGGGGATATGTTCCTTATGAGAAAATTTTCTGAGACCACGCCCTTTAAGCTCTCAGAAACACGCACACGAGAATATTATTAATGTAGATACCTGATTTGATGCTTCTTTCATTTTGCAAATAACAAAAATTATAATGGTTTTTATTGCGAAGTATTAATTAAGGCCCCCTCTCAATTTAGCCCCCCATCTTTTATAAGCCACCTCCCTTTGAAATTGAATTGAATTGAAATTGAATTTCTGAGAAACAATAAGCCCCCAGGGGACTAAAAGAGAATTTACGGTATTACTCAAGATTTGCCAAGAGCATCTGATATTCGTAAAAGAAAGATGTTGGCGAAAAGAGCTTTTTTGGCAAGAGGTAGGCGAAACCGCTCTGCCTTCTCTATTTGACTTCAAACAACTGTAGCTTGTTCTACATTTGTTGAAGGTAGCCTTATGCTGTAAACGCTGTTGTCTTTCATTGGCATCATCCTGCAATGAATTGCTAGCATCTCCAAAAATTAATACAGATAATGAAATTTTTTTAGATCGAGCTTTTCCAACGTTTCAATATGTAAAATGCCTTTCGCCTACCATTTTTATTATGGTTTTGGCTACTTCTCGAGCTTAATTTCAATTAAACTTAAGAATGCCGATCAAATTTCTTAAATTATTAGCAAGGTCGCCTTAAAAGTACATTTGGGTCGTAGCCTTGAGGACAGGGAGTGTATTCTAACGGGCACTTTTCACTAAGCGAGGGAAGCCCATTCGGACAATTAAGGAAATTATATACACTTTTTTCTTTCCTCTCTCCTCTTTTTGTCAATAAAAATTTTTTTGCTGCCACTTGCCATGCTTGTCAAAAGAGCCAAATAGCATTGCACTCCAATGGGTGGAGACAACCCTTGATTTGATTGAACTTGAATGGAACAGAGTCATGACACATTTAGAACCCTTAAGATAACAGCATTACAATTAAGCCGACAGGTTATCCGGCTTTAGTTTCCCTACAATCATAATCAGGGATGTAGAGATGAATGGTGCTAAGGAAGGGGCAGCCCCCTTGCAAAAATTTTCGAAAAAAACCGGTACTATGTTTAACAAGCTTAAACAGCTTTATAAGAGAATAAATTTACAATACACACAATCAAACATATTAACCTAGCCAAAATATCAAATTTCATGCTAATTCAAAGCAACTAATTCAAATACTGATATCATAGAAAATAGAAAAAATGCATTGATGGTATTTTTATTTATACCCTCGACATCGTGTGGTATCAGGTTTAATTGCAACCTTGAATTTTTTGACAAATCCCGCCTCCCTGCATCATGAAGTACCCTGCAAGAAATAAACAGTAGCTGGAATGTTTGTAGGCAGCGGGGAGTTTGGATGCAGGTCTCCCTGATCCCTCACTGACTCGACTGCAGAGTAATGCCTCCTTCCACTTTTTGAAGAGTAAAAAATCTACGTGGTAATGTAGAGAGAAATAGGAAGGATTTCGTAAGTAAAAAAGTAATAAGATCAAGGATTCTTTAATTCATATAAGTGGTTTGTAAGATATCTCTGGAATGACACGTGCTCGGAGCTTTTCTTACTTTCACATATGGTAATGGCCTTGCCAAACCCTCTTTTCTTCACATTTTGTCTCGCCTTCTTTCAAATAACAGTCGCCAGGCCAGCGAAGCTCTTCCCACCATTGTATAATTTTCCAACCCGATTAATTACCATTAGGGCCAGGGCAAATTAGGAGATTCCCTTTACAGTAGCGAATCGTTTTGGTTCAAAATAACAAATCAACATCTTTCTGAGAAAAGTAGGCTGTTGTTGTCAGACTGGCGATGCGGTGGACAGGCGATAGCCTCTTCGAAGTACTTGACACACTCTGACACACCACTTGACGCCCTGTTTCTGTTTTTATGTTTGCCCCTGTGCAATACGCTCCGAAAGTGAAGTCATCGTTGATTGGCTAATCGTCATCAGCCGGCGAAGGCTAGCCAATCAGCGAAGATTTCACTTTCGGAGCGTATAAGCTACCTCTGCGTTGAAAATCACGCACAAAAACAATAGCTTAACTGGATTGTCTCAAAACAATGCAAAAAAGATCCGCTGCACCTTTTTGTCCATAATCTATGCGGCCAGATCTACAGAGGGGATGACAAAAGAGATGGGCAGGAGTACCAAAGAGCTATTTACGGTTGATAAGGGGAAAATGGCCTTGAAAGATCACCCCAGCGAGCTTTTTTCAAACAATTTTGAGCCTTTATCTAAAATGCTCGAAATTTTTAATCTATTATTAAAAACTTTTTTACTACAAATAATCTGAAATTTTGACTGTTGCCTGTGCTTCTTGTGCGACAGTCTAAATCAGCACCTGGACATATAAATTCAGTACTAACAAGATAATATACAATTGCATTGTCGAACTGATATTGTTCCAAGTGATAGATAAGTTCTTGTTAAATATCTCGAACAGGATTTCAAACAGGAAAATTCCATGTGGTGCACCGAGCCGGATTCTCGGCATCTATTTCAATAGATTTCATTCTTTTTCACGTCTCTTTTGGAATACGTAACACCGCTTGTCGATGCTAAATCTAACGACTTACGCAAGACATAAATCTGTATACTTTCAGAGTAAATAGGAGCGCTCCCAAATCTCTAGAAGATGCGTCCAAGGCAGTTTATGAAAGCATCTTTGCATACCTACTTCAATGATCCCCTAAATAAAGGTTCTGTAGTTCATGTCCTTGATAACCAGAGTCTTGAGTACCTTGGATATGACTGATTAATTTAATCCTGGCAAGCTCCAGGTAGTGAGTAGATAAATGCTAGGTTTTTGAAACATGCAAATGACCGATACTAAACGCTGTTTGCTAAAGTCTCTAATGTTTCGATTTGTGATTGTGTTTCAAAAGACTGGATCAAAGGCTTTGCATTTTAAATTAGTTGACAAAAATGTCTTGGTAGGGGTTTATCATTGCTTAGAATTTTTGATAATTCATTTTCAAGGAATTATCTTCTTTTAGATAATCGCGGCTGAATCAGGTCGTGGAAGATTTGAAAATTCTTTAAGAGAATCGAAATTTTTGTGGAAAATCTTAGCAGATAAAGTACATTTCCTGAAAGTAAAGCCCCTTGGATTCATAATTGTCTTTGATATCACAGCATGATGTACAAACACCTATTTTTCAATGGTTACCTCCTGCATAAGGGGCCAAGATGCTAAACAGGACACCTAAATATTATTGGAACTTGACATTGCTTTCAGTAATTCTCTTGAAATTAAAACCGCTGCACGTTGTTTAGGAAATTAGCCGCTATAAGTACTTGTTTATGCAACGTTACGGTTTTGCCAAGTACGGTCAATTGCTCTTGTGATTTCTTTCTTTGCAACAGACTTGTGTATTGAAGTATTTATTTGGTAAGAAGCGTTCAACGCGTTACAAGTATTCATGTTGACGTTATATAGCTTATTAGCTATAAGTATTTTTGTGTTTTTTCTTGCCAGCGTGAAAGAAACTGTTAATGATAATTTTCATTCATGTTTTTAATTGGTAAGTAAATTTACGAACTAGGGACGGTGGATTCATAAGGAACAGCTTCAGGCTTTGAGGAGATACGCCATTGGATGCGAAAATGACGTTTTCTCGGCGTTCACCGCGAGATGATTGCTTCATCAAAATTAAAAGATAGCAACTAGGATGTTTACAGTCCCAACAATATTATGTGCGTGGTGAAAGTGCCATGTGTCGATTTTGAAGATCAATCAATCTAACAGTAAACCACAGTTATTCTTAACTCTGAAAAAACGCCTTGAAAATGATTTGGGCTTATACCGGAGAGGGTATGTTATTGAGGATTGAAGTCCCCTTCAAAACGCTCCTCCCACCAAATAAAATTACTGTCATCCCATTTCAAATGATTGACTGTCAAATTTTAAATTGTGTTCTAAATAGCCAAAGGTGTCACTAGTTTAATTTGCTGGAGAGCTTCGAGTCAAGAGCATTCGAGAACAAAGCTGTTTCTCCCCAGAAGGTTTCCATATTTTACAATTTTACCAGGCGTCTTTATCTTCATATTTTTTCTAGACCGACTGTCCTGCCACTAGCTTGCTATAAATAGATTGGCTATTGTCATAACTACAGCATTTCACGTTCTGATAACAGAGAAATGACGCAAGCAAATGATACAATATCACAGGCCTATGGATATGTGACTTGTAATTGGTCTGCACATAAAATCTTCATTGCTTGGGTCAATGACGATAGGGGCTCAAATTAATCAGCCGGAAACAGCATTGGCAGGCACACAAAGCAATAAATAAAGAGAAAAATATTTTGATGGTAAACATCAAGCTTGAGTATAAAAATCATTTATAAAAGATAAAACAGCATTGCAACATACAAAATTATACTGAATACAACAATGCGACACCATAAAAAAATTAAAACATCGTGCAGCATTTATATACTCTACCATTAAAAAGATTCTTCAATACAATGCTTAAACCGTGTTTTGTAATTCTTCGTTGCAATTAAACAAAAAATCGAGACTACGCTTACACAGAAGTTCCTTAAAGTTCCAGGCAATGACTTTCCGAATAGTCCTGGTGATTTTATGTGGAAATTTTGGAATTGCAATTTGGTGGGCTTGGAACGGCACTGGGCAGCTGATTTCCTTTGGAGGAGCATACGCGATACATCCATCTCAATATCGAGAGAAAGTCAAACGAGCGCGAAGATGAAATTTCGACATTTGCGAATATTATGAAACGTGTAGCGTAGACGCAGCCTCAATCAACACTTATAAAATCTAAATGCATATAAATCATCAGTATAGCTTATGACACTTAAACAATTGGCTTCTATGCGTGCAAACATAAGCAAATGCCTCCGGGTTTAATGAATACAATGGATACATACAACGTTGCGTTTCAACTTTTCAGCAAACTTTTCAGCAAACTTTTTAGCAAACTTTCATTCCAACTGTGTATGGAACAACTCCAGGTAAACTGTAAATGGCTCTTTTCCCCTTCTTTATCTTGATAAAGACAACATATTGCTTTTTGTTTTCGAACTTTGCACAGCTCTTGCAAAGCTTTTTAGAGGCATGAACTTTCACCATCATTTTATTCTTGCGCAACTTCTTCCTCATTACCTTCCCGAGGTTTGCTGTCTTAATCTGCTTCTTCACTTGGAATTTAAAGCTTTTATTCCCGCGCATGTTCACCACTTTTCCGACAAAAACTAAAACAGATGTCACAAAAACATAGCAAAAACAAAAAAAACTTCAGTCTAGTAGCAAAGGGTGCAGCAATACTAGACAAATTCCGCAAAAAGTGGAACTTAAAGTTGAAATGTTTCTCTAGTGAATGTAACATACAACAATTGAATAAAGTGCCAAAGTTTACGTTATGTAGCTCATATTTTCTATAGACACCTAATAACTTGCATTGTGGCTTCCGTTAGCAAAATTTGTTCTGCTTAAATGATTTCTGAGGCGATGAAAATGTTATATTATGAAGCTCAATATCGAATTCCAAACAAGCCCAATTTAAAAAAAAGAATACTTTGTGATCCATTTAGTCACTTCAGAGCTGACTCTATCAGATTAAAAAAATTATCCCTCTAAAGAAGAAAGTGGTAAATAACAGAGAATGCATATTTTTTGAGGCCCCTGACCAGAACGGGAGAAATTTTTCAAAATACAAACCAAGATCATGGGTCTGGCAAAGCGCCTTGAGTGTAGATGGAGAACTGTCAACACACGGAGTGCAATGCTTTACTTCTTTGGCTGCAAAAAAAAGAAATAAAATGAACAGAAACCTAACACTTGTAGGAAATGAATAACCAACATTATGATTAAAAAGTCTTCACTTATCTTTAACATGTTTACCCTGAACCCTGAACACCAAACCCTCTAGGTGGATTACTGTCAGTACTGCTAGTGGGTGCCAGAATCTTAAGCAGATTTATTATCCTGTGATATTTCTAGCATTTCTTATGACCCTATTGATCATACTGAGAAAGGATTTGCAAATCACTCAATTCCTGACACTGGACAAAAACATCTATCAAAAATTCAAGATTCCTTGGCCTAAGAACTGCCAAAGCAAGTTTTGACAGCGTAGCAGAACATGGTCTCCATGTTTAACTTTGAAGTTAAACATGTTTTACTACTTGGCAAAGTACAAACATGCTAGCCTTGCTCAACATGCAGGCAGTCACAGCGATTATATTGAAGCCAAGCTCCATGACCATTTTATGATCCTTGCATGTTGTTGAAAACAGTTCTTTGACAACTATTGCAATTTTTGTGATGAGATAGATTTGAATGAGGGCGAGAAGCAAATAGAAAACAAGATCAAGCCAAAAGTTCATGACGTAGTGATGGATGTAATGTAGGTACAATAGGCTTCAGCCGGTAATATAATTAAAAACTTGAATAATAGGTTATTGAAAACATGTCAGTATCAATAACATTAAGAATAATAATTTAAATCCTTATTTGATGCCAAATATTTATGAGACAGTTGAATGAAAAAAGTTGAATCTATGAAAAAGTTTCGAATCAAATGCGTAAAAGCAGTACTGTATAGTTTGAACATAACAAAAGGTATCTATTTTCAGAGAAAGCACCACAAAATTGAAAAAAGGAAGAGGACCCACACTGGTTGGATTAGATGCAGAAGAAATTTTTTAAATTAAGCCTTGTGGACTGGCTAAAGATGCATCTCCAGGATTAAAATTTAACAAAAGAAAAACCTAGATATTGGAAAAAATTTGGGGAGGCAGGATTTATACTATAGAAGGAAAATGATAGGGAAAAGAAGAAAGGATGACATTTGATTCAGATTGCACATCTCAATGATGTTGAATTGGCTGAGAGAATTTTACTTCCTGAACTGATCAAAAAGCAAATTCAATCAATTGAATGATTGTTTTAAATAAGATGCAACTAGGCATCAGAACAAGTCTCTATCATGCCCTCTTCTTCAGTTTCGTACAGGGGAAGATCAGCAAAGGAATAGTTTTTGTCACAACATATTTATTGTGGTTCCAATATAGACCTATATGTTTTTAAACCACAGCATATTTGAGTTCCCAAAGAGGTTCAAAAAACAAAACTTGCAATATAGGCACATAGGGATATAGGCACAAACCAAAAGTTTCTTTGTCTATCCCTTAAAATCTTGCAGAAAGTTTTAAGCCAGATACTTAATTTAATATATTGCACCTTTGGTTACCTCGCCCTCTTTAACATTCCTAATCATTATTGGTGAATGGTGACTATACTAATGCCTAAAAAAATTGTTTCACTTTGGTCAAGTTAAAACCCCTTATTTAAAAGAAAACTTTAGAATTTAAAAATGAGTGGCCTTGTCATAGAATTGCACTCTCGTTGAGATTATCCCTAACCAATTCGTTAATGCATTGAGGTGTGATTCGCGCTTTGAACCACAATATCACCAGGTTAGGACAAGGAATGAGTTCTTGCAAACATCAGCATGCCCAACTTGTTGTATGCAAACTGATTAGTTTTCGAAATGGCGTCATTCTATAGTATATCAATAAAAAGCAAAGCATACCCTTTTTCGTAACAGGTGCACCAATACAAATTCCATCTTCCTCTTTTGGGTACTTTTCACACTTCAGGTAGTCAGGCCAAACGAATCCAAAGCTGTTCATCAACTGAATGCATCCGGCTCGTGCTACTTCGCAAAGAGATCGGCATGGCAGTACCAACGGTTTTGAACAAATTGGCGTGTAGATGCTGCACAAAAACAGCTGCAGATACTTGGAGCACTGGACTTTAACCAAGGGGAAGAACTGGTGTACCTCTAAGCCTGCTTCTTCTTGATTTCTGTGCGTCAGTGAGTTTGGGTAGGTGGTCATATTATACATGGTGACATTGGAAAACTGGCTGTAGGGAGTTTTGCAAATTGGTACCGTGATGGGCACGCATTTCGGTTTGCTTAAATCACTTGTAGCAGCAACATGCCCGAAAACAACCAAGGTAGTGACAAAAATCCACAACATTTTGATTTTCTCGATATCAGATCTTTGGAGTAGTGAGCCGCCTCGCGACACTTCTTTTGTCTTTGGTTTGCTGGAACCGCGTCGAAGGACTCCCGTTGCTTCGCCACAAACACTGACGAAAAACCGCAGCTGAGTTTGTTGATCGTTGTTGACGGTTGCTGCAGTGACACTTGCGTCACAGTTATCATCATCATTGTCATCATTGTCATCATTGTCATCATCGTCATCATAATTTCATTTGCTTTTGCAATGGAGAATAATATAGGGGGCGCCAGGAGACAGCTTTAACATTGCCGCCACCAAATAACAACAATATTGCGTAAAATAGATTTTTCTTATTTCAAGTACCTGTGATGTTCGGTAATATTCCTCTGCGGGGATATCATCTGAGTTATCCTTTCCATCGATTTGAACTCCTTAAAAGGCATCGTTTGCACTGCGTTACCCTCTCTTACCCTCGCTACCACTATTTTCTCAGGCAATAGCGCTCAAGTTGGGTTTTCCTCATTGACTGCAATACAAAAATGCAATCGGGTTCATCCCGTGACGTCACAGTATACTTCGTTTTGAAAACAAAGATGACAGAACTTGGGGTAGAAAATCGCCAATAGCTCCTTCATTCCTAACCAAACATGAAAAATAACACCAGAAATGAAATTAAAGGGCCTTTTTCATAAGAATAGGTATAGAAGCCCAAAAGTACAAAAATTTTGTTGCAGGCTTTTTAAGTTGAGAGAGTGAAGAATTAGCTATTCAGTCGGCCAGCAGAGCAGAGCTATTCAGTCGACGATAGCCGGTTGGGTCGCACAAATGCTAGGATGAAGTGCCTGATAAAAAGTTGTGATAAAGCAAAGTTTCTGAGTCAAGACAGGGGATTTTGTAATACTGCTAATTTTAGGAATTTCTCTCTAGTCCATTCGTTTGATTATCTTTACCTAATCACTCTTGGTAATCTGTAATTTTCCTTGCTCGTTCCGCATTTTTGTATCACGTGCATTAGGATCATCTTTGGCCCTGTTCACACGATACCGGATTCACTTCGTATCAGATCGCTTTTCATATCGGATAGGCCTTCTGTTCACACAATGACGCTTGAATCCGATATGCTCCGTATCGTTTTTGCAGAGTCATACCATTCCGCTGTAAATGAGAAATGGAATCATATCGGATCGCTTTTGAGCTCGTGTGAACGCATGAATCCGATACGGTTTCGCTCCGGAACCACAATACGGTTTCGCTCCGGAACCACAATACGGTTTCGCTCCGGAACCTCTGTTTCCAAATGACAGCTCTACGTTGTCAGGTTACTGCATTAAAGACAATAGATTATGGGAGCGCTGTTGGAGCGAAGCGTCATCGTGTGAACAGGAGTGAATCCGATACGAAATGAATCCGGTATCGTGTGAACAGAGCCTTTGTATTATTATGAGTAACTTCATACCTACGTCAATTATCAGTATGTTAAGCCTGGTTTCCATATAGTCGCTGAAGTCGCTGGAGTCGCCAGGATCGCTCAAAAATGGGTTCAGCGACCCCAGCGACTTTATGGAAACAAGCTAATTTATTTTGCTGGCGACCCTCAATAACCCTGGCGACCCAGTCGCTGGGATCGCTGAAGTTCTATCTCAGCGACCCTCAGCGACCCACGGTTGAGCGCACCCAAAGAAATATTTTAATGGAAACATGACAGCGACCGTCAGCGACCGTCAGCGACCGTCAACGACTGTTAGAAAGCACAGCGCATGCTTTCGCGCAATTCTAATTGCTAGGCCCAGATTTCTGGACCGCGTTGATCTGGAATCGAGCGACCCTCAGCGACCAAATGGACTCATTCTTGAGCGATCCTGGCGACTCTAGCGACTTCAGCGACTATATGGAAACCAGGCTTCAAGTAGATCGCCACAGCAACCACGTATTTAAGGATATCAAGCTACCCCACCCCGCTCGTCACCAAGTAGATTATTTCCTTTTACCGTTTCATTTACGTATGTCCTTTTTTTAGTTCAGTATATATCTGAGCCCCGTACCTCATCCAGGGGAGTAAGAATTATGGAAAAGTAGCAGCAAGCGAAATGAGTTTAGGCATGCACCGTTTTAGTGGCAAGATGCTTGTGAAAGATTTTGCTCTTAGTCGTGTTGAGACATTCATAGGAGATATATACGTTTTGAAAGACCTCTGGGATAGTTCGTAATGAGTACAGGCAGAATTATGTCCACAAATTTATAAATCATGTCATTACGAATCTGACTGTTTGTTGTTGACTTGTGATTAAATTTTCAAATAAAGCACTTGAAAAAAAATGACGTGTGTGTATTGCAAACAGCCGGCAATAAACAGAATGCTGTTGTTGTTGCATTGGAGTCACTATAAGGACAAATGATGGCTTGTCGCATAAAGCAATGGAATAAAGTTGCAGTTGCTTCTGTTCATACGTCACCAAGCCATGCGTTTATTTTCACTCTACATTTACATAACTCTAGCTCCCATCATGCAGCACTTGATTTGGATAATCTGTAGTGATTAAATAATTTGCTTAATCAACTAACGCTTATAATTTCCACAATTCTCTCATCGTTGCATCATCACGCCAAGTCAAGCTGACTCACCTTCGCTCTTTTCTAGCTCGAGATTTTTCCATCCAATTACATTATCATTACATCATACTAACACACGCCTCGTTAGCAAGTTGCATTTTTAGCTTAAGGATATAAATTTGCGCTGGTAGAGTGGAGAGATTATTAATTCACAAGAAGTCAAGAACAGAAGTCAAGACTCTTCTCTCGGCGATATTCTCCAGAGATCAACGATTCGGTAAGGTAGTCCTTATTTGTCTTCTTGATAATAGTTCCCACAGAACAGCAATAAGAACTATTAAAAATCCTCTGACGTAATGGCGCATAAAGCCCCGGCCAAACGCTCTCCACATCTTACTCGACAAAATGTCGAGCGTTTTCGAGTGAAATGTTGAGAGCGTTTGGCCGGGGCTAAAGCCTAACATTATCGGAAGTAAGGAACTACTTTTGATGACTTTGTGGATGAAGGCTTTGGTAACGTTATTATAAGTTTTAAAACTTTAAGGAAAACTTCACCAAGCGAGATTTTATCTTTTTCTCACAATCATGGTCACACAATCACTCAGCAAAGTATTGGGGCGCTGCTAGACTTACCATCACTGATGTTCATCTTTCCACTGTTTGTAGTCATCACTTCATAGCAAGCTAGTTCGTAGCTACTTCGTAGTCATTTCACAACGGGCAGATAATGTTTTTGTTTTGACTAAAACTGATTATTGCTTGATAGTCTTTGAATAATAGGAAACAATTGATGCTCATCACATGGCAATATTTGGTGCTTCCCCTAGTGTGTGGAGATTTTCGGAATTTCACGAACATTCTAGAAAAATAAATACCTCACGCAACTTACAATTGATCTCATGTTACTTTTGTTTTGATTTAAACGTAGACGCCATAATCCATATCCATATATCCGTAGACGCGTAGGCCCCTTTTACTGGAATGTTCTGTAGTGACTCTATTTAGGCCTGTTTACATCAATTTTTCCTTCTCATTCATTCCATCATTTTCCCACATTCTCACATCGCAGCACAGACATCCTTTACGTCACTCTCATATCACGCATTCGCTAATCCTTATTGTTTACTTAATCTTTGCCACGAAATTCAATTTACTCATCACCTTCACTCGTCCTTCCTATCCTTTGTTTTCCTTACATCATTCGTGCTAATTTTAGATATTCATTTCTGTATATAAGCATGTTAATTTTTATGTAAGTTCAGTTCAGTTCAGAGTTCCGTTACAATCAAGCAACACACTGTCTCTCTCTCTGGCTCCGTGTTCTCTGCACGTTAAAATAAGACTCGCTGGGTTTGGAAATGACACGATAGTCGATGGATGGTTTTATTAGTGAACGAATCGCACACAACAAGGCACAATTCTCGTTACACTAAAGTTCCATCGTGGCCTCGTTTTGCTTACGTCATAGTGATTGAACCGAACTTTGAAGTAGAATCTAGAGCTGCGTGGAATATTAAGACCATTATAGAGACTCTTAAATTAGAATATTGCGTAGCGTGACGTAATTGCTGTGTAATCATGAAGTATGTGTCTAGAATAATTGCTTAAAGTAGTTCAAATGCAGGTATTCTTGGGAAGTTAGATTAGATTCGATTCGAGTACAGACTCAAGAGTTTCGAGTGCAGATGTGAGGAAAAGTTAATAAAAATCTCGAAAGCATTCTTATCATTCTACTGTGAGATATTGTCGTGGAAAACTTACCAATTCCTGACAAGTGTTTTGAATGCTTTATATATTGCATTTGTAAGTTGGGAATACTGAGCTGCGAATGGGAAAATTAATCCTGAAACGTAGAAGGTGAGATAATTTTTGAAGTAGAACCGAAAGCTCAAGGCGAAGTCGAATTCCAAAGAAATTTAGTAAAAAGTATTCTTAGGATTTGCATCCCTATATCAATTTCAAAAGCTTTTGATATAAAGTGCTGTAACAGATTGTTTCTCCATGAATTAAAAAAATAGTTTCAAGGAGGCATGATCCCAAATGGAACAAACTATAGCCAACGAACAATGTTAGGGGCACAAGTAGAAAGAGACACAATATCTCGGAAATTGTGGCATGTTTAATTTTCAAAAATGTTAGGGGAATGTACCGCTCTGGTTTCGACATTCCTATTGTAAAATTTATACATTGAATATTAAAAAATATTGTCTACTGAGAACAGGGTGTATGTAAACATCTATCAAACATGATACATCTTTCCCTCACTAGTATCACCACCCCTCACGCCTTCGTTTTATTAGATCAAAGAATGTCAAAAAATGTGGAAATACAGATACCCTACAACTGATACTTCTTGACTTATGAAGGATCGTGATAAAACGATCTTCTATGGTAGCGATATTTCAGACATGAATGTCGTCATATCGTTGAAGCTTGACATCCTTTTTTAGTGTAACGAGTATTGAGCCTTGTTAGATGCGATTCGTTCACTAATAAAACCATCCATCGACTATCGTGTCATTTCCAAACCCAGCGAGTCTTATTTTACGTGCAGAGAACACGGAGCCAGAGAGAGAGACAGTGTGTTGCTTGATTGTAACGGAACTCTGAACTGAACTGAACTTACATAAAAATTAACATGCTTATATACAGAAATGAATATCTAAAATTAGCACGAATGATGTAAGGAAAACAAAGGATAGGAAGGGCGAGTGAAGGTGATGAGTAAATTGAATAGCGTGGCAAAGATTAAGTAAACAATAGGGATTAGCGAATACGTGATATGAGAGTGACGTAGAGGATGCCTGTGCTGCGATGTGAGAATGTGGGAAAATGATGGAATGAATGAGAAGGAAAAATTGATGTAAACAGGCCTAAATAGAGTCACTACACTTTCGAAGCTTGGGTTATCTCTTTTCCCTTGAACTTTTAAAAAACTTCTCTTTCCACTCTCTGGCCTGGAATGCCATTAGCCGACTTATGTTATTATTTAAATTGCTTCACCTTACGATTGACATGACTCAAAAATTTCTAACTATGTAGATGACTACGTAGCTTCTTCTTTGATGGCCCTGATCTTCAATAAGAAACGTCAGTCTCGTGACCTCATTCAGATTTGCACAGCAGAAAGACTCATCATGAGACTGATCATCACGTGTAATACTTCAATTCTGATCAGATCACAGCTAACAACTCAGTAGAATCAAGCATTCATACATTTGTGGTCCCATGACCCCCCTTCCCTTGTCACGCAGGTTAAAATCCCATGACCTTGTGCTTACAGACACACGACTGTCATCCGTGGCGTAGCGTGACCACTGAATTTGGGCATGCGGTTTGTAAAACGTGGTTACATTGCAATAAATACAATCGCAATTTCAGCTTCTCAGGAATACAAGCGGCAATTTAAAGTAATCTTGATCACAAATTTTGATTTCAAAATGCCCAGTTATTTGCACTCTAATTCTAATCGTCTCTTTTGTATTAAAATCTTTCATCTGATGCTGGAGATTCCTGCAAAGAGGAGCTCTGCACATTGCAAAATTGTTTACTTGCAGGAGTGCTCAGAGAGCCAAAGCGATCAGGATCACAAGCTTCTGCTGATATTTCACCCTTATAGTTGACAAAGATGAGACTAATGTGCAATGAGAGCTTTTATAGTTGCATACAATATGATTCTATAATGGTATCGGAAAGTTGTTCCTTGCAAATCATCATGTATTTGGCAAGGCTATCGTCCTGGTCCGTAAATTCTGACTAAAATGGCAAACCTTTTGACTTGAATTACGGAATGTGAATCGTGACAAATTCACTTTGTTGGCCTATTTCTCTTTTTCGCGGGCACACAAGTAAAAAGAACAATGTGACTGGACTTCAAATGACGTATCTTGCAAAGGACATTCACAAATAGCAACTTATTTGCAGGAAAATGTTGTGTGTTATCATGCATTTGGGAATGCTTGGGAATTTTTCAAATGTTGTAATTTTGTAACGATGTGTTTACAAGGAATAAGTGTTTACAATGTTTGCACTTGAGATGATCCTATGCTACTCATGACCAGAAGAAAATATAATTGATTGCGGAAACATATCTAACATCACAACATAATTGTTACCGATAAAAATTTTACAAATAATTTGTCTAGGTGTTCTACGCTTACGCCGCAAGCGTAGCATACATAGGCGCTACGCCTCTGGCCGTCATGACACCTTCCTCCCATAATTCAATGGGTGACAAACTTTACACGCCGGGGAGGGGCTGAATGTCTTGCCTCAACCGTTAAGTGTCTTTGTTGGTACTTTAAATCCATTTTGCTTGGTAGGCCTTCCTAATGTAATATTGATGTCTAAAAACGTAGGGGGTGAACGGTGGGTCACGTCGTGGTCACCATTATAGGAACGGGAGTTTGTGTTATGCGGCGTTACTTATCATAGTTGTGTTTCTGTGACGACCCTCCGTTGACGAGTAGAAATTCTGTGTAATCTTATTTAACGTGCAGAGAACACGGATGAGATTTTTGTTTCTTATTTTGTTGCCCCTCAAAGAGAACAGCCTCCTCACTCTTGTAGGTCTAGAAACACTGTTAAAACAAGTGATTCTGCCATCGGTCAACATCTTTTGGACAACCCAGATTGTGCAAAACTCTATAATGACGACACGTTTCGGATAATTGGCAGAGCCCGGTCGTCCTTCCATCTAGCAGTTTTGGAGTCGATATACATAAAGACGAAAAAGCCGCCATTGTGTAGACAAGGAGTTCGTTTTCTCTCTTGGTAATTTTTCCTTAGACTCGCGGCACTGATTGGTCAACTATACCGGTCTTGTGCTTGCATCTTTCTGATTGGCTTATTTCGATCCACAACTGGGTATATATTTTCCATCGTGTTTTTCGGAACCTTATTCTGACGTTTTATGCTCTGAGGAGTGTCAGACGAAAAAGCTCGTAGTATGACGTAAAATGTTTGCTTTTTTCAAAGCCATTTTCAAACTTTGTACCACAAAACAACTGTTCAAATTTATGTTTAGAATAATCAGTATGAATATAATTGTAAAGTTCAAGTCAGTCAGTCAGAAACAGAGCTACAGAACACAACAGGCAACGCGTCGTCTCTCTTTCTCGGTTGGGCTACGTGTTCTCTGCACGTTAAATAAAACAGATTTGGCTCGGAGCGTCTGAAAATCGTGCATTTTTGTTGATATCTTCGTTGGTACAAAGACTAACAAGGCAGGCAATCTTATTTGAACTTCCTGCAACACTTTCTATGTAAAATGATACTGCTACTTCTGTTGAGTACTGCTCAATATCTTGATCTTCACTGACATCACTTTGGTCTTCTTCTCCGGATTCTTCCAGTTCATCTTCCTGTTGCTTCTCGATAACTGCATCGTCGACAGAAAAATCAAGCAATTCTCCTTCTTCCAGGTTTTTCCTTCTTATACCATTTTGGATGTGATATTACTTTTTAAATATTATTCGGAAGAGCTTATTCCATTATTTTCTCTCGAAAATCTTTCATTTCAGTGCCGTTGTTTCGCTTTTGACGAGTAGATTTCCATGCTCGAGAAAAATTATTCCATTTCTGTGGATGTTTTTAGCAAGCTTTATTCTCTATATACAGTGTCAATTATGTCTTGCTGTGCAAGAAGTTATTTTGCATTAAATCAACCTTCCAAACCTTGGCTCGGAAATCACAAACAGAAGCAAACAAATCCGTAAACTGCAGAGGTGTAGTTCCCATTTGATTTGAGAATCTTAGATACTTTCATTACAAATTTTACTAATATCAGGTCTTTTCTTTAAGAAGTTCTCCTGATATTAACTGTCAGATGCATGCACGGCTAATGGTCAGCTGAAGAGTTTGCTATGTCACGAAAATCCGGATTCATAAGCCAAATGATTCAGCTCTCAACATTTCAATAAGTGAGCTCGCATCTGTTCACCTTGTGGTTAAGGTCAAGATCGTCTGCATTTTTGTCATTATCGGTTCCATCACGCATGCTCTAATCGACACCGCCGGATATTCCGATCGATTCCAACAAGGCATTCCTCATCTATCAAAGATCGTCTTACTGTTGCTTCTAGTTAAACATTGTTTTCTGTGAAGCGCTCTTGGGGTCGTATGCCCTTCACTCCACTGAAAGATTAGCTTATTATAATGATCATTTGCACACTTTAGGGCTTCAAAAAAGGTTGTTGGACCATGGGATTAATTTTCTGTAGCAAGAAGCCAAAAAAGGTTATTATATCATAGAAGTTGAACAACAACTATTTTCATAGTTCTTATAGAGAATGACTAAAATCTCATTCAAACAAGAACTTGGCTGGAACAATTGCTGAAACTCACATTGATTCTAGAATTTTCGGGAGCTTCACAGCATGTTATATTAGTGTGCTTTTAAAGCATCAATTTTGAATCAAAACGCTAGTGATCTATAGCTTGAATTTATCTATAGAGTTTCTAGCAGACTTACAGATTAATTAACAAAAAATTAACAGATTTTGTGGCTTCAAAGAATAGTTTTGTCATAGGAATATATTTTAATCTTACATTTGATTGACATTTCCACCTAAAAATGGGAAGAGAAGAAAAAAAACAAAAGTTAGTCTAGAAGCTATATAAAAAGTTTGGTGTTTTTCTGTGGCCAGAGTTATAGTGTAGATAATGATTAAACTTTAATGATTAAAATTATGGTAGCAGGCAGCTAACAATCCTAATCAGTGCAAAAATATTCTTAAATATTCTAACTTTTTACATGTGAAAAGAGTGCAACGTTTCAACAAGAGCTGGTTGCACCTGACTATTTACTTTAATTCAAACTTCAATCTTGTAAATTTCCTAATCAAAGGACTGCTGCAACATTTGTCTTACATCTGCATCATAGATTTTACTCGGGTTTTGAGACTGATTGACTTATTCTCTTGCAAGAAAATGCTGATTGGGAATTAATTAATACTCATTTACATACTTATTTATTTTCTTACTTACTCACTTCCTTACTTTTTTACCTCCTTACTTTTTCCAGGCACCATGGAGGAGGGGGGTCTGAGAGGGCTTTAGCCCCCCCCCCCCAATTTTGCAAATAATACCAAATATTAAGTAATAAACTACCAATAAAGCCTCTTTTTCAATGGTTTTAGTCCCCCACTTTTTTTAGAACCCCTACTTTTCTCAATGCTCTGCGTTGCCAGCTATGTACTTACTTATTTAAATAGCCTAATAGCCATAAAAGGAACACCACTAGAAACAAGGGAAACAAAATTTAAGCTCAAAAGAAATTGTGCCACATAAATGCTACTCATCTAGCAATGACAAATTATCTGCCTCCCTTTTGAAATAAAGTTTTTAATGACAGGGTTCATGTCTTGATTTATCCAATGATATAAATTTAACATTGACAAGCAATTCAAACATGTTTTCCCCAGTAAAATTCTAAGATTCTTTTTCAATCTTATCAAGATATAGTGTTATCAAAACTGTTTGTAGCTGGAATGATTTCAGTGATTGTAAATGCTATTTTCAACTCAGGAAAAGTTAAATGACCAATAATTTGCTATAGTGGTGTATCTTTTTTTCGAACACAGCGTTGCTCCAACATCTTTAGCTTGGTGGAAAGGTAGTAAGATTGTCTTTGAATGGTTCAATACAGTATGCCGTAGAGGGTGTCCATAGTATCAAGATTGAAACAGAGAAAGCAAGTGTTAATAGGAAAACTCAAGAGAGGGTCTGAGAAGGATATAGAAATCATGGCTCTACAATTATTCTACAACTTCCCCAAAAGAAACTCATGTTTTCTTGGTATACACAGTGAGGTGTATATCTATGTGTTAAATGTTGTCAAGCGACTACAACCTGCTACCAATCTCACATAATACCAAACAAACAAACAAACAAAAAGAGCAACATCTTTTCTAGACAAATCATGTAGTTCACTCTTTAGCAAGGAAGTTACACAGTCACTCATGAGACAGTTTCTGAAGTCTAAAAGGGTTTTGATGAGCATTTGCTTGTTAAGAAAGAAAAAGTAAGGATTTCAGACAAAAAGACACCAGTAGGTAAATATTCTAACATTGATGCCAATGTGATGATTAGTCAGCAAAATAAGAGATTTCTCTCAAACCACAGGTTGCACAGCTAGATTAAGGTGATCATGAAATGAACATCCATTGGTCACAGGTTTTGATGGAAGTGCAGGGCAATAGGAAAACTGCAAGAAAATCAAAATAATTTTTCAAATGTGATGGACAAGGATTGCCACAAGGATAGCAGATTTTCATGCAATGCCATTGGTGGAACTATCAAAGGAATGATGACTTATAGATGCCCCTAAGGATAACACAAGACAGCAAATAAATACTAGCAGCAGTAGCATTTTGTTCAATTGTTTAAGAACATTTGGACTTTCAAAAAATCTCTCTAGGATATAGGGTAAAAACCAGCAGCTGGAAATAATTTCAGAAACACATAGTTACCAACACAGCACTTATCAAACAGATTCACAGCGGCATGGAAAGGTTTCAGCCGCCTCCAAAGATTTGATTAAGTATGACCTACTTCTGGGAGCTTCTTCAAAAAGATGTAAAGTCTCTGGCTTTTTGAAACAACAAAACATCTACAGAAAATTCTTGCTATGCATCTAATAGATAGGCAATTAAAAATGCTGATACATCAACATTGACCTAAAAAGTAAGCACACTTTTGGAACTTTGGAATGTTTGTTAGACCATGGATGCCTAAAAGCTGTTGAAATCATGATAAATTGAGATGAAAGGGACAATGGTTTCTTATTTGGCATAAAGTAACCCATAGAGCTCCTTTATATAATTGACTCAAACATGTTTCGCAAGAAGAACGTTGCCATTCTAACAAAGTCAAAAAAGAGTGGCAAAAAGGACAACCGTGAGAATGGATTGCTTATTGAATGACAAACCTCACACTGTTAGAAAGGTTTACTCAAATCATTAGGTCTTGCATTCATTTATTTCAGCAAGAAGAAAACAGAGAAAGAAAAATAAAGAACAGTTAAAAGAACATTGTGTGTGTTTTCCCTAAAAAAGCGGTGGCCTAACCCACCTGAAAGTGGGAGGATGAAGGGGCAGAGTGAAGCCTGCCGGTAAATTTTCAGGACTACACCCTCCATAGAACACAGAAATGCTCCTTTTAAAAGGATCCTAAACGTTTACAGATGAAATCAACTACATGCACCTGTTTTACCTTTCACAATTAGGGCCATTTTTATGCCTACTTGAGCGCTCGAGCAAATACACCCGATTGTAGAATCCGCAGCTCCTTTGTTAAAACGCACTTATTTCGCTACTCCTTAAAAGTTTCCTCATCCAAAACTTAGTTTTCGCTTCCATATAGATCTCTCACTCTTTTTAACAATCTGATTATTAAAGACATGCTTGCAGTAGGAGCAACTCGCAGATTCAGCCATCTTTGCTTACTGTCTTATATAGGCCTGACGATTCGGACGATTCGCTCTGACGATTCGTACCAAAACAACCGCACAGTTTACACTTTATAACTTTCGACAGACGCAAGCTACAAACTTTGTTTTAAGTTTCTTTAGAAGAGTAGACGTAGGGTTAACTGTTTTCCATAGTCTACAAGATCGCATATATTTTTTTACCATCACGACGGCGTTTGAAAACTAGCGAAATTTCGATTTTGGGCAAAACAGCCTTTCAGTTTACTCTTAATAACTTTCGCCACTATCAAGCTACGAATTTCATTTAAAGTTTATTTAGAAGATTAAGCGAATGTATAACTGTTTTTCATAGTCTAGCAGATCGGAAAAATATTTTTAACATCGTGACGGCGTTTGAAAACTAGGGAAATCGCGATTTTGGGCAAAACTGCCCTTCAGTTTACTCTTAATAACTTTTTTCAAAAATTTTTCTCAGCCTACAACCAGTGCTTATTTTGTTGGCCTTGAATAGTTCTAGCTGTTTTTTATAGTCTCGAGAAGAGGTTCACCGGGTTTCTGCATGGAACGACCCGACAAATGTTTGACAATTTTCGAAACCTTTAGAATCGGCCGCGAACCTTACTTCGGTTTAAAGCAAATAACGTCCGTGAAAAAGAACCCCTTCGAGTAATTTTTACTTTTTCCATTTGCTAAGACCCTACTACATTGGATTTTCATGTTTTCCGTAATTTAATGCAATTCACATCCTTCTGGGGCCACGAGAAGATAGGAAGATTTTGGGTCTTCGCTCTGCCAAAAACATCCCGCACAATCGTTTGAAAAAGTATTTTATAAGAAGGCTTATCAACTTTTCTAGACACCAAACAGAAAACCTTGGCCTCGCAACAACGTTCTATAGTTGTTTCTGTGGAATTCGCACTACCAGAGGCGATTTTATGGGACTTTGAAAATTACTAAAATCTTGCGACTTCGCTTAGAGTCGTTCAATTCTTGTGATCAGAGGGACAGAATCTCTGACGATTCGCACCACCCCTCTGACGATTCGAACCGAAACAGCCCAGTTTACTCTTAATAACTTTCGCCACTAACAAGCTAAACATTTCATTTAAAGTTTATTTAGAAGATTAAGCGTATGTCTAACTGTTTTTCATAGTCTAGCAGATCGGAAAAATATTTTTAACATCGTGACGGCGTTTGAAAACTAGGGAAATCGCGATTTTGGGCAAAACTGCCCTTCAGTTTACTCTTAATAACTTTTTTCAAAATTTTTCTCAGCCTACAGCCAGTGCTTATTTTGTTGGCCTTGAATAGTTCTAGCTGTTTTTTATAGTCTCGAGAAGAGGTTCACCGGGTTTCTGCATGGAACGACCCGACAAATGTTTGACAATTTTCGAAACCTTTAGAATCGGCCGCGAACCTTACTTCGGTTTAAAGCAAATAACGTCCGTGAAAAAGAACCCCTTCGAGTAATTTTTACTTTTTCCATTTGCTAAGACCCTACTACATTGGATTTTCATGGTTTTCCGTGAATTTAATGCAATTCACATCCTTCTGGGGCCACGAGAAGATAGGAAGATTTTGGGTCTTCGCTCTGCCAAAAACATCCCGCACAATCGTTTGAAAAAGTATTTTATAAGAAGGCTTATCAACTTTTCTAGACACCAAACAGAAAACCTTGGCCTCGCAACAACGTTCTATAGTTGTTTCTGTGGAATTCGCACTACCAGAGGCGATTTTATGGGACTTTGAAAATTACTAAAATCTTGCGACTTCGCTTAGAGTCGTTCAATTCTTGTGTGATCAGAGGGACAGAATCTCTGACGATTCGCACCACCCCTCTGACGATTCGAACCGAAACAGCCCTTCAGTTTACTCTTAATAACTTTCGCCACTAACAAGCTAAACATTTCATTTAAAGTTTATTTAGAAGATTAAGCGTATGTATAACTGTTTTTCATAGTCTAGCAGATCGGAAAAATATTTTTAACATCGTGACGGCGTTTGAAAACTAGGGAAATCGCGATTTTGGGCAAAACAGCCCTTCAGTTTACTCTTAATAACTTTTTTCAAAAATTGTTCTCAGCCTACAACCAGTGCTTATTTTGTTGGCCTTGAATAGTTCTAGCTGTTTTTTATAGTCTCGAGAATAGGTTCACCGAGTTTCTGCATGGAACGACCGACAAATGTTTGACTTTCCTGGCCCTGCTACTGAACATACTTCCGTGTTAAACAGTTGGTTGAATCAGTTTTATTATTAATTTGTAATTATGTCATCTTGTATGTATGGTAATTGTGTTGGCGATGGGCCATTTCGGCCTACAAGCCTTATATAAAAAAAAAAAAAAAAAAAAAAAAAAAGAATCAGTTACCATGGAGGTCGCAAGTGCTGAATGTATTTCAATTTTGCAGTGCCTTGATGCATTAAAGAATTTTAATTGTATTATCGAATTCCTTGGCAGTTTTTCTTTTGATAGTAGAGTTGACAATTGATGTAATGACAACTTAATTGTTTGCTTCGAATATTTGTCAAGGTCAACGTTGTCGTTGAGTGTTGTTTATCGGTTCGTTCGTCATGTGAAATGTATCGTGAATTCGAATCATGAGTGAATTGCTAAATTTTGAGAAAGTTTTGCAGGATGGAGCAGCGAAACGTACGTGGGGAATCCGCGGACAAACTCTCAATAGAGCTGGAAAACGTTCCCCTGCGAAGATTTGGAAGCGAGGGGTGTCTGTGAAGCAGAATAAATCTTCCTTTGTGAGAGCAATGATCTTGTAAGCTCAATAAGCAAATAGAAAATTTTTGAAAAAAGTTATTAAGAGTAAAAAGTAAAAATTACTCGAAGGGGTTCTTTTTCACGGACGTTATTTGCTTTAAACCGAAGTAAGGTTCGCGGCCGATTCTAAAGGTTTCGAAATTAGTCAAACATTTCTCGGGTCGTTCCATGCAGAAACCCGGTGAACCTCTTCTCGAGACTATAAAAACAGCTAGAACTATTCAAGGCCAACAAAATAAGCACTGGCTGTAGGCTGAGAAAAATTGTTGAAAAAAGTTATTAAGAGTAAACTGAAGGGCAGTTTTGCCCAAAATCGCGATTTCCCTAGTTTTCAAACGCCGTCACGATGTTAAAAATATTTTTCCGATCTGCTAGACTATGAAAAACAGTTAGACATACGCTTAATCTTCTAAATAAACTTTAAATGAAATGTTTAGCTTGTTAGTGGCGAAAGTTATTAAGAGTAAACTGAAGGGCTGTTTCGGTTCGAATCGTCAGAGGGGTGGTGCGAATCGTCAGAGATTCTGTCCCTCTGATCACACAAGAATTGAACGACTCTAAGCGAAGTCGCAAGATTTTAGTAATTTTCAAAGTCCCATAAAATCGCCTCTGGTAGTGCGAATTCCACAGAAACAACTATAGAACGTTGTTGCGAGGCCAAGGTTTTCTGTTTGGTGTCTAGAAAAGTTGATAAGCCTTCTTATAAAATACTTTTTCAAACGATTGTGCGGGATGTTTTTGGCAGAGCGAAGACCCAAAATCTTCCTATCTTCTCGTGGCCCCAGAAGGATGTGAATTGCATTAAATTCACGGAAAACCATGAAAATCCAATGTAGTAGGGTCTTAGCAAATGGAAAAAGTAAAAATTACTCGAAGGGGTTCTTTTTCACGGACGTTATTTGCTTTAAACCGAAGTAAGGTTCGCGGCCGATTCTAAAGGTTTCGAAAATTCAAACATTTGTCGGGTCGTTCCATGCAGAAACCCGGTGAACCTCTTCTCGAGACTATAAAAAACAGCTAGAACTATTCAAGGCCAACAAAATAAGCACTGGTTGTAGGCTGAGAAAAATTTTGAAAAAAGTTATTAAGAGTAAACTGAAGGGCAGTTTTGCCCAAAATCGCGATTTCCCTAGTTTTCAAACGCCGTCACGATGTTAAAAATATTTTTCCGATCTGCTAGACTATGAAAAACAGTTAGACATACGCTTAATCTTCTAAATAAACTTTAAATGAAATGTTTAGCTTGTTAGTGGCGAAAGTTATTAAGAGTAAACTGAAGGGCTGTTTCGGTTCGAATCGTCAGAGGGGTGGTGCGAATCGTCAGAGATTCTGTCCCTCTGATCACACAAGAATTGAACGACTCTAAGCGAAGTCGCAAGATTTTAGTATTTTCAAAGTCCCATAAAATCGCCTCTGGTAGTGCGAATTCCACAGAAACAACTATAGAACGTTGTTGCGAGGCCAAGGTTTTCTGTTTGGTGTCTAGAAAAGTTGATAAGCCTTCTTATAAAATACTTTTTCAAACGATTGTGCGGGATGTTTTTGGCAGAGCGAAGACCCAAAATCTTCCTATCTTCTCGTGGCCCCAGAAGGATGTGAATTGCATTAAATTTACGGAAAACCATGAAAATCCAATGTAGTAGGGTCTTAGCAAATGGAAAAAGTAAAAATTACTCGAAGGGGTTCTTTTTCACGGACGTTATTTGCTTTAAACCGAAGTAAGGTTCGCGGCCGATTCTAAAGGTTTCGAAAATTGTCAAACATTTGTCGGGTCGTTCCATGCAGAAACCCGGTGAACCTCTTCTCGAGACTATAAAAAACAGCTAGAACTATTCAAGGCCAACAAAATAAGCACTGGTTGTAGGCTGAGAAAAATTTTTGAAAAAAGTTATTAAGAGTAAACTGAAGGGCAGTTTTGCCCAAAATCGCGATTTCCCTAGTTTTCAAACGCCGTCACGATGTTAAAAATATTTTTCCGATCTGCTAGACTATGAAAAACAGTTATACATTCGCTTAATCTTCTAAATAAACTTTAAATGAAATTCGTAGCTTGATAGTGGCGAAAGTTATTAAGAGTAAACTGAAAGGCTGTTTTGCCCAAAATCGAAATTTCGCTAGTTTTCAAACGCCGTCGTGATGGTAAAAAAATATATGCGATCTTGTAGACTATGGAAAACAGTTAACCCTACGTCTACTCTTCTAAAGAAACTTAAAACAAAGTTTGTAGCTTGCGTCTGTCGAAAGTTATAAAGTGTAAACTGTGCGGTTGTTTTGGTACGAATCGTCAGAGCGAATCGTCCGAATCGTCAGGCCTATATAAGACAGTTCTTTGCTTGTCCTACTTGCAGTCCTCTTTTTCTTGGAAGGGGATTCCCAACCTATCAAGGTAATTGAAAATTTAAACTGTTTTAACCCTTCCTATTTCTCATTTCGAAGATTTTCAAGCAGAAAAATTGAACGGCAAAATCAAGTGAGTTAATAATTTGGACGTTATAATAACACGGTTCAACTGCTTTTGCTTAAAATTTGTTGAGCATTTCCATTGCAAATTTTCCAAGGAAAGAAATTTTGTGCAGCTGCTCCACTGAAGAACAGGCCAATTTTAGGTAGCGATTGTGTGAAAAGTCATTTTTGCAAGGTGTATTTTGCCATTTTCTGGATTTTCTTTTCATACAATATCGTAAAAAATTATCAGCAGTTAGATACAATAATACTTGTTGTCAGTGGTGGCGCGTGAGTAAAAAAGTAAGTGGGGCACAAAAACGTTATGGGGACATTTATCCATTCTAGGATTCTTTGCAACAGAGGTAATTATGTAACGTATACACCAGCGAAAGATATATATATTGGAAGCATTCAAACGTTTATTTGTAGTGACTCGTTTATCAAAGGTTTGTCTATAGATTAATACCAGATAGGACTGCGGGGTGCAGGCTTTTGTTTCGGAGTCTCTGCGTTGTTATTTGAGTCACTCCATGTGAGCAATGATATTTCAAGTTTCACCCATTATCTTAGGCCTAGTTTAAAGGTCGCATTTCTGCCGGGTCGAATTGAATGCAATTAATTTCGACCATAATGCGGCAAAATGCGACAGTGGATTTAAAGGTCGAATTTATTTGTCTCGCGTCGAGTTTAAAAGTGGCGTTTAAGTCTAAACGCATGCGCTTTAGGCATTGTTAGTGTTTTGGCGGGCTTCTTAACCTTTATCTAAAAACTGCGATCAAAGTGTTCTGTGTCAAAGTTACGAAGGTTCACATCTAGATGAAAATGAGCTCGGAAGAATTTAACAACAACGACGAACTGGAATTTGAAAATGACGACGAAGCAGGAGATAGCAGTGGAAATGAAGGGAGTGATAGCATGTAAGGTGGAGAACTATTTGACACCTAATTTTAAAGCATTGAAAAACAGGAGATTCGAGGCACTGTTTGTCGCCTCCATTTTCTCAAACTGACGAGCTATTTTACGCATGCGCAATTGGTTGGAAATAATGTAAGCTGCTGCTAATATCTGGAACACACCTTTGGTTAATTTAATTCGACGCGACAGAAAAGCGACCTTTAAATCCAGTCGCACTACTGCCGTTTGATGTGACAAGCCTGGTGAACTACAGTCGCATTTAATTATTTAATGCGACAATGGATTTAAAGGTCGCATTTGTGTCGCATTCAATTGATAATTTAATTCGATGGGACAGAAATGCTACCTTTAAGCTAGGCTTAACGTATTCATTCCTTGCCTCCCTAGTTTTAGGTTCTTCTTTGACATGGAAAGTATTCTTTCCAGCCTTCATCTCCTTAGAAATGAACATTATCTTGAAAAAAGATCCATTAGGTGGCTACTTATCTGAAAAATGTGTGCAAGACCAATCACTATTGTAAAGAAAACTTTCACTGCACCAGCATCCATCTGGTTTTCTTCAATAGTCAAACCACGATTTGTTGAAAACGTGCCAAACCTGGGGTTGAGGCCACAATGATTGTTTCCTTTGCAACGGTGTACTGAATGAAAAGGGATACAATGGGCATTTCGATCCGACGGCACTGATAGAGGTTGAGCAACGCAGTCAGGTAGGGGCGTAACTAGACCAATAAGTTTGGGGGGGGGGTGAAAAGGGTTTCTGCCCTACACAGCTGAGTGGTGCCCTGCAGACCTCAAAGCAAAGGTTTGTCTATAGATTACTAGTGAAAGCTTTACCTATGTACATTTGTCCTTACCAATTATAAATTTCTACGCAATAAAAACAAATTTGAATCTTTCCTTCTTGCATAGCGAGCACAGTATTTTTCTTCGGTAAGGTCTCTTTCCTGCCAAGTATTCTTGCTTCTTAGCTAGATGTAAAATCCGAATTTAGCGCACACGTTATTAGCCTCCGGATACTTTTACACACGTGTATTTAGAATGTGATTCATGCAGGATGTATGTTACATGTTGAATAATTTTTTTCAGAGCTATATGGGCGAGGGAAAGTTGAGCGAATTTCACGTTATGCAGAGTTGTTCTATTTTTTGAACAGATAAGAATTTAGACTGCTGATCGAAGTCTATCACTGTACCATTACTGATAATAATCCTAGATAGTGACTTTTTGAAACACCCGTTGAAAAAGTGAAACACTAAGTATTTTAACTGCAAGCAATTGTGATTAATTTTTGCAGATGAAACATGAAAGATATTACTAGTTTGCTGAGGTACACCTAAGATGTAACTGTTTTCAGGCATCTCTTATTTAAGTAGTCAAAAAGCGAAATACTTACATTCCATATCTGGTTTGAATTTTTAAAGCGCAGCGTCGAGGAGCCCTCACTGTGTATTGATCAAACAACTTGTGCCAAAAGCTATGGTTTTAAAATGAAACTCGTTCTGATGCTGTATTTAGATGTGGGAAGTATATTTTTATCCCTTGTGTTTTGAGCTTTAGACCATCAGGGCAATCATGTTCTTGGATTTTACAAAATTCCGTTGTTCTATGTTTTATCACGTTTTAATAGTTTTTAAACCTTCTGTTTCGAGTACCGAAGTTTCTTAATTTTTTCTGAACGTCCAGCATTCTTTTTTATAGCCAGTTTCATATAAAAAAAATTCTCTGCGAAATCTTCGATTGCCCTGCGAAATCCGGTGTCACACCCCCGGGATTTTCGCCCCTGCAGTCAGGGGAAAAACATCACAACCCGTTTCTACATATTCATATATGCGTAAACAGTCCTTTAGCTGAATGAATATTTTTGAACGACATTTTCAAAATACGCCAAGCTTTCTTTTCAAACCATTAAAAAACTAACTAAATTACATGGTCAGCGGTTTTCAGCCACGATGTCTTAAACAATTCGTTTCCAGTCCTTTCTGCTTGCTGTTAACTCTTCTAAACTATTAATTGTTTTTCAGCAGTGTTCGCCTAAATGTCTATTTTGATGTTGAGTATGGATAATTCTTTTTCTACCAATTTGATCTACGAAGCCTGATGTCCCTGGTTCAAGCCCCCAGTCGGAGCCATTTGTCACAAGCTGCCCAGTCAGTGCTGGTACTCAGGAGAAATCATGAGGGCACAATAACGCTCCCGGCCCACATTGGCTGAATAGCTGCCACAATCCCCAGCCTGGGTTGCTTTGCTTCAAGCTTTCGTTTGAAGCTATTTTGCGGGAGTGTCACTTTTCAGTGGCATAAGATGACCCAGTCAAGTTCAAACCATTAGCTAATACCAAATGCGCGATTCTTTGTCTTCTCGATTTGGATGCCGTTTGAATAACGGGCGTCGCCCACTGGATCGCCTCTTTTTGATGCCCTAATCATTCGCTGCATTCCCTACCCTGGCCTCGGTCTGCTGAATAACATGACCTCGGTCTGCTGACGATGCCTTACTTGCAAAGGCCATGACATTATATCACATTTCTCGTTATCTGCAAGATACAAAAGCCAATTTTTGTTGCCTCTGTAGTGGTAAGTTAGTAGGTTATTTCTTGGTGGTGCAGTGGGGCTCTGTCCATTGCTCAAAGCCAAAATAAGACTTAGAAATTAATCAAACTAACATTTTGTCCAACAGGATAATGTATTTTCAAGATAACATCTAGCTGGAAGGTAACATCTACCTACTTTGTAAAAAACATTTAATTTTTATGAACGTGGACCACCGAGTAAGTCTAGCTGTAGAATATTGGTTATCTCAGTTTTTCCATATGGCTACTCAAATTTTTGGGAGTTTAGTTTTACTTGAAAAGTGAACAAGTGCTTTGCGGTACAAAACTTCGCAATGGCAAGGGGTCATTCCATGTCAGTTCACCAGAAAAAAGTTGGAATTGACACCCACCATCTTAGATTTTCTTCATTTTCATTTTGCAAATAAATCTTCTTTAGAAGTATAGTTTCCCAAAATTTCACGTCAATATCTTTTATGTTGGCTGAAATATCGCAATTTCAAATTTAATAATTTTATAGGTAAAACCACTAATCGGCGGCCATTTTGAATTTTGTAAAAAATCAAACAATATTCTATCTTTCTAATTTTTTTGGTATTCTTTGCAATATCATTCTGAAAATGTACATCCCACCATTTTCATATCTGCAGAATACAAAAATAATACTAAAAACCTTGTAAGACTATCTCTTTCACAGCTATTGCATTTTTAAAATAAGAAAACCTGTTATTGCCAGTTTTGGGGAAATGCCATACAACCGCTAAATAACTGAAGAAATCCTAATGTGGGACAAGTCTGATCTTGATGAAATTTTGCAGGCTTGATGCCTGTACATTAAGGTTTAACAGGGTGAAATACGAAGTTTGAGAATCATTGGGAGGCATAGTTACAGACTGATAACAACAAGGGTAGAAACCGGAGAGAATTTCACTGTTGTACTCGAATTCATGGATGGATGACGTTTCAACAAAACAAGATACCAACTAACTTGGACAAAAAGTCAATTTTTTTACCAAATATGCAGGTCTTGATAGGTTTGCTTTAACATTTACAGAGTTAAGCTACACACTAAACCCTTCTTTTTAAGTTCATTGGCAATTAGCTGGTTGTCTTTCTTTTCAATTATGTATTGGCGACCTGTACTTGTTGATGGAGTATCCACATTACATATGATGTTAGCATATGGAACAAAGCATATGTCTTCCCTAGCTGGCCAGAAGAATGATCTTGCTGGGAAACTAGGATGCATAAAGTTAACTTTAAGATCTTGATGCTCTCTGTTTGTTTCAAATACCAGTCCAATCCAACATTTTCCATCATATAAGCAGGCAACAAAAAGTTCCATTCACAATCCACTGAAAAGTCTTCTTGATGCATGCAAATATTTAAAAAGTTTTTGCAATTTTTATATTGTCCTGCACACTCATCACTAAAATAATAAACTTTTTTAAGGTTGCAAGATATATTTTTTTTTATAAAATCTATTGTTGATGAAATTATCTGGTAAACAAAGCTAGTGTCATGGTCAAGGTCATCAGATATATAGCAAAGAGAACTGCATTCAAGTTTTTCATCCTTTCTGTAGTAGAGAGCAACTGGGTGCAGTGTGCAGGATTGCTGGTTCCAATGGTAGCTTTGGACCTCATCTTGAATGATAAACTTAAAGTTTTCAGCAAAGTCTAACAGTATTATTGTCTCGTTTTCTTGAAGCTGCTCTTAACATGTTTTTAGATATCTAGCTTGTGCTTTTGTGATAAATGAATGAGTTGTGATTTCACTCAACTTTTCAACTAGTACCTCAATGAACTCTTTGACGGGCAATGACTGCTGAACTAACTGGGACCTGTCAACATTGATCCACTGCTGAAACTGAATCTCATAATCTGCATCAATTTCCTTATCATCACTTGACCATTCAGTATCAATGAGTAAGTTAGTGAGGTTTGTGGTTAGATTTGAAGTGTCTGGGCAATTAGGACATCTGTGAATCATACATTCCTTCGAGTTCATATCACATACAAGCAAGCTCACCAGTTTATGATATTCCTTTTCCAAGTTAACTCCGTTCAGCATCAATGAAATATTTTGATGTATTGCACAGACACAAACAGAGTGGGTTCCTGATCGCCCAACTAAGATGCACCATTTTGGTCGCAGACTGCAAAATTTTGAAAAGCTCATTTTTATTTCTGGATGCTGTTTCTTGAAGGCAGAATAGAGCTCACTTAAATTGCACAGCAGCAGCCTTTTTTGCTGAAGGATGTTTTTCCCAATGCTTACGAAGTCTTTCTTGCCAGGCATTTGTCTGCTGAACTCATCATCCTGGTAAAAATTCAACACAGTTTCTTTAACGTATTCACTTATTGGTTTGCCAAGATTGGGAAAAGGCACTTCTAGTATACCTTTTTCGTGGGCAAGCTTTCTAGCCTGCCTTACAATGTATTCCGAAACCTGGAATTCATCTTTTGTTTTCTGGATAGACCAAGAGCGAGGTACCATAGTCAGTATCTGGATTTTTCTTCGCCTGTCTGAGACTTGCATTTTCTCTTTCATCAGCTGGACAAGAACATCAAGGTCATCAGCCTTCTGTTTCAGCTCTTCCAAATTGTGATGTTCCTTGACTTTCTTTACTGTTAAATCTTCCAGTGTTACATTGACCACTTCTGTGATTCCTTTTTGCAAACAAGATTCCTTCTCCTTCAATTTTTCATTCACTTGTCTCAGCTTTCTCTTTCCATATGCAACCTTTGAGTGTGAAGCTACAGCATGCAGTTTCATGGGACTCACATCCATATCAATCAAGCTTGAATCTAAGCTTTCTCTTGTTCTGTCTCTGTCTCCGGACTCTGTTAGGATTTTCACCCAACACTAAACAAATATTATTAATTAAATTGGAATTTCATTAGATCCACCCACTTTGTGGTTTCTCAACTATTTCATAGCCTCATCAAATTGATCTACTTTGATTTTTCCTCTACTGTCCATGATTTTCTTTAAACCTTTGTTTTTGCATTGTTTCCTGCCTATAGACAATATTATTCCACTCTATACCACCATCAAACTAATATTATTCCACCACTATACCACCATCAATAAGACAATATTATTCCACTCTATATCATCTTTCTTACTTGCCTTTGATACACCAGGGTTCTTCTCAAAGCCAAGATATATGGTTATTCACACACTATCTGTTGTTTATCCATTTTGCATTCCTTGCAGACTTTTCACATTCTTTGTAGCAATCATTACACTGTCTGTTCTGTGGATTTGCCTAATGGAAACTAAAGAAGCCTCTAGCATCATCCCCTCCCACACCAATTGAGAAAAAAAGCTGTCTAGGAGTAGCATTATTCCAGGATTATTCCAATATGATTAAGTTAACTTAATTTATTATATATAACCTTTATCTAAATTGTGTGTCATCTTACAATCTATTCAAAATACCTTATTGTCCCCTTTCAAGACATGTAGGGTTGCTGATGTCATGACAATATCAATAAGGTACAGCTTTCTGCAAGATTCATCTCAACTAATTGTAACTGGGTAATCTTAGAGGTTCAGTTACCACTCTTCTAAAAGCTGAAGAGATTTAGCATGTGACTATTTTATTAAACTAACACAAATTTTTGTTCTTTTTTGCAGGCATTCTTTTAATAGAGTAGCCATGCTGTTAAAAAGCAACCAGCTGTTGGAAAAGTTGATACAAATTTTGTCAGTTGTGAAACCTATTGACACAGAAAATTTTAAGAATGGAAAGAACAATTTTAAGAATGGAAAGAAAAATTTGATTTAAAATGCCAGGATTCACAATAACAATTAAGGATGCCAGACAACATTTCCTTTGCATCCTTTGTCATCTATTGTTGAGAGAGCCTGTGCAGACAGTTTGTGGGCATCGTTGCTGTTTATCATGTGTTGAGAAGAAAAGAGGGTAATCAGAGTTTATTTGAGTTTTTTGATAGAACAGAAGAAGTCTCTTTTAAATTCTGTTGGAGCATTTAAAAAAGCCACAAAAAATTAGAAAGATGATTTGTTCTTCTTGAAGCAGTTCTTAAATTATACTTTCTTAGCTTACAACAAAGATCCCCCAGCAAATGAAAGCTTATGTTAGCAAAAATATATGCTCACATGAAGCAAACCTCAGGTATGTGGCTAGTCAAGACTAATGAAAGGAAATAGGTGAAGTTAGAAGTAGAATTCAGTACAAAGAGTTTTTTATTCATAAGATCCAGTGGCTGCCAGCCACTAAGCAGTTAGGGGGGAGCGAAGCTGGTACTTTGTGCTAAGCCCCAAATTTTTTTAAACCATGCCCTTTTTAATGACCCTCCCTGTCATTCTCTCCTCGAATTAAGGCAAATTAGAAAATTGATCCTGACAAGAACTGGGTAGCCAGAACCCCCACCCCCTTGTTGCGCTACTGATAAGATCTATGAAATTTCAATGTTGACAAATTGTTTAAATAGTGAATTGAAGCACAACAACTGTTTTTGTAAATGTATTTTACCTACACTAGCAGCTGATATTTGGGCTACTTTGCTTTTTTATAACTTTTTGCTTTAAAAACCCAAATGAGAAGTTTGTATATTTGTCAACAATAAGTTATAGCAATCAGATTCTTGTAAAAGTCTTGAAACTCTGTGGTGGGTTTTGTGATTTTGTTACTTTTGATTTGCATCATCATATCCTTTAAAAGTGTCAATTCTAAGACTTCTACAGTCGAAGTTAGTGTTTTAATGAAGTGATTTCTTCTCCATAGCTTTTCCTCTAGTTTTATTTGTCCAGAAGACGGCACGGAAGTTACAGAGGTATATAGCCTTTTTATGTTTGTCGATTGCTTTTTACTTTTCTTGTTTTTCATGTTCGCCTTTATTCATTTGTCCATGCAGGAATATTAAATTCTTACCATGTGATAGATATTGATTCCTTCTTCGTTGGCGCTTGTTCCGAGAATACAAGCAGTGGCAATTTGGAGTGTCCCTGTGCATATCGTGGGTCAAAGGGAATTAACCTTCGCTTAATATCAGAAAAACAATAGAAGTGTCTTCCCCGGTCGCCGGGACAGCCCCCTTGCATATGCTGTCATGATGAAATTCCCCTTGATTGACAAGGTTGGGCGGTGTATTCCAAAAATCGTTCAGGGGAAAACAAAGGAAGGGCAAGGATTCAGGGGGAACGAATGTGCCATGCACGAGGCTTCCTTGAAAAAGCAGAGCTTTCGTGATACAGGGCCGCGGAGCACACGGAACACGATAAAGTGAGATTGATCACGTGTTCCGCGTGTTCCGTGTTTTCGACCTGGCCATGATACAGAAACCGATGGTTTGTGTTTTAAGATGGCCTGTGAATCGAAGGTTAGGCTCTGTTCGTGGTTCATTCTTTAAAGTAAATCAACGGAGTTAAAATCCAGCTTAGCTCAGGGGACTGGGCCACCTAAAAATAGACACTCTTAGCCATCCAATCAAGGTTGAGAACAGCAGAGTTCATGTGATCATTTCATATATCGCTGCGTGGGGTGTGATAAGAGACGATGCGGCCCCATGTGATCACTTTGACTTCACAATCAATCCGCACGCCTGAATTGTATTGAATTGCAGTGTAATTTTTAATCGGGCGCTTTATGTCCGTTGATTTACTTTAAAACAGATACGTACTCTACGATATATTATCTGCGCTGATTTAATCAGTGCTCAGTCGTGCATTCCATTGGGAAGTTCAACTTTATAACTGCGACACGCATATATACTAAACATGTTGCTGGCTTTCGATACTCCCTTAACAATGGCATTCCACATCAGAGGCAAATACTGGATATATATATATACATTTCACTGAAATATGTCATTGTAATATACCTCAAAGAGATTTAAATTTTGCTGATAAAGTCTGAATGGTTAATAAAGATTAATGATCCAGAGTTGAAAACGTGACTTTTGAAGCAACGTCTTCAAACGATACTCCAGGGTAATAGCACGTGTATGATAGCCAATGAATAAAACTGTATAGCTCCGTCACTAAAGCCCAATCGCCACTAGGCGGAAAATTGTCGAGCCGCGAAAAGTTGGATCACTTTCTACTTTTCGCTAGTCGGCATTTTCCGCCGCGACAATTTCAATTAGCCAATTAGATCGCAGGAAATTTTTCCACCTCCATGTTTTCCGCCTAGTGGAGATTGGGCTTAAGAGCAGCAGATAAATATGTTTCATTTTTTTCCACAGGTCTTTCGCGATAGGTTTGTAGAGCGGGAGATTTTAAACGCAACTGGTATTTGTGAGAACAGCCCGGCTGGATGTCCTTGGTCTGGCATTGTGCGGACATATGAGGTGCAGAAATGTTAGCATAAAAGCTGCGTGGAAGGGTAGAACCGTAATTTCGCATACTGAGACACTATTTCGCCCGACAGTCCTTAGATTGATCAAGCGTCAAAAATTGGCAAAAATTTAACTAAAGTAAATAGCCAGCTACGAATATGTTCCCAGGCGAGAGGCTACAAAAAGGGGCGCTTCATTGGCCAATAAGTGACCTTCATAAAAGTTAAAGTAAAAAGATTTGCACTTTTTGCCTGCATAACGGGAATTTCCATTGATATATAGACAGACTCCTAGATGGCGTTATCGATATACAGACAAACCTGGTCTGTCCAATGATTTGAAAATGATCTTCGGTGTACCTTTTGGCGAAATCAAGAAAAGTTGCCCTAAAGCCAAATTATATCATTAAATTGCATGTTTTTTGCAAAATTTTCATTTTTGAATCAGGGCTGGCCATTTCCACAAAAAACGTAGCACTTTACAACCAGCTTTGATATTTAGCACAAAGAGGGAGAAAAACAAATTCTCTAATTGTCCACATGGGCTTATAGAATGCCAATACCAATGTCTTCAAGTATGGAAATTATGTTTTTGCTGTTTCGCCACAGTTTAAGAGTTGTGTAGTACGGAATGCTTACTGAAAGTTTAGCTTCAGGAAAATACCCACTGGGTTTTTTCGCCTCGGTAGAGTCTGGTGAAGGGTAGCTAAATACAGTTTAAGGAATTCATACAAAGCGAACATAGGCCCGTGAAGATGCAGGCAAAAAAAATGCAGGCAAAAATGTGATAGCTATAGGCTCTTGGTTCATATTGGTACAGGAGCAAGGCCCTATTCAAAAGAGAATAACCCTCTAACGTCAGGATAGTCGTGTTGAGGTTAGAAAGATTTCCAATTCGAACATCATGCTTTTCTATGATCACGTCGATTTTTATCGATCAGGCATTCAATTTTCGCTTATCAAATCACTTGGACGTATCACGAATCGAAAATTTATTTATCCATAATGTATCGCAGTAGAGCAGTATATGGCTGGAAAAAAGAGTTCCTCAAAATGAAGATGAAATTGTGGCATTTTGTGATCGGTTCATCACTTGATCGTCTTTTTTGCAAGCAACGATAATTGATCAGCGATCGACTAATGAATGTCGCTCTAAGAACTCAGTTTCTTTTTAGGACCATCGTGCAGAATGCGAGTACATAAGCCTTTCGTGCACCAACCAAGACTGTGACGCGGTAGTTCCCAAGAAACTTCTGCCTCAGCATTTGAAAACAGAATGTCTTTACCGGCTGGAGCCCTGTGAGCTATGCGGAGAAAGAATTGTTTTTGCCGCTACCAAGGTGGGTCTGCTGTTGTAATAGATTGACGCGTTCATAACGATCAGGGCATCGTAGAGACTAGCGGCTTTACAGACGAAATTAGCCACAAATTTCACTGCCCTAGATTGGTAGGGCCTATATGTACCAACACCCGTGCATAGCGTTGAAAATGCAGCTCTTTATTAAACTGTTGATGTAATTTTTACACTGAAGTCTCTTTCTGGCTGCAACCATGCAGTATCCATCCTCGCTTTGAAATTCCTCCTTCCTACCCGACTTACTGCAACTACAGACAATGTTGTACGCATAAATCTTTTGTTGTGTTAGAGTGCAGCAAGATAATCAGGTAGTCAAATGTTGGATCTATCTAGACTATGTAAAGTTATCGGCAATCGCCACTGGTGGAGCCACTGTCTTCTGGTTACGGAGGCAATTTCACTGGAAGATCAGCGTGTTTTCAAGAGGCCATACGGAAGATGATGGACAGGAAGTATTAGCAATTTGATTATGAATCAAAACTGAAGTGATAACTGAAGTGATAAGCAATCGGTGGCAATCAGCCAATCAAATGTCTGATTATAAGGCGCTTCAGTACTAGCCAGTTGCGTGGCTCACAGGACTGATTACTAACTGCAAAAGCAAGAAGAACAAACTGCACGTAGCACTGGATCAGTCTGTGTCTCTAGCTATTTCACAACCTTTTCCATGTGAAGATATCGACTTTTAAAGTCGAATTTTAGAGGCACACTTTCAATGGAAAGCAGAGTTGCTTTTATTACTTGATGCAACGAACTTGTTTCCAAGTGTCTACGACGAAATCGGTTAGTAAAAATATTACAATAGTTTTTTGGGTGGAAGGAGCTGTTTTTGGCAAGACAAAAATTTCTATCGCAATACTTTTTTTAATTGAAAGGGGCGAGTGGAAAATCCTTCATAGTGACAACTTGGTGAAAAACGGGAAGGGGTACCTTGGTGACTGCCTCATTAATGGGAGAAAATAATATATTCCAAGGCCGTACATAGCGAAGGGGAGGGGCAGTTGACCCCCTAGACATTTTCAGAGAAAAGTGTTTGATAAGGCCCTTTCAAGCCAGAAAGAACTATCCCATTAATCACTATATGCTGGAAAATGTTTCATTGTCAAACAAAACACAGTTATAAATGGGCTATATTCTAATTCTCTTTGATATTGACGTAAGGTGAAGAATATGGTCACAAATATCAACCCCCCCCCCCCCTCCAACTGCCATTGTGGCAATAGTCAAAAAAGAAACTAAGCCATTTTGCGACCGATTGTTTTGAAACCTGAATGCTGTTTGACCTTGTAGCTCTATTTGGCTGCGTAGTACTGTGACGCTCTTAATGTGCCAAGTGCCTGCTTTTTGTAGAAGCACTACCAAACGACATGCCCGCAAGTGAAAATCAAGTGCAGTCAATGTGGCAAGGATATTTTCCGAGGTCAGGTATGTCCCCAGTTCCCGTGGTTTTAATTATTCTTCAAAATCTTGGCAAATTCTCATGGCATAAATGTCTGAATGCACATTTTCTGAAAAGCTCTTGTTCATTGTTGGTGTTGTGGCTAAATAGTTATAAAACTTAAAGGTGAGTCCAGAATGCTTTATTTTTAATAAGGGTGTGCAAATAACTTTCGTGGCTTCAAGTGAACAAGATTATAGGTTATAGGAAACTTTAGTTTTGATTTTTTTCTTACAGCTGACAATTCACCAGGAATCTGACTGCGATGAAGCTGTGTTCGCATGTCCGTTTATTAAAGTTGGATGTACATCCAGACAAGTAAGCCATCGTATTTGTCGAATTCATTTTCAAATTTATTTTTTCATCTTTGTTTTACTTTGTGTCTTTTGCACCTTGGCGACTGACCTTTTTAGCGTGCTTCTGCGCGAATTTTGTCCAAGTCTCTATAATGCGTCTGGACAATTTTCTTGTATCGTGTCGTCAAACCTTCAATTTTTTGTTTCCATGCCATTTCATGTCCAGTGCTTAGTGGATCTTTACTTCACACTTTCTTCAATCTCCTGCTGTTAGCAACATACTGCGTTCTCTTTTGGGCTGCAATTTCTGCTTTCCCAATGAACTATCGGCTTTGACTTGTTTTTTAGTTATATTGACTTATGACCTTTTAACACGACCCTTTCAGGTGCTTTTAAGTTGTGCCTATAAACTGCCTGGCTGCAAGCTCCGCTATGATAATTTCGTAGAAATTTCGCTTCTACTTTTATCTAGACCAAATGCGAGAACTATGATACAATGACTGAAACGGGAGATACTTATTTTGTCATGCTTTTCCCACAAAGGAAAATGTTTTAGAATTCCAAAGCTGGTTCCAAATTTTTCTTTGTTGTCTATCTCGCAAGGTTTCTCTAGTTTGAATACTTTTGTTCCCAATGAGAGCCAGGTAAACAGGATAGAGGGTCAAAAGTGGTATGTTACCTGGACGTTTTCTTATCATATTCATAACCCTTAACAGTCTAATTACAAAGTGATATTGGTGTTTGTAGCCGCTGAAAAAGAATGAGAGATGCAAACACATGGAGAAGACCCAAAGCAACCACATTACCTACTTGCTTAATTACACGCTGGGTGTTGCGCGAAGCATGGAGGAAATGCAGCACGGGTTCAACGCACAGTTGCAGGCCGTGCTCCAAATGACCGCCCTGACCAAAACGCACAGAGAGCAGGATCTGTCTCTGAAAGCGCAAGCACCAGCAAATGGCCGGGGAAGAGTGTTAGCAGACTCAATCCCTGAGGAAAGAAGCATCTCCAGGCAGCCTTATTCGAGCTTGCCCACTAACCTACTGATTGCAGGTCAGCATGCGAACCTACACGATCTCAATTCAAAGGTTGAGGTTTTGGAGGGTCAAATAACAGCCCTCAATCTGCAGTTCACCGATCACCTTGCATCGGAAGTGCATAAGCTTGTTCGAAGCATCGATGCAGCGAGAGATTTGATACGGAAGTTGGAACAAAAGTGTATCAATATGGAAGATTTACAAAGGAAAACAGCTATCAACATGGTGGAGCAAAATGATAGAATTGAGTATCTTGAAAATTCCACTTTCAATGGTACGCTTATCTGGCCGATTAAAGATTTCATGAAAAAGCGACGCGACTCCATAGTGGGACGGAATGTATCCTTGTTTAGCCCTCATTTTTTCACGAGCAGAAATGGATACAAGATGCGCCTTCGCATCTACCTGAATGGTGATGGGGTCGGAAAAGGCTCACACGTAAGCTTGTTTTTTGTCATTTGCAAGGGTAAGTTCGACGCCTTGCTTCCGTGGCCATTCAAGCAAAAGGTCACGATGTCTATTATTGATCAGAATTTCGTGAAGGATGTCACCGACGCTTTCAAACCGGATCCGGTCAGCTCTTCTTTCCAGCGGCCGGTAAAGGAGACAAACATCGCATCCGGTTGCCCGCTGTTTATGAAGCTAAGTATGCTTGATCTGCCCGGATATGTCAAAGATGATACGCTTTTTGTGAAAGTCCAGGTCGATCTCAGCAACTTGCCTTAATTCCTAATCACTGCTTCCTTGAACATCAACGTTGCGAGAAGAAGCAATCATCGATTCTGAAGGAAATACTAACCAATAGTGAGAAAGCGTGCGTGTTCGTCCATCATAGCATGTGGTTTTTTAATGATTTTGTTATTCTGTGTCAGTTTCACAACAAATATACAAATACTTCTATTATCATTAAACTCGATTTTCCAACCGAAAGTATTGGTATTTCTATGACCCAAAAGACGTGATTTCGGGATCCCTTTCTCGATAGTGCCCATTGGTTTGTAGTCGATACACCGTCACGTCTGGGTTGTTTCCAGTTATAGAGTATAAGTTCACTTCATGTTCACACAAGAGTGGCCGCCACTTTTGCAAAAGACGGTGCGAGAAGAAGTAGCAAAGCGAAAGACATCTTCCTTGTTGTTCAGTGAAGCCGATTCCTGTGCTCTTTGCAGGAGAAAGTTTTGCCGCTTCGCGTCGTGAGAAACGTTGAAGTGCCAAGCCGTCTTGTTATGGCAGAAAGCACCATAAAAAGAGCAGCGGAATACCACCGAAACCATTCCAGATAATACCTTTCAGGCTATAGTCGTGTTGTAACGATCACAATACCTCGTGCTGACAATCGCCGGTTTTCAATGATAAGGCCTAATCTGTGTTATGGCCTTTGGTGAAGTGTTTTCCAAGTTGTGTTCTCTGTTTTGTAGCTAGTCTCAGGTCTGGTTTGACCTGGTGGTAGGAGGACGCATACAAATCAACGTAGCATGTTAGTCACATAGTTCGATTGGCAAGAGATGGGGCGGACATTTGCCTAAGGCCCGTGGGCGATAGAGGCCTTTAGGCTCGCTTTTATTCGCCGTGGCACGTACTTTATAAGTATATTTTTGTCTGACTTTACTTGGCAGCATTAGGGTCATTCCAGCCAAGATCAACAAATGCATGTCAAGTCATGTCTTCAAATTTTCTTCATTTTTTCACTATTTGATGGTGTTCATAAGATATGTTAACTGTCCAAATTTCAGATCAATATCTTTTGTCGTTGTTCAATGTGCGGAGGGTTGGATAAAGTTCAAACTTTTTTGTGTTGAAAGGTGAGACTTTCAGTCAATACTACAGCCTAGTTTGGTCTTCAAACAGAGTTTTGGTCTTACATTTTGAAAACTTTGAAAGTAGGGATTTTTCAACTTTTACGATTCAATAGCACATTGATTTTTTGAAGCCAAAAGTTGTGAAATTTTTCAAATTTTCATTTTGGTGCATTTTTAAGTGCAGTTTTGCTTGTTGTCCATTGTGATTTTGCATGATTTGCATTGTACATGTTGCACCCTTATCAGTTATCGACACAAATATGGTACATCTTGAATTGTCAAATTGATTTTTCAGTGCAATCAGTCCAATAGAGGTTACCTTTTCCACAAGAATGCAAAACACTTCTTTTAGCAAGTTGAACCTTGTTGGAGTTATACATTTTTCAAAGTCTGCCAGACTGCTCTTTTTGGGAATCATGAGCTTCAGGCATCAAAATGAATCCACCATTTTTCTCTACCAGATTCAGCATTAGATGCAAGAGCTACATGGGAACACTACTATCCCCATCATCCACATTCTTTAGAAAGAACCCAATGTGTGCTCCCCATATTTCCATGTGCAGTAGATTCTTTGGCTTTTTGGTAGCTGTGTCTTTCTTGAAACAGTCACGATCAAAATATTCCCTTTTCGACAAAAGCCCTCGTTTAAAATCCCCTGGCTTTCTTTGATCTGGTGCCATGTGAACAAGGCATCAAAACAATTCAATCTTGATTTTATCAGCTTCAAAAATAAGCCTGTCCTATTTCAACCTGCTTTCTGCAGTTGTTTCTTAGGCCAATATCGAGTTATTATAATCGCAGTTATTGTAACCTCTGTGGTTAATTTTATTGCCCGCATGTAGACTCTTATTCTTGTTTGTGTAAACGAAGACTTAAAAAGAGCATAAAATAGTAAGCTTAATTAGCAATATTTTTAATTAAAACCTGTTTTTTCAATGATTTTAGGGAAGACCCTACATCTGTCGTTACCCTGGGTACTTGCGTGCAAAAGTAATTTGAGACATTTCAATTATATTGTTACTGGTGACCCTCAAGGTGGTACATTTCTAAGCAATCATTACCAAACTTTTGTCCCTCAAGTATAATGCTTACAAATGCCTTTCATTCCAAATTTCCAGATGGACACCATGAATAGCTACGGTTTTTGCTATTTGATATAGGTTTCAAGTATGGTGACCTAACATTCCCTTCTATTTAATGACACCTGCTTGATCTAGGGGCAATATTTTTGTCAACATGATTTATTATAAAGCTCATTTTGAAGTGATATAAAAGTATATAAATGTAGGAAATGTTTAGGTAACTCATTATTTGATTAAGCCGTTTCAACAGAAATTTCAGAAGAGATTAACTTTTCAGTTATAATTCGTTATTTCATAAAGTTTTGTTTCTTATTTTACAAATTAGAATTATGCAGACTGACTTTTTTATTTTAATTCACGAGAAAAATGATTGTGTTTGGGCTGACTTGCCTTTTTGAATGAATCAAATTGTCCTCAAGTTCAATTTGTACATTTTATTCACACAATTGTCCTCGAATGCAATTTATTTAAGTGTATTAAGGAATGGACATTGAATTTTGCGAAAGATCACAGAAAAGATGAACCACAATTTTGCATATTTCAAATACTTTTCCCGTGGACTATCATTGGATACTTAAAGCTGACAAGATAAATAGCTGTTGCGGATTAAAAACAAAATGAGGACTGTAAGAAGAGCGCGTGATTGGTTGTGCTATGGCCAATCAGCGTCCACTTTAAACCTTTAAAACTAGAAGGAGTCCAAATGAAAAGACGAGCTCCTTGTTTACATAAACGGGTTTTTTAGATATAAATATGTAAATAGACAAAAACTCCTACATAGAATGGAATGGCAACCTTGATTGCCCAATGATACAAAAACTGTAATTTTGGCGTAATCTGGATTTTCTAAAAGTTATTGCCCTATTGCCGAATCATAATAAATTTAGGCAATGAATTAAATTTAGGCAATGAATTTAAGGTGGCTGTTTTCTTAATCTCATGGGAACATGCAGATTTATCGTTCCCTCAAGCTTTTTGTGTGCAGTGCGTCCTAAAAGCGTTGTAGAGTAAACCACGATTCGGGTAAAGTACGGAGAAAATGGTGTTTTCCCTGATTTGGTTTAATTTTTATAAGGAAACCACCAATACGAAGCATTTTTCAGCAGACATGGAACTTTATCAAGTCCAGTTCGCTCTGCTGACATTTAGCTGAAAATTTCCATGGGTACAGGTGGAAAGTGTCATCGAGGTAGCTGTTCTAAAAACAACGCTTTATTGGATCTAGAATAGTGCCGTTTTACTTACAGGAAGAAATTTACGAGCGACGTACCCTGATGTTCTGATGAGATTATTTTTCTATCTTTAGAGCTAAAGAAATCGAAGCGAATATGTATACTCGTATTTCGAGTCTCTGAACCAATTCAAAATGTTCGTAAAAACGTTTTTGAGAAAGACAAAATTTTCTTTTTCAACTAAAATATCCGGGAAAGCAAACGAGTTGTTTTGATCCTTACTCATAACAATTTTGAGAGCTGAGTGAACGAGTACGATTTTTTGAGAAAATTATCAGAATCTAGCTCTGAATAAAATAATGATGCGTATGTCGTCCACATAGCGAACATATATCGCAGCTTAACTTATGCTGAATGTTAGTTGTCATGAGGCAAATACATTGGTTAGTGTTGATCCCAAGTGGCTAACGATTGCGACTGTGATTGTTTCAAAGCGTCCCCAGAGAGCGATGGGCATCGAGATCGCCACAGCGTAAACCCCCATGGTCTCATCTAAGCTCAGGCTGGTAAATTAACGGCTGAAGTCGGAGGCAAGCACTTGTATTTTGTGGCAGATTGCAGCTCAAGACTTGGGATAAAACTGGCAAAGGTATTTCATGCAGCAACTAGATGAAGCGGGATATTTTCCTTGCAAGTTTTAGGTAGTGCGTGGTCATTATGAGCCCATGGGCCTGATGATGTGCGTACCAGGCCGCAAGACTTTTGATTTGTTTACTGTAAAGGACGTTATTTGCAGCTTCGACTTGTTTTTAGCCATGTTTCCATGCTGAAAAGTAATGAGAATACCGCCCATTTCATTTGTGAAACATACCGATTTTCCGGTTTCGTGGTAAGAACTTGCTTGCTGCCGTACAACATTTTTACTGCCTCAAAATGTTCATCATACCAACTTGATCCTGTAAGTTGACAGGAGTGCTACGAGAGTGGGGCAAACCGTTTAATTCGCTGCTACAACAAGGGCCTCGATAAAGGAAATGGGCTAATGAGCTCATGGAGTTTCGAATTCAGCAAAAAGTCTCATTATCCAATTTGTGGAATTTATGGTCCTACCCTTTAAAGTTGCATACAAAAACAATAAGCTGTCTCAAAAATTATTCATTCCCCAAGAGTTCCATTTATCAACAAATTTACGATAAATTGACATTCAAATTTTCTTATCAAAATACAAAAGTTCTAAGACCTTGTCTTTTACTCTAATTTGCCTAAATTACCCTGGTGTGTTATTGTGCAACAACTTCTCAAGCAAAGGGAAGCTAAAAGTTTACATTCTAAAGAGCCTCAAATACAACACTTGGAAACATCTTAAAGAATTCAAATTCCAAAACTCACTAACAGAGGATTTCGCTACAACATAAAAGATAATTGAGGCTCTTGTCATGTGGGTTATGTGAATAACAAACTGTCCTATTACCCAACATTTCTAGATTAGTTTATTATTAACATCACCAAAGAAGCTTATCCTTACAACTTACGATTTCACTTCATAAAATTTTGGGCATTTTGTACAAAACTGCCTTAGTCAGCATATGTACTTTCTTGGAAGTAATTTCTTGGGGAGCTCCTTAAAAGAGCATGATACCTTGAATATTCTTATTTACAGTTTTTTGAACTGCTCCATAAGTTACAGAAATATTCTATTCATACCATTAAAAAAATGATTAGAAAAGAAAGCATTCAACTTAATCAAGCTCAATGACATCGTAGTCTGTTAAAGCATCCTGACAGTTGTCAGAGTTTGTGGACACTCCTGTCATCATTGGCACCGCATTGTTTACTTCACAAGTCACATTGGAATTGGAAGACATTTCAATATCAATATCTTCGATAGCAACCAAGCTTGTATCCCCCTGTCCATCACTAGAACAGTTTGTATCAAATGTACCATCAGTAACTGGATTGTCCATTGATTTTTCAACCTCCATACTAGCTTCCACAATAGCCTTCTTAATCTCAGCAACAAGAGCCTCTGACTTTGGGCTCAGTGCCATCCTGTCAACTGATTGTTGCCCAAATTTTTCTTCAAATAATTCTTGGTTAACTGATACAGATTCTGTGTTAGAGGGAATGTTTTGTGTTGAGTCAAAGGCTCCAGAGTCTTTGTTTTCTTGAATGAATTCTATTCTACTTATAAGATCTTCCAACAACAATTTGATATCAAAAGCCAGATTATCTTTGCTAGTTGGGCATCCAAAATTGTCATCTTTGTTAAAATATTGTGCTTCTTCTTGTGTAATTTCATTTTTTAATTGACCTGCCATATCTTCATCTAAAAAGCTTTCCTGAGAATAAGGAACTACACTAGTTTTTGGTGAAAACTCAGCTGGAACTTCAACCTCTGTAGTCATACTTTCTCCAGCTTCTTCAGACATTCTTGACTCATAAACATCACTAACCACTATTTTTCCCATTTCTTCTGAAGAAACAGAGTCCATTGTCATATCTCTTACTAATTCTTCATTTACATTTTTCTCATCTACTTCTATTCTGTTTCCCTGCTCTGTTACTTCATTCCTGGTCTGCTGTGTCTCATTTCTCTCTTCCTGTGCCTCATTTTTCTCTTCCTGTGCCTCCTTTCTCTCCTCTTGTGCCTCATTTCTCTCTTCCTGTGCCTCATTTCTCTCTTCCTGTGCCTCATTTCTCTCTTCTTGTGCCTCATTTCTCTCTTCTTGTGCCTCATTTCTCTCTTCTTGTGCCTCATTCTCCTCTTCCTCACCTTCTTCCTCTTCCAGTATAGCCATTGAAAGATTTTCTTTCCTTGCATGTTCAGCAAAACTATTCTCTAATTCTTCAGGTACAGGTGACAACATGTGATGAAAGCAAAACTCTCCATTTGCCCTTGGGCTTTCATGTGGGCTTGGCATGCTTAAAGGTAATGAAATATTACGATTTCTAGTCTCATGTCCAGGGTGTCCAACATTTTTATGATCATGGAAGTCCATATCAAGGGGGAATTTGGCAACATAATTGTCCTGACTTATGCTTTGCTCTTGAGTAATATGTTTTGTCATAAAACAATTATAACATAGGCTGTTTGTTTTCATTTTGCTATGAAGAGAATTAATTACATCTTGTAAAATCTTAATTTGCTGATCTTTTTCTAGAAATTTGTGCTCTATTTCTCTTTGTTCTTTTCGAAGCTCGTTCTCAAATTGCAGCATTTTAAACCCAAGCTGTGTAATATTTTTTTGACTATTTCTCTGTTCTTTCTTAAGACTTTCTTCTGCCTTAATTGTTCTTCCTTTCCACATCTTTAACTCATTTTGAAGGCTCCTGTTTTTCTTTTGACAAATGTTAAGATCATGTTGAGCCTTGCTGAGACTAGTCAATTCATCATTGTTTTTTGAGGTGGATTGTCCAGAAAAGCTGTTTTCCATTTGAGTGCCTTGAGGGGGAAAAATATCAAAACTTCGTAAACAAAAAGGTACTTACATCTTCTTCTTTCTGAAATATATTTCATCTTAGATTCAAACTAATACCATGATTATGAAATGGCTGTTGAACTAGCAAACATAAATAAAGAAAAGGGGTGCATTTACAAGTGATTGCAGGCTCTAATAGTAATTGATTAGTGATTGCAAGCTGTGCATGTTAATGGGTGATCAAGAATTTGCAAATGGAAATTGATCATTGATCACAGGCTGTAAATGGCAATTGAGAAGGGATTACAGGCTGCATATGGTAATTGATTAGTTGCCTTACTTCTTTAATTTATAGATTGACTGTTTGGTGATTGAATGATTGATTGATTGATTGATTGATTGATTGATTGATTGAGCTGAAATTGTCCTTGTGCACTTAGGGGATGTTGCACTGGACAGAAAATTACTCTGAATGGATAGAGCATAGTAAAAATACTTCTATTATCATGAAAACCATGAAAAAGTGTGAGCTTAGTGAACTGCTGAAATCCAACTGTCCAAATGATATCCAACATACTATCTAAGGAAATGTAGTGACTTACAATATATTACTTAGGTATATTATATATTACTATATATATTACTATTTAAGCCTCTGAAAATGTAGATGATGCTTTATAGCTTTTAAATAACCAGTAGGCCAACAATTCTATTGTAAGCCAACAAGCAATTAGTGATAGAACTGCAAGCAACAGTGAGTGATGAATACTTGCAAATGTAATGAGAATAGATTTAAATATCACCATTCATTTCTAAACCACAGTATGACACTCGTCATTGATAATTATGCTGGTGCTTAGAGTTAAAAATATTTTTTCAAGTTACCTCAAGAAAAAAAAGAAGCCTAGTTGGGGTCATGTTCAGGATTAATATACGCAGAAAATTAAGCCAAAAGAGAAAAATGGGCCTCGTAAAAGTTTCGCAATGTGATAGTTAGTAGGGTTCGTTTAACTTCGTATTTAACAAGTTTCTGCTAAGGTGAACCCTCCGACTAGTAGCCAATGACACTTTGGTTGAAAATAATTGCAATTAGCTCTGGTGCTATATGGCTAATTGTCCGTCCAATTTTACTTGCTCAATATGTTATGGTAGCAATTCAAAGCTACTATTATTGAAAGATTATGAATTTTTCGGATATTCAAGATTGAAAACTCCTGAAAAATTAAACTTCAAGGGCGTTTATTTAAAGCCCAGAAAGAAAACTTAGCCGCCCACAACAAAATTTTCCCTGCAACCTTTGAAACGTACACAAGTCGACGCGAGACTATTCTTTCTCAGTTTCATAAAGGAAAAGACAACCATTAAAGAGATAAATTAGATCAACCTTGAAGACATATATGGAGAAATTGAAAAACATATTAATCCCTATAGAAAATTTGCAGGTAGGCTGATTTGTTGACTCCGTAACAAATTAGGCCTAATTTGGTTCTAGCAATTCAGTAGCTTGCAGGATAGCCAGCGGCCATGAATTTACAATATATTAGGACGAACTGTTTAAAAGTACACCCTACCCATTTCAATATCACCAGTTTAAGCAGTTCACAGTGACTAGATGGAGTATTCTTGGCAGATTCAGTGCTTCCTGCCTTTCCACTGGCGTTGCAATGACTTCTTTCCGGTCAAATATCACAATCACAAAGGAGGACGTGAATGCGCAGCAGATCATGTTCTGCGAGGCACTCCCATCGAGGAACACAATAGATGGGAACCAGGAAGTAATCGAATTAAATCTCGCAGTTTTGTTAAAGCCTGGTTTCCATATTAAGCCTGGTTTCCATATAATCGTGACGATGGTCGCAGTCGCAGAAAATGTGTGCGACGATCCTGACGATCATATGGAAATGTCAATTTTCCTTGAAGGATCGTGGCGATCAGGATCGTGGCGATCAGGATCGTGGCGATCAGGATCGTGGCGATCAGGATCGTGGCGATCAGGATCGTGGCGATCAGGATCGTGGCGATCAGGATCGTGGCGATCAGGATCGTGGCGATCAGGATCGTGGCGATCAGGATCGTGGCGATCAGGATCGTGGCGATCGTGGTGATCGTGGCGACAGAAACTGGTTCCATCTCGACGATCGTGACGATCCAGTGACGATCCAGAGACGATCGAGAATTTAATGGGAACCACGTTTGCGGCATTGGCCACGATTCAGACGGTCGATGTTGTTGTTGCTTTGCCCTAAATTGCAAATGGAAAATGGCGTCCCTGGAGGTCGTTTCCACACAGGTTTTCATGGAGGAGATCCACAAATACGATTGTCTGTTCAATAAATGTAGCCGATATTTTAAGGACAAGTATAGGAAGTTGAATTGTTGGAGGCAAATTGGGGATGAATTTGGTGTGACCCCACAAGAGGTAGAAATGAGGTAAAAAAACATTCGGACTGCATATGGAAGGTTCCTGAAAAAATCGAAATCTGTGTCCTCTGGCCCTGCATCAACAGCATCTCGGTATCATCATCAGTATCAGCCGCCATTTTTCGTTTTGTCATTTAGACTTGGCGTCAAAACAAAAATTCAACAGAGCTAAATTTAGCTTTTACACGATTGCGACGATTATATGGAAATCTTGGGTCGTCACAATCGTGAAACAAAAAATTTCGACGATATTGGCGACTGCGACGATCGTCACGATTATATGGAAACCAGGCTTACAGGGGAAGTAACGCCTTTGACCTTTAACCCTAAAGAAAATTATTTCTTAATGCCTCCAGCAATTTGTTGAGACTTTGTTAACAAAGAAGTAAAATCCCATTGTCAAACCGTTGAAAATGTTTAGTCTAGAGCGTTTTCTTCAAGCCTTCATCACTAACAAAGTTTTTGTTTTTCGGGTTTCTTTGCACTCTACTTCACCGCTTTATAAATTCAGAGAGTAATGTGCTCTTATCGTTTTAGTTGCTTCCATTTGTCTACTCTGGTCTTATTGAATACACGTTGCCAGTTAACACCTCCTGGGTCACTTTCCTTACCCCATGAATCTCACCTTGCCATCCTCTTCTCTTCTCTCGAGCAACTTTTAGGCTCAAACTATATAAACATATTCTTTTCCAATCCTCTTCTACAGTTTATTTTAGGTCTGCTGTTTAGAGAGTTATTCCTTCCAGTAATGAATCCCAAAATTTTGTTGACAGAAAATCAAATTTTACCTCCAAATAAACTGGGAAAATGTCATCAAGGCAAAGTTATTTTTGTACAAATCGAAGGTGGTAGTGTGGATCTTTCGGTGGTCTGCTATTATTTTGTGACGATAAAAATGGTTCCTCCGAATTTCCCCTGAGCTGAAAAGCTAGAAAAACATCTAGTTGGCTATAATCTGTATTTTGGCAATAAAAAGTATTAAGCATCAAACACTTTAATGTACTTCAAGCTAAGTATACAACAAAGCAAAAAATTTATTACAACAATTGAAAAATTATTTGTAAATTTAATAACATGGAAGCACAAGTCTCAACAAATAGCTAGATATCTTGGCCAGTATAAATTTCGACATGATAGGGAAATATCACTCCGAGCTCAATTGTCAACTTCTAAAAAACAAGCTTTTGAATTATATAAGAGCAACACCAGTGCCTAGTTTTGAGTGATTTTTCTAATAAACAGTTTCTTGAATTCTCTAAGGACATACTAGAATTCAAATTTCTTAAGATAGAAGGCAAATTATCAAAGACAGAAGGAAGAAACCACGATTCACAAATTATCCTTTTCTGTTTTAAATAAGGAAGCTGTAACAGCATGTTGTAGTTTTGATAAGATCTAGAGGGTATGGTCAAATATTAAACAAAACTGCAATGGGCCTAGAAGTGATCACTAAACCAGGCACTGGGTATTTTAGGAGAACAATTGGGACTGAAGATCAACTTGTAAGTTATGACTCTTATTACGAAGGACGGCGCCTTTACGAAGAAGGGGGCTTGTGCTGTCTCCAATAATACTGCCAAGAGCTCTTGTGCTACCGAACAGCAAGTAATTACGATTTACCTAAGTGTGATACATGTCTATAGAATTTAATTAACTTGTGTTTATCATTTATACTTAAGAGTATGCTTTCATTTACAAGACATACAGGACACTTAGGCAGACAATGCTGCATGTTCTACAAAACAGGCAGGTAACAGCTACGCCTAATCCAAGTAAAAAATTGTCAATAGAAAAATACACTTCGAAATTGATTTTCATACACTGAATACTTAAATGTTAATTCATCCTTTTGTTTTTTGACCGGCTCGCAAGGTGCACTCATTGTGCAGAGTCGCTCACAGCTTCGTTATTCCTTCTACGTCATCATAGTCATGTTCTTCGTCATCAGCAACAGTCACATTTACTGCCGCAGTTGATAACGTAGGCTCGTCGTAGTCCCTCTGCGGATGCTGCGGGCTTTTCTCACTTCCCGAAGAAGAAGCTGTAATTTGACAAGGAGAGTGCGTTACATGGGGAGGCATTTCATCCATACAAAATAAACAACACTTTTGCGTAAAACTTTCCTCCCTTGTCGAATACTCACACAAGTATCAGTATGATATTTCACTCAAGATCTGCAATAATATCCTTGTCAAGAGCACGGGACGATGATATCCCAAACACACAAGTTATCTTGACGAAGATACTCATGACCACAACACATGGTAATTCATTTCCGGGTCCCAATATCAATTAGGCCGATGGCCTTACTTTGGATTCGTCCGGTCATAATTTTGGTACACCTTCTAAGAATTGCAACAGTAGAAAAAGAAATGAACATACTCGAGTTCTTCTTGGTGCTACCAGTATCCGACGTTCGCTCACCCCGTGTGATAATCACAGGGTCAGTTTTGCCAGTGGGATCCACCTTCAAGCTGATATCCATTGAAACCCATTCAGGATTTTCCTCATCAAACGTTATATTGTTCGAGATCGTCTCATAATCTAGAAAAATATGAACAGCATGATGCAGGACGATAGATAATTATAGAGAACTTGCCTTACTCATATCTTAAAAGAGACAGACGACTTTATCAAGAAAGAAAATAATTGATTCTTTTCAATTGATAAAGATTGCCTGCTCTAATCAGAAGGGATAATAAAACCAATACATTAGGGCTTTTAAAGATGCCATTGAGCTATTTCAAATAGTGCTATGTTTTCATGTAGGAGATACTTACTTCTAAAGGTATTTGTTGTACCAAGAACTGGGGTAATAGGTTGTTGATCAATCATTTCAAATTCTGAAAAAATTGAAAATGTGCAATTAAATAACAAATTTTAAAAATCAAAAGAAATATCTAATGGTAGATTTGCTTCCAGAAATGACTTTCACAGAGTCTGTAAAGTACTACTGTACTACTGAGGAACAGATAGGAAGTGAAATTGCCAATTTTTGCTTGATTATCATCCTGCTCAATTCCGTGATGTAGAAAACGCCAGCTATCTAGGAAAATGGCTTAAATAAGCTACCAGGATTTCTTGAAGATGCTTATCATTTGTATAGTTATTTGATATTTTCACATAGCATTGATTAACGCGAAAAGCAATCATCATTGCCCAACTAGTTTAGCTTCTAAAGCAAAATTATTGAAAAGAAGTCTTACATCAATCTTAATTGACTTACCTTCAGGAATAATTGGGTTGCTGAAATGCAGAATAAGATTGAAGTCATTGATAGCGTATTGGAAATGCAGAGTAATACAGAATTGAGGTATTTGGCACACATGAAAGTTAACCACATTATCTGGGTTTAAAAAGAATCAAAACAAATGTAATTATCTCCTTATGATAATTTACATCTGTATAAGAAGCATTGAAAATAGAACTTGCATTAAGCAAAGTGCCAAGAATTAGTGAGCCTTGAATAATACTAATAACGTGGGGAAAAGCAACTTGAGTCGATTCTTTAAAATTCTAGGTAAGATATCCCAGGTTAGAAAGCTGCCTTCATTACCTTCTTGGCCTCTCCTCTTTCAGTGTGCCTTCTACAGCATAGCCATCTGTTGAATCACTTGCATAGAAGTTCAAATTTTCTGTGTCCGAAACTTTTTTCCTGCAACGATAAAAGTTTTGTGAAAACCAAATTATCATAACCAGGTACTGCACTTTGTGAGCAAAGAATTGTAACAGCCAGGTGAAAGTCATTCTTAGTATATGTAGTAAGAGTCTCTGAACGAATGTTTTGTACTACAAAGCTTCAAAAAGGACGGAATAACGATTCCCCTTAAAATGGGCTTAAGCTACATAAAAACTATTGCTCTGCTCTGTGTAAAAACAATAAATAAAGAAGTGCAATTTTAATGAGAATGGCAAAATTCCTTACGTTTGTGCATACACCGGGTTGATAAATGCCTTTGCTGTGACGTCATAGTGTCTGTGGAGTATATCACATAATGTCTATTAGAAACGCAGAATGAAAGCAGTTGACTGATTTTTGCATCGCAAAAAATGTCTTTCTGGACAAATAATCCGCATTATTTCACAAATAGAAAATGAAAATAGCTTGCTTTGATAGGTTACTGAACTGTTCTGCCAGATTGATATACTTCTGTTGTAACTAAAGCTGATTAGATTCTGCGAGTGACAGCTGTTAAATCTGCGAGTTACAGTGGTTAGTGAAGATTTTACCTGTACTTTCGCTTGTAGCAGAAAATGACGACAATGACCAAGACAGCCAAGAAAAACATCAGGGACAGCACGACAAGTCCAATGATCCAGTAAGTTGCAATGTATGCGCTGTTGCCCACACCAGTTTGGGTCGAGATGGAAGCCAAGGCTGAAAATGCGATGAGGTTGATGTGAGGTAAGTCAATTGGCTATCTGTAGAAATGTGGCTAGTCTAGGACATTCAATTACAAGACCATCCAGAACGTGTTCGATAAACAAAGTCTTGAACGTACCGTGACGGGTTTTAGCTGTAACATATGCTCGTGTTGTCAAATACTAGTTTTTAATCGGAAACTTTTTGCATGTTAAGGATCCGAACACTTAATGGATCTGATTAGATTTTATTCCACTTCTGTTTCAAAGTTGGTCCATATCTAATGTTGGCAAGGTAATCCATATTTTACAGTTTTACTATGTTCCATTGATCAAAGAGACTTGGCATGTTTTCACGCTGCTTGGACCGCTGACTACGCTGCTGCGTGACTATGCTATATGGGAACTAACCCGTTTCTGATTTGTGAACAATGTCTAAAACTTGGCAGCCATGACAAACTTCATATCTTACTTATAATGTATATGTCTTATAAAAGGCAGAGGAGAAATAATCATTAATTAAGAGAAGAAGCTGCAAACAATTCTTACTTGTTGCCTTTGGCTCAGTGAAGGCACCAGAAACGGGTTGACTGTTGACGTAGTAGCCGACCAGTTGGAACCTAGATCAAGGGAATGTTGGCAGGTTGTCAACGATGATAATTGTGTGAGTTGCACCAGTATAACCCATGTAGTATGTCAGCTAAGTATGTCTCGTAGATGGAAAACGTGCTTACATAGACAAAGACAAGAGATACGAAGCACAAAAATTGATTGGTAACAGCTAAGTCACAATGACGATCAATATTATGAAATTTGACAATATTTTAAAGATGTGGCTTTTTTCACTCCACATTACAAGGTGGTCTAGGTATCAGCTTGAGCAATCCTAATGGGAGAATTGAAACGCACTTTGACGCGTTGGTTGTGTTTCATCAGCATCACAAAAAACTTCTTTAAAAGAAAATGAATTTTGAGAATGAAGCCGATGAAGCACCTGTAAAGCTTTCCGGGTAGCAGCGGCCCATTGCAAATGTCACTCTCCAAAGTTTTCGACTGACAATTTTTCTCCATACCAACATCGAAAGTAACTCTGTTTGAAGTCTCTTGAATCTATAGTCAAAGAAATGTTCAATTAACTTTGGCCAATAAAAAGTAAATAGGCTCGACAGTACTGTAACAACAACTGTAATTGAAGATCTGATTAACAAAATGAGTGGACGGCGTATGCTTTTACGTACTGCTCGTCTTTTTCGCCTTGATGGCGTCTTCGCAATCGTTGCAATGACGTATCTTCGGTACTGGAACGTCTGTGGTATGAAGTGCACGTGGAACCACGATACCGTGTGCATTCCGGTCAATTCGTTGACTGAAAGATAAAGGAGAAGTTACGTAAGATACGTGAGGACTGAAGGTACGTAAACTACATGTTAGGGAATTGAAACAGTTGCAAAAGTAAGAAAATGAAGGTCTTGTGATCAGAGTCTTAATGCCAAAGAAAATCGAATCGGTTATCTCAGGTGACCACCACCTTCATGCCAAGGGGCGTTCTACGGAATACAGTGGTTCGCGCCTCCTCATCCACCTTCCACGCACGTCTTCTCCTTTATTTAAATCTTAATGTTATCAAAGACCCAAACCATATTGGAAAGAACTTTGCAGGAGTTAAAGAACAGAAAGGAAAGAAACGTGTTTTCCACTTGCTATTCCTATGTAGATATCTAAATTTACCCCCATCCTATGCTCCAAACACGTTCTAGCCACTCAGAATCTGTTATGGATTAGATGAATGTCAAAGCTTGCTCTTTCAAGTAAGTTTATACTCACAGTTGGCTGCACTTGCATCATACTGCTGTGCAACAACTTCGTACTTGATGATCTTTGAGTCTTCAAAGGGTTCCTTTGTCAATGAAATTAGCATTGTGAGTGCGTTCACTGATGTGATTGAGTTGTTGGTGTACAAGGGATGAAGAACGCCGATGGTAATGTTGGCGAGCCTCAGCGAGGTCTTTGCGGGTGTGCCGTGGTCTCTTACGCTTGCTGTCAGGAAGAATACCTTCGGTGCCAGTGTGACATTAAGTGGCTTTACATTGGTGACCACACCAGTTCTGCCATCCACCGAGAAATAGTCAGCATTAGGCCCTTGCAGCTGGTAAAAGTGAATTACTCCGGATGCGCCAGTATCATTGTCAGCCGCCGCGAGAGTGAGCACTGTTGATCGAAGTGTGGCATTCTCACTGATCACCGCACTGTACGTGTTGTAGATGAAGTATGGGTAGTAATTGTTTGGCTGCACGACAACGGCGGAGCCTGTATCGAAAACGACTGGGACGCAAGACTTTGTCGCAGGATTGGCAGCATCGGTGGCGCAAGCGGTGATGACCAAAGGCGATGACAAACCAGCGCCCGATAAAGACTTCTTCAATGTGATGACGCCAGTTGCTGTGTTGACAGTGAAATATTCATTGGCAATCGCACCATCAAGGCTGTACGCCAGCGCTCCCATGCCGTCTGGGTCGGTAGCTGATATCGTTGTGACCACAGTACTAACGCTGGTGTTCAACGGCAGAATGCTGGAGTAGACTGATTTGCCAAAGACAGTCTGCTTGTTATTCTCGTTTCCAACAGCGACAGTGAACGAATGACAAGCCTGTGTTCCGGTCGTCGAGTCTCGGGCGCAGGCGGTAATGTTGTGTGATTGCGTCGTGTCATGATTCAAACTCTTGTTCAGAGTGATGATGCCTGTAAGCGAGTCGATCACGAAAATCCCGCTAGCACTTCCTGCAGTGATGGAGTAGGAGATGCTGGTGCCGGGGTCTTTGTCGGTTGCTTGGATTCTGGTCACGTACGAGCCACTGCTTGCCAGTTCTGACACAGTGACCCGGGCTGGTCCAGTCACAGTAAGGGCATTGTCATTGACGTTTGTAACACTGACAACGACGAAGGCAACAGTGGTGATGCTAGTGACCTGGTCCCGAGCATTGACAACAATTATGTGTGACGTCATCTTCTCGTAGTCCAACGAAGCTTTTGTTTTTATTACTCCAGTCGAGTTAATTTGGAAGTAGGTATTACCATCAGCATTGACAATGGAGTACCTAAAACGTGAAAAAGATTAAATTTCATGAAATATTTAGATAGTCCTATTAGTGGCAAAAGCCTATAAGAGAGGTCAATATGAAGAGCATTTTGATGCTCTCTGTCAAAGACGAGTCATTATCAAGTAATATATTACAAACTGACAAAATGATGATACTATAGAACATCATAAAAAGTAACATGTACTGCAAAGCACTTACAAGATATTTCTGTTAGCAGACACTGGTGTGCCACTCAAGGACACCACCACTGTTCCTACGGCTGCAGCCTCCGATAGCGAAGTGGTAATATAGGACGAGACTCCAAACAGGCTGCAGCCTGCTTTTACGGCTGTAAGCCTCACAATGGTGACAGTAACCGTTGCTTGATTGGCGGCCTGCAGGCCTCCGTTGTCGGCCAAACTGATGCGCAAGGTGTAGGAATTCTGCGTGTACAGATACGGAGAGCCGGCGAGGGTGATAAGTCCAGTGGCAGAGTCGATCGAGAACAAGCTGTTTGTATTGCCACTGGCAATGGTCATGCTTATTGTGCTAACGGTATCAACGTCTGTCGCTCTGACTTGCACCACTGTCGCGCCTGCGATCGCGTACTCGTGAACCTGGACGGCATATGTTGTTGTAGTGAAGCGTGGACGGTTGTCATTGATGTCTTGGACGTAGATGTCGATGGACACGTTGGCCATGACTCCATTAGCAAACTCTGCTCTGACGTTGAAAAGGTGTCGTTTGGCTGTCTCATAGTCGAGCACTTTCACAAGGAAGATTTCGCCTGTGGTAAAATGTTCATAGAATGTCATATCTTTTCAAAGCCGTAGCACAAAATATGCATTCATTTTGTTGTTTATAACAGTGTTTTGTATTCCCAGGGATTTTTTTAGCGTTTTAGGCAAATTTGAAATTCTTGGAAAATTTGAAATAAAAGGCGTGAAAAGATAGTAAGATTAAGACTAGTCACGTTTAGAAAAGTAAGACTAATTGGGGTAAGACTAGTTAGGACAAGAGAAGTAAGACTTATTGGGGTGAGACTAGTTAAGGTAAGAAAATTAATACTAGTTAGGACAAGAGAAGTAAGACTTATTGGGGTGAGACTAGTTAAGGTAAGAAAAGTAAGATTAGTAAGGACAATGTTTACAAAAACACGATACCTGTGGTCCGGTTAATCCTAAAGTACTCCATGGCACTTGCTTGAACAATGCTGAAGTTGACAGCTGCAGATCCGCTCATAAGACGCACCTGAAGAATGGCACTTGAATACGTTGTATTCTCAAAAAGCGTTCTGACATACTGAGCACTGCTGAAGATGTAATTTGATGCGGCAAGACATGTTGGACAGGTTACCGGACATGTGACCGGCGCAGCGGTAGTCACGGACGGGACACCAGTGCAAATCGGACAAGCGGGACAATAAACTGGGCATTTTGATGGTGTAACAGTGAACATGGTGTCCAAGTGGATAACTATTATGGCATTAGACGTAGTTTTACAGACACCGTCGGTAACGGAGAGAGTGAGGTTGAATGTCTTTGAGCCTGCAATCACAATGCGTTTCTTCGTGCGAATCACGCCCATGTTGTCGATGGAGAATTCATCTAGAACGAAACATGCAAATTAGGCTTTTGCGGCTCAATATTATTTCAGCTACTGGCTACATGTATCATGCAAGGAGCACCTTTGAACGTTCCATTATCTAGAGGGAGAGAGACCTGGCTTTTCAAAATGCCATAGCGCTAAAATGTTGTCAAATCAGAAATCAACGCCATATGCTTTGATGCGAAAATAGAGAAAAAGCTATTCATCGATTGAAACCAACTGCAAAATGTTAGAAGTATTCACCAGTTTGCAGAGACTTACTCTACAAGGATTAGAGGCAGTGATGGCAATAAAAAATGAAGCCTTACCCGCAGAATCTCCTGCAGTGATGCTGTAAGAAAGTGCAGGTGCCGAATCGGCATCGGTAGCTCTATTAATTGCTATGATGGTTCCACTTTCCACTGGTGTTGTCAATCTTGAATTGACCTCGCTTTGACCGAATACTGGGCAGTTATTGTTGACATCAAGAACATTCACAACAACAATTGCATCGGAATATTCACTGCCAATGGTTGCCCTGACTGTGAACTGGTGCACTTTCTGTAGCGTATAGCTCAGTGAAGATTTGAGTGAGATTTTCCCTGTAAAGTCAAAAAGACAACGGCATTAGTCTCCTTGTAGTATAAGAGGGGCTTTGCAAAGTGAAACATGGCGGATATAGATTTATCAGTGAAGATTACGTACTTTGGTCCATTTTGCATACCTAGAGGCTCAAGGGTGTATTTGAATATGAAGCTAAGCAAGTTAGCATATTTACGAGAAACCCTTTTCATAAATAAATTACACTGTTAATGAAAAATCAGTGAGTATAATGATCAAAAATCAATCGATCGATAGAGCAGGATTTCAAAGAAGTCAAAAATTACCGGTAACAGAGTCGACTTGGAACAGGTTTTTGGCACTTGATTCCACTATGGTGTAGTTAACAGTGTAGGCTCCGTTGATGCCAACAGTAAGCAAGTGTGATGGTGCAGTTGTATTCTCATACACATTTACCGTATAGTACGGTTGCTTAAATATGTAGGTTGTATACGACCGGCACGAGGGACAATGCAGTGTCGGACAAACAGGACAAGTGACCGTGGCCGGACATGTAACAGGACACGTGGGGCAAGTCTTAACCGGACACGATGTTGTTGTTGCGGTAGTCGGGCATGGTGCACTCGTTGTCGGGCATATCGGACAACCCGGACAGAATTTATCCGGACACTTTGTGATCGGTTGAGTGGTAGCACAAGGAGCGCACGTGTAGTTGTAGCAAGAGGCTGGCGATGGGCAGGGAGGTGGTATGTCTTTCATCACAACAACCACCATTGGCGCCGTCCTTGAGCATACGCCATCGGATACTGTTATGACCAGGTTGAAGATATGCTTATTCGTGGATGTGATCACGGTTCGGGCAGTGACGATTCCTTCACTGTTTACGCTGAAGTTGCTGCTCGTGTCTCCCGATGTAATCGCATAGGTGTGGTTCCTGAACGAGTCCACGTCATTGACAACGACACGGCCCACCACTGCGCCCGGCTGCACTGGCTGGTAGTAAGAGCCGTTGACCGTTGTCAGTTGCGGGCAGTTGTTGTTCACGTCCGTCACGTACACGATAACCGATACGTACGAAATCAGGTTGGTTACGTTGGCCTTTACGGTGAATTGATGGCGAGTGCTGGTCGCGTAGTTCAGTGAGGATCGAAGGCTCAAAACACCTGCAAATCAAAATGGTGCCGCATGAACGTCACTGTAAGAACACGTTTGTAATGGCTTAAGACAAGGCATGGTCTGTCTCACTCACTATTTAAAGGCAGGGCAATGCAATGGGTGAACAGGCTTAAAGGTGACCCCATCTTATTCTAGTGATGTCGGGTTACTCATTCTATTAGTGTCCTATTATTGAAAAACAGCTTATAAACCAATACTTTTGTCAACTCTGATTGAGAGATCTTAGATTTGGACATTTTACGTGGGTTTCTATTAAAGATTTGCAGAAACATACCCGTGGCTGAATTGATTTGGAACAAAGACCTTGAAGCTACTTCAACAATGGAGAAGACTACAGAAGACGACAATGGCTGTGTCTGGATAGTCAAGAACGTCTGACTGGTGGGGTATGTCTCCTGTAGGGTGACTTCGTAGTGGTAGCGCGAGAAGGCGAGGGGGCAGCCAGTCAATGGGGTGCTGAGGATGATCTCAGTGGCAGCCTCACGGCACCTGAATTGGTTGTACACGGTGAACGTGAACTGCTTCAAGCTTAGCAGCGTGGTTGCATCGAGGGCGGCTTTCAGCTTCACCTCGCCTGTAAGAATGAAGTCATACATAATCATCAACAAATTCAAAGTCTACAAACAAGGGATAATGTGATGATAAGAGACACGAAGAAAGCAAATTCTTGTAGCATCAGGTAGAAAAAAGGTTTTATCTGATTATAACTATTCCTGAAGAGGCACTGACACACTCCGCACTCTGGTTAACAATAAGGCGGCAAATAGTACCTGTTGTTTGATTGACTGTGAAATATGTCATGGCTCTGCTGTCTCTTATCGAGTAGTTGCCAACGATCAGCCTATTCTTCGCTGCTTGATTCAACTCGACCCTTGTTACCACTGAGCCGGCAGTTGTGTTTTCAGACACCACTGCCGTATAGGCCGGCTTGCTGAAATCGAACGTCGACACATGTGGACACTCTGTGCACGGACTGCACGTGGTTGGTTCGTTCACGTCGACCACGTTCACAGTCACTCTGGCGGTTGTCTCATGGAGACCGTCATTGATGCCTACCAGGAGCGAGTACCTGGGGATTAGCTCATAGTCCAGCGGCTTATTCACAAGAATCTGTCCCTTTGTATCCATTCGGAAGCTGTCCAAAAGGTTGCCTGACTTGATACTGTACGTGAGGCGAGTATTCAAATCAGGGTCCGTGGCTCCCATGCCGATGACAATGGCTCCCAACGCAGCTTTCTCCGAAATCTGGACTGTATATGTCATCTGGCTTGGTATAGGTAGTTTATTGTTAATGTCAATCAGGTTCACCACCACGATGCTTTCTGCAACATCCGAACCAGCTCTCGCGTAAACTTTGAAAATGTACAAGTTCCTGACAAGGTAGTCCAGAAGTTGTGCAGTAGTGATGTGACCTGCAAGAAACGAATTCGGAAAAGATGCATCAGTTCATCTAGTAGCAAGAGGATGCTTGGGTTCTATGCGATCACTGGTTACAGATATTAGGAGACTCTTAAGAAGTCATTATTCGCAATTTTGGTGGCCGGAATTGCTAGAAAAGCAGAAAGCCAGTTTTATGGCCAGTGCAAATGAGCAGTGGTACTTGGAATTAGAAGCACTAACCTGTGTTAGGGTCTATTTGGAAGTTGGTTATTCCACTTTCAATTGAATAAGTCAATGTTCTGTTTTTGGGATCCGTTGCCAGAACTGTCAAAATGCTTGTAGTTATATGTACATCTTCTCTGACGGTAGCATTGTAAAGACTTTGGTTGAAGATCGGCCTGCAAATCGACGTCGCGATAACAAAAATCCTCACGTTTGTGCTTGCTTGGTGCACGCCATCAGAGACAGTCAGCGTCAGGTTGTATGCAGAAGCCTTGCTATAGTCCAATTGGCTTTTCAAGGTGATGACACCATTGTTGTCGACAGCAAACAGATTTGAGCCGTTGATGCTATACGTAAGTGTGTCGCTAGAATCCTTGTCCATTGCCTTGCAAGTTAAAACGATCATTCCAATGGGGGATGCTTCTGAGACTGTGTTGTTGCACTGAGCCATAAACATTGGAGCGTTGTCATTAACGTCCATAACATTGATTCTCACTAGGGCACTGCCGGACAACACGGGCACACCGTTGTCTGTCACTTTGGCAAGGAAGCTGTAGGATCGAACAATCTCGTAGTCGAGGGCGGCATTGAGGGTGATGTTGCCGTTGTTGTGCATGGTGAAGTTGCTTGAGTCGTCGTTCGAGTCAATGCTGTATGAAAGCACGTTGTACACACGATCAGCATCGCTGGCCAGCATCTGCAAGGAAGTGTCACATTTTTAGCCCTTCTTCGTTGCTTACAACAATCATATTGCCTTTAACAGTAGAAATGGGTAAGATTTTATCTATGAGAGCTAGGAAATATCTATTAATGCTCTATCTATAAGGAGCTAATATTCCCTGAAAATGCTCCACCGTCTTGGACTTTAGCCTAAACGCTTACTACTAGCAATGCATCTTTCCATAAAACAAATAAATAATTTACCTGTCCAATAAAGCTGTTGAGGCTTGCATCCTCGCGAACATTGAACGTGTTATACAGTAACGAGAACTGTGGCTCATTGTCATTCACTTCAGTAATTGTGATGATAACTGTGGCATTGTTTGTCGCTGTGTTGCCTCCTCCATCGCGCGCAGAAACCGTGAGACTGTATGTCTGCCTGCTTTCGAAGTCAAGTGCACGTGACAGAATAATCTTGCCACTCGAGTCGATTGAGAACGTGTTTGTGGAATCGTAGATCGTGTAGAAAACCATACCACCTGCTCCTGTGTCATCGTCGTTTGCAGTGACTGTAATCACAGCTGAGCCAACGGGGAAGGCCTCCGAGATGTTAGCAGAGTATGTAGCCACTTTGAAGTATGGCCTTTCTTCATTAACATCGATGATGTTGATCTTGATCACAGCAGTAGTTCTCAAAGAAGGACTCCCCATATCCATCGCAAGGGCTATGAGCTCATAGTGTTTGACGCTTTCGTAGTTAAGGCTTCTGTTCACCGTGAGATTTCCATTCAAAGACAAAGCGAAGTCGTTGCTTGTTGTGACCAGCATGAATGATATGCGATTGCTTGGACTAGTACGATCAGAGTCGGTAGCATTGAGCAGGCCAACGAATGTGCCAGGAATAGCAGATTCACTGACGTTGAAAACATACACGTCCTGACTGAAGATAGGGCGCAGATCATTGTGGTTTCTGACATTGACAATGACTGTTGCATTTGAAATACTTGCATGGGATCCCTCAGAGACAGAGACAGTTAGTGTGAATGACGTTCCTACCATTGTCTCGTAATCAATCATCTTCGCCTGGATGAGGTAGCCACTGCTGGAGATGTTGAAATTTCCAGCCTCGTTGCCACTGACAATTCGGTATTGGTAAGGCCCATTCGTTGCCACTGTGTCGTTGTCTTTTACTATCAGATGGACAATCGTCCTTCCAACCGGTGAGTATTCGGAGATTTCCCGAACGTAAGCCATTGGCATGAAGTATGGCCTGTTGTCGTTAACGTCAAGAACCATAATCGTGACCAGTACATCTGAGCTTCTTCCTTCAACGTTGGTCGCCCTGACAGTGAAACGATACGTTCTCTTCATCTCATAATTCAGTGCTGTCACAACGTTTATGGCACCATTTGACCCGATAGTGAAAGGGCTTGTTTCAGATGAATGCCCAATGATGGAGTAGGTGATGGAGCTTGAAATGGCCTGATTGGTCACAAGAACGGTCAGTAAAGAGTTCACAGTGATGCCTTCGTTTATATATGCTGTGTAAGAGGTCTGGTTAAAGACTGGCTGACTCAGATGCGACAGGTTGGCTGGCTGAATGTAAATCGTCAATGTTATATTGGCGTGCAGTTTCGGACTTCCCATATCTTCTACCTTGACAGTAAGGGTGTAATTGTTGCGCACCTTTGAATCAACAGCACTTCGCAGATACACTCGTCCATCTGTTTCAACTGTGAACTTTTCCATGCCATTTCCGGAAACAGCGAAGAACTGCAACATGCTGTTTGTCGTGGAGTCATTGTCTGCAGCGTTCAGTGACAGAACCATGGAGCCAACTGATGTTGCCTCTGAGATGTTGTAGATTAACTTGGTATTTGTAAACACAGGTGTGTTGTCATTCAGATCAGAAACGTAAATAACAACATGGGCTACACCAGTTCTCTGACTGTGGCTGTCCAAAGCTTGCACTGTGAATGTATAGGTCCTTTGCTTCTCGTAGTCAAAGCTAATAAGACTCCTGATGACACCTGTAGCGTTGTCAATGGTGAAGAACTTGGAAGCATTGCTGCTGACTATTGAATACACCAGTGGGCCGCTAATAGCCTCAGCACTTGTTGCGTTCACCTGAAGGAGCACCATGCTTACATTGTTGTTCTCTGCCACCGTCTTGTAGTAGGTGCTGACAGAAAACACTGGCTGCTGTCGGCTTACATGGACTATGTTTATGATGACCGTTGCTTGAGCTGTTCTCTGTGGTGTGCCATTGTCAGTTGCATTTACAACAAGTGTGTATGTAGATTGTGTGCTGTATGAGAGCGGTCCATTCAAGTAGATTCTCCCGCTGCTGTCAATTCTGAATTTGCTCGTGTCTCCAGAAGCAATGACGTATGAAGCAATGGTCCCAGCAGCACCAAGGTCATTGTCCAGCGCGTGCAAAGGCAGAACCAAGGTTCCAACTTGAGCGACTTCGGATAAGGAAACATTATAGAATGCGTGAACAAAATAGGGGTTGTTGTCATTCACGTTTGTGATCGTGAGTTGAATCAATTTTGTTGTTGTCAAATGGGGAGTTCCTTTATCTTGTACCACAGCAATGAGCTCATACGATTGCACTTTTTCATAGTCCAGGTATGAGCTGTTATCCACACTTAAGGCTCCGGTATTGGCATTGACTGTAAGAATACCAGCTGGGTATACCGCAACGTATTGTATTTGGGCATTAACTCCGCTGTCTGCATCTGTGGCGTTGAGCATGCCAACTGAGGTTCCACTTATCGTGTTTTCCTGGACAGTGATGACATTTGGGGTTGGGGAAACGAACACTGGGTGGTTGTCGTTGTAGTCCAGGATGGTCAGAGAAATGGAAGCAGTTGCTGACAGCTTCGGAGATCCGGCATCTTCAACCTGCACAGAAAACGTGTAGAGCTTGACAGCCTCATAGTCGAGCACCCCTTTGGTATAAATGCGTCCTTCCTGAGTGATGAAGAAGAGGTTTTGTGCTGATCCTGACAGTATGAGACTAAATGTCAGCTGTCCATTGACACCGGTGTCATTATCTGCTGCATGTACGACATGCACCAAGGAGTACGGAGGGACTGACTCGGAGATGTTCCAAGCATACATCCCACTCTGTGTGTACAGGAAATATGGTGCTTCGTTGAGGTCCCTCACAATGATGGTCACGTGACTGTATGCCAGGACTCCATGGTTATTTGCAGCTCGTACTGTGAAATCGTACTGTTGTTTCAACTCATAATTCGTAGTTTTGTTCATGTAAATCATGCCACTGCTTGTGGCCAAGTGGAAGACCCCTTGAATCTGGTTCAGGTTGGCAACTACAGTGTATAGCATGTATGTACTGGTGATGTTCCCAATATCAACCGCCAGCACACTGCCAACCACAGAAGTGTGGACGGTTTCGTTGACATAGAAAATGTAGTGGCGTTGTGTGAAGTCAATTAGGGATGTTGGTGTCTGCGACACGTTGACATAGACCAATATGGTTGAGCTTAACTGTGGGACTCCTCGGTCATATACAGTGATGTTCAATACGTATGAAGATGTAACCGACACATCAAATGTTTTGGCTAGAGTGATCACTCCGTTGTTATTAATAGAGAAGGTACTACTGGCATCTCCTGCTGTGATGGAATACTGCAGCTGGCCGTTAGCACCGCTGTCTTTGTCTGTGGAGAACAGCGTTATGACCTGGCTACCAATCTTCATAGTTACTGAGACGTTAACACGGTAAACGGCCATGTCAGGAACCGGAGCATTGTCATTGACGTCAGATATCTTGACAATCACAAGGCTTCGTCCTCTTAGCACATTGCTGCCGGTGTCACGTGCTTCAACCTCGAACGAGTAAGACTTGACTAGCTCATAGTCAAAGTTCTGCTTCGAAGTGATTACACCAGTTGTGGAGTTGATGCTGAAGTTCCCAGAGTCGGTCGTAGATACGATTTGGTAAAACAGGTTGGAGTTTATCGCAGTGCCATCTCTGTCAGTCGCATGCACCCTTAGAATGGATGTGTCAACTGCAGTGTCTTCAGGAACAGTCTTTACGTACTCGTTCAGGTCAAACACAGGCTGGTTGTCATTAACATCAAACACTTGGATGAAAACATTTGCATTTGTAGGCGCTGTCAAGCCACCCTTATCCTGAACTGATACGACCAGAGAGTAGTTTTTCACTGCACCTGCAAGAACAAACGTGTGCCACCTGTCAGTGTGTCATACTTGATGACAATGATGACTGCATGACAAAGGACTGTGCACGTGCTCAAGAACAGCATTGGGTAATAAGGCATTGCGTTTCTGTTAAGTTGAAGGACAATAACAGAATTCAAGAAACAGCAAAAATACATTAGCAATGCAATTGTAAGACCTTAATAAGTTCAAACTTGGCTATCCAGTTGTTATGCATAAAAGGTGTGTTGAAAGGTAAATAGGATTGAGATTACAAAACAGCCCCAGCCTGATAATGAGGCGTCTTTGCTAGAGATAGCAATCTAAGACCTTACTCTCATAATCCAGACTTCCATTGATGGAGATTTCCCCTGTATCGGCATTGATCCTAAACTTTTGCTGGCTGTTTCCAGAGGCGATGCTGTAAACAAGTTGTCCATTCACTCCAGTATCCCTGTCAGTTGCCCGAACCGTCACTATCTGCAGACCAATGAGAGCGGCTTCAGACACGTTGACACTGTATGACAAGGGAGAGATGACCGGTGCGTTGTCATTAATGTCAGTGATGATGATGTCAACCAGAGCTCTGTTTTGACGCCACGGGACTCCGTTATCCTGAGCGATGACAACCAATGCGTACTGAGACTGTCTTTCGTAGTCAATGCTATTGACAGTGATTGCTCCAGTGCTTGGGTCCAGGTTGAAGTCAGTGGTGTTGTCGAGCGCACTGTACGTGATGCGGTTGTTCGCAGTGGAGCCATCCGCATCCGTAGCCGCTACTCGCAAAAACACATAGGACGTGTTTGTGTTTTCAGGAATCGTCACTCGGTAGTATGAAGGGTTGAAGATCGGGTTGTTGTCATTAATGTCCGAGATGTTAACACTGATAGTGGCGTTTGTTGTCGAATAATACGTCCCGTCGAAAGCCCGAACTGTGATGGTGTACATTTGTGTTGTCTCATAGTCCAAGGTCTTAGCAACGACGAGAATATTAGACATTGACGATTGCAGCTTGAAAACGTTGTTAACATTTCCGCCGACAATCTCATACGACAGCTGACTGGAACTCGTATCATTATCACGTGCAGTTAGCACCATCACGATATTGTCCACATTCATGGCTTCTGGGATTGTTGCTGTGTACAGATTGGGAACAAAATAAGGAGCATTGTCGTTCGAATCAATCACGCGCACCTCCACAGAGGCATGTCCGCGTAGCTGCACAGTGCCAGCGTCAGTAGCAACAACAACAAAATGATGGACTTTTTCGGTTTCGTAGTCCAGGGGCCTAGCAAGACTGATAACTCCAGTAGTTGGATTGATGCTGAAGTAGATTGATGAGTCGTTCAACCCCGAATTGAAAATGGAGTAGGTGATGGCGGCATTGCTTCCAATGTCCAAGTCTGTAGCGCGCACCGTAGTAATGACGGTAGTGACTGTCGTGTTTTCCGGGACAGATGCAAAATACATGGCTTGATTGAATATTGGCCGGTTGTCGTTCTCATCGCTAATCATTATAGTGACTGTTGTATACGCCGTATTTGAACCGTCAGAGAGAGACACATTCAGCGTGTAGGATGTTGTATTCTCCCGATCGAGGTTGTTTTGAACGTAGAGAGACCCAGATAACGAATCAAGGAGGAAATCACTTTTTGGTGACTGTGACACTATGGTGTACTGAAGAGCCTTCGTGTCATTGTCGTAGCCAAACAGTTGAACGACAAGTGCTCCAGGCCGGGCATACTCGGACACGTTGGTGCTGTACGTGGTGGGCTTGAAGTAGGGCAGCTCGTCATTGACATCTTGAACGTAAACGATGACGTTAGTGTGTCGCTGATGAGGCACTGTGCCATTGTCTGTGGCAATGACAGTGAAGTGGTACTCCTTGACCCGCTCGTAGTCCAGTTTCGCTTTCAATGTGATGACACCAGTGACTGAATTGATGGCAAACATGCTGGAAGCCAGCGTCTGGTTGATGCTGAAAGTGAGGTTGCTGTGCTTGGAGGTGCCGTCACGATCGACCGCTTTCACTTGCACGACGAAGGCTGACAGACTGCTGGTCTCGGCCAGCGACGCCGTGTAGAGAGACTTCTCGAAATGAGCAAAGTTGTCGTTGATGTCAACAATATTGATGGTAACAGTTGCGTTGTTGCTCGACTGTAGTACTGGGCTGCCCATGTCCCGAAGGCCAATCAGGAGTTTGAATGTTTTTGTCGTCTCATAGTCAAGTGAGGTTGCAAGGCTGATAACTCCACTCTGGGAATTGATGGCAAAGTGCCCTGCTGAATTGCCACTCAAGATGCTGTACACAAGAGTTGAATTGAGCTGGAGATCCGGGTCTGACGCAAACACTTGAACGAGCGAGCTGGTGACGAGAGTGTTTTCGACGATGTCCAGCGCATACGAGCTTGGGTTGAATCGCGGCTGGTTGTCGTTCACATCGGTGACATTCACCACAATCTCGGCAATTGAGGAGAAGAGCGAGTCCCGCGCCTGCACGATGATGATGTAGCGGTCCTCTTGCTCTCTGTCCAGCGACTTCTGTAGCGTGATTTGACCTGTGGTCGCGTTGATCGCGAAGAAGGGACTTGAAAGGTTGCTGACAATGCTGTAGTTGACCATCCCAAATACACCTGAGTCAGCATCGACTGCTGTCACACTGATGACATGACTCCCAACAGGGAGGTTCTCTGGCACAGGCTGGTGAATCAAAGCTGGGGTAAACACAGGCCCATTATCGTTAATGTCAATGACGGTCAAATTGAAGGTTATCGTGGTGTTGCGTGCATCCGGCTCCTCCGTATTCACAGCTGTTATTGATAGCTGATAGAAAGACTTCTTTTCATAGTCAAGGGGTCGTGTTGTTGTCAAGGTAACAGTTGTTGTTGATGCACTGCTGAACTGTAGGTCACCATCCGGGTCACCTATTGGTAACAGATTAAGAAGAATAGCTAAGGGTGAAATACGGCACCAGTATCGTAAGGTGCAGCAGAGTCCCACAGTAGAGACACTTTTAACCAACAAACAATAAATGTTTGGCCAGTTTACAAGTACTCATAAGGATTACGAAATAAAGTACAAAATGCTGCAGATGGCAATAAGACTCTGAACAAATTGGCTACCTAAATGGTACAACATTTTCTGCACGCAAACTCTGTTGGGTTTAACCTGGTCCTTCTGCATGTGACTGGAGCTTTTGGCTGTAAACATGATCAGTAATTAACAACATTTGAATGAACAAACCTCCAACAATTGTGGCAGAAACAATCGCTTTTTGGTTAATCGCAAACTTCTCCGCACTGACTGTAAATGTCTGTATCAATGTTCCGGCTATCGTGCCTTCCTGAGCAACGACGCTGTACGAGGCTGCTGTGATTTGCGGAGTTGGGTCTAAGCGAAGACAGACAAATGTGTTTCGGTAAGAGGAGTTTGGACGGGCAGATGTCAGAGGTAATCCCTCATGGGTGTCTATACATACAAAGGCTGGCAAGATTTATGTCACCTCAGATGAAAGCAATTATATGAGCAATAATTGAAGAGCTAAATTAAACAAAATTTTGTGGAATTGAGCATTAAAACAGTAGATGAAGACCACTTCAATAGGGGAAGTGTCGATCCTTTCCACGTTCATCAATTATTAAGCGCCCAAAAAGGCACGATTGGATATCTTTATCAACGCAGCCTTGTTGAATATTTCACAAGATAATGATTAGCCTTTGCTGTCACTGTCGTGGTAATAAAAAAATAGAAATGGTGCCAACCTGATTACAGGCTATTGTGGTATTACGTACTTATGGAGTTGGTACTAAGAGGGAAAATGCGACACCTTCTGATAGAGATGGGATGCACTGGTACTTGAAATGGAACAAATTTTCTTACCATAAACACTGAGTGTAGCATTATTTGTTGTTGATGTCAATGATCTGTAGGCCGCCCTGCACGCATAATTTCCTGAATCACTCAACGATGTTGGGGTAATCGTCAAAGTTGCACCACTTGCTCCAGGGATAAGCTACAAATGAGAAAATCAAACACAATTACCTTGCAGTATAAAATGAAATCGATCATAGACTGAGAAGAATGTGTTTAAAGCATTACCTGAAGCATTTATTCCAAAGCATGTCTAATAGCTCTTATGAAGAATGAAATTGTGGAGAGCAGGAAATTTTTCCTATAGGTTCGGCATTATTGGGCAGCATAAACTCTTTCTCATTTTTGAAAGTCAGATGTAGAGTTAATCCCACAAAGAGACGCTTCGTAAATGATAAAAGTTCTAGGGTGGAAGCTAGAAATGCAAAGGATGGCAAGATGTTCAATAATTGAAAGTGAGAAGTTGAAAGATGAGAGATGTAATGTATGAAACAAAAGGTCAGAAGGGCAAAGGTGGAAGGTGAAAGGGCAAAGGTGGAAGGTGAAAGGGCAAATGTGGAAGATTCATATTAATAGTGTTCAACAGTTATGAAATAGATACAGTGGACATTACCAAGAAGCAAAATGGATGGATTCTAGATATGCAAAATATTTAAGCCAATTTCATTTCTTTAAGAAATTGGAGTCCTAAGGCAACTTACCACTCCGTTTTTGTACCAAGTTAAAGTGGCGGGGATGTTGCCGACAACTGAACAAGTGAATGTTGCTGTCTTTTCAGTGCTGATCCTAAGGGAGGACGGGTTGAGAGCCTCCAAGTTCAAACCAGTATCTTCACACAAGACTGGGCCTGTATTGTCATCTGCAAGTAGATGTAATGTAGGCAAATGTAATCAAGAAGATAACAATACATAGCATTAGTTGATCGTATCCTAAACACTAGAAAAACAGGGCAAGCGATAGTGTCACGTGGACCCTTCATTACTCTTCCAATTTCAGTCAGTAGCTATGATGAAGATCTTTGACATCAATAGTGAATGTATAAGGTACAAAGCTTTCTTTTGTACAAAAGGGGGAGTCTTTTCTCTTGTTCGCTTCAAAGTGTAGCAGTAGTATAGGGATATTGTCTTCGTATGTATTAGCAATGCTTAATGACGAGTACGGAGCTGTTTGCAGTCAAACTACGTTATCAATATATCAAAACAAGAGGACTGAAGCCGAAAATTGACAAAGGCCTACCTATAAGGACAAAAGTCACTGTGCTGTTTGCTGCAACCTCAAATGCAGAGTCGTCATCAGCTGAGATCAGGGTTTCAACTCTTGAGAAACGTGGCAGAAACATGCTGCTAGAGAATGATAACGTTTCTTCTCCCATGGCGGGGATTGTTTCAATCGACTGCAAACTTATTGGAGTTTCCGTTTGGTTGTTCAGCTTCACATACATGTGAAATCGCCTGAAATCAAAACAGCAACATCAATGGTTTGTTCACGATTTTGGTTTAAAAATATCCTGTGTTCCACAAACGTTCGAGAGCGTGTTTTCGAAACTCGATACAGTTTATTACAACAGTTTTGTCCGGGATCATAGTTGTGCAAACTATGGAGTTGAACAGAAAAGTGAACATTGCTAGACAAACGCTCAAGCATGCGCTTGCCAGATACGTCAGCTTGATCTTGACAACTTCCTTTAACAATAATATCAATATGTGAAACTAGTGAGAAATGCAAACCTCTGTCTACTTTGGGTGTTTTTGACTACGATGTTTGTGGTATAGAGAAAAACGCCAGCGTGAAAGTTGGTGAGAACTCCTGTAGCGTCCATAGTTTCATTTTGTGGCAAAAATGATCCAGTTTTCGAGGTCACAAAGTTGCGGAGTTGGTATGGAGTTGTCATTGTGCTTGAAACTGTTTCCGTTGCAGGAAGGTGTGCGGCAACACCCTCAGTGTTTGACGTGATGTCTAAAAGAACAAGAAGCATCAAAAAAGCTGCAAAAAAGATATAAAGACAAAAGATAAAAAGGCAGAAAAAACCAAACTTGTTTTGAGGAAGCATTCACATCTTGGGATCCTTTGACATTTACTCACAGACCTGCCCAGACCTTGGAAGAAGTTCCAGGAATATGGCAGGATTGTTTTTGCATTCATGAGAAGTTTAGCGCACAAGTAGAAATGCACCCGAAGCCTAAGAGGACTGTCAACATTATCAGCACAGAATTGACATCCACTGCGTTTTTGCAGAACCTGGATAAACAGCCTCGTGGTTGTATAAATATATGGAGAATCAGTTTAGCCAACCTCGGACTGTCGCTTGAGCAATGAAGCAAATGACCTTAGTGCACTACAGAAAGGCACCACTTACCATCGACAAATATCAATGATCTCCTTGTCTCCGTCGTGAGTACCAGGTCAGGCATTGAACTGTACACTCTGAATGAAACAACGTCTCCTACTTTCAAGTTCACTGTTCCAGAAACCGGCAGTGATTTGATCTCTCCAGTGGATTGGTATTGGTGAGAGGCGAGCAGAAATACCTCTGAATTGAGGTAAATGGCTGCCTTTACATTGTAAGCGGAGGATGATCGGGCAAAAATCGGAAGAAAGCTGACGAAATGCAGGCCGGCTTTCGTTGCTGTGTATGAGTCGGGCTGAGATGGCGACACGGTGGAGAACCCCGAGGCAGCGCTGCTAGCGTTCCAGCCAGAAACGACACCCCAGACATTGGCAGAGGAAAGGGTGTAGGTGTCCACGAGAGGGCCAGCAAAGCCAATGGCTCGGTTCAGCGGATTGACGAAGTAGAGGGACCAACCGGCTCGCATAGGGTAGCTGCCAGATACCGAGGTGTTGAGTAGGTGCTGATAGACCTGACTGGTGTTCAAGAACAAGGCCGATGTGGCAAGCTTTGTCCTGTTTATGCCCTCCGAACCATAGGCTCCAAAGACGTTCGAGTTGTCCATAGTTATCAAGGATACACTGCTGTTGCCAGTTACAGAAGCAAGGTAGTTGTTGATGGAGGCGATGTATATGCCAGCAAATGGAGGTGTGTATGCTCCGTACGAGGCGTTAAACCCGATGTTGCTGTGAACAAGATTTATGGTGAATGACAATTGAACCATAAACATGACATATGTAGTCAAATTAAATGATTAGGCAGAAACAGATGGCGCTCATGCAACAGAAAGTCATAAACCCTTGACTAACAACTATTCAAATTCACTTGTCGAAATTGATAAAATAATGGTACAATCTGTCAAGAGTGTTGGCTCTTTTTAAAAGCCGAACTATTATTCACCTTCAGCGTTGCAAATGAAGCTACAACAGAATGCTTTCTATAATGAGTACATGACAGATGTGCACAAGAAATTCATTTTTCTATGAATCAAAGCTACCTCGTGAAAAGGCCTGGCTTCCCGGTTTCCTCCCAGGATCTAAGCACTTGGTTGGGCTGATACATTGTTTCAATTTTGTCCACAACAATACCAGGGAACCGTTGGTCCAGTTGCAACTTCACAATGGCGAAACTTGAGCCACCATCGATGGTATACGACGACTTGGATGTGCGAATCATTGCTCGTATGACCTGGCCAGAGGTCAAGTACATCGTGCCTCCAAAGTTCAAGTTGTACTTCCTTCCCTTCGGGGATCCATCCACGGAATACATCCCGTACGTGACGGAGGACTGGCTGTCAATTTCCGCATGGGCTTCGAACGCCGTGCCACCACCAGCATTATCCAGCCGGAAGTTCCCGAACACGTAGTAAAGCCCTGGTTCTGAAACGGAAAAGTATGCCTCGGGCGTCTTGGTAAGTGGGGGCCCGATCGTGTACCTCCCACTTAGGGCTCCATCCTGAATGTCCACCAAGCCTGTCCAAACGTTCACAGAGCTTAAGCCAATATATGATTCCACATTTTTGGATGCCATGAAGCCAGCGTTGTGTTCATTTGTGTAAAGGGACACCATGACCACTGAGAAGCCACTCTTCTTTGATATTGTGTATGTCGAATCTGCAGTTGTCACGTACATGGAGAATGTGTCACCCTTCAACATTCGCACACCGCCGCTGAAACTCAGAGTGAAGTAATCTCGTGTACTGCTTGCCAGTGATGGCTTCATGTCTGACAGGCCCAGCCGGTTCGATTGAATGCCGTTGACGTAGCCCTGAAGGTCAAAATTGGAATCGCCGTTGGAGCTGCCGGGCATCGATACATTCTGCAGGTAGATGTTTGCCGATACAATGTATACTGCGTCGTTTTCGGCTGTGAATTGAGTGGCTGTGAGCCCTTCAGTGTTTGTGTACGTGGTTGAAGTGCTAGAGCTGTTTGTAGTCCACCCCGTTACCAGTGTTTGTCCGCTAGCACTCGAAAGGTCATTGGTAAGGACGGCATGGAAGCCGAGGGCTGCCCAGTTGGGTCCGATGTACGTGATCGAGTATCCACTGTCAATATCAACCTCCCACGTGGATGCGCTGCTTCTGTATGCATAGAGACTGAGGACGTCCCCCGTCTTGACACTTACAGTCCCATACATATTCAGCGTTGTCGCGGAGGATGGTTGGCCGTTCACGGCGTGCAAGCCGTTGTTGACGTCAATGACCCCGTTCTTCACCAAGAGCAGAGCGATCTCGGCGTTGTCTCCATTGTTGATTTGGATGTTGGCTGACACCATGTAAACGCCTTGCTGTGAGGCAGTGAACTTTCCGTTCGAAGGACTGAAGTCCGTGCCGTATGAAAACTTCCCATAGGTCTCTGTCAGCCAGGGGCCCGTCAGCTCCACCCATCCAGATTTCTGGATCGTCATCTTGGTCTGTATTCTGGCACCAAAGCCAGACACAACATACCGCATCCGCACGAAAGAAGTGAAAGATGTATTGTGGATCTTCACGTTGTTGTTTGCCTTTATGAAAACGCTCAAATGTTCCTGTTTGCGGATCTGGAAAATACCCCCAAGAGACATTGATCCAAATTCTTGGGCCTGTTTTGAGAATGTTCCATAGATTCCCTCTTTGCCTGTTACAAGCAAGTAGAAATGTCATTTGCAATGTTTCACTTTTGAAACAATAAGAAGTATGCAATACTAGATAAGCACCGAATGAACCGTTTCTACAGTATTCAAAAGCGTGTAAGCTATATCCTAGCAATAATGTTACTCAGGGTTTGCATCTGGGACACAATTTCAAAATTCTAAATGACTGAATAAGATATTCAGACAAAACTATATTTTATCAGCTCCCTTGCAACTAATGCGCCAGAAGTTTACTCTCTGCTCTCAGGAATTTGATTGATACCAATTAAGCAAGTACTCAAGAGAATTGTACAAACCAATTACTGAAGAGCATCGCAAAAAGAAGGAGGTAATTTAAACGCATCACATACCAGTAGATGTTGATTTGTCCGCACTGACAGCAATCATAGCCTCGATGTTCGTTGCGTTGCCAGAGTACACCAAATTGATGAATGCAAAGTACAAGTCAGTTTGTTCTTGCATGACGAAATTCTGCGTGTTGATCAATCCCAGGTTGGATGGCTGAATGAACTGACCTGTGTCACTGCCATCCGATGCTTGCGTCACGCTTGTCCTCAACAGCCCCGGCAACTCGTTCCAGCTTCCGCCTGCTTGGTCCACCGATGAGCGCAAAAAGCTGGAGAATTCTGGGATATTTGACGATGTTCCACCAATGAAAGCCATCGACCATGTACTGTGACCAAAGATCTTCATGGAACCTGCCGTTGACGTCACCGCCAAGTACAAACTGGCTGCCTTTGGAGTGAAGAACGCTTGGTACACATTCAGCGTTGCAATTCCTTTGCTTTGAAGCACTACCGTACCCAACACAGACTGTTTGTCATTTATGACTGTTGTCACACTATACGTGCCCGGGCCACCTTCGAATATTATGTTTGCCGCCAATATGTTCACTCCGGAGCAAACAGCAGTGAATTTCCCTGTAGTTGCTGATAAACCTGAAAATGGAGAGGAGTTAGCAATTAAATGGCGAATTCAAGCATATTCAGTATTCAGGTTGCATAACATTGTCCAAAATAATGTTAGCTTTCTTCTTGCCAAATATTACAATGTTTTCACGCTGAAAATCCATAGTCAACAAACTTGACAACATCTCCTCCATGCATTCCTAGCTTCTTCTTCAACCTCTGAGCACTAGACATCTAGTCCCCGGCACTGTGGGGGCATCAATAAACGTTTGCGCGCAAATTCATCCTTACCAGTAAGACTCTGGAAAAGGCCTGCACGTCCAACCTTGGACCAAGAAGGAACATGATACCCGGACGGATTTGAAATCGACTGCGCTGCTTGGGGTGTGACAAGAAAAGCAGGCGATGAGCCGTAGTTCCCGAAGAAGTGGAACGTCAGACTGGCTTGTGACTTGATGCTCCAGGAGCTGTCTGTCGATGCATACGCATAAATGGCGACGTTTTCTCCCGCGCGCAGACTGATGAATCCGGCAAAGCTAAGCATTTGCGTCCCCGCAGTGACATTCTCCATCTCACACTGCAGCCCGATCTCCTTCTCAGCCGTCTTGTCATTAATGAGAAGAGCGGCTCTGAATTTACCTGCAATGTAATGCATTTACGCTGTAATCCTTTCAAAAAGGTGATTGGTTTGGATCTAGTGATAACATAGAGTTTGGGGAAATACATGTGTTCACCGTTGGTTGGATAATTGGTTCAAGTCCAAAAATAGCTTTAACCTTTCTCCAGCTGCCATTTTTGTAATGAAAATCTTTCTCATTACAAACTCAAAACAAAAATGTTCAATCATTTACAGTCATTTTCATTATTTTTGATAAAAAAATTACTAATAAACCATCCTCAAATATGACATTAATAGGCAAAACCGTTCTCTAGCTCCCAGCCGTGGAGCCGTAAACATTTTCTGGACTCTTGTTTGCTTGAAGAGAACTCTGAAGAGAACAGAGCCTTTTTCCACTGGAATTATTCATTTAGTGTGTCGTCGAAGGCAATTAAGAACACAAGGACATAAAAGAAGCAAAATTGAAAATGTCACTGTAACAAATAGTGTGAGCTGTTTTCCCCAGCTTTTGAGATAGTCCAAGCAATCAGTCAATCTACTGTAACTACATTGCAATCAATTGATGATTAATGATCAACGATCAATGATTAATGAGAGCTCACCTGTGTCTGCATTGGTAACAGGAATAGTTACCGAGACAAAGAAGATCCCAGAAACATAGACACTGATGTCCCCATTGCTCTTGTAATCGGCATCAAAGTTGTATAAGCCTTTGACATCTGTCAAAGTTGTCGTCCACCCAGAAACCTTTTTCCATCCTGAGGAGGTCTGGGTTATGTCTGCCGATAATTTGCCCAGAAAACCGATTTCAGGGTAGCCTAAAAGAAGACGATTCCAATTGAATGGCTTGTTGGGATTTTCAAAGAATAGCTTGGCTCAGTTGGAAAGCGTTCAGTAGTTCATATCGTGGTTGCCGTTAGGTAGTGATGTACAGAAATAAATGTGGGTAAAAGAATAAGGGCGAATATGAATGGTGACTACAAGGGCAAATAATGGGGAAAAGGAATTAGTAGAGTCACTACAAGTTAGAGTAACTCAAAGGGAGGTCATTTTCTCATTTCATAGGAAATTAGGGCCTTTTCCTGAATCATTTCCTTTCCACAAAGGCGTAAGTCTAGCTACACTAAGAGTTTTTTAGGACAGATTTTTGTTTTCTGAATGACATCTTACTTCTATTTCTTACACTTCTGAGAAAGCAAAGCTCATGTAATTATAAAATTAAGAACTTAACTTGCTTCGTATATATTTAGACAGTAGAGTTGAATAAAATCGGATGAATTATCCAACTTATTAGTTGGCATTCACATCAGCCACTAAGGGTCATCATCATCATCATCATGTTTTCTTTTATAAACATGAAACACAGGAATCTCGGATTCATAATCCACATTAAGATTGCCCTGCTCCATAAAATCCAACAGCCTCTGCAATTCATGTTTCTTACATCAGCTGTAAGGGAGATGTTTTTGTCGCCACCCCTAAATGTGATTAATCACAGTCTATAGGTTTAATGAAGCCATCTATAAGGTTCTTTGGCAGAAAGCACCTTAAAACAATGCCTCTATTAAAAATTCTCTGATTCGGGTAATTTTTACCTTCACATTTGGCAAAAAGGGATCAAAGAATAGGAATCTTCATATAAAAATTCTGTGCCGTGCCGAAAATCTGTCTATTTTCAAAATTTAGCTTTTGCTGTAAACTTCAATGGAATTTGCGGCTTTTCACTGCATCAGCAAACTACGGTCAAATCTAAAGAAAAACCAAAGTATTCAAAACAAGGTAACTTATGACCGAACGGTCCAAACAACTTAAATTTTTTAGTAGAAACTAATTAAAAGGTGAAAATTTCAATACTTTTTTAGAATGATCCGTAGATCACGAAATACAAAATTGATGACGACAACCCGAATTGGAGGATGGGACATGTTGAGGCTCAGATGATGCAATCCTTACATAACCGAAAAAGCATTGTCGGTTGGCTGTTAATAACGTGCAGATTTGCGTGGTTAAACATAATCTAGAGCGGAAAGTTTCTACAATAACAATATCAATGAAATTATTTTCAGATTAAAATTGTTGTTAACATTGGATTGAAAAGTTAAAAGGGCTTCGGGAAAAGCTCTGCAAATTACGTAATGTCAGCATTCATTTCTTTCAAAGTCTTAGAAACCAAGTAATTGTCTTTTCAGATCTATCTTATTAACGCCTTTGGGATGAGGCAAGCGTAGGCAAAACAAAGCGCTTTCAGTCTCCCACCGTCATGGGAAATTGCTGATGGGAGGTCACTTCTAGATTGGATTTCGAGGCAGACAAGTTTAATGTTTCGAATCCCTGTAAAATGATAGAGAGAGAGCCTAATAATTCTCTATAAGGCAAATTGCAGTGTATCAGACGACAGTAGTAGCAGCGCTGTGTTTTTAATTCAAGTGCCGTATGTTGAAAGGAAGGATTTCAACTTGAAAGCAGAATGTTTTCAGCTGTCACAAATGTGTTAGGAAAGTAAAACAACCCAATTCAGTAAGGAAAAAGTACAGCATTTGCTCCAATTTCAGCTGAAACTCAGCCACCTATTGATTTCGAGATTATAGGAAACTTGATGCCTTCAGTACTTGTCATTCTAGTCCCACCAGCCTACTGCGAAATAACGTTTAATTACTTGAATTGAATGAGGGCGAACTTCAGAAGTACTTCGTTCTAGGATCATCTCTCGTCATCACCAGCAACAGAGAAACCTTAGCCCCGACAAATGCCTTTATAAAAGAAGATTAGAACGATATTTTCCCAAGGTGTTAAAGAAACCTTTAGTTTTGTTTTCAAGATACTGAAGAAATGAAAGTTATGGTACAGTTTCTTATTAGGATAGTCATTTTCGTCCACATTATAAATTTGATTTTCGCTCGAATTATTCCCTAGCAGCAATTTCTGCTAGATTTCGCCCGCCCGCTTTAATTAATATTATAGATCTCTCGTGTTTTTTTCAGTTTTTCGTCGCCAATTTATGTCAATGTAAATGATGAGTCTACAACTTTTCAAATTCAACGAACAAGTTCGTATCGTTAAAGGATAGTATCATTAGAGAAAGCATTGGTTTCCGAATATTAACTGACGCGATCTGTAAAATACTCATGTGGGCCTTGAAATATGAGCTTCCATCTGAGTTACCACCTATTCTATGAGCACAAAATATATGCGTAGCAAAAACGTTCTTAACAGGTCCTGCGCAGAGGTACACAGTGCGTTATGGAAACGCGCATATTAGTGAGTCTTCAAGTAATGGATTTGTGAAGCAATTCCTTCCAGCGTTATACTACAAGTAAACAAGTTCGCTATATTGTCGTTACTGTTAATTATATGTTCCCTCAGACGGCTGCGTGACAGCGAGACTGAAGAAATTCTATTTAAAGAATGATTGCTAATTTCATATCTCTACTTGGTTATGAATGCTTTTCATCATCAGTTTTGCAAAAAAACTGGATATTAGATTTTACATCAAACTTGGAATTATTTTTCTTTCTTGCGTCGCACTCGAATGGGAATCATTGTGGCGCATTATCAATGTCTTACAAAGGGGAACACAAAAGCCGTAGCACCAAACAAAAGCTCCATTCGCGTGATATTTCTCAACAACAGGAGTACATCAACCAGAGAGGAGCCAATTTACAATAGCCTCATCAAAAGATTAGTTGTCCATAATTTAAGTTAGGTAGCGTACGCTTTTGTCAAGCGGCAATCAGTTGTGAAATAGCGGCACCGAAATCACGAAATGTTGTCCTGATCATAAACCACAAACTAATTTTCTCTAGCAAAGCTAACTAGAGAAATGGACAGCATTTTCTGCTTTGTGACACTTCTTGTTTTAATGGGGACGGCAAAACGGAGAGGTCTAATGAAGAGAGAATCCTCTTGTTAATAACAATTGAGAACCAAGCTTCGATATTGCATTCATGATTCTTATTTCGAAAAACACAGTACTGTCTTAGCTACTTCATTTGTCGGTTTTTGGCGAATTCTTCTTTCCTGTGCCTTTACGTGTGCCGACCAATCATAGAAAAATTCCAAGTCATAAAAATGCAATAAATCAACATTGACAATAAAAATTACTAGAAAAACATTTAAAATAAATGCTTTTACCTTTTACCGAAAAGACGGCTGCCAATAAAACTATAACCAAACGAAATTGTGCCATCGTGGTCCGTGCAAGAGTTATGATTTTCACAGTCAAAAAACATGATCGTCGTAAACTTGTATGGAGAGAGACTGTCCATATCATAAGGGGGTGAGGCATACCGATGGAATTTTCCAATTCAATTTGGTTGGCAAGTGGATTATGAAAGCAACAGCAAAAACACTTTGGGCTCTTTGTTTCCATGTAGGATCGGAATGTCTATTCCAATTGTCATTAGCCAAAGATTGTAATGGCTTTTGTCTTTGCTCTACGACCCTCATACGACCCGTCTATATCCTGCTAAGCGTTCCTATAGCTACATAGAAATTAAAATGGCTTCTTGACGACATATTCATCAAGGAGAAATTTTTTTCGAATGATGTAGATTCTCACTTACTGATCACGTCATTAGCTTGAGCAGGTTGGAAAAGAAGAAATGAAAGAATTTCCATTATTTGGGGACATTTTATGAAGGTTAGGTTGCTTTCAACCCCCTTTCCCATCCCTATATGGCACCTCGTGTCTATCAAAACGGGGAAATTCTTTGCACCAGGAGCTAGAGATGTCATTAATACAACCACAACTGCTGCTACATAGTAAGTTTCATTCGTAGTTACTGAGATGCTTGAATGTTGCATCCTACAGTGGGAAGGACCTGAGAAAGTTTGAATGCGCTTTAAAGCAAAAAGGAGCACGAGGTGTTCTAAGGAAATGTTGACCAGTGGTCAAACTAGGTGGGAAGATGGAACTCAAGAGCGAAGTAAACTTAAAAGATGCATAACATATCATGGCGAAAGAGGCTAATAAAACATTGAGTTCTAGTTTTCCTACAACTCGCAAGTCACAAGAATCAGCCAGGAGTTGTTTGGCCTAGCCATCAAACCGTAGCAACGTGAAATAGCAGACTCCCGGAAGCCACGATGACAGCTAGCGGCCATATCAATAAAGCTGGCCGAGTTAATAACTATGATTCTCTTGCTGATCATGCAAAATTCTTTGAAAGTTTGGCAGTTCCCAAGGCGATCAAACTTACTGTTACAATTAAAGTAACCCGAAACACTTTTGTGTCAAGCAACGACAAAAGGTCGAATTCTAAGTCACGTTGTCATTGGCGATTATGGCGTCATCATGCCAACTTCATTCTGGAATTCTTGTGATCCTGTGCGCGGCAACAGGTCTCGCTTTTAATAGCGAAACTCTTGAAGAACCAAATTCATAAATAGTTGCTATTACCATACCCAATGCTGTAATACTCAAAGAATGATAATTGATTAATTATGTTAGAGTTGCTTTCTACACCGCTAATCTGGTATCACGTTGAAATTTGCATATCTTCTTATCAGTTGCTTTCTTTTCCAGACCAAAAAGATGAGGATTTATCTTCAAAATCAGTCAAGTGAGCAACCTATCTCTTTCTCCAATGGTAATAAGAATCGTGTGATTGGCTTTCTCCCTCCCTTATCATCGCTCAAATTCATACTTATCTCTCTGGCTAGCAGCATAACTGCGGCATCGTGGAGCCCCTAGTAGAAAGGAGCAAAGGGGGCCCTATTAGAGAGGAGCATAAGGGTCATATAAGGATGGAGCACGGGGCCCTATTAGAATGAAACATAAGGGTCATATAAGGAAGGAGCACGGGGCCCTATTAGAATGAAACATAAGGGTCATATAAGGAAGGAGCATATGGGCCCTATTAGAGAGGAGCATGTGTTGTATATTTTCATAAGATAACTTCTTGGGGAAGGGAACGCGGGCAGGCCCCCTCACATCAAGTACTGGCTATAAAAGTCAGGGGTATCTTAATGATTACACAACTCCTTGATAGCATGGGCGCCTTATCTGAAATTATGTGAAGTATATCACAATATTGACGTGCGTTAAATGATCATTTTTACCAAAACCACGGTGATTTGAAGGGAAATGTGAGGACAGTGCTATTCTGTTATTCCTATAATAGTGAAGTTAATACAGAATTGTGTTACACCTTCTTTGATGTTGGTCCACATGTAAAAATTTATAGCCATTAGTGGCTTCAAGGCGTAAATGTTGACCTCTACCTTGAGCCATGCTTCGTACCAAGGTTTGGTCAGGTTCTCTTCTCCTTGTACCAAGATAAGGTATTTCAAGTCAAAGGAATAAAATGGAGGCATATGTATCTAGACGGTTTACTCAGAACGTTAAAATATGCCACGAAGGTAGAATCTGATTCTAGTAGCATTGGGATTCGCTTGTGAGTCCAGTTTCGAGTTTGTCCACATTTCATTTATTCCTCTCTCGCCGAGTTTATAGAGAATCAACATTTTTATCAATCAAGTCTCCTTGAACCATCTCTCAATACCAACGGCTATGCACATTGAAATAATTCGTCTAACATTCTCTTGAAAATATTTCTTTTCTTCTCTGGAACACACTACATTCTTTATTTATTGTTGAAAATTTTTGTTAGCCAAGATTATTCTTCAAGTATTTTCCGTTAAAATTGTTACGCCTCAAGGTAGTGCCTTGTATTGTCCTAATTATGAAAACTATATTTCTTTCAGGTCTTTTGCAGACCCTTTCTTTAAAAATATTTCATTTTACATAGAGAATTTGATTTCCTGCGATTTCTTTTCAATTTTTTCTTAGGTGCGGGTCCCTTCTGGGTTACCAGAAGCGCATCTAACCTGGATCCCCCTTAAACCATTACTCGAAAAACTTTCAATTAGAAAGTGGATTAGTTTTCAGAAAGACCACCGATAACCCACATGTGCAGAGAGAATGGCATTCCAAATGATAAGAGTTAGATTTATCCTATTTCTTGAAATTATCCCATGCCTGTTTAAGGAATTGAGTAAATTTATTAAGAGAAAAAAACATTCTTGGCCGAAAGCACTCCTCGTGTAATTTTGGCTCTTTTGAAGGACTAAGCTTTGCCCTTTGGAGTCATCCCACTCTACGACATGCTCGGAGACCCCTTCAAAAAGAAGGCAGTGGAAGCGACTACCAGGAAAATATGCCGACCAAACAATCACGCGTACTGCTAGGTGAATGGCAAAGACACACCGATTTACCGCCCTGTCTTTTTCCGGAGTCTCTGGTCACTCTTACGAAAAGTATAGGCATTATAGCCTGATTCATATGCCACATCTCTCATATTAGTGTGGGTTTGGCCTAAAAGTTAAGCCAGATGATTTGCTTTGATGGGTATTAAAGCAGGCATGTTATTCGAATTCATTGCATTATGCGAGGAAGACTGCACAAAGGTGCCCCAATGCGAGGTACAGATTCTTGTAAACAAAGGAAAAGAATGCATGATTCACTTATAGGCACATCAAGCCCCATAGCAGAAACGTCTTATTAGATTCCCATTCCATGGTTCTTATCATTAATCTTGGCGATACAGCCTTTCAGCTATGCGCTTTTTATAATAAGAGTTGTAACTGAGATTGTGGGTCCCCTCCCTAGGAACTCATCTTTGTGCAGTCGTTCGATAGCTCCAATTCTTGTAATGCGCTCGATGTATTTATCTACTGATCTGATGATTGCTGCCATTGATCACATAATAATTGTTTGCTGCCATTGATCACATAATCAAATAGAGATATGAAGAATACACTGAGCTGAACTGGAAGAGTGTACAGGTCTCCTAGTCAAGTCAACTGAAGTCAAGTCGCTTCAGCTGCCTTCGCCTCGCTCCTACCCTCCCACGTGCTTAAGGCAGTAATTCGAGCCACGCAAGTGAATAGCTGGACATGAATCCCTTATAAATAAGTAGAATATGTATAAATAGATAAAGAAACAGTACAGGAATGTACATTATGAATATGTATGAATTTTAAACTCTCCCCCCAGAAAGCGGGGCTAAGGAAAAGTACAAGAAGCTCCCAACAGTTTCAAAAGGGAGTAATTGTACTTCCAAGCATTCTGTCGCTTGAAAATTGAGATTATCATTTCGCGATGTAATTTGGATTTGAAACTACTAATTAGTAGCTGTAAAAACCATCTATTCATAAAACCATTTTTGAGAGCGTTTAGCAAAGCAATGGATCATGTCCTGCTTGCAATTACATTAAATTCTGTCATTCAAAGTTTAAAAAAAAGTCATGTACCTGAAACCTGGGAACAGAGAATGAAGACCACAAGTAGCCAATGGAGTGTTACTCTGGGCATTTTGTCCGAGGCAAGCAGCTTTAGCTTCACCTCCGCCGTAGCTTCTCTGTTATCCTTAGCAAAGGCAACCCAAAGTAGGGAGACGGTCAACACCCATGAAGATTGGCTAGAGACTTTTGTTGCATGAACACAGTTTCTTTGTCCACGCACAATACCGGATGAATAGATTCAACAGAGAAATTCACGATGCGATTCTAATAGATGAATGGAATGCAACGTTCTTGTCCACGTCTGATTGTCCATGTTCATCACGTGTAAAACATTTCGTAGGCATGTCCATTGCAAGAAAAGTCAGGCCTGGGTAACAAACAACAGAGCTTCGAGCCCTCTTTGCTGGGCCCTTGGTGACAGGCAGCCCTATGCCCTCACCCTGGCACTCCTCCTCCCCCTTCAACAGTACTTCCTACCACCATTTGCTTATATGAAACACAGGCATTCAAAAATAAGGTTGTACAGTTATGGTAATCAGCAGGGATGTCTACAAGTCGAACGATAAGAACCTCAGAGTGATCAGAGTGAACATGCTGTTGTGATTCTCTGCCCATGCATTTTTTATCCTCACATTTGGCAAAGATGGATGATAGAATTGGAATGTTCATGGTAAAATTATTATGTACTGAAAGCGTATATAAGTATTTGGGCTGTCAGGCTGCGAATTAACCCATTTTCAAAATTTTGCTTCTCCTATTCATTTAAATGGAAATTGCTGCTAAAGTGAAATTTTCGCAGCAACATATTACAATCAAATCTAAAGAAAAATCTAAACATTCAAAAAAAGTAACTCGCGAACGAAGTTTCTAATCAACATCACTTTGTTTATAGTAAACTAACTGATAGACTAAGATTTCAATTCTGAAGTTCATTTTTGTGAAAGATCCGTAGATAGCGAATGCAAAAATTGACGACGTCAACAATGTTTGGTAATTTGAAGAATCTTTCGTTGTTATATCGTTATAGTCCCCTGTTATATTGTTATGGTCGCCAAGGGCCAGGGAAATTTCAAAAGACAGACAGACCCAATAACAGCAACGATGGTGAATCATACGCACTGAGATTTTGATGCCTCGAAGGTCTGAACTCAATTCATTTGCAGTTTTACTAAATCCATGTTTGCAGCATGTTCTCTTGTATAGCTATGCACAATTTGTTATGAGACTCAAGAGAAATAGTTTTATGTTGGGTTGGCAGAGAAAAGCAAGTTGAATCAATTATTCGCTCTGCAATTATCAATACAGTCTCCCCTCCCCTATGGATTTGCACTTACTACAATGTGCTTTTAAGGATTAGAGGTCATTTAACCACTGGAATTATTTTGAAAAAGAATTACTGGGAAAAATTCTGTGATCTCGAGCGTTATTTGGAATATTCAATGGCTTGTTTTTCAACAAGCCATCCGCTTCAATTAACAGAAAATTATGGATCAAAACCTCTTTCAGGCTGTATTTATAAATTTGCGCTCTGCCAAAGCTTTGTTTAATGTCAAAGAATACATAACTGGAGCAACAAGAAAGCTGCAAGACAATGCAATGCGAGGAAAGCCAAAGGCAGTCAACACCATAAGGCTACAGCCTTGACAAAGACGGGGGTGCTTATGACCAAGACGGGGGTGTTTATGACCAAGACATTGTAAGTAAGATTATTATATATATATTGCTGTTGGCATATTTTATTTATTGAGTATTTTGAGTATTTTGAGTACTCAGTATTTTGAATATTGCGTGGATTACCATGAAGAAGAGAATAAAATGAAAATGTGCTTATAGAAGTGAAGAAGATGAACAAATCCACACACAGTTATTACAGGAGGTGCAAAGAAAAGTTCCCGTCCAGTCTAACTAGTCATGATCACCTAGAGCTCTTTAGATATGGTTGGGTGGATTGTACCTTTGTAGTTTTTCATAGTGAAGGCATTTTATCCTCTAAAGTTATGAAACATGCTCATTGACATCCTATTTGGAGCTTCCGAAATAGATTGAATACTTCTTTATCGATAATTTTTTCATTACTGCTACGAAAGAAAAGGAATGCTCAAAGGCATTAAGAGACATCTCCTTCAAGAAATGTTTTGTACAAATTGTGCAGGTTTAAAATGAATTGATAACAGGACTTAATAAAGTGACATGACATTCTTTGTTCCATATCGCATTTAATCTTCAAAAATTTCTTTTGAATTTCTTTCAAATTCCTGATTCAAAATCTCTCCATATTATCCAACAGAAACATTCCGAAGTTCATCCTACTTGTGATAATTTAAATCTCCAAACTGATATAAATGAAAAACCACACAAAAGAAATCTGCTTATTACAACCAATGTGGTTGCGACTTCATTGCAAGAGAATATTCCATAAAGATTGAATAGCCAAAAAGCGTGTTAACCGCACAAACGACCTTTTAAATATGTCGCTTTTGCCACCTGTGCTTCTAAAGAGTGGTGGATCTGACGATTTCCTTGGCGGTCTAGTTGATATGATGACTACAAAGATACTAAAGCCCATCCTGTAACCGGTATGAAGTGATGACACAGCACTGGATGAATAAAGCACACCCAGCAACAGATGTTCACAGAAACAGTTCTAACATTGTTAATTCCATCGTCCTTTCCTTTTCTCCTCAATACAACCGCTTAACGTGCAGTATGACAAATCCAAGCACAGACTTCATGAATTGCAAATGTATGATACACAAAATGTATACAACAATACCGAGCCCCTGAATTCAACAACACATTAAAACATTGTTTTGCTTCCTCTAAATTTAATCATACAAGACAACTTAAAGTTAAAGAGATTACAGATTGAACAAGGATTTTATCAACTCATATTCTGTCAAAAGACTCATCGATGTCATTAAAAACATAAAAATAATCTTTCTTCTAGGTTGGTCGAAAAAGCTCTTTCATAGTTTATTCACCACCTGGACAACATTCGCTTCACACAAACCATCACTGCTTTGCGGCCTGAAGCGCGTCCATAGCCGACGGTGCCACGCGAATCATCCTCAGTGACAGGTTTGTGAATTCATAGGAATAACCCTTATAGGTAACCCACTTTCCATCGTCGGCTCCTCTCGTGTGGGTCCCGCTTACCAACTTTGTTCCCTCGCTCATGCGACAGGAGGTCACAATGCCTTCGTGGTACCTCTCTCCGCCGGTGTTGTTGCCCTCTGTGCCCTTGTAAGCGCCCTGCGGAAAGAAGATGACTGAGCCAACACCTACGTCATCAGCGTCTGGCACAAGGTCAAGGGCGACCTGGTTGTAAGGCTGGACGCGCCCACTGGGGTCTCCGTCGTCCCAGTTCACGGTATACTCCAATGTTGATTGGTTGAAACTGACCACAGTCGCCATGTAATAGGCACACTGGAAATGATGACTCACAACATGGTCACCGACTCTAGGTGCTCGATAATCAACCTTCTTGACTCCTTCTGATAACGGGGCCTCGATGTGGAGAATTTTATTTATTTCTCCACGCACTGCTCGCCTTTGTTGCAAATGCTTGTTTATCAGAAAGGCCTTGAAGGTCTATTGTTTCCTTGGCACTTCCTGCAAGCAAAGCGCCAATCACCGATGACTTCCACTGATCTCCCTGTCCAACGATCAGCGGGACAACAGGCTTCTTCAGTGACTTCATAGCGAACTGGAACTCCATGCGGCAGTTTGGACTACTGGCGTACTCACTGCTCACAAGGCACAAACACTTTGCAGTCTTTCAGTGCTGCGGTGAGTTGCTCGTACATGCCTGCCCCTTGATTCGCTGACCTCAGGCGCTCAATGTCGATCCAAACCTTCAGGCCAGCCTTCTGTAACTCGCTCTTCACCAAGCGTGGGTCGGAAAACTCACTGCCAATAAACCCATCAATCTGCTTGGCTGTTTCGGCAATTCGCGAATTGGTCCAATTGTACGACAGAAAAACGTCCGCATCGCCTTCTTCCACCTGAACGCCGCCTCCCGAGTCAGTGACGTCAGCAATTTTACCGAAATGCGCTTTCAAGGCCTGCAGCAACTCGCTAAGCTTGTCGTTCTCGACTGTCCTGTCTTTGAAATGGATGTACAACTCCCCAGCGACCAGCATGCCCCCTACCGACAGGGTCCAGTCGAATGACCCGTCGCCAACTACCAGTGGCACAACCGGGGTGCCAAGGGTGGTCTTTGCGTACTGAAATTCCATCAGGCACTCGTTGTTGGCCACATACTGGTCACTGATGCATGCCACGAACACTTTCGCTTTCTTCATCATCATGGCTGTCTTTTTCAGGTCGTCGCTGTTGTTTGCTCTTCGTTCTCCAATTTTAAGGCCCTGTTGCCTCAAATAGGATATAATATCTCGCGGGTCGCACAGTCTATCAAGCACTGGGAGGTACCGTTCGGGCGCCTGCACAATTTCATTGTTCCCAGTCAATCTCATACTTTGAGTGCGAGGATGGCTCAGTGGTTAGAGGCGCTGACTACGGACCCAAGGGTCCATGGTTCGAGTCCCTGGCGTGACCAAACTTTCACCCAGAATGAGGAGAGTTGCCAGCTCCCTGTAATTAAAGGCATAAGGGATCCATGACTTGTTCATGTCTTTGAATCGGAACAATTCACACAGTGGGAAACTTAGGCCGCCTGTATATGGTGCTCGAGTTCAAGCTGAATAATTACGCAGGGCTTGTAAATATGTGATCACAACGAGGACATCAGATGTTTCGAATTACTGCAGCTCGTTCTCTATAAAGGAAGGATTTGAAGGCATTTTAGCAGAATTCAGAAAGAGACGTATAGAAAGAAACAAAAACACGGTTGTTTTGACCGTTAAGAGGAGGTCCGGCCTTTTCTCGATGGTATTGCTAACCCGCCCCAAGTGTTCTGGTGTACCAAGTTGCAATTATATGTTTACTCAAAACGCAACGGCTCGTTATCATTTGCACCACTGCCTGGCCTACTTTTAAATGGCAGAAGCACTAGAGCAAATGTTGTGGTAAGTTACAAATAGTAATAGGAGAACAACCTAAGTGACATACTCCATTTAATTCTTTACGTCAATCATCAAAAAGCAGAACATTTTATTTCCACTGACAGGAGGCTACATCGGGATCAAAGAGACCCAAACTCAATTAACTCCCCCCGCCCCTCTTCATTTTTGTAAAAAAAATGGTCCACGCGTTTCTTCTGGAATTTGACTAATGATTTGATAGGGTAGTCTTAGTTCTAGAACGTAGAGGTGTATCATATTCCCAAAGGAAAACTGAAACGAGGCAAAGTGAAATTGTGTCAAGGACCCATTATCTCTCACATTCCAGTAGCCCCCTCCCCCTGCTAAAATTGAACGACTACATCCCTGGTTGTTATGCCAAAAATCAGGTGACGATGGCGCTGAGATGACAACCAATATTTCATATCAACCAAACGTTTTGCTTCGGGAGTAATCCATTGTCACATATTCAGATTACGTTTAGATTCACTCTTCGATAAAGCAAAGCCAATAGTTAGAAGCTCTTTTATTTTCTAATTTGCGGACGTTTTCACACGACATGCAACCCAAACAAACTGTGCCCATTTATTCTAAAAGATGCGTAAGTCGATTAGTCATCACACTGGCTCATCCTTGGTCTGCCTTGGCCCCCAGTGCAGAATTAGATGCGTTCGACAATAAGTAGATGACGTCTTCAACTCCATTATTACTGTACCTCTTTTTAGTATTAAATTACATTAAAATGTTCGATATTAAGGCTGCGTTTGCACGAAGACATTGGAACCGTACTGTGCAGAACGGTCTTTTTCCATTTTGACAATTTCATCTTGTCTCATTTCTAACCGTACGAAGTTCCGCTTGCCTCATTAGAGCATGCTCTTAGCTTGATAATCAAGATGTGGTAAAAGAAACCTCTTTATTTTCTCTAAAGGCATCGTAATGTGGTCATTAAAGACTACTAAAGCATGTTGGGGGCGAAATTGTTTTCCAAACTTCACTTTTGGAATGTCACAGTGAAAAGATTGGGAAGGTACCTCAATGGATGTCGTAGCGTTGTCTTGAAGTAACTAATGCGGCAATAGAGTGCTTAATAGGGGCTACGTTAGGGTACTCTGTGGGTTGGCAATCGATGCTTTTGTAAATGGAGTACACTGGTCTAGACGTGTTGGCTGAGTCAGGGCAAGTGGCATATCCAGAGAACGTTTGAGCAGTAGGGGCAGTAGATGAAAGGGATGCCAAAGATTTTAAAAATTATTGACGAATGTAGACTTAATACAATAATTTCTTAATCTTACTCCTAGTCGAAAGATCCTCTCTTAGCGTTCTAGGAAAGTTATTGAAAATCAATTGCATGAAAGCAATACTGTATAGTCTGAACACAACTAAGGGTATCCTAAAAGTTTCTCCTTTAATCTGAAAATTTATCTTGGATTTTTTTAGCATAGCGGTCTTTTCCACTCCACCATTGCGACTCGAGCTGAGATCTTTCATTGACCTTCGAGGATTTGTTCTCTTCAAGAGAAATCTCCTCATAATGGGCAAACAAATTTCCAGAAAGGATTGCCAAATCAGCTTCAACTCGGCAAAGGGAGGGCAAATGTCCAAAGGCGCTCGTTTGATCTGTCACTGGTCATGGCTGTCTTACTGTTTTCTGCATGTATCCTAAATATCACATTCCACGGAACGTTCGAGCTCTCAGTTCAGCACACCATATTAATGATTCTCAAAGATTTAGACCAAACAAAAAGCAAGCCGAGTAAGCACTAGACGGGAAGGCCGAGAAAGAGATATTTAAAAAGGTAACTTAAAACTTGCGGGTACCAATGAGTATGCTGTACCCAATGCTGAATCACCACAGCTGACACAGATTCGTTTATATTTTGTTTCTCTTCTTTGTTCTTCTCAGTGAAAAAACTAAATTTCACCCATTTCTGTAAACTTTTAACCTATCTTCCTCCTAGCCCAATGGCTGCGAGGTATCTGGTACTATACGGTACCTACTCTCTAGGTGGACCCGTGTGGGTACTGCTAGCGGTTGTTTGAACGGTTCCATCAGTTCCCGTGTAAACGCAACGACTATCCGTATCTCTACACTCTGGATTTAGCCCGTTCTGAAAAGTAATTGTATTCTCCAGTAAACTGGATAGCATATTAAAGTAATCATTTACTTCTAGCCTGCTTAGTTAAGAAAACTTCCTAATCCCTTCTCGTCAATTATTTTCAATGACGTCAACGATCGTGCGACTTCCAGTTCTACAGTATTCTCTCCAATTGGTGGACACCGTTGGCCGCCTTTTGGAAAGTTTTGCAATGAAAGTCTCAAAAAGAAAAAGCCGGAGTTTCTGTATTAAAAGGGGAAAAGGTGTGATCTGGGTTATTTGTGGCTATCGGGTTGACATTAGACACTTAAAAAAGAAAAAGTAACCAAATTGAACGTAACACAACTTTTTTTACAACAAAAATTAGCATCAACATCATACATAATATCAACTAACGAACTCAAGAAAATGTTTATTTGCCATACTGTATGTTCTTCCTTAAAAAAGTTTATAATCGACTGTCGTTTTTTGTTGTTGACACGAATAATTTCTAGTCTCTCTTTAAGTGAGGACAAAGAAGCTCTTTCCTCATTATTGCGATCGTTCAAGCTTGTCAATTTATCAATCATTGTCAGCGCTTCATATGTGGTAAACTTCTCTTCCGCGTCAGCATTTTCATCATCATTGTCACTGTCATCAGACAAAACCCCTTCTACATCTTCTACTCTAGATTCTTTACGGAAATATTCATCATTCACACTCGAAACAATTCTCTTTGAAAAAGGAACATGATTCATAGTAATAGCTATTTTTATTCGGAGACATGGCAATTTGTAACTAAAATATGATTACTGAAGATATGTACGAGGTCGAGATACCCATCTGTATCGAAAAGAACTGGAATTAGTATCAGTATAAGTTTTTTGCAAGATACCATACCTATATGAACATGGGGAAATTTTAATTGAACGTTGGTTGGGGAAATTTAACAATGCAGCATGAGCCATCTAATGAGGTGGACGAAAATGCAATTGTTGGATACGTGCCACAAAACATTTCAATGTTATGTATATTATTCTTGAAAGTGCCAAACACTTACATTACAGGTTAAATCGTGGAGATGGCTTTGGTCTGGAGATTCCAGTAATTTACTACTTCCATGGACACGAAAAATTAGCAAACTGGGCTGTAAAGAACCTCGACGCTATACAAGGCCAAATAGATTGCCAAGTGTCTGAAATAGGTATTTGAACAAATATTCAGTCACCTCAGTTTTTTGTTCGCTGGCTCCTAACTTCGTGTACTGTCTGCTAATTGGAAAGAAAATACTGCCAAATTGTCTACTTAATGCAAAAAATATTCTCCGTTAATTAGAGTGTCCGCTAATTAAGTGTTCGCTTTTAAGAAAGTTTTTTATTAGGCTTTGACCAGAAAACGATCGGGGAAAAAAATTGTCCGCTAATCAGATGTGTCCGCCTTTTAGAATGTCCGTTCACTTTTGTATTTTCATTGTTCAAATTGTCCCTCTCTATCAGTGCTGTCAAGAAAGATACTAGCCGAGGCTAATTGCTATGGCCGAAGTCCCAATAGTATTCCCCAAAAAACGATATAATGGCTGGAAGTTCGATCGATGGCCAATCTTTATCACCCCAGGAAAAGGCTGGCTTCTTAAAAGATCGCCTACTCTTTTCGTAGGACATAGCTGTTCTTGTGCAATTTTCCGGCACATTTTCTTGCAGGGGAACGGATTATTTCTACAGGAAGCAAGAAAACTCGAAAGCAATGCCATTTATGTCAATTATGTGTGAGATTTGCGGAATCAAAGACAATTGGTAATGAGATCATTCATGCACGAAACCAAATCACCATTCAGCGTAACAACAGTAAAATCACGACCCTTAGTTGCCCTGGATAATCAAACGTACTTACTGAAAAGTGGATTTGTTGACAAAACTACGCTTCTAGAATTTGAGCTAAACTAATGCAAAACGTACGTCTTGCACAAGTTTCGAAATACTCGTGAATCAAATAAGTGAAGAGCTTCAATCTATCGTTTACTGATTTCCTTAGCAAATTGTGACTGCCAAAAGATTGAACAAGGTCCTTAAACTGCAGCATCAAGCCCTTTGCCCAAAAAATTGACACAAGCCTAGCATGTGACTAAATACGCTGTAACTTGTTTGCGTTGTCCGTTGATGGCATGAATAGTAGTTGAAATTAAAAGTAGTGTTTTCTTCTTGTTGGCACTAGGCTTTCCTGTGTTGCTTGTATCTCATGTTTGAAAACCTGTAACTTAAACCGCGGAAAATTTAATTTTGTCTGATGAATGGACTTTAGAGAAACATCGCAACCCACCTGCTTAATTGATCTGAGAATGTATCATTGAAATTGCGGCTGCGCTTGCAAATTGGGCCCCCGGGACAGCGGCTAGAGCCTTGGGCCGATGTTGATAGGTTGGCCTGAGCGCTGCCTCGATACAACACAAACATCAACTGCTTACGAAGTTGCCTTAATGTAGGATGAATGTGAACAGTAAGTAGTTCACTTTCTTTGTGATGGCTCAAGACAACACTTCATGAAAGAGAAGACAAGATTATTATCAGTAAGTGCATTTAACTTGTTATAATCTTACGAAAACAATCAAAATCTTTTAGTTTAGGCCCATCTTCAAGACTAGGCCACGCGAAATATCAAGACAGTTTGATTGCAAACGAACTTAATCTCTATTTGTTTACGAAGCTGTGCAAAGCCAAAAGTGTAACTGCAGGGGCGGATCCAGTGGAAATGTTGACTGCCGCACTTATCGGAAAAGGGGACCGGAGGGCGGAGCCCCCTTAAATTTTTTCTTTTGCAACGCCCTCTAGATCCTCCGAAACAGCAACTTTAAGGAAATACATAGTAACCGCCCATTTTACATAAACTGTTTTAGGTATCCTTTACACAATGTTGCCACCATTTCTACCGATTAACTGTGTAGATCATAAAGATTTTGAAAGACATTTACGTTTACTACAATAACAAAAGCTGCGTTTATTGAGCTCCTTTATCGCACCTTCCGCAATTCGAGATCTAACCATTCTTAGAACTTCAATTTTCTTTTATTTTCCAGCGTTCCTTGACTTAATTCCGCCAAAATAAATTGTTGACCACTGGGTTTCAAAGCTTCGAAAAGTAGTTTTCTGTCTCAGGTCGAACAATCTAGTACAAAGTGCGGCGGTCCCAATCGATTGTGCGGCATTGAGACCCTTTTGTTATTTGCCTGAACAGCATTGTGTAAGCTGTCAAATCGATTGTTCTTCCTAGAAGTTGATTGTGCGGCATCTCAAAATTCCAACAATGACGTGTGCGGCATTTCAAACTTCTGCATGCCGCACATTGTTTCTAGCGCCGCACAATTGATTTTTGCTGCAGCACAATACTTTGGAGCTCCAACACAATGAAACTTTGACAGGTCGCAATGCCGCACAATCATTCAATGCAGCACTATAAAATACATTACAAAGAGATACGCTACGAAAGCGGAAGTGTTCGTGATAACTCCGCTCTCCCTTATTTCGACCCCCACTTATTGGACTTACTTCAGATTGCCGATGCTCCCCCGCTTATTCCCCCCCCCCCCATTGATTAGGCACCTAAAAATAATTATAAAGCTTTGTTTCCCTTAGTGTCAAGTTGTTGCAAAATCCTTTGCCCGATCACAAATACATTTATGAGGGGTTGTTGTGGGAGGTTGGGAGACCACCCCCATCGGCAAGCGTAAATTGGCTTGACAAATTTAATTGAATGCTTTGTATGTCAGTGTATGCTGGCTTAGGGAGTGGTCGTGATGATGACGATCAATAGCCTTCATGTGAGACCCCGTTACCCCGTCCCAAAAAGATCCGTATCAATTTGAGTTCACTTCGGCGTTCTGTTTACACATGACTTGCCTATAGTCCCTATTACAATCTAAAATACAATTGTCCCTAATTATACCCCTATTAACATTAGTTTAGCCGTTTAGCCTCGGAAGACCAGAGCCTCGATGTGATGCCAAAAGTGACATCACGCTAAAATCGGAACTTGGAAGGACAGCAGCCGTATCATCTATCAAGCAAGAGATAGCAGCACGGGCTGCTTCAACGTGCTCGATTCAGTCGTTTTCCAAAAATCGCCACCTCAAGACCGCTTTAGACTTACCACATGCAACAATGAGCATTGTTAGGTTGTTATTGTTATTGGCTCTCTGTTAGTTTCCATGGTGCTCTGTTGTCCTTTGGTTTGAATGGCTCCAGTTCTCTTAGGTCAATTCATATTACCTTTATGAACCGTATTGACTGAAAGTACATGTAATGCGTGGATTATGAGGTTAATGTTGAAACCAGAGAAATGTCAAAACCCTTACTTTTCATGGCTCCTTATCAACAGCTTTGTGTTCTGAACCCGTCTTTAAATTCGAAGCAATCATCCAGCTGTTTCAATTGATTTAAATTTTTTCAAACTGCTTCCCAAGTTTTCACAAGGCCGTACCATAATGAAAGTAAGACTACAAGATTATCATTATTAGATTCGCAACTTGATCAATCAGAAAATTTGATTTGCAACCGAATTATCCAGATTATTGGCTAGGGATTGTTTCCTTTGTCGTGGGAAAAAGTTTTGTCAACTCGAAAAATGCAAAGCTTCTGCCTTTGTTCATAATTTTTTTAAGCATCCCAAGATATTTCAGAATTACTTGATGCTTTCAAGGATAGAAAAACATTAAAATGTTTAGAAGGACCCGTTTAGTCAAGACTGCTCAAATCTCCAAGTTTATAATTTTCAATTTTTTTCATTTATTTCTTTTTCACTTCAATCATACGTCATGGAACTTCAAGAGGCAATTTTTAGCAAGTCTCTCGAAACAAACAATTTCGTAATATACATACATATCAAAATCCTTGAGAATTTATAATAAAAATTTTGAGATATTTGCTGGAACTGTATGTCTATAATTTTTTACAGCGAGACCCACTTATACGCTCCAAACATTTTCAACTGTTCGCTTTCCGTAGTCTAAGGTTATTTGACCCTTTCTCTTCAGTTGAAGCCATAGAGTGCAAGAACATGTGCCATCAAAATAGCATGTGCCATTTTTCAGGATACCGATTCCTTTTCGTTACAGGCAAATAGAGACATTATCTAGCTTCATATTAAGATTCATCTCTTTGCAGGTTTTGAAATGGGTTGCAGCCAGTCGAAACCCTTTCGATGTCCGAGATGCGACCACAAGTTTGTCAGCTCAGATGACATCCTGTACCACATAGAAAAACAGCACCCGCCGCAGAACTTAGCCTGTCCCAAATGCAACTTGAAAGGTTTTGCTAATGGTGCAGACCTAATCGCGCACGTGGAAGAAGCTCACGGCGGCGCACAGAACAGGCAGGCTGAAATCTCCTGCCCAAAGTGTGATCGAAAGGGCTTCGCTAACGGTGCCGATCTTCTGCAGCACTATGAACAGACGCACGCATACACGCCCAACCAGATCGTAAAGCCGGCGGCGAAACCAATGGCACTGATGGCGGCCAAGGATACAGAATACACGCCACCGAAGCCGAACAAAGTGGGAAATAAGTCTTTGCCCCGGGTTGGCGACAAAGTCCTAGCCATGTGGGAACATACAAAGTGGCAGTATTTCCACGCGACTATCAAAAGATTTCTATCCGAAGAGCTGCAGTACGAAATAGACTGGGATGATCAAGACACCACCGGGCGATTTGTCGACTATTACAACCTCGCTCTGGACAAAACCCCAGACCCCAATGAGATCTCTATTGGCAGTATTGTTTTGTTCCAGCAGGGCAGCTATTCTGGGAGCAGATTTGGGGGAGCCACTTCTGGGCTTCGGTGGCACGAGGGTAAAATTACACATATCACTAAAACTGCGGATGGTCGAAGACTGTTCGATGGCTGCCATACTAAAGGTGAGGCGGACGGTAAGTGGGTCACCTACGGCGGTTATAATTACACATTTGCTGGAAAAGAGCTACATGACCTCAGAATCGGCCCTAACGTGTTTGACATTCTTGACGATCAAAATTCAGGAGGCAACGACGATCCCGATGATGGTGTTGATATCTTTTTCTCTTACACTGTTACTGACAGTCCTGCGGCCATCAAAAACAATGAAATTGCGCAGGCGCCCGAACGGTACCTCCCAGTGCTTGATAGACTGTGCGACCCGCGCGATATTATATCCTATTTGAGGCAACAGGGCCTTAAAATTGGAGAACGAAGAGCAAACAACAGCGACGACCTGAAAAAGACAGCCGTGATGATGAAAAAAGCGAAAGTGTTCGTGGCATGCATCAGTGACCAGTATGTGGCCAACAACGAGTGCCGGATGGAATTTCAGTACGCAAAGACCACCCTTGGCACCCCGGTTGTGCCACTGGTAGTTGGCGACGGGTCATTCGACTGGACCCTGTCGGTAGTGGGCATGCTAGTCGCTGGGGAGTTGTACATCCATTTCAAAGACAGGACAGTCGAGAACGACAAGCTTAGCGAGTTGCTGCAGGCCTTGAAAGCGCATTTCGGTAAAATTGCTGACGTCACTGACTCGGGAGGCGGCGTTCAGATGGAAGAAGGCGATGCGGACGTTTTTCTGTCGTACAATTGGACCAATTCGCGAATTGCCGAAACAGCCAAGCAGATTGATGGGTTTATTGGCAGTGAGTTTTCCGACCCACGCTTGGTGAAGAGCGAGTTACAGAAGGCTGGCCTGAAGGTTTGGATCGACATTGAGCGCCTGAGGTCAGCGAATCAAGGGGCAGGCATGTACGAGCAACTCACCGCAGCACTGAAAGACTGCAAAGTGTTTGTGCCTTGTGTGAGCAGTGAGTACGCCAGTAGTCCAAACTGCCGCATGGAGTTCCAGTTCGCTATGAAGTCACTGAAGAAGCCTGTTGTCCCGCTGATCGTTGGACAGGGAGATCAGTGGAAGTCATCGGTGATTGGCGCTTTGCTTGCAGGAAGTGCCAAGGAAACAATAGACCTTCAAGGCCTTTCTGATAAACAAGCATTTGCAACAAAGGTGGAGCAGTGCGTGGAGGAAATAAATAAAATTCTCCACATCGAGGCCCCGTTATCAGAAGGAGTCAAGAAGGTTGATTATCGAGCACCTAGAGTCGGTGACCATGTTGTGAGTCATCATTTCCAGTGTGCCTACTACATGGCGACTGTGGTCAGTTTCAACCAATCAACATTGGAGTATACCGTGAACTGGGACGACGGAGACCCCAGTGGGCGCGTCCAGCCTTACAACCAGGTCGCCCTTGACCTTGTGCCAGACGCTGATGACGTAGGTGTTGGCTCAGTCATCTTCTTTCCGCAGGGCGCTTACAAGGGCACAGAGGGCAACAACACCGGCGGAGAGAGGTACCACGAAGGCATTGTGACCTCCTGTCGCATGAGCGAGGGAACAAAGCTGGTTAGCGGGACCCACACGAGAGGAGCCGAAGATGGAAAATGGGTTACCTATAAGGGTTATTCCTATGAATTCACAAACCTGTCACTGAGGATGATTCGCGTGGCACCGTCGGCTATGGACGCGCTTCAGGCCGCAAAGCAGTGATCGTTTGCGTGAAGCGAATGTTGTCCAGGTGGTGAATAAACTATGAAAGAGAAATTGAAACAGCTTTTTCGACCAACCTAGAAGAAAGATTATTTTTATGTTTTTAATGACATCGATGAGTCTTTTTACAGAATATGAGTTGATAAAATCCTTGTTCAATCTGTAATCTTTTTTGCACTTCAAGTTATCTATTAAAGATCTTGCGAAGATCAAGCTATGGTTAAATTTAGAAGACGCAAAGTCTTGTTTTTAATGTGTTGATATATTCAGGGGCTTTAAAGAAGGACTAAGAACGAATCAAACTGCTTTTATATCTATGTTATCGATGCTATCCTCTCCTAAAGTGATTTTGATAAAGGCGCTTTCTATTTGTTCTAAGGTTGTTCTCTTTCTTATTTTAATGCTCCGGATATGAATGTTGTTATTAGCATAGAAGTTTTGCCATAATTTGCCTAGTATTTATGAAATTGAGCAAAACCGATATAACTTTAGTATCAGCACCATGTTTATCACGTATTCTGGCCAAGATGTCGTTGGTACCATTTCTTGGTGACCTGGGTTTAAATTACAAAGTGCTTTGCATTAATTCCGTTGAGTGTATATTAAAACAGGTTTTCTTGCGAATTTTCTTTGTCAATTTATCTACCAAACTTTCCCCATTATGCTCGATGGCTTTACCAAATGCCATTTAGTAGCTGCACGAATCTCCAACAAATTGAAGGAAGACCAAATGATAAAGATAGAGTGAAATGCATTAAAGTCAGAGAGTTAAAGATAGAGTTAAAGTCATTCTCGCTGCATTTCATATTCTTCTTTGTTCAATTTTCTCCAATGTTCAGTAGCACTTTTTTGCAAGTCTTGAATGTCAAACAGCATCATATCTTAACAAGGCACTTGCTAAGCATGAAGTACCTGTGTAGGTAATAAGATCGAATCTCTGAAGCTTTATTATATGCAAAAGAGAATTAGATTATTGAAAGTGCAGCTGCAGTTCATACAGCGTCATAAATGGATGAAGCATCTCATATATAGCAGTGTTTTTATAAGGTCTCGACAATAAATGTAATTTGAAAACTCTTAACAACAGCAGGTCTCGACAATAGTAAATACAATTAAAGCTAAAATTTTGATTCCCTGTATAGTGAACTTAGGAATATGAAGAACGTATAAAGGGTTTATACTTAATAAATTAACCACCCTTTAAAAAGTTGACATGTTCCTCCCTTACTAGAAAATTTGACAGCAAAATATTATTTATGATACACAGACGGGAAGTGCAAGAGATCGCCCCCCACCCCCAAACAGTATAGATAAGCGAATTGTCTGCATTCATGCCATAAGTGGAGGTAATAGATTAGCACCTATCCAGACTAGTAGTACAGACCGTAAAGGGGAGATGTTGCAGGGGTAGGGGAAATTGGTCAAAATGCCCCTCTATAGCTACCCTCACAAACGGTATGTCCAGCTAACTATACATATTATAATTTGTTCATGAAATGAGTTAAGGCATCTATGAAAACAAATAATTAATCATCAAAGACCGATAAACCATAATGAAATTAACTGAAGGTATATGATGTGGCCTCTGGAAACCTAACACTTTCTTGCAAAAGTGACTAAACGATCTTTTAATGCATTCTTTACGTCAAGGATAAGTTCAATGCAGTTCCAAGAAATGAGTCCAGCTTACAATATTTGAACCTGTTTTGGAACACGCAAAATTTTTGTCAAGCTAAGAGTATCGTGTCACGAAAAGTTTCACTGGGTTAACTTACGCAATGGACAAAGAATTAATTCTTCAAATGTATGATTACTTGAAATCAAGCGAGTACAAATAAATGGCGTTAGCAGAATGCTGATGCCAGGCTTCCTGGCAATCCTAACAGAGAACTTCCTCACAAGCAAGTCTGGAGTTTCGCATGGTTAAATGAGCTTTTGAAAGCTCAAGAGAAGTTCATCCCAAACTGTGATTGACTTTGTCTTTATTCAAAGACAGACAAATATGTCCATCAAACCCAATCATCTAAAGGCCTCGAGACATTCTTGAACTATGCACTTAGGTTGGATATGCATCTATAGGTGGTACGTCAGTTGTATGATTGGATCATACCTTCTTCAGTTGGCGGTTTGTGCATCGCACATGGTTCACAATTATTTGCAGAAAAATCATTAGGCTCCTGACCTATCATTTGCTGTCTTCCATCCTACCATCACAATCATTACCCCGGCCATCAAATTTAATGTCTTTATGAAATAGTTTAATGCTGAATTTCGAAAACGATGTAGCAGAAATTGAGAGTTTTTAAACAGTTCAAACTATTCGTATCTATTTGTGCTTTGTACAGAAACGATCCAGCTTCATCTTGTGACCTTGAGCGGTTTGGTGATGAGCATTGGTAAGAGAATGAAAGTTGACAAGAGGGAAGAGGCGAAATGTCGCAAGAAGATTTCTGATGGCTTGAATACCGCCTATTCTCCAGGCTTTGGAGAACATCTTATTATCCAAGCATCTCATTTCTAATGGGTTTTCATCTAATGTGCGCTGTACGTATTGGACGTCCATAATCATTTTTGCTAGGGTTATTGATTACTTCAGACCATCGAATATCCCGATTTTTTTCCATCGCTAATTATATTAATGAATGTCTTCGCTTCTCTTAGGGGTAAAAACGAATCAAAATACTTACTTGCGATTTTTTTATTTATTCATACATTGACACCTTTTACTGACCTCCTATTTTTATCCTCGACTTTTAGCAACGCGTTGTCTCTCTATCGAAGGGAGGCAACTTCCTGCGTAGCATCCAGACGCTTTCCACACCTCCAGCATTCTCAAAAATGTTTTCATGTGAACTCAGTCTCTGTTAAAATTCCCTAAAAGATTGGAAAATGTCATTGCCAGACGGTTGGATCGCAAAAGAATCACGCTCTACAGGGAAGACATATTACTTCAATACTGTAACCCAGGACAGCCAGTGGGAATTGCCGACCGAATCAGCAATATCTGGAAATGAACCAGGGAAGGTGCGTGCCTCACACTTACTTGTAAAGCACAACGAATCAAGACGTCCTTCTTCATGGAAAAGTGAAACTATCACAAGAACCAAAGAAGAAGCACTTGAAAAGATCGAAGGTATGCAAGTGGATTTTGTACATTCATGTAACGATAATGTTTGGTAATTTAACTGCAAGGCTTTATTTGTGTAGAGATTTTTTCCCTGCGCATCTCATTTAATTTAAGAAAGTTTAGAAATACTGCAAATTTATTTATCTAAATTCACGATTTGCTAGTTACCCTTCAGAGATGAAAGCACTGAAAACTCCGTGAAGGAAACATTTATTGAAAACAAGCGATTGGGTGGAACGCACTTAATGTTGGTACAGCTACCCCCTTGCTTCCAGTATGGATTCAATGGCAGCTGCACTCTCGAGAAAATTTTCTAAAAATTCGAGTGCACTCTTGCACACCCGAGTGATGGGTGTGGCTTTGGGCGTGGCTTGGGTCAAATTTACACGGCTTCCTTACAGATGGCAAAATATATCTCTAAATTTGTTTGCAACAGGGAGTGGAAAAAGTGTTATAAACTGGCTGAACATGTGGAAAATAGATGACTCCTGTGCTTGCTAAAATAATGTAATTTGTAAAGATCCATTTTAGCCACCATAAAAATAATGATTTTCTGTTTAGAAGTAGAAACTTAATGAGGAGTATATCAAATGAAAGAAAGAAAGTCTCATCATAAAATATTAAACTTAATATTAATAGACAAACAAAGACACTTTCTTTATGGATTCTCTTCAGGTTGTCTCTATGGTTAATAGTATTGACTTTTGTTCCAATTGCTTTTCTTTTAAGAATTATAGGCATTTAATTACAGATGCTAATGGCAGTGGTAAGTAAGCTTAGTTTTAAGAAATGCCAGATATAAATTTTTAGCAAGTGAGTAGAATAACCAAATTTTTATAGAAGATTTTCAATTCTTGTACTCATAAACCATTATTATTTCACTTAAAATAAGTTTTTTAAGTTAAGTTCTATTTGTTTTGATGAAACATATAGTTTCCATATAACTTGCACACATTGAAGACTTGCTGTGAAATTTAGTGCACACTCAAATGTGCACACTTATCACAAGTGCACTCTTGAACACCCAGGTAATTGCTTGTGCACTCCTGAGATCTCATCAAAAATTGCCATGAAATCCAGACCAGCCTTACAAGAGACCGGTTGTAAAACGCATTTTGTTTCTCAACAAGTAGAGCCACTTAGCAAATTTGTAAGTTGCTTGACAATGCCTGCTCCGAAGACTTTAAATTGTGACAATGAATGTATTAAAAACTTCTGAATTAAATGCAAATATCTCAATCATACACATGTTCGCAGTCAAACACTGATACCTTGGGACATGTCATTCTGCATCCAGTATTGACCAGTGCAAACTGGAAAGAACTTAAGGTGAGTTTGTTAGTCATCAAGAAATTGAATAGGTTTGCCATGATTATTTTTCCTTTTTTTACTATTTCAGATTACAAGAGGATGATACAAGCTGGTGAAGTATCCTTAGAGGAGCTTGCAAAAACTGAAAGTGACTGTAGCAGTGCAAAGCAGGAGGAGATTTGGGATTCTTTACGAGGGGGAAAATGCAAAGTAAGAAACTTGTTCTAGTCATCCCTCTTACACAGAAACTTAAAATCTTGACCATAGACATTTTTCTTGGACAGACCAATTGAATGATAAAGTATCCATATCACAATTAGCTTGACAAATATTGAGAATAGCTTGAATACAAAAAAGGTGAAGTTTAATTGTTCCTTGAATCTTATTGCATTATATTTATCCTCAATGAACATTATTTTGTAGCCAGCATTATCTTACCTTCTAAGATAATGCTAACTTGAGAGATTCTAGCAAGAGTATCTAACAGAAACCTTGTAGAGAATGTACATCATAACTGTAACAGAAAATCACAAGGAAGTACATAAATCACATAAAAAGCACAACTATTCCATAGCTGTGCTATGCATATTGGTGACGAAAGCTTTTGATGCAAGCCAAACTGTTACAAAACGCTCTGCCTATGTGTGGCTTTAATGGATACTTGAGATAAAGCTACTTTTATGGATATATACTTGAGATAAAACTACTTATGGATACTTTTAATATAGATAATGCTTGACAAGAAATGGTGGATAATGTAAGAATCATATGAGAACTAAAATAAACAAAATATTTTCATTCAAGTAGATTCAAACCTGGCCAGTGCCAGTTGTAAAACCTGGTGTCAGTTCAACATTCTATAGGGCACTGAAGTATCTATATACATATATATATATATATATAGAATTAGTATGGTTTTTTTATCTTGATTAAGACAGCTCAGGTTGTTCTTAGATGGATCTAGTTCATCATTAAAGTATGAAATTGATAATACAGCTATTCATTTATTACTCTTATTTGGAAAAACTTTTTAACATATACTGCTTCTCTATCGTTAGCATATAAAGTCAAATTTGACTTATTTGTGATGTAAAATTTGACTCTTTTTTAGAAAAATTTGAAGATGTTTCGTGAGTATACTGTTTAAAATATAATTTGCATATCATAGTAGTTAAATGATCTCCCAAATTGTAAATTTGTTAAGCAATACCAGTGAACTTGGTATTCTAATGCTGCTTTGTGGTATTTGACAATCTAAATGATTTGAGAAAAAGTCTTTAGATATATCCTTAGGAGTTCTTGCATTGTTGAAAATATTTGTCATTGATCTGTCACACTTAGAAAAACTCTCCATCAATGAGTTTCAAATTCCCATCTACCCAGATAAATTTGGAAAAGCTTTGAAATAACTAGATGCCTTTGTGTGACTAACTATATATTCTAATATAGTATTAATAAAAAACTACTGACTTTTAATATATTTTAGCTTTTCTCTTGCATTTTTTCTTAATTATTGTTGCAAATATGATCCCTTTGTTCAGTGTTTAAATAGTTTACTTATACCACATCTAATTTTAGTGCATTTTATTTTAGTTTTGCACTTCAAGTTGGGGAGATGAGTGATGCAGTGTTTACAGATTCTGGAATTCATTTGATCTTAAGGACAGCTTGAGTTCTCATGAATACTGAATTCTTTTCCATCCAGTTGGGTTTTTCTATTTACAGTGGATAGCAGATATTTTTGAGCTATTTGATGAAGTGAAAATGGTATTTGCATTAAATCATAATTAGCTAAATTTGTTCTTTTCTAAAGTAAGTAGAGACTGGTTTGATAAACATTGATGTTTGCTTTTTTCATGTACTTACTTCCTTGGTTTTGTTCATCATAACATTGACACTTGTTGAATGTTTCTAGGCTGTAAGTTCAAATGAATCAAAATTTGAAGAATGGTGTGAAAAATTATTTATGTTTCTTGCCTTCAACCCTGATGTGCATGACATTCAAAGTTTTGTTGTTGTTTTTGTTATGCATTCAACCAGCTCATGTATAGGCATAACATATAAAAGCATTTGGGAGCTTTTTAAAAAACAAGACCTTTTACTGCCAGTAGAATAGGAAAGGGGAAAACAGTTGCCATCCCCCACAAATGATAGAAAAGTTAGTTCCTGATAAGGCCTGAAGTAACCCTGGCTATGCCAATGCCCCTGGATCTCTATCATTTTAGTTCACTTCAATATGTTTTCAAATAGTATCTATGCTTTTCTAGCAGTAACAAAGACTTAAGTATCCTGTGCGCAGACTCTTTTGCTTGAGAAGCTCTAGGCCCTGGTAGGATTATAAATAAACTAGGATCTTAGGATTGATGCTGCTTTGCAACATTTGACGCAGTATCTCGAGTTGCATGCCACAGAAGAAACCATCATTTTCGAATCTAACGATGCATCAGCTTGCTCTCTGTAACTCCAGGCATAAGGAATCATGAGGTATGGTAACATCGAGAGGAATGGCCAGGATACTGCTTGATAAGCTTAAGCTTCTCACTGTCCTAAAACTACCTTAGGAAGCTAGGTAGAAACAAACAAGCAATCACTGACAAAACCTAAAACCGCTCCCTCTGTATCTCTCTGTCTCATTTTATCTAATCTGAGTTTTGTCTTAATCTATCTACCAATAAAAATAAAATTACGAGTTTTCATTCACTCAAGCCAGTTAAAAGCAGTAATGAAAGATGACCATGCCTTTTTATGCACGCTGAGCACCTATTGCCAAATAATTACCTAATACACATGCCTTATAGCGGCTAATTTTCTGAGCAACGTGCAGTGGTTTTTCTGAGCAACGACCCGCATGATCAACGTGGAATCCAAACTGATTTCATAACATTTCAGTCTTTCAATTGAAATGCTACATTTTAACTGAAGAAGATACAGCGTTTGCTGAACACCGCTAAACATGTCAAAGTTCCTCCTTGAAATGTCTGCGTGCTAAGTCATGTCCTCCAAATGATCTGTGCTAAATTGGTTAATCCTTGGCTTTTTTTTTATAATCAACACACTTTTACCCACTTTTAACCACTTCTTATCTGAAAGCTCCTCGATGTTTGATATTTGCTATGATTTTCCAAGCCAAAGATGATCTTGTAGAAAACTGTGTTTGTGCTTTGTATCTAAGGTATCTTTGCATTAATGATGACCAAAAAGAAATCACTTTGCTTTTTTTCTTTGGTTTGTAAATGAGACTAGCTTACTGAATGAAATTTTAATTGACGCTAGTAGAGGTTTCAAATCTTAAAGCTAAGAATCTTGGCACATGTCTTTATGTTTGGAAGATACGAATGCGTTACGAGATGTAGTATAAACTGGGTAAAAATATTATGTAAAACAAAACTTTCAGGGTCTTAGTTTTTGGCAGGGAGTGTTAACTTATAGGATCTGTTCTTTGCCAGAGATTCGATTGTTCTTTGTTGGTGATCGAGACCGCTCTTATGCTGGCAGTTAGAAACTATCGTAACTTCCATCGTCATCACCTGGAAATAACCATATCACTTTCCCAAACTCTCGATTTCTTGTAAAAATTTAATCGTACTTGCAAATGTGAGCATCTGCCTAGACAGACATGCAAACAGGCAGACAGACAGGCAGACAGGCAGACAGGCAGACAGGCAGATAAATAAATTTCCCAAAAGGATGACAAAAATTACATTGCTCGTTTTTCTACTGAAGCTCTATAAATGACTCTAGCTTTACAGCAAACACATATATCAATCGCCACTGCTTGAGGGTGGAGCTCTTGCCTGTTTTGTTCAAAGGAGAGCGTTTTTGCAAAAGTCAAATGAAAAACATCTCCATGGGTTTGGTGCCCCTCTCTCTTGAGATTATTAGTATACCTTTTATTTGCAGGTATAAAGATTTTAGGAATTTTTGACTTTGCAAGGCTGTGTGTCTTCATCTTCGACGCCGAGGGGCGTAACTAGCATTTTTCTTTTTCTTTGGGAGGGGGGGGGGGGGTGTATATAAGATTTTGCCCGACATTTTCGCCACTGATCTACTAAAATGTTATGAGATCTGTTTTGGGAGAAGCCTTCGCGGGGTTCCTTCTATATTTTTAAACTGTTATGAAATTTGTTGTATTTGTAGTTTTCTGATATTTTTATGTATTTTTGCTTCGTTTTTCTATTGTCCTTTAAACCATAAGTCAATGCCTTGCTGTTCAAATGTCAATCAGTGTTTATTATGAGATCAGTTCACGAGTAGACAAGCTGCAGTTCAGTCGTGTTAACTTCCTTTCGTAAAATATTGTAATGGCAACAAGGATAAGCGACTATTAACAGCGGATGATTTTATCAAAGTTCCTTTGAAAATTAGCCATTGGGTTTCGTCGTCCAGACACTGTTAAAATCGTGGCATCCAGAATGGCTGATGGATGATGAAAAATGTATTACTGGGTCGCTAAAAACCGACACTAGTTTTCAAGAGTGGTCAGGCTGGTGGGGTCACTCCAACTATTGATTTACTCAAAATATTGACGAAGAAAGACCCAAGATATTACAGTATTTGAACAACAAAATGGCATGAAAACCTACAAATTTGCTGAAAACAGAACCTATTAGCCATGGCATTTTTTAAGGAGTTTTGAATAGTGGGGCATTTTTCTAAAGAGCTCACACTTATACACTACCAGAAATGATATAGGAAACGACACATAACTCTTCGGATTGGCGCTTCAGATTGTGATATATATTGAACCATTTTAGGGTTGAGACTTTTGCCTCCATGATATGACACAACCGTATGTCCTCGAATAAGCCCCGAGGACTTATTTCGCAGAAAATATTTTAGGGTAGGGGCTTCTTCGAGGGTGGGGCTTACAAGGGGGGATTATTTGTTGACAGCAAAGAACACTACCAGCACTGATAACTATTATGCTAAAAATGGGCTCAAAACACGAGAAAAGACGGGTTATATCAATTTCAAGGCAATATCCCAGCCTGAGTATGGTTGAAAAGTGCAAGGAAGTACTAAGATCTTGGTAACTTGAGCAATGAATCGAGTTACAAGGTGGATAAATGAGAAATATAGTTATATAAAGATTGCTATCAGCATCGATTGAGCCCCCAAATTCGTTACCAGCTTTTTGAAACACCGGTTACTTTTATCTCTAAGGGCCACAAAATGGCCGAATTTGGGGCAAATGTAGCATTTTTCTTTTCAGTGGTGGGGGAACTCGTAGGGCCCAGTGGGGCAATTTTCCCACCACTCAGTATGTTAAAAATGGGTAAAAATGCCCTGCTAGTAGGAGAATAAATAACCTATCGCATTTTGTTGGGAAAAACAGCTCCTTCTGTTGGGAACACTTCACCTCTCGTCAGGCAAAGCATCACCTTTTTTCGGGCAAAGCTGTTTGACAAAGCAGGAAATCAACAAATAATTTCTCGATTACTGTTTTATTTGGCCCGATAGTTGCAGATTTACGAACATCTTTTCTGGCGCTTGCCCGACAAAATACGGGTTTTCAATTATTGGGGGGTGTCACACCCCACACAACCCCCCAATATTTACGCCCCTGTTGACGCCCACAACATTTGCCTTGTTAATTCTTTGACTTCCTACAATATTTAATAATTATGCCTGTTGACTTTCGACAGTTGGAGTAAATTCAAGCTCAAATTCACCTAATTAATAGGTTGCTTTTCCGAACAACTTTTCAGACAAATAAGAAGCTTAGGTCCAACTCTCTTTTGGTATAAAAAGTCAAGTGAACATTCCAAATCTGCAAGTGAGGCAGTGTTGCACAGGCATGTGACCTCGCCTGGTCAGGTGATTTCCAAGCTATACAAGGGAAGATGGCCGCCGTCAACTCGTTCTTTCAACTTGTTGCCTTCATTCTGCTGTTTTTATGCAAGCCAGTTGCAGCGAGCTTTGATGCAGGCGATGCTGCTGCTCTTGTTATTGGACTAGTAATTGGTATTTTAGGAATTTGTGCTTGTGTTGGTGCTTATGCGAGAAAGAAGGCTGGTACAAGCATATGATTGTATGCCAAGAAATCGCTTACATTCTTTTGGACATTTTAGGAACTCGACACATGATTTTTCTGTTTTTTCACTTTCTGAAAGCAGCATCAAATTTTATAGGACAATTTGGAAAAAATTAACAAAGTGAATTATTTTGGACAGCAAGAGGAATGTTCTTGGTTTTCGCAGTCAAGACGAGCCGCCATTATGAATTTCATCATGAAAGTTAAACATGACCCAGGAAGCACAAAGACAAGACAGAGAGCTGTGGTTTCTTTGCTGTCATCTAAGCAAAATATGTAGCTGATTCATGACATTATGATTATTTCATATCCAGTCAAGAACGGAACAATATTGTGGGGACAAAAAGGTAGTTTTGGGAGTCAGAGCTCTGTTTTGAATATTTGCCAATTGTGCTGTGCGAGCTTTGTATTTATATCTGCGTCTGGATAATATTATGAATTTAGCAGCATATGTTAATATAAGATCTCTTGCTTGTGTTTCTTTGTTTGGGAGCTTTCATACGAACCCAAGGTGTGATTTTATCAGCCCAGTTTGCTAATCTCAGTACGCTTGCATTTTTCCAATCTAAGCCTCGCCTGTTCACTTCCTGGGACAAGTTTTTCAAGAAATGTACTCATTAAAATTTGCAACTTTTGTTTGATGAACCAATGTTAATGAAAACTGATTGTTTTTTACTTACCTCAAGTTTATTAAAAATTCCTTCTTTCTGCTTAGCAACTTTATTTACTTTTTTGTGTTTGTCTCTAAGAGGAAATTCAACATGACTGATCCATATGCCCAATTATCTTATTTAGAAAGTCCACATGCTAAAGTTTTTAAAACCATTTCTTTTTTTTAGAATTTATTGCATTTGTTGGGCCATAGTATTAAGAAAAACTTTGTATTTCTTCTTTACTCCTTCTCCTGTTAGTTAATTTTTAATATTTTTGACAAATAATACACATTGTAGAGTATTTTGAGGCAGGATATTTACATTTTCAGCATTTAGTGTCAGAGCACACCCTGGGCACATCTTATTATAGAACCAGGAAATAAAAACTTCCCCCTAAGGGACAGTTTTAATAACTCATATCATTGGTATGGCACCTGCAGTACACATATTAATTGTAAGATTTTCCTGTTAGAGAACATTAATTGTAAGTTTCAATTTTTGAAAGATATTTTCTTGATGCTGATTTTTAGTGTTTGAAGCTTTGGGTTGTTGCCTCTGACTTGGAATGTACCTCTGACAATTTGATAAAATATTTGTACCACTCACACTCCATTCCTTAAGATAGGACTTAGCAGTAGTTTAGTAATTTATTAAAACTGCTTATTCTTGACTAAAGAGAGTGAAGGGGTGACATCTAACTAGGGTTTTTTAAAGCAAGTTTAATTAAATAAGAAGCAACCAGAAACCAGGAGACGTAAAATTTTCACAGGATCTTTTCTATAATCTCTTCAAAAGAATCATTTTTTTATATTTGGAAAGAAATTGCTCCCAGAACTTTTGCATCAGAACAAAGCTTGCATTAATCATCAGGAAAATCCCAATTTTGGAAATTAGTTATTGGGCAGTACTTACAGCAGGTTTGGTAAACAACATTGTGCACTTAGTGAGCAAAAGTATTGCACAGGCTGGAACAGAATGGTAGCAATGTAGGGAGATTTTCTAGCCAACTCAATTTCAAATGGTTTCAAGGGGCTTTATAACAGCTATAATGTAATATTATAGTTGGAAAATTTCTCAAGGTTTGATACTGAAATGAGCAAATGCAAAAATATTATTGATTTTTTCATAGTTCTTAAAAGCCTCAACATTGTCAAAGACATTAAAATTTAGTCATGATGATTGAACATTATTTCAGAATTTCTTTGAAAGACTGAATAAATTTTACCTGGTCAAGCCCCAAATCTTCAATCAATTTTCCAACAACATGCTGGATTTATTTAGTGCACATATACTAATGATATGCAAAGTTTTGATAAATCCAATGATATACTAAAGGTATATTTATACCTAGGGCAGCTAAAAGTGTGCATAATGCAAAGACAAGACAATATTAATCTCATAACATGAATCTCTTAATGTAAACAGCCTACACTGCTACAAATGAGGAAATCTCTCCAAAGCAAGTTTTTTCACTCAATCATAACAAGTAATCGAATCACACAGGGTAGTTTGCACTTAGCACAACTTTATTTTCTTTATTTTGATAGTGGTACGATTGTGAGGTGCTGAGAAATTATTTTTCACATGAAAAGTTGTTCTTTAAGCATTGGTTATCTATAAGCCCAGAACAGGCACCGTGGAGCAGGGGGGGCTCCCCCACTTTTTGCAAAGAATGCGAAATATTAAGTAATAAATTACCAAGAAAGCCCCTTTTTAATGGTTTTAGCCCCCCCCCCACTTTTTTAGGCCCCCCCAGTTTTCTCAACGCTCCGCGGTGCCTATAGAAGTTACGAGTATTCAAGAAAAATGTCTGGGGTGGCAAACATCAGTGGTATATTCAATATTCTGAACAATTAATTTTACATCTTTGCGACCAGGATTTCATTTTTAGTTGTTCACCCCCAAAACATGCGCTCTGAAGTTGTGATCATAAAATAATATTGAAAGCTGCATGTGTAGCTCTAGAAACGTTCGTTGTATCTTTTAAATAAAAACAAACTGCATTTTCATCCCTCTACTCCAGTCTCGTTTTCACGAGAATTAAGATGAGACGGGAAGGCAAACGGTACAAAGGTCATCTTCTCAGCTGAAGCGTTTCGTCGAAGTTGAGTGTGTCTGTCAAACCTGCATGCCACAAAATGCGTACAGCTCGACAGTTGTGTTCTAAACAGGCAACGGAATTAGTGGTATGAGTTTGAAATTCTCCCTTTACTGTCTCTTTGCGGGAAAAAAGGAAACCCGCTTTCTTGAACTCGTTGACACTTGAAATGGTGTGCTCTCTTGCTGGCCAGGCTGAAATTTGTTCACTCTCCTTATATTTGTTAAAAATTTGATATTATTTGCAAATTTTTGAAAATATTTCCAATTCTGGAATGATTAACACCCAACAAGCATATTTACCTGTAGCTACTCTTTATCTCTCTCGAACGGTAAGAGGCCAAAGTGGGCGTAGACAGCACCCAGCCGGCGGGGAAGGGGGGTCATCTATTGGTTCGCGGGACGGTTTAAACAACTATTTGCTCAGTTGCCAGTTTGGAAAACTTGCACCATTTTGCCGACATGTCGTTGTGACCAACGGCACATTATCATATGTGACCTGCGAGAGGGAGCATTTGATGCGTGCCACATACATAACTATAGTATAATATCCATGACTCCATTGACATTTGGGTGAAAAAGGTCCAGAGTGTGCGCACAATAAGTCTAGCACAGTTGCGAGCACATGCAAGTTTTCCAACCTGGCTCAGTTGCATTTATGTGGGATTGAGCATCGGCTGTTGGCACACATCAGTTTATTTATACTGTCTTCGATCTCTCATAAATGCCAGCGAGTTTTAGCTGAGCAGTAGAACTTTCAAGGTACTGGAATACTACAGTACGAAATCTTTATTTTTGAAATGTCAGTCCTCTGTTCCAGATGACTTATATTCTGAGAATGCAATCCTTTTTAGAATGTTTCTGGAACTGCACAAAGTATTATATATGTTAGATGTCAATATAGACTAGATGATTACCTGAATTTCTGGGAGTAATGCTCCAAACTTAGCCACATTCAATATTCTTTTATATGTGATTAGTTTATCATGTATAACGAGATAGTATGTAAGCCAGCTTACTTTGAATTTACTTTTCAATAGAAAAACTTGACCAAGAGATGCTATAGCTCTACTGCTGGTCTTGGTGGCATATCATTTGGTAAGCATGAATGAGATTATGATTTACTGTTTATACAAAGCCTTCTCCAAATAGAGATGATTGAAGAGGTTTTATAATAGCATTTATTTTCCTTCAACATCATCTATTCATATTTGCAACTGAGCAGAAAAAGCAAATTTAGAATGTATCTTGAGATAGTAATGCAAAAATATTTCAATATTTTTTGATGTTTTCATTAATGTTATTTCTTCTTTTAAATTTGGTTTTAATTTACTTTTAGATCTCCACTAAAATTAATCTTTATTGATTTTCATTTGTAAAAGTGCATATCGTTTTTCAAACTATATATTATTTATTTCAAACCTGACCAATATATTAGGATTGCATATAAGTTTGTTAGTTCATATGCTTTTTTCACATCCTGTTTGTTTCCTCAGAACTAACAGATGAACAGAGAGAACTTCAAGAACTTACAAGAAAATTTACAAAAGAAGAAGTCATACCAAATGCTTCTCATTATGACAAAACTGGCGATGTATGTATTGAAAGCTCATAGTTCATTTTTTACTTTTATATGTTTATATTATCAGCCCTAGGCAACTTTGTTCTATTTTTTATGCTTACTAGATGGGTAAGGTTCTTTTGGGGGATAAGCAAAAAAGGCAAAAAATTGTTTAAAATTTAAAGATAATGATAACCATGAAACACCCCATGGTGGTTTGTCCTAAAGCAGAATTTGTGGTAACCATTCTTAGAGGCAGGGGGTCAAAAGGAAAGTTTTGCATAGCCAACATGTTCTTTAAATTTAGTATCAATAAACGAGGAGGCTGATATATTACAATTGAATTGAAGCAATTACATATTTTTGTAAAAGAAAGCTTCCCATCATTATATTTCAGTAAATGATCTTCCTAATCAAGTAATCTTAACTAATTTACTAAGTATTTCAGGAGTACTAAGAACATATTCCTTGTCTCAACTCATGCTTTTCAATAGGAACAGAAGTTAAAACAACTTCAATTAACAATAGGGCTAAATACAAGAGGCTAAAGGAATATGCTAATTACTGATTGTTCATCTCCCTGTGCAAAACTCAATGCCTAAACAAGATAATGATGCTCATCATAATAATAATGCTTATAATTTTCAACATTTACATCTCCACATCAAAGCAACTTTCAAATGACTAGAAATTAAATGTGTGATTGGCCCAAAATTATTGTATCATGCATAATGATTCCTCACACATCCAGGATCAGCCCCTAGACCAATTTTTAACATATCGAAAGAGATGTGCAAATAATTGGTCTTTCAACTGTCTGCTGACCTCATTCATTTTGAAACTCATAGTAGTAACCATTTTGCTATACATTCTGCAAACGTAGATGCTGAAGACTGTTCATGACCATAAAGTTCATGAGAATTTGCAAGCACTGTCTCCAGCAATTTGAGGTCATTGCGATCAAGATATAGATTGAGCCCCAGAATCTTTAGAATCCTGATTTAGTACAATACTGATAAGACCATTTTATAATTTTAGTATCCATGGGACATAGTGAAAAAGGCTCATGAGCTAGGTTTGATGAATGGCCATATTGGTCAAGAATATGGTAAGTTAATGACAATCTTATCTCTCATAAGACATGAAGTAAGAAGTAAAGTTTTCAAAGGAAACAAAAGAAGAAAATAAAGAGGGTTTGTTTACCAATGGCTTTAGCTCTGGAAATATAGGACACTTGGGTTCTTGGCCCACTTCTCAATACCTAAAATGAAATTCAGTTGTGTGATTTTTATGAATTCATGGTCTCATTGTAAAAAGATTATTTTTCTTTGCCTCTTTCAGTCATGTAGATTATCATATTTATCCAACAATTGCTTAGTCAAAAGGCCAGCCACCTAAGTTCCCTTGGTTTTTGCAGGTGGACTAGGTTTGAGCAGCTTTGCTGGCTGCCTCATAGTGGAGGAATTGTCATATGGCTGTTCTGGAATTCAAACTGCTGTGGAAGGAAATGCCTTGGCTGTATGCTCATTTAGACTTATTGAATGAAGAGTTGAAGAGAGTTGGATTATAATTTGATGATGAAGTATAAATTGTGTTTAATATAAACATTTCAATATAAGAGCTTCAATTTTCTCCATGCTTCTTTCTAAATCTCCAAAATAATATTTAAGGATGACTTAATTTTTTTTATTTTTACTAATTTATATATATACTTACATTTGTTTGTGATAAATCAATTGGTCACATTTACTTATTTGTATGATTAAATCATATATCAACGGATTCCAGATATGTAAGCATTTTTCAGTGTAAGTAACGGTTCATGTATTTTTCCATGGAAGATATTTCCTTTTACTATTCAGCATCTCCTGTCAAGTGCCCCCGAGTTTTTTTTGTGTGTGCCTTTTTTTCATCCTTTCTTTTTTTCTGTTGTCCTTTAGGAAGCCCCAGTGATATATGCTGGAAACCATGAACAGAAGAAAAGCTACCTTGGGCGTATGGTGGAAGAGCCACTTATGGCTGTAAGTTAAGATTTTCTTGATAATTCTAAATATGATCTTTAAACGATCTCATAATCTTCATTTTGACATTTTCTCTAATTCCCATTTACTTTCAAGAGTTTATAAACTGAAATGGGTTGAATTCTTTTTTGTACACTCTGCATGGCCCCAAATTCACAATATTATAAATTGTAGAATTGCTGTTAAATGCTTGAACAGTTGTCACTTTATTTCCATCTTGTGTCACTTTTCTAGGCTTACTGTGTAACTGAGCCAGTGGCTGGATCTGATGTTGCTGGTATAAAAACAAAGGCAGAAAAGAAAGGAGATGAGGCATGTAATTTCTTAGTACTACCTACTGATAATGTTATATTGTGCTGGGTGCAAATATTGCAAATTTTGCATAATGTTTTAGAGGTTTTGTTGTTGCACTTGCTGATAAAATCATGAGTACATGTAATTTTGAAAGTAAAGAGAAATGAAAAATTACTTTTATGTGGGGATGTAAATGAGTTCAGATCCTTTGTATTGGATGAATATTTTGCTGGTATTGGTGATGGTAAAATGCCCTCCAAAGCTGGTGCCTATTAAAGAGCTTATCTGTTGAAGATATTGTTTTAATCTTCTTATAGAAACCTCAGCATCTTTCATTGTCAGTTGTAATTTGGCCTGTAAAATGTTAAGCATGCAAATGACCAAAGATTTAATGAACATTGAAGTATGATATCCATTTCATCTTTGTGGAAACGTTTACAACTCTTGCTGACCAGCTTTTTGGATCTGTTGAGTGAAGTAGGAGATCGCTGTTCATACCCATGAGCTGTTTATGATGCCATCTTTTTTCATCTTTCTCTTCAGTATATAATCAACGGGCAAAAGATGTGGATAACCAATGGAGGTGTAGCAAACTGGTGAGTCTATTGAGTTTTGAAAGTCAGTAGATGCTTAAGCTTTTCATGAGAGTAGAGTATCTTCTTGATTACTAGGAGACATAGAAGTATAAATCAATTGGGTACTAAAAGTGACCATTCAGTTATTATTGCTGACTTTGTATTGAGGACTTCAAGAAAAGTCAATGAATCAGTGAATTGTTTCAAAATATAGCTTTTAAGTTTTTCACTTAGCTCAAAGTGTTTGATATATTGTTTTACTACACCTCAGGTATTTCGTTCTTGCAAAAACGAATCCAAATGAAAGACCTGGTAAAGCATTCACTGGCTTTATTGTCGATGCAGACGCCCCTGGTGTTGTGAAAGGTCGCAAGGTTGGTATAACTTTTGTTCATTTAACCAGCAGTGCCTACTTACTATTTGCTTTTCCATGCTGCAACCGAAAAGGCAGAATTTCAATAGATCCTACCTTTAAATTAGAGGTGCTACTTCTGTTGAATGCTCTTGACAGGCGAAAAACCATCTCTATATTTATTGAGAGGTCCATCTAGTTTCCCTTCGCAGATGGGAACATTGTTTCCATTCTCTCTATTAACTTTTGAAGAATTTTTACTGTTTTATCTTGCTGGCTCGCAAAAAAGGAAATAATTTGTATAATCATGAGTTTATTTGTGTTCGTGTCTATCCATTTTCTCATCTGCAAATTTAGTCGACTGTGCAGCTGTATAAATTTCTATTCACTGTCACTTTCAGGTTCAAGTAGACGTTTCAATATTTGGTTAATTTCGCCTGTATATGAGAAAGGATAATGCACTGTTTTTAAAATGTTACAAACCTACGTGAATGTTATGCAGCTTTTCCCAAAGTTCACGAAGTTACAAATGTTCGCTTTGATATGCCACCCGTAAAAGCCGCCCTCTTTGGTGTTTCGAAATTTGGGGGGAAAGCTTAAAGGGTGAAATAAGGGATCACCTACCATTTGAATGCTTTTATGTATTTACGTTTTTACAGGAGTGGAACATGGGTCAAAGAGCATCAGATACAAGGGGAATAACCTTTGAAGATGTTCGTGTTCCGAAGGAGGTATGATATTGATTCTCATTCCAAGTTCACGTTTAATAGAAATCATTGGCCATTTACAGGCGAAAGTATATTTTTTCTTTTGCTCCAGGCTTCTTGTTATTCGCTTTTATCAGATTGACTGTTTGTCTTATTATTCCTGTTATAGTCTAAAAGTTTTCTGATTTTGATTCTGATTATGATCTGATTTTTCTATGAACTGAAATGTTTTTCTTTTTGGACTTGTGGTCTAGTTTTGCCTATGAACTGAAAAGTTTTGTTTGTCACCAGAACGTTCTTGGTGCTGAAGGGATGGGTTTCAAAATTGCCATGGGTGCATTCGATTTTACGCGACCACCTGTTGCGGCAGGAGCGGTCGGTGTGGCGAGGCGTGCGTTCGAAGAGGCGACCAAGTATTCCCTCGAGCGAAAGACCATGGGCAAGTTCATCGGAGAGCACCAGGCAGTGCAGTTTTTGCTGGCCGACATGGCGATCGGCGTAGAGGTCGCTAGGCTTATTACGCATCGCGCTGCCTGGGAGATCGACCAGGTGTGGTTGCCATTTGCTTCTTTTTCTAACCACAGTGCCTTGCTTGATTCTTAGAATCTTTCAGATTTACAGCTTTGAAAGCGATGCAAAATACTGTGCGATTTGTTTATCGGTTGACTATGCTTTGATTTGGTCGAATTAAAGAATAGCCACTGATGTGCTTTTCTTCTCCAACGATGACCTGTTAATGAATATGACGTCATCGTCGTCGTTTTTTCAATACTTAGAATCGCGGCGTTATGTTTGAAAGACTCTTGCATGTAAAATGGGCTCAACGGAATGACTTTGATCTTGCATTGAAAATTGGGCTAGTTCTGGGTTGCTTTCCGTGAAATCGGAGAAGTTTTGATAAGAAGATATTTTGACATTTGTGCTCACTTTCATCAATTTTTTACTCTAAAAACTTTCCATGAGTCACTGACAGCCATTCATTGTTAAGGTCGCTATAGACAGATGTTCTGGTGAAAACATTCGTTATAGATTTGTTTCATGGTTTCTGTTGTATCTTTGCACTGTAGAATGTTTTTTAATTTTTTCGCAGGGAAGACGGAATACCTACTATGCATCGATAGCAAAAGCATTCGCCTCGGATGTTGCCAATAAAAACGCATCTGATGCGGTTCAGGTATATATCTTATTTTGCATTGATTGGTAATTCTTTGTCTGGTAGTTGAGTTTCTCTGCCTGTGAAGTTTCCAAGGTTGATGAAGTTACGTCTTCAAACGCCTAAAGCAATGGGCTCTGTCGTCGCTTTCTTTTGCTGGATCAAAGTACTATTTCAATAGCGAGCACAATTTTTTAGTTGAACACCATTAACTGGAATTTAATCTGGCCTGGTCCACTCTTTTCCAAGATTGCAATATAATCAGCAACTTAATCAGCAATTCATTTTTTTCTGTTGTCCATTCTTAACTCCTTTGCAGTTCTCTGCTATTGGCAAACTAGTAAATTTTGAAAGCTAGTGGTTTTTAGTTTCTGTAAGCAATGGTGGTAATAAACAAGGAAAGTGTCAATAATTGTGCTCGAGAGCAAAGAAATTTACTCGTGTGAATTCTGTCAACAGGTGTTTGGCGGAAATGGCTACAACTCGGAATACCCGGTTGAGAAGCTGATGCGGGATGCCAAAATTTTCCAGGTATGAGACTTTTGACCTTTGACCTTGACCTCTTGTCTTTTTAGGAGTCCAATCTTAAGCTAAAGCTGGATATTTTTTAAATCAAGGGAGTTCCGAGCAGTTTTCAAGCGCAAAGAAATAGGGCATTGTGCTATAAGGAAAGATTTGAATGGGTTTGGCATCTTATAGTTTCAAGGGTTAAGAAATAGCATAAAACCGAAATATTAACGTCCCAGCATTAGGATGGATTATCTGGGTGTATGTCGTTTTGGCATTCGACCAGCCTTGCTTTTATGTAATTTTCACCAAGCATTTATCAAGAATCCTATTATTTAGAAGTCATTTACACCTCTAAGCTTATTCTTTAGACGTTTTCAGGTCTATCAGGAATTTTATGCCTTCATTGTTCATCTCTTTCTATTTGTCTCTTATTGGTGTGTCCTTTCACTATAGATTTACGAAGGAACGTCGCAGATTCAACGAATGATAATCTCCCGAGAACTGCTTGCTGCGGCCAAAATGATGCATTAGAAATGAAGCTCCTTTTAATAATTAAACCCTACTAATAATGTGCGACTTATTTGTTTACTCAATCGATGTTTTTTCGATATTTGAATGTGTTAGTCTCTGTTCGGCGTTCGGATCTTCCAAGATTCTGGCTGTTTCTGGTAACGAAAGTAAACTGAATTTTGTGTGTATTCAGTCTCTTTGAATCGCGCCTACACTGTTTCCAACAAGCTTTAATTTTGTACGACTTGAAAAGCCAAATTCACCCTCAGAAAGTATTGTAGCAAATTTACTTAAAATCTTTGGAAGGCTTGTCTGGACATTTTATTGAAACATAGTTGTTATTTGATCCATTCATGCTTTCCCAAAATTCACAATAAAAAACAGCAGCCGAAGCATTTTTGCATAGTCAAATGTTTTTCGTCTGACCCACCTCAGAGCATCCAAAAATCGGGAAATAACGAAAAGCTGGCGAAATAATAGCGCACCAAGGGCCAGTAGGGGATTGTGAGAAGAGCATGTGATATCTATATACAGCAGCCTAAATGAAGCATTACGTCAAAGATAAAAACAAACACATTACGTGCTCAATATTCTTCCTCGTCCCTAAAGAAGATCCTGAAAATTGCACATACTTATTGCGAAAGCTGATTATTTTGTGTAAGAAGAATGTAATTGCTTTCACAATGTTCCCTCTGTTCTGGTATGCAATCCGCTTTATTCCTTAGAGCACTTTAGTGGAAGTGTCTCTCGAAGACACCATTATAGCTTCTTTTTGCACTAATCAAGCTGTCACTGCTCCCCCTCGAAACGATGTTTAATTTTTCTAAAACTATGTTCCAAAGTGTGTTACTGTTTTAAAAACTAGAGGTTTTGGTCAAATGAATGGCTCTGGGTTCCAAAGGAAACAAGTCAATTCACTTATTTTTGTAGGTGGAACTTAGAAAGATGAAGACGTTTTTTCGCAAGCATCGTTTCGTGCAAGCCTGACATAAGTATGACAGTCCACACAAGGAACTTAAACGCTTCCTTCTAGGGTATCATCAAGTTTCGTATAACCAAACACTCAGACTAGATAACAAGTTTTGGTGTTTCACTTTGGAACATGCTTTCTTCAAAAGACTTTGTTCGCATTATATTTTAGATGGTTTATCTTGCCTTCCTTTAGCCCGCAATCACTAAATTCTTTACCCTTACAGAAAATTCCTTCCCTGATGTGCTGAAGTGTTGACATTTTTAATCTCACCTGAAGACACTGTTTCATTTCAACAGTGAATGCATTAAGGCTTTGGCTTGAAGTCTTTCTCAATAATCGTATACTCTTGCTTTCCTCTTTGACCCCTGATACGACGCAATAATATCTAAAAACTAGACGTGGAAACTACCGTTGCCAAGTGATTTATCACTGTTCTCGAAAAATTTCCTGTTCAATTTGATTATCGGTCCGGACACGTGTGTCAGCGGTACTCTTGCCTCGTTCCCCCCCAGGTGCACGACTTTAATCAGTTACGTGGCTTTGTTATGAGAAATAGTTCCTGCAACAGCTAAATACTTTTTGGGTCTTAATTGAGTTGTTAAAGTCAAATTTCCAAGCAGATAGTAAGTTTTTGCATTGTGGTACTTGTCTCGATTGATTTACTACTCAAGCTATCGAGGATTTTGTTTAGGAGGCCAGCTAGCATAGGTGGTGAAGGTGCACAGTCTTTGGGCCTAAGCTTTTAACCTTGTTACGGAGTTATTGGAAGTGTTTTCGAACAATCAGTGGACAAAATCTGGCTGCGCTAAATGGAACATAAATACATGAATCTGAGCGTTAAGAAATTTAACTGAAAGCTTGTGCAGTATGGATGGCCCTGGGAATTATGGTTCGTATGCAACTTGTTGTTAGTTCCTGGGTATATTTGTTGATTGCTCATAAATAAATAAAATTTATTTGACAGAGTAATGGTAGCTTTTTAGTTGTTCTAAAGAGGATTACTTCTCCGTCGAGTATTCTACTAAAAGTGCTAATTCTGATAAATCATTCTTCATTCCTCTTTTACGATAACTTGTAACGATCATCGGCCGAATTTAATAGTTAGTTGTTTGTTAACTATCAAGAACATTCTTCGTTTTATGTAGGTAAACCCAATAAAAAAGGTTACAGTAGGAAGGATGTGAAGACAATGTATTGATGTATTGATTTTGACGTTTTTCATATGTTCCCTACACTCAAAAATTATTAAGAGTTTATTGCATGAAGAAACCATGGTTGCAAATTGAATCCCAACTGCCCTTCAGACAGACAATTTATTATCTCGTCAAAGAAGTTCTTCTTTGATAGGGAGATTTTCCGCAAGCTTCCATTGAAATATCCCCATAAAATAGGAGGAAATTTCGATGAAATCTGCATTGTCAAAATGTATATGTTTTAATTAAGTATGTGTTAAGATACTGTTAATTTGTTTTCCTTCATATCAAAAGACACAAAGTAGTTCAGGTAGTGGTAAAACTATGATCAGAGGGGTTAATTTTTTTTATGTAAATAGAGGAAAACATATTATTTACATCATCCTTATTTTTGAGCTCCTTATTCCCTATGTCCATCATTTCAAGTTGTTTCAAGGTAAACATTTTCTTACTATGAAAGTCTTGATCAAGTTGATTTATATTTACTTTTGAAAGGGCTCTAAGTCTTATTCAAATCACAAACCTATAGTTAGACTTTTCAGATGTATATAGTTAGATTTGCATGTTTTTGCATTTAACTAGGACCAAGACCACCAGTTTCTGGACAGTTTGGCCCACCTCCATTTCCTGCAGCTCTGGTGAGTACATTTCTCCTCATTGGGTTACTGGGGTTTTGGTTAAAACACATGGACAAAATTGGAACCCACAATATCTGATGAACATTTAATCCTTTGTTTGAACCTCAAACTCTTGTCTGTTGTAAACCCCTAGTTTTGAAGTTGCACTATTGAACACAGGTATTTATTTGGTGGCATGTACTTTAAACTACTAATATTCACAAACTTGTTTTGTAATTTTGAATTATACTTAAACCAGATATGTTGTTTTGAAATGATGGTTTTGATGTCTGATCTCAGCTAAATGTTATTTTCAGGGCCAGGGATTACCAGCAGGGAATCCTTTTGGTATGCAGGGAAAGAGTCGTAGCCCATATTCCAAGATGAATGCTTTTGCACCATCAAATCCTCCTACGAATGTCCCTCCACACAGACCAACATATCCACCTATGATGCATTCACCATTCAATCCCCCCAGCTTAACACCATCTGGTAATGTCAATGGCCCTTATGTACCTGGAGCTCCACCTTCATCTGGAGCAATGCTACCACCTTTTGACCCACAACAATCAGCTAACAGAATGCAGATGCGAGGTGATGATAATTCCTGGAACATTAAACCCCCCGGCACTGGAAGTCTCAGTTGGCCTGGGTCACCTGAAGAAGGGCCATATCTTGAGCAGACACATGCAAGTCTGCCTCCTACATTTAGCCCACAAGAAACAAAGCCAGTTGTACCTCAATATAATAACAAACTAAATACCCATCATAATGTGAATTATAATCACGCAGCCATTGAAAACATTAGCTCTGCCTTTGATCAGCTCAGTTTGAGGTCTCCAAAAGGCATGGGTCCTCCTAACAGAGGTAATATGCCTGCTGACCAATGTCTAAATGATTATGCAGATGAAGATACTGATGAATCAGATGAGACAACATCTGACAATGAATCTGATGATGATATTGAAAGTGATGATGATTTGTCATCCAGCCCTGATGACGTGAAGACAAATGAGCAACATATTTTTAGGGGTAAGATGGCCTATGTAATCTCTATATTTTTTTTCCATAATGGGTCTTTAAAATCAAATATGAAACAAGGAAAGTTATTTCTTTTGCCATAATGCTATCCACTCAATGTTGGATTTTTAGTTTCCATCATGCTGTCATGATCATCACCAAACAGTCAAAATCAATAATACTCCATTTGTCTCTTTGTTATTCATTTGGATTGTCCCTCAAATCATCATCACTCCACTATCACTATCATCAACACTTCACCATACCAAAATCATCAGTATCATAATTTGCATTGATTGACATCAAGATGCTTCTTAATTCATTACATTCTGACAGCTGCATTCAAATATTTTCTTTCAAGGAATCCACACTCATTGAAAAACTGATCATAGCTTTTTGTAAAAAGCAGACTGAAAATTTTTGAAAGATTCTTCAACCAAGATTTCTTGTTTTGCTTGCAACAACTTTCGTTTTTCTAGGGTCAAAAGATGCCCCAGCAGTAGCACCACTGCAATCAGGAAAAACCTTATTGCAACAAACGAGGGACAAGACAATAAATGATTCATTCTATGAAAACCAAGTAGGCTGCTTTTTTCTTTCCTTATTTCCGTTGTAGTTTTTAAGTCAAAATTACCAAAGCGTTTAAAGTCCAGTCGGTCAGAAGAAATCATGGGAATAAGAAAATAACCCTTTTGACATATAGCCAGTTTCATTCTTTTTATATACCAAGATGCAGCCTCACTTAGCGGTTAAGAATTAAGAATTTTGTTTGGGTTGATTTTCTTGATCTACCAAATTTTAACTTGATGGCTAAAGAGTGTTGTGGGAACTTTTTTCCTTTGTTCTGAGATGCAGGTTCCGTATCATCCAATCATGAGAATAATTAAAGTCAATAGTGAAGCATTAAATGTATGTGTATTGTTTAGTATTTTAATTCTGCAGTTTGATAAAAATTACCAAATCGTATATGGTCATGATGTGGTGACATTTGATTTCTTAACAGGCTAGCCCAAATGCTGTACCAGATAAAGCAGAAAAAGAAGTTGTGCCTTTCAATGCATCACAATACCCGACCGCTCCTCCAATGGCGGCTGCTCCTCCTAAACCACATGAAAGTGTCGTTGACAGCTTTAGTAACAGTGAACCGTTTAACATATATACTAGAAATCAAGCTGATCCTATGAATTTTCAAACTGGTGTTGTAGCACCAAACTATCCCAGCCACCCACCACCAACCCAGGGCCTAGTTCCAAGCTTTGAAAGGCAGCAGTTGGGAGACCACAGTCATCCATCTGCCTTTGCAGCGGTAAAGACAAGTAAGACTGCTGAACAGATAAGCCCTGCCAACTTCAGTGCAGATAGTCTTGAAAAGTCAGGCTTTGATGCTGAGGAGCCAAAGGCCTTTGGCATGAAAGAAAGTGGCACAGAGGCTAGTGCTTTGCTTTTTCCGTCCACTTCTCAAGCAGATCATTTATCCCACTCATCAGCTTCTACCAGCTCCAAGATCTTCAATGATACTCCAAGATACACTGAAGATCAGCCCTCTCTTATATTAGACCCAAGGTCCCAGGAGCTGGGGAATACCTCAACTGAATTGGACAGATCTCAGAGCATGCCTCAGCAACACCATGTTCGTAGAGATTACCCGAAGAGCAAAGAGAACTTCCCATCCCGTGGGTCGTATAGCTCTCTTTCGCCTTCACGAGAGAGGCCACATTTCGATGCAGTTGAGGACTCGAAGAAGGTAGATAGCAATTCCTCTTCTGATTTGTCTAGTGGAAGCTCGTCAAAAAGTGTGATTGATAGGACTAAAATGGAGCCCGCTAGAGGTGAAAACGTGCAGTCCAGCGGATTTAAAGAAAACATACATGGCATTGAGTTTAACCCGCAGGGCGAATCTTCTCCGGCTCATCGTGCAACGAGGGTCGCGGAAAAGTTTCAACAGGGTGATTCTGGTGCGCCTTCGCAAGAGAATACCCCGCATCTCAGCGGCCATGATAATATGTATTCCGTTTCATCTAGTTATAATGAGCAAACAGCCTTCCCATCAGTCGCATGCTCCTCTAAGCCTATATGGCCTGGTGAAGTTTTGCCACAGTCAAGCACGGCACTGCCTGGGCAATTTAGCGCTTCATCAGCAAATCCGGTTTACTCCTCCCCAGCGTATTCAGCTTCGTCAGGCGCCGGCGATCAAGGGTATACGCAAGACACGGTGCAATATCGAACAGCAGGTCTTCAACCGTCAACAGTCTCTGCTGGTAAAACTGCTATGGTTGAGCAGATACAAACAGAGGCTCCTCCGTCGCGCAACGATTTCGGAATCAGACTAGTTTCATCACAAGGAGGTAGCTCTGTGAAGAAACCCCTTGTGGATGCTGACCCACCGGGCACAATTAGTGAGAATATAAATCCTGTTATTGTGAATGAGAAATCGGCAGGTGGTGCCATCTATGCGTCGGGAACAGAGCTGGCTCACAGATATACTCAAAACGAAGCTGTGCTCGCACACCAGCAGCCTTCAGTGGGTAATGAGTACGGTGGTAATGAGCCTCCCCAGTCCAGCTTTGTAAATAGGCAGGACCTCCGCAGCCAACCAGAGGCAGTCAACCCCATGCCATTGGAAGACCAGTCTCATAGTCAGATCTTACCGCAGTCGGAACAAGTACCACCTCACGCAGATGATTCATTTCAACATGCTCCGTCTCGAAATCAGTATCCCCAAAGTGAGTATCAAGAAGGCCACAAGGACACGAGCCACTTCAACGAGCAGAAACAGCTCTTTGCACAGCCATCACAACAACTGCAACAACCTTTTTCAAACCAGGAACAGAAGGAAAACCAGCAGCGTAACCAACTGTTGGAAAATATGTCTCAGCCTTTGCAGCAACAGCAGCCGACACAACAGCATGTGGCTCGTCAGCAGCAGCAACAACTACAGGAACAGGGATTATCTCAGCAGCAGCAACCACAATACGCATCGCAACTTCAGGGCCAATCATCTCAGCAGCCACCGATATCCTCGCAGCAACCGATATCCTCGCAGCAACCGACTCCATTATCTCAGCAGCAGCAACCACAATTCGCTTCGCAACTTCAGGGCCAATCATCTCAGCAGCCACCGATATCCTCGCAGCCACCGATATCCTCGCAGCAACCGACTACATTATCTCAGCAGCAGCAACCACAATTCTCTCAGCAGCAACCACAATTTTCCCAGCAAATGATGGGTCAACACTCTCAGCAGCCACCGATGTCCTCCCAGCAACAGACTCAATTTCCTCAACAGCAACAACTGGCCCAACTATCTCAACAGCAGCAACCACAGTTCTCTCAGCAACACGAAGCTCAACTATCTCAACAGCAACAACAGGCCCAACTATCTCAACAGCAGCAACCACAGTTCTCTCAGCAACACGAAGCTCAACTATCTCAACAGCAACAACAGTTGCAGCAAAATCAATTTCCACAACAACCGCAGCAACAGTTTTCTGCGCAGATTCACGCGCAGCAGCAAATGCAGCCTTTCCAACATCAACAGCAGCAGCAACAACAGCAACAACTGCCTTTCAATCAACAGCAACAACTGCCTTTCAATCAACAGCAACAACAGCCTTTCAATCAACAGCAACAGCAACCTTTCCATCAACAGCAACAGCCATTTAGCCAACAGCAGCAACTGCCATACGGACAACAACAGCAACCTGCATTTAGTCAACCACAACAGTTTGGCCAGCAGCCATTTGGCTCGCAGTACTACGGCCAACAACAAGAACCGAATGCGGACCCACGGTTTGGTGGCATGCCTCAAGGCGGGCCAATGCAGCCTCCGTATCCAGGGTATCAGGACCCTCAGCAAATGCAGGCCTGGAACTCTCAGTATGGACAATACATGCAAAATTACAACTTTGACTATTATAACTGGTATTTCAGCAACATGGCAAACTGGGGATATCCGGGTTATGGGTATCCCGGCTATCCAGGTGTGAACTGGGACGCGAGGTCCCATCACAGCGATCAGATGTCGTACCGAAGCTCCACTAACTCGGAAGTTGATATTGACAGCAGACCTTCATCCGTTATTGACAACAAGCCTTTGGATGATTACGAAATCGAGACACTTGCTATGGGCAAAAAGGAGATTTCTACTTTTGAACAAAGTAAGTGTGTTTTCAGTGGCAGAATGTTCATCACCTCTCTGGTTAACATTTTTTTGGAGCCTTATTGATTTATGTTATTTCTAAGGCCAGAAATAACTGGACACCGTCTCAAAGTATTAACCATGTACGAGATTCGCGACGCGTATGAAAATAAGTAGGATTTTCTTGGTAACTCAATATTTTATCTGTAGAATTAGAACTCAAACATTATTACTGCAAAGTCCTTTTTAATGATAGTTTTTATTCGAAGGCTGCACGTCCTTTATGTGTGCCTGCTAACCTTTTGATTCTGGATCCCCAGGAACACCAGAACCGATCGAGCGTCTTACCCCTCTGCACTTCTACAAGCCCCATTTGACGGCAAGATTCACAAATGCTGGGTCCTGCATTATTACCAACCCCAACGACCCAAGCTTAGGGCAATTGCCATCGGTTCTTTGCATACCAAGCAAGGTACTTCATCTTGAATCAATTTGTCTCTAGGCCTAACTTTTCAGCTCCTTTTTTACAAAAATTACACGTTATGAGTGTTCGGTATCATGGCCTCAAGAGAGATGCATGCTATCTAGTTTATGAAATAATCAATGAATTATCTTTCATTTATTAATTTTTGCTGTCGTATCGTTAGTACCTTGATATTGGAAATCCATGGCTCTTTTGTTTCATTTCTTTGTTTGGATTTTGTCATTTTCTTTATGTATGGTGGACAGGAAATTTCCACCAGCAACTTCTGTACAACGTCAGAATTTTGACATCAGGAGAACCAAATTTCTATCCACGCCCCTAGGTCTTTCATCCAGGGCAAATATCTTTGTAAAAGTATTTTTGTTTAGCATTATCTTATAAGTAGTAAGTTTATATTTAACATTGACGATTTCAAATCGATCTTTCAGAACCTATTTTCAACGACAGACTTTGCAGAGTTTCCTGGACCTCTAATAAGGTAGGGATTTGGTATTCAATGCATTTTTAATACAGGCTCCATGTTTCTGATCTAAATTTAAAAGACTTCCTTTCATCTCTATCCTACTAACTTTGTTTTTTTCTGCAGAGAGGATTGCAGCAAGAAAAAAGTTATTATGTTCGCGAAGAAAAGAGCAAAACATTGGCTGACAAGCACCGAAATGAAAAAGGATTTTTGCGATTCCATGGCGCTTTTGTGGGAGTACATGGCAATGCTGGTTAAGCACAATGGAGTGAGTTGATTTAGCCACGTGATAATTAAGGGTATCCAGAAAACTAACCCAAAATTCACCCCTTCTATTCCTGTGATTGCGTTCGTTTTTGTAATCATCACAAATATTTTCCAAAAGAAGTCATAAGAACGTAAGCAAACTTGAAAATCACCACTTTGATGAGATTGATATTAGGATGCCTTTAAACTGCACTCTAATTTATAATAGGAATCTTGACTTGGAGTAGTGTGTTTTGGGGCTACATTAGGACATTGTGCTTCAAAGTGTTAGAAATCCATTAGCCGTTCAATCATGTTTAGATTACAGATCAAGTTCAAGCGATAGTCCACTGTTTTCTCTCTTTGTAATGTTTACATCTATCTGCTAAACGCGATGGATAAATAGTCCAAACGTGATTTGAATATCTAGTTTGTTTTCACTAGAGATTTTTCTATTCGACTCTCGTTTTCTGTAAGGGTCAGAATTCTGTTTAAGTGTTCTTAATTTTGATTTCCAAAACGTCTCTGTCAGGTTTTTGATGGACCCGATGTGGCGGAAATGCTGATGCAGCACAAAGCAAGCTGTGAAAGCCAACAGGAAGATGATTTGCTTGGTCTGCACGCACCGGAAGAAGTCACAAGGGTGTCGAAGAAGGCAGCTCTACAGCAGTATCGAGAGTATTTGATACAAGGTTCTCGCAAGGTAGGAGAAAAAATCAGCTGATCGATGATCTGTGTTCAGTAGTTGGAGGAATGATACTGTCAAGGCCTGAGTTGCATCCTCAGATTGGATCGATAAAAATAATTACTTAAGTGATACCTTAGATCTTGATACGGGTGGACTACCGAGTTATTCAGAGTACGACATCGCATAAATCAGCTGTTTGGACTCGATTGAAGTTTCAATAGCTTTAATGTTGTTTCCAGGACCTGACATGTAGAATAATACAGTAAATGAAGTAATTGAAGCCTATGTAATAGTTTCTCTACTTTCCGAGAAGTCTTTTTATCAGGGCTTTCATTTGCAAACTTTTAGCGATACAACTTTTAGTACTCTGTATTTGTTATTTTTTGACAGTTGCTTGGTTATGTTGAGCCTACTTTTATATCATTTTTTTATATCATTTTTTTATATCATTTTTTTATATCATTTTTTATATCATTTTTTTTTGTATCAATAAACGTTTTCATCATTGCCAATCTGCAGGAAGCACTGGACTTTGCAATGAACCACGACCTTTGGGGACATGCTTTAACACTGTCTTACAAAATGGACCACAAACTCCACCATGTTGTTATGAGCAGGTAAAGCGCCTCAGCATGATGATGTTCATCGCTGCTTGTATTCAATATTAAGCTACTACGTTTGCCTATATAAGACAGAAGCAAATGTTATATTTTGTGTACCTTTTTCTCAAGCAAGTCGTTTTTGAAAACTGTTTCCAGCCATCAATTTTTACTAAATGCTTGCCGAGTAAAGCTAGAAAACTGTGGCTCCTGCTTGCAAAGAAAATCTGCTGTTGCTCTGAAGCAGATGCCAGGAATTGATGCCTGTAGAATTGAAAGAAACTATGAGTTGGTGTACATACATTCTAGTGCCTTTCAGTTTTGAGGCATGCGCAAGCGAGATACGTAGTCATTTGATATTAACAGTAGGCCCCAATCCTGATGCCTACCCTCCAATACCCAATTGAAAATGATGTCCGGAAATACCTGACCCCTAATTTGAAGCACCCTCTGTACGGTCACGAATATCTTGGCAAATGAAGTTACCAGTTTTATTACGCAAGTCAGCATAAGCTCCTGGTTTGAATTCTCAATTTTCGTTTCTATCATTTTAGATTAATCGCATCGCTTGAGGATAACGATTCCTTGGTATCGCTCTATGGCCACCTGGGTGGGCGTGGTCTTCCACTGCAATCAGTAAGTCATACGCCTTATTGTCTTTTCTGTTTTTGCCTTCATTAATTATCCTTCAAAAACTCATGATAGACACTGATTAAAAGCACTTCTTAGAAATGATACCGGCCTCTACTAAACGCTCTGCAAGTATTGTATCATAGCTGTTTCTTGTAGAGTTTTGTTTAAAAGTGGCCTGTAGCTATTACGAATAAGACAGTGCTCCAGCCTTCATTGGGCTGCACCGCACATTAAAAATTCGCCCTCGCAGCGCTTATCTAAAATGCTTGCTCCATGCAGTGCCATGCGGTAAAGAACGGAACTGCGGACTGGAGGGAACACCTGGCCATGCTTATTGCGAACCCTACGAAACATAGAGACCGAGACAAGAAGGATATTCTGTCCCTTGGTGATGCGCTAAGTATGCAACCAAAGCCTTTCTGTTTCTCCATTTTATTCATCTATATATTATTCATTAAGATTTAGCCAAAAGTAATTAATTTGTAAATCTATCAATATGTTTTTAGTTTAGTTATCATTTTACTTTAGTTCGTCATTTTATTTTCCAACTGCTATTGAATAAGTACTGCTTCGCTTGCAACCCAGAAAGCCATCCTTTGTTTAGATATCGAAGACGGGAGTTTACGTTTGATTAAGTGCCTGCCTCTGTAACTTTCTCCATGCGACAGCGAAAAGAATCAACCTTCATAAATTGGTGTTAATTTTGGACAAACTGATATTTGATGAATATTTTTCTGCCAAAGGGTTGCAAGGGAATGTTGGTGCAGCCCATCTCTGTTACATACTGTCAGATGTTCGCATTTCACCGCTCAGCGAAGACGCAACGAGAATATGTCTTCTTGCCGAGGACCACAGGTGAGCACGAGAAGTGACTCTATCCTCCCCCTCTCTATTTGGAAAAAATGTTTGTTATCAAGGCTGGTTGATTTGAGCATGAGCTTATTTCTTGGTATATTTCAGTTGATCAATGTACTAACGAGAATTTGTTCAATGCAGTTCTATTTTAACTTTCGAATACCAAAGAATTCAATATACATTTTTTGACTTGCATTTGATGCGACGACTTCTAAGAAACGTATTTCCGGCATTAGCAAAATCGGTGCAAGGGCAAAAATTCAGGGTAAGAGTGTGCCAGATACATTCAATGAATTCCACGCATTGTTTAATAGGTTATAAAAGGATCTAAAAGGCATCATATCAAGCTACACTTTAGATACACATCGGTCCTCAAGCATCATGATTCAACTGATAATGAAGATACTGGACCCTGACCTTTGAATTTTTGGAAACATTTGAGTTGATAATGCCATTTTTGATTTTAAAGCAATATCGAGAATATGTCGAGGCCAGATCTATGGGCAAAGAATGAATGCTTACAACTGACTGAGGTAAGTCATTTTTCTACTCTTCTGTCAAAATTTCTGTTTATAATAACTAGTGTAACTAGTAATAATAATAAGTAGATTTCCTTCAGCGCTGTGCATTAGTCGGCTGTCTTATTTATCCGTTAGAAATAGATGCAAAATGAAGTCATTGTATTAATTTGAGAGTTTGAACTGAAAGAGAAGGTTTAATCTTGTTTCTTTTCACTCTCATGTGTCTCACTACCCGTTGGTGACGGCCCAACTCTATATTTTGTAGATGTACGAGTATGCTCTGTGGCTTAGATCGAAAGACTCCTACATTCCTGCATTACAGGTGAGTTGCTCTCTATGCCATTCTTGCTTCTTCGTCTCCTGTTTTAAATTTATCCATTTTTGAGCAGTAGTAATGTTGCAATCTCAATTATGAAATTCCCCAACTTCGTATAGCTGCGGGTAAACTGACCAGAGCGCACATTTTTGACACACCTTTAAAAGCATAACAGTAACCGACGGCAGTGTCTTTAAACACTCTTCGCTGTTTCTCTGAGACTGTTCATACGCCAAGTTGTTTTAATTCTCAGGACAAAATGAATAAATTTGCGACAAAGTAAGAAATTTTCACTTCGTAAGAAAATTTAGTCTAAATGTAGAAGTTTCTGCATAGTTTTTTGGGTGTTACCTTGGTTTGTTCTCTCCTTTTAGAGTATGAAGCTGATTTACGTCAATAGACTGGCAGAGGCTGGAATGCTGGCCGAGGTTTGGTTTTTGTTTGTTTATTTGTACACCTGATACAGGAAGTGAGATGGTGCACCATGATTTATTCCCGATGCTTTTTCACTCTTTTTCCTAATTCTTCGTGTTCGTGCTAGACTTAATTGAGTTGAAACCAACTCTTTGCTGATGCTAAATTCTTTGCTGCATTTACATAAAGTTCTAAATAGCTGTTCTGTATTGAAACAATGAAGTAATTTTGTATTTAGTCATATAATAGCCTAATATAAGCGGCAAAAACCAGCACGAATTTAGTTTTTAATTTGAATATTTATTTCATACATTCACTTGCCCTTTCTATCTTCATTATAGGCTTATAGCTATTGCGAATCAATAGCTCACATACTTCTGGAGAATTCTCAACGTTTTTATCACGAAGAAAGTTTCATCGCCCTGTTTGCAAAGGTCAGTCTAATGCCATTAATCTTTAAAGAGATATCTCCACTTTCTAAGCAGTTTATCATTCTAAATTATGTTCAATACGAAGCTTTTTCAATGTACTGGTCTTTATGTTGCTAGATTCTGTTGTATTTTAACTTTATATGTATATATTTGGATCTGGTCTTTCTGGTGTATAAGGTATATTTGTACTGCGATTTCAGATTTACTTCAAAACCGTTAGCACAAAATTTATAAAAGCTACAGGAAGAGAGATTCTTTTAACAGCAATTGTATGAAAACTTTGGATAAATATCCTTAGTTTTAGGATAGTAAAGAAAGCTACTACTTGACTATTTTTACTCAGAAGGTCAGTGTTTATTTTTTATTCTTTTCGTTCAGTTGGAACTTAGCACTGTTTTTAAATTTTAGACTTTTGAAAGGCTGCAATACCAGTCGATGGAATCTTACGACGACCCAATATCAGAATTGTACATGAAGGTGGTGGAGTTTCGGGATCGTGATCGAAGTAATGAGGCTGTAAGTATCGTTTGTTGAGGGATTTGGTTAGGAAAATTAGGTAGGAAAATTACGGAACAATAGTAATAAAAGAACACTAAGAAGTAAAGTAGATTTGGAAGTATGTTTAGAGGATATTGGTTAGATCCATGCATCCAATAGTGATAATCAGTAATGTATTAATTCTATCTTAATGTATCTAAGTACACGTTTTCGTTTTACATTTCCCACCTTAATTTTCCTGGCATTCCATAGGTCGAATTTAAAAGCTATTGATGTCACAATACAATGCTATTCCTTCTTATCAGTATGTAAAACCATATTTACAGCCCTGTGATGCCGTTGCGGCGAAGCCAAGGCACATAGCAACACCAGTGTCACCCCCAGAAACACCAGACAGCATGCGGATGGAGACACCTTCGCAAGCGTCGCAAGACGGCAATGATGAGAGTAAGGGCTCTTCCGAATTGCAGCCAGGATTGCACCAGCAGCCAGTGGAGCCGCAGGCTGACAACCGACCTCAATCCGACCTAGTTGGAGCCAATGAACAGGCCAGTACGGATACGAGTGCTGCGCATTGGCAGATGGAAAATACCACGCAGTGGGAAAACCAAGCTGCTAACGGTGGCGCAGGAGGAGTGCAAAACTGGCAGCAGGACAGAACCGATGGTGCGTATTACACCGAGAACGTCCAGGGCAACTACAACGAGACGTACCAGGCGCAGACAGAGACCAGCGATAATGTGCACCAAGGTGATGCCCAGTGGGACAGTGGTGGCTATCAGCAGCCAGGCTACGATGGACAGTACCAACAAGGTGGCATCCAAATGCACCAGCCCATTGTCACTGAACAGCAGTATCACAATGGTCAACTCGCTGGGAATCACGAGGGTCAACAGCCTGGTCCGTTTTTTAACCCAGGGCAGTTCCAACATCAAGGCTATATGCAGCAGCAGCAGCCAGCCCCCATTGTTTCGTCGTATCCAAATCAAGTGGATGCTAATTCACAGAATTGTAAGTTGCAGCCGAATAATTGCTTCATTTGGAGTCTCTGTAAATCAAGCATTTCGTTTTGAGACACCATTAAGGTATTGTTTGATTGATGTATCGCTGCATTTTCTAGACAGCTGTTGATATACAAGCATGTTGGTCGGCAAGCTTTCAAATTCTTATATTCAACTAATGAAAACCTTTCTATATTCAAATAATGTATCTACTTTGCTATGTTTATCATAATTTCTCGTGGATTTCAGCTTACCAGCCCGGTCTGAATACTGGTATTGATCATGCTGAAGAACCCGAAGAAGAGAAAAGCATTTTTGATGAAATTGGAAAGGTATTCATCATATTCTACGCCTTTATCCATGTATGATTAACTTTGCTAAGTGCTTATAACAAGTAGTTCGGATGCCTTTAAATAAGGTCGACTGAATAAAATGAATTCTCTCCGTGGAGACTAGTTGTCAGATGTAGGCAGCTGCTGATAATGAATTATGTTACACTTGCTTATTTATGGCTCCCCTCTTATTACAGGATTTTACTAGAAACATTAGTTAGCAATTGTAATCTTTGAATTATGAGAGGAATACAAGAGCCTGAGACGTAGACCTTTGACTACAACATGCATTTCTAATCATCAGGCAGTGCGAAATTAGTAGGTGATGCTTGCATAAAAAAGCAAGCGGTATTCATCTTAGAAGCTTTTTAATAGACACAAAATTTATGTTATTGATGGTAGTCATCGTTTTCCAGTTAAGCAAATTGTGAGCTTATAGCTAATAAATTGGTTATTGTGAACCCAAAAGCTAATGCCAAATTCACCCTTGACCCTTGAAAGGTTTACTGTTTAGGCTTTGGAAGAACGGTTTTGATCTTTGTCAAGTATTTCTATTTCGTTTGATGTATCTGAAATTGACTTTTATTATTTTTTAAGAAAAATGAAAAAAAAGAACAGGGTGGAGGTATGTAATGTCATTAATTTGCATTTTGTGTTATATCTATCTGTACCAAAGAGTAAACTGTATGGCATTTTAATTAGATTTGATAGTTTTTCGCTTGCAATTTCATTAATTTAAATTTTGTGTTATATCTATCTGTGCCAAAGAGTAAACTGTCTCAAATTGAATTCAATTTGATATTTTGAATAGATTTGCTTTTTTTGCTTGCAATTTTGACTAGTCTACTTGCTCCTGCTCAGTCCAGTCAACAATCCTTTGGTTTTTCTTATTCAGGGCCTGTAAAAACAGACACAAAGGTCAACAAGAAGGAAGTTGGAAAGCCTGCTGAAACTAAAAGGGTTTGTGTCTTTAAAAAATAGCCTAATAATAGTGGAAAATTTTTCAGTATTAAAATATACACAGTCTGAACCTAACTAGATAGAGCGAGAAGAACTTTTTGAGGTCTTATCTATCTTTGGACTGAAGCCCTTCACGAAGTTTTCATTTCTGGAGCTTCTAACATCAGATCGGGTTGCTCACGATTTAGCGTAGGACAGTTGCAACAGCTTTTAGAATATGTCCTAGAAACACTGCCATATGAACCAAAATGTTTGTAACACCCTTCCTGCCTATCTAATGCCAAAACGGCGTTGACCATTTTCTACCGTTGTTTTCCTCTGCAGTCGTGGCCATTTTCAATACTGCAGCGTTTCACTGGTGGAAGAAAAGAAGCGGACTTACCAGACGACACTGACAAATCGGTTGGTAATTTCGTTATATATTGTCATTCTGTCGCTATGAACATTGTGGGGCCATTATTTTTCCAACTCTAGTTATGCAAAGTTATGAATATTTGCAGTAATCTGTCCTGCAATTCTCGACTCCAGGATAGAACCAAATGTTTTTTCGTCGATGACAAATCACTGTTCAGTGTAGCAAAATTCTAAAATGGTGAAAACACAATGGGTCATACTGTATTTGAATTGAAAGATTAAGTCATCTCACTAGTGACATGAGATTGGCAAATGTGCAACAGTCGGTCAATAATAGTAACCAATTATAGAACTGTCGGTTAATAAAATCTTCCGATAACCCTTTCTAATGTTTCATTTTTTATTCAATCCTTTTTTAGATTTATTTCGATGAAAAGACAGGGAAATGGGTTGACAAGAATGCATCAAACGAGGTGGGTAACAAAATGACGTCATCACTATCTGATTTAGACTTATTTTTCAATTGACAGTGCACCCTCGTTTGTTCATTTATTAGTACACATGCAATATAGCTGATTTTGGATATTCTGCTTATCTTATGATGAGTTTCCAGGTGAACAACTGATTGCGTTAAGCTTTTGTCTCTATTCTCAATATCACCCACATGTACCAAATAAGAATCTCAATTTTTCACATCATTAAAATTCCTGTTTTAATGGAAACCCTCTTTTCATAGACCACTGCTCCCCCACCGCCACCTCCGACAGATTCGCCGATCGGAACCCCAGTTTTCAAGCCGAATTTGCCGAATTTGAATAATTTCGAGAGCCTGCCCGCAGTTAACACATTCTCATCTCCAGTGATGAACAGAAAGCCAAACGCGTCCGACACGAATCTTGTTGCTGGTGACAATGAGGGTAAATGAATCAGCCACTTTATTCGCACAGGATTCTCCTTCATTGTCTAATGATTTGCCAGCCCTAGATTCGGTTTTGCTGGCTACGCCGGTTTTGTGGTAGTCAAAAAATTGTGAATGGCTATAGTGGTCAGTTATTACAAAGCAAGACGCAGCAACATACAAATACGATTTTATTTTTCAGATGGGCCCAAAATTCCATCTGTGCCAAGCAAGTTTTCAAGAACAGCTCATGGAATGGGCAGAAGAGGTACAATTACTCATTTCTCTGTATGCTTTATAACTTCATTTTTCACATGACTGACAGTAACGCAAGACAGGGTCTTCTTGTTGTTGTAAAGAGACTGTTAACTGACGAATCATACAGGATTCAAGTTTGCATTCCCTGGCCTAAAAGTAGCTTGTTTTGCTGTTGTTCCAAAATACTGTTCCTTTCTCAATAGGCCACCGGTACGTGAATTCCTTCGGCAACATCAATAAGGTGGACTCGACTGATAGCCCACCAGTACCAGCGATGTTTAATCCGATGGGAGGGCCGCAAGCAGCCCCAATGAATTTTTTCATTCCGCAAAATCCTGATGGTAGCGCAGGTAAATACTTCTCTTTTAATGCCCGGAAGAAACCGCTTATCTACATTATCTTTTCACTTTTACAACTCTATATCAATATTGGTCATGAGTATCCTATTAGGCAGTCATTTTTAAATCAGTAACTGGTCGAGATTATTTTTGTAATGGAAGGGGGACAAATGCCTCAATATCGACAATTTTCTAGGAATGGTGGATCTCTTTTCCTTGTCCCAATGAGATGTTGCGAAGTATTTATATAGATAGAAGGGTAGATTGCAGTTATTCAAAGGATTATAGCGAGGTTAGGTAAATCGGGGTGTTTTAAAATTTTGTCAGAGGAGAAGATGTTATTAGTCCTTTGGCCAGCACTCACTTTAGGAGGAAGCATGGAAGAAGCAACTGCAGATTGAATCAAAGTTCCCTTTCAGTTGCGGACCGCGGGAATATTTAGGTACCGGAATGTAGTGAGGACCGAAATAAGATCAGAACCGGATTAAACCGGAGGCCGGAATATCCCGATTGTCTGCTCTGTTTGCACAATCAGCGGCCCTCATCCATTTACAACTGCGGTGGAGCTCTCCTAGTCTGTGTTCGAGTCAGATCTACCTTTTTGATGTAGACGCATGCTAAATGGTTTTGTCTGAATAAATGTATACTAAGAAGTTATCCATATATTCTCTCGTGTTTCAGATGCTGATGTCAGTGGATCCAGTACACAGGGGGCTGAAGTGAGTTTTTCTATCTCTTGTTTCCCAGTGCATGCTTGTCTGCAATGCTTCCTTTCATTCGTTGCCTGCGATGCTGTTTTCATGTGCCTTAAAACAAAATAGTTTAACCGGCTCGATAGTCTTCTTTGCGTTCCTCCACAAACACTTGTCTAATTATTATTTATTGGATTATTTAGGCGGTCCAGAATGCCCCCATACAACAGCAACAGCAACAGCAACAGCAACAACAACTCCAAACTGATCAGCAACAACAACAACCTATGGATCAGGCGCCACAGCAGCCTCTACAACAGCCGGCATTTTTTAACCCAGCCAATATGCAACAGACTAGAACAATGAATACACAGCGAAATAGATATAGAAGGTGAAATTGGTAATATTGAATATAATTAATTATGTGCAATCGTAAAAGAAACCAGGCTTTGATTCCAGATGCTCGATCTTGCGATGCACTTTATTCACGAGTCTTTCTCAGAATCTCAAAATTCGCCTATACAAATACTTATATTATCATTATGACTTTATTTCTTGATGGTGAGGCCTTAGGCTTTTTTATTTACTATGGGAGTAGCTCAAAGCTATACTTGCGGTGAAATTCAAGGAACATTAATGTAGGAATGTGCTTACATGCTTTCTTATTTAGAGAGGGATGTGTGTTTCCGACTATGGCATGAATGGTTTCGATTGCCCAAATGAACTTTGTCATAGATAGGGGTGGTCACTTCTGCCCCCTTTTACTCCATTTCGCCCCCTTCTCGGTAGCCCTATCGTTTCACAGTTAAGCATTTTGTATTATCGTCACTGTAGAGTGGAGGTTTTTTTCAAGCGATAATATGACTCAATGCTTATTGTAAGATGTTAAAAAATATTATTAGTAGATGCCTTTAAATATTAGAACTTGAAAACACAACAAGCGTATGTGTGTACAATGAATCGTTGACAACAAATTGAACCTTAACGATATATTATAATTTACATGCTGATGATATGTTATAGATAAATTACAGAATGAAAACGGTGAATTCATTCCTCACTTATGATGATCTTCTGGCTACTCCACTTTGCTCTCTGCCCTAATTGACACTTTTGCACGCCTGGTTGCCTCACCAAAGCCGTTTTTACGACACAATCAATATCACAATGACAGCAATTCAGTATCACTTTTGCCTTCAGGAGCCATCGATTGAACTTTTCCATGTTAGCATCGAAGTCCATCGAAGTGACACGTGAGTTTGCCAATGCAAGTTTATTTAACCAACGCGTTGCCTCTTCCTCTTCAGCAGTTAAAGCCTATTGCGAATGCTCAGTTGTGCCACCGAGACAATCTTGCGTTGACCAGCCGATAAAAGTAAACAGGCCTATCTGTCGTTCATGAGGGTCGCTGGCGAGAAGGACCAAGACATCTGTTCGCTTACTTCCGCTGCATGAATTTTAGTTGGCAGAAGCACCTCGGCAAATTAAGTATTGATGACTCACTTTGGAACACCGTAAGCTGGTAATGGCAAAGATCCTCTTATTAACGCATATTGTTCCCATTTTAGGTAATAGACACCCTTTTGGGACATGATTTGCATTAGTTGAAAACACTCCTGATATGGAGAGCGTCTCTTGTTTCTCTCAACAACAAATCGGCGTTTGAATCGCACCAAAATCGCGTTAAAACTGCGTTTAGCCGCGCTCTGAACCCTTGAAACGAGGTGCTCTGCAGAATATAAGAACCAGCAAGCCGCTGGACGTGATTATGAAGAGAATCAAGAAGAAGCGATCAAGCACCCTGGCAGCCTTCACCCAGTCCCTCTTGCGCTCTGCAAGAATCTCCTCTCTCTTTTTCTTCTCCTGTTTTTTGTACAGCTTGGTTCCTTGCATGCGCACACTGTCTCCCATGAGCATGAACGCAGAGTTGGTGAGCGACTTCCCAATTGCGAAGTGTGTTTCGCCGCTTCTTGATGGGCGCTTACGCGGACACTGATTCGACTGGGAGCTGCGGCTTGCGGTGGAAATTTTTCTCTGGGCCTGTGAAGGCGCATTTTTCACTTCGCCAGGCATGGTGTCTGGTAGTATGCTGTTGAATCCCGTTGAAGAGACGGTGCTGTTCTTTGCTGACATCCTCTTCAGTGTTGCCCCATTCAAAGGCCGTCCGTCATTCTTTTCTTGCTTAACACCGAGACTGGACTGAAAACGGCCCTCATTAAGATCCTTTTCAAGCAAACTTTCTCGCTCACAGTCGGTTACTCTGATGACCAGGTCTTCGTGGTATGACAACTTGCTATCGTTACTATTTTTCCTTGAAGCTCTCCCGTCGGACAACAAATAGTCTGACGGACTCGGCATTAAATAGTTTTTGGGACAAGATGTTGGGCCATTGCGTTTGGTCTTGATTTCTTGGCCTTGGGAAGTGATTATCGCTGACTTTGGTGGATGGTGCTGCCCAAAACTGTGGCTGGTCAACGCAAACTTCATCAGTGTCCTCTGCTTTCTGGCATTTTTTGCCCATGCAGAACAGAGCAGGGTACATCCATTTCAAAAGAACCAGCCTGATAAACCAGGGCATTTCTCTGTTGCTTCTGTGATAGAAATTCAGTATTACTGTTGTCACAACCAGCGAGAATGCTGTCTGGAATATTGTTGCCAAGTAATATTGGGCGAGGAACGGGAAGTCAAATCGAGGCATCAGCTGACTAGTCATTTCCTGGAAAACCGTCACCGCAAGAAGTACCGTGATGCTCAGGCCGATTCTCTCCCAGACTCCGGCGGCAGAATGAACCCAAGATACACGAGTGACGAAAGCAGGGCACAGGGAATTATCAAGGTCAGTTCGTAGCTGATTGCATGTCTCCTGACACCGATGGTGAGTGTCATGTCAATGAAAGGGTTGGCACAGCACTGGTACTTTTTGGCGTTTCGCTTTGCTGTCAACTCTGTAGATTCAAATGATAGTAGATCTTAAAGACAAAACCTTGCATTCGTCATAAGCATTAGGGTGGTATCGTTAATGGTAATTAGAAGTGGAGGAATAGTAGCCTGATTTCAAACACAGAGTTGCATAACATGGTTTGAGTCGACTGTAGTGAACTGTTTATTCCATTCTTTATATAACAAATTTTTATTTGCTATTGAAAAATCATTATGTAGTTCATTCTACCAAATGCTATATTTCAGTTTATTCGTATTATCCAAGGTCGCCATAGAACAAGAAACTATCTGCTATGTTTTCTGTTGGAATAATTCTTTGTCTGAGACGACAAGGCATCTGTCAGAGATACATGCGTAACTATAGGTAATTCCGATGTTTGTGCATTGAGCATTCATTAGGCGTGGCAAGCAAAACACAACTTGGTGCGGCAGCAGAGCGAGTGGCTCTCAATATCACTTTATTTCGATGTATATTCTATCTGAGCAGCAACAATCTAGACACAACATCAACAACAGCAAATAAAGACTGAATCAAGGAAAACCCACGTAGCAACTCCCATTCGCCATGTGCAATGTAATAGTCATTGGCGTTGGTGGCATTGGGGGGCTCCCTTATGTCAATCATCGATGAATCGTGCGCCCATGACCCAAACTTAAGCTTGCATATCTGGTCATCAAAGGGGAAGAATCGGACGTCCATGGGACAGATGCTGCGGAAGATTGCAGGGTTGAGCCAGGCATTCTCCCCATCGTGGTTGACTTGGACTTTGTGCTTGTATAGCTCAAGGCCACCGCTGAATTCACCGTCTTCGTTGATGCTGGAAAACAAATATCACTAAATTCACGAAAACGCGAATTTGGTTTCGATATTTAGCAACATTCGACATAACTCACATTACTTATTGGCCTGCAGATTTTCGACTTGGAAATGAATTACTTTTTGTGTGAGTGAATTTTCCTTGCATTCAGATTCAGGGCTTTTCGTACCTGTTATAGAGAACGATGTCTGGGACCCATACTTTTCCTGGATGAACGAAAACTGTAGTTACATTCCCATGATCCCGCGGGTTCCAACGTAGCAACGGGTTCTTCCAATACTAAAGAAAAACACATGTAAAAAGATAACAAATTGATGTTTGTGTGGTAAAGCCACAATTCCTGAATATTCTTAGATAATTCCAAGTCAATGTCTGAACCTATCTGGTAATATCATTAACAATTACACTGATTGTTACACAGATTAACAAAAGCCTTAAATCCTGGAATCGTATGCTTTCAACCCAACAAACTACTAATATTGGATTCTGTACTTTGTATTTCATTCTGTTATTTACTTAGATCAGATTGTCAATCTTTATCGCTACAACTTCAAAGCATTGGGAAGAAATATGGTTATCTTTGGGAGACATGACTTTTTAAAACGAAATCCTTCGATGCAAATGTCTGACGATACTTTAATTCCATTTATCCTATTTTAGGCCTCAATGTTTACTTTTGAAAACTGCAAAGCGATTGCAGACAGGGGCAATAAACAATTAATGGCATCAAAGCAAAATGAATTGGAATATTTCAGAGCTAAGAATCAACAAGTAAGTAAACTACAAATAAGAAAGCTGACTATTGTAAAGAAAACATTACATGAAATAGAAGTAAACTAACTCGAGAGAAGGCTTTGAATAGGCATCATATAGTACCTATATTTATCAAATCGAAACGCCCCTATTAACTGCTGTTAGGTGGATATAATCAATAATATTCTACTCACTTGATTTACCCAGACGTATACCTTGACAAACTGATCCCTTTCATTCTGCAGAAATGAAACAACTGAATTAAAATCTTATGGTAAACCACCACGGTTTTGAGACTAAACTTAGAGACAAAAAAAAAATTGTATTTATTCAGCCATACTTGAATGAAGATCAAGCAGTTCTAAATCGTTTAGTAAAGCATTCGAGGCGAATACTTACAATTTCCAATATGCGAATGAGCTGAACATCGAAGGTTACTTTCACCACTTTGACCGATGCGTCAAAGTCTGAAGGATGTATATCAGTCTCTTGGCCTTTGATGACTGTGTTGTAAATGCTCAATTCATAGTTCCTTTTGTCTCGAGTTTTCAATGCATTCACTAGAATGAGTGTAGTTTTCTTAGAATTAACGATGACGTATCCCACTATAAGGTTTAAATATTGCTGGCTACCACATTAACTATTTAATTCTAAGGGCATTCTTCATCCAATGTCAGGTTGTCTTTCAAAATTTAACCCCCTTAGTTTTGCGGTCGTAAGAATTTCACCTTTTATGAAACCAGGCCACTAATTTGAATCCAGGCCACTTGGACCTGTAAAAGTGTTCATAGCTGTTGCCCATATGTTTTCTTTCCCTTCAACAGCTTCATTGTTAATTGCAGTATTCGAATACGCTTGTGAAACGTGACAGCAGTTAAATGATGCAAAATGGTGGATTGACATGGTCAGAACTTGCTTAACATTTCTTTCTGCAGTTGTGCGTTGAAAGGCCGCACCTGGACAAATTACTGGCGTTCCAGGAGTAGAGAAAGTCACGATTTGTTATGTTCATTCTTGTTGAAATTTTTGATGAAGCAAGACATCAAAAAAGATTTAATATTTTTCTTTGATCATTAAGCGAATTTACACAGTGTGTTGAGCAAGAACAATTTAAGAATAATCTTAGGCTTAATTTTGAAAATTTTAAGAGTATTGAGGCGTGGCAAAGAATGCATATTCTAATAAAAGAGGTGTGTATGAGGATAGAAAGTTTGATAGCATTTCCTCCCACTTAGCGTTGGTTATACAGTCAGTTGTTTCCTAAAGGGGAAATATTGTAAAACAACTAGGCCAATATATTAATGTCGCGATTAATTTGACATTCTCCAAAAATTTAGAGATATCTCTTATAACCAGCTTGCAAAGAGTAGGGAGCCTTGGGCAGGTGCCACACATTGCATTGTTGTCTATTTAATGTCCTTGCTAAAGCCATGATATTCATAAAAAAGGAACAATATTGATTGCGCAACTAACCATTTTCTACGTCTTCTAAGGATGAGACCAAGACAGCTGCCTCTTGTAGAAAAACACAAATTGAAACGAATCGTAGCCACTGGAAGGAAAAGACCAATGAATAGTTATGCTGCATTTCTGTGATTCTGTTATGAATTAGGGTTGCTATATGGGACATATAAATTAGCCCTTGTCACAAAAGGATTAAAAAGAGAGGACTTGAAGGCTGGTATACCAGGTTGCTTGTAATCAGATTCATCATTAAAGGCATATGAACGAGACGGATTTGGACGTATCTTCACAAATGTCTGGCCTTTATGGCTTGAGCGTCGTTTTGCAAAAGAGCCAATTCTTACGATTGTAAATCCCTGTTTTGCAACAAAGAAAAGGGTGACACTTATCAAGAAGTAAATGTACGAAGTCTAATATTCAGCTCTTTGACAGAATGACCAGTTTTTACGGATTTTGTATCACCAGTAAACTCATAATTATATAAACATCAGGAAAGCAAGATCTTACCATTCCCAAGTTGGTTAACTGATGAAGTTTTCTTAACCTCCTTCTGTGCGTGTTTTCGTTGCTCATCTGATAGAATTCTTGAAAGTGTTTTCTGGTGTTATCAAGTACAGTCCAAGCGTGCATTGCAAAGTGGGTGAGAAAAATATGAAAGGGTAAGAAAATTGTTAGAAAAACTGTTAAAGCTCAGTGGGACACAGCAAATTGCACTAGAGATTATTCTGCCACGGAGAGGGGGATAAGCACCTTGGCTGTTTAAAGGCATCAATTCTACACCTTCCTGAAGTTACTAATTGACCAACCGCAGTTTTATATATCGGCTAGTGGCAAAAGTTGGCTTTTCCCAACAGTCGAAGGCTACGCAATATACTGTCAGATGCTCCTTCGCAATGACGAGGTGTATTGTTCACGAGCGCCCCAAAAAGTACCCAGTGTAGCCTTCGTGCAGTCTCTAAAAAATTCCCATTTGAGTCTGCGCAACAAAGTCAAGAAGCTTGTCCAGCCTCCCTTTCATTTTATGACCCGACATTCAGTGCAAATACAAAGCCTCTAAGCAGCATAAAATTGGCATATGAATTGATTGGCTACAAAACAATATCAAATCAGTTATTCGAACAATAAGCAAATTGATTCGGTTATTCTTCAAAAAGAGGCCGGACAGGCTTTCGCATTTTACTTCGCAGACTCAACTTCTCGCATAGTCGAGTCTGCACGCAGGATAATCCAGCGACGAAAAAAACCAAACACAGGGTGCCTGACTTCGTATAGAACAATTCCCAATATCCTGATACAGCCCCGTTCTAAAGCCAAACTGACTTCTTGTTGTTCTTTTGCCCATAGATTAGATTCTCTTTAAAGCAAGAGAAGAATGGGGTTTGCCTCAGTTTTGCTACAATTTAGGCAAATTTGCAAGTGAATGCCAAGCCCAAAGGCTTGGAAACCCTGAGAGGGCCGGTCAGGCATGTTGCTTGTCACCTCTGATTCATACATTCCGTGCATTTCTTTAACAATTCCATGCATTATTTGCCTTTTAGAGATGACAAACCAGGTGTAAGGATGCATAGGTCATATGAAATGACAGCTAAGGAAAATCTTGAAAATTCTCTTTACGAAAATCCTATGGCTATGGTCACATGGCATGTACAACACAAGGAGTCCCGTTGTGATTGTAGAACAACTTGTTGTTGCTGCTGTTTCGGATATCTTGTTTTGTCTTTGTGCTATTATCTTTTTGTTTAAATAAGCGCGAAACAATCTTAGTTGAGGTTTGGAGTCCAGCTTCTCCCGCCTATTTGCATTAATATTGCGGTCAGCCCTCCTGCAGAACTCCGTCATTGAGTAACGTACGAAGTCTTTTTCATACATCGTTCTGAGCTTTTAATTCCCCTCTCTCAGAAAGCCTACGAGTATGAGATACCCCTAATGACGAAGTTAGCGTCCCTTGCCAAATAATAAGCCCTGCCCTTGGTTAAAGACAGTTTTTTCAATAAACGCCCCCTACTTGAATAAGCACCCCCTAAAAAGATAGGGACGCGGCGCTTATTTAATTTAGTAAAATCGACATATTCCGTTGTCAACATGTATTTCAATATTCATAAAGATAAGAAATAGATGTGTCACTGTTCGTTTAATGATGCTGACCTCCGTATAAATCAACGCAACGGCAACGCAGGGCCTGAATTTCCAACGATTGATTGATACCTACCCTGGGTACAAGACTCACTACATATGGGATGAAGAGATTGACATTTTATAGGACCCTTATTTTTTCATGAAACTGCTATTACATTTGTTGTACTCTTTTTCAGAAAAAGAACTCAAGAACACTGGAATCATATTTTATCACCTACATGGTATGAACAAAAATTAATCACCCTTGCTGAATTAACCACCCAGTAGAATAAGCGCCCCCTGTAAAAGTTTGTTTTTAGATAAACATCTCGGGCGCTTATTTTGGCATTTACGGTACGTCTTTATATATCTCAAGCTCGAGTTACATTAATTTTCATAGCCAAACATGTGGACCAGAAAGTTCAATTGTTGTCTTTGGTCTTTAGTACTGTAAAAATTTTAACCCCTAATTTTCTCTTCAAGCCAGACTGACAGTTGTCCATATCGAAAGCTGAAGGGTAAAGAGCCATGCTCAAGGGTGTTGTGGTGAGGGGGGCACCGACAAACACGGTGCCAATAATGGGACTCACCAATCACGGCGTCCCGTCGTCAACCATTCACGTCCTTTGTTTTCCTGGATGTTGCAAGTCATGGGAGGGTCACATGGGCCAACAAGAGCACAGAACCAGGCAGCCTCTCTGGAAACTACGCTAGAAAAGACAACAGGAAGAGCTACAGGTATTGGCATTATTCAATTAATGTTTGTTAGTTCTTTGCATCGCTACTAGTTAAGTGCTGAAGCGGGAATAGTTCCAGGCTCACAGGCAATTTTTCCGAGAATGTTTGTAAGCACATATTGAGATCAATTTTTTTGGACACAGTCTCCATTTATCCAGTTGGTTTCAAAAAGGCTTAGCTATTTACTGACTGTAAATTGAGGCATCTTGTTTTGAACTTCCATTTCTGAACAACCGAGTAAACTGTGATCACCTGACAATACCCGTGATACCGCACCTGACCAGCTGTCTCAGCAAAGTCAGGCTGAACTGTTACGAAGTCAACGCGTGCTGACCGTAGAAGGTTTGTTTCATTCGAAGTGTCCTGCATCTTTTTAGCCAGACAGCCATCATGTTAGGATTTGTTGAATGCTGTCGTTCTTCTCTCCAAACTGCGTACCTAGTTTCTATGGCTGCTCTAGCTATCGTTGTTGATGTTTATTTATTCAAAGGTGAGGAAATGAAATGAATACGTGAATAAGTAAACATAAGTTAGTAAACATAAGGAAAGTTAACAGCCGGAGGCTAAGCCGAGATATTATCAAGGTCAGGCTGGGTAAGGTGGTGCGAGCCCCCGATAACTATTCGTTTCTATCATATGTGGAAAAAACTAACGACGTAAGTGCTCCAATGGAGAGTTTGAATTATCAGCTCTTGTTTACACCCACGTACTGCGATGTGCCCAGACCATTTAGATTGGGGGCGTTTAGAGAAAGTGACCAACTTTACTTTTTTGACCAGCTTTTTCTCAACAGAAAATTTGTTTCACAGAATTTGTTCAAAGCTCTGTGCTCTTTTCACAAGGGGGCTGACCTTACACAGGCCGTTATTCTAAGTCTGAGCTTCAGCTATGAAAATAGGTTTCAAGTTTATATTCTGCGAGATTAATGAAATGCTATATTTTAGTACTACAAAATGATTAAAAGGAGAGAGGTTATAAAAACAACAGACTAGAGTTGTTCATAGCTTATATGACAGTAAGTGACACACCGTGGTCTTTAGCGACTGCCACGAATTTTCGACCACCTGAAGCATGCCTGAAGTTAGGATCAGAGTCCAGAAAAGTTCTTAAACTTCCTCCAGACAAAAGCATCCTAGAAGGCAAATCTTCCTCCCAGAGCAATGGAAAGTGGGCGTGGCCTAGGTGTGTCGCACGGGCTTCTATTGTTTTTCGAGGACCTTCCTCCGGTCAGTGACCGTGCGACCGAAAAGTTTTCCTGAATCTGGTTAGTATTAGCTCTTAAACTAGCATGAGCAAAAATATCCGTGCTTCGAGCAATGTCTTCTTGCATGCCTTCCTTTTTGTTCTTTTAGCTGTCTGTTTCTTGAACTTACAGGCGCACCCAAGTGGCTTTCATAAACAGCTTACGCCTTAAATCTGATTGCGAAACCAATTTATTTTATCTATGTCCAAAAAATGCCTGAAACATGCAAAATGATTTTGAAATCATTGAGCCTAATTTGACTAAAGAGTTACGCAAATGGAGTTAATACCGCTCAATGATCGAATGTTTCTTCCCTTGTTATTGAATAAAAGTGAAACATCACTAGGGGAGAGGTCGAAAATGTATGGCTTTGAATGAATTGATAAATCCTCTGTCATGCATATGTATCTTTTTGAAGAGTCGTGGTGTGTTGCTCTATTGGAAACCGTTATCAATATCATCGTAGTTGAAATTTGATAGCAAAGTTTGGCTAAAGATTAACACATCTCTTGCTGTGTTTCTTCAAATAGAGTTGAGCCCTCAGAATGAATGGCTCAGGTGGGACAGTTGACATGGCCTTTCAACGCTGCAACTTCCTTCATGAAGTGAACATAGCTTCTCAACACCGAATTGAATGCCAATTCATCGGAAGAACAGGGGTGTCAATCGCTGTTGAGGAGAGACACATTGCCCCCCTCCTGCTTCTCCTCACAAGGCACTAGTCATTTGTGTACAACCTCCCATCTTGAGATAGCATCCTTTCCTATTCAGACACAAGTGGAGTGTTTATTGAATTAGTACTACTTCAGAAAGTTGCAATTGTACCTTATTTCTTGTGCTTTTGCTCTTGTTGTCAACAATCTACAGTCAGTGAGGATAATTCTCGATGCTGGGGTGTGTTAGGTGGAAAGATTAGGGCTCGGAATGTCAAAGGGGTTGTCAAAGGATCTGAATTTTTGAAAAAAAGCCACAGGTTTTAGAGTCTGGACCTTCTGAATTGAGATTTAATTGCAATGATTATTGAAAATTGTGATGTCCAGCCAAAACGTTTTCATGCAGGCTTGGTTGTCAAGGGTTATTAGATTGCAGAGAGAACTTTAGTGAAGAAAACATTAACAGATTTACATAACAATTTGCATGAAAATTGCAAGGAAAATGCTAGTATTGTCCAATGGTAGTTTGCAGGATTAAGAAAGAAAAGCCGTGAGTTTTTTGTGGTTTTACAGGTAAGGCCTTATGAAAAGTCAGCTATTAGCCATTCTGTGCAGAGTTATAAATCGAAACAGCTGAAAGATAGACCCTTCCCTTTTTTAAATCTAATTGATGCGACTACCATTTTAGACACCATCTGCCTCCGAAAGCCGCCGAGAAACCCTTCAATCTTGTTTCACCATTTCAATCTAGTTCCATTCAAACCCTATTTACGTCACTGTTGGGAGCCAGTTTACCAACACCAAAAACAGGCGCCAGCATATTGATAATTTGCTTATTATGATTAATAGTCAGTAACCCCTTTTGGTGACGTTTTAGGACAATACTAAACAAATAATGTGAAATGCACCACATACATGCAATGTGACACCTTTGCATTCGACTTTACCCCGCCCCGTTCAAATGGCATCCAACATTTCTTCAAAAAACTGTGAATGCTATTTTATATACAGGCGCAAAGTACAGGTATAAAATGGGAGATTTGATCCGGACCTAAAATTGGCAACTTCTTCTCTCTTCATTGTAAATAGAGAAAAGTACCAATACGCTTGTAAATATGGTATTTGAATATAACCTAAACATAGCAGTGGTCTCTGAACTGTCAGCAACACAGAATGGAAGGCCGTTGTTTTGTTTTGCTCAACGAAAAGCTGAGCTGATCAGCTATACTTCTGATTAGTTTTATTGTGCTCATGATTGCACCGAAGTAGATGGATACCTAGGAATATATGACCTTTAATTAGTCTTTCTTTCACTCGAGTCAATAACTTTCTGTTCCAGAATTATGGATTTTTCAACAGCAAAGATCGTGCTTTTCTTCATATTGGTTGCAGTTATTGGATCAAGCCACTGCTATTTGTCCAACCTCGTTCCCTTCAAAGGCAGTTCCGACAAAGGCCGAGAAGGTAGCTCTGTTTAAGAAATGTCTGGCAATTTTTTCATATTTTACATAAACGTCATTAAAACATTCATTGACAATTGAAGAAATTCGAGAAAGAGCTTGATTGGAATGCCTAAACGTAATATGTTAAAAAGAACCAGAACATTCAACGTCTAATGCTTTCAACTGCCGTTTTTTAGCACATATTTGTCAAATTCACCCACAAATGGTTATTCACAAAATGTATAGATAGCTATTGGTAGCGATACCCATATTCTAGTACCAGGGCTGAAATACGTACCAATCTACCAAGTCCTTAAATTGAAGAACAGGACGTTTATCACTGACTTGTCTGTACGACATCACAGTGCCAAAGGATTTGATTCTCTTTACTACAAATCAAAGGAATAGAAATGCTACTTATAAGACGACAGAGTCTAAGTGCCATCTTGAGTGCTATGCTACAACTTCCTTTGCTTTCAATGATTGCCGCTGATGTTGACGTGAATGATTCTGCGATTTCAGAACCACGCTCAATAAAATCAGCGTGTAATGACACTAGCAAACACTGCCCCGAGTGGGCAAAACAAGGGGAGTGCACAAAGAACCCTCGTTGGATGCTGATAAACTGCTGCAGCTCGTGCAAGTATGGTATGCAGTTTTAAAATATCTACCAGTTTTAAAACTCGTATGATAAAATAACAAGATCATTAGGGTAGCATTCATGAGAATCACCTACCCTATTGTATCTTGGTATGTAAACTAGTTTTATATTTTAAAAACTGTTTTGTATGAAAAGTTTGGAATTGGTTTGATACTTGCTACTGTGTCAGTTCCTGAAGAACAGTTCATGACAAAAGCCGTAAGCTTTGAAGTTGGAGCTGTATCTTGTATTCATAAAAGGCTACTTCGTGTTTTTAAAAAAGGATCACAATGCAATGTTAACAAGATCTTTCAAAGAGGAGAGTTGAAACTTAGTATCCTATTACAAGTTTTACATTTAAGTTCTTCATGCTTTTTGTCTTTTTACAGTTTGTCGCACTCCAGGACAAAATTGCACAGACAGCAATAAACATTGCAGCACTTGGGCACAAAATGGAGAATGTCAAAAGAGCGAGGCATGGATGCTGGAGAACTGCTGCAAGTCCTGCAAAAAAGGTATCAGGAAAATGAAATGTCCTTTTGCATGGAGATAGAGGCCTTTAGAGAAAAAGAGCCGGTTTATGGAGTGGTACAGTGGCAAGATTGAAAATGTTTTGTGGTTTTGCTTGCATCAGGTTGATAAGAATATTATGTGACAGTCTATCTAGCCTTGGGAAATTTATCTCTAAAAGGTTCGAGTTAAAAGCTACGTATGATTTTTGAAGGAAATTCCTATTGCTATTTTTGAATTCATCTTTTAATTTTTGCAACAAAATAAATCATACTTCATAGAAGTCTCGGGCTTTTGTTGAATTTTATGGAATTCGTGGTTGAAGTTTAGATTACATCAATGCTAAAATTGTTTCTGGCAGAATGGAAAAAGAGCCAAATGTGTTCTGACAGCAGCAAGCGCTGTGTTCAATGGGCCAGGGAAGGCAAATGCAAGACGAGCTCGCTTTGGATGCATAAAAACTGTTGCAAATCATGCAAAAGTGGTGGGTCAGCAGTAATGCTTCATTGCATACAGCTTCCTCTATCGTAGGTTTTTGCAGTCCAACATGTAAGCATTATTCAAAATCAACTTTACTGAATCCATGGCAGATGTTAGAAGATACAAGCAAAATACTTGGTGCAGTCAAGAGAAAACATACTCAAATTACTTTTTTTTAAAACGATTGAAGAATGATTCGAATGAAGCTTTTGCGATTTGAATAATAATTTGTTTTCTTCTAAAAAGTAGAGGTTAGTATAATTGAAAAGGAAGCTTGAATAATTAGCGAGCCACAAAAAATCAGTAAAGTTTGTAAATGTTTCAAGCTATTCACAGCTTTCTACTCAGTGTTGAAATGAAAAATAAAATAAAAATCATACTTTACCAACAGTCAGATTTTCCTGAACTTTTAGCGTATAAAAAGAGCAAGAATTGTGATGATACGAATGCCCATTGCAAAACCTGGGCCAAACGTGGAGAGTGCAAGAAGAATCCTGGGTGGATGCTGCCAAACTGTTGTCAATCCTGTAAGAAAGGTAACGCTCTTGACCAGCGCTCCTGCTGTCAGTTCCTGCACTAGCTACATAAGTACTCAAACTGCTATTTCCAGAACTACCGTTAATTATCAAAGCCTTTCGGAAAACACTTAAAGTTTGAGCCTTCAATATATATCTCAAGAGCCACGTATCATTTAAGCCTATAAAACATCACCTTAAGATTTTTCTACCATTCGATGAAGAATACTTACGTAATTGGCACCTATTCACACGTAGTTTAAGTTTTGTTTTTATTTACACATTTATATGCTTTTACATACTAATACATACTTTTGCCATGGTCAGCAATTCAGCAGATGTGATGTGCACTCAATAGTCATTGCCTCTATGAATCTTCTTTTGCCCTAATGTTGACTCTAATGCTGAAAACGTGATTTTTGTAGAATGGACAAAGGCTAACTATTGCCTAGACGCGAGCAGAAACTGTACTTTTTGGGCTAAACGTGGGGAATGTAAAAAGAATCGACAATGGATGATGCGCAATTGCTGTCAGGCTTGCAAAAAAGGTTTTTTCAGCATGATTCTTTCACACTGTCTCCTTTAAAAGTTTTATTCACCCTATGATCATGAGTTAATTAATATAAGATGTGGGTCAAAATATAATGCTTCATTTGCTGACTCTCTTGACCTTAGCATATTTCTTTTACCTATGAAAATAATTCTAATGTTTAATTGCAAAGCATCTTAATATTTATGACGCAAAATGAGCATTATAGATATTATTCGTTGGAAAAGCCCCCTTTTATTGCCATGCTGCCAAGGTGCGTTTCTTTGTAAGAAGACCCAACTATTTTGTGCAAAGGTATAATTTTCTTAAGACGAGGACTAGAAAATGTTGCTATACTATCCTTGTAAAGTCATTCTTGTGATTCTATTAAGCTTGGGGTAGCCAAAAGAAGTGTAGCAACGAACACGAGTCTTGCGGTCAATGGGCACAGCGTGGCGAATGCAAGAAAAATAAATCTTGGATGCTGATTCATTGTTGCAAGTCCTGCCTGCTCGTATGGTAAGTGCTTTTGACTATTGAGAGTGTGAAAACTGCTCTGAAAAACAAACATTTCATATCTAAATTAAGACTTCCAGCAAACCAACCAACATATGATGAATTATGGATCAATCTAGAGGGTTCAATAGCAAATCTTGGGTCTCTTTTCTTGTATCTTGAATCTTCTCAAATTTATTTAACCTAATTAGATAAAAATATTGCTATGCAAAATATCATTGCTATGAAAAATAGTTCTTTAAGCATTAATGTTAAAACGTAAGATGGCCTAACGGAATGTGCTACTTTCTTACGATCTTCAAATAACATCTTCGTTATGAAAAATGATATCTAAATAACGAGGTAAGTGAAATCTTTATCCCTAATTCTGTACTCATGTTTGTATTCTAGATTTTGGGTGAAAAAGAGCTACATTATTGCTTTAACTTTTGTCCCTGACGTGATGTCCATAGAACTTCAGTCATTATAATATCAACACTAATTAGGGACTAGAATCTATCGATTATTAGTGGCCAGTTTCTAATCAACAATATGCGTATACTACTAATATAAACGTTTGTCAGATATTTTAATATTTCTGGTATGTATTGTACGAAACCAGAATGGTGCTAATTGATATCTTAGCTGTTTATCCTATTAAAAAAACCTCCAACGTTTTTCTGATTCATTTCTATGTTGGAACTCGTGCCAACGACTTTAATTTCCGTAATAACGAGATCAGTGAAACCTGCTTTATCCCTAATTCTTTACTCATGTTTGTTTTCTAGATTTCGAGTAACAGATTTTCGTTGTTTTAAAAAGCATGATTATAGCCTCCCAAAAATGTCACTTTTCGAGCAAAATCTTCTATTAAAAATGATCAGTTAAGCTCTTTCCGGGTTTTTTTCAAGTTCAAAAATTGCAAATTTGCCATTCTGATGTATCAAAATAAATTCAGTTCAGAAAAACATTGCCACTCTTAAGAGGGCCTAAATTGTGGAAGAGTCCTATGCTATTGTTTAACAAAGCAGTCACTTTGTCTTCTGGTCTTAAAAGATAACAGTGCCTAATGCATTATAGAATCATCCAATATGGTTGATTCATTTGTATGTCAAATGCTTTCAAAATTAATCTAGTACCACCAAAGGTCATATATTAGTGGATGTGCTTTGTAATAATGGACACCTTTCACCGCCATTTACCGAAGCTCGCTTTCAGGGGCAAATATTTAGTCCCATTTTTACTTTCATAGTGTCAAAGAAAAGAAAATGCATTTAGAATACTCATGTTAACTGCTTGCAAAACCTTTTTATAGACCTACTTTTAGCTTAAAATTGGGATATCTTGAGTACATAAATTCTCTCGACAAATAAGCATTAACGTGGATAAAGTGGTTATTGCCTCATTGACAAATACACTAAAAACAGCCATTTTCTAATATTAGAGTCTTGCTTTTTGGCCTAAATTTGACGGGTCTCCAGTAAGAAAATCCTCTGAACTGAAAAACTTCTGATCACATAAGACATGTTTCTAGATTATATAATTGATGTAAAGACTGATTACGGCTTGATAGCTGACATAAATTTTTTACCAAAAAACGGCCATTTTCCAAGGCTATAGCCTTGATTTTTGGCCTAAGTTTGATGGGCCTTGAGTAAGGAAACCCTCTAAGACAAATAACTTTTGGTCACCTAAGGCGTGTTTCTACAATATATATTTGATGTAAAGACTATTTACGGCTTGATAGCTGACATAAAATTTTAGGCAAAAAATCCATTTTCCAAGGCTATAGCCTTGCTTTTTGGAATAAGTTTGATGGGCCTCGAGTAAGGAAATCTTCGCAAGCAAACAACTTTTGGTCACCTAAGGCGTGTTTCAACATTATATATTTGATGTAAAGACTATTTACGGCTTCATAGCTGACATAAAATTTTAGGCAAAAAACAGCCATTTTCCAAGGCTATAGCCTTGCTTTTTGGCCTAAGTTTGACTGGCCTCGAGTAAGGAAATCCTAGCAAGCAAACAACTTCTGGTCACCAAAAGCATCTTTTTAGATTATATATTTGTTGTAAAGACTATTTACGTCCTGATAGCTGACATAAGATTTTCACCAAAAAACGACCATTTTCCAAGGCTATAGCCTTGCTTTTTGGCCTAAGTTTGACTGGCCTCGAGTAAGGAAATCCTTGCAAGCAAACAACTTCTGGTCTCCAAAAGCATCTTTTTAGATTATATATTTGATGTAAAGACTATTTACGGCCTGATAGCTGACATAAGATTTTCACCAAAAAACGGCCATTTTCAAAGGCTATAGCCTTGATTTTTGGCCTAAGTTTGATGGGCCTTGAGTAAGGAAACCCTCTAAGACAAAAAACTTCTGGTCACCTAAGGCGTGTTTCTAGAATATATATTTGATGTAAAGACTATTTTACGGCTTGATAGCTGACATAAAATTTTAGGCAAAAAATCCATTTTCCAAGGCTATAGCCTTGCTTTTTGGAATAAGTTTGATGGGCCTCGAGTAAGGAAATCTTCGCAAGCAAACAACTTTTGGTCACCTAAGGCGTGTTTCTACATTATATATTTGATGTAAAGACTATTTACGGCTTGATAGCTGACATAAAATTTTAGGCAAAAAACAGCCATTTTCCAAGGCTATAGCCTTGCTTTTTGGCCTAAGTTTGACTGGCCTCGAGTAAGGAAATCCTAGCAAGCAAACAACTTCTGGTCACCAAGCATTTTCTAGATTATATATTTGTTGTAAAGACTATTTATCCTGATAGCTGACATAAATTTTCACCAAAAAACGGCCATTTTCCAATGGGTATAGCCTTGCTTTTTGGCCTAAGTTTGACGGGCCTCGAGTAAGGAAACCCTCTAAGACAAAGAACTTCTGGTCACCTAAGGCGTGTTTCTACATTATATGTTTGATGTAAAGACTGTTTACGGCTTGATAGCTGACATAAAATTTTGGGTAAAAAACGGCCATTTTCCAATCCTATAGCCTTACTTTTTGACCTAAGTTTGACGGGCCTTGAGTAAAAAAAATCCCAGCAAGCAAACAACTTCTGGTCACCTAAGGAATGTTTCTAGATTATATATTTGATGTAAAGACTGTTTACGGCTTGATAGCTGACATGAAATTTTCACCAAAAAACGGCCATTTTCCAAGCCTATAGCCTTGCTTTTTGGAATAAGTTTGACGGGCCTCGAGTAAGAAAATCCTAGCAAGCAAACAACTTCTGATCACCTAAGGCATGTTTCTAGATTATTTATTTGATGTAAAGACTGTTTATGGCGTGATAGCTGAATAAATATTTCACCAAAAAACGACCATTTTCCAAGGCTATAGCCTTGCTTTTTGGCCTAAGTTTGACGGGCCTCGAGTAAGAAAATCCTAGCAAGCAAACAACTTCTGATCACCTAAGGCATGTTTCTAGATTACATATTTGCTGTAATGACTGTTTTGGGCTTGATAGCTGACATGAAATTTTCACCAAAAAACGGCCATTTTCCAAGGCTATAGCCTTGCTTTTTGGCCTAAGTTTGACGGGCCTCGAGTAAGGAAATCCTAGCAAACAACTTCTGGTCACCTAAGGCATGTTTCTAGATTATTATTTGATGTAAAGACTGTTTACGGCTTGATAGCTGAATAAATATTTTCACCAAAAAACGACCATTTTCCAAGGCTATAGCCTTGCTTTTTGGCCTAAGTTTGACTGGCCTCGAGTAAGGAAATCCTAGCAAGCAAACAACTTCTGGTCACCAAAAGCATCTTTTTAGATTATATATTTGATGTAAAGACTATTACGGCTGATAGCTGACATAAAATTTTCACCAAAAAACGGCCATTTTCCAAGGCTATAGCCTTGCTTTTTGGCCTAAGTTTGACGGGCCTCGAGTAAGGAAACCCTCTAAGACAAAGAACTTCTGGTCACCTAAGGCATGTTTCTAGATTATATATTTGATGTAAAGACTGTTTACGGCTTGATAGCTGACATAAAATTTTGGGTAAAAAATGGCCATTTTCCAATCCTATAGCCTTGCTTTTTGACCTAAGTTTGACGGGCCTTGAGTAAAAAAAATCCCAGCAAGCAAACAACTTCTGGTCAACTAAGGAATGTTTCTAGATTATATATTTGATGTAAAGACTGTTTACGGCTTGATAGCTGACATGAAATTTTCACCAAAAAACGGCCATTTTCCAAGGCTATAGCCTTGCTTTTTGGCCTAAGTTTGACGGGCCTCGAGTAAGGAAATCCTAGCAAGCAAACAACTTCTGATCACCTAAGGCATGTTTCTAGATTACATATTTGCTGTAATGACTGTTTTGGGCTTGATAGCTGAAATAAATTTTCACCAAAAAACGGCCATTTTCCAAGGCTATAGCCTTGCTTTTTGGCCTAAGTTTGACTGGCCTCGAGTAAGGAAATCCTAGCAAGCAAACAACTTCTGGTCACCAAAAGCATCTTTTTAGATTATATATTTGATGTAAAGACTATTTACGGCCTGATAGCTGACATAAGATTTTCACCAAAAAACGGCCATTTTCAAAGGCTATAGCCTTGCTTTTTGGCCAAAGTTTGATGGGCCTCTAGTAAGGAAATCCTAGCAAGCAAACAACTTCTGATCACCTACGGCATGTTTCTAGATTAATATTTTGATGTAAGACTGTTTTGGCTTGATAGCTGACATAAAATTTTCACCAAAAAACGGCCATTTTCCAAGGCTATAGCCTTGCTTTTTGGCCTAAGTTTGACGGGCCTCGAGTAAGGAAATCCTAGCAAGCAAACAACTTCTGGTCACCTAAGCATTTCTAGATTATATATTTGATGTAAAGACTATTTACGGCTTGATAGCTGACATAAAATTTTCACCAAAAAACGGCCATTTTCCAAGGCTATAGCCTTGCTTTTTGGCCTAAGTTTGACGGGCCTGAGTAAGGAAACCTTAAGACAAACACTTTTGGTCACCTAAGGCGTGTTTCTACATTATATATTTGATGTAAAGACTATTTACGGCTTGATAGCTGACATAAAATTTTCACCAAAAAACGGCCATTTTCCAATCCTATAGCCTTGCTTTTTGGCCTAAGTTTGACGGGCCTCGAGTAAGGAAATCTTCGCAAGCAAACAACTTTTGGTCACCTAAGGCGTGTTTCTACATTATATATTTGATGTAAAGACTATTTACGGCTTGATAGCTGACATAAAATTTTCCCCAAAAACGGCCATTTTCCAAGGCTATAGCCTTGCTTTTTGGCCTAAGTTTGACGGGCCTTGAGTAAGGAAATCCGAGGAAGCAAACAACTTCTGGTGACCTAGGACGTATTTCTAGATTATATATTTGATGTAAAGACTATTTACGGCTTGATAGCTGACATAAAATTTTAGGCAAAAAACAGCCATTTTCCAAGGCTATAGCCTTGCTTTTTGGAATAAGTTTGACGGGCCTCGAGTAAGGAAATCTTCGCAAGCAAACAACTTTTGGTCACCTAAGGCGTGTTTCAACATTATATATTTGATGTAAAGACTATTTACGGCTTCATAGCTGACATAAAATTTTAGGCAAAAAACAGCCATTTTCCAAGGCTATAGCCTTGCTTTTTGGCCTAAGTTTGACTGGCGTCGAGTAAGGAAATCCTAGCAAGCAAACAACTTCTGTTCACCAAAAGCATCTTTTTAGATTATATATTTGATGTAAAGACTATTTACGGCCTGATAGCTGACATAAGATTTTCACCAAAAAACGGCCATTTTCAAAGGCTATAGCCTTGCTTTTTGGCCAAAGTTTGATGGGCCTTGAGTAAGGAAACCCTCTAAGACAAATAACTTTTGGTCACCTAAGGCGTGTTTCTACATTATATATTTGATGTAAAGACTATTTACGGCTTGATAGCTGACATAAAATTTTCACCAAAAAACGGCCATTTTCCAAGGCTATAGCCTTGCTTTTTGGCCTAAGTTTGACGGGCCTCGAGTAAGGAAATCTTCGCAAGCAAACAACTTTTGGTCACCTAAGGCGTGTTTCTACATTATATATTTGATGTAAAGACTATTTACGGCTTGATAGCTGACATAAAATTTTCCCCAAAAACGGCCATTTTCCAAGGCTATAGCCTTGCTTTTTGGCCTAAGTTTGACGGGCCTTGAGTAAGGAAATCCGAGGAAGCAAACAACTTCTGGTGACCTAGGACGTATTTCTAGATGATATATTTGATGTAAAGACTATTTACGGCTTGATAGCTGACATAAAATTTTAGGCAAAAAACAGCCATTTTCCAAGGCTATAGCCTTGCTTTTTGGAATAAGTTTGACGGGCCTCGAGTAAGGAAATCTTCGCAAGCAAACAACTTTTGGTCACCTTAGGCATGTTTCTAGATGATATATTTGATGTAAAGACTATTTACGGCTTGATAGCTGACATAAAATTTTCACCAAAAAACGGCCATTTTCCAATCCTATAGCCTTGCTTTTTGGCCTAAGTTTGACGGGCCTCGAGTAAGGAAATCTTCGCAAGCAAACAACTTTTGGTCACCTAAGGCGTGTTTCTACATTATATATTTGATGTAAAGACTATTTACGGCTTGATAGCTGACATAAAATTTTCACCAAAAAACGGCCATTTTCCAAGGCTATAGCCTTGCTTTTTGGCCTAAGTTTGACGGGCCTCGAGTAAGGAAATCCGAGCAAGCAAACAACTTCTGGTGACCTAGGACGTATTTCTAGATTATATATTTGATGTAAAGACTATTTACGGCTTGATAGCTGACATAAAATTTTAGGCAAAAAACAGCCATTTTCCAAGGCTATAGCCTTGCTTTTTGGAATAAGTTTGACGGGCCTCGAGTAAGGAAATCTTCGCAAGCAAACAACTTTTGGTCACCTTAGGCATGTTTCTAGATGATATATTTGATGTAAAGACTATTTACGGCTTGATAGCTGACATAAAATTTTCACCAAAAAACGGCCATTTTCCAAGGCTATAGCCTTGCTTTTTGCAATAAGTTTGACGGGCCTCCAGTAAGGAAATCTTCGCAAGCAAACAACTTCTGGTCACCTAAGGCATGTTTCTAGATTAGATATTTGATGTAAAGACTATTTACGGCCTGATAGCTGACATAAGATTTTCTCCAAAAAACGGCCATTTTCAAAGGCTATAGCCTTGCTTTTTGGCCAAAGTTTGATGGGCCTCGAGTAAGGAAATCCTAGCAAGCAAACAACTTCTGTTCACCAAAAGCATCTTTTTAGATTATATATTTGATGTAAAGACTATTTACGGCTTGATAGCTGACATAAAATTTTCACCAAAAAACGGCCATTTTCCAAGGCTATAGCCTTGCTTTTTGGCCTAAGTTTGACGGTCCTAGAGTAAGGAAATCTTCGCAAAGAAAGAACTTCTGGTCACCTAAGGCATGTTTCTAGATTAGATATTTTATTTAAAGACTGTTTTCGGCTTGATAGCTGACATAAAATTTTCACCAAAAAACGGCCATTTTCCAAGGCTATAGCCTTGCTTTTTGGAATACGTTTGACGGGCCTCGAGTAAGAAAATTCTAGCAAGCAAACAACTTCTGATCACCTAAGGCATGTTTCTAGATTAGATATTTGATGTAAAGACTGTTTTCGGCTTGATAGCTGACATAAAATTTTCACCAAAATACGGCCATTTTCCAAGGCTATAGCCTTGCTTTTTGGCCTAAGTTTGACGGGCCTCGAGTAAGGAAATCCGAGCAAGCAAACAACTTCTGGTCACCTAAGGCATGTTTCTAGATTAGATATTTGATGTAAAGACTGTTTTCGGCTTGATAGCTGACATAAAATTTTCACCAAAAAACGGCCATTTTCCAAGGCTATAGCCTTGCTTTTTGGCCTAAGTTTGACGGGCCTCGAGTAAGAATGTCCTAGCAAGAACAAACTTCTGGTACCAAGGCATGTTTCTAGATTATATAATTGATGTATAGACTGTTCATGGCGTGATAGCTGAAGTAAAATTTTCACCAAAAAACGGCCATTTTCGAAGGCTATAGCCTTGCTTTTTGGACTAAGTTTGACGGGCCTCGAGTAAGGAAATCCGAGCAAGCAAACAACTTCTGGTGACCTAGGACGTATTTCTAGATTATATATTTGATGTAAAGACTATTTACGGCTTGATAGCTGACATAAAATTTTCACCAAAAAACGGCCATTTTCCAAGGCTATAGCCTTGCTTTTTGGCCTAAGTTTGACGGTCCTAGAGTAAGGAAATCTTCGCAAGGAAAGAACTTCTGGTCACCTAAGGCATGTTTCTAGATTAGATATTTTATTTAAAGACTGTTTTCGGCTTGATAGCTGACATAAAATTTTCACCAAAATACGGCCATTTTCCAAGGCTATAGCCTTGCTTTTTGGCCTAAGTTTGACGGGCTCGAGTAAGGAAATCCGAAAGCAACAACTTCTGGTGACCTAGGACATTTTCTAGATTATTATTTGATGTAAAGACTATTTATGGCTTGATAGCTGACATAAAATTTTCACCAAAAAACGGCCATTTTCCAAGGCTATAGCCTTGCTTTTTGGCCTAAGTTTGACGGTCCTAGAGTAAGGAAATCTTCGCAAGGAAAGAACTTCTGGTCACCTAGGCATTTTCTAGATTAGATATTTTATTTAAAGACTGTTTTCGGCTTGATAGCTGACATAAAATTTTCACCAAAAAACGGCCATTTTCCAAGGCTATAGCCTTGCTTTTTGGAATAAGTTTGACGGGCCTCGAGTAAGGAAATCCTAGCAAGCAAACAACTTCTGATCACCTAAGGCATGTTTCTAGATTAGATATTTGATGTAAAGACTGTTTTCGGCTTGATAGCTGACATAAAATTTTCACCAAAATACGGCCATTTTCCAAGGCTATAGCCTTGCTTTTTGGCCTAAGTTTGACGGGCCTCGAGTAAGGAAATCCGAGCAAGGAAACAACTTCTGGTGACCTAGGACGTATTTCTAGATTATATATTTGATGTAAAGACTATTTATGGCTTGATAGCTGACATAAAATTTTCACCAAAAAACGGCCATTTTCCAAGGCTATAGCCTTGCTTTTTGGCCTAAGTTTGACGTTCCTAGAGTAAGGAAATCTTCGCAAGGAAAGAACTTCTGGTCACCTAAGGCATGTTTCTAGATTAGATATTTTATTTAAAGACTGTTTTCGGCTTGATAGCTGACATAAAATTTTCACCAAAAAACGGCCATTTTCCAAGGCTATAGCCTTGCTTTTTGGCCTAAGTTTGACGGTCCTAGAGTAAGGAAATCTTCGCAAGGAAACAACTTCTGGTCACCTAAGGCATGTTTCTAGATTAGATATTTTATTTAAAGACTATTTACGGCCTGATAGCTGACATAAGATTTTCTCCAAAAAACGGCCATTTTCAAAGGCTATAGCCTTGCTTTTTGGCCAAAATTTGTTGGGCCTCGAGTAAGGAAATCCTAGCAAGCAAACAACTTCTTATCACCTAAGGCATGTTTCTAGATTACATATTTGCTGTAATGACTGTTTTGGGCTTGATAGCTGACATGAAATTTTCACCAAAAAACGGCCATTTTCCAAGGCTATAGCCTTGCTTTTTGGCCTAAGTTTGACTGGCCTCGAGTAAGGAAATCCTAGCAAGCAAACAACTTCTGGTCACCAAAAGCATCTTTTTAGATTATATATTTGATGTAAAGACTATTTACGGCTTGATAGCTGACATAAAATTTTCACCAAAAAACGGCCATTTTCCAAGGCTATAGCCTTGCTTTTTGGCCTAAGTTTGACGGGCCTCGAGTAAGAATATCCTAGCAAGCAAACAACTTCTGGTTACCAAAGGCATGTTTCTAGATTTTATAATTGATGTATAGACTGTTCATGGCGTGATAGCTGAAGTAAAATTTTCACCAAAAAACGGCCATTTTCGAAGGCTATAGCCTTGCTTTTTGGCCTAAGTTTGACGGGCCTCGAGTAAGGAAATCCGAGCAAGCAAACAACTTCTGGTTACCAAAGGCATGTTTCTAGATTATATATTTGATGTATAGACTGTTCATGGCGTGATAGCTGAAGTAAAATTTTCACCAAAAAACGGCCATTTTCGAAGGCTATAGCTTTGCTTTTTGGCCTAAGTTTGACGGGCCACGAGAAAGAAAATCTTCGCAAGCAAGCAACTTGTGGTCACCTAAGCCACGTTACTAGATAATATAATAGGGAAACGTCACTTTAATAGGAAAAACAAGATAAATGTTTCAATAAACTAATTTTAAAGAAAGTTTAACTTTTTCTTTGATTTAATAAAAGAGACTGCCTGCGATACAATGAGGAAAAAATTAACCATTTTTAAAACTTGAAAAGTTTGTCTAAGAGCAAACACAGTGCGTTTTAGGACAGAAGGCCGGACAGTTTTGGCGACACCAAGTGCCCATCCCTGGAACAGAGACGTATGCTCCAGCGGCCTTACACGTTTTTGGCTTTGGCATGCTGCTGCCAGTTACAGATGAGCAAATGCAGTGGGACTTGGGGCAGTTTATGGGACAGTTCATCTTGCACCACCAGTCATATCCTCTAATGCCAGCAAACCTCCCAGTGGCTCTGCACGCATCACCAGACTTTATTGTTGTCGTTGCTGCTGCTTTTGTTGTTGCTGCTGTTGTTGTCTTCCTGGTTGTGCTACGGACAGGACTCGTTGTTTTAACTGTCGTTTGCGGAAACGTGACTTTTGTTGCAGATTTGGTGGTGGTCGAAGGCTGCGGTTGCGTAGTCGGTTTTGTCACTCCGTTGTCGCCGACTATTTTAATATCGGCGCAGTTGACGAAAGTCTCCTGAAATGCAATAGGACACATTGAACGGGCGAGGCATTTTAAATGGCGTTTCAATAAAAGTAATAAACATTTACACGAAGGAATTTCACAACAATAAATGAACAAATCTCTCGAGGCCAAATGTGATGTTGGCTCCGAAAAAGCTTAGAAAAGGGACATTGTTTTGAAGAAAAAGGAGAGAGCCACTTTTATATCCTTGTTTGCAAATGATTTTAATAATTGAGGAAACAATTTGGGCAACACAAGAATATCAACAAGTGGTGTTGGTATACAGGGGATGAATTAGGTAACCGCTGTATTTCTATCCTCAAAACAAGGTCATTTTTGCCTTTCAAAAGAAGTAAAATTTTGTGTTATCTATCACCAGTTGCCCTAAAAATAATCCCCAACGAAAGATAAAGTATTTACAAACAATGAAATATAAAGTACTTAGAGTTTTTCATTCAGAATCCATGCACGATAGGCGCAACTGACTTTTTTGAAAACAGAAAAATTTGTTTACAATACACATATAATTACAACCTGGAGGTGTATTGATCAAGGTATGGCCTTCTAACAATACATATTCACCAGAGGTATGCATTTGAATGTGTAGGTTGATGCATCTATGCGTAATCATGTAACATAAGAATGAGGCCCAGCATGCAAATTGTAGAATACTCACACTTTGTGTACATGTCGGCGTTTTTACACACCGGTTGCAATACATTTGCACATATATCTAAGATAGCAATAGTTTTGATGATTAATCATCTTGAATGATGAGCCAGCGAGAACAGGCATACCTGAGCCCCTTTTCCAACACCAGACCCCGTCGAGTCCGTGCCCCAGCTGTTGCCCGCGTTGTACCACCACCGCAAGACGCAATGCGCACACGTCAACGACGCCGGTAACTGCAGCATAACGTCAAAGATGCCACTTCCGGAGCCAACTGGAAGGTAGTATCTGGTGCCAGTGGTTCCCGCAATCTGGAGGGCATGGTCCAGCTTATCTTCCGTCACAGGCGGCGTGCCAATATCGCCGATTTTGAATGTGAAGAAGCCCTTGTGGTTTGCGGTTATTTCCACTTTCGCGTGGATGACTTGGCCCTGCCTGTACGTTCTGACGATGATGTTGTTGGCGAACTTTCCAGGAAAAACGTGTGGTTGTGGCTTGCCGAAAGGGTCACCACAGATGCCACATTTTCCGCCATTGTTATTCCACTGATACGAAAACCCGCCGCAGTTCAGTTCGTTGTCCCGGTAGTTTGGGGGGTTTGGGTGCCCATACCTCCACATGGCATTGCGACTTGGCGGGTCCACCAAACGCCCGTGGCCATTAACCGTCGCGGCGGATAGGGCGAAAATGAGAGTTGCTAGAATGAGGTTCATTCCTGATTACCAAGTCCAATTTTTCTTACCTCACTGACTGTGTTGAAAGCAATCCACCACGCGTCTCTCTGGCTGTGGTACACTGACCCTTACACCTCGTTGATCACTGATATCAAAACCACTCCGCTCTGCAGAACAGCGACACGAAAACACGTCCTGTTAACAAATGGCACTGCGTATTGTCTTTATGCCTTCGTGGGTGTTTTCATGCACATCAGCTTGTTTACCTTCCTCCCACCTGAATGGCTAACCAAACGCCCTTTGAACAGTCAATAGCTTCTCCGCTTTCCTACTCCTAGCCTCATTTTCACGATCCTTTGTGCCATTGTTCCGTGCAACTTTCTCGACTATGATACCCTCTTCGGTAACTCGATTCGACTGACCCCCCCCCCGTGCATTCGAGGCTGCAAACTTTCCATTCATTCCTTTAAACAATGAAAAAGCATATACGAACATGACCTCTTCTATTCCAAACGGTACGAAAGATCACTGTTGGGTCTTTCAAACCTGAGAAAAGGTTCAAGTTTTGTTTCAGAAACAACATTCCATCATATTTGCATCTCACTGGTAAAAAAGACTCTCAAATGACCCTCGCTCGTACTCTTGTTTTAACATTTAAAGCCTTAATTCGCATTATCAGTCAATTCCAACTTCATTGTTTTTTGGCTCGGTCTTTACCTGCCCTAACTTCTAAAGAACTTAGTTTCCCTGTCCATTTTCCACAAATTTTTAACTAAAATTGTCCTTCTTGAAAACTGCAAAGCAAATATAAAGGAAAAGTGACGCTTACGTTGAAATACCCAATTTTTACCGAAAAGGCCACTTAGAAACAAAGTATACAGCGTTTGTTACTACAAACCTGCTATTACAATGAAAGAGTGGACGTCATGAAGATAGACACGAAAGCTACTTAGGCAACTGTTATCAATAGTAGCTACACAGTGATATTTCAATGAAACATACATGTTGCGACTGAAAAAGCAACGAGATTATAAATTGAAAATTGCTTGTTGTAAATGTTCTCTTATTAAGCGAGACTCCATTAGGTCAGGCACAGTTTGCAGCCAATCTAGCGGTCCAGGGGCCACTTTAGCTGCATACACAATGGCTGGCTGGGCAGTACGTGGGGCAGTTGGCCCGGCACCAGGCATCGATCGCCGCTTGACCCGCAAACGCTTCAGCGGACCGGCAGTTCTGGGTTTGCGGCTGAGGATTTGGGAGATTTGGCGAGGGTGCTGGTTTGGGCGCAGGGTTCGGCTGAATTGGCTTTACAGCGGGGTTGGGGGCCAGAGGGGCTGGGCCTTCGCCCTCCACGATACTGATATCAGCACAATTGATGAAAGTTTCCTGTCAAAATAAGAAGAAGTGTTAAGGAACCGAGACCAATCAGTGAAAATGTAAGTAGAACCGACGAGATTGAGGGACCGTCAAGATGAAAGGAAAAGGATAACGTTTATTGCAGTCGACAGCCATTTAAACGCCAATGAAATAAACTTACACGTACGGACCCTTTTGCAGGCCGCCTGCAACATGGGGGCAGTAAGGGGTGACCATGTCCTGCTTCAGCTAGAGGGGGCAGCAGGAGCAGAATTTGTCAACCAATAAAAGATAAACCGGTACAAACACATAAGGCAAGCCTAGAAGACTTTGTGACGAGTTTCCCTCTTTGCCCTATTCTTGCGCAAGCGTTCCGGACCAAATTAACAATTGGACAACGCAATGGTCAAAAATGATGTGAACACATATAAAAGTATTCTTATTCTTTGACAGCACACCAAGGGCCACGATTTTGAAAGAGAGCCAACTAACCTGATTGCCATGGCCCGCTCCTGCCCCATCCGTGCCTGTTCCCCAGTTGTTCCCAGCTGTATAGGTCCAGCGAAAAACACATTGTCGACAAGTCAAATACGCTGGTAGCTGCAGTGAGACGGTGAAAATGCCGTTCATGGAGCCCACAGGAAGATAATACCTCGTAGCGGCAGTTCCAGCAATAGTAAGAACGTGACTCAGTTTCTCTTCTGTGACTGGAGGGCTTCCTATATCACCGACTCTGAAGGTGAAATAGCCCTTGTGGTTGGCGGTGAGTTCCACCTTAACAGTGATCACTTGACCTTTTTGGTACGTCCTCGATATGATGTTGTTGGCGTACTTTCCTGGGTAAATATGCATTTGCTCCTTACCGTAGGGATCACCACACACACCACACTTGCCTTGGTTGCTCCACTGATAGGAGAATCCGCCACAGTTCAGCTCATTGTCGTTGTAATTCGGCGGATTGGGAAAGTTGTACCGCCACATCGAATTTCGAGCAGGCGGATCGACAAGTCGCCCATGTCCTGCGATGACGTCAAGCAACCACCAAGCAATAAACACCGATAGCATGGCGCAGTCTCACGAGATGGCAAGCTACTCACGAGAATGAAATCTTACAGATCTTCAAATCTAGGAGCAGCCCCTGATGGCAATCGTGTGCTGGGCACTGGTAGATATACCAAGTTAGACAATGCCACGGAACTATGGGGGCAGCAGAGATTATAGGGGCTTTAAAGTTCAATAGAACTAATTGCATTGCTCCGTTTCTCTTTAGATACTGATATATCATAGGACTGCACTAGCATGACGATGCAATAATAACAGGATGAGCTGCCGTTTCACGATTGATCTCTATTCACAGACTTCCTTTCAAGATTAAAAACATTGATATTGAAACATTGAACTTGATATGTAAGTATGGACTATGGAATTAAAGGTCTGTGTTTCAATGGGGTATGCCAATGCCAATAAAACTTGATCAAAAACAGTAACAGGAAAAAGATCAAATGGTAACTATAGATGGAAAGTGCCCGACTTGGCGGATAATGCCACTGGTTGATTCCAAGCATTGGACTGCCAACGTATCTTGTAATTTTTGAAAGGCTATTTGCCTTCCTGATTTCTAAACGTCTTCCTTCAAAATAAACACAGAAAAATACATATCGTCACCCTCTCTCAGCCTTTTCAATTCTTGCTTTGTTGTGTCATGGCAAACTAATACACCTTCCCCAACAGTCCCTACTCCCCTAGCAAAAAATCTGCATAAGTTTTCCAACGTTACAAATCGGAAACGTTTTTACGATCATAATCATGCTCCAAATAGACTTTAATAACGACAATAAACAGTTTCCTTTTTGAAGGGGACAGAAAAGTACATTAAAACTGCTTAAACAAGGTATGCCAAACATATACTTTTTAGAATACCTCCTAGGACCTAGGAGCTCTTTACATTATCTCTTATCTGCTTCCATTGCCCTTGATTGTAGCCACCCTAAGTTAAATCAAATTATCTAGGAAAACAGGGAGCAATTAATCCAGCACTTTCGAGGTTATACTCTTGGGCTTTTTCTTGGCCTTTCTATTTGACATCATTTTGAAGATGTTCCTTGACGTTTTCAAGAACCTGGTTAAAACTTTGGCTGCAGCAAATATCAATCGCTTCGCTCTGGTTCCTTTCAAAGTCTATTTGCTTATCATGTCAAAAGTGGAATCGCAGCTTATAAATGAATATCTTATGCCGTTGGGTCTTTTCAACATACAAATCAACTCTCATATACGTTGAAAAAGTGAATGAAAATTTCTACGGGATACTCAAGCTCATCAGGGTGTGGTGGGGTGGGTGGTCAGCAGGCTTATGGAAATCATGGGAAATCACTCGGCCAGGACAATAGAGCCTTGACTAATGATGTCATTATGATGTCTTTCGAAACAAAAGAATGTCATTCAACATCAAAAGACCTTGCATATAGTGTCAACAAAGAATAGATAGAAGGACCAAAGGAAGAAAGTTGTCAACAATGTTAGATACTGGAGATTGTTGCCATTGGCAACTGCAACAACAACCTGAATTTCTATGACAGTCCAGCTACCATACGAATTCTCAAGAAGAGAAGATATCCACTAAGATTAAGGCTTATTTTCTCTCTCAAAAGCTCAATGCTATAGACGCAAACACTAGCATTTTGATGAATACAAGCAGGCAAATAAAGGGTATGATTTGAAGAAGGAAAAGAGAGGTGTTTATACTTTTGAGCAGTGGCGGGCACTAGTGGGCGAGGGTGGGCGACTGCCCCCACCCCAAAATGATCTTGGGCCAAAGATTTACAAACCAGGTTTAGAAGAGCTAACAATGACTTCAGATCCCATAACAAAACATAACAGTCTATCTAACTCTTGGAAAATGGGTGGAATAGCCGAAATAAGCAGGGTCTCACAATGTGCACAGAGGTCAGATTATCCATCACTCTTTTTGGCATCTCTCTTTCTCAGTGCCCAGGGGCTTTGTGGCTCGGCAGGACACCTGGATAAACAAATGACTTAAAAAGCCCTGGAAAATATCTAAGGGAGGAGAATTCTACTGTGAAATAATATCTATCTATATAAAAGTCCCAGCTCATAGCTATGACCTAGAGATCTAGAGTTAAAGGGCCCCCTAAATGGAGTGCGTGGAATACGAAGGGTCAAACACAAGATGATCCGCTAGATGAGGTGTGAGCGATTCGATGGAAGGGCCTTTGTATTCCAAAATGCTTTGAATTCAAGAATAGGCCTTTGGAGGCCTATTAACTGGACAGTTGTTAGAAATAAGATATTTTGAGAAAACAAATTTCTAAGCTCAGGTTTTCAATGATGAAATGAAATTTTACAATGCATTTTGGGCCTATTACTTGACAAGATATCCTTTTGGATTCACAAAAATAGCAAAAAGTCCAGCTAAAGTAGCTGCTCCATCTGTGAGAAGATCCCATCAAAGAAATTGGTAACTGGAAAATTGCTGCAGCAGAACTTGCTCTTCTGTACTTTTTGATGATGTCTGTATTTGAATGAAGGTACTAGGAGAATGGCTGATTCAGGATTTAGATACCTAGCTGACCAGAAGCCTGCTTGTCACGTGACTCAGTCCAGGCCTTTGCTATTGTGCGTTTCATTTCGTCATCTCCATCATCATACATCTGCTTCATCATCTTCATTATGCTGGCTGATGGGTCTTCTTCTTTGTCCATTTTCGGCGTTCTAAAGGGATAACAATCTAACTATGAGTTGGTGCGTCTTTAATCATGGGCATTCAAAAATTGACAATAACAATTTATCATCCACATTGCAAGGATGACTTTATCATCCATTAGTGCGAGGATGGCTCAGTGGTTAGGAGGCGCTGACTACGGACCCAAGAGTCCATGGTTTGAGTCCCTGGCAAGACCAAACTTTCACCCAGAGTGAGGAGAGTTGCCAGCTCTCTGTTATTCCAGGCATAAGGAATCACAAGGTGTGGTCACATCAAGAGGAAGGACCAGGACACTGCTTGATAAGCTTAAGCTTCTCAGTGTCCTTAAACTACCTTTGGATGCAAGGTAGTAACAAATACAATACAATTGCATCTAGCATTGAAATTGCTGGTATTCAGAAAGCTGTTTAGAAAAATTTCAAGTTTAAAGCATCAGTAGGAAGTTTGCATGAAAAACCTGTTTTTCTTCTCAAAATCTTCAGAGAAAGAAAATGATTGAAAAAAGAACTAGATTTTGGAAAAAAATTGAATATCAAATAAATATACACAATTTTAACACTATCCAAGATTCCTTCTTGTGCTGATTCACATACAGAGATAAACAGTTACTCATTATAGAGAACAAGAACATGTAAAATAACAGAACATTACCATATTTTACTCAGAAACTTACTTTGTATCAGATTCACTTTTCTCTGTCTTTGTCAAATGGGTCCAATTTTTTGCCACTGTTTTTTTCAAGGTGACAATTATGTTTCCAGACTTTGCCTGAACAAAATATAAACATGTTTTGTATTGGCAAAATAAGTTTTTTGATTAAGAACATGCTTGTAAAAACATGGTGCATGATATTGCAAAACAGTTAAAAGTACATAATTGTCAAATAATACAAAATAAAAGTGCATATTAATCAAAAATAAAAGTATTACATACTAACTCTTTTACACTGGCAACCATATAGCAAATGTAGTATAAAATTAGTCTGTTCTTTTATTACAGGTTAGGAAACAAATTCTCATGAAAAACAGTATATATATAACTTATAATCCAGCCCATCTTTTCTGAGTATAACATTTAACTGTCACAATCTATTAAACATAAATACATTTTTATCTTTATATAAGTGAAAACCAATGGTAGCAAAAATTTCACAATACTCTGAAAATCCAATCTCTACATTACAAACTAACCTTGAAATTAGAAGCTTGTGGGTCAATGGGCTCCAAAAGTCGCTTTATATTAAACTGGTGATTCTTTTTATCTAAATTCATAACCATGAGATTCAATGACTCATTTGTCAGATCCAGCTTTATATTCTCTTTTGGCAAATTTTCAACTCCTTTCAGTGATATGTAGATTTTAACAGCTTTATCGCTTTGGTCCCAACCTAGAAGATGCATTGTTTTTATGGTCATTTCCTGTTAGTACCTCAAAATGAAGGATCCTATAAATTCATGAATATGATATTTGCCAAACATAATATTGGAAAAAACATAATATTGGAAAAAACAGAGCTTTTTTGCAACATCTTTATGGACAGTGAAAACTGGTAAAAATGGAGACATTAGAGCTTCGGTTTGCATGCTTGCTGCTCTTATTACTCCAACAAAGTAGCACCAAATCAAAAAAATGGTAAGCTCAAAATTAAAGTGAGGCCAATGAATGAACAGCCAAGGCACATGAATTCACAACAATTTTAAACCAGGAGGGTGCAAAATCACGCACCTGGAATAGATATGGTGTGTGATTGTGCAATCTCTACAGTAATCTCCAAAACAATAAATGATCTTAAAAGTGATCATTGATTTACTGAGCTCCAAATGCTGTAACCAACTCAGTTACTTTTCAACAAAACAGCTAAAGATCTAAAAGTGGATGGTAGAAGTGATCTAAGGACCAGAGGCTTAGCAGGCATCTCACCATAAGACTGGATCTTTTGCGTAAAAACATGAGTGGCCTCTGGTTTTTGCTCTGCTTCTTTGCTTGGTAAATCTTTTTTCTTAGTTCCACTGTTTGGGTCAATTGAATGCTCTTCTTCAAGCTTGTGAATTCTTCCCTGTAGCGCTGTTATTTCAGCAGCAATTAACTGTCGAACATTGGATCTTGATGCAACCTTGAGGAGTCTTTGTAACTCCTCACAATCTTGTGTTAACTACAACAAAAGGTATACTAAAAAACTAAACTGATAAAAAACTATATAAATAAACAAAATCCTTTGGAGAGGAAAATTTCATAGCTCAGTTGTGGTGAAAAATAAGCTTCATCAACTATATATGATTTGAATAGCACTCTATGTGCAAATGTATTGAGCACTGTACTACGGAAATATCAACAGACAAATTTCTATAACTTATATATCTATATATATATATATTATATATATATATATCAAGGGAAGCTTTTGGTACAAAAACTGCCTCAGAGGGAAGAGCCACCTACTAATTGACAGGAAATCATTTACAATAAAGATGGTTTCCAAGGCTGCCATCTTTGTAATGTGGATATGTCGAGTGCTATAAAATGAGCTATTTCTTGACCAAATGGAGCAAGCAAAACAAGAGTCAACGATGCTTTACCATTTTGGCGATTGTAGTCTGGGTAAAAAGGGCAACATTGTTAGACATTGATTACTTGGTCCAAGTTGAAGATATTGAGCTTTACTTGGGTACATAGTCCTTTCTAACGAACCCTAATCAAGAAAAGTTTTACTCCAATCAATCATTGTGACGTTTCGTCAAACAAAGTCTAGTCAAAACTTATCATGTTATAACTTATCTGGTCATGAACCCCAGTATCCCCAAATAGCCTGTCCTTAGGACCAATAAATTTTACAATTCTGACAGCTCTAAAACTTATGACATGTAGACCCATACTCCAATAAGTGGTTGTTCTGTAGTACTCTGGCCCCGTACCATCAACCTCAAACATCGAGCTGTTTTTGTAGAATCCTGACTCTAAAGTTTCGCCAACATCGAGAACCCTTGATAAGAGCAGAACTCTCAATCGTAGGATCATCGTGGGCTATGCTTGGTGCATGCAATAAGGCCCCAGAGGCCTTAGATGTAGCACCGGAAATTTGGTTGGCAACGACTGAAGCATTATTTAAATCATTATGTTGTAAAGTAAAAATGCAAACAGAACAAACGAGTATTAAATAATTTACCTCTTCAATTGATTCCATGATTTAAAACAGAAAGTAATACGAATGACTGCAGCAAATTTTCCTTCTTCGAGAAGCAAAGGCGATTGCACATGATTTCTGAGAACGAGACTAGACATTCTGGAACAGCTCTGCTTGCCGCGGAAAACTCGGGATAATCGCGTTACGAAAGCGAAGCAGACTTTCAAAACATGGCCATTCATCAGGCGGACTCTCTTTTCTCCATGAAAAAATAGGATAGTGGTAGCAAGCCTGCTCCAAAGCTTTTGAAGGGAGATTCTTTCTGTTGTATTGTTTTGTTGCGATATGGACGCTAATAACCCCGGTAGTTTGGTGTGTTTGGAGTATGATGCCCAAAATGTTGGTCTTTTTATTGGCTAGGGTATTAATCTAAAAGGCACACTATAGAAGTAGGCAAGGGTGTTTGAGCTTAATCTGCTTTTGCGTTGCGAAAGAAGATGCATCAGTGTCAGAGGGAGAAGAGCAATCCTCCACTTTGATCAAGAACATTTGGAAGCAGGCAACGTACCAATGGAACGATAAAGGTTTGAGCGAGCATCATGGAAGGAAGACGAGAAAATTTTCACAGATGTGAAATGCAGTATCGCAACTGTTATTTCCATTTCCATCAAAATAGTCCGTTAATTTAAATGTTTATATTTGACATCAGGTTTTCCCTCTTGGATCAGCTGTTCATTAAGGCATACGTTGATGCTATCCTTTTTCTCTTGAAGCAGTGTTTGACTGTAATATTTTGAGATTCTAGAGGCTGTTAGAAGCTGTTTAGGAAAGGAATTTGTTTCCCATTCTTTTCATCTCTCCCTTCAGGTTTCTCTGTTTCGGATTTTACCTTGAACCAAGCAACTCAAACAAACAAACAAGAAAACGAACGGTCCTTTTCTCGACTTCATCTAAAAGACATACTAACAGGTAATTCCAACCTGCCTAGTAAAAAATTATTTCTAAAACTATTTACAACCCAGATACAGTTTCACACAGAAATGTTCATAGCAAACAAGACACACCACTAAAAATCATATATCCACGCAGTATCTATTCACATATTAATTCAAAGGAACGTGGAACTGTTAAAGCAAATTCTTAAAGCTTTTTACAATAGACAGCAGATGATCAGGAGAAACACGTCGAAGGAAACATCCTTGAAGCTAGGAGAAAAAAATGGACTTAGCACACAGACGCAAACACAGTACAATACTATAAAATAGCGAAATAAGGCGAAAAACGGCACGGGCAAACCAAAGTAAATAAAGGCATCATTTACAAATGGATAAAATCGTATGTTAGGCATAGTTTTGAAATAGCCGATATTTGTGAGATATAAGTTATCAGTAGATGCTGCTGGTTCTGCAATAAAGTCTAGCTCTGTAAAATTGACCCACCGAGAGTTCAGCTGAAGCAGCATTTCCCTCTTGCTTCGAATTACGAATACGTTTCAAGTACTGGGACCAGAATCTAAGGAGCCATCTATAAAAAAAGTTTTCAGTTTAATTAAACTTGACTTTTTTGAAGTTGAAGTGAACTAAAAACATTTACAAAAGTTTCTGGAAGTTTTCACTGTCAGGTTATTCATTATAGATTCAAAATGTTGAATAATAAAACCCGCATTTTCCAGTGAATAGTTATCAAATTGTTCCCAGGTAGCTTGTCGGACCTTCATGTTACTAGACCCAAAAAAATTAAAAAAAGTATACAAAGCTGGGACGAACATTTTGATATCTTCTTCCGAAACATCTTTCTCTGACCACCATTCTTCTGGTGCAAAAAAAATCACACAAGCCAAAACTGCAGCTTCATCGGCGGTCATGCGCTTGTTTGCATCTCTCTGCAAAACTTGATTGATCAATTGGCCAACCACTCTGTCATACCTAGAAAACAAAATAAGGAAATTTTGACAATTCTACTCAATGCAACTTTCGCTGTACAGCCACTTACTCCTTAGTGCCTCAGCTCCTTCCCTCTTTGTAATATTCTCTGAAAATCAGATCCTTGTCTATCAATAATTCCAGCACGTTAACAATGCTACTGGGAGATTGCTAAAGAGTGATTACGTTTTGCATTACATTCCGGATCAATTGGTCACAATCAAGAGGTACGAATGAGGATACCCAAAGTCAACCACCCCTCTCCTCCCCCAGAAAAAGTAATGATGCAGGTGGTAATTTATAGGTACCTCCAAAGCCTTTCCACGTCCTCTTCTGAGTAACTTCTATTTTCTAATCGTCCATCAGCGAATGGATTGCTTCCTCCAAAAATTTCAAACGCTATTGTACCACTTGCCCAAACTGAAGAGAAAATTGGACACAAAAATGTAACTAACTCAAAGAAAAGCTAGCTATACTAACATTAATGGCTGATAAAATATTAACATGCTTTGCTTAATTGAACAGTCTGGCATAAGACTACCCACATGTTTCATGTTGTGTTCATATCTGAAAGGTATTTTGGGGACCCTTTTCCCAAGGTTAAGGTTACGGTAAACGTTTTCTGGATGAAAACATCCATTTTTCGATTACTTCTGATAGCCGAATTAATAAGGAATATAATGATACCATGTTTGAAACTAGAAGAAGTTTTGAAAATGGACAAAATCCCATATAAACGAATGTTTCCATAATTTCCTTATCAAAGTTTCTAGCTGCGGTTTTAAAATTGCTCGACCTGTTAGGCCGATTATCGTTGTTCTGCTTCCTGTAGTTTTTTGTAAGAGTATGGCACATCCATGGGTTGTTGTGCTTATTTAAAGACGCTAATTGATCTTAGAGCCTAAACTATTTGACCCGGATTACATTGTTGGTAATATGATCCCGATGTGTATCATCGCAAGTGCGATCAGTAAAATCCCGTTTTCTCCGGACTCAAAATTCCTCTACATACAGGTACGAAAAAGCTATTTTGTACCCAATAGAATGGCTTGAAAATTTGCATTCGGCCAGGGCGGATGTGGGCAAACAAAGGATGTCTCAAAAAATTTTATTTGCTCTGGTCCGTCTTTTATACCCAAATACAGTTGCGGGAGAGTGGACCAATTTTTGACAGGGTATAGTTCAAGAAGAGGAGGAATTTAAAAAATCTGAGACATACTTTGGTAGCTTAGGATCTGCACTTCCTGTTGGGATAATTAGATTTTGTTACCTCAAACGCAAGGGTACAAAATAGCTTTTCAAGGTGGTACGCTCTTTTGAGCAATAAATTTGCTTTGAAAATATCCTTTTACATTTTTTGGCAAAAGTTTTGATCTGGCTGGATACGCCACAATCTTGGGCATCGAATGATATATAGTTTACCCAGATTCCATGAACAGTTTGGCCTTAAGGAAGGAAAAACCAAATTTCGTGTGGAAAACGTTTACCGAACTATAAATAGGGAAATTTTTAGTATTCATTTATGCTTAACAAAATATGTCTGTATAATAGTTGATGTAGCTTGTAGATTTTTTTTAAGAGAATCACTGATGAATCAACATTTGTCCTTGTTTTTATACCAAAAGGCAGATGGTTCGCACATGTTTTCAAAACAAGCTTGTAGCTTATAGATTGTTTGGATTAAATAATGAATGGAGAAATTTAAAAACTTTTTAGAAACAAGTTTAAGAAACTTTTGAATTACGGTCAGCTTTGGAATAGTCAATAAATCTTCCCCATCCTGGCTGTGCCATTGCAACCTATAACGAAAAAATAAGTAAGTCAATAAGTCGCAGTAAAAATGGGCTGTTTTGTTCTTGTCAGACGCTTGCTCTTGCCACTGCCTCACTGCCACCCCAATTTATTTCAAGTCTTATCTTTGTGTTTTAATAAGCAGGTCAAAAATGCTTTTCTCTTTTTGTCCCTATAGAGATCACTGTACTCCTGTATAAATGGTCTCAAGCTTTTAATGAAAATAGAGCAGCATTTCTTACTGATAACAATGTAGGCAGCTACATCAAGCAATCTAGTGACAAATCAAGAAAAATGCAAGGCAATCATTTGGAGAGCCTAAATCACCTTCAGGTCCTGGAAGACTTTCAACAAACACTATTGGGCAAGTGATTGCCCTCGTAAGCTATTCCATGAGGGCAGTTCATCATCCTTGTGAAAATTTCTTCACAAAAAGACTGAAGCATAACTCTTTTATTGTACAGAGCCAGAAACTAAATGACAAGTATAACATGAAAAAGGTCAAAAACAAATTGCTGCTAAGCTCCAGAGAGTAGACAATTGGTAAGAGATTACATTTATCTACCTCAGGTGCCATTAATGCACTGTTCCCACCACGATCCATATGGTGACTGAAGAAGGGAAGCTTCAACTTCAAATCTTCATCTCCAAGGCAGCATCCAAAATCAGTTATGACAAGCTTTGGATATTTACCACATGACAAATCCAGCAAAATATTATCTGTTTTCAAATCCCTGTGGGCCTCATAATTATCAACCAAATGAGCAACACCTTCAAAAAGCTGAGCCACGAGAAACCTTCTCTCTTTTGATGAAACATTGGAGTCCTTGATGTACTGCCTGAGTGTACAAGAATATCTAGGCATAATCAAGCACAATGTCTTATTTCTTCCCAAGCCATCTGCAAAGTGATGCTTAGGTAAGGCTATTGGATATGACTCAACAGCATCTGCAGGGCATGGAGTTTCCTCAACCAATGCATGCAGAACTTGAATGATATTTGGATGCTGCGGCAAGGACTTTTGCTTCCAGCTGCCTGTTGAGATTGAAGGGAATAAATGCTTAAAGAAGCATAAAAAATATCATCCTGAGAAAAGGAATGAGAATACAATGATGTAGGCTAGTGTAATGCAGACATGGAAATTACCATTATCCATCACAAGTTCTGGATCTGCAAGAACACGGCACTCCTTTGCAAAACCCTATAGGTGGCAAACAAAAAGGAAAACATAAAATAGATTAATGAATAAAATGGTACCTTAGTATACACTAATTATCTTATATGGTTGATATCTTACATATATCATAAATGTCCACCAAGAACAGAGTCTTTGTCTATGACCTTCTACTGAGGAGGTTTTGAGTCCTTGACTCAAAACATCATGGAGAAGTATTTTGTCTCTGTTTATTCCGACTCTCCCTCAACTTTCAGTTGTCATATCAGAATATTTCAAATAGTTGTGCTTATTTGAAGAACAAAATCAATTTTGGATTAATCCATTTGGTCCCATAAAACGTTTTTAGATAAGAATTATCAATTGCATTTTAACTCAAATGTAAATGTAAGTAATTTCTACAAACCAACCTTTTTCAGTGCATGTCCATTTGAAGCATGTTCATAGTTGAACATTATCTTAACTGCATACTAAGAAAGGAATGTAGCTGCTTAATATTGCAAGAAGGAGAACATGAAATATCATAACAAACTAAAGATTTGAGCAAATTGCATCCTTTTTTCTGAATTTTTAGGTAAATTCAAACTGCCACTGAGAGCTGATTTCAGGGTTTCTTGTGAGTTTACCACTAAAATGACTAGTCAGACATGCAGTGAAATCAATTGAAACTATGTACATAATTTATATTTTGCTTTTAGATTGAATAATTTGTTAAGACTACATCTTTTAAACTAGATGAGGTATCACTGATGAACACAAAAAAGAATGGAATGCAAACCTGCTTGTTTTCATAATTCGCAGCATAAACTGCAGCAGCTGATGAGCATTTTCCTAACCGTTCACTCAATAAATACTTTTTCAATGACTGAGGGGCCTTTGTTGTATGTTCTTCTGCCTTTTCATTCTGCAAAAGGAGAAGATAAAATGGATAAACCAAACAACTTATATCAATGGATGGGTCTAGGCTGAAACAGTTAAAACAGGCATAGACATGGTGCAGGGTTGGTTAACTGCTCAATCATTTAGCAACAAGCAGTATGATAATGTTTAAATGTCACAAAACTGACAGAATAGATAACAAGCCCCTAAGAAATTCAAATCATTAATAACCAAGTATTACCATTCACATATGGCTGTGTCTGACATTACTTTTAAAATGAATTGACATGTAGAGCAGCCAAGTAACCAAGTATATGAAACACCCTTCTAAAAATAAAACTGTTAAAAATCATATATTCATAGCATAATGAACTTGGTCTACTTACCTCATCCTTTAGTACCATCTGCATGCACCTTAAAGCATCACTCATGCCAAGTTTACCATGAGAAGCCTCAACTGATTCAGTGTGCTCTGTTGAAAGTGAAGATCAACATAAATTTTCATTTTCATCAGATTCTGAAAAACCGCCAACCCACTCATTTGGAGAATACTGCTAGAATTTGCACCTGCAACTTTGTATCTTATTATCCTTTCAGGTATGGTAATGAAGTTTAGTAGGAAACCATATGTCAGAACCTCTAGATGCAATATACTAAACATTGTTTTATATTGAATGAATTGAAATATGAGAATCAGAAATAAATCTATGATTACAGAAATAAATAAACATGTCCAAGAAGATTGGCTACATAGTCTTGCTATGGCCTTGTGATATCCTACTAATTCATAAAGCATTCTTATAGTAATCCTATATAACCAAGACTAGACAATCAGTGGCTGGAAATAGTTGTCTAATGCAACATGCTACTAGATTCTACACTCTTAGGGTGCATATTTTCAATTTTCAAATAGCTGTTACTGATAGCATACGAGACATTTGCAAAGATTTGTCAAGGTTGATGGCAGACTTAATGTGTCCATAACAGACCCTCTATCAATCTGTGGGATAGAAGCCTAATTAAGACTGCTATGTCAGAAAATTTCCACTCCCATGCCAAATAAAGCAGTGCATAGAAAGAAAAACCTTGATGATTATCATTCCTAGACAATCAATAAACACCTGACAAAAAGGTCAGCCATAAAACAAACAACAAACCTAAATAAATGTATCCGAAAGCTCCAAACAGCGTTGTTAGTCTTGTGATCTTGTGCCACTCTGATACTGCATTGCCTGAATGAGTAAAAGCCATCAGTGGATAAAAATACGCATGTAAAAACAAATAGTAAACAGCTTTCAACACTACGAAAGTTGATCAAACCTGAGCAGGGGGTTGAGTCTTGTTCATAAACATCGCCATTAAACAATAATGTTGTAAACCTACCGACTCTAATTTGTTCAGAACTTTGCCAAAAGAGCCTCGAGAATCCTCTTAAAAATCCCAACAAGCCCACATTGTGAGTGGTATTAACATTTCTGTGCAGCAGAGATGCCCGTCCAACAGCAACTTCGACCTGTGGCCTAGGCACGACGAACTCGGGCGACAAAACTGTCTGCAAGCTATCTTGCTCTTGCCATCCATTAGACTTTAACCGATTAGGCAACCGAACAAGTTCGCGGAAGAGCTTTCTTGCGGCCTTGAACGCCATCACATCGCATAAGGCAATGAAACAAGTAGCATATCCTCAACTGTGTTTCATACCCATCTTCGTTGTTTTCGTTTCTAAATTCCAATTTTGTCCGATTGCGTCATTGCCTCGGTATCATCTCCACACCACGTGAAAGAGATCTGTTGCAGAACCAGCGCACAGCACACAACATTTTTCTTCCAAATATTATATATATATATAAATCGCAATGTTTTCAAATAATCTGCGTAGTTTAATTCCTTGCGATTTTTTTCTTTCGCTAGATCTACCATCCAAAATGTACCAGTCTATTGTGTGACAGAGATAATGCCACATCTGATTCCTTTCTTACTTCGAGTAGTTAGGCAAAGCAGTTTTTCAGGTTAAAGGGGAAATCTTGAAGATACTTTTAGTTGTATTCAGACAATTTAGTTTTGCTGTCATGCAATTGATTCTGAGTAACTTTTATAGAACGCTATTAGGGGACCTTTCTGTCAAGAATAAGAGTCGGAAATTTTAACTTTCAAACTCATCTAGACAGCCATTGAGATACCTTTCAAACCTGTTCACAGTGACGTTCCTAAAATGACGGTTGGAGGACCATTTCGCTCATGTCAAGGCTTAGGAGCTTTCATAGCCTCATTGTGATGCTTCTAGAGACTATATGCTCTGCTACGTTTGCTTGGGGGAGAACACAAAACTTTGTTTATGAGCAGCAATAATAAAGATAATTCTTTTACCACATCTAGATTCTCGAAATGGACGCAAGCCCTTGAACATTTAAGGCAACAAGTGAAGCTTCAAATATCACAAGAATACTTTTATCTATAAGTGTGTTGCCCCACCATGCGGTATTGCATTTGCAATTGTGAAAGTTGGACAAAGGCATTTGGTGGGGACATTTTCAAAGACCTCCTTGCTATTTTTTTCGGTTGTTGTGATATATGCAACCTTTACAATAGCTGAATTGCATAAAGTGAAGGATCCAATGAAGCTAGCAATTGTTTTAAAGTGGCTTTTTCCGACCTTCTGAAGGTTTCAAAAAAACTTCCCAGTTTCGCCTCGGAATTCAGCCCCTCAACTTTCAAACAGCTGTGCGGTCCCTGAGGAGGACGGTGAAAAGTAATTTCGGAATTGAACAATGCATTTGAATTATTGAAGATTCTGAATCGGTGGAATAAGCTTTGAGTTAAAGGAGAGCATTTACATTCGATTAGGCTTAATATGTTTACACATTAAACATGATTTTGCACTTATTGCCGTTGAAAACTTCATAATTAAAAAAGTATTGGGAATGATATAAGGAATTCCCACAAAGCAAACATTTGGCTGATTCAAAGCAGCAGTGTTTATTTGTAATTTTTTGTGTGCAAATGAAAAATTTGTTTCGTTCAATTCTTTATAGACTGGTGGCTCGTAGCCCCTCCCCCCTAAGCATTCTGATCGAAAATTAATATAAAAGTACTACAAACTCCCTTCCTCCTCAGAAACCTTGATGCATTGTTTCAGTACCTTTTTTCTTTACCTTTAACATAGTATTTTTCACTTTTTTCCATTTGTTTACACAGAATGCTGAATAGAAATTAGGAGCACTTTTGACTTGTACCAAAGACCTTTTGGCACATTTTGTATCAGTTGCATCATCAATGCAAGCAAATTTGCAACACAGCAACGAAAGAAAAAGTTGAAGATTAGGTTTTGCATTCTCATATATTTTACATTCCCTAAAAGATTATAAAGAACTAATAATTCTTGCGTACTGACTACACAACACTACTTTCTCCAAATAGCTTTCTCCATTTCTTAAATAATATTGCTCAAGGATGCGCTTCAACACCCACTCACAACAACCAACAATTTCTTTCTCTTTAGGATAACATACTCTTAGAATGTTACATATACCAAGAAAAGTCTGAAATGCAAGTCAAATTCATGGCAAAAGATTTTCTTGCATCTCTTATTCATAATTCGGCAGCACTGAAGTGATTGCAAGGCACGTTTGGTCTTCAATGCACAACACCCCTAGGAACCAATAAAAAAATTATTCGACCAGAGTTATTTGTATCTTTGCCTTCAATCTTCCTTTGCGTCAAATAGCAGTTTCTTTGGACATTTGGAACTTCTTCTGTAACTCTTCCTTGTTTGATAGGTCAAGAAAATCTTCGCTTAAATGTCCATAACCATCAATTTGTGTTTTCTGGTCAGCACCAAGATCTACGAAAAGCTCTTGGCCTTCTTCACCACCTTCTGCCAAGTTCATGTTGGATCCGTGCTTACTTTGGTACAAGACGAAACTCACAAATCCTTTATCGCACAGTTTAGGAATGTCTTGAGGTAAAGCATCGTTTAATCTGCTGTATACAATAGATGGACTGTCGTTGGATAATTCGAGTTGACGAGATTCTGGAAACTTCACCGATCGATTGTCATTGATTTTCGTTCTTTTTTTCTCTTTCGATAAATGTGGAGGCAGCCATTTATGATTCGACTGAGCCTGTCTGTCTCCCTTGCCCGTTGACATTCGAGAGAGGTTTGTCTTATCTTGGCTATCGTTGTTTGAGCCGAGATTCAGGGCTTTCTTGAATCCCCTCTTGAAGTATTTGTCCACGCTGGCGTAAATGAAAGGGTTCAGGCAACTATTGAACCAAATCAGGACGTGGAAGTACTGTAACATGGTGGATATTGTCATTTTATCAACTGTAACACTCGCATAGCTAATTATGAAAAATACGACATAACTGGGCAGGAAGCACAGTGCAAAACTCATGACAAGAATGACAGTCATCTTTAAGAATCTTTTATGGGTGGCCATTTCTCTCTGAGAGCCGGTGCTACCTTGCGACCTGAGTTCGACGATTATTCGGACATACGTGACGAAGATGAAGCTCAGCGGCAGTGCGTAGTTTATCAGGAACAAGACGATGGTGTACCAGTCGCTTATTCCGACCTCTTGACAGGACTGGTCCTTCATTATTTTGAAGGCAATGAATGATGGCAGGGCAATTACGAATGACCATATCCAGATTATAACGATTTTAAATCGGACGCTTCGTGACGTAGAACGAGGCTTCAGCGGGTGCACAATGGCAAGAAACCGTTCAAAGGTGATCACGGTGAGGGTCCAGATGCTCGCGGAAACGACCATCACCTGCAGCGTTGGGAAGAGTTTGCACAGGAAGAGGCCCATAACCCAGGGCTCAGGCATGATGTAGTAGAGCACGGTGGTAGGCAGGCAGACGAGGCCCACCAGCAGATCCGATATACTCAGGTTCACGATGTAGTAACCGTAGTAATAGTTCTTGATGCTTGTTAGGTTGCGATTGTTCCTGACCACGTGGATCGTGAGGCTGTTGCCAATCAAAATCAACACGAAAATCAGCGAAATCAAGAAGAATCGTAGAATCATCGATGCTTGTGATTCGCTTTTATGCCCGGTAATGATGGTCTTGTTTCGTCCGGTTGCGTTTAAGCTGGTCAGCGTCAAATTGGCGCACATGCTCGCCAGAGTGTCGTTCCTCCAGGCTTGCAGACACAAAGAGTTATTAAAGGAAACAGAATGGTTGATGCGTCTACTGTTCTCCAGAAGGCTCATTCTCCTGACTTCAATTTGCATCCAAAATCAAGAGCTAAAATTAAAAGGACGAAACTTATAAGAACATATTTACGATATGATGCTACATGCTATTATGGCAAGAATGATAGAATGAAATGATCTTCTACATTTGAGGGTTGATTAAAGCCTGTTGAAAGCAAAGAAAACTTTGCTAAAGAATAGACGACTTGATTCTCCGGGATAACTTGTGGCAGGCTTAGAATTGGGAAGGTTGTTTAGAGAACCTTGTTTGGTTTGTTCAAAGAGGAAGTGTATTGTCAAGTTTCAAAGCACAGAATGACCATGAAGCATTCCCTGAAAGTCATGGATGAATCAGGCGATTTCTATATGAAATACATTCTATAAAAGCATGGATGAAAATCTAATGTTCGAGACATTTTTAATAAAGCTGTAAAGTTTCAAGTAATTCAATGTTTCTACGTCTTGAAGATAGTGAGCAGTTGCATGAAACGATAGAAACTGCTCAATTCTTTATTTTGAATTGGTTTCTTTGTGAGTCAAATTTTTTAACGCATAGATGATAATTAAGTTAACTCCTTTTGTTAACAGGGTTTTGTTGCATATCCAATACATCAAAGCAATGTCGGAATACTCCCAATCCACTTGGGTGTTCAACCGGTGTTACGTAGGGAAACATTGCTTGAAATCGGAATTCGGACTGGCAGAAGGCTTTCAGGATAATAACATAGCATTAAAGGAGCGAAATATCAAAATTCGAGACTTTTCGAAACTAAACTGTCCAATTTACAATGCTTAACACTAAAGAGATGTGTCAAAAAGGAATTCCAATTAATTGAAAGTAGAAGACTACTTGAAGTCTTGCCAAGAGGAAGATTCTTTATAAATTTGATGACCTCAATGGAACGCTGAACTGATAGCCATGGCTGCCAAAATAGAAGCTATCTAATTCCTCTTAAAGTTGTCTTCATTCACTCATTTCCGCTTCACTTGACTCTGCACTCATCCTATGGCTCTATGTATATTGAAAGGTTGCAATGCACTGATATACATGTGCAATCTTCTTCTACGATGCTAAGGACTCTCATTTTAATGGCTTTATACCTTTTTGAAACGGTATCAAACGGTAACTACAGGTATCATCGTCTTTAGAGAAAAGAAAAGCCCCAGGCACTTTTATGGGTGTCATACAAGTAATATGCTTGAAAAAAACAAAGTTTGAAGTGAAAAAAAAATTAAATCAGAAAGCCCTTTTGAAGCTAGCGCAGAGGTAGTTGGTTCGACACCCTCTTTGATAGTAGATCGCAAATCGAACTGTTTATGCAAGTAAAAACTTGAAATAAAGTCTGATTCTGGTAAGACGCTATGTTATAACTTAAGGTATTTAACAAATGACTCAGAAATAGCCCTCCACTTTGCGAAGTTATCATCACCAATCGCATTGATTTACTAAGACCTAAATCGATTGAAGCTTTACTATGGACATGTAAAAATAAAACTGCTAACAAACTGAAATAAATCTAAACAACAAAAGCAAATTGCAAGACAACGTACTTTCTTTCCAACGACTTTGATTAGCTAGCTTCGATGCCAACAAGCCTGTTACTGTACTTGTCAGAATCAGTAATCTACAATGATCGATATTTCCGACCACACAGCGGGTGACTCGTGCATCAATAACAAATGTGAGAAATTCCACAGGCCTCGTCTTATGCCTCTCCCTTCCACTCTGCTCATTCATTATAAGCATAAAATAAACACTTCGTTTTCAATGCCAACCACAATAAACAAACTATTCTGAACAGCCTCAGATTGTATCAAGTCCTGGAGGGTGCCTTCTGAGCTTTTCTAGTGTAACATGTGACACGTTGGTAAAGGGTCATTTGTCGTCCATTTTCATTTCGGTATGCGAGGCTCAGAAGTTTGTCAATAAGAAACCCATATCTAATTCAGGTCTTAAAGAGCTTTAAGGTATCTCTCATGTAAGACATCTAAGTCCCCCGTGTAATATCTTTATCACTGGTGCATTGAATTTGATAGTATCATTTTCTGTTATGAACGGAAGGGCTTGACTGAGAGAGGGATCATCTTCAATTTTAGACTTTGCGAAACACTCATTATGATGTGGGCTCATAGCAGTGAAGTGACGATGTTTTCTGATGTCTTGGAAGCAGATAAAGAGATGTTTTCATGCAAAGAGGCATTGAAAGCAATGGCACATACCCTTGCTAAAACATTGTTCATTTGCTTCGTACTTTTCTACATCTCATTAATAAGCCTTTCTTATGGCCTTCGGCTAAGACCATTACTTTCAAACGAGTTCTGCGTTTCACTCTGCTTGCTTTAGTTGCATGAAATCGATTGATGCAAAATTCAATGCCAAATGTTATACATTTTCTAAATCCAGAGCATAACATAAAGTACTGAATAATTTGTATCTAAGGGTAGTCGCTAAACAAGTGAAAAAAGACTTGTAGGTGCACAAAAGTGATGGACTCATTGAGAGGATTGGAATATAAAAAGCAAATGCTTCAAAATTCTGATATAACGTTGATGAGTAGATCGGGCAACTTACGAAGCTCTTTTGCAAGAAGAGAAGAATGAATGCATTGATTATGCATCAGAGATATAGAAACGAGCTTTGTGGATAACAGAACGGACGAACTTGATAAGAAATATCCTATTTGCTTTTAAAACTATCTATGATGCATGTTACTGTTATTGGAGAGTTCCATGAATAGCATCAACTTTGTTCTGAAGGGGATTGCGATATGTGGTGTATCAATTAAATCCGTTTATCTACATTCTAATAAGTTTCCGATAGCAAAATCTCTCGAAAAATTTAGGAGACAAAGATTTCCATTCGATTTTTGACTTGATTTGGTTTCAAGGCTTCTAAATTAACTTTCATTAAGGCAGCAGTCAAGTAGGTCGGTGTTGTCATAATTAGAATTTATCTGTCTGTTCAAAACGCGACTTTTTCAGCCACGTAGCAATGTTTTAAGCGCACGTCCTGTGTAATAGTTCCCGAAAAACGATTCCTGAAGTCGTCTTGATTTTTAAGGTACGTAGAGAGTCCTTCGTCTCAAGAAACTGAAATGCTTTTAAATCAAAAACACTACATAATATGACATGGCTGTTTCATAGTGATTAGTATTAAAAAGTTGATTAATCCAAAGGTTTTAATGCTCTTAATCTACAACATAAGAACATTGCATAAGTAAGCAAATACATAAGAAATGTCAGCGAACTAGCTTAGCTTAACATTTTGTTTCCACTTAAGATACTTGTCAGTAGATCAAAATGTAAACTTTCTTGCAGCAAACATTATGTAACTCAATACATTTTTAGCATTGTTACTCGTTGATTGGCACAAACCAGTTGATTATGGTGCATCTTAACTACGAAGCGTCAAGGTGGATATTTTCTTTGAAGAGCAAAGGGTACCACCTCGATTCAAAGTCCCGCTATTTCTGAATGGACTGTCAGCAGCCAGTGATCCAAACAGTCTCAAGCCTTGCCCATGCACACATACAGACGTGTAAACGTAAATCGAATCAAAGGCTGGTTAAAAACAATTGTCCAACCTGCGTTCCAAGAACATCATGCCACGTTTAATGAAGTTATGGATAATGTTTCCATAGTCGTTTTCAGCATTACAGGAACATGTGCGACAGTTAACTTGGGTATAGACAGCTGCTATAGTTGCTAGAGATTGGGCAGGGTCTGAGGCCTCGTGAAAAGTGTTTAGCAATGACGATAATAGCTGATAGCTGCTTAGATAGCGTGTCTAAACATTGCTGGTAATTTGGTCTCTTATACCTTCAAGGGGAGGACATTCTTATGAGAACACAAATCATGTTCTAAAATAGAAACAATGCTTTGCGCCGACAACAAGAAACGAATAAAACGTAAACATTGATAAAATTGAAACGCAGTTGGGACCACATTAGAACTAAGCGCATAAATTAACCGGTTTCTGAACACGCATTTGTTTTGATTCTCGATCTAGTTATATTTTGCAGAATTCTGTAGCCTGCACTTATCCTTACATTGTTGTACCTGATGGTCACAATAAACAAAAAATAACACGGTGCTGCTTCGAAAATATCGCTAAGCCTATAATCTGTAAAGCGATATAGGTAATGAAAGACGATTCATTGCAGCAAATCTACAGGAGCTGGCATTTCGTTGACGTCAAAAGTCTTTTATTGAAAGGAGTAGTTTTGCCAACATGAGCACTCAATTGATTACGATATGCCATTGCTGATTTTATGAATCAATTGCGGGCAGTCAATATGGAAACTATTTTGCCTTAGTCAGTAACATCTATCAACCAAGCACTCATAATATCTCTCAAGAAAGAAATATGCATATGATTGTGGCAGTTGGTAAGGTAGAAGGAAGAGCGCCAGATGAAAATGCGTTTATGAAGTATGTATCAACTACCGTTAGCCACAGAGTTGCTGCCTGATTTGAAGATAAAGGGGCAGCCTGATTTGAAGATAACGGGGCAGCCTTGCAAGCAACCAAACAGAAGCACGTACAGACATGCAGTTTACTAACAGCCATTTTGTCGGACACAATTAGACAACCTAAATCATTTAGTCAAAATTTGATTGGCTATTTTTCCATTTTGCGCAATCTGGCTCAATAAGCCAATCGATCAAATATTAGTGATGTCAGCAAAGTTACAAGCCCACTTTCTTATCTTGCCCGAGGGCTAATTTTACAATAAATTACGAAAAGGATAACAGGAATTGACTTTTGGTCCGATGAGACTATGTGACTAACCTATCATTAACCATAGAGACAACTCCTCTTTCTGTTTACGGAGAAACCCAACGAAGGGAATTTGCAAACGCATTTGCTTCATTAATTGAATGCTACAGAATCATTTGAGTATTTGAGGTGGATTTTATGCCAGTGAAGGTCATATTCCTATTGAGAACGATGTGATGCACACAACCATTTCGCACAGGGCTTACACCTTTAGGAGATTCTGAAAGCCCTTTACATGGGCCCTCTGACGCATATTGACTAGTAAATGACTCGTTGTTAAGAAAAAATGGGTACTGCTATTATCTATTGGCCTGGATAATAAGCTAAATAAAGATGACCATGAATGCTTCAAGTATCAATAGCGATTTCTCCTGTAAGGTGGAGATGAATGATGTTTACCGTTTGTCCTGGTTTTCATTGCTTTACCAGAGGACAGGAAACTCCTTGTGATTGATCTCATCAAAGCTAGCCCCTATTTCTACATGGTTTTTTGAATAAATCTTTGAGGTAAATCTGTTGGCATTTCAGTAAGCAGTTATAACGATGGTTGGCATGAAAGATAATGTATGTACAAACATCTGGTTTTTAAGAGGAGGGTAGACTGTTCCTCTGCATATTAGACAAGCTCTGCGCGGAGACAGCAGTAATCCATGTGACGTTGTCCTAAATTGAAATGGTTTATAGATATCCTCTATTATCCACATATTGGCGTTGTGTTTGTCATAAGAAAGCGCTCGGCAAGTAACGTGATACGAGGTAAGCCCATGCAAACTGTCTCTGTACACCTGCATACCAACACTGTCAAATATAGCTGGTATAGATTTAACAAAATCTTCCGGGCCCAAAGTTACACTATCCTTTCTTTAGCCTGGCTCATGTCTTGTCTCTTGTAAGAAAAACAGGAATGACCAGGGGCAGAAAAGAGCACACTGCAGGGGATAGAAATCTTGAGAAGATCAAGCGGCAAAGACCTATTAAAGTCGGATTGGTCAAATGGATCTTACCTTTAATGATTTTTAAATCATACAAATGCCTGAGTGCCTGCACAGCAATTAATTTCGTTCAAAGCTCAACCTTACTTTCTGTCACCAACGAACATGTGTTTATCTGTGACATTCAAATTATATCTGATCGTCACGGAAGCGATTGTTCTAGAATCTCTGCCTAGAAGCAGGGTTTATGAGAATGATGACATCCAAATATCCATTGACAAAAGGACTCACCAAAATTATTCTACTTGAGGTTTTGAAATAGAGGAATTGTTTCTATTTGAGTCTGACCCTCAAGTAATAATCTGAGGTCACTGCAGTTTTAGTAATCAGTAAAGATGAAGCGCACTTCAAAGAATTTGAAACTCGCTTGGATTCTATTGCTGCAATCATTAAGAAAGGTCATCGAAAAAGAAACGATCGTTGCAAAGGTCAGTCACCTCTTGCGTCAAAGGTCAGAAGCATGACAACTTATGTTCCAGGTACCAGGTGGCAGAAAAGAAAAAGAATTAGAAAGTCATTGAGCAGGGTTAAAAATGCACACGGTATTAAAGATAACGGTAATTGCTCACAGGAACTGCTGCAAAAAGTTGCAAAAGGTAGAAGAAAGTTCCGATGTTACCATTTTCAAGTCGTGGGTATTAAAAAAATTTTGGAGACAAATAAGTGACATGAGTGCATTTGCACATGCAAAAGCTTATTTATTGCAAAACTACTTATAAACAATGACAAAGAACATTATTGATTATTGTTATTGTTATTACGCAATTATTGATATTGAGCATGCCTAATGTAGATGTGCGGCCTACAATACAAAAAGTTCCTTTTTGCATCCAGCTGGTAAAGATGACAAAACAAATTGATCAGTGCTGCTTTTTAAGCAAGTCTTACACTAGCCGTTGTATTAAGTTCAATTTGGCATAAGCAACTAAAATCTTCGCTATGGATCTTCGCTATGGACACTTCGATGGTACTTTCTGCGTATGCAGTATGTATGAATCTAGCAGCAGAAAATGAACGGATCCGTCGCGTAAATCTGATAAATACCTTTATATTCAATTTGTGGCAATCCAAAGGCTGATTAGGTGGTCCCGCAAGACAAGTTAAACCACTCAACCAATCTACTGATCAATCTTGTAGACTCGATGACAAATTTTCAATCGAAGCAGACGAGTTCATTATCACAGTACTTAGCAAATTGGCTTTTTAGTGCATTTAATTGGAGCTAAGAGGTCTGTGGTATATCGTGATTTGATTCGACTTCAGATACGACGCAAGCGTGGCATACCTACAGGCATTTGAATGTAAAATGAAAATTCTTGTGAACGCCACCCATTACCATCAACGTGCAAAATTTTCTAGGATTTCAAATTATTCTTCGCCAAAGGCATTTTTTACAATTTTCCGTCACTAAATAACGGGTACTATGAATTTGCCACAATAATAAGACGTAGGTTCCACTCGTTTTTGTTGAAAGCAAACCAACTTCATATTTTTCCCGATGTTTCTTTCGGTCCAGCTATATTGATGCAAAGTTATTGGACTTATAATCTCAAGAGTAATGCGAATGAGCAAATGTTTCGTACTAAAGAAATTCAAAATAGCACGGACGGCAGAAACATAATTTTTACATACAACGAGCTTTTCTACCGGCACTTTTCAGAGTGTACAAACGTCAGAAAATCACAAGCTGGTGCTAACCAGATATACTTTATAGTGACATCTGGGGCCTTGTTATGAAACAGAGTTTCTTCAGTGGTGAGTTTCGATTTTCTAATTTTAAAGAACAATTTTAAAGAACCAAATCTACTTGTGTTTCTAGCCTTAACAACCCTCTTCTGGTTTCCTGTTTTTATGTTTGTCAGATGAAAAGCTTCAAATTATAAAACATTATTTTTTCTATTCTGACGTGATCCAGTCACTTGAATGACGTCGCGTTAAATGCAGTAGCACTTCGCTTCAGGAATAAATCGCCAACTGGAGTGAATTACCACCACAGGGTACAAAGGGTTAAGACGTGGATCGAATTCTGAGGTCTGGAAGTGGCTCTTTAGAAAGCTGTGATTAAAAGTGGGCGTCGGGGGATTTTGCCGAAAATGAGTCCGTCTCCTCAAACGAGAAAAAAGAAACGCCTTAGGTGGTTCAAAATAAAAAAAATGCAATTCTACAGGCATTGGGGTGCTCCTAACAGAAACTGCAGGCGATTTATGACTAGTTGTACGGTGTTCCCAAAAAGCTTGAAGTGCTATTTGCCTAACTAGGCAATCAGTGCTGATCCAATTGCAAATAGGGATGCAAGACACCTTTGATCGAGCAATG